>JAUPFT010000012.1:30621406-32006406 GCA_036936625.1 Parnassius smintheus behrii
TCCGTGCGTCCGTGCGTCCGTGCGTCCGTGCGTCCGTGCGTCCGTGCGTCCGTGCGTCCGTGCGTCCGTGCGTCCGTGCGTCCGTGCGTCCGTGCGTCCGTGCGTCCGTGCGTCCGTGCGTCCGTGCGTCCGTGCGTCCGTGCGTCCGTGCGTCCGTGCGTCCGTGCGTCCGTGCGTCCGTGCGTCCGTGCGTCCGTGCGTCCGTGCGTCCGTGCGTCCGTGCGTCCGTGCGTCCGTGCGTCCGTGCGTCCGTGCGTCCGTGCGTCCGTGCGTCCGTGCGTCCGTGCGTCCGTGCGTCCGTGCGTCCGTGCGTCCGTGCGTCCGTGCGTTCGTGCGTGCGTGCGTGCGTGCGTGCGTGCGTGCGTGCGTGCGTGCGTGCGTGCGTGCGTGCGTGCGTGCGTGCGTGCGCGCGCGCGCGCGTGCGTGCGTGCGCGCGCGCGTGCGTGCGCGTGCGCGTGCGCGTGCGCGTGCGCGTGTGTGTGTGTGTGTGTCTGTGCTCATATATATTTGATCTGAGTTAATACCTTAATCATGAATAACTATTGAAGAGATTTTTGCATACTTCAGTTTTATAGTTTTCTCTCTTTTTCGTAAAAATATCAATATTGTCAAAAAAAATTATTATAGGTGCAACACATCCGGTTTATTGGTGAGTTTTTGGTATATTTCGTATGAGAGTGAGAGATGAAAAATAATTTAGTGTGTCTAGTACGATATTTGGGTGTGGAGAAATTGATAAGTCCAAGTAAATGCGAATTATCTAGGCGGCCGTGAATGAGATCATATAATGTCATTTGATCAAGCAATTTTCTTTTGTCTGCTAACGAAAGGAATTTATAGAATATACATCTTTCTTTGTATGTTTGATGTTGTTCTTTAATTTTGTAGTCCATAAACTTCAAAAATTTTTTTGCAATACTTCTATTTTGTTAATATACGTATAGTATTGTGGACACCATATGTTGCTACCATACTCTAATATACTGCGAACGTAGGCATAATATAATACTTTAATACAGGGTAAGTTATTGAAAGGTTGGCATGTACGTATTAAGAAGCCTAAGTTTCTATATGCTTTATTTGTGATGTAGTCAATATGATTACTAAATGTAAGCTTGGAATCCAATAAGATACCAAGATCTCGGATTACCTCTGTTTTTTGAATTATTGAGCCATTCAATTTGTATGCATATTCAACCGGTTTAGTTTTGCGTGTAAATGTGCAAGTTTGGCATTTCTTGACATTAACTGTGATTCGATTATATTTGTAATAATGGTCCAACCTGTTTAAATCTTCTTGAAGCTTATGGCAATCATTTAAATTGTTAATTTTAATAAATATTTTTTTGTCATCTGCATACAGCAAGAATGAGGAATGCTTAAAGCATGTATATATATCATATAGATAGGTGTTATACAGGAGGGGCCCTAAGTGAGACCCTTGTGGCACACCAGATGTAATTTTTATAAAATTTGATCTGTGTCCTCCTACAACTACTGCTTGGGAATGATTTTTTAGGTAAGACTCAATCCATCGCAAAAGGTCCCCGTGTATTCCTAGTATTTTTAACTTACGAAGCAAGATGACGTGATCCACGCGGTCGAAGGCTTTTTCGAAATCCGTGTAGATCACGTCAACCTGCCCCCCGCCATCCATATGATTGATAGTCTCTGTGATAAAATGTGTTAGGTTACTAATAGTTGATCTGCCTTTGAGGAAACCATGCTGAGATTCTGGTAAACCTCGACTTAAGGTCGGGTAAATGTAATTAAATACTAATTTTTCGAATATTTTCGCGAATATATTAAGTATAGATATAGGTCTATAATTTTCAACTTTAATACGGGTTCCTTTTTTAAATATGGGTACTACATGAGCTTCTTTCCAGATGTATGGGAAATAACCTTCCTGAAGAGATCTATTGAATAAAATGTGAAGAGGCTTAGACAATGACTTAGCACATTTGAATATAAATATAGGTGGGATTTTGTCACTACCCGGTCCCTTTTTTACATCTACTTTCTGTAGCGCTTTAAAAACATCTGCCTTGGAAACGCGAAAGCAATGTAAATGTCGGTCGTTGCTACTAGAAGGTATAGGTAATGTAACATCTGGATATGAAGGAGCAGGCGGGATAAAAACACTTTTAAAAAATGAACTGAAGACTTCTACAATTGCTGGGCCTTCGCTATGCGTTGTATTTTTATACGACATTTTATTTGGATAAGACTAAGTATTACCACGTTTTGATTTGATAAAAGTCCAGAAACATTTAGGGTTATTCAGTATGGCTTGTTGAGTAGTATCCAAATAATTATTATAACATTGTTTATTATAAACTGACGCACGCTTACGTAATAAAGAGAACATATTGTAATCCGCTAAGTTATGAAACTTTTTCCAATTTCTGTGAGCCTTAGCTTTTTCTTTTAAGATATTAATCAGTGTTTTATTATACCACGGGGGCCTTTTCGTGTTGTGAGGTAGAGATATTACACTTGGTACATATTTGTCTATGCAATAATTGAGTTGTTTGTAAAAGAAATCTACAGCTTCTTCAACATGTCCAGTGTATAAATGAGTGGCCCAGTCGATTTCACATAAATATGTGTTTATTTTTACAAAATCAGCTGAATAAAACTTATTTTTCTTAATAAAAGAGCATTTTAGAGGAGGGATAGCCACATTTAAGTCAAATTCGAAGGGGGGATGAAATATATCTATCTTAGTTAAGGGTTTGTCACATAATATTATTTCTATGTCTATATTAGAGAAAATTAAATCTAATGTGTTATTGCTACTGTTTTTTATATTAGAGTATTGTCGGAAACCATGGTAGGCTAGTTCGTTTATTAATTGCTCCCCTGTAGTTAGTAGCTCGGTAGAACCCTGTCTTAGTATTGTAGGTCTACTCTCATTCCAGTGTATATTAGATAAATTAAAATCACCTGCAATTACATAAAAGTCGCGCGAGATAATTCTACTACTAAGCGATTCCAAGAGCGATTTAATATCTTTTGCGTGCATTTCGTCCGTACGACGATGCTTTGACGATTTACCCGGTATATAAGTAGTTATGATATGCAGTTTATGTCCAAGCGGGGTGGGGCTAGATATGAGCGCCGCGCCGGCGCGCCGTCGTCGCCGTAAGTTCATGTCGACGCGTCGTCGCCGAGTAAAGCACGCGGCGCGCCGTCGTGAAGAGTCGCAACTTGCTTTCTCGCTCGCACGCGCGGTTCGACCGCATTAGTTCGCCATTGAAGAATTTGAAGAATTCGCCGAACATCTGGAAAATGCCGACTCAACCGACTCTGAATCCGAAAAAACTGAGACACCTGAAAGAGATTCAAGTTCTAATCAGTGTTTGCAGCCCCCTCGGACTATTTAAACGAGCACAAGCACAGGATAGCACAGCATTTTGATGATGCTAAGAAGCCTTTCTAATGACGCAAATCGACAGCCTATAAACACACTTCTTAACGAAATAGGACGAGGTGATCTCGTATTACAAGATAACGAACCCATTCAGGCTCTGATAAAGTTTCTAGAGAATTTAAAGAAAATCGTTGATGTTGTAAGTTCAGAAACCCAACCTACTATGAATCTGGTTCTAGTGTTTCGGTCAGAAGTGAAAAGATTGCTTGAAGAAACGAGTAATGATGAGCCTCTCGTAAAAGCTGGGCTTAAAAATAACATGCTTGAGGGATTGGAATCCCGACTTCCTTTAACCGATGTGGTCGTTGTGGCAAGTTTGCTTGTTTGTAGATTTGATGCCATTCACGAAATTTATGAATTTATGCAAAAAAGAGGTCACTAAGGTTTCATTCCTATCAACAATGGTCAGGAGTCACTTGACAACAGAAGATATTCGTCAAAATGAAGCCATTGATTCCCCTAAAGCTGGGCCGACTTCTTCTGCTAGTTCTTCAAACTTTTTACTGGATTTGGTACGAAAACACAGCACCACTAAACGTGATTCCGGGAGTGCTGTAGAAAATGATTGCTGGAAATACTTCAGTACAGCATGTCCTGAAGATTTAGAGCCTTATAGTGGAGATGTTCTACAGTACTGGTAAGACAGCAAAACTCCTATGCCATCACTGTATGCTCTTGCACGCTCAATTTTGAATGTACCAGCCACCAGCACGCCGAGCGAGCGAGTATTTTCCACAGCTGGACTCGTGATAACCGCAAAACCGTTTTTTTGAGAAATCTCTCCCTGATAAAAAAAATATCCACGGCCCACGGCCTGCCACGACGCGCCGCCGCGACGCCGCCGCCGCTGTGGAAATTAGCAGGCCACGCCGCCGCCATGGAATTGGCCATCGGCGCTCATATCTAGGTGGGGCATGGCGCGAGGGAACGTGTGCGCTTCGTGTTGTGAGCGTATGACTCAGTACCGGTATTGTTATCCAAAGCGTCTCGATAGAAGCGCACGGCTGTTTCCACAGATCGTCCATAGTCGCATTAAGTGTACGGCGAATTATGATTGCCACACCTCCACCTGATGATTTGCTTGTTTACGTTAGTATACGATCCTGTCTGTACACAATATACCGATTATCACAGATCTCCCCATCCAAGATACCATCGTGAAACCAGGTTTCTGTTAAAATAATGATGTCATAATCATTATTTAATATTTCTAGATAAAGCGTAACTATGAAGTTTTGTACGTAATCCCCGTGCATTTTGATAATAGACAGATATTGGTGTCTTACCTATTGTGTAAATTATCGTTTTGCCTTGTTATTTTAACATATAATAAATAAAATAAATAATAGATTTTAAACATAGTTAACTCACTAATGCATATAAATAAATATACACAATGTATATACACACATGCATATACATACTTAAATATAAACATGTACCCTAACCTAATACATAATATTTTAATTTGTATCAGCTGGTAATGATTATAACAGATAAACAGTTTAATTAAATAGAAAAACATATTATTTGATTGAGCAATTGATATTAATAGGCACAGTTTTTGTACTTGTGAGTTTAAATAAACCGACAGTATGCAAAAAACTAGGGAATGATTTGTGGATGCGTATATTTTATGTGTAATGATAGATAGAAAGTAAACAAGGTAATTTTGTGATGTATAATGTAGATCGACTGCTGTTTGAAATTGATTATGGTTGCAATTTGTAAATTGTATAATGGTGTTTATGATGTGTTGTGTGTTAGTGTTTAATGTGTGTGTGTATTTTTTATACAATATTTTAGAATAAAATAACGTACCTTTATGACAATAATATGACATGTTTTCACAATGTATCCTTACATTATAAAAAAACTTGCTAAGTAGGTCTATACTAACTATTATTGTATACTTTATTTCAACTTTTTTAAATCCAATTCTGAATTGATAATAATGTGTGGTGACGTATCGTTTCGACGAACATATATTTTGCAGTTTTTTATCCAGATGTACCTATAGCCTAGCTCGGTAGCTATTTCTCGACACTTTTTATATAGCCTCTTGTTATCAAGAGTTAAATGCTCGTTAACAAATATTTTCTTGAGTGCACCTCCGTGCCCAAGATCTCCAGTAGTGATGCCACGATGTTTTTTGACGCCAGCAATGAGATTATCCTTATGAATACGGGAGGACATTTTTATAATAATATTGCGGGGTCGACCTTTAACGGGATCTTTCGATTGTACTCTTGTGCAGCTTTCTATATCGCCGGCGCTCAACACAACACCTGCTTTTTCTGCTATACTTAATACTATATTTGTTAGATTTTCATTTTTAATTTCTGGTACTCCCACCACTTCTACATTTAACTGACGTGCCCACTGCTCTTGTCTTTGGGTTTTGAAGGACAGCCTGTCTAATATCACTTGCATTTCGGTAATTTCACGACATTGAATCTTAAGTTTTTCTTCTGAACAATTTGCACGTTCCTGTAGGGTATCGATGCGCTTGGATGAGAATTCCAAGGAGGCTTGCATTTCGGTAATTGTGTTTGCCGTAGCCTGTTGAGCTGAGTGTATAGAAGTTAAAGTATCCTTAATAGTTACTTGGTCCTGAGAAAGAATATCTGAAATTTGTTTTAGATTACTTAGTTGTTCCTTTAATGACGATACTTCATCATGTATTTTTTTAATAATCTCCTCTTGCGAAGTTTTGAATTCAGTAAGAAAGGACATTATCTCTTTCCTAAAATCATTTAATTCGGATTTCATTGCTTCTTCTGGTTGTTTTCTTTTTGATCTTTGGAGGGTAATATTATGTTGCTGTGTAACCTCGGTATCGCATTTTGCATTATCGGGCTGGGAACTAACAAGACCAACTTTGGTCGCAGGCGGAGATTTTTGCGGGTTCATTATGTATCGCAAACCAGTATTATTAGGCCTGTGATGCAGTTATGTCGAGCGTCAAGTGAGACAAAAAATTTAAGAGTCCGTGCTCTTTACTCGAGGGGGTGAGGTGTGGGGGTTCACTGACTGAGAAACACTGCTAAACTGTTCACACAAATAATAACAGGCTTAAGTTCCTTAATGAATGCACAAGGTTATCGTCTTTACGTCGATGACTTAAAGATTTACTTTTGATTGTTGTCACTTCAGATAAAATTAGAACGACAGGAGACACGTCCGCTCAGTACAAACGCTCACGAATATATAATAAAAACAAAAATTTTAATTAAATTAATTAATTAAAATCTATCGAAATTTAAATCATATCCAACCTAGCCTGCGAAGTGACAAGGACAAGAAGGTTATAGGCATAGTAGAATTAACTTACAGTTATAGGTGGCGCGCATATAACTGTAAGCTAATTCGCGCGTATCTTATTGACAGATTTAATTGAAGGCTATATATTATAATCATTATAATTCATAATTAAACAATAAAACTTTCAAATTTAAAAAAATATCACAATTCTTCTGTGGTAGCAATGCGCCAGGCCAGCTAGTGTAGTATAAAAGTGTTTTGCAATTATTAGTTAAAATAATTTCAATAATAAAAAATGCGGCTTATAATTATAGGCAGGCAGAACCGCAGGTAAAGCTAGTAATTATTAATATTAGGACGTAATAGCACCACGGTAAAATAATCTTTTCAATATAATTTTATGTTACGTCAGATTCTGTAGTTACAATATAAAAGCTATCTCTAATATTACTTTTATATTTAGTTCATTAATTAGTGACATAATTAATACCTTTTTTTAATGCAGTAGAGCATTTGGATATTGTTTGCGTCCTGTTAAATTTCTTGAGTGAAAACTAAAGTAGTCTGTGGCAGTCTAATTAATAAAATATGTCAGTTTTGCTGAATTTTATGACATAGTAAATTATTAAACTAAAAAAATTCCTTTTTTCCAGCACAAGCATGGGCTAAGACATTAGGCATTAAAAACGCTAAAGTGTATAGAATATCTGGGTTTAAAAAGGTGGACGAATATGAAATAGTTGAAGGTGAAGAAGTAAGACGTACCAAAATTGATACACATCCAACTGAAGAATTACAAGAATGAATAGAACTTAGTCTATGCAGAAAAGTCTAGTTATTTAAAGAAAACTGTATATAAAATAAAATATGTAAGCTTAGTTGAGTTTCATTTAATTTTTCCTATTTTAACAAATGATTTACTAGCTTCATTAAACAGAGTTCATCAGTCCCATCATGGGTTTCAAAGGATTAATCCATTGGGAGTTACTTCTCTTTAACCAAAAAAATCACTGCTAATTAGACATCTAGCAGTTGGTAAAGCCAACCTTCCAATCTCATGCAATAACGGCTAATAATCTTACACTCACCAGGTGTAGTTAGTAACGACTGAGGTTGGGATGGCGATCTGAGATCGATTAATCGAAGAATCGATTTCTTGTGCCAAAAAGATCGATCTTTTATTCGATATATAGTACTGAATCGATCCAATGAATCCATATTTCACCCTAGAAAATCGAAACCGAATCTTTTTCTGTTTTTATAAGAACTGTAAAATGATTTATAATTAGTTTAATGTACCCACAATCGTAAAGAATGACAGGTTTTCTATTCAAAAACTCGCAAAACTGCTGTGTGCTCAGTTTCTTTAGACTCTTCTTAATGGATTAAAGAAATAAAAAATAAATTAAGTTTGTAATCTGTCTTTCTTGTATATTTTGATACTGTTAATATAAACTCTGTAAGCAAATTGAAAAAAGAATCGATTCAAATAAATTTAAAAATCGATCTTTTTCGGAAAGAATCGCCATCCCTAGACGGAGATGAAATTCTTTACCACGCAGGATCATCATCATTGAAATGAAGAAAGTTATTTGTTACAGCCTATACTTATACGTCCCACTCCTGGGCATAGGCCTCCTTTCATTTCTTTGAGGGTTTTAGGCCAAGAAAGTGTCCTTCGCATGCGTGCGGACTTTATCATGTATTATCTTCGATTTTTTTTAATTTCGCAGACAGCTGCAGCTTACCTCACAAAGTTAAGTTCCTTCAACGACGAGCACTTGGTAAATCAGCACTTAAAATTGCAATTAACAATTTTATTGGTGCCGGCGGGGATCGAACCCGGGTTGCTCCCTGTGTGACGACGATATGTGCAAAATACCAAAAGTTTTGAAATTTGTATGTCTTTTTGTACTATAGCAAAGTGGTATAGTACAATTGATGGCCGACTTTTCTACACAAAAAAAGCGTTAACTGTTTTAAAACTAATATTGTGCAATCACCACGAGCACCCTAAAATAAATAATTTACTAATTTATTTGCGTAAGTCAGAAAATTCAAGCTATATATATGAACTAAATTTGATAGATTAATGCTTTTGTAAACTTAATAAAATATTTTCAAGTAGAATAATATTGGTGTCAAAGGTAATAATAAAAATATTTAATCTAAACATAATTACAACCAAACATTATCTCCCACAAGTTCAAGGTTGGTACTGCAGAGTCAGCTAACCTTCTTTTATTGTTAGCTTGGGGTATGAAATATGATTTTTCAAAATTGTCGGAGCAAATGGTGGTAGTCCGTTTAGGTATTCAAGATTCATGGTTTCTACAAGCTACAATCCAAGTTTGCCGCCTAAGAGGATCTATTGGAAATCTGTAAAAACAAACCAATAATAGAAAAATTTAGGTACTACTTTCTATAATACTTTATTGTAAAATCCAAATAAAAACTACAAACCAGTTCGGCAGACAAACCCGCATGGTTAATTAAGTTATCGATAGCTAAAGTTGTGGCGTTCATCGCTTTAGTGCAATACTTTCGGTTGCGGTGATACCAGTTTATTTTTATAAAAATTGCACACTTTTGCTACATAGTATTAGCAAGTTTCGATTTGATTTATTTGACCCTTATTTTGTATAATATTTTGATAAATACTAGTTATCGATTATATTTAATTATATAGTATTCAGTATCGTGTTATAATTGAGCTGATTATATAAATCATTTAACAAAATCCATTACACATGTACAGCCCCGGATCTACGTTTTTTTTTGACCCGGGGCAAAAACCTCATAGTGGCGCCTCCTCTCTTCAGCATTTGAGATTTGTTAAAAAAACTCATTAATACATAATGTGTGGTATTTTTGTGATCGGGACAATAAGAACCCTTTAATAAATTTTCTACAGCTAATACTATGACTACATCCATTTAAGTTTGTTTTTATACACTTTTGCATTATTTTCCACCGTGATGGATCCAACAAAGAAATAAAAAAGTTTTTGTACAAGCTCAAATAGGCTAACTGCTTCTGGAAATAATGACGCTGATTGCACGCCTACAAGATTTTAAGTGTGCTAGTCATTGTACAAACTCTGCCATCTCGTTAATCTGCATAATACTGAATTGAACTCATGTATATCTGCCAGCCATATTAGATTCGTTGTCACATGCGTGCACATCTAAACTATCAGACTTTAATTTTTCTAGATTACGCTTTGTAATATATATTCTCCAGCCTTTTCACCAACTTCAATAAAATCAATAAAGCTTTCCTTTATTTCACATCCAGATTCTGTAATTTTTATAAATCGAATCACCTGGCTCATTCGTTCCATGTGAGTGCAGTCAAACATGATGGTGAAATATTTGGCCTCCTTGATGTCATTAATAATGGTATTTTAAACTTTGTTTGCCATTATATCTATAATGTCATTTTGTATCGTTTTTAGCAAATGGGATACTCGTCCTTTTTTACGTGATCTAAATGGTATTTGAGAGGAGCATCGTATTTAGTGGGCAGACATATCAAATTAAGGAAGTTTCCTTGACTAGGTTGAGGAAAACTTTCGGTGAAATCTGTCAGTGTTTCTTTAGAACCTCTAAAAAGAAGACAATTTGTGGCGATGAATATGAATATGTAGAATATGTCTCTACTTTTCTTCCTCAGAGTGAAAATTAATCGCTCTATCTTGCAATCGATGCCCCGACACAATTTCATTTGCTGTTGACGAGTTTTCCATTTGATAAAATATTTTTTTGCGTTTGTGATACTTCATGCTCAACTAATCTTTCCTTTCTTTTACCAAATAATAAGACTCTCATTACAAAAGGCTGATGTAAAAGTGCTGGCGAATAACTTGCAGGCAGTGCAGTAAAGCGCATTTTTGTTTTCGAATAAACAATCCAGGACCTTTTAATATTTTTCTTATATACCATTGTTTCGAACCTTGGTCAAACGGCCCACCGTTACGTTCAATTGACAAACTCTATGTTATTTGGATGTTCATCATTTAATAATATAGCTTGTTTGCTGAAGAATGATCTTTGTTGATCTGTAATTTTTTGTGGTCCGGGCATGTACCTGGATCAATTACATCGGTAATTTTGTCTTTGCTATTTGACTGTAATAATTCACTAGATGCTAGCTGAACGTCATCGTCCGGCTGAGATAATACCGACGACGAAGACTGTTTACCATAATCTGAGCCTTGAAATTTCTACTGTTCAGTCTAATTAACTCCAATGTCCAAGATACATAAGTTATTCGGAATACCCGGAATCGTATCAAAAGTATGAATGGAGCTTAAGGAGGAGCCTCCTTCGTGAAGCCACTTCATTCGAATTTAAATAATTTATTAATTTTATGATAATTGATGGAATCAGGCGTTACTTTGCGGATATCCATTATAACAATTACTAATTGTTATAATTTTATGATAATTCTAATAAATAAAAAAAATTGGATAAAATTAATTTTTAAATAATTGTTAACAGTAATTTTTACAGAATTAATAAATTTCTAAGGGCGTGAATTTAAATCCAAATTCACGCCATTAGATGTTGCGAACAATCAACTGCACTACAGCTGCTGGCAACACATGTCGGAATAAACCCTTAGGATGTGTTCAAAAACCTACTGGGTGTTTTAAAATCAAGTGAATAATTGGCAGAACAACGTGCGCTGGATACTAGGCGCTTTATGAAGCAAATAAAACTAGTTTTCCCAATCATATTATAATTATAGCGCCCCCTGAAACTGTCGGTGCCCCGGTTTGCCCCCCCCCCCCTAGATCCGGGGCTGCACATATACAATATGTAACGTAATTAACGCACACCCTAAGACACCCCAACTAGTATATTACGTTATAATCATAATACATACACTGAATTTTTAGTTAAACATTTTTATGCACTGATTATTTATCAAATTAGTTATACTAATTCCGGAAGAATGTTGTGGTCACGGTACAAATCCACGAACGCAAATATTTTAACGTGCTTGAAATAAAGTTCTTTTCTTTATTTTTATTGAATGACAGAATTAGTAATAATACCCCCATTTAGCCCCTGAAATACAGGTATTATATCCTAGTTTAGGGGCTAATGATCACTGTAAATTTGGTGCATGTAATATGTTTATCAATAAAGATTATATTATATTATACAAATAAAACTGCACTCTTAAAAGTATTATTGCCTTAAGTTACGGTCCATTTCAGTTTGTTTTGACTGTACAGATTTAGTGTGACTGTAATTTACCTACGTAATTTGACTACTGTACTACAACTACTACAACTACTGTTTTTTCAAACACATTTTAACTTAATAAATTTTTCTTCTTTGGAATATCCATCCATTTCTAATCTAATTAATATAGAATATTTCAGAGAGAAACATTAAATTTATACACTTTTTTATTAACAAAACAGCTTCGCGCGCTATGAAATCTGTTAAATATTTCACCCGTTCCTAAGTGGCGCTACTGATATCAGAAAGTCGCGGTTGCCCTCATTGTAAATTTGTCATTTACGACTACGACGACGATGTAACTTAGTTGTTCATAGACGGCGGTAGTCCCCATCGGGTGGTCAGCATGCTCGTTTGCCTCTCAACTATAAAAAAAAAATGCTATCGGAATGGATATAACCAGGGTAGAAGAGAAACATAATGTTGCTGTGTTTCGCAAAATAAGTGACGAGAACCGGAACCCTTTTACGAGTACCAGGCCTGTTTCATTCCGCGCTTTAGGCATAAAAATACTAACTAGCAAAAAGACTTCAGTTTGTGGTGCTGAACGGTCACATATCACATGAGTATGTTGCATGTTCAGGAGTACCACAGGGATCCCACTTAGGCCCTGTTCTCTTCTCGGTGTTTATAAATGACATTACCTCATCTATAAATTACTGTAAATACTCACTTTTTGCCGATGATTTAAAAATATTCAAAACCGTTACTTCAAATAATGATGTGGAGCTCATCCAAGCTGATCTCGATGGAATAAATATGTGGTGCAAATTGAACGGCATGATTATTAATACGAAGAAATCTTATCACATTAAGTACACAAAGAAAAAAGTTCACTTGCCATCATCGTATAAATTAGAGCTAGATACGTTACAGGAGGTTAAGGAGATTCGAGACTTGGGCGTAACAATGGACACGAAATTGAAATTCAAAGTGCACATGGACAAAACTGTAAAAGAAGCGGCCAGGATGTTAGGTTTCCTTAAAAGAAATACCAAAGGATTTGTTTCTCCTCAAACCAAAATAATCCTTTATAACTCACTGGTTCGCAGCAAACTAGAATATGCATCAGTTGTGTGGAGTCCCCAATACGCGGCACCATCTCAACGTCTGGAGAGACTACAAAGATCCTTTACTAGATACCTGACATATCACACTTCCGGGATCGACTGCTGTTTGAAATTGATTATGGTTGCAATTTGTAAATTGTATAATGGTGTTTATGATGTGTTGTGTGTTAGTGTTTAATGTGTGTGTGTATTTTTTATACAATATTTTAGAATAAAATAACGTACCTTTATGACAATAATATGACATGTTTTCACAATGTATCCTTACATTATAAAAAAACTTGCTAAGTAGGTCTATACTAACTATTATTGTATACTTTATTTCAACTTTTTTAAATCCAATTCTGAATTGATAATAATGTGTGGTGACGTATCGTTTCGACGAACATATATTTTGCAGTTTTTTATCCAGATGTACCTATAGCCTAGCTCGGTAGCTATTTCTCGACACTTTTTATATAGCCTCTTGTTATCAAGAGTTAAATGCTCGTTAACAAATATTTTCTTGAGTGCACCTCCGTGCCCAAGATCTCCAGTAGTGATGCCACGATGTTTTTTGACGCCAGCAATGAGATTATCCTTATGAATACGGGAGGACATTTTTATAATAATATTGCGGGGTCGACCTTTAACGGGATCTTTCGATTGTACTCTTGTGCAGCTTTCTATATCGCCGGCGCTCAACACAACACCTGCTTTTTCTGCTATACTTAATACTATATTTGTTAGATTTTCATTTTTAATTTCTGGTACTCCCACCACTTCTACATTTAACTGACGTGCCCACTGCTCTTGTCTTTGGGTTTTGAAGGACAGCCTGTCTAATATCACTTGCATTTCGGTAATTTCACGACATTGAATCTTAAGTTTTTCTTCTGAACAATTTGCACGTTCCTGTAGGGTATCGATGCGCTTGGATGAGAATTCCAAGGAGGCTTGCATTTCGGTAATTGTGTTTGCCGTAGCCTGTTGAGCTGAGTGTATAGAAGTTAAAGTATCCTTAATAGTTACTTGGTCCTGAGAAAGAATATCTGAAATTTGTTTTAGATTACTTAGTTGTTCCTTTAATGACGATACTTCATCATGTATTTTTTTAATAATCTCCTCTTGCGAAGTTTTGAATTCAGTAAGAAAGGACATTATCTCTTTCCTAAAATCATTTAATTCGGATTTCATTGCTTCTTCTGGTTGTTTTCTTTTTGATCTTTGGAGGGTAATATTATGTTGCTGTGTAACCTCGGTATCGCATTTTGCATTATCGGGCTGGGAACTAACAAGACCAACTTTGGTCGCAGGCGGAGATTTTTGCGGGTTCATTATGTATCGCAAACCAGTATTATTAGGCCTGTGATGCAGTTATGTCGAGCGTCAAGTGAGACAAAAAATTTAAGAGTCCGTGCTCTTTACTCGAGGGGGTGAGGTGTGGGGGTTCACTGACTGAGAAACACTGCTAAACTGTTCACACAAATAATAACAGGCTTAAGTTCCTTAATGAATGCACAAGGTTATCGTCTTTACGTCGATGACTTAAAGATTTACTTTTGATTGTTGTCACTTCAGATAAAATTAGAACGACAGGAGACACGTCCGCTCAGTACAAACGCTCACGAATATATAATAAAAACAAAAATTTTAATTAAATTAATTAATTAAAATCTATCGAAATTTAAATCATATCCAACCTAGCCTGCGAAGTGACAAGGACAAGAAGGTTATAGGCATAGTAGAATTAACTTACAGTTATAGGTGGCGCGCATATAACTGTAAGCTAATTCGCGCGTATCTTATTGACAGATTTAATTGAAGGCTATATATTATAATCATTATAATTCATAATTAAACAATAAAACTTTCAAATTTAAAAAAATATCACAATTCTTCTGTGGTAGCAATGCGCCAGGCCAGCTAGTGTAGTATAAAAGTGTTTTGCAATTATTAGTTAAAATAATTTCAATAATAAAAAATGCGGCTTATAATTATAGGCAGGCAGAACCGCAGGTAAAGCTAGTAATTATTAATATTAGGACGTAATAGCACCACGGTAAAATAATCTTTTCAATATAATTTTATGTTACGTCAGATTCTGTAGTTACAATATAAAAGCTATCTCTAATATTACTTTTATATTTAGTTCATTAATTAGTGACATAATTAATACCTTTTTTTAATGCAGTAGAGCATTTGGATATTGTTTGCGTCCTGTTAAATTTCTTGAGTGAAAACTAAAGTAGTCTGTGGCAGTCTAATTAATAAAATATGTCAGTTTTGCTGAATTTTATGACATAGTAAATTATTAAACTAAAAAAATTCCTTTTTTCCAGCACAAGCATGGGCTAAGACATTAGGCATTAAAAACGCTAAAGTGTATAGAATATCTGGGTTTAAAAAGGTGGACGAATATGAAATAGTTGAAGGTGAAGAAGTAAGACGTACCAAAATTGATACACATCCAACTGAAGAATTACAAGAATGAATAGAACTTAGTCTATGCAGAAAAGTCTAGTTATTTAAAGAAAACTGTATATAAAATAAAATATGTAAGCTTAGTTGAGTTTCATTTAATTTTTCCTATTTTAACAAATGATTTACTAGCTTCATTAAACAGAGTTCATCAGTCCCATCATGGGTTTCAAAGGATTAATCCATTGGGAGTTACTTCTCTTTAACCAAAAAAATCACTGCTAATTAGACATCTAGCAGTTGGTAAAGCCAACCTTCCAATCTCATGCAATAACGGCTAATAATCTTACACTCACCAGGTGTAGTTAGTAACGACTGAGGTTGGGATGGCGATCTGAGATCGATTAATCGAAGAATCGATTTCTTGTGCCAAAAAGATCGATCTTTTATTCGATATATAGTACTGAATCGATCCAATGAATCCATATTTCACCCTAGAAAATCGAAACCGAATCTTTTTCTGTTTTTATAAGAACTGTAAAATGATTTATAATTAGTTTAATGTACCCACAATCGTAAAGAATGACAGGTTTTCTATTCAAAAACTCGCAAAACTGCTGTGTGCTCAGTTTCTTTAGACTCTTCTTAATGGATTAAAGAAATAAAAAATAAATTAAGTTTGTAATCTGTCTTTCTTGTATATTTTGATACTGTTAATATAAACTCTGTAAGCAAATTGAAAAAAGAATCGATTCAAATAAATTTAAAAATCGATCTTTTTCGGAAAGAATCGCCATCCCTAGACGGAGATGAAATTCTTTACCACGCAGGATCATCATCATTGAAATGAAGAAAGTTATTTGTTACAGCCTATACTTATACGTCCCACTCCTGGGCATAGGCCTCCTTTCATTTCTTTGAGGGTTTTAGGCCAAGAAAGTGTCCTTCGCATGCGTGCGGACTTTATCATGTATTATCTTCGATTTTTTTTAATTTCGCAGACAGCTGCAGCTTACCTCACAAAGTTAAGTTCCTTCAACGACGAGCACTTGGTAAATCAGCACTTAAAATTGCAATTAACAATTTTATTGGTGCCGGCGGGGATCGAACCCGGGTTGCTCCCTGTGTGACGACGATATGTGCAAAATACCAAAAGTTTTGAAATTTGTATGTCTTTTTGTACTATAGCAAAGTGGTATAGTACAATTGATGGCCGACTTTTCTACACAAAAAAAGCGTTAACTGTTTTAAAACTAATATTGTGCAATCACCACGAGCACCCTAAAATAAATAATTTACTAATTTATTTGCGTAAGTCAGAAAATTCAAGCTATATATATGAACTAAATTTGATAGATTAATGCTTTTGTAAACTTAATAAAATATTTTCAAGTAGAATAATATTGGTGTCAAAGGTAATAATAAAAATATTTAATCTAAACATAATTACAACCAAACATTATCTCCCACAAGTTCAAGGTTGGTACTGCAGAGTCAGCTAACCTTCTTTTATTGTTAGCTTGGGGTATGAAATATGATTTTTCAAAATTGTCGGAGCAAATGGTGGTAGTCCGTTTAGGTATTCAAGATTCATGGTTTCTACAAGCTACAATCCAAGTTTGCCGCCTAAGAGGATCTATTGGAAATCTGTAAAAACAAACCAATAATAGAAAAATTTAGGTACTACTTTCTATAATACTTTATTGTAAAATCCAAATAAAAACTACAAACCAGTTCGGCAGACAAACCCGCATGGTTAATTAAGTTATCGATAGCTAAAGTTGTGGCGTTCATCGCTTTAGTGCAATACTTTCGGTTGCGGTGATACCAGTTTATTTTTATAAAAATTGCACACTTTTGCTACATAGTATTAGCAAGTTTCGATTTGATTTATTTGACCCTTATTTTGTATAATATTTTGATAAATACTAGTTATCGATTATATTTAATTATATAGTATTCAGTATCGTGTTATAATTGAGCTGATTATATAAATCATTTAACAAAATCCATTACACATGTACAGCCCCGGATCTACGTTTTTTTTTGACCCGGGGCAAAAACCTCATAGTGGCGCCTCCTCTCTTCAGCATTTGAGATTTGTTAAAAAAACTCATTAATACATAATGTGTGGTATTTTTGTGATCGGGACAATAAGAACCCTTTAATAAATTTTCTACAGCTAATACTATGACTACATCCATTTAAGTTTGTTTTTATACACTTTTGCATTATTTTCCACCGTGATGGATCCAACAAAGAAATAAAAAAGTTTTTGTACAAGCTCAAATAGGCTAACTGCTTCTGGAAATAATGACGCTGATTGCACGCCTACAAGATTTTAAGTGTGCTAGTCATTGTACAAACTCTGCCATCTCGTTAATCTGCATAATACTGAATTGAACTCATGTATATCTGCCAGCCATATTAGATTCGTTGTCACATGCGTGCACATCTAAACTATCAGACTTTAATTTTTCTAGATTACGCTTTGTAATATATATTCTCCAGCCTTTTCACCAACTTCAATAAAATCAATAAAGCTTTCCTTTATTTCACATCCAGATTCTGTAATTTTTATAAATCGAATCACCTGGCTCATTCGTTCCATGTGAGTGCAGTCAAACATGATGGTGAAATATTTGGCCTCCTTGATGTCATTAATAATGGTATTTTAAACTTTGTTTGCCATTATATCTATAATGTCATTTTGTATCGTTTTTAGCAAATGGGATACTCGTCCTTTTTTACGTGATCTAAATGGTATTTGAGAGGAGCATCGTATTTAGTGGGCAGACATATCAAATTAAGGAAGTTTCCTTGACTAGGTTGAGGAAAACTTTCGGTGAAATCTGTCAGTGTTTCTTTAGAACCTCTAAAAAGAAGACAATTTGTGGCGATGAATATGAATATGTAGAATATGTCTCTACTTTTCTTCCTCAGAGTGAAAATTAATCGCTCTATCTTGCAATCGATGCCCCGACACAATTTCATTTGCTGTTGACGAGTTTTCCATTTGATAAAATATTTTTTTGCGTTTGTGATACTTCATGCTCAACTAATCTTTCCTTTCTTTTACCAAATAATAAGACTCTCATTACAAAAGGCTGATGTAAAAGTGCTGGCGAATAACTTGCAGGCAGTGCAGTAAAGCGCATTTTTGTTTTCGAATAAACAATCCAGGACCTTTTAATATTTTTCTTATATACCATTGTTTCGAACCTTGGTCAAACGGCCCATCGTTACGTTCAATTGACAAACTCTATGTTATTTGGATGTTCATCATTTAATAATATAGCTTGTTTGCTGAAGAATGATCTTTGTTGATCTGTAATTTTTTGTGGTCCGGGCATGTACCTGGATCAATTACATCGGTAATTTTGTCTTTGCTATTTGACTGTAATAATTCACTAGATGCTAGCTGAACGTCATCGTCCGGCTGAGATAATACCGACGACGAAGACTGTTTACCATAATCTGAGCCTTGAAATTTCTACTGTTCAGTCTAATTAACTCCAATGTCCAAGATACATAAGTTATTCGGAATACCCGGAATCGTATCAAAAGTATGAATGGAGCTTAAGGAGGAGCCTCCTTCGTGAAGCCACTTCATTCGAATTTAAATAATTTATTAATTTTATGATAATTGATGGAATCAGGCGTTACTTTGCGGATATCCATTATAACAATTACTAATTGTTATAATTTTATGATAATTCTAATAAATAAAAAAAATTGGATAAAATTAATTTTTAAATAATTGTTAACAGTAATTTTTACAGAATTAATAAATTTCTAAGGGCGTGAATTTAAATCCAAATTCACGCCATTAGATGTTGCGAACAATCAACTGCACTACAGCTGCTGGCAACACATGTCGGAATAAACCCTTAGGATGTGTTCAAAAACCTACTGGGTGTTTTAAAATCAAGTGAATAATTGGCAGAACAACGTGCGCTGGATACTAGGCGCTTTATGAAGCAAATAAAACTAGTTTTCCCAATCATATTATAATTATAGCGCCCCCTGAAACTGTCGGTGCCCCGGTTTGCCCCCCCCCCTAGATCCGGGGCTGCACATATACAATATGTAACGTAATTAACGCACACCCTAAGACACCCCAACTAGTATATTACGTTATAATCATAATACATACACTGAATTTTTAGTTAAACATTTTTATGCACTGATTATTTATCAAATTAGTTATACTAATTCCGGAAGAATGTTGTGGTCACGGTACAAATCCACGAACGCAAATATTTTAACGTGCTTGAAATAAAGTTCTTTTCTTTATTTTTATTGAATGACAGAATTAGTAATAATACCCCCATTTAGCCCCTGAAATACAGGTATTATATCCTAGTTTAGGGGCTAATGATCACTGTAAATTTGGTGCATGTAATATGTTTATCAATAAAGATTATATTATATTATACAAATAAAACTGCACTCTTAAAAGTATTATTGCCTTAAGTTACGGTCCATTTCAGTTTGTTTTGACTGTACAGATTTAGTGTGACTGTAATTTACCTACGTAATTTGACTACTGTACTACAACTACTACAACTACTGTTTTTTCAAACACATTTTAACTTAATAAATTTTTCTTCTTTGGAATATCCATCCATTTCTAATCTAATTAATATAGAATATTTCAGAGAGAAACATTAAATTTATACACTTTTTTATTAACAAAACAGCTTCGCGCGCTATGAAATCTGTTAAATATTTCACCCGTTCCTAAGTGGCGCTACTGATATCAGAAAGTCGCGGTTGCCCTCATTGTAAATTTGTCATTTACGACTACGACGACGATGTAACTTAGTTGTTCATAGACGGCGGTAGTCCCCATCGGGTGGTCAGCATGCTCGTTTGCCTCTCAACTATAAAAAAAAAATGCTATCGGAATGGATATAACCAGGGTAGAAGAGAAACATAATGTTGCTGTGTTTCGCAAAATAAGTGACGAGAACCGGAACCCTTTTACGAGTACCAGGCCTGTTTCATTCCGCGCTTTAGGCATAAAAATACTAACTAGCAAAAAGACTTCAGTTTGTGGTGCTGAACGGTCACATATCACATGAGTATGTTGCATGTTCAGGAGTACCACAGGGATCCCACTTAGGCCCTGTTCTCTTCTCGGTGTTTATAAATGACATTACCTCATCTATAAATTACTGTAAATACTCACTTTTTGCCGATGATTTAAAAATATTCAAAACCGTTACTTCAAATAATGATGTGGAGCTCATCCAAGCTGATCTCGATGGAATAAATATGTGGTGCAAATTGAACGGCATGATTATTAATACGAAGAAATCTTATCACATTAAGTACACAAAGAAAAAAGTTCACTTGCCATCATCGTATAAATTAGAGCTAGATACGTTACAGGAGGTTAAGGAGATTCGAGACTTGGGCGTAACAATGGACACGAAATTGAAATTCAAAGTGCACATGGACAAAACTGTAAAAGAAGCGGCCAGGATGTTAGGTTTCCTTAAAAGAAATACCAAAGGATTTGTTTCTCCTCAAACCAAAATAATCCTTTATAACTCACTGGTTCGCAGCAAACTAGAATATGCATCAGTTGTGTGGAGTCCCCAATACGCGGCACCATCTCAACGTCTGGAGAGACTACAAAGATCCTTTACTAGATACCTGACATATCACACTTCCGGCATCTCTCATAAGGCCACCTATGACTTGCGGCTGAAATACTTTAAAATGATGTCACTTTATAATCGCCGCATAATATTAGATATAACATTCCTCAAAAAGCTGTTGTCAGGACAGATGGCATGCAGTGAATTGCTTAATGAAATAAATTTCAAAATCCCGTACAGATATCCACGAAATCCTCTCACTAACATACTTGTTGTACCAGTAAGTAGAACAAATGCTCTAAAACATTCTCCATTATCAAGGATGTGTTCTGAGTACAATCGATTTTCCGCGTCCATTAAAGATTTTGATATTTTTCATGACTCAGTGACAAATCTGAAAAAAAAGCTTACCGCACATTTTTGTTGGTAAATTAGATTTGTAATTTTATATTTATGCTACTAAATTTCTTCTTTTTGTTATACTTTTGATTTTTGATTTTTACTTATTAATTTGCTGCAACTCAAAATTTGTAAATTGAAATTTATTTTGAACTTAATTTAATTTAATGTCTTCTAATGAGAGTGATGTATGCACCAGTAATTGGCATGCATACCAAACTATTTATAAGACGAAGATTATTGTAATGTTTTGTATGTTATGCTGTTGGTGTGTCAATAAATAAATAAATAAATAAATAAATAAATAAATAAATAAATAAATAAATAAAAATATACCTATGCTGCGCGGCCCCTGCATGGGGTCAATTGACGACTTTCGACGACGATTGATGGCTCCGAGGCGCAGTGGCTTAGCAATGAGTTACAGCGCTAAGGGCCGCGGGTTCGAATCCCGCACGGAACAACTATTTGTATGGCCTACAAGTAATTGTTCCGGGTCTGGATGTTCGTCCTTGTGAAATTTATTTTTGTAAACTGCCCCCACGATACAGGATTAGACCCCAGTGTGGAGGTAACGTTTTTAAAAAAAGGAAAAATTTAGTGAGGTTGTCACGCGCGCCCGACCTGACGTGCGCCTAACGTTAACAAAAAATATTTTTCTCTTACAAGTGTTTAGGCACTTTTGATATTTATTTTTGAGTTTTTATTCAAGTATGACCTCTCAAAAAGACAAAAAATAATGGATAACATACGGGTGCTTAAATAACAATAGGAATATCGACTTTTCATTCTTTACCATAGAATACTATAATTAGAATTCTATGTTCTTTACTGTGCCTAAGGATAACGAAAGGTAAGATATTATTATTTATACGTAGATGTAGATAATTAGATACCTAGTTACTGGCACCATAGTTAATTTAAATTTATTATTTGATTAGCGACCCGACCACAGCTTCGCAGTTTCCGATTTTTTCGCGTATAATGCCAATGACCTTAAAAATAGATCAGTGTAAGTAGACCTCCCAGTACTACTGACTGCCTACTAATGCAAGATCAGCATATACTGGATATAATTTAACACTTGGTTGATAAAAGAAAGAGCACCAAAAATAGTAGCATTTCTCATTGCCACTCTTTCATTAATAATGCCATCGCGAGTCGCATGTTTGTAAAAAGTAAAAAACCTGAAACAGACAAGTAATGAAATTAAAAATTTTGTTGAACCGACTTTAAGGCCGAATACGAAGAGAATTGGCGAAACTTTATGTATTTCTGTTCACTAGAACTTTGATCTGAAGTCTGAGCGTTAAAACATACTTTGTAGGTTTGTTCGGTTCCTTCACAAGGTGTCTGCCTTTTTAAAATTTCAAAATAAGTCAATATACCAATTTAAAAAATGTGTTAAGAAATGACATCTAAAATTATTTTTCTTCCAAAACTCTGAATATAAATGTAGGAAAAGTTATTTTTACGTAAAAATATTTGTATTGTGATTCCGTAGGTCATGTAGCATTATGTAGGCATGTCTTCTTCATTTTTGACCTTTTGCGATACAAATTTTTTATTAACATAATTCGTTTTATTTAGAAACGCCTAGTAATAATATTGTATATTGCCAGATAAAAGTTTGCCGTCATAAATTACCAGGCGCTTCGATGTGTGGCGTAAGGTGACAATAGTCAGTTATGTTTGTATTGAAAATCGTTAATTTAGACTATAAATGTGAATAAGCGTAGGAAAAGAAATAATTATTACTTAAGTGGTAAAACAAAGAGAGTTTATAGCGAGAACCCTCCTCAAATGTGGTACGTTCCACTTTGAGGTTATATTTTTACTTACTTTTACGGTACTTTTTTGTTGGAGGTTGCCTAATAGGCTGGATTTTTAGTAACTTACATTAGAAAAACTGATTATTTATACGCGTGATGAAGTGGCAAACTCTAAAAATGTAAATATCACGACCGAGTCGGAAAACAATGTACAGAGTGCAAGCACAGTGACCGCAAATAATGTCATAGTCAATCAATGATGTATAAACTTATAGATACGTTGTCCGCACTCTAAAATGGCAACATGAAATGAAGCCAATTGGCCACACCGCGCTTAGTCACGCACCGACCTGTCGCGCGACGCTACGTTTGTTTTTAATTTATTATATCGTGATTCGTGTGTGTAAACCTGTGCAAAACATAAAGAAAACATGCCGTCGTGTGTTTTCAGACGATGTACAAATTATACCCCAAAAGTTAAAGACAAAAATGTGTCATTTCATGCGTAAGTTCACAAAACTACCTATTTTCATTTCATTTTATTCGACGACGCCGTCTAATGGCGGCCGGCGCATGCAGCTAGTAGTCAAGCAACAGGCATCCCGCCGTACGGTGTCATATTTTCTTTCACTTTCTTCACGCGTATAAGTAGTTCTAGTATTTTCGCCGTTTTTAAGTGCCGCGATGTTCGTTCATGACGTGTCTATAGATAATGCGTCATTGTAGTCAATGTATTAAGTACCTAATTAAGAAAAACCGACATACTACGGGTATTAAGTGATTGACCGGTGGAGGTAGTCTTGTGAGAATTTACACACACAGTACCTACCCTTACTATTGGGCAAACAAGGACTTTTTAATCTTTTTTCCTTATTATTTATGCAATTTGTATTACGGCGTCTTCTAAAACTCACAAGAACAGTTTACAATTCAGTTACTGAAGTATTTTACGTACGATGCACCAATTTAGAAAAAAAAATCGATGTCAATTCAAGAATTCTTCTTTACAGAATAACTTTACAGAACTTATAATCTATACTAATATTATAAAGAGGAAAGATTATTATTTTTATATGTTTGTAACGAATAAAGTACAGAATTTATAATCTGTAGGAACTATTATAAATAAGAAAGATTTAATGAAGAAGTAAGAAATGCTCTCTCTGTTATTCATTACTCTGCATACCGAGCTAGCGCACTCGTACGGCTAACGCAACTGATGTTCGAAACACAGCGCGCGGTTCGCCACGAAATGAGCAAGGTCATTCGCTTCGTATTCGGCCTTAATATAAATTAAATTAGAACATCATCAATCAAAGTCAATTAAATACGCATTGTTAAGAATAACTCCAAAACTACAGGTCAGATCTAGATCAAATTTATATAGCTCTATTTCTACTACCAACTAATATTAAATGATTCCCAATGAAGAAGAAATGAAGGAGCACCCCCATTTTCGCACATGCTAATCCCAACCCTAAAATGAACTTCAAAATCTCTTCTGTCTTAGGGCCACAAACTCGCCGTATTATGTCCGTAACGCCGACCTCCACCTAGACTTAGAGCTCCCAACAATTCAACAGTTCCTCAAATCACTCTCTGAGAGATTTGCAAATCCTCAGTCACACTCAAATCGCCTCATTTGTGAGACAGCTGCCTATGCAGCCCCTCTCCACACTCGCTATAGTGTGCCCAGACCGAGAAACGCTCTCTCGGACCTCCCCAACAAGCTTTCGGCTGACCTGAACTGCTTCATGGCGGCTCAGACTGAGCCTTCTTAACACATCTGCCTTAGTTAGGCACACTTCCGTGTGCCTAACTAAGGCAGAAGCTTAGAAAAGCGGCGCCGCCGCTTGCGCCCTCCTTTCTGCCAAGGAGGGTCGCGTTCGTTTACGGCTTAAAGATCTCTAGTCAGATCGGTAAGCCAATCTCTAAAGGCGGAGTTTAGTGGGTAAAAGTCGCCACATAACCACGCAGCCAACTGCGTGGTATGCTATGAGCATTCACCGCCTCCCTACCCGCTTTCTGGAGGGTTGCCCTTATTGCTTCGGGCGCAAAAAAAACAGTAGGAGCGGCCTTAACGAAGGCGCATAACTGGCTAAGTGATACAGAGACTCGCACGCAGACGTAAGGTGCATTTTGATTTAATATGCGCGCCGCATTTTTTTTTCGAATCGTCGTAAATTTCACGAAGGTCGCTTCTGATGCGTGCAAAGTATTATGAACATTAGCCACGTTGTAGGTTAAAACTCGCAACTAGGTTTAAACTCGCAAGTTTGCTATCAGAGAGTGATCCTTCTGTACTTGACTATTATTTATTCTGTACTTTTTCTAATAACGAGTCATTCCATATTTGTCCTGGGGTTGTCACTCGCCTGAGGAAAAAGATGGAATGCCTCAACTCTGCTGATGATCGATAATTGTAGGTGCATATGGGTTACAGCATTAGTTACCTATCAGGACTGCGCTCATTTGTTACCCTTACTTCTACTTACACACACACGCACACACACACACACACACACACACACACACACACACACACACACACACACACACACACACACACACACACACACACACACACACACACACACACACACACACACCACACACACACACCACACACAATATTTTTTATATAGAATAAGTGTGACAAACGAGTACACAGTCCACTAGTAGTGGGCGTTTTATTCAGAAACACTTTTAAAAAACAGTTTGTCAAAGAAAAACGAACAAACAGTTTCTCGAAGATCCAACATTAGGTTTAAAAACGAACGAAATAAATACAGTTCTACATTTCAATCTCGGAACTGTCTCAATCGCAAAACGTTTACAAAATACATGTTCGTTTGGTAGATTCATAATAATAATAATAATAATTATAATAATAATAATAATTTATTTATTTCTCACCACAAACGACATGGAAGATATATTAGTGTTACATCTCTATTTTAACAATATTTTGTCATTCATGGGAGACTGGTGCCCGTGTAGGTTCAAAGACCCGTATTACAGGTCACCAGGCCCCCCCAAATTTACTTGGCAACAAGTATAATATTATAAGGAGATCACTTATGTTATGGTTAGAAATAATAATATTTAGAGAAAAAATAAAAAAATATAAAATAAAAAATACAAAAACCACGTATTTTTGTAGCGTAAGTATGAGAGTTTATGACTGTTAGCATGTCTGCGTGCATGTCCGTGAATATTTATGAGATAATTTGGAGTAATTGTTCAGTATCTGTGTATGAAAGAGTCTGAAGATATTCCACAAGTCTATTTTTACATGACCATCTGTTGACTTCATAAATAGATAATTTTTGGTGTAATTTATTATATAAATACGGACCCAAAAAAGTAAAGAATTTCCTAGCAAAAGATGTGAAGAAAGGCACTGACTGAGCTACCAGATGATTACGGCGGCAATGTTCCTTTTGAGTTATTTTTGAAATTGCATGTTGTCTTAAAACTATATGTAGCACAAATAGTTGTCGAACTGTAAGAACTTCGCTAATTCTATACAAATCTAAAGTTGGGTTTAAAATGGATAACTTTTAAAAGTGATCTTTGCGCACGCTCTAGTTCAATAATATGTGTTTTGGCTGCACCACCCCAGACTTCAATTCCGTATGTTAATAAAGATTGACACAAAGCATAATAGGCCAATTTTAGTACTTCTCTATTAGCAACATGTCTTAATTTTTTAAATATAAAAATCAATTTACGCACTCTACCACATAGTATTTTAATATGAGAACGGAATGTTAAGGTGTTGTCAAATAATATGCCAAGATACTTGATACTATTAGTCTTCTCTAAAACGGGACAGGAACAATCTAAAGTGTTAGAATTAGAACAACAGTGAGCAATGATTTTATGCGCGTCTCCAGGTAAGGATGAGGTACGGATTGCAAAAGGCATATATTTAGTTTTCTTACAACTTAGAGTTAGTAAGTTCTTCCTAAGCCAAGCACATACCATATTAAACCCAACCTGAGATTGCCGGAAAACATCCTCCCAGGTGCTTCCAGAAAAAAGGAGAGCTGTGTCATCAGCAAATGTGATTATCATGCCATTGTGAAGATTAAGGTTACACAAATCATTAATAAAAATGAGGAATAGGGTCGGACCAAGTATACTACCCTGAGGAACACCAAAAAAGACAGGAGAATCAGAGCTGATGACACTATTAGACAACTTGACACACTGACATCGGCCACTGAGATAGCTAGATAATAATGTAAGTTGACATCCTCGCACGCCAATATCCTCAAGCTTTTGGAGCAACAGTGGAATTGAAACGGTGTCAAAAGCTTTCTCTAGATCGAGAAAGATGGCTAAACTCTTTCTACCCTTATCTAAGTTTTGCGTAATGTAGTTGGTAACCGAAAGTAAAGCATCTGATGTTGATTTTTTTGCACGAAAACCGAACTGGACATTTGATAATAAATTCTTTTGCTCAAGGTAGTTCACTAGTCTAGAGTTTATGATTTTTTCAAAAACCTTAGAGATTGACGGCAGTATTGATATAGGACGATAATTATTAGGTAGACTTTGATCGCCATTTTTGTAAATTGGATGAACAACAGCTTTTTTCAGCACCCTTGGAAAAACACCTGCCGTCAAACACAAGTTGATAATAAATGTCAGAGGAGGCACTAGGATGTCTTTGTACTTTTTCAGAAGACCAGTGGAGATACCATCCCATCCAACAGCTTTATCTGATTTTAAAGCAATGATAATCCGTTCAACTTCTTCTTCGTCTGTATTTAAAAGAACGAAAGAGTTTTCTATTAAATTAGGACTTGAAACCGCAGAAGTAGCATGGGTTGAGATAGCTGTCGTCTGGTCAAATTTTTCAGCAAGGATTTTTCCAGCATTGATAAAGAAGGAGTTAACTCTATCGGCCGATTCACATGGGAATGCACACAATTGTAATAATTCGTGGACTGGTGTTGTTCTAGGGCTAGTATTGGTAACTTGGTTTATTGTCTCCCAAATACGTTTTGAGTCTTTTCCAGCCTCAGCAAATTTATTTCTTTCATAATCGCGTTTAACGCTCTTGATCAAAGAATTGCAATAATTTCTGTAGCGCTTATAGGTTACTTTGAGAACCACGTTATCGGGTGATTTATTAAACTTTTTGTGTAAGTTGTCTCTATTTCTAAGACACTTTAGGAGTCCTGGAGTCATCCACGGCTTAAGAATTCTGCACCTGCGGGATGGGATATAAGTTATAGTCGCGTAGGAGATGGAGTTACGTATAGCATTTATAAAATATTCCATCGCAGAATCGGGGTCATCTAGATTTAACAAGCTCTCAAAATCTACACTTAAGAGACTTTGACTCAACTTTTCTTCGTTTATCTTGTGAACACTCTTAGGTGGAATGTACTGTACTTTCTTTGAAAGAGAGAGTATCACCGCAAAGTGATCAGTCACAGTGGCTTCAACAACAATAGTAAAAGCTGGGTAAGTGGTTTTGAGCAGAACATGGTCAAGACACGTACGATTGTGCGTAGGTATTAAGTGGGAGGGAAGAAGACCATGTCCAGCAGTCAAATTTAGATATGCAGGAGAGTTAGCATCATTATTAGTGGGAGATATATCTATGTTAATATCTCCCACCAAAATTACGTTTCGAAATGAGCTTAGACTACTAAGTAAAGTATCCAACGATTGAAAAAATGAGTCAGTTTGTTTACGGAAGGCATCAGGTCGATAAATTGCTAATACGGCGGTATCTTTACCTATTTTAATTAAGAGAGAGCTTGAATCTAAGAGCTGCGGTTCCTCCACCGAAATCCTCTCTATGTTATGTTTCGTAAAAACTATCACACCATCATTTTGGTTATATGGATTCGTAGATGCCACATACTTATATCCCTGCAAAGAAGGAACACAATAATTGTACCGTAACCAACATTCGGTAAGGACTATTATGTCAAACTCGATATTAATTCTTGTCAGTAACAATAGGAAACCATCAATGTTAGCATTTACACTACGAATATTTTGGCAAATTAATTTAAGTGACTTAGAGCTGAACTTTGCTAGTAAACGCATACAATTTTCTGGCGAGCTTAAGACAGCCTCAGAAGAAGAAATTCTGTCCAATGCATAACTAATATCGGATTGAGAATTGAATTTTAGTATATAAAAAACTGGTGTTCAAATAACTAACATATAACAAAAATAATAATAAATAATTTACATATATACACATACATACACATATATATGTATATATATACATATATACATACATACATATACATACATACATACACATACATACATACACATATACATACATACATACACATATATATATACATATACATATACACACACATACACACACACACATACACATACACATACATACATACATACATACATACATGTTTGACACGAAAAATCGGGAGATTCATAGTATTTCTATTTTTGCAGAGACATAATAATATTACATGTATAAAAATGATGTGCCATTGCTGAAAGCACAACTGAGAGCTCACTGTAGATGATTTACGCATAAAGCAAGAAAAATCGTTAAAAATGTAATGCAGCATTTCAGATGAAAGCAATTTGTTATTTATATTGAAGGAATTGTTTCCTGTGTAGAGTGTTAAAATATAAGGGGAGCCAAAATTGACTTGGATCAATAGTAAACAAATTAATAATACTATGCTAGTCCTAGACAAGTTAATACTTGGACACAAATTATATCCTATATAAATATGGTTATTATTGTTCTCCAGAACCGTTATTATGACAGACGCTAGTTGTTGAGTAAATGTACTTTTTATTTTTAAAAACATGTAAAAATTGGTTAAAGAAACTTGGCCATGTAGATGTTGAATTTTAATACTGTGCGCGTTATTTTTAACATGAGTATATTGTTTAAATATGATATGAGAGTGGTGTGATGTAAGCAGTTTTGGTGTTGTGTTGTGGTATCGACGCACAAAAGCAAAAAAAGTCAAAAATCTACTAACTAAATGACAAAATTTTAACAAATTGCTACGTATGTTTACAGACAAAAACAGAGGCAGACATATAATATCATAATAAATTGAAATAGTAACAATTAAAAGCAGTCAAATGATCGGTATTTTGCTAATATCTTCTTGGGATTTTACTAATATAGGCTTATCTCTATCTGTTTTTTTTAGGAATATTCTACCAGCAGATGTCCAGCAGTATGCATAATTATTTGCCTTTCGGAAATTTCTGGCTACTGCAAACAATCGCCTTGTTTTCTGGGGAAGATTTTCAGAGATGAAAATGGGAGTAGGAGGGCCCGCAATGGCTGCGTCGGTCGAAGTCAATTTTTTGTTCTTATTTCTCCTATTGTATTCCTTTAAATTAGCGATAAATCTTTGCTTGGTAATGTTACTGGTGAACTCGGCTACTATGGTTTTATTACCGTCGTTTTTTTGATTTATTCGAAAAATATCTCTGACATCTGAATGCTGCAAGGTCGATCCAAGCACTTCACCTGTCTTTACTAAAATATTTAGTAGGTCTTCTTTACTTTCGCGGTCCTTTTTAGGCACATTACGCAATTCTATGCGATAAGAATGTGAAGATCTTTCAAGCCCTTCAATTTTTTCTTCCAATATTTCTATACGCTTACGATATGCTTTAATTTCATCTTGTAAACTTTGTACACTCGACAATAAAGTGTCATATTTTTCAGACATAAACGTAATAGATTCCCTGATATCATCATTTTGTTGTTTAATATTACCGACATGATCTAAGATTCATAAGTTAATACTCTATTGCTATTGCTTTATGAACTATTGTCGTATAAATAGAAAACAGTTATAGTAACTACTTTTGATTTGACGTTACGCTTAAAGCTAAAATAAATCTTATTTATATCTATACACAATTCAAATTTGGTTGTATACCGTTGAACAAAAACGAACGGACGGACGGCTTGGTCAAACGTACGTTTTTTGTTTTAAAATTTAAATCAGTTTCATTTCATTTGTCGTCAAGTAACGCTTGTCTACGATTAATGTGTATTTCTAAAAAAGTGACTATATGTTTACACGCGAAAAGTGTTTTGTGTGATTTATTGTATAGTACCCGGTTGACCGAGCTTTGCTCGGTTTTTTTCGCTCGGTTTTTTTTAATTCGTGTGTTTTGGAAATTATATTTAGATACAAATTACATACTGATGAAATACGAATAATATTTTTTGATCGTAGCGACATAAAAGAAAAAACTGAACTGGTTATTTGATTAAAAAATACTAAAAAAGGGCTCGAAAAAATAGATTTTCTCAAAAAGGAAAGGAACTTGAAAAAAAATTTAAAAAAAGTCGGTCCGCCGGTCTGGGCTCGAACCACGGTATTACGACTTTGTGACTGCCCAATATCAAAGAATATATACACTATGCGAAAAGAAACGACACTTAAGCATGTGTACACGTAAAATCGCTTGCGGCTATGTGTGGGTGTATGTATGTGTGCGGGGGCCTTGAGAGGTGCGCGGGGCGTGGAACGGGCAGTCGCCGACTGCCCTGGTCGAGGGCTAGTAGTAATACCGATATTTGTCAGTATTAGTTAATATGAATATATTCGTCAAGTGATATAATATTTCAATTAATATATGATTATTACTGATATCTTAATGTACATATTACTATTCTATTCATATAGGTATTTAGTTTATGTTACCAAGTAACGTTATTAGTTTTTATAGCCGTGTACGCTAGGTTTATATGCTTTGATAAATATTAATGTTTTTATTAAATAAATGATATTATAGTATATGTATAAGTATTACTGAAAGTGATTTTAAGTGATTAGAATTAAAATAAATTCCACTGTACAAAATAAGGGCCCTTGTTTTGTTAGTTTAATTTTTAATAACATTTTATGATACCTAAAAATATGTGAACTCATTTTAATGAAAGTCGATATGATCTTAACAAGAATTATGGGGAAATACCATGAGAATAAAACTAATATATCGCCAATAGTTTTATTGTATTACATTAACTAAAATATACACTATTAAAAATACCACTAGAGAGTCAAATTTTAGATATCCATAAAGAGTTTTTGTATTTGTTCATTGTTGTATTTATGGATTATTTCATTAGAAATAGAAACGACTTATATCCTCAACACATAGGGGACAATTTGTTGGCCGCCATGTCCCAGGAAACCTGCAAACCTTTGGATTTTCTAAAAAAAATATACATGCTACAAATTTCTACAATTGTTAGAAATAATAATGTGAATTAAAAAATTTATCGAAAAATTCAAAAATATATAAGATTAAATTATTTTTAAAGGATAGTAGGTAATATTGATTATTGCGTACTGAAATAAGTGTTGGTTAATTATTTAAGATTACCATTAACTGTCGTGCATATTTGGTTTTGTCGGAAGTTTTAATATTCCTCATTTAATAAAAGTTGATTTATAATTGAACGTATCTTTCACTACCCAAATACATAAGTATACATAATATATAACACATACCTACTATGTATCTTCTTTGGTACAAGTCTATAATATTCCATTTCGGTTCGATATCAACCCTTGCGTTACACGCTTCGACTCAGGGTCACCGGCGCTTAAGCTCTCACGTACAGGGAGTGTCACCGCTGTGCCAATATGCCAAATAAGCTATTTGTAATCATTAATAAACTGTCAAAATTTACCTTCTTATTCTAACGATATTATAGCAGTTTTTCATTGCCTAAAAACACGGACAAAAAGACATTTTCTAAAAATAAATCCTAGCTAGATCGATTTATTGCCCCCGAAACTCCCTGCACACAAAATTTTATGAAAATCTTTGGAGCCGTTTCCAAAATTCTGATTATATATTTATATATATATACAAGAATTGCTCGTTTAAAGGTATAGGATATTAATTGTTTAGTAGTTTTGTAGGTAATTTTGTGATTATAGGTAAATTTGTGATTAATAGTTTTGTACTTTTGTTATTAAAACATTTCGAATTTCCTAAAAAGTGACTGTATGTTTACTCGCGAAAAGTGTTTTGTGTAATAAATCACACATATTAATTGTTTAATAGTTTTGTAGATAAATTTGTGAATTGTTTTGTACTTTTGTTATTTAAACGTTTTTTTTTGTGTAATTTAGTGACGTAATTTCGAAAATATCTCAAAGAAAAAATGGTAGTGAAATGTGGAACTACTTCGAAAAGGTGGAAAATTTGGGAAAGACGATCTGCATTACGTGCAGATAAAGTTACAGCTATAAATCGACTATAGCAAACCTGAAAAACCATCTTAAAAGAAAGCACGTAAGTTTATACCTCTCACTACCATCACAAGTGCAAAGGTCCGAGACTCTATCCCCTACCACTCCGTCAGCCTGTAGTGTAACAGAACTGATGCCAACAAGTATTGCCAGCTCATCTGCAACAAATATTATAGAGGAGAACCGACAAAAAGCTGCAATTAGTACAACTCCCTCTGGGGATAATAGACCAGAAGGTGCCACAGAAACCCCTAACCCAAAGTAAAAAAGGCAAAAGATAATGGATACTTATGTCCCAAAAAAATTTCTAAACGGCAAAAGCAACTAATTGATCGCGATGTGTTAGAGCTCTGCATAGACTCTTTTCATCCTTTTTGCATCGTGGAAGAACGTGCATTTAAAAAACTAATGCTTTGGATACCGGGATATACTTTACCATCCCGGAAAACCTTATCCAATAGCCAATTAACTTTGCTTTATAATAACACAAAAGAAATAATTAAGCCACTTATTAATACGGATTGTGATGCAATCTGTGTCACATTAGACTTGTGGACGTCACGGAAAACGTAGTCGTACATAGCTGTCACTGGACATTTCATTAGTCGTGACTTTCAATTGAAAACTATTCTTTCAGACTGCTGTAGTTTTTCTGGACATCACACAGCAGTGAATATAGCTGCAGAATTACGGCGTATATTAGATGACTGGGATTTAACTCGCAAAGTCAACTTTGCGGTTTCGGATAAAGCCTTCAATGTTACCAATGCCGTAAAAGACCATTTGGGCTGGAAGCACACTCACAGCTGGAAGATTGTTTAGACTATTTTAAGGACAATTTAGGAAAAATTAATAAAATTGTTGCATTTTTTCATAAAAGTACCACGGCTTCAGAAAAATTAAATCAGCAACAGCTTTTAAATGGAAAGGCACCGAAACGGCTTATACAATCTATAGAAAAAAGGTGGAATTCCACATTTTATATGCTAGAGCGTATCACACAAATAGTTGAAAGGATGAAGTTAAAATTACCATAGCTCTTCTCAACAACAATTTACCCATCATTTCGGAAGAGGAGTGGTCAATATTTCCAGAAATATGCCGAAGTCTGAAGCCTTTTGAGGAAATGACTGCATCCAAGAGTGGTGAGAAATATGTCACTGGAAGTGATGTGATTGTGGTTACCAGAATTTTGAAGCAATCGCTTGAAAGTACGGTACCACCCAATTCTGGAAATATTGAATCTTTTTTGAACGCACTATGGTTCAATTTTAAGAAAAGGCTTGGAAACGTAGAAAAAATTGGTACATTTTTTCTGTGCACTTTCTTAGACTCCCGGTTCAAGATGACCGCTTTTTCGGACCCAACAGATGCGGAAAATACAAAACGTCGTGTACAAAATCACGTCTAAGACCTGATTGCACGGAATTGGCATCCAACATCCGAAACCGATCCGTCCACGTCATCGGCCTCAAGCAGCAGTTACAACACGGCCTGGAGCATTTTTGACCAATTTATGTCCACCACCGTCACGAAGCAACAAGGAACACCTCTTTCGAAAGCTATCAAAGAGGTGCAAATGTACGTCGATGATGACATTTTGCCACGTAAAGACGCTTCTGGTAACCTGTCAAACCCTCAAGCATGGTGGTATAGTCATCGCCATATTTACCCAAACTTGGCAGAAATTTTGAGAACCAATTGCAACATAGTTGCAACATCTGTGAATTGTGAACGTATGTTCAGTAAAACTGGTCAAATAATATCAGACAGGCGAGCCAGTTTAAAGACGGATAAAGTGCGGCAGCTTATGTTTTTAAACGTAAATTTAGACCAAAACCGATTTAATTTGTAAATATTGTTGTGTGAATAAGTCAACTAGCGCCATCTAGTGTCAGGAACGAAGAGCGAGGGGAGCTTTGCAGAGAATGACATCACCGATCTCTCGACCGACAGCGCCACCCGAAGAACTAAGTTTCTAGAAAATCTATACTCGAACTCTCGGTACCTTACGCGTGTTTACTTGAACATTCCGGATATTTTGCTAATTTAAATAAATAGGTGGCGCAAGATACGATCGAGACAGAGTTGAACTCGGCGACGCAAGCGAAGATTCGGAGCGGAATTAAGTGAATTAGTGTGTTTAATTATTAGTGTTTTAAGTTTTAATTTATGTAAAGTAAATTAAAGTGTTAATTTAGGTAATTTTATCGGCAATTTTTATTGTCACGAACCTCAAGCTCGTAACAATTGGTGTCAGAAGTGGGATAAAATAATGCCGATTTTACCTAAGGAGGAAACGGAGGGTGTCCGTACCCGAAGTCAACGCCAGCAGGAGACGGACCAGAGGAGATTTGGTGGTGCAACGCCGCAGATGTCTGAGGGCCAGCCGCCGGCCACGGAAGCCGGTCCGTCAGCAGCTTCTACGTCTGTGGCACCTGACTTAGGTGCTCTGATGGTGATGCTGCAGGAGCAGGCTCCCCGACAGGAAGAGCAGGCTCGCCGACAGGAGGAGCAGGCCCGTCAGTTGAAAGAGCAGCTGCAGAACGGACAGGAGGAACAGGCCCGTCAGCAGGCGGAACAGGTTCGTCGGTCGGAAGAGCAGATGCTCCTCATGAAGGACCATCACGCTACCTTTGGGAAAGAGATAAGGCAGGTGAAGGATAGGGTTGCTCAACACGACAACCGGCTGTCGGAAGCTGAAACCCGAATCGAAGAAAATGAAACCCGAATCAACCATGTGAACAATCGGGTTGACAACGTGATGGCTGACGTGAAGAAAACGCTAAACGATCTCAAACTTGGGGATGGAACTACAGCTCCCGTAGTAGCTGCAGCACCTTCGCTACGTGGATTCAAAGTGCCGCCGTTCGACGGGACCTCTTCCTGGTCGGCCTACAAAATCCAGTTCGAGGCCGTCATGGAGGCGAACGGCTGGAATAAAAGCCAAGCCATGACTGCACTCACCCTAGGCCTGCGCGACCAAGCCTTAACTGTGTTGGAAGCTCTCGGTAAGAAAGTGACCTATGAGCAGCTTCTTGAGGCCTTGGAGGCGAGATATGGTGACGCTCACCTGGAACACGTCTTTCGCGCGCAGCTTAAAGATCGCGTGCAACGCAGCAACGAAAACCTGCAGCAGTGGGCCCTTGAGGTGAAGAAGTTGGTTCGTAAAGCATACCAGTCTGTACCTGCGCTCATTGGAGGGAACCTGGTGCAAACATTCATCGACGGCATCCGCGACCTGGAAGTCATAGCTGCTGTGAGGCTCGGGCACCACGAGACGCTTAAGAACGCCTTGGCCCATGCACTGGAGGTAGAAGCCGTGCGGCAGGATCATCGTTCCCATCGCGTCAGGGAGGTTGCAGCAGCTACAGTTCGCGACCGCAACAAAGGATACAGCCCTAGGTGCTATGGCTGTGGGGAAAAGGGCCATCTTCGATCCAGCTGCCCTAAGCGAACCCTAGAAAGGGAAGGTGAACGATCCCAGGAGGGTAGTGCCGCCAACAGCACCGCCCAGCAGCAGCAGGGAAACGAGTAAAAGCCAGAACTGCGGGGCGGGTGCTGGCTGATGTTAAAAGAGCCCCAAGGATCTCGATCTCACAAACCCATGATGGGAACAGCCTAATCATAAAGGGCGAGATCAACGGAATGCCGTGTAAACTGACCATAGACACTGGAGCCTCTCGTACGGTTGTTAGTTCCCAACTTATAAGTCAGTTCCTTGGGGACTCCGCATACAACCGAGAACGCATTAATTTGGTAACAGCCACCGGTCAGCGTATACCCGTCCAAGGAGAGAAGGAGATGGAGTTGAAGCTAGGCAACGTGATCTACCTGCATAATGTCATCGTGGCTGATATAATGGACGACTGCATCCTAGGCTTAGACTTTATGAGGAATAATTGTTGCGAGATTGACGTTAAGCAAGGTGTTTTGAAATGTGGACAGGAGGAACTTTTTATGGAAGGTGCGATACCAGGGAACGTGTACAGCATTAAGAAGATTGTTCTTCCGCCGAGATCGGAAACGATTGTTCCGGTTAGTCTTCCTCGAAATGCTGGGCAAGCTCACCGTTGTGTACTTGTGGAAAGGGTAAACAATGACCTTCCATGGAAAGTAGCTCGAACCTTGGTCAGGACCACTGACATCTCAGGAGTACGTGTGCTGAACCTTTGCGACCGGGAACAGATTATAGAAAAAGGCACACTGGTTGGCACTTGTGAGGAAGTGGATTGGTTACGTTGGTGCCAATATCTATCGACTGGGACCCCCAGCAAGGATGCCGAAACGAGAGTGACCACACTTTTGGAAGACTGTCGCAGTGTTCTCTCCCCGAACGAATTGGTCAAGGCGAAGAAGTTGTTACTCAAGTACGCCGATGTATTCTCGTCAAACGATGCTGACATAGGAAAGACTGGCTTAGTTCAACACAAAATAAACACAGGAGAGGAATTGCCTATCCGTCAGCGGCCAAGAAGATTGCCGGTAGCACGTGAAAAGGAAGTGGAAACCATGATTGAGGGAATGGTGAAGGATGGTGTTATTGAACCTTCATCTAGTCCATGGTGTTCACCCGTGGTGCTGGTAAAGAAGAAGGATGGCAGCATGCGGTTCTGTGTTGATTACCGCCGTCTGAACGACGTTACAAAAAAGGACAGCTATCCCTTGCCAAGAATTGATGACACGCTGGACATGCTTACAGGAGTAAAATGGTTTAGCACGCTGGATTTAAAAAGTGGCTACTGGCAAGTTGAAATTGACCCTAAGGACAAGGAGAAAACTGCCTTCTCGACGGGAAAGGGTCTGTGGCAATTCAAAGTAATGCCGTTGGGTTGTGCAATGCTCCAGCAACGTTTGAAAGGCTGATGGAACTTGTACTGGCCGGGCTAATTGGTGATGCCTGTCTGGTCTACTTGGATGACATCATTATCGTAGGCCGTACATTTGAGGAACACCTTCAAAACCTTGAACGCGTGCTCATGAAGATTCAGAGTGCCAACCTCAAGTTGAGCCCGAAGAAATGTTCACTATTCCAACGGCAAGTTAACTTTTTGGGGTTTGTAGTATCGGAAGAAGGTATCCGCACAGATCCAGAGAAAATCGCCGCTGTCAAGGATTGGCCGGTTCCAAAAGACAAGACGCAGGTTAGAGCATTTTTGGGTTTGTGCTCCTATTACCGGCGATTTGTGAAGAACTTTGCAGATATAGCCAAACCTCTGCACAAGCTAACCGAGGAGAAGCGACATTTCTGCTGGGATGAAAGTTGCAATATCGCATTCCAGGAGCTCAAGGACCGTCTGTGCAAAACACCTATTTTGGGATACCCCGATGCAAGCAAAGAATTTATAGTTGACACAGACGCAAGTGAAATAGGGCTTGGCGCTGTGTTGTCTCAACGGAATGGTGACCAAGAGGTCGTGATAGCGTACTTCAGCAAGTAGTTGTCAAAACCGGAAAGGAACTATTATGTCACAAGACGCGAATTGCTCGCTGTGGTAAAGTCGTTGCAGCATTTTAGCAAATATCTTCTGGGACGAAAGTTTCACTTACGAACTGACCATGCTGCACTAAAATGGCTATTGCAGTTTAAAAACCCAGAAGGACAAGTTGCGAGGTGGATCGAACTACTGCAGGAATACGACTTTGAGATCGAACATCGCAGCGGGAAATCTCATGGCAACGCAGATGCATTGTCAAGAAGACCTTGTCCTGAGGATTGCAAACATTGTACTAGGCAAGAGAGTAAGGAAGTGGTATCCGTGAGGATGCTCAGGGCAGACCACCTCAGCAACGAGTGGAAGGACAGCTTACTACATGCACAGCAGGAAGATCCGGACATCAAGCCGATTCTGGAATGGATAAAGGACAGTGCTCCCAAGCCCAAGTGGAGTGACGTCTCAGCGATGAGTTCGACCACTAAAAGCTATTGGGCTCAGTGGGACAGCTTGCTGCTTCAGGATGGAGTTCTGTGTCGTAAATGGGAAAACGTTCGGGGAGACAGCTGTCATTTGCAAATGGTTGTCCCTAAAGCTAAAGTACCGGATGTTCTACAGCTATACCATAATGATTGTTCAGGAGGCCATCTGGGAGTTAAACGAACTCTACTGAAGATCCGAGAACGGTTTTACTGGGTCCACTGTCGAAACGATGTCGAGGACTGGTGTCGCAAATGTACAAGTTGTGCGGCTGTAAAGGGACCTCAGATTCGTAGTAGAGGTGCATTGAAGTTGTACAATGTGGGTGCACCATGGGAGAGAATAGCCATTGACGTGGCGGGGCCGTTTCCGGAGAGTGAAAGCGGTAACAAGTATTTCATGGTTGTGATGGATTACTTCACTAAGTGGCCAGAAGTCTTCGCCATTCCAAATCAAGAAACTTCAACAGTTGCAGATAAACTAGTTCATGAAGTCTTCTGTCGTTTTGGAGTACCTTTAGAGATTCACAGCGATCAAGGAAGGAATTTTGAGTCTCAAATATTCCAGGAAACTTGCCGAGTTATGGGTACTCATAAAACAAGAACGACTTCTTATCACCCGCAATCTGATGGAATGGTGGAACGATTTAATCAGACATTGGAGAGGTACCTAGCAAAAGTTGTAGACAATCGGCAACGAGATTGGGACAAGCACATACAACCGTTTTTGTTGTCATATCGGAGTTCTGTTCACGAAAGTACAGCAGTGACACCAGCTTTCGCAAACTTTGGAAGAGAATTACGGCTGCCTGCGGACCTGATCACCGGGATACCACCTGATGCCCCACGCAGTATAACCGATTATGCAAATGACTTGCGGAACAAAATGAATGACATTTATGAGCACGTCAGACAATCGGGCCAGCAAATGTCTGAGAAAATGAAAACCCGGTACGACCGCAAAATGAACAATAAAGGGTTCAACGAAGGTTCATTAGTGTGGTTGCACAATCCAGTCCGCAGCAAAGGGAAATCTCCTAAGCTTCAAGCTAAATGGGACGGCCCGTACCGGATTGTAACCAGGATCAACGATGTGACCTACCGGATACAGAAAGGCGCAAGAGGGACTCCTAAGATCGTCCATGTGGATCGCTTGGCGCGTTATTATGGGACCGATAATGCTCGGGACGAGCATGTCTTAGGAGGGGGCAGTGTTGTGTGAATAAGTCAACTAGCGCCATCTAGTGTCAGGAACGAAGAGCGAGGGGAGCTTTGCAGAGAATGACAAAACAAATCTTTCGACCGACAGCGCCACTAGAACTAAGTTTCTAGAAAATCTATACTCGAACTCTCGGTACCTTACGCGTGTTTACTTGAACATTCCGGATATTTTGCTAATTTAAATAAATAGGTGGCGCAAGATGCGATCGAGACAGAGTTGAACTCGGCGACGCAAGCGAAGCTTCGGAGCGGAATTAAGTGAATTAGTGTGTTTAATTATTAGTGTTTTAAGTTTTAATTTATGTAAAGTAAATTAAAGTGTTAATTTAGGTAATTTTATCGGCAATTTTTATTGTCACGAACCTCAAGCTCGTAACAATATCTTTTGTTCTAGTATTGTAGATTGTGTAAATAATGAAAACGTGTATATAAAATGAACGTTTAAATGCGCTTGTTACATTTGTCAGCCAGTCCTAAGCCTGGAAAAAGTATGTATTCGTTTTATTATTTTGTAAACAAACATATGGTGAATTCGTTACGTACACTGACGGGATTTTTGTGAAAAACTTTTTTTTTAAACTGTTTCTCAGAACTGTTTCTCATTTCAAAAAAACGGTTTCGTTTCGTTTTACAAAAAACCTGGAACGATCCAGTACTACAGTCCACCTGATAGTAAGTGGATGTGGCCCATAGACATCTACATTTATCCTCGATTAAGAATCAAAAAGCGGATTCGTTGTCACCCCTGACTAAGATGGAATGCCTCGTTTCCCGTAAAAAGGATCTCCGGATCTCGACACTCACCATACGAAACACACTAAGCTGCTATTAGACCGTGGTCTTTCCGCGGTCGAGCCGACCCATTTGTACTACAACCATAATATAGCTGCAGCGTGGCGCTACCACGTATAAATAATTGAAGGCTCCTATAGGCGATCGGGAAGTAAAATTAAATTTTATATGACAGATTAAATTAAATTTGGTTAACGAGATAGTTCCTAGCATATATCAGAAGTCAAAAAATCTTGATATTTCCTAGATTTGATTATTACGATGTAGGTACACGATATAGGATCGGTATGGGATTCCTTATGCCGCAACCAAAAAGCTATATAGGATTTTTTAAATAAATTCAACAAGAACATTTAGTCCGGTTTAATAGTTGAAATTCACAAACCTGTTTCGAAAGTGTTTTTATAAAACATTGTCTTACCAGTCCGAAAGTGAAATGTCTTAGAACTATACTACACGGGCGGTTCTTCCGGCCCGGGAATCCGTTTCTGAACCGCACTAGACTCAATTTTATACGGACATTGTATGCCACAAACTACACTGCGCGGTTTCCCGCCGCGGTTTGCAGGCGAGAGAAATTCGACCGCCGCGCCGCATGCAGCGTCAAACCGCCGCTGTTAACCGCCGTTTAAAACTACACGGGCGGTTATCCGCTATTGCGTCATTCTGCGCGGGACCTTCTCGCTCGCTCGTCGTGTGTGCGCTTGCGTGGCTAGTGGCGCGTCAAAATGTTCGACACGGAGCGATTTATTATTGAAGTACAAGAAAGACCTCCTTTATATGAAGTGAAGTCGAAGGAATACGCCAATCGGGAATTAAAAGCGAAGTTATGGATGGAGATAGGACAGGAAGTGGTTGCTCATTGGGCTGATTTAGGCCCAGAAGAAAAAAACAAAGCTAGTAAGTTTACTTATTATTTTATTTCTTATTTTTAATGTATCATCCTGTTTTGCCAAGGAACCGCTCCAGGGCCATTGAAATATTGAACAAACGAATCTCTTACCGAAATGCCACTAGATCGGCCTCCAACTGCCTGGACTTCGTCGAATTCTTCCATATCACATCGAATCGTATCTTCAAATTGATAACCATCTCTGCGTTTTACGAAATTGTGTAATACACAAGCAGCTTATATAATGTATTTTGCACTCTGTGGATTGATTATAATGCTTGAATGAAAAATTCGCCACTTGTTACTGACTCTGTAATTTTGTATAAATAAATTATTTTTATAAGTAAAGTCGTTGTCGTCAACTTAATTGGCGCAGCCGGTAGGATATTCGTAGTTGTCTAGGAAGAGTCTGTGTCGTCGGTTATCATCGTGATTTAGTACCAGTATCCTGACAACGTGCGTTTCAACGCTTGGACGAATATCACCGAACAAATAAATAAATTAAGGACTTCGCGACTTCAGCAGAAACAGCCGAGACTCCAGAACTATCCCAGAAGGACATGGGCAGATCTGCGAGACTGTGAGTAAAACTTTTCACTTCCCGTAACCTTCCTTTTGTTTCCTCTTGTATTAGTTATACGTAGGTATCGTCTTGGATTAGAAAACGCCATAACAATACTCTTCTACTAAACAATCAAAATTTTGTTAGTAGATCTTAGCTGAATCAATTTTATTCTTGGTATTTAAAAAACCTTGATATTTTATTTTAAAATGGAAAACATTGAAAGAATTCCCGTATAAATTACGAAAATTATCCCAATTTTTGATGGAGACGCTAGGTTATTACCTCTATTCATAAAAAAATGCGAATATATTTTACAAACATTCCAAGGGGGTAACTTATAAAATGAATATTTATTTCACGTCATTACCAGTCGCTTGTCAGGGGAAGCTGCTAGTTTAGTGGGAGAAAGGGAGCAGATAGACTCTTGGGCAGACCTCAAGTCGCTGTTAAACCAACACTTTGGCGACCCAAGGTCTGAAGAATGCTTAGCTATGGAGCTAGAGAGTCTTAGGAAACATAGAAACGAAAGTTATTAAGAAATTTGTCACCGGGTGCAACATTTACAAAGCATTTTATTTTCAAAAATTAACGAAACCATTAATAATCGGGACTTACGGCAAGCTAAACAAACGATATACGATAACACAGCATTAAACGTTTTTTTATACAATTTACCTGCTTACTTAGTGAGACTAGTACGACTACGTAATGTTACCACCTTAGAAGACGCATTAAAAATTGTATTAGAGGAACAGAACTTCCAAACAGTTTACGAAAATAGGAACCCAAGGTCTAATCAAAATTTTAGACCCAGCCATTTACAAAATCATCCCAATTTTAATCATAATAATAAATATAAAGGCCCAAGTTTTCAATATCAAACGAACGGCCATTCATCGAATAACCAAAATAATTCATTTAATTCAAATAATATTTCTCTCTAATTGTACGTGGTAGAGCCATGCTGCAGTTATATTAGTAGTATAGTTGTAGCACGAATGGGTCGGCTCGACCGGGGAAGGACCACGCTCTCACAGAATACCAGCGTGAAATAGTAGCTTAATGCTGCTGTATTTCGTATGGTGAGTGTAGAGAACCGGAGACCCTTTTTACTGGAAACGAGGCATTCCATCTCAGTCCTCGCGGGTGACAACGCATCTGCATTTTGATCTTTAATGGAGGATAGATGTAGATGTCTATGGGCCGCAGCAACCACTTACCATCAGGTGGACTGTGTGCTCGTTTGTCACCCTATTCTATAAAAAAAAAAAAAATCTCCCCACTTCGTAAGTAGTCACACAACGAACAACAGAAATGCGAACTTTGAAACTGGGTCACCAGTACGACCGTTATCGGCGCAACACCGTCAGAATTTTTCGCGAAACAATGGGCAATACCGTGCGTCACAAGTGCCGTCAAACTCTAATACTGACGTCACAATGAGGACAGTTAGTTCAAGACGCGTAAATTATACCGATACAGAAAATAGAATTCAACCTAATACCTCGCAAAACCAGGGTGATTTTAACTCTCATTCGGTCGAAGGAGAAGATGAACACATAGGAAATTTTTTTATAATAGCCTCAACAATACGGAAAAAATAGAGATTAACTATACAAAAATTTTAAATTTGCCTCATATACGTATACCAGAGTTGAATGCAGTTTTTATGTTAGACACGGGGAGCACAAGATCCTTTATTAGCCCAGAGATAGCAAACTATTATTATAAAAATTTTAAACGGCGGGAGCCTTTCGAAGTCATCAGCACTCATTCGTCAAGTAGGCATGAGGAAGTTGTATATATTATCTTGCCGAATATTTTTAAAACTCAAATAAAACATAAATTCTACGTTTATAGCGTAGACGAAAGATATGATGGCTTAATAGGAAGTGAGTTATTAAAAGTTTTAGACGCTTCTATTGACATGAAAAACTTAACGCTTATTACAAAAAATGTTAAAATTCCTATAATTTATTCACCGCCGACAAAAAAAACGTATATTTTGCCCCCAAGATGTGAACTTAGAGTTTCATTACCAGTAAACGTTAGTAATGGAGAAGCAATTTTGAGTTACGTACAATTTTGTAAAGGTGTTAGAATGCCGACAGCTCTAGTCAATTGCGAAAACAGTTTCGCTACTACAGTAATTCAAAATTGTACGGAAATAGAACAAAAACTACTAGTTACGTCACCTTTTAAAGTGGAACCACTTGAAAAATCTATGTTACAAAATAAAAACAGGGAAACGAATTTAAATTTTGCAAATCACCGGGATGTAGACGAGCTACTTAACAAAAATTTAAAAAAGTTAAGGTTAGATCACATGAATGAAGAGGAGAAAAATATGATACATAGTTTATGCAGGGAATATAAAGATATTTTTTATTGCGAACATTTACCCTTAACATTTACCAACGAAGTGAAACATGAGATAAGGACAAAAAACGAAGACAGGTAGAAAAAATCTTAAAAGATAATTTTATACAAGAATCCCACTCTCCTTGGAGTGCACCGGTTCATCTAGTACCGAAAAAATTAGATGCATCGGGTATCAAAAAATGGAGAATGGTAATCGATTATCGACGAATAAACGATATAACGATCGATGATAAATACCTTTTGCCCAACATTAACGATTTATTTGACATGTTAGGTAAAAGTACATATTTTACAACGCTGGACTTAGCGTCAGGCTATCACCCAATAGAAGTCAGAGAAGAAGATAGACCAAAGACCGCATTTAGCACACCTTTCGGCCATTTTGAATTTAATAGAATCCCCTTTGGATTAAAGACAGCCCCCGCTACGTTCCAAAGAGCAATGGACAACGTCCTGAGAGGACTGCAGGGAATACATTGTCTAGTCTACCTGGATGATGTCATTATTTTTTCAAAAAGCCTGCCTGAGCACATTGAGAAACTTAAAGCTGTTTTTGATAGGTTTAGAAGAACAAACCTTAAAGTACAACTAGATAAGTCACATTTTTTAAGAAAAGAGGTATTGTACTTAGGTCACACAATAACAAGTGAGGGCCTCAAACCTAATACGGATAAAATAGATGCTGTACTTAATTACCCTCTCCCAAAAACAGTGACAGAAATTAAAAGTTTCTTAGGACTAGTCGGCTACTACCGTAAATTTATCAAAGATTTTGCTAAAATAACAAGACCTCTTACAGTTTGTTTAAAAAAGGGTAATAAGACAATTTTGAATGAAGAATATAAAGAAAGTTTTGAAACCTGTAAAAAACTTTTAACAAATGCTCCACTATTACAGTTCCCAGATTTTCAAAAACCTTTCATACTAACAACCGATGCATCCAATTATGCTATTGGAGCCGTTCTATCACAGGGCACTATTGGAAATGATAAACCAGTAGCTTACGCAAGTAGGACATTAAGTGACACGGAAACTAGATATAGCACCATAGAAAAAGAACTTTTAGGTGTAGTTTGGGCAGTAAAACATTTTAGACCCTATTTATACGGAAAAAAATTTACTATTTATATGGACCACAGACCTTTAGCCTGGCTCTACTCCCTCAAAGAACCCAACAGTAAGTTGACTCGTTGGCGTCTTAGATTGGAAGAATACGATTTTGAAATTAAATATAAAAAAGGACAGCAAAACACAAACGCAGATGCGCTGTCAAGAATAAGATTAAACATATTAGACAACGATCTTGACTCAACTTTAGCGAATATAGACGAAGAAGAATAATAGTCAAAGAATTAAATGATGAATTTGTAACAATAAGAGAAAAGAAACCTAAAACACCGTCAATTATGTCAATTTCCGACACGGAAAGTGAAAAATCTATAGTTGTTTCTGATACTGAAACCGAGCCACCGATGGAACTGATGGAATTATCAGACGATGGTGTCACAGCAAACTCAGTATCAAACAGGGAACACGAAGGGATTCCTATCCTGAACGAAGCTATAGACACTAAACCACGTCAAATTTTAGTTTCTACATGGTTTACCGATAAAATATCTGTTAAAGACATTTCAAACAAAAAACAACGTATACTAGAAGTTCACATGCCCTTAAATAATGAGAAACTTGTCAAAGATTTTTTTTAAAGAATATATAGATTTCAAACATAAATATTATATATATTTCGAAAACACGGAATTCAGGAAAACTTTTAGTAAAGTAGTAATTGAATTATACAAAAAAGGTACAGACAGAATAGTTAACCTAACCGATTCAGAACACGACCAAAGACGAGTAGTCATAGCGTATCACGAAGGGAAAACGTGTCATAGAGGTGTCAACGAGACCTTAGCAAAAATCAAAAGACACTACTGGTGGGCAAATATGAAAGAAACCATAACTGCCATTATTAATTCATGCGAGCCATGTCGGAAAATGAAATATGAAAGAAAACCCTTAAAACCTTTTATTCAACTCACACAAAACCAATATAGCCCATTCCAAGAAGTCTTCATGGATCTTTTATTTATAGAAAAACAGTATTACCTTACTGTAGTTGATGCCTTCAGCAAGCTTGGACAGGCAATAAACATTCCTAATAGAAGAACACCAGAAGTGGTCAGAGGATTAATAAAATATTTCAGTATGTATGGAATTCCGCGCAAAATAAATAGTGATTCGGGATCTGAATTTAATAATGAACTTATTAAAGAATTTCCAAACCTGTACAAAATAGAACTTCACATTAGTACACCAAATAACCCTAGTTCAATGGCCATAGTGGAAAGATTCCATTCCACAGTGATCGAGATATATAGATTGGCAAAATACAATAAAAGTGATCTTGATGCGTGTTCAGTAATGACATACGCTATTATGGCATACAACAATACCATCCATTCCGCAACGGAATTTACACCTTTTGAAATAGTTTTTGGTAATACTGATAGCGGTAATGTTTTTGATATAAATAGGGAACATAACTTAATGCAAAAGTTATTACAAGATCACAGAAAACGCCTAAAAGTACTATACGAATATGTTGGGGAAAAACTAAAAAACGATAAAGCTAAAGTTAGGGACAAGAAAGGAGGTGAAGAAATACCGGAAATTAAAGAAGGTGATACAGTATTTATGAAAACAACTCGGAAAAGGAAAGCCAAAGAATTACCACGTTATGAAAAAGCAAAAGTGATAGATAAAACAAATCGTAACATTGTCCCAGTAGAGCTAAATAAAAGAAAAACTAGAGTAGCTGCTAAAAATATAAAACGTCCTCCACAGGTCGTGGCTAGTGCTTCTAGCACTTGTGAACCAGATCCACAACCTGGCACTTCAAAATCTGGAGCGGAATCCGGGAATAATCCCACTGAAATATGGGACAGCAGTGATGAAGAGTAGTTATTGGACAGTTTACAAAACGGTAGAGATAAAAGCATTAGGTATACAAATTAATAATAATATAAATATATACAACAAAATTAATGCAATTATAACAGAAAATAGTTTAGAAAAAGAACTATCAGTTATACAAAAACAAATAGACTGGTTAATTAAAGTAGTTCAAGACAAATATGATCAAATAAGTCCTAGTCATAAAAGAAAAAGAGCCATTATAAGTCCTTTGGGTTCCATAATAAAAATTATATCAGGTAATTTAGATGAAGATGATGCTATCAAATTCAACGAGGAAATTGCAAATTTGAGAGTTAAAGAAAGCTTAGCAGAACGTAAAATATCTTCAATGCAAAAAGCGTTTAATCGGTTAACCAATATATCGGAGGTTATCAATAATAATGTTGAAAACTTGCACTTTAAATTTAAACAAATTGACCAACTAGAATCAAAAACTGACAATTTCATTCATACAATGAACAGCCTTTACCAAATTCTTAATAACTTTCGTTATATTTATGAAAATATCCAAGAAATAGAAACAGCTATAGCATTCAGTAAATTACGCACACTACACCAATCCATCATTAATTCTACGGAATTACTAAATGTTTTCAAAACAATAGAACAAAACGCACAAACCATTTACCCAGTAACTAAAAATAACCTATTAAAATTAGAACGTAACATTATTCTAAAAAGTTATATAGACAAAGACAAATTAGTTTTTATCTTAGAAATACCATTAATAGAAAAAGAAACGTATAACTATTACAAGATTATTCCTATCCCTATAAAGAAATTAACCAACACCTATACCGTAATTCCTAAATACCCCTACCTATTAGTGAATGGTTTGAAATACAGAAACGTAGTAAGCTCGTGTACCCAAATAGAACCAAACACACACTTATGTTCGGAGGAAAATATGGCACCAGTTGATGAAGAAACATGCATCGAAGAAATAATGCTGATTAAAAATAACTTCAGTAATTGCCATCAACATCAAATAAAAATAGAGAAGTTGAAAATACAGAAAATAACTTTTGGCAGAAGACGATGTTATACTGACGTAGCAGTGCAAAGATGATACCCACAGATATAATATACAAGGAACATACACTTTGACACCGAGCATAGGTTGCAGCATACAAATGGGAAAAATAACCATTGGCCTATCGAGCAACATGTCGGAAGCCAGTCTACAGACACCACTTGTGAAGATTCCGGAGGTGCATTACGACGTGACGAAAGAAGTAAAGAAATTGGACTTAACAAACGTAGATTTTAGTGACGTAAAAGAAATTATGAATAGTGTTAGAAATAGTAATAGTGAAATGGTGGTGGAAACCCTAGTGACGAATAAAATAAGTATATGGACTTTAAGTCTTTATGTTGTGGCACTCTTAATTATAATTGTTATTGTATTTAAATGGAAATTTCATAGATTAAGTCAGAGACAAAATTCTCCGAAGTCAACTTCATCTCCTTCGGATAATTTTTCTCTTGGGGAGGGAGAGGTTAAGTGTGATGACCCCTCTAATATCTGCTTCACAAGCACTCACAGGAATTAGGCCGTGCGTCATAGCACGGGCTGCTTAGTAAGAGATATTTTAATATAAATACTAGGCTAAGTCAACTGTAAGACGGATTAGTTTTGGAAGTAATTATAAGCTGTAACTCTGTAATTTTGTATAAATAAATTATTTTTATAAATAAAGTCGTTGTCGTCAACTTAACTCTAGACAGTCTATAGTTAAAAGTTTTCTTAGGCGTGTCTATGTTTCGTAAAGAAAATGGTTTCATAACATTTTTATTTAAACCGAATGCAGCATCACCTACAAATACAAAAGGCACACGAGGATTTCCTATATTGTTGGGAAGATGAATTGGCTCCGGTAAATCCAATTGAGAACGAGTTAACTTTTGCCCGAAATTTGAACTTTTAAAAATTGAAGAGTCACTTTCTCGACCTGGAGCACCAATGTCAATGAATGTAAAACAGTAGTCTGCGTCAACCACTGCCAATAAAATAATCGAATGATATTTTTTATAATTATAATATTTAGATCCAGCATTCGAAGGGCAAATAATTCTAATATGTTTGCCGTCAATGGCTCCAACGCAATTAGGAAAGTTCGCTTCTTTGTAAAATTTCTCAACAATGTTTATCCATTTTTCCTTATTTGGTTTTGGCATCTCTAAAGGTGCTAATTCTTGACTAATAGCTTGACAGGTTTCTTTTACAATGAATGGTATAGTTTTTCGAGAAATTTGAAAATCGTACTCTAAATCAGTGAAAGTTGCTTCCGAAGCCAAATATCTGAAAAATAAATAAATGCCATATTAATAATACATTTCTTTTTGCAGTAAAGGACCTAATGAAGAAGTGGAAGAATATAGGAGATAGTTATAAAAAAGAAGTAAATTTAGAAACTACCACAGTGTCGGGACAATCAGCTCCAAAAAAGAAACGATATATTTATTATGAGTTGTTGTCCTTTTTACGCCCTAGCGTCAGTATTGCAGAAGAACGTGAGTCCAACGTATCTCCAACCCCTTCGAATTCATCACAAAATCAGGATTTTGAAGAAGATAACTTGATGAGACCACCGCGACAAAACCGAGTTCCTACCAAAAGAAAGAAACAAATGGAAAGTACCCAAATTCCGCAAATAACAAAAATTTCGAATGATAGTTTACAATTACAAAAGTTAAATAACGATAGTGACGCAAAAGGAAATCGAGCATTTCTTATGTCCTTTGTACCCATTATGGATCCCATGACTTCTGATTTGGTTATGGAAACTAGATATGAAATTACGAATTTATTCAGAAATATACAAAGAAACGAAAGAAACCGCAGTATTCCTAGTAACTTGTCTGAGTTTCTTTACCATAGGAACCAGGAGCCATCCGCGAGTTGGCGAGGTCTAGAGCATATCACGAGGACACATTAACTCCAATGACTAGTGTCGCATCGCCACAAAACGATACTGGGTCGGACACATCAACGGAAAATGATGATTATTTTAATGTTCTGCATTACTTACCCTAATAAAAAGATTACATAATAAAATAATGATATTTTATTTACCTGAGAGTTACAGCCAAACGTTCCGCAGGTGTGATGGATCTTCGCATATTTGTATCCTGTTTCTTAATACGTTGGCTTATAATTGATAGAAGTTCATCAAATGAGTTCACAGACATTCTATAGTAAGATAAAAACTTATGAGGGTTATCACGGTGTGCACTAAACATTGAATGAAATATTCCCGAAGTTAAACGGTTACTTAACACTGGTTCCACCCAAACATTGCGGTTAACTTTATTTTTTGATAATTCTGATAATATAAGAGCTGCAAGCGCAGTTATCATTGGCGGATCCATGTTATAATGAACGCAAAACAGCGGTAAACCGCGTTCCGTGTAGTTTGCTGGTTTGCGGGAGCTTTGTCGAGCGGATTCCCGCGGCCGCCGGCCCCGGAATCGCCCGTGTAATATATCTCTTATAAAAAATATGAAGTTTTTCAAAGTGATTTCGCTCTCTTTACAACAATGGTAAAAATTGATAAATATAATTACATTATTTCATTTAGTATTCAATAAACAAATAGCAAAATCTTGTCAATAATCAGTTTATACCTTCATAGAAGTTAAATAGTTCATTTAATATTGCCATAAAGATCATCTAAAATTATTTAGTCGTATCTTTTAGAACTGACGAAGTTACTGTAAACACTGATTCTTACAAGGCATTTTTTTAAATATAAATATATAAGTTGGAAATACAATAGTAGCAATATTTAGAACTATATTGAGAACATTGTAAAATTTAATAACCATTAAATTAATAAATTATCATTAAATACATCAACGTTTAAGGCAAATTACGAATACATTCGTCAAATCGCTAACATCACATTACACAAAAATATCACTTATGATAAAAATCACAGCTCAATAAGGCGATAATATAAAATCAGTAGTTGGGATGTGTGTGATATGTCACTGCACGTCTTCTTCTCTCGAGCTCTTGCAATAGAGCAGATCTGGAACAAGGCGACGTTATTTTCGATAATATATTAATTAATTAATAATTGAAAAAGCCTCATTATTTGAATGATTAGTGTGCCATTCGTCAAAAAAATTATAAAAGTGGCAGCCTATAAAGTAGGAATTAGACTGACTATTTTAACATCAACTTTCTAATTCAGAGAATTATGTCATTTAATTACAAAAAAAACTATGGGCAAAGACAATATTAAATATTAAATAATAAAGAAATATTGTCTATGCGCGGGATTTACGGAAATAAAACAAGGGTCAGATTTCATTCGAAGAGTTCTCTGCCGCGAGGTATGCAACTACTGCATGTCAGTCAGTCGTGATATTGTTGCGCGCTATAATTAGCGCCAGGTATATGGCGGGTGATTATTAGCGCCATCTGGTATCAAGCAGCAGAAATAGGAGCGTCAAGTTCTTTCTAGAACTCTCCCACTAGCGCCATCTAGTATCGAATAGAAGAACTAAGCTTTCTAGAAAACTCCACACTCGAAATTTCTACATCTAGTCGGTCGGGACCGGTATTTGCAGTTGTAGATGTTTCGGTGGAAAAGGTTAAAGTCGTTAGCCGGGGCAGTATTGAATTGGCGATACAAGCGAAGCTTGCGGAGCGTAAAGTGAACTAAAATGTTAAGTGTGATTAATTTTTGGTGTGATTTAAGATTTAATTGGTGTTCGGTAATTAAAGTGTCAATTTTGGCAGCTTTTATTGTCACGAACCTTAAGCTCGTAACAATATTTCTGCATCAGTGTTAACGCTTAGTTAGCTCTTTATTGTTAAATGATTGTGACAAACGAGCACACAGTCCACCTGATAGTAGGTGGACGTCGTGGATTAAGAATTAATATTTAGATGCATTGTCAATACTAAGCACTAAGTTACAATACCTCGTTACTAATAAAAAGGGTTTTTTACAATCACCATACGAAACACAACATCATTAATCTGCTATTAGATGCTGTGCGACAAATAGTCCGACTAGGTAAGTCCAACTTCGACCGAAATGTCAATCGACGCATTCAACTCGGTTGGGCAGCGTTCGGGAAATTACAACACATCTTCTCGTCAGCTATACCGCAAATCTTGAAAACAAGATTGTACAACCAGAACCAGTGCGTGTTGCCAGTGATGGCTTATGGATTTGAGAAGAGGTCCTTCACTGCTGGCCGTATTAGAAAGCTCAAGGTACCTCAGCGAGTTATGTTCGGGGTTTCTCTGCGTAATAAATACTGAAGTGGCAATGGGCCAGCCATATAGCTCGAAGAACCCGACTTTAGAAAGGTTCTCGAGTGGCAGCCTCGTACCAGTAGGCTCGTACTGTACGGCGACCCCTCACTAGAAGGAGTGACGACCTATATAATCTATAATAAGCAAAGATAAACGAGATGCCTTTGGCAACAGTACGGGATGTTTTACGGTTGCGGGTAGATTAGATTGCTCTAGACGGCCCCCCACTCGCAGCAATCCCTCATCATCGGTAAAGGGATTCAGTTTTTTAACGGCTTTGGTGGCTTTGATTTCCTCTGTAAGATGAAGTTTTTGTTCATGTCGAACCATATAGACGATAGACTGCTCCAGCTCTGGTAAGACATGCGGGAAGTCGATGGATGCAGGTGGCTCAGGACCGTGCTTTGTGGCATTACTTGGGGGAGGTCTATGTTCAACAGAGAACTTGTGAAGCGCTGTAATGATGACGGTGATGATGAAAAAAATGATGCAATCAGATATCTATTTAGAACTTCAATTTATGATGGCAAAACTTTCAGATAAACAACACTTACTCGACAATTCGAAATCTTTGCCATTATTGTTCCATGATAATGCAAGACCTCATACTGCCCGACAAACACTTAATACAAGAGTGGCAGTTAGAAACCATAAGTCATCCTCAAAAAAATTCTTTTCAAAGTGCATCCATAAACTTTGTAGAGTTCTGATCTCCTATATCTATTAGTTCTATAGTGGATGCTGAAAATGATCTTCTTAAATACAGTTTTGAATTGGTGTTTAACTTTTTATTTAAAGAATGGCAGTTTCATATTGTAACTCCTAATAATACAAGTTTTTAAATGTATCATATGACAATATCAACATATAGGGGCATAGCGCTAGCCAGGTCTAGCTCGGTATTTTGATTCAAGGTTTCCGCACTCTTGTTCACTCTGTCGGCTACGACAGCCGGCACATCTAGTGGAACCAGGTGGAAAACAAAGATTTTAGTTTGTATTTTAAACAGAACTTGTAGGAAGATATAAAAGAAAACGTAACACAATACGAATAAATTTCCTAATATAGCTAGTTTAAACACGACTTGGGTTAAAATCATCATGTATTAATAGAAGTTATAAGTATTATATTTTTAAGAGTACCTGTATCTTTCATATTTCATCACGATTAGCTGCAATTCCTGCTTGTAGAGGCGTGTTAACATGTCCGAGTAACAGTCTAGCTCGCTTAACCGGAACATGTTCCAACGTAGCTTGTGATCTAATTCTTGATCAGCTAAAATATATAAAATAAGGCGATATTATATTTTATTTCTCATTTTAAAACACTTACATCGGTATAAATAACCACTATCCTTACAATCCTAATAATTACTTGAATTTTCTACCATTTTTTACTTAATAAAATTAAAATTTTGTGCAGTTCGGGCCAACTTGAGAAATAGGATAGTTTATTTGCCCACCCACAATATTTTTTTTGCGAATTTAAGAATTTTTAATAGGACATGACAAACGGTAATCGAAAAGGGTAGAACAACGTCTGCCTGGTAAGCGAGTTTTATAATAAAACGTAAGCACTTTATTGTGTTGTTTAGTAGTTTTAAATTTGACATGCATAATGAAGTATGATTTGTACTTCAGACTACATATATATATATATATATATATATATATATATATATATATATATATATATATATATATATATATATATATATATATATGACATATAGAATCTTATCATTGGATCTGTAATTTGTCGGATTACAAGGTACTCTTTTGTAAAAATTCCAGACTATAGGGTCTGAGGCAATACTCTATAATCCGGCAAATTCGATAGTTCGACGCTGCCCTGTATAATGTTTGTCGGATTACCGGAGGTCCCTGTATGGTAGAGCCACGCGGCAGCTTTGCTGTTGCACGTATGGGCCGGCTCAAACCGGGGTGGTACCACGACCTCACAAAATACCGGCGTGAAGTGGAAGCTCTGCTTCCGCGTTTCGTCTGGAGAGTGCAGGTGGCCGGAGGCCCAAATGCCCCCCCCCCCCATCAACATGGTAGCGGAATTAAATAATGATAGACTATCAGAGCCCAGGAGGGTACCAGCACCCCTGGAAAATCCCTCGCTGAGCATCCACGACCATGTTTCCCCACTTCTGAGCGTGGGTGCTCAGGCTGCCCCGCGTATTCTGGGGGGGGGGGGGGGCAAAATTTCGCTCAAGACTACAACTGCTCGGGGCAAACGGAGCAACAAAACCAAGGCGACCCCTGCCACGCTGTCCGTGAATTTCTGGAATATCAGGGGACTTCACTCTAACCTAAACGCCGTCCACTACCATCTCGAGACAGCGAGGCCGGCTCTGCTCTTTCTGACCGAGACGCAGGTGTCCTCTCCGGCTGATGTCTCGTGTCTCTCCTACCCGGGGTACAAACTGGAACACTCCTTTGTGCCTCGGGCTGGAGTTTGCGTTTACGTCAGAGAGGACATCTGTTCTCGACGCCTCGGCAGACTTGAAGGTTCGGACCTGTCCATCCTTTGGCTACGCGTAGACAGCGACGACCATCCGCGCGTCTACAGGTGCCTCTATAGGTCCCATAGCGGTAATAACGAAACAGACCGACTCTTCGACCACGTCCAAATGGCTGTAGATTCGTTGCTACAGCAGATCCCCTCCGCAGAGATCGTGATCCTCGGCGACTTTAACGCCCATCACGCCGAATGGCTTGGTTCACGTTTAACCGATCATGCGGGGAGATCTGTTCATGATTTTGCCTTGGCATATGGTCTGACACAACTGGTTACTTCGCCTACGCGGATTCCAGATGTGGAGGATCATGCACCTTCCCTGTTGGACCTTCTGCTGACCTCTCACCCGGACGGATATCAGATTTCCGTCGACGCCCCTTTAGGCTCCTCGGACCATTGTCTGGTCCGGAGTGTTGTGCCACTCACGCTGAAATCGCGGTTGCATTCTGCAGGCTGCCGCCGTGTTTGTCACTATAGGTCAGCCGATTGGGATGGGATGCGGTCTTTCTTTGCATCCTGCCCTTGGGGGCGGGTTTGCTTCTCGCCGGATGATCCCAACGTTGTTGCGGATTCTGTTACTGATGTGGTACTTCAGGGTATGGAACTTTTTATTCCTTCCTCTGTGGTGCCCATTGGAGGCAAATCTCAGCCATGGTTTGGTCGCTCCTGTAAAATAGCATCATGCTATAAGCAGGAGTGCTACCAAGCCTGGGTTGATGCATCAGCGTCCCGGGATGTAAACACCAGCGCTCTAAAAAAGAAGTATAATTCCGCCTCTAGGTCCTTCAAAAGAGTCATTGCCAAGGCAAAGTCAGAGCACATAGGCAGAATTGGCGAGAAACTAGTTCGCCTTCCTTCTGGAACCCGTGCATTCTGGTCTCTCGCCAAGGCTGTTCAGGGGAATTTCTGTCAGCCATCTCTTCCATCTCTGCACAGGGAGGACGACTCACTGGCCCATACTGCAAAGGAGAAAGCCGATCTTCTAGGCTCTTTCTTTGCGTCTAACTCGACTCTCGATGACGGGGGGAGTACGCCGCCGACCATCCTGCGGTGTGAGTGCTCCATGTCGGAAGTGCAGTTCACACAGCGCTCGGTTCGCAAAGCACTCCTCTCCCTGGACATCCACAAGTCGAGTGGGCCTGACGGAATCCCCCCAATTGTGCTGAGGACGTGTGCTCCAGAGTTGGCACCGGTTTTAACGCGTCTTTTCCGGTACTCCTACTCCCTAGGCGTAGTCCCAAAATCATGGAAGACGGCTTTCGTCCACCCGATCCCTAAAAAAGGCGACCGCTCAGACCCGTCCAACTACCGGCCAATCACCATCACCTCCTTGTTCTCCAAAACAATGGAGTCCATTGTAAACTGCCAGCTCATGAGGTACCTTGAGGATCACCAGCTGATTAGTGACCGCCAATACGGTTTTCGCCGTGGTTGGTCAGCTGGTGATCTTTTGGTCTACCTCACTCACAGATGGGCGGAGGCAGTAGAGTTCAAGGGGGAGGCATTGGCCGTTAGTTTGGACATTGCGAAGGCCTTCGATCGAGTTTGGCACAAAGCGCTTCTTTCGAAGCTCCCTTCCTATGGGCTTCCCGAGAAATTGTGCAATTGGATCACCAGCTTTCTTGCAGATCGGAGCATCAAGGTCGTTGTAGACGGTGCAAGCTCCGATTGCAAGCCTATTAATGCTGGTGTTCCACAGGGCTGCGTGCTATCGCCAACGCTGTTTCTTCTGCATATCAATGATATGTTGCATACCCGTAACATTCATTGCTATGCGGATGACAGCACTGGTGATGCTCTTTACACCGGCCGAGCCAATATTTCTCGGGAAAACGTCTCCGAGTGCCGGGACAAACTTGTGTCTGAAGTCGAGTCTTTGCTGAACAGAGTCTCGGATTGGGGACGACTAAATCTAGTCCAGTTTAACCCCAAGAAGACACAAGTTTGCGCGTTAACCGCTAAAAAGAACCCCTTTGTCGTATCCCCTCAGTTTCAAGGCACTCCCCTTGTTGCCTCAGCCAGTATCGGAATCCTCAGCGTCGACATATCAAGTGACGTGCAGTTTCGTGGTCACTTGGAAGGGAAGGCCAAATTGGCCTCTAAAAAGCTTGGCGTGCTCAGCAGAGCGGGACAGTATTTCATGCCGGCACACCGCCTGCAACTTTACAAGGCGCAGGTTCGGCCGCACATGGAATACTGTTCCCATCTCTGGGCTGGGGCTCCCCAGTACCAGCTCCTTCCACTTGACCGCATCCAGCGCAGAGCGGCTCGAATCGTCGACGACCGAGTGCTTTCCGATCGGCTCGATTCACTGGCGCTGCGAAGAGATGTTGCATCTCTTTGCGTATTTTATCGCATCTATCACGGGGAGTGCTCTGAGGAATTGTTCGGATTAATCCCAGCCGCCAAATTTCGTGAACGCACTACACGGCAAACGTCCCGATACCATCCACACCATCTGGATGCTTGGCGGTCCACCACTGTACGTTTCACAAGGAGTTTTCTTCCACGTACAACCTCTCTGTGGAATAGTTTACCACCGGCGATTTTTCCGGACCGATACGACCTGGGGACCTTCAAGAAAAGAGCTTACTCCTTTCTAAAGGGCCGGCAACGCACCCGCAATTCTCCTGGTGTTGCGGTTGATCATGGGCGGCGGTAGTCACTTAACATCAGGTGAGCCGCATGCTCGTTTGCCCCCTCTTCTATAAAAAAAAAACACCTGCAACCGACTTCAAGTAAAGAAGGATACAGATACGTTGTCACCTCTGAGGTCTGACTTGAGATACCTCACAGCCTATAGTTACACTGGCTCTATTCCTCTCAGACCGGAACACAACAATGCAAGTACTGTTTGACATCAGAAATTGGCAAGAGGGTTCTTTTGCTGGTTCTTCCCAGGACAGAGGTTTTTATCCAAACCAGTGGTAAATTAAACAAAAGAGGGACTATTGAATAAAATCCGTAAATTTAGTTTTATTTTTTTTATTTTTTTATTCAAAAATTAATATTCAAAAACTGAAGGTAGCCGGACTAACTATGACATTGGGACGTCAAACATCTCAGTCCCCCCCGTGACCATGGTTGCTGTAAAGCACCCGAAACGTCGGGAACTAAAAATAAGTAAAAGTAGTGAAATAAACGCGATAAAATCCGTAAATTTAGTTTTATTCAATGTATAGTGTTCGCGTAAATTTAAGAAATCATTAAAAGAGGGACTAGTAAAAGTATTGTTGCGCGAATAAGTCGACGTCATGTACCCGGGACTAGCGCCATCTAGTGTCGGGGACGAGAGCGAGGGGAGCTTTCCAGAAAATGACATCACCAATCTTTCAACCGACAGCGCCATCTAGTCTCGAAACGAAGAACTAAGCTTCTAGAAGTCGACACTCAAACTCTCGGTGCCTTGCGCGTGTTTACTTGAACATTCTGGATGTTTCGGTGCTAATTTATATTTATAGGCGCTGCAAGATGAGATCGGGGAAGTATTGAATTGCGCGAGACAAGCAAAGCTTCTGACACCAATTGTTACGCCTTTCTGTAACGGCTCCACAATGTCAAGGGCTGTCCTATCCCGTGGTGTACCAACATTGTACAATTTCGATGCTCCTCTACTACGTGTCTGAGGTCCCCTCACAGCCGCACAACTTGTACATGTACGACACCAATCCTCGACATCGTCACGATAATGGACCTAGTAAAACCGTTCTCGAACCTTCAGTAGAGTTCGTTTAACTCCCAGATGGACTCTTGAACGACCATTATGGCACAGCTGTAGAACATTCGGCACTTTAGCTTTAGGGTCAACCATTTGCAAACGACAGCTGTCTTCTCGACCATTGTCCCATTTACGGCACAGGACTCCATCCTGAATCAGCAAGCTGTCCCATTGGGCCCAATAGCTTTTCGTGGTTGAACTCATCGCTGAGACGTCCCTCCACTTAGGCTTGGTAGCACGGGCCTTCATCCATTCCAGAATCGGCTTGATGTTCGGATCTTCCTGCTGTGCGTGTCGTAGGCTATCCTTCCACTCGTTGCTGAGGTGGTCTGTCCTGAGCATCCTCACGGATACCACTTCCTTACTCTCTTGCCTAGTACAATGTTTCCAATCTTCAGGACAAGGTCTTTTTGGCAATGCATCTGCGTTGCCATGAGATTTCCCGCTGCGATGTCTGATAGTAAAGTCGTATCCCGGCTGCTGCTGGGTGGTGATGTTAGCCGCACTTCCCTTCTGAGATCGTTCACCTTCCCTTTCTAGGGTTCGCTTAGGGCAGCTGGATCGAAGATGGCCCGTTTCCCCACAGCCATAGCACCTAGGGCTGTATCCTTTATTGTGGTCGCGAACCGTAACTGCTGCAACCTCCCTAACGTGAGGGGAACGATGATCCTGACGCCGCCAGGCGGTGCCGTTAGCTGCACTACTCTCTCGAGTTCGATCAACTTCCCTTTCTACGGTTCGCTTAGGGCAGCTGGATCGAAGGTGGCCCCTTTCTCCACAGACATAGCACTTAGGGCTGTATCCTTTGTTGCGGTCGCGAACTGTAGCTGCTGCAACCTCCCTGACGCGATGGAACGATGATCCTGCCGCACGGCTTCCACCTCCAGTGCATGGGCCAAGGCGTCCTTAAGCGTCTCGTGGTGCCCGAGCCTCACAGCAGCTCTGTCTTCCAGGTCACTGATGCCGTCAATGAATGTCTGCACCAGGTTCCCTTCAATGAGCGCAGGTACAGTCTGGTATGCTTTTCCCACCAGCTTCTCCACCTCTAGAGCCCACTGCTGCAGGTTTTCGTTGTAGCGCTGCACGCGATCTTTAAGCTGCGCACGAAAGATGTGTTCCAGGTGAGCGTCGCCATATCTCGCCTCCAATGCCTCAAGGAGCTGCTCATAAGTCACTTTCTCACCGAGAGCTTCCAGAACAGTTAAGGCCTGGTCGCGCAGGCCTAGTGTGAGAGCAGTCATGGCCTGACTTTTATTCCAGCCGTTTGCCTTCATAACAGCCTCGAACTGGATTTTGTAGGCTGACCAGGAAGAAGTCCCGTCGAACGGTGGCACTTTGAACCCACGTAGCGAAGGTGTAGTAGCTACTACGGGAGCTGTAGTTCCGTCCCCCAGTTTGAGGTCATCCAGCGTTTTCTTCACGTCAGCCATCACGTAATCAACCCGGTTGTTCACTTGGTCGATTTGGGTTTTAGCTTCCTTGAGTTGGGTTTCAGCTTCCGACAAGCGGTTGTCATGTTGAGCAACCCTATCCTTCGCCTCCCTTATTTCTTTCCCGAAGTTAGCGTGAATGTCCTTCACGAGGAGCATCTGCTCTTCCTGTCGGCGGGCCCGTTCCTCCTGCTGCTCTTTCAACCAACGGGCCTGTTTCTCTTTTCGGCAGGCCTGTTCCACCTGATAACCGGGATACCACCGGATGCCCCACGCAGTATAACCGATTATGCAAATGGCTTGCGGAACAAAATGAATGACATTTATGAGCACGTCAGACAATCGGGTTAGATAATGTCTGAGAAGATGAAAACCCGGTATGACCGCAAAATGAACAATAAAGGCTTCGACGAAGGTTCACTAGTTTGGTTGCACAATCCAGTCCGCAGCCAAGGGAAATCTCCTAAGCTTCAAGCTAAATGGGACGACCCGTACCGCGGCACGTTATTATGGGGTCGATAATGCTCGGGACGAGCATGTCTTAGGAGGGGGCAGTGTTGCGCAAATAAGTCGACGTCATGTACCCGGCACTAGCGCCATCTAGCGTCAGGGACGAGAGCGAGGGGAGCTTTCCAGAAAATGACATCACCAATCTTTCAACCGACAGCGCCATCTAGTCTCGAAACGAAGAACTAAGCTTCTAGAAGTCGACACTCGAACTCTCGGTGCCTTGCGCGTGTTCACTTGAATATTCTGGATGTTTCGGTGCTAATTTATATTTATAGGCGCTGCAAGACACGATCGGGGAAGTATTGAATTCGGCGAGACAAGCGAAGCTTCGGAGCGGAATAAAATGAATCAGTGTGATTAATTGTTAGTGTTTTAAGTTTTAATTGGTGTAAAGAAAATTAAAGTGTTAATTTAGGTAATTCTATCGGCAATTTTTATTGTCACGAACCTCAAGCTCGTAACAGTATTACTTATAATTTACATTAAATAAAAGAAATTCTGTTTCTGTTTAGTGACAATTCAAAAATAAAAGATGTACCTTTCGAATAAACGATTAGCCAATGAGGTATCTCTTCTAGAAGATAAGGTGGCACGAGGGTGGGAACAAGTGGGCTCACCAGATAGCAACCACCAACCAGGCAAGGATGCGCATATGTTGTCTGATGAGTGATTTCACTGTAAAAAGATAGTATACCACTCACTAAATTCCGTATGAAATTATAACATTTTCCAAATATATTTGATACAATGTTATTTCTTTTTTGGAGTATAATAAGGGTTATAAATGAGCGCATAGTCCACCTGATGGTAAGTGGATGCTATGGTCCACAGACATCTACATCTATCCTAGATTAAGAATTAAAATGCAGTTGCGTTGTCACTCCTTAGGACTAAGTTGGAACACCTCGTTTCCAATAAAAAGGATCTCCGGTTCTCTACATTCACTATACGAAACACAGCAGCATTAAGCTGCTATTTAACGCTGGTGTTCTGTGAGAGCGTGATATTTCCCCGGTCGAGCCGACTCATTTGTGCTACAACTAAAATATAGCTGCAGTGTGACTCTACCACGTATAAAATACGTATTATGCGTAAACAAATAAATTTCTGCAATACATTCGCTTACTTGACGAAATCTGAACAAGTCACTTGAAAATTGTGTTATGGTAGCACTGGGCCACAATTAATGTGGCATTTTTGATTTAAAAAGTCTACCAGTCAGTCGCTACTTTTTACTTGCACGGTAATATAGCGTATTAAAACTGCCTGTAGCAAAATTATTTAATAAAACTGTCTTTAATAAAATGAATTAATAGCGAAATAAGTCGAACTACGCCACTCGTATTTTCAATTTAATGTTAACAAAGTTTAACTAAAACAGTTCTAGAAGTTGCTGCGATTTTAACATATTGTAGGTATATTTCACTGATATTCCTTTATTATGAACACAATCCTTTCGATTCTATTCCTACTGTCGTCTAATGCTACTAAACAAAATATGACTTTTCAAAAAATTTTAAAATATTAAAAGCCAAAAGATATCGTTAAGTATTTTAACTATTAATGTTAAAAAATCACAGACTTATAAAGGATTTTCATTAAAGTTATGATAATTAAGGTTGCCTCCATAATAGAATTAATATATGACATTGCACCTCATCTTGTCACAATTTTAAATACAAGCGTTGAATCTGGTGTGTTTTCTGATTTGAAGTTAAACTTTTTCTATCTTTCTTTCTTTCTTTCTAAAGTTTAGTAAAATCAGAAAACACCATAACAGTAAATCCGTCTAAACAACACCATATGACCAACATATGACAAAAATAATTATTGGTCATACTTAAAATAATACACTCCGTGATGTGGCGTGGACACTCTTTGCCAAGGTTGAGGCACGCTCTCTAACGGATGCGTCCAATGTGTGGTCTGCGTGTTGTGGTCCATGTAATACCGTCGACCGCGCAACGTGCGGTCCGCTGACCACCCCGGCGGCAACGGCAACTCACATTCATCGGAACCTAGGAAGCATACACGTAAACATTGAAATATCAAGTGTATAATTGCCGCCACGAGTCGTGAGCACACTTTTTATTGGTCGATATGACGTTGACCACGCTGACGCTCAACGTGATTGGTTCGTCAGCCGATTCTCGTCGTCTATTGGGTTCGCACGTATCATTCAACTACCGTACACTTGAGAGCAATTTTAGTGATAACTTTTTAATTAGTTTATTTTTGTTAATTGTAGTGTTTCCTCGTTGTTAATTGTCGTTTGTGTTTGTGTATTTCTTGTTTTTACGGTTTTTGATATTTCTTGTTGTTATAATTTGAGCATTCGGAGTTTGGTCTAAATATGCAGAGAAGAAAGAATTCGGTGTTAAATAGACAATCGCGACAAATGGTCTATTCAGTGTTTTGTTACATTAAATAATTAGGTATTGCGGAAAACATGATAGACGTTATAAACAGACTGCTGGAGCGACTAATGTTTACGTAGCTACTGTACGGCGTATAGTTAAGAGTTAACGACTCAGAATTTAGAAAAAAAAGTCAGCGAAAATATTCAATTACGAATTGAAATAACAAAAATACCTAATAATTTTGGCAGACAGCGTACCTAGGCTGGCTCAACTCCCCCACCATAGTTCATCTACTCATCACACATCACATCACTACAGAATGCTCAATATAGTATATACTAGTACAAGGTAGTTACACTTTCAAATCAGTGGAGTCGATCAACATTCAAGTGGTGAATACTTTTCTTCAATTCGTTTCATTCAACCTTTCTTTATAAATAATTTAGATAATAAAATATTTATATCGTAAGTAGTACCAAAGTACAAATGAAACCTGGTTTGAGATTATATCTAAGAAAATTAGAGGATGTGACGAAAAAGGTATTTGAAATTGATGTATTTCGTTAACTTATCTCTGCCTCGTTGGTCTAGTGGTTGTAGTAGTGCGACTGCTGATCGGGGGGTCGTGGGTTCGAATCCCGGGTCGGGCCAAAAAATAAATTATTCAGTTTTCTTTCAAGAAATTCTCAGTAGCTTCCCGCAATCAGGAAGTTGGCGGTGTCTCACCCCCGTGCCTCGGAAAGCACGTTAAGCCGTTGGTCCTGCGCCTGATCTCTCTCTGGTCGTGTTGGTTTACCGTCTTATCGGATTATGAGAGTGAGGGAATAGAGAGTGCACCTGTGCTTGCGCATACACTTGGGCACTATAATCCTGTCCTGCGCCGATGGCTAGCCTCCATTGAGGCAGACTGCCGTGACCGAAATTCGCTCGGGAAGATGGTTGGTAGTTTTTTTTTGGTATTTCATTAACTCTAAAAAGGCCAGCCTTGCTTTTAGATATTGGTTACCCGGTGTAACAATTTAAAAAAGTAACAAGTTATATAATATGTCCCAATGCTTGGCACAGGACTCCTCCCATTCTGAACAGGTTTTAGGGCAAGGAATTGTCTACTGCGCTGTTACAATACGTGTTGGCGGAATTCCCATGTCTTAGAAAAATATTATATTAATTTTACAGACACGTTCGGCCACACATGGAATACTGTTCCCATCTCTGGGCCGGGGCTTCCCAGTGCCAGCTCCTTCCATTTGATCGCATCCAGCGCAGAGCAGTTCGAGCATGAAATACTGTCCCGCTCTGCTGAACACGCCAAGCTTTTTAGAGGTCAATTTGGCCTACTCTTCTAAGTGACCACGAAACTGCACGTCACTCGATATGTCGACGCCGAGGATTCCGATACTGGCTGAGGCAACAAGGGGAGTGCCTTGAAACTGAGGAGATACGACAAAGGGGTTCTTTTTTGCGGTTAACGCGCAAACTTGTGTCTTCTGTGGGTTGAACTGGACTAGATTTAGTCGCCCCCAGTCTCGAGACTCTGTTCAACAAAGACTCGATTTCAGACATAAGTTTGTCCCGGTACTCAGAGACGTTTTCCCGAGAAATATTGGCACGGCCGGTGTAAAGAGCATCACCATTGCTGTCATCTGCATAGCAATGAATTTTACGGGTTTGCAACATATCATTGATGCAGAAGAAACAGCGTTGCCGATAGCACGCAGCCTTGTGGAACACCAGCATTAATAGGCTTGTAATCGGAGCTTGCACCGTCTACAACGACCTTGATGCTCCGATCTGCGAGAAAGCTGGTGATCCAATCGCACAATTTCTCGGGAAGCCCATAGGAAGGGAGCTTCGAAAGAAGCGCTTTGTGCCAAACCCGATCGAAGGCCTTCGCAATGTCTAAACAAACGGCCAATGCCTCCCCCTTGGACTTTACTGCCTCCGCCCATTTGTGAGTTAGGTAGACCAGAAGATCACCAGTTGAACAACCACGGCGAAAACCGTATTGGCGATCACTAATCAGCTGGTGATCCTCAAGGTACCTCATGAGCTGGCAGTTAACAATAGACTCCATTGTTTTGGAGAACAAGGAGGTGATGATCCATGATTTCGGGACTACGCCTAGGGAGTATGAGTACCCGAAAAGACGTGTTAAAACCGGTGCTAACTCTGGAGCACACGTCCTTAGCACAATTGGGGGGATTCCGTCAGGCCCACTCGACGTGTCCAGGGAGAGGAGTGCTTTGCGAACCGAGCGCTGTGTAAACTGCACTTCCGGCATGGAGCACTCACACCGCGGGATGGTCGGCGGCGTACTCCCCCCGTCATCGAGAGTCGAGTTGGACACAAAGAAAGAGCTTAGCAGATCGGCTTTCTCCTTTGCGGTATGGGCCAGTGAGTCGTCCAGGGAGGACGACTGTGCAGAGATGGAAGAGATGGCTGACAGAAATTCCCCTGGATAGCCTTGGCGAGAGACAGGAATGCACGGGTTCCAGAAGGAAGGCGAACTAGTTTCTCGCTAATTCTGCCTATGTGCTCTGACTTTGCTTTGGCAATGACTCTTTTGAAGGATCTAAAGGCGGAATTATACTTCTTTGTTACGCTGACGCTGATGCGTCGGCTTGGTAGCACTTCTGCCTATAGCATGATGCTATTTTACAAGAGCGACCAAACCATGGCTGAAATTTGCCTCCAATGGGCACCACAGAGAAAGGAATAAAAAGTTCCATGCCCTGAAGTACCACATCAGCGACAGAATCCGCAACAACGTTGGGATCGTCCGGCGAGAAGCAAACCCGCCCCCAAGGGTAGAATAAAAAGAAAGACCGCATCCCATCCCAATCGGCTGACCTAGTGCCAAACGCGGCGGCAGCCTGCAGAATGCAACTGCGATTTCAGCGTGAGTAGCACCACACTCCGGACAAGACAACGGTCCGAGGAGCCTAAAGGGGCGTCGACGGAAATCTGATATCCGTCCGGGTGAGAGGTCAGCAGAAGGTCCAACAGGGAAGGTGCATGATCCTCCACATCTGGAATCCGCGTAGGCGAAGTAACCAGTTGTGTCAGACCATATGCCAAGGCAAAATAATGAACAGATATACCCGAATGATCGGTTAAACGTGAACCAAGCCATTCGGCGTGACGGGCATTAAAGTCACCGAGGATCACGATCTTTGCGGAGGGGATCTGCTGTAGCAACGAATCTATAGCCATTTGGATGTGGTCGAAGAGTCGGTCTGTTTCAGCATTACCGCTATGGAACCTATAGAGGCACCCGTAGATGCGCGGATGGTCGTCGCTGTTTACGCGTAGCCAAAGGATGGACAGGTCCGAACCTTGAAGACTGCCGAGGCGTCGAGAACAGATGTCCTCTCTGACGTAAACGCAAACTCCAACCCGAGTTACAAAGGAGTGTTCGAGTTTGTGATGATGATGAATTAACTATCACCAGAGATTTTTCCGAACCGATACGGATCAGGGACCTTCAAGAAAAGAGCCTAATCCGTTTTAAAAGGCCGGCAACGCATTTGCAATTCCCCTGGTGTTGCAGCTGTTCACGGGCGGCGGTAATCACTTACCATCAGGTGAGCCGTATGCTCACAAAAAAAAAAACGTTTCCTGGAGCCATTTTTCTTCACCACCGAGCACGTGGTAAATCAGCACTTAAACTGCAAATAACAATTTCATTAATACAGGCGTTAATCGAGCCCAGGTTGCTCAGTAACGTGAAAATTAGAACCAGCGCTTAACCCCTGAGTTACACAGCTCTACCTAGTGCACAAGTGTTGCTTAATTCACTTTTCATGAATTTAAAATCTGTAGGTAACTATTTTTATGAGCTTAGATTAGTTAAATAACTATAAATAAATAAATAGCTTAGATTATTTAGAGCGAAATATAATATCTATATGATATTTCGGGGCATGCAAAATCATAAAAAGTGGACAGTAACAGCTTCTAAATTAAGAGTCCTGATTTCATACAACAACTGAAGCTTTTGTATATTACGCATCGCATGAGTTCTCAGTACCTCTTACAAACTTAAATATGCCGCCAGAACACCTTCTCTCTTAATAGATTATCTACTTTTTGACGGTGTGGCGGCGTAGCGAAACACACCGAAGCCTAAATCGCGCTATCAAAATTGCGAATCATAAACGGTATATATAGAACTTTCCAAACTATCACTCGGAGTGTTGGCCGCTCCCTGTTACGAACACCTAGAAGGAAGATCCCGTTACGAACACCGAGAAGGAAGACTTCAGTATATATAATATCAGTGTAATCAAGCCGTCATTATGGAGCAAGAGGCGAAGAAATCCGACACATATACATGAAACCCGGTCAAGGAACAAGAAATCGCCGGTATATCTCTATCGTTGAGAATACCACCGTTTTGGAGAGACAAACCACGACTTTGGTTCGTCAGTTTTGAAGCCACAACAAATGGTTTAATGAAGAGCCAAGCGCAACTAGCACAGATGGTGACCACCCAACACACCAAGAATACCTTGCCCGGCGGGAGATCTCCCCTTTTTCTTCCACGGCCACAATGGCAACAATAATCTACACTCATGCAAAAGTGAGATGGATTTTAGCGAGTGACGAAGACAGTGTCGCGAAAAACAATTGAGTTTAGTGGTTAATGTAAAACTGTACAGCATATTATTTAATAATAGTGTTGTGTGAATAAGTCAACTAGCGCCATCTAGTGTCAGGAACGAGAGCGAGGGGAGCTTTGCAGAGAATGACATCACCGATCTCTCGACCGACAGCGCCACCCGAAGAACTAAGTTTCTAGAAAATCTATACTCGAACTCTCGGTACCTTACGCGTGTTTACTTGAACATTCCGGATATTTTGCTAATTTAAATAAATAGGTGGCGCAAGATGCGATCGAGACAGAGTTCAACTCGGCGACACAAGCGAAGCTTCGGAGCGGAATTAAGTGAATTAGTGTGTTTAATTATTAGTGTTTTAACTTTAATTTGTGTAAAGTAAATTAAAGTGTTAATTTAGGAAATTTTATCGGCAATTTTTATTGTCACGAACCCTAAGCTCGTAACAATAGATTAAAAAAGCCAAACTTTGTGAAACACGCAAACAGTTCTGAACAGAATTGAACTGCATCCCATTGTTACACATATAGTTCCAGTACATTTACATGAGGTAAGTGGCGAGGGAGTCTTTAATATTTTTCAGCATTATACTTTTATATATACCCGTAATAGTCGATTTATTAAAAAATAAAATAAAATGAAAAATACCTTGATTGCTTGAGATGATGTTACTTCCAGGGCCTTTATTATGATATGGGAGAGCAGACGCATTTACATAATTTGAGTATATTGGTGAAGATTGGCTCACAGTTGTATATGCTGGAACAAAAATTGGTTACAACCATTGAGCTATTATGTACTACGTACTAGAGGCAACACTGCATTCAGCTACTCTGTTCCACTCAACTGCGGTGCATACACCGCACTTTCTTCAGTCACTCGCTAGGCGCTTGTAGAGTTGTCACGTGTTGTGTTGATTTAAAAAAAATCTCTTGATAAAAATATGCCGTCGTGTGTACTTAGATATTGTACAAATAATTCACGAAATGTCAGTAAAAAACAAGGAATTACTTTTCATCGATAAAATTATTACATATTAATAATAAAACATTATTCCTAAGATGCCATCTCATGTCATGAAATATAGATTATGAAATTAATATGTTCAGATGCGACATTTCTGTGGGTACTTAAATATAGGACGAATATATTATACAAATTTTTTTTTGTAGAAACATATATAAGTTATTATAATTATGCCTTAATGTTCATGTTTAAATCCACTTATTATTATTTTATTTTATTTTTAGGTTTCCACATCAAAGTCAAAATGGAACAAATTCGTCCATTTTTAACTCTCGCGTGCCCAGCATTTGATGAACAACTCTTATTCTAGTTTAAATAAATTTATATGTTATTTAAATGTTATGTTAATAAGTTTCGTTAAACATACATTCAGTATATTTTTTTATATTTGACATACATACATTTTAAAATATTCAGAAAAAAAATATCATTAAAATAAAATTTTGATATAATATTATATTAAATAAGCAAATATAATATACAAAATAAATGACAAAATTTAAGTATTTTTCTCGATATAATTTACCTATTTAACAATACAATGCCATCAAAAACATAACTTGTAAAAAAACCAAGTATCGCAACTCAGTTCTTCTATCGTAAAAAGATGTGAGATCCATGTAATACAAAGTCGGTTAATTTATTCAGTTCCTACTTAAGGGTCCTTCTGTCTTCCCCCCCGAACGGGTTCCCGCCTTGTCGTGGCGGGGGGGCTTAGTAGCTGTGGCTTGGTCTCCCACGGTGAACAAAGAGGAACCCACGTGGCTGGCCCGAGGTGAAGGGCCGGCCTGAGGTGGCCACTCCGAGTGGGCTTGGGGAGCCCACTTTGGATGTGTGCTGGTTGACTGCAGCGAGTGGGGACTCGCGCACCCTCTACCGCTGCAGCCGAGTTGGAGTCGCGGAGGAAGAGAAGTGTTGGTATGGCGATGCGCCACTCGCCCTATCCTTCGCGACTCAAACGGGGCCGCACCGTTGATGCGGTGGTGGTGGGGCTGCGGGGCGAGAGGATTGTCGGTATTGAGAGGCACCGCTCTCCCTACCCTCCGCAGCCGAATCTTGGTTGGCGGCGGAGCCATAGACCAGATCCGCCGCTGGGGTCGGGAAGGCTAGTGCTTCTAAGTGCTCGTTTTTCCTGGCCCCATGGCCTTTGTGCATCGGACGCGGGGGCGTCTGTTGCACAGACGTAATTGGAGGCCGTGGAGGAGGGCGCGCCATGTGTTCTGGTGCGCCTTATCTGGGAAGGAGAACGGGGAGAAATTTTCCTCTCCCGAGGAGGTGCTGCCTTGTGGCGGCAGGCGCTAGTAGGGCCGCGCATGTGTGCGAAAGCGTTCCCGTAGCCCTGCCAATATGCGACAAAGGTGGAACACCATGGGGTTTTAGTCGGTGCGAGTCCGACATAACCCGTCCTTGCCCCCGCGAGGCGGGTATGCGTAGGCATTTCCCCATGTCAAAAAAAAAAAAAGGGTCCTTCTGTCTTAAGTTATTACGTAATTAGCTAACATAACATCTTGTTGTGACCATATCTATATTAAAAATCCTGTGTTTTAAATAAATAGATTGATTTGGGCCATCGCATGAAAACAATTTATCTCACAAGTAACACATATTATATTAAATTCGATTACTTACTTAGTGCGATTGCCAAGTCAATCTATTTATTTAAAATATAAAAGATTTTTAAGATTGATATGGTCACAATAAGATGTTGTTATGTTAGCTAATTACGTAATAACTTAAGACAGAAGGACCCCTAAGTAGGGACTGAATAAATTAACCGACTTGGTATAACCGACATGGATCTCACAACTTTTTACGATAGAAGAACTGAGTTGCGAGACTTGGTTTTTTTACAAGCTATGTTTTAGATGGCATCTCATTTCTTTTTGCAGATAGTCCTATTTTTTCCTTCCGGTATCTTATACTTCTTGATTACCAACGAAGTACCAATCTACATCTTTTATTCCACTATATTATACATAATACACTGATTCATTCACTGCAAATGTAACTTTGTATTCCTATATATTTATATGGGATTACAAAGTTATTTATGCAATTAGTGTATCTAGAGAACTGGACCGAAATAGAAAATTATTTTAGTTTTTCTTGATTTATACACAAAACACTAATTGTGTTCTAAGTTTGAAGCTTCCATGTCTGCTAGAAGTGCCTTAGAGTTTTGATGATCGGTCAGTCAGTGAGTGACAAAATTAAGAAACTTTGACTAATTATAATTCCTAAAATACTGGTTCAAATTGAATGAAAATTGAAATATACCGTGTCTATACAATGCCTGTTTGGTTTCTGAAAATTCAGTTTCTAGTTCTGTCCACAAAGAAGTTAATTACTCCGAGAAAAGTATGGTACGGCCGTGCCGCTTTTTTGCTCGACTTGGCGGGGGCACTGCAGTGCCCCCAGATCTACCATTACCTACGGGTCATTCTACCTATGTTTATTCTACAATAAAAAAAAACAACTGCGCGAACACAGAGTAGCGCACATATTTTGTTTGAGATAGCTGTTCTAGTACATAAGTACATATTACTTCAATGGTTACAACTAATGTTTTATACATATATATTTTATAGATATATATAATGTTTGTTGAAATGAGTTGTAAGACCAGAAATAATACATATACAAACACACGCAAGCTCGCACGCACGCACACACACACACACACACACATTTTTTTCTTTCGAAATATTTGATTGACAATAACTTTTTACATTAGGATAAATTAAAAGATGTTGATAATCTGTGGGGGAGGCCTATGTTCGGCAGTGAATTTTCGATAGGCTGTAACGAAAACTGTAAATTATAAGAAAGCACAATAGTAAAATGAGTTTCAATACATATTTTAAATTAAGTAATATCAAAAGTAGTTACGAAGTTACTTACAGTCTGTACAAGTGTGAAGATGCATAGAGTGAGGAGAAGGAGCGTGTAGTCTCGGTGTTATACTCAAATTTGATGAGATTCGCGGCATACTAGACTCTCTTGAGCTGTAGTGTTGTTGTTTTTGCTGTTGTACCTGTAATCATAATAATTATCTTCCTAAGCTGTAGGTACTTTACGAAAAAAAATATATAGAATGAAAATTATAATTGTATGGATTAATACACTGGATACTTAGATAAAAGTTCATTTTTATCCCTATATAAATCGCGGACAAAGTTAGTAATTAAATAAGTTAGTGATAAAATTCAAAAAATTACTTCTATTCAACAAACGAAAACTGTACAACTACAGGTAGGACTAACACTCTGAGGATTCCTTATTAACTTATTTATATAATATGTAGTTCCATCCATCCCAAAAATTATAGTAAGGTTAGCAACTAACATTGCTCTAACAAGAAAAAAACAAGTGTGCAGATTACACGCGTTAGAAGTGAAAGCTTCAAATGAACAATGACAGGAACCTTGAAATGAAATACAGTAGTCGCACTAATCCGGCACTATAAAAGATCAGGGGGTGGGGGGTAATTGGAATGTTCGGATTACTGGAAGGAAATTTAATGTAAATAAAGCATTACATAATATTGTTGCGTGAATAAGTCAACTAGCGCCATCTAGTGTCAGGAATGAGAGCGAGGGGAGCTTTGCAGAAAATGACATCACAAATCTTTCAACCGACAGCGCCATCCGAAGAACTAAGTTTCTAGAAAATCTACACTCGAACACTCGTCGCTTTGCGCGCATTTACTTGAATATTCCGGATGCTTCATTGCTAATTTGTATATATAGGCGCTGCAAGATGCGATCGGGGAAGTATTGGAGTTGGCGACACAAGCGAAGCTTCGGAGCGAAATAAAGTGAATTAGTGAGATTAATTATTAGTGTTTTTAACTTTAATTTGTGTAAAGAGAATTAAAGTGTTAATTTAGGTAATTTTATTGGCAATTTTTACTGTCACGAACCTCAAGCTCGTAACAATTGGTGTCAGAAGTGGGATAAAATCATGCCGATTTTACCTAAGGAGGAAACAGAGGGTGTCCGTACCCGAAGTCAACGCCAGCAGGAGACGGACCAACGAAGATTTGGTGGTGCAACGCCGCAGACGTCGGAGGGCCAGCCGCCGGCAACGGAAGCCGGTCCGTCAGTAGCTCCTGCACCTGCAGCATCTGATTTAGGCGCTCTGATGGTGATGCTGCAGGAACAGGCCCGTCGTTTGGAAGAGCAGCTGCGGGGCGGACAAGAGGAACAGGCCCGTCGGTTGGAAGAGCAGATGCTCCTCATGAAGGACCTTCACGCTACCTTCGGGAAGGAGATAAGGGAGGTGAAGGATAAGGTTGCTCAACATGACAACCGCCTGTTGGAGGCCGAAACCCGAATCGACCAAGTAAACAATCGGGTTGACAACGTAATGGCCGCAGACGTCGGAGGGCCAGCCACCGGCTGCAGGCTCGTCGGTAGCTCCTACATCTGCAGCACCTGACTTAGGTGCTCTGATGGTGATGCTGCAGCAGCTGCGGGGCGGACAGGAGGAACAGGCTCGCCGACAGGAGGAACAGGCCCGTCTGTTGAAGGAGCAGCAGGAGGAACAGGTCCGTCAGTTGAAAGAGCAGCTGCAGAGCGGACAAGAGGAACAGGCCCGCCGACAGGAGGAACAGATGCTCCTCATGAAGAACCTTCACGCTACCTTTGCGAAAGAGATAAGAGAGGTGAAGGATAGGGTTGCTCAACATGACAATCGCCTGTCGGAAGCTGAAACCCGAATCGAAGAACATGAAACCCTAATCAACCATGTGAACAATCGGGTTGACAACGTGATGGCTGACGTGAAGAAAACGCTGGACGACCTCAAACTTGGGGATGGAACAACAGCTCCCGTAGTAGCTACAACACCTTCGCTACGTGGATTCAAAGTGCCGCCGTTTGACGGTACCTCTTCCTGGTCAGCCTACAAGATCCAGTTCGAGGCTGTTATGAAGGCGAACGGCTGGAATAAAAGTCAGGCCATGACTGCTCTCACACTAGGCCTGCGCGACCAGGCCTTAACAGTTCTGGAAGCTCTCGGTGAGGAAGTGACTTATGAGCAACTCCTTGAGGCATTGGAGGCGAGATATGGCGACGCTCACCTGGAACACGTCTTTCGTGCGCAGCTTAAAGATCGTGTGCAGCGCATCAAAGAAAACCTGCAGCAGTGGGCTCTAGAAGTGGAGAAGCTGGTGCGAAAAGCATACCGGTCTGTACCTGCGCTCATTGAAGGGAACCTGGTGTAGACATTCATCGACGGCATCCGCGACCTGGAAGTCAGAGCTGCTGTGAGGCTCGGGCACCACGAGACGCTTAAGGACGCCTTGGCCCCTGCACTGGAAGTGAAAGCCGTGCGGCAGGATCATCGTTCCCATCGCGTCAGGGAGGTTGCAGCAGCTACAGTTCGCGACCTCAACAAAGGATACAGCCCAAGGTGCTATGGCTGTGGGGAAAAGGGCCATCTTCGATCCAGCTGCCCTAAGCGAACCCTAGAAAGGGAAGGTGAACGATCTCAGGAGGGTAGTGCCGCCAACAGCACCGCCCAGCAGCAGCAGGGAAACGAGTAAAAGCCAGAACTGCGGGGTGGGTGCTGGCTGATGTTAAAAGAGCCCCAAGGTTCTCGATCTCACAAACCAATGATGGGAACAGTCTAATCATCAAGGGCGAGGTCAACGGAATGCCGTGTAAACTGACCATAGACACTGGAGCCTCTCGTACGGTTGTTAGTTCCCAACTTATAAGTCAGTTCCTTGGGGACTCCGCATACAACCGAGAACGCATTAATTTGGTAACAGCCACCGGTCAGCGTATACCCGTCCGTGGAGAGAAGGAGATGGAGTTGAAGCTAGGCAACGTGATCTACCTGCATAATGTCATCGTGGCTGATATAATGGACGACTGCATCCTAGGCCTAGACTTTATGAGGAATAATTGTTGTGAGATCGACGTTAAGCAAGGTGTTTTGAAATGTGGACAGGAGGAACTTTTTATGGAAGGTGCGTTACCAGGGAACGTGTACAGCATTAAGAAGATTGTTCTTCCGCCGAGATCGGAAACGATTGTTCCGGTTAGTCTTCCTCGAAACGCTGGGCAAGCTCGTTGTGTACTTGTGGAAAGGATAATGACAATGACCTTCTATGGAAAGTAGCTCGAACCTTGGTCAGGACCACTGACATCTCAAGAGTACGTGTGCTGAACCTTTGCGACCGGGAACAGATGATAGAAAAAGGCACACTGATTGGTACTTGTGAGGAAGTGGATTGGTTACGTCGGTGCCAATATATATCGAGTGGGACCCCCAGCAAGGATGCAGAAACGAGAGTGATCACACTTTTGGAAGACTGTCGCAGCGTTCTCTCCCCGAACGAATTGGTCAAGGCGAAGAAGTTGTTACTCAAGTACGCCGATGTATTCTCATCAAACGATGCTGACATAGGAAAGACTGGCTTAGTTCAACACATAATAAACACAGGAGAAGAATTGCCTATCCGTCAGCGGCCAAGAAGATTGCCGGTAGCACGTGAAAAGGAAGTGGAAACCATGATTGAAGGAATGGTGAAGGATGGTGTTATTGAACCTTCCTCTAGTCCATGGTGTTCACCAGTGGTGCTGGTGAAAAAGAAGGATGGCAGCATGCGGTTTTGTGTTGACTACCGCCGTCTGAACGACGTTACGAAGAAGGACAGCTATCCCTTGCCAAGAATTGATGACACGCTGGACATGCTTACAGAAGTAAAGTGGTTTAGCACGCTGGATCTAAAAAATGGCTACTGGCAAGTTGAAATTGACTCTAAGGACAGGGAGAAAACTGCGTTCTCGACGGGAAAGGGTCTGTGGCAATTTAAAGTAATGCCGTTTGGGTTGTGCAATGCTCCAGCAACGTTTGAAAGGCTGATGGAACTTGTACTTACCGGGCTAATTGGCGATGCCTGTCTGGTCTACTTGGATGACATCATCATCGTGGGCCGTACATTTGAGGAACACCTTCAAAACCTGGAATGCGTGCTCATGAAGATTCAGAGTGCCAACCTCAAGTTGACCGAAGAAATGTTCACTATTCAAACGGCAAGTCAACTTTTTGGGTTATGTTGTGTCGGAAGAAAGTATCCGTACGGATCCGGAGAAAATCGCCGCTGTCAAAGATTGGCCGGTTCCAAAAGACAAGACGCAGGTTAGAGCATTTTTGGGTTTGTGCTCCTATTACCGGCGATTTGTGAAGAACTTTGCAGATATAGCCAAACCTCTGCACAAGCTAACCGAGGAGAAGCGACATTTCTGCTGGGATGAAAATTGCAATATCGCATTCCAGGAGCTCAAGGACCGTCTGTGAAAAACACCTATTTTGGGATACCCTGATGCAAGCAAAGAATTTATAGTTGACACAGACGCAAGTGATATAGGACTTGGCGGTGTGTTGTCTCAACGGAATGGTGACCAAGAGGTCGTGATAGCGTACTTCAGCAAGTCATTGTCAAAACCGGAAAGGAACTATTGTGTCACAAGACGCGAATTGCTCGCTGTGGTAAAGTCGTTGCAGCATTTTAGCAAATATCTTCTGGGATGAAAATTTCACTTACGAACTGACCATGCTGCACTAAAATGGCTATTGCAGTTTAAAAATCCAGAAGGACAAGTTGCGAGGTGGATTGAACTACTGCAGGAATACGACTTTGAGATCGAACATCGCAGCGGAAAATCTCACAGCAACGCAGATGCATTGTCAAGAAGACCTTGTCCTGAAGATTGCAACCATTGTACTAGGCAAGAGAGTAAGGAAGAGGTATCCGTGAGGATGCTCAGGACGGACTACCTCAGCAATGAATGGAAGGACAGCTTACAACATGCACAGCAGGAAGATCCGGACATCAAGCCGATTCTGGAATGGATAAAGGCCAGTGCTCCCAAGCCTAAGTGGAGCGACGTCTCAGCAATGAGTTCGACCACTAAAAGCTATTGGGCCCAGTGGGACAGCTTGCTGCTTCAGGATGGAGTTCTGTGTCGTAAATGGGAAAGTGTTCGGGGAGACAGCTGTCATTTGCAAATGGTTGTCCCTAAAGCTAAAGTACCGGATGTTCTACAGCTGTACCATAATGATTATTCAGGAGGCCATCTGGGAGTTAAACGAACTCTACTGAAGATCCGAGAACGGTTTTACTGGGTCCACTGTCGAAACGACATCGAGGACTGGTGTCGCAAATGTACAAGTTGTGCGGCTGTAAAGGGACCTCATACTCGTAGTAGAGGTGCATTGAAGTTGTACAGTGTTGGTGCACCATGGGCAAAAATAGCCATTGACGTGGCGGGGCCGTTTCCGGAGAGTGAAAGCGGTAACAAGTATTTCATGGTTGTGATGGATTACTTCACTAAGTGGCCAGAAGTCTTCGCCATTCCAAATCAAGAAGCTTCAACAGTTGCAGATAAACTAATTCATGAAGTCTTCTGTCGTTTTGGAGTACCTTTAGAGATTCACAGCGATCAAGGAAGGAATTTTGAGTCTCAAATATTCCAGAAAACTTGCCGAGTTATGGGTACTCATAAAACAAGAACGACTTCTTATCACCCGCAATCTGATGGAATGGTGGAACGATTTAATCAGACATTGGAGAGGTACCTAGCAAAAGTTGTAGACAATCGGCAACGAGATTGGGACAAGCACATACAACCGTTTTTGTTGTCATATCGAAGCGCTGTTCACGAAAGTACATCAGTGACACCAGCTTTCGCAAACTTTGGGAGAGAATTACGGCTGCCTGCGGACCTGATCACCGGGATACCACCTGATGCTCCACGCAGTATAACCGATTATGCAAATGACTTGCGGAACAAAATGAATGACATTTATGAGCACGTCAGACAATCGGGCCAGCAAATGTCTGAGAAAATGAAAACCCGGTACGACCGCAAAATGAACAATAAAGGGTTCAACGAAGGTTCATTAGTGTGGTTGCACAATCCAGTCCGCAGCAAAGGGAAATCTCCTAAGCTTCAAGCTAAATGGGACGGCCCGTACCGGATTGTAACCAGGATCAACGATGTGACCTACCGGATACAGAAAGGCGCAAGAGGGACTCCTAAGATCGTCCATGTGGATCGCTTGGCGCGTTATTATGGGACCGACAATGCTCGGGACGAGCATGTCTTAGGAGGGGGCAGTGTTGCGTGAATAAGTCAACTAGCGCCATCTAGTGTCAGGAACGAGAGCGAGGGGAGCTTTGCAGAAAATGACATCACAAATCTTTCAACCGACAGCGCCATCCGAAGAACTAAGTTTCTAGAAAATCTACACTCGAACACTCGTCGCTTTGCGCGCATTTACTTGAATATTCCGGATGCTTCATTGCTAATTTGTATATATAGGCGCTGCAAGATGCGATCGGGGAAGTATTGGAGTTGGCGACACAAGCGAAGCTTCGGAGCGAAATAAAGTGAATTAGTGAGATTAATTATTAGTGTTTTTAACTTTAATTTAGAATTAAAGTGTTAATTTAGGTAATTTTATCGGCAATTTTTATTGTCACGAACCTCAAGCTCGTAACAATTGGTGTCTGGCGCTAGTGCCGTCGACGGGAGCGCGTAACAATATGTAGTAATATGGCGATATGTATTTACATATTACATACATATGTATGTATATACGTATTTCTTTGTTACAATGTTTATCTTACTTATCTTATCTTAAACAGTCCTTATTTATGGTCTGTTTCTTGCAACTTGTAGTATTTGTAAAAAAATTTTTTTCGGAGGTTTCGAAGCACTATAACATCCTTGGCAAATACACTCTTTTCTTCAGCCCATGTTATACAGGTATTGATACAATTGAACGCCGTATCTGGTTTTATTTTCGCAGTAGTAGTTGGTGGCTCATACATTTCTGTAAGGCTTTCCTTTTCTTGCACCTCTTCACATATTTCTTCATCGTCCTGACTCCATCATCTTCACGCGTTCTCTATTTTCTGTCTGTTTTGTCAATGTGCACACAATTTTATGTGCGCAAGCTTTACCAATCAGGCAGGGAGCAACGGAAGAGAGGCGCGGGCGGAGTTAGCGATGAGTAGGGTGCCGGACTATTCGACGTGTCGATGTACTGAATGCCGGAGAAGAGAGACTACTGTACATATAAAATAAAAATATTTCACAGCAAATGATTTTTTATTTAATATGATCATTTTAAACCGCAAGTGTGGCGTTAAATATAACATAAAAGTTTAACTTTATAGCAAATAAATGTTACAATCCTTATTTTTAGAATTAATGTTTAGTGTAATAAATCAAAAGAATGTTTTCTTTGGAGTGAAATTGCTTTGTAATAGCGACATCTACTTCATTCTATAGGTAAAGTCATTTTATCAAACAAAAATTGATTGACTCTCAATTTTTGTTCGATACGTTGTTACATAAAATTGACGCTAGATGGCCTAAATTTTTGAAATCGTGGATTGGTATATTAAGATAACTTTATTCATAATGTTTTATTTTATTTATTTACTAAATTTGTAAAAATAGTTGGCTTGGTCGGCACGGCTACCTTATTTAGGCACAGGCTGCACATTGGCAAGCTTCCAAGATTTGAGCACTATTCCAGTCCCGAATGAGAGGCGGAACAAGCGCGTCAACACAGGAAACAACTCAGGGGCACAGACCTTTAAAACTATAGCCGGTATACCATCAGGTCCACTAGTTTTGTGAGACTAGACTTCGCAAGGTTTTAAGAACCTCCTTGTTGGTGATACGGACCTCTGACATAGAGGTACCGCATTGAGGTAATTGAGGTGGTACGCTGTTGCTACTGTCCAGACGCGAATTGCAAGCAAAAAGAGAAGCAAATAAATCCTTCTAGCTTTCTCCTTAGGAGCATGCGCCATAGAGCCATCTGGTTTTACCAGCGGAGGCAGTGTAGACCGACAGAAGTTTGTCCAGACCGCTTTGGCGAGACCAAAAAGCTCTACTGCCAGATGGTTTGACAGAGAGCTTTGTACCAATGCGTTTGATGCGGTCGAAACTGGCTTGCCGTAACGCCTTATTTCAAGACTTGGCGGCTTGGTTAAAGGCTCTCTTCTTAAGGCTAACAACCAGAGCTTTGTGGTCTCGACCATCGATCCAGGATAAGTACGCCATATGCCTGTACTTTTCAGCACGAGCGCACTCGGCGTTGAACCATGGACGAGCTTTACCACCAATGGGCACGTCAGCAAAAAAAATTAAATACTTCATCGCTTGACGTATCACATCGGTTATGTATCCACGCAGCGCGACGATCTTCAGATGAAAAGCAGACCTGCCGCCAAGGATAAAATGCAAAGAAATGCTGCATCTCATCCCAATCTGCTGACTTGTATCGCCACACTCGCCGCACACCGTGACAATCGTAGTTGGTGGGGAATATAACGACACAGATTTTACCAGAGTGGCCAGAAGTTCTCAAGGGTGAGGTATCCTGAATATTGTACCTGTCTGGATCGATCGTAAGCAGAAGGTCGAGGCAGTTGGCTATGTGCCCATTCACATCAGGTACCCTAGTTACTTGTTGTACCAGTTGGGAGCGTCCCAGCGACAAGGCAAAATTCCACGCCTCTCTCCCAGCGTGGTCAGTCTTCTGGTATGGGAACAGCCAGTCCTGATGACAGGCATTAAAGTCCCCCAGAAAAACCAACTGTGTTTAAATAGCCTAGTTGTCTCCTGGTCACCGCTGTGCGATCGGTAGACACAAGAATAAATAATTTTATCAATTCCTGTCCCTATGAATACCCAGATAGTAGAGAAAGTGGGGTCTTCAAGGAGACAGCAGATGTCGTTGCGGATGTAGTAAATTCAGACTCCGGCGCGCTGATGGAAATTATGCTCCAATGTGTACCCAGGGTAGCCAAGGTACACCGCATCTAGAGGACATCTGATCTGCGTCTCAGTCAAGAAGAGTAAGTGCGGCTTGTCAGACTCAAGGTGGTAATGGATTGCATTGAGATTAAGTGCAGGCTTCGGATGTTTGTGAAGTGCACTTTGATGGAAAGGGAGTGCAAAGGCTGTACAAACTTACTCTTATTTTTTTACTTTTTTCATAATTGCCGGAGTTAATACGTTGAGAGAACAGCAGTTGGACGAGACGTCACACATATAACCTAGGGACGCAAACAGAGTCACAGCATCGATGGTACCTAGCATGGAGATCGCGGGGACGCCCGAACCCGCCTGGAAATCGCCACCAGACACTGTCCGGTCGCCAACCAGCATGGTGGAGCCTTCCCAGGATTTTTATTAAGATGGCGGGGCAGCCTTTCATGAGTGGCTGGCTAATTAATTGGGCCCCAACTATCTACGGTTGGCCAGCGGTGCAACCGTGCTTCGGATGCCGCTAACCTCCATAACCAGGCACCTGACACCAAGAAACGGCCGCGTCGCAACCGGTTCTTATGCGCAATGCACTGTACAGACCCATTCTCTCTATGAAATGGGTTGCACCTAACATCATACCGGAACACGACTTGCATTATTTGGCAGTATGTCTTTGCTAGGTGGGTGGTAACTAACCCTCGGCCGGGTCCCTCACTAGTAGAGGGCCAACCTACCACCAGTATGTAGTGCTGCTCGTTTAGCACTATCCAGGGGATATGTGTAGGGAGTCAGGATTCAAGTAATTCCTATGGACGCGAGCAGCTTCATCCCTCAATTGCTGTAAAGCAATTGGACCACCTTTTTTGTTCTCTCTGTTTCTCACTTGTCATGTTATCCGTATCCTTAATGTACAATAAAGGACAATGTATTCATATAATCTGAATAATTAACAATATAAAGTTTCATGTGATGAACAAACAGATGTTACTGCAGTTGTCTTACAGCTGAGGATTACATATATATATATATATATATATATATATATATATATATATATAATTACTTAAATCAGAACCCACTATAGCAATATCACTCACTATGAAACAAAAATTGCATAGACTGTTATGCTGACAAGACGTGAGAATAACATATGAAGAGAAGTTTTAAAAGAGAGGTCGAACACACCTGTTGCTGATTTTGATAAATAGGATCTTCAGGTTGTTGCTGCCTGTAATACCTATAGCTGGGCTGCCTACTAAATGAGTCATCCACCTCGTTTAGTGTTGAATGGGATGCCTGGAACATGAATATCGCTTGATTTGTGTATAAGAACAAACATTTTTATGTAATATTTTGGAGATATTTACCATGTTCAAATCCAAATGATATTGTGAGTTATAATTACTAGAAGTACTGGCTGCATCACTTGTTGATAAACTAGCAAACCTGTAACGTTCTTACTATAATTAGCAATAAATTCATTGAAAAAAATACATGTAGTGTATCATTATGGGCCGATTTTTCAATTGTCACATATAAGTTATACATAGGAAAGAATACAAAATAAAAAAATTAAAAGTTATTTATTTATGAATAAAACAAATGAATTGCTTTACTCTATTCAGTGATTCAGTCGCGTGTAATTTGTGTGCAAGTGCAAGTGCAAGTGGATATTCTGACACTGCCACAGGGAAAACGAAACAGGAGGTAGGCAGCAGCATCCTGATAACTACTCTAAATAATAAAATACTACGGTTGCTGACCTCCTTGCCAAGCTTGGCAACTACGTCAACATCCCCCGTGAGGTAGTCTATGCAGAAGGCTCATCTTCAGCAGCAGACTTTTATAGGCTGAAATGGAATGGCTTTATTCATTCAGATTATAAATTTATTTCATGGATAACTTTCATCTGACGATCGAAAAAGCCCTTCCAACCAGACTATAAATACTTTATAACACATACTATAGTATTTACATGAAATATTATCTAAGGTCTGATTTTTCAACAAACAATTTTATTTGAATGACAGTAATTTCTAAATTGTTTATGTTGTACTTTATCTGTTAATAACTTTTATGTCATGATTAAAAATGCACCCTAAGTTTATTTTAATTTAAACCATATTATTAGATATGGTTTAAATAAAACCAATTTTACAGATTTTATGATGTATTAATCTTAATTTATTTAATTTTTGTTTCTTTTGATTTTGCATAAACTTAAATCTAAAGAACAATATGAAATGTTTTCAAGTTATATAAATAACATAACATGTAATATAATTAATGCACATCCGGAAAGTAGTTTGTTCAGAATAGTTTACTGAATGGATTTCTATCATTTTTAATATAGGTAATTTTTTATCCCAAAAATAATTAAAACTAGGTAAATTACAATCACACTAAACCTGTACAGTCAAAACAAACTGAAATGGACAGTAACTCAATGCACTTGAGAAGACTTTTAAAAGTGCAGTTTTTGACAGAATTTGTACTAAGTAATAAAAATTCTGTCATTCAATACAAAATAAAGAAAATTGAACCTCATTTCATACATGTTAAAGTCTTTACACATACAGTTAAGCAAACTTAGCAATTTAACCACACGCACACACTAACAGGCACTGGAAAAAGGACAAAAGAACACACAGTCCACATGATGGTAAGTGGTTGCTGTGGCCTATAGACATCTATATCTATCCTCGATTACGAATATAAATGCAGATGCGTTGTCACCCATGAGGGCTAAGATGGAATGCCTCATTTCTAGTAAAGAGTCTTCGGTTCTCTATACTCACCATACAAAAAACAGCAACATTAAGCTATATTTTAAGCTGGTATTCTGTGAGAGCATGGTCCTTCCCCAGTCGAGCTGACTAATTCATGCTACAACTATACTACTAATATAGCTGCAGCATGGCTCTACCACGTGAAAAAAATAGATAAATAATGAAACTAAACTAACTTAAGTGTAAAAAATATCAGTCACGCGCGGAAATTATTAAGGAAAGTACTTTCAAGACTGTTTGCAAATAATTTTTCACGCACGATGACTTCCAATACAGCAACGTTCAGTACACCGAAATATTAAGGAATTTGGCATGTAGTGGTGATAATGTGGCTTTAGCTGCTGGTTATTAAAAAATCGGCAATGGACCTAATTTGGACAGATGAAAGTACATTCACATGTGTGGGGATGTACAATCAACACAACATACATTTCTGGATGCACGAAAATCCTCAAACATGCAGAGTGAATTCCTTACAACACCGTTTCTCAGTTTAGGTCTGGGCCGGTGTCATTTGTACACACATCCAGTATGTACCTGTGTTCTTACAAAGATTAACAGGAGACGCATATTTACTGTTTTTATGAGAAACTCCATCTACGCTGCTAAAAGACATACCTCTTCATAATTTACAAGAGGTATTCTACCAAACACGATGGTGCTCCTTCTCATTTCACTAGGACTGTTCCACAGCACCTTGATGACGAGCTTAGAGAGGCGGCTCTGTCCAGTGGAATCTTAGATCAGCTGATTTGAGACCTAATGACTTTTTTTGTGGGGACCTTTTATTTTAGTGAGACAAAGTGCTTAGGACCTAAAAATAAGATAGTGAATGATTTTGAAATAGTGAAAAATTACACTGAAGTGCTTTCTAAATTAAAATATCCATTAAGAAAATGGGCGTTAAAATGTATATAACAAGGTTGTGGACATTTTGAAAGTGTTTTAAAAATACAATGTTGCGTGAGTGTTGTGTAGTTGTGTAGGCTATCAATAAGTTAAGTATTTGATTTTTTGATTCACCTATCTTTAAATTATGTTGTCGTATCGCCTCATATTTTTAGCAGTTCATTATTATTTACAATTACAATTAAAATGTTATGTTAATGCATAAAACTTTGCAATAAATATTGACATTGTATCATAATCAATAAACAAAATTAATCAGTGGAAATTCCAAAGCCTCAAAAGTGTGATGGAAAGATGATCAAATGTTTACCAGACTTAAATAAGCAACTTCATGCTGGGAGTTTGGACATTTTTAATGTTCGTAGATAGGTATTTCTTTGACGGAAATAATCATGTATTGTCATGTTGGCACTAATACCAACAGTTATGTTAAGGGCGGAGGCGATAACACATGTTAAACACAAATGAATACCTACTAGGCTAGCAAGACACTCATACCTATACCTACATGTACATTTGTGGATTTGTACTATAACTACAACATTCTTCCAGAATCAGTATAACTAATTTAATAAATAATCGATGCATAAACATGTTTTACTAAAAAGTCAGTGTATGTGTTATAATTACAACATAATAATATACTAATTGGCTTGCCTGAGGTTGTGCATTAATTACATTGCATATTAAAGTTGTGGCATTAACAAGCACAAATAATTTCAAATTGGTAATTTTATTCAAATAGATAATAGATGCATTATTATTATCATACACCATAACTACCCCAAAGATCAGAGGTTTACTATTGAAAGTCATCCTTTACCAAACTCATAACAATTTATAAAAAAATATCTAAAATTTTACTAAACATTGAATAAAACTAAATTTACGGATTTTATTGTGTTTAATTAACTACTTTTACTTATTTTTAATTCCCGACGTTTCGGGTGCTTTACAATACCCATGGTCACTGCATTTTTAGACCACCGTAGCGTCTCTATAAACTCTAGAATACAATTCACAATGGAGTTAGAGGCAAATAATTCTTTAGCTTTCCTAGATGTTTTAGTCATTCAAAATCCTGATAACACTATTGGTCACACTGTGTATAGAAAAACGACCCATACCAACCGATATTTATATGGTGAATCTCACCAACATCCTTCACAGTTAGCTACCGCGGGTAAATCTTCGTTTCAGAGAGCATGAGGGATCTGTGACAGAAAACATCTGGCCGCCGAGCTTCAGCACGTCAAGCAAGTATTGCAAGACAACAAGCTTCGGGTTCTGCGCCTATGTCACAGTGACCAAGTGAAGCCGGCCACATTCGAGCGTGTGCCTGGTGTACTACCATATGTTAGAGGAGTCACCGACAAGGTTGGCTACATCTTGAAGCGAGCTTCCATTAAAACATACTACAAGCCTCCGAAGAAGATTTTTACCATACATCAAGTGTAATATCCCTCTACAAGATGCAGGAGTGTACAAGTCAGATTGTGAATGTGGTCTCTCTTACATAGGTCAAACAAAAAGATCCATAAAAACGCGTGTGAAAGAACATATAGCTGACGTGAAGCACCGACGCTCCGGGAAGTCTGCAGTCTGTGAACATGTTAAGATCGTCCCCACCATTACATCAGATTTGATAAACCACAAATCCTCGCAAAAGAACACCAATTCCTACCAAGGATGATACGTGAGGCTATTGAAATTAAAAAACATCCTAATTTCAAAAGAGAAGATGGATGGGTACTGCCATCTGCTTGGGATCCTATAATTAATAAGCTGCTTTGGAGTAGATCGGACCGAACAATTAATATTAAAAAACTGAAGGTAGCCGGGATTGGGACATCAAACATCTCAGTCCCCTGTGACCATGGGTAATGTAAAGCACCCGAAACGTCGGGAATTCAAAATAAGTAAAAGTAGTCAATTAAATGCGATAAAATCTGTAAATTTAGTTTTATTCAATGTGTAGTATTCATGTAAATTTAAGAAATCATTATTTTACTACATTTTTTTATTTACTTCGAAACAATAGCAGACCAGTGTCATCTGACATTTCTACTCCCCATTAGTATAAAAAGCCTATATTTTCTAAAATAATACATGAAATAATTATGAATATCTGTTTAATATAATTATTATTTTATCCAAATCACTTATATGACAAAACATGAAAGTAAAAGTTTGTGATAGAGTATCAATCTAACAAAGGGGAAACTTAAAACTGCACAACATACTGTAGATAGTAATTTGGAGATTAAATTAGTATTAGCTTTTAGTATAGAAAATTGTCTATTTGATAAAAGGTATTTTAATTTAAAAAGGAATTCATGGTAACAGCTTTATAAATAATCATTTAAACATACCTGTGTGCTAAATTAGGTACTGATTCACTTGGTGTATATTTTCCTGCATGACCACTCATAGTTTGGGCTTTACCAAATTTATTTTCCATAATCTGAGAGCCACCATCACTCGCTCCGAATGGCTGACTGCGAGGTCTTCGATTGTTTCCCGTAGTCCAGACATTAATTACTGTGTAATTAATAAAATATATATAGTAAGGTGACAACATTGTGCTCCGACTACTATAGACCGTAGTAAAAGCTTGTAATCACAAAAACATGAAACTTTCACATTAACATACTCGGGAGATCTGGAGGTGTTTCCTTTTTCACGTATTTACCAACCACCCCTTCATTTATTGCTTTTTGTCCTTTCCTGGATATCATAATGACAATGATAAGACACCTTTAATCAAATTTATGTAACCTATAAACAATATTTAAATGAATTTAAATTGTAAATCTTATTTTATAAAATATAGAATCCTAACATAACATTTTTCTAAACATTTCGAGTTCGAGTTCGAGTAAATATGTTAGCATTATGTCAAAGTCAAAAGTCAAAACAAAACCGACAGATTATGCTTTTAATGTTTTACATGATAAAGGGATTTGCGCCTATCCAGCCAATCTGATTATAGTATTTGGTTAACAAGCTTGTGAAGTGAAAACTTCTTTAGCATCGTTGTGATTTGAAAGTCTAGGCAACGAAAAAGCGACAGCAAAATGAGACAGACACACACATATTCCGTGAGAGAAAATGAGACAGGAAACACTATATAATACAGTGTTTCTTATATTCGTGGTTCTCTTTGTGCCCTGCTTCGTACCCCCTCGTACGTAGTCAATACGTAGTACTATTATTTATTCTGTGTCCAAGGCATAGTGATAGTCTGCTTGGGCCCCAGCGTTGTACGTGTGTCAAATTCAAATCAATTGCGATGAGGGTAGGAGGGTGAGAATGGATGATAATGATGTGATTCTAAATAACTCCCATTTCTTATATTCTGGCTTCATGAGTAAGTAATGCAACACGTTTAGTACATAATAAAATTTTATTGACAATTTTTTTTATAGGATTGGATGACAAACGAGCTACAAACAAACTATTGTCCTTTTTGAAATAAAACAAGCTTCGTATGGAAGTTTCTAATTTTTGCTTGGGTTCAAATGCTTTTGCTGCGTGATATATACCATGACTATCCAAAGCTACCCCATAGTTAACCACACCTACACATTTTCGTGCTTCCTTATAGCCAGCCATATATACGTGGTAGAGCCATGCATACGTGGTAGAGCCATGCATACGTGGTAGAGCCATGCTGCAGTTATATTAGTAGTATAGTTGTAGCACGAATGGGTCGGCTCGACCGGGGAAGGACCACGCTCTCACAGAATACCAGCGTTAAATAGTAGCTTAATGCAATATATTATTTTTTATTTCTTTATAAATATTCTATTTAATCTAATACAAAACTCTGTTCGAGTTTAAATTTTACATAAGCACACTGACTAAACCACTGAACATGCTGCTGCCAAGGATCATCATCATCTTCCCAATCTTTTAAGCCACCACCACAATGGAAACACTTGGTCCTGTCTGTATTTCGTATGGTGAGTGTAGAGAACCGGAGACCCTTTTTACTGGAAACGAGGCATTCCATCTTAGTCCTCACGGGTGACAACGCATCTGCATTTTGATTCGTAATCGAGGATAGATGTAGATGTCTATGGACCACAGCAACCACTTACCATCAGGTGGACTGTGTGCTCGTTTGTCACCCTATCCTATAAAAAAAAATCCACAATACAGTTCGATTTTTGTTCTTTACCAAGTATTTAACGCATTGTAATGATTCTTTTGTAAACCCTGAGTTTGCATCTACACTTTTGTACCATGTGGTAAGTGTAAATGGATGAGGCAGACAAGTATTAAATTGTTTTACATACTTGTAAGCCTGAGGACTTATAAATTGCAAGCAAGCAGCGTATTTGCGTAATGATGGTGAATATTTTCTACCACTGGAGGCGAGGTTCAACATTTTTTTCAAGAAGTCTCTATTGGCAGGGTCAACACATTACAATAAATCAACAATAAATAATCTTCACTTATCAAACACTTTGTTCTAAGTTCTGCAATAATAATTTCTAGTTTAGCTACTTTTTCGATAAACTCCTACCTTTTTCTCTTAGACTTTAATTTTTTCTGTCGTTCGGATGATAGTTTTTCCAAGTGTTTCTTTCGCAACGTTCGAGGAGCGTACTCTGGAGTCTTGTCCAACAAACCAAAAAACCGTTTAATAACCATAACTTTGTTACTACAGACCCAATATTTTCTGATTGCAATTCTTACTATTGACAGTTGTTTAGAAATTGGATGGTTTACTATTTCAACTGGCTTTTGATCACTAGTCGACGGCAGTACGTCAACAGCAGGCTCAATCTGAAATTAAGTGATTTGTATGTTAAATCTGCCACACTTTTGATTTCATAACATCCCTTGATCCAACGGCTTGATAATGAAATAAGTTACCAAGATTATAATGAAGGTAATTTATTTTAATACTCTAGAATACATTGAAAAAATACTGTATTAAGTTGAGGGAAAGTAATATTATATTTATTTAAAATTGTTTACTTACATGAATGCTTAAATTATTTTCAATTTCCTTAAGTGTTTCTTCATGTAAACTGACGAAAGAAGATGATTCGATACAGGTTTTTTTTCCTTAAAAAAGTTAATTATCTTTACAAAATTAATTACTACAAAATAGGTGTAGGAAGATGCTTTATACAGAAAATTGAATTTAAAGTTCTTGGTATTTAAACTTTGAACGAGATTTAAGTTTTAATATTGATTATTAAAACTTAAATCGTATTCAGAGCCTAAGAGAAACCTGTCTCAGTCATTTGTTGCTACTAAAATGCACAAAATAATGTTTGCAACTAACTGGGTAATCATAGTAAATAGTTGTAAAAACACTAAACATACATAAAAACTTTACGATACATACCTACCTATATTACATAGCATGTTTAAAAGAAGCTAGAAGCTAGCTCAAGAAGATAGATGCCCGCTATGTAGGTTTCACAGTTATGGGGGACGAGGCCGCTCGCGCCCGAAGGAAATACTCGAAATCTGATTTCCTACCCGTGTTCTCCGGGTAGTGTAGTTGGGGGCCCAATTAGTGAATTAGCTATTCATGAAAGGCTGCCCCGCCAACTAGCGAAAAATCTCAGGGTGGCGCCGTCGTGCTGGTTAGCGACCGGGTGAGAGGACCCGATGGTAATCTCGGAGGGGGGGGGGGGGTTCGGGCGTCCCCGCAGTCTCCAGATCAAGTTCCCATGGGCGCAGTAGCTCTGGTAGTATTGTCTGGTTGCTAATGCAACGCCTCAACTATCATTATCATAAACACTCACGCCTGTAACCCAGAGGGGTAGGCAGAGACTACAGACTTCCATTTAGCACGATCCTGACATACCTTTCTCGCCTCTTCCACACCCATACATGCTCGTCGGTTAAGGGTACTCTTAATTTGGCCCATTTTTAGTATAACGCCAATTTGGTCGACAAACTTCCGCCTAGGACGTCCCTTTCCGACTCTTCCATTCACTTCTGCAAAACATATATTTGCTTTGTCAGTCTTTCCGCATTCATTCTTTCTACATGACCAAACCACCGAAGCATTCCTTTCTTAATCCTTGTCACTGCATCATCTTGCAAACCACACTCTTCTTTTATCACACAGTTTCTCACCCTGTCACTCAGATTCAGCCCTAACATACTCCTTAGCGAACGCATTTCTACTGCATTTATTCTACTCTCGTGCTTCTTCTGCCACACCCAACTTTCACTACCATACGTTAAAGTAGGGACTAATACAGCATTGTGAATTGCCATACGTGCCTTTTTTGATACATTCTGACTTTTCACAATAGAGTGTAGAGCCCCATTTACTTTATTTCCTGCATTCACTCGTCGTTCAATATCCTTATCATATCTCCCATCCCTGCTGAATACACATCCCAAATATACGAACTCATCCACTTGCTCAATTAACTCTCCTTCTATTCTTATTTCACATACCGTTTTGCTTTCTTCTCTTTTAAAAACCATAGGGTCATTGTAGAAGCGTGCTCGTCGCGACCCCTGCCAGCCCTTTTCAGGGCTGCAATTCTACACAGCTGCCCACCCATGCGAACGAGGGTTAGGGCGTCCCCCCAAGGCGACGCACACCAGCTCGTCCCCATTGGTGTGGAATGCAGCGCGCAAAGCGGCGATGGGGACCGCCACCCGTCACGCACAGCCCGACACGGCGGAAGGTGGAGGACGGAGTGCAGAGTTGGCACGTGGAATGTTAGAGGAGGCATGAGAGATAAGACGAATGAGTTGATCGAAATAATGAAAGAAAGAGAATTAGATGTCGTGTGTATGTCGGAGACCAAACGGAAAGGCAGTGGTATTGAAGAGCTCCCTGGCGGGACGTTAGCTATATGGTCCGGAGTCCCGGAAAGCGAGAACGCCTGCCAAGGAGTGGGAGTGCTGTTGTCGTCCCGGTTGGTCGATCTTATGACTGAATACAAGGCTGTGAACTCAAGACTTCTCTGGGTTCGCTTCAAAATGGGACTGACGAAGTTATTCCTTTTGGCTGTTTATGCGCCGGTAGCTTCGTCGTCCAGGGCTGAGCTGGAGGAGTTTTGGGAGAATGTAAGAGAAGTTCTAGATTTGGTTAAGGGAAACGAAAGAACTGTTGTATGTGGTGATTTGAATGGATGGGTAGGCATCGCTCGACCAGGATACGAGTCGGTGCTTGGAAAGTTTGGAGATAAAAGGGTTAATGATGCTGGCAAGCTTATACTGGCTGTATGCAAGGAAAAGGGTCTTCTTGTGACAAACACTATGTTTAATCACAGGAAGATCCATATGTACACTAGAGAAAGAAAGAATGAGAGAAGTATGATTGATTTGTTCCTGGTGGATGACCGACTGCGAAAACAGGTGATGGATACACGAGTGTTCAGGGGTGCTGACCTGGGAACGGATCATTATCTAGTAATTACTAGATTTAGGGGTTTGTTCGCGGGTTGGCGCCACCGGACGGCAGTAACAGAACCACAGTCGGTCTGTCGCATACGAAGCTGGAAGCTTCAGGAAGCGGATACTAGGGACAAATATCACACGAGGGTAGCCGAAAAGCTTGACACCATCGATGGCAGGAAAGAATGTGTGGAGAGAATATGGCAGAACCTTAGGGATGGAATGGTAAGTGCAGCGGAAGAAGTATGTGGTACGAAAAAAAGGTAGTAGTAAAAGAAGAGATGCATGGTGGAATGACGAAGTGAAAGAAGCTGTAAAAAAGAAGAAAAAAGCATGGTTAGACTACTTAGCCTCTAGTAACGATGAGCATATGAGAGAGAAGATGAAAGAAAGATATAAGCTGCAGAAAGTTCATGCGAAAACATTGATTGAGGAAGTACGTGAAAGGTGTAGAATAGAAGCGGACGAGAGGTTGTCGCACAACTTTAGGGAAAACTCCAAACTCTTCTGGAAAGAGGTTGGAAGGTCCCGGAGTGGTGCGACAGCTTTAAGAATGAACAAAGTGCTTTCGAGAACCAATGACGTCCTCTCAGAAAAATCGGACGTCATGCAGCGATGGAGTGAATTTTATAGAGAATTGTATGCGTGTCATGATCTTAGTGAAGGATCCGGGGGTGACGCCGTGACTGGCACGCCAGACACGGACCTCAATGACACTGAGGTCATCAGCATGAAAGAGATTGAACGTGCGATTCGAAGTTTGAAATGTGGTAAGGCTGCGGGACTAGACAGAGTTACTGCTGAAATGGTCAAGTACGGTGGGCCTCGCGTCTGGGACAGCTTTCATCTGCTGTGCAATTTGTGCTGGCGGACGGGAGATGTCCCGGATGATTGGCGATCCGCGGTCATTGTGCCTTTATATAAAGGTAAAGGTTCACATTTTGACTGCGGGAGCTATCGGGCGATCAGCTTGACCAGTTTAGCAAGTAAAGTTTATTCGAAGGTTTTGACACGCAGGATGCAAGAGAAATCGGAAAGATTCTTATGGGAGGCACAATGCGGATTTAGACCTGGAAGAGGATGCACGGATCAAATGTTTTCTCTCCGCATGATCACGGAGAAGCTTCTGAGTGTTAACCAGAGGATTTTCTGTGCTTTTGTGGATCTGGAGAAAGCATTTGATAAGGTTATAAGGAAGAAAATGTGGGAACTGTTGCCGGGATATGGTGTGGATGGTCGATTGTTAAGGGCTGTGCAGTCACTCTACTATGACTGTAAAGCCTGTGTGCGGGTAGGGCATGACCTGTCACCCATGTTTAGCGTCCAAGCGGGCGTAAAACAGGGTTGTGTCATGTCTTCCTGGCTGTTCATACTGTATCTCGACAGCTGTTTACAGAAGATGAAAGATAGCTGTTTGGGTGTGAAATTGGGTGACATAAAAGTTAATTGTCTGCTGTATGCTGATGATGCAGTGCTTATTGCACCATCAGAAGCAGAACTGCAGGCATTAGTCACGTGTATGAAAGAGGAATGTGAAATTAAAGGTCTCCGTTTGAATGCTAATAAAACTAAGGTTCTGGTATTTGAAAAGGACGAAGAGAGAACGAAATGTGAAATATGGGTAAATCAGGAATGTCTAGAACAGGTAAATGAAATTGTATACTTGGGGAGTGCTTTCAGCCGGGATGGAAGATGTGATTTAGATGTGGATAGGCGTGTCGCTGCCGGAAACAAAGTCAATGGTGCCCTGAATGCATTAGTCAAAAGGCAAGGCGTGGTGAAGAGTGCACGCCTTGCAATACATAACGCAGTGTTGGTACCGACTTTGTTATATGGCAGCGAAACCTGGGTATGCCAGAAGAAGCATAAAAGCAAGTTGAATGCAGTGGAGATGCGATCTCTTCGTAAAATGTGTGGCGTTACCATAGCCGACCGAAAGCGAAACGAAGAGATTCGCAATATGGCAGGATTGAAAGATGACCTTATCACAAAAATTGATAGGGGCGTACTCCAATGGTTTGGACACGTTGAACGAATGAGTGAAGACCGAATGGTGAAGAAAATATATAGAGCGAAAGTAAATATTAAAAGGTGTCGAGGTAGACCGAGACTAACTTTCGAAGACCATGTGAGCAAATTGCTCGAAGAGGGGAGGGTCAAGAGTACTCGGATACCTAGACGTGCATGTATGAAGAAGTTAATGAACCTGAAAGAAGCGAAAGAGGTATGTAAGGATCGTGTCACTTGGCGATCTGTTCTCTCTGGCTACCCCGTTAGGGATTGTGCGTGACGATAAGTAAGTAAGTAAGTAAGTAAAAACCATCACTTTCGTCTTACTTGCGTTCACTTTCATTCCCCTTTCTTTTAATGACCTGTTCATTAATGTAACCATCATTTGCAACTCGGCCGCCGACGACGCAAGTATGACTTGATCATCGGCGTACAAAAGGCATTTGATGGTTAACTCACGCATTCTTAACCCCCATTTTTCAACTTTCAAATTTTCCAAACAACTGTCCATAAATAGGTTGAACAGCCACGGGGAAGCTACACAGCCCTGTCTGACACCTTTATGGATGTCAAACCAGTCCGAGTAGACCCCGTTGATTCTAACACAAGCACTCGAGTCCCTATACAGAGACTTTAATGCCTGTATTAAACCAGCGCTCAACCTAAATGCGTTCAGCGTTTGCCATAACACATCCCTGTTCACTCTGTCATAAGCCTTTTCCAAGTCCATGAACGCACAAAAAACTTTTTGGTTTTTCGCCAAAAACTTCACCGCTATCATGCGCATGGAAAAGACTTGATCTGTACACCCCATTCCCTTTCTGAATCCCGCTTGCACATCCCAAATTTTTTCATCAGTTTCTTTCATAACTCTTTCAATTAGTACCTTAGCATATAGTTTTCCCACAATGCTAAGAAGGCTGATACCACGGTAGTTTTTACAGTCCTGCTGTGATCCTTTTCCCTTATATATTGGGACTATCACGGCTTTGCACCAGTCTCCCGATACCCGCTTTAGTTCCCAACATAAATTAAACAAGGTGTACAGCAGGCCTGCCACCACGTCCTCTCCAGCCCTTAGCATTTCGAGTGAAACTCTATCATGTCCGGCTGCCTTACCTACTTTCATGCTTTTCATTGCTTTCATTATTTCATCTAAACTTATTTCCCTATCTCTTTCATCTTCTTTCGGAATTTCTATTTCATTTAGTTCACACGTCTCCTCACTCATAAATACGCTTTCAAAATATTCCTTCCGTCTCTTTAGACTCAACACTTCATCATTCAGAATACAGACGAGAATGGCTCGTATCTTTTTTTTTCTTTTTTTTTTAAACGTTACCCCTACACTAAGATTTTCTCTTGTATCGTGGGGGCAGTTTACAAACATAAATTGCACAAGGACAAACATCCAGACCCGAAACAACTATTTGTAGGCCATACAAAATACTTGTTCCGTGCGAGATTCGAACCCGCGACCCCCAGCGCAGCCACTCATTACTAAGCCACTGCGCCACGGAGTCGTCAAGTATCGCATTCAACCTAGGTTGTTTTGAATGTCCCTGGTATTTCTTACGAGTTTCCAGAACATTTTAATATTTTCCTGGAAGTTATCCGATATTCTTCTATCATTCTTATACGTTCTTTCTTACTTTTTCCTTTCAACTAATTCTTTTACTCTCTTATTTAGACGTTTAAACTCTGCCTTTTTTTCTTTCAATCTCATCATTCTTACCGCCAGAATTACTAGCTTTGGTCGCTAGTAAATCTAGCCATGCTCTCTTCTTCGCTTCTACTTCCATACGTACCTCATCATCCCACCTAAACGTATTGTCTTTCCTTTAATTCGTTCTCTTACTAACACCACATACTTTGGTAGTTGCATCCACTAAACCTTTCTTAACATTATGCCAAACATTCTCCAAGTCTAACTCATTCACACACAACTCACCCAAATCACTTATATTTTCTCTCAGTCTACATTTGTACTTGTCTTTCACATCTTCATCTTGTAACCTCTCAATTCTCATACGCTGTAACGCAGTGGTAGACACAGATGTCCGATGCCGCCAACGTCTGAATAAACCCGTAATTTGCCATAAGACCAGGTAGTGGTCTGTCCCTACGTTGGACCCCCGGTAAACCCTTGTATCCACCACTGCGCTCCTCATTCTTTCATCCACAGTTATGAAATCTATCATGCTTCTATCATCACCTCTTTCCCAAGTATAGATGTAAATCTTCCTATGACGAAAGAAAGTGTTCGTCACAAAAAGATTCCTTTCCACACATACGGTGAGGAGGCTTTCACCATTCTTATTAATACTTTCATCACCAAACGTTCCCAGTATCCTTTCATAGCCAAGCCTCCTCACCCCAACCCTTCCATTAAAATCTATCATCTATCAACTATCATTCGCCATCGTTATTCACTCTTGACTCTGTCAATATGTGTCTAAAAAAGAAAAGTATGGCTAAACAGCGTTTGCAAGTCCTCTCATTAAAAGTGCACCTCTCTAATATTCGAGGATTGCACTCTAATCTCGGCACAGTCCATCACCTTCTTAAGACCGAGAAGCAGCACCTACTTTTCTTGACGAGACCCAAATTGATCCTTTGAATGCGGCGTGCCTTCACTATCCTGGATTCTGGCTTCTTCGCTGGAGCACTAATTCCATCTAAGGGCCGGAGTCTTTTCTGGGTGATGGTAGGAACAGGTATTGATAAAATCCTTTATGCCTGTATCTATCGATCGCACAACGGTGACTAGGAGACAATGCGATTATTTTATCACCTTAGTGAGACTGCTGATTTGGTCATTAATCGGTATCATTTACTGCACAGCTGGTCTTTCTGAGGGACTTAAACGCCCGTCACCAAAACTGGCTGTTCCCATACCAGAGGACCAACTATGCCGGAAGAGAAGCGTGGAATTTTGCCTTGACGCTAGGCCTTTCTCAGCTGGTAAAAGAAGTGACTAGGGGACTAGGATACCCGATGTAGACGGTCACACATTGCTTGGACTACCGAACCAGACAGGTATGAAGTATAGGTTTCCCACCCTTTTGGGTACATCTGACCACTGTCTGGTGAAATCTGTATCGTCATATTCTCCAACTGATTACGAGTGCCAAGGTGTTCGACGAATATGGTGGTATAAGTTAGCTGATTGAGATGAGATGCGACACTTTTTTGCTTCCTATCCTTGGCGGGAGGTCTGTTTCTCTTCTGCTGATTCGTCGAGTTGCGCGGATTAGATAACCGTTGTGTTGCGTCAAGCTATGGAGTATTTTATCCTCTATTCCGACGCTCCCACCGGTAGCAAAGTTCGCCCATGAGTTAACGCTGATTGCACCTAAGTTGAAAAATGCAAGCATTTAGCGTACTTACCCTGGATTGACGCTCGAAACCGCAAAGCTCCTGATATCAGCTCCAAAAAGAGAACTTTAACCAGGCCGCCAAGTCCAATACAGAAAGCCGGTCTCGATCGTATTAAACATATTGGCGCAAAACTCTCTGCCAGACCTTCCAGCACCAGAGCTTTTTTGATCTCTTGCCAAAGGAGTCAAGGCAGACTTCTGCCGGCCTACACTGCCTCTGCTGGTAAAACCAGATGGCAAACTGGCGCATACGGTCAAAGATAAAGCGGATTTGTTTGCGTCTCTATTTGCCTACAACTCTCGTCTGATAGTGGCAACAACATTCCACCACCTAAATTGCCTCACTGCGGGACCTCGCATTTACGCTTGTTCCGCCTCTCATTTAGGACTGCAATAGTGCCAAAATTCTGGAAGCTGGCCAACGTGCAGCCTGTTCCAAAAAAAAAAGGCAGCAGTGCCGACTTTGCCGATCATTGGCCAATCTCAATTACCTCCACACTCCTACTCATACTTATGGAACGTATATTGAACGTACGCTTAATGGCATACCTAGAATAGAATGACCTTCTTAGTGACCGGCAATATGGGTTTCGTCAAAATCGTTCAGATGGGGACCTTCTAGCGTATGCTACACACGTACGGAACGAGGAACTCGAGAACAGTGGGAAAGCACTTGCTGTTTCCCTTGATGCCTCGAAGGTCTTTTACAGTTTGGCACGTTAGCCTTTTGGGTAAGCTTGCATCGTACGGCTTATACCCTGATCTGATTGACTGGGTGAAGGACTTTGTGAGTGAACGGTCTCTCCGGGTCGTCATCGATGGCTGTTCATCCGATCCTATGGTGACTAACGCCAGTGTTCTTCAGGGGTCCGTTCTCTCCGCAACTCTCTTTCTGCTGCATGTTAATGATCTGCTTATGCCCGGTATCTATGGGTATGCAGACGATAGAAGAGTTTTGGAAAGATACCAGCCAAGTTCTCGGACCAGTCGGTATCAAATCCATTCCGAAAGAGAAACTATGCTAGAGCGTGTGAATCTCACACTACAGGCAGTCCCCGAATAAGGCGATGCCAATCTTGTGAAATTCAAAGCCACCAAAACACAAGCGTGTCACTTCACTGCAAAAAGGAGCCAGCTCACCTTTTCTCCTTCTTTTCGAAATATATCACTAGAATAGACTGACCGCCTTCTGTTGTTGGATGTTGAGATATCCTCAAATCTGAACTGCGGGCGGTTCATTAAATCCAAGGCCAAAGCGGCTGCAAGGAAGTTAGGAGTCCTTGCAAAGGTGCGATACTTCACGCCGGCACAGCTGCTTACTTTATATTTATATAAAGCTCAAGTATGGTCGTGCATGGAGTATTGTATTTTCTATATCCCCCCCCCCCTCCCTAAATGTTACGTAACACCCAAGTGACAATTTTTAGGGTTCCGTAGTCAACTAGGAACCCTTATAGTTTCGCCATGTCTGTCTGTCCGTCTGTCCGTCCTCGCTTAATCTTTGTGACCGTTAGCACTAGAAAGCTGAATTTTGGTACCAATATGTATATCAATCACGCCGACAAAGTGGTAAAATAAAAATTGGAACAAAATGTTTTATTAGGGTAGCCCCCTATATGTAAAGTGGGAAGTGATTTTTTTTTTAATTACAACCATAGCGTGTGATATATTGTTGGAAAGTTATTTAAAAATGAATAGGAGTTTACTAAGATCATTTTTTGATAATGTCAATAATTTCACTCCAAAAGTAAAAAACAATGTGTGCCCCCCCCTCTAACTTTTGAACCATAAGTTTAGAAAATATGAAAAAAATCTGAAAAGTAGAACTTTATAAGGACTTTCTAGGAAAATCATTTTGAACTTGGATGGAAAGTCGGAGCGCGGACTTACACGCATTAGCACGCTCCATGTTCGCGCACGTACCCACTACCGGGAGCAGTTGCAGGAGCGCGGAGCGCTGCTGGAGCGCGAACATAATGGATACCCACCTTTAAACTCATAAGTGGGAACACTTATTGTGACGGACGGGAAACTACGGAACCCTACACTGAGCGTGGCCCGACACGCTCTTGGCCGGTTTTTACCCGAAAGTCGTTAAAATACCTTTGTTATTATTTTAATCGCGTTTGCAGTAATAATAAATAAAACAAGAGATTTCTTACTGGCAATAGATACATAAATTGTTTATTTTGGGTTTAACCGGGGTGTTATCATGACCTCACAGAATACCAGTGTGATGAAGAATTTTATTTCTGCGATTCCCCTGGTGACTGCAGGTGGCTGGAGGCCCAATTTCCGATCCAACCGATACTGCGGGTCGATCTGTATATGACTTTGCCTTGGCATATTGTTTGACACACCTGGTTACTTCGCCTACGCGGATTCCTAGATGTGAAAGATCATGTAACGTCCCTGTTTGACCTTCTGCAGACCTTTTATCCGGACGGATGTCAGGTCTCCGTCAATGCCTCTCTTGGCTCTTCAGACCATGTGTTATCCGAAGTACCGTGCCACTCACGCTCCCCTCGCAGTTGCGTTCGCAGGTTGTCACCATGTTTAGAGCCACAGGTAGGTCGATTGGGATAGGATGCGGCCTTGTTTTGCATCCTACCTTTAGCACTTGGGTTTGCTTCTCGCCGGATGATCCCAACGTTGTTTTTAAATCTATCACTGACGTGGTACGGGAATGAAACAATTTATTCCATCCTGTAGTGCCTATTGGAGGCAGAACTCGCCATGGTTGGGTCACTCCTGTAAAACTGCTGAGTGCTACCGGGCCTGGGCTGACGCATCAACATCTTGGGATGCAAACACTAGCGTTCTTAAAAAGAAGTATAATTCCACCTCTAGGTCCTTCAAAAGTGTCATTATCAAGGCAAAGCACACCGGCAGAATCGGCGAGAAACTAGTTCGACTTCCTTCAAGTGCACGTGCATTCTGGTCTCTCGCCAAGGCTGTGCAAGGAAACTTCTGTCAGCCATCTCTGTACTGGGAGGATGACTCACTAGCTCATGCCGCAAAGTAGTTATGTCGATCTGAGATCAATTAATTGTAGAATCCATTTCTTGTGCCCAAAGATCGATTTTTAATCGATATATAGTACCGAATCGATATTTCACCCTAGAAAATCGAGATCGATTTTTTTCTGTTTTCATAAGGACTATAAATTATATACAATTAGTGAAACGTACCCAAACTCGTAAAGAACGACATTTTTTCTATTCAAAAACTATCAAAACTGCTGTGTGCTCAGTTTCTTTCGCCTCTTCTTAATAGATCAAAGAAATAAAAAAATAAGTTATGTTTGTAATCTGTACTATGTTCGAATCTGAAAGCAAAAAAGGACGTTAGTTTGGACATAGGCTTTCGATCAGGTTTGGCACAAAGCGTTTCTTTCGAGAAATTGTGAATTTGGATTACCAGTTTTCTCGCAGATCGGAGCACCAAGGTCGTAGTAAACGATGCACAGTTTCGTTCCGTTTTCGTTCGCTCCGTTACAATACCATTCATTAATGGTAATGCTATTAGTGTTACACTAGGCTGCGTGCTATTAACCAACGCTGTTTCTTCTGCATATCAATGATGTGTTGCATACCGGTAACAGTTATTGCTATGGAGACTACAGCACTGGTGATGCTCTATACACCGGCCATGCCAATATTTCTCGGGAAAACGTCGCTGAGTACTGGAACAAACTTGTGTCTGAAGTGAAACTTTGTTGAACAAAGTAGCGGACTGGGGTGACTAGATCTAGTTCAGTTCAACCCTCAGAAGACACAACTTTGCGCATTTACCGCTAAAAACACCCCTTTGTCGTATCTCTTCAGTTTCAGGGTACTCCCCTTGTTGCTCAGCTAGTATTGGAATCATAGGCATCGACATATTCTCTGACGTGCAGTTTCATGGTCACTTGGAAGAGAAGGCCAAATTGGTCTCTCATTAAAGATTTGGCGTGCTCAGCAGGGCATGACAGTAGCTTATACCGGCACGTCTTTACACGGCGCAGGTTCGGATTCAAACGGAATACTGTTCTTATATCTGGGCTAGGGCTCCCTAGTGCCAGCTCCTTCAATTTGATCACATCCAGCGCAGAGCGGTTCGATTCATCGGCGACCGAGCTCTTTCCGATCGGCTTGACTCACTGACACTGCGAAGGGATGTTGAATCTCTGCGTATTTTATCCTATCTACCATGGATATTGCTCTAAGGAATTGATCGAACTAATTTCCGTCCGACGTTTGGCCCCTCATCTTTAAAAAAATATTCATATTATTATTTAACAAACAATCACACTTATTGAAATAAACATTTGCTCACTTTTAGAATTTGTTTTTCATTGTTCTTCTCATGTAATTTTTCAATTTAACTTTTTTTTCCTACAGAAATAAAACATTTTAGTCAAAATAAAATCGTATTCCTAACAAGTTTTTTTAATTCTTAAATAAAAAAAAACAATGTTACGTAACACTTTGTTCGATTTTTTTTTTGTTTGCATATTGCAAGTACCCGTGCGAGCCATAGCGGCAGAGGCTGGTCGCCGAAGGTGACCAATATGCTGAACCCGCGTAGGTGAGCAGGCGGAGGCTGCTCTCCCTCCGCACCCACGTCTTTACAAAAACACTCTAGGGGTACGGCAGACAAGACTACGTGGAGTCGGGGCGTGCTGTTTCGGTTTTAGAACAGATTCGACCAATCTTATTTACAGTCAGGTTGCCCTAAACTCTACTACGATAGAGATTAATGAAATAATGTAATGTGATTTGTTATAATTTTGTTTTCTGAAAAACCTCTTGATTGTTCTCCACTGCGACTCAATTTGTTATATATAAGTCACATCTTCAGCCACAAATGGATTGTCTGTGTGTGTGATTAACTTTTTTATGCGTATCTCTGCTAAAAAAACAAATTGACATATTTGCGTTTCATTGTATGCAATTTTTAGTGAAATTTATTTTTATCGTATTTAATTCAAAAGGCATTTCCGAAATCCAAAAACAGTGTAAAATGTTCGAGCTTAACCCTGACAAACCTCCTAAGTTGAAAACAAAATTAAAAAATTAAATACTTGACGTCTACTTCATAATACAATAACAAACTGACATATTTGCGTTTCATTGTATGCAATTTTTAGTGAAATTTATTTTTATCGTATTTAATTTAAAAGGCATTTCCGAAATCCAAAAACAGTGTAAAATGTTCCAGCTTAACCCTGACAAACCGCCTAAGTTGAAAACAAAATTAAAAAATCAAATACTTGACGTCTACTTCATAATACAATAACAAATTGACATATTTGCGTTCCGTTATAAGCAATTTTAGTGAAATTTGTTTTTATCGTAATTAATTCAAAACGCATTTCCGAAATCTAAAAACAGTGTAATGGATTCAAGCTTAACCCTAACAAGCCTCCTAGACAAAAATATTAAAGTAAGTAAAGTAATAGTAATTTCACGGCTCTGTGGCGCAGTGGCTTAGCAACGAGTTACGGCGCTGAATTTGCGGGTTCGAATCCCACACGGAACAAGTATTTATATGGTCTATGGATGTCTGTCCTCGTGCATTTTATGTTGTATGTAAACTTACTCTACGATATAGAATAAAGTCCTATAACGTTTTTAAATAAATAAACAAAAACCTAGCACGAGTCAACCAACATCGCGAATTTATTTGTTTAATTGGGGAAAAATTAATATAATAAGACAAATACTAATGTAGACACACTGTTCACTGTTTACTTACACTTTTTTTTTGCTTGAATTTACTCATTTTTCACTATCGCACATCGTGACAAAACTCACGATACCATCTATACCATCTGGATGATTGGCGGTTACACTTGTTAGCAATTAATACAATTTATGTTACAGCATATCACTTTTATTTTATCCGTCTATAACTCACAATTTATTTATCGTACAAATAATCACTGTTACTTAGTACCTTCACTTAGAACTGAATGCCCCGCTTGGGTCGTGACGGCCATATTTATACTCTTTTGTTAGGAGTCAAATCCGAAACTATTACAATAAAAATCTTACCGGAAATTCAAAGCCACAAAAGCGGAAATCCGATTTACATTTATTTAATTTAGATGGATATTTCAAGCGATAACTACATTAAAATTAGGATCATTCAATATGTTATGCTTAATTGTTCTTTATACTTAATTGCTAACAATCGGCCTTTCCTGACATTTTCACGTCCCGTGAAAGGAAAGTATAAAATGTATTATCATATTAAGTTAATATTATTTGTAATTTTACAGTTTATTTTAAATTAATGAAATTACAATGCAAATAATATTGAAGCCCAAATCATGTCTTCAATATTTACCTGCATGAGACCCCTTCATGTTCTCAACAGGTAAGAAGGAAGTATAGAATACTGAAGCCCCATTCATGTCTTCAATATTCACCTGCATGAGACCCCTTCATGTTCTCAACAGGTAAGAAGGAAGTATAGAATACTGAAGCCCCATTCATGTCTTCAATATTCACCTGCATGAGACCCCTTCATGTTCTCAACAGGCAAGAAGTAAGTAAAGAATACTGAAGCCCCATTCATGTCTTCAATATTCACCTGCATGAGACCCCTTCATGTTCTCAACAGGCAAGAAGTAAGTAAAGAATACTGAAGCCCCATTCATGTCCTCAATTTGTAATTTAATATTTGATTGCAATTGTGCTTTCTTTTCATTAACATCATCATTTAATTTGTTTAATTGATCATTAAGTGCATTTTCTGATTCCTTTACTTTATCTTCAATAGTCGACTTTAAATCATTACTTTTATCTCTGAGGTCTTTTGTAACGGCTTCAGTTCTGACAATCAAGTCCTTAGTCCCCTCTTTAGACTTTTGTTTAATATCGTCCTTCTCCTTTTTGAGCTTATCCAAACAATCTATCTCAAGTTTTTCATTTGCCGTAAAATTGATTTGTTCAACCCTATCAATCAAATTAGAAGTTTCATCGTGTCGGTGTTTTAATTTGTTTTCGATAGCCTTCGTTAATTCTTGCTTTTTGCCATCAACGACGGCATTAGCTTCTTTTGTCTTATCAATAATAGCTTTCTCTGCTTCATCTTTCTTTTGTTTTACTTCATGTTCCACATCAGCCGTTTTATCTTTAGTAGTTTGTATAGCATGTTCAATATCTTCGCTTAATTCGTCCTTCTTTCCTTTAAGATTTTCTTCAATTTGATCCTTTTTACATGATGCCTTTTGTATTAACTGATTAGCTGATTCCTTCATTTCTGAAGACTTTTCTTTGACGTTATCTTTTTCTTCCTGTGCTATCCTTTCAGCAGCTTTCTTCCCGTCTTCTAATTTGTCACATATTTCATCTTTCTTGTCCGAAGTTTGTTTTATAAGTTGATCTGCATATTCTTGTGTTTCAGATGCCTTTTCTTTTACTTCGTTTTCAATTTTGTCTTTCTCTCCAAATATATTTTGTACTAACTTTAGAGGTGATTTGCTGCCTGATGTACGAGTAAAATTTCTTTGGTCCTAGATCTAATAGTTGATTTTCATAAACTGCCCTTGCCGTGCGCCTTAAATTAGTCAGTTTGTTATTTAGCTTCCTGTATTCCTTATAGATTTTATCTGACCCTGTTACAGTATATCTCTTCCAAAGAATTTTTTTTTCTCTTATTAACTCAGATATGTCATTTTTTTAGCCATGGTTTATTTACTTTGTTAACTGTTTTTACAAGAGGAACATGTGTCTATGGCATTAGTTATTGCTTTATGTATTATTCTAAACTGTTCAACTGGACAAAGTGTATCTTTAAACATTTTTTTCTTTTAAGCCGGAGTGAATTTCTTCTTTGATTTTGTTGTAGTCTCCTTTATTAAAGTTCTTTTCAGATTTAGATTGCTGCCTATTCTGTTGTTGTGTTTGTAACTGTTAAAAATTTATGCATTAGATTTATATTTGGGCTTCGCAAATATGATCATATCTCCGAATTTCGCAAACAGCTCAAATGGCTCCCGATCCGCCTTCGCAGGAATACTCACATTCTCTCCGTGTTGTATAGTGTGCTGTTTAATCCTTCTACTCCTCTTTATTTAAAAAAAACCGTTTCCAGTATCTTTCTCTTATCCAGAATCGGTTCCTTCTATCCTCCATCAATCTTTCTCTCTCTACAGCTTTGCACTCTTCTTCCTTTTTCAAGAAATCCTTCACCGTAACCGCTGTGCGATTGTGGAACTCCTTACCTCTCCATATTCGTCGTGCTAAATCTCTTCACTCTTTCAAAATTCTCGTTAAATCGTATTATTTAGAACGCTATTAGATAAATTACTTTACCTTTCTCTTACTCTTTTCATTTAATCTATTATATGACATTTTATATATAACTTTCACTTACTTTTATTTGCATCATTCCTCTACGCAAAGGTTGTCTGGAAGAAATCACTTTCAGTGATAAGACCGGCTATTGTACATACTTTAATTAGTTTTAACTATATTGATGTTTCTGTATTGTGGTGTACAAAAAAGAATAAATAAATAAATAAATAATAAATAACGGTATAGTCGATACTAAGCATGCATGATCGCTTTTCCCAATTGCGGGCTCATAATTAATTCCAACTATCAAAGACTCATCGTTTGTCAAGATTAGGTCTAAAGTAGATAGCTGGTGACCCTGGCGAAACCTCGTATATTGATCTACCAATTGGTATAGATTGTTGTTGTTATACCATTGCAAGAAATTGGTTTCTTTTGGCAGTAGATACACACAATTTAAAAGAGGCCACTTGTTAGCGACGACAAAGTGAATTCGAACAATTAATATAAATTATTTATTATCAGTGAATTAAAACTAAGTGTTAGCATTTAATCATAATTATTCCTTATCAGTGATTTAAAATTAGGTGATGGTATTAATCTTAACTGTTTCCTATTCGTAAAATAAAGCTAAGTGTAAAGACTGATTAGTGCTGAAAAAACAGGAAAGTAAATTAAACACTTCTATTTTTATCTTAAAGTGACTTATATGAATCTATTTAATATTATTTAGGTCTGATTAGAACATTAGACGCAAGTATAAGCTTATTTTCTAGTAAGATTTCTTTTATCATAACTTTAAGAGCTATTTAACATATAAGTGATTAATATAATTCTTTTTCCTTTAAAGTACTTCAAAAGAAACATTAATATGTCAATTAATCGCTGTATAACGTTATTTCATTATGAGAAAGATTTAAATTTCATGAAAAAATATTGTATAGATTCTTAAGCATAATTCCTGAAAAAGTGTTGTACATTCCTACCTCTTGGCGGCGCCACTTGTATGTTCGGCAAAAAATATAGTCCTACTCCGGAGCTAAACCGTGAGGCGACCGCGAAACTATTTTTATTTTTTATAAATGTAAAATAAAGGTTTATTGAATGATTTATTTTTAGAATAATAGAAATAAGTTGTATCTATCGTTAGGAATAAATATAAATATTGTAAGGAATGTTTTACCACGTTTATTAAGGAAATTGTGAATCTCTCTTAGAAAGGGTTACTCCGCGCTCTGATTGGTCAATAGATTCACTAATGCCGTGTGCGATTTTTTCTTAATTATGATTGGTTACAGCCGCTTATAAAAAAGGGGCGTTTTTCGTGGTAAATTATTCCAAATCCGGCAATGTAATAATAAGGAATCAAGAAATAAAACAAGAAGAAATTCTCAAGAAGTGTTATTTATTGCTCATCTAACTGCTACTGTATGCTCTCCAGTTAACATCCCGCCAGCAAACCTGCTCTATTTATCAACACTCCCTTATACGAGCAATTACATTGGTCCTTCGAGAAGCCGGATCGGGTTTAAGGAAAACTAGGAAGATGCCTTCAAATACAAGATCAAAATCAGTGCAGTCGAAGACTACGAGTGAAAGCAACGCCACTACGGGTACCAGTACGACGGATTGGAGCATGAATACGCCGAGTGATTCTACAAACACGACGGCTACCAACACGTCAACTTCAGATCGATCGACGCTTACAAGAGCATCGCCCAGCAGCGTACACAGACAACCCGTACTTCTTAACAAAAACATTGCCGGAAAAGAATCAACACCGGGGGACGTAACCCATACCACCCCCCCGACACGCACCGTCGAAGCGTCAGTTCCTCACCAAGAAGGAAGTCATCCAACGCCGCAGATTCAAGAAAGAAGTGTCGCAATGAAGACTCTGCAACAGCCTCACCCTAAGAAGACGACCCGCGATCCAGACACGCTTTCCGTTCGCTCGTCGCATAGGAAGAGAGCAGAAGCGCAAGCAAAGATGACAATGGCATTAAGGGAACTAGAATTGGCAGAAGCGCGGTCAAAAGTTGCTCAAGCGGAATTCAAATTCAAATTCTTTTATTGCATAACTTAATCTATTACATAGCATATTGTGGTTGGAGCTTCCTTTTAAGCAAAGGATTTGCTTGTACTAGGAAGCACCGCTCTTCCAAATAATGGGTATATAACATTAAGTTGAGGTGAAAAATAATAAAAATTAGTTATTAAATTCTTGAAGTATAAAATAATACAGACAGATTATTATTATATTATTGTACGACTTTAGAGTAAAAAAAAAATATGGTGTGTGTGTGTGTGTGTGTGTGTGTGTGTGTGTGTGTGCGTGCGTGCGTGTGGGTGCGTGTGTGTGTTGTAAATATGTATTGAATATGTACCCTTGTAAATTATTTTTATTATGTGGAATATAACACATTGGTTTATTGGCCCTACGACTGTGCTTTGGGATCGGAAGATATCATTGTTCAATGAATAGCTTTCTATAACTGTTACCAAAGGTTGCATAGCACTCAGATACGCTTATGAGTGATGAATGATACTCTCGATTTCTTCATGATTTTTTGTAATTAGCCATTTCTCTAGTGTCTTTTTACATTCAAGATATGTTACAGGGTAAATATTTAGTTTTTTATTAAGTTTATTATATATGTAAGCAGATTGGCTGTTGTATTGCCTCTTTGAAAATACCGATTTAACCCGGGGCTGCGGAACAACGTTAACTATCGTCCTACGATTATTTATTCCTGGATGGTAGTAAATTGACTTGTGTTTTCTCATCACAATACGTAGGAGGTACAGCTTTCTTACCGATAAGATACCGCTTTTTAAATATAAGCTATCCGTTGGTGATCTGTATGGCAGGAAGAACATTACTTTCAGAAGAGCCCGTTGCGCTCTTTCCAGATTTAAGAAAATAGTTTTGGTCGCACCTCCCCAGACTGATATGCAGTAGGTGATAACCGATTCGGCAAGTGCGCAGTAGATTTTACGTAGAAGGCTCATTCGAGCTACGTGTCGCAGGGTCTTAAATGACCAGATTAGTTTCCTAACTCTGCTAATGAGTAACTCTATATGATGATGCCAGGATAACCGCTGATCCAACATGACTCCAAGGTATCTCCTATTAAAAACTTTTTTTAACTCAGGACAAGAACAATCCGTGTCCAAATGATTATTACAATAATGTAGTTTAATATTAAAGCTCTCTGGAGGCTGCGCGTTGTTGTATTTGGTAAAACATATATAATTAGTTTTAAGTACATTTAAAGTGAGGAGGTTTTTGTTTAACCAAGATGCTAATTTCATTAAGCCAGTCTCCACACGGTTTTTAAGTTGCTCCCAATTATCAGCAGAGAAAACAATAGCTGTGTCATCCGCATATGAGAAGATGTCACCACCCTCTATCTGCATATTACACAAGCTATTGATGTAGGCCAAGAACAACGTGGGACCCAACACACTGCCCTGCGGGACGCCATAAGTGACAGTAGACTCAGAGCTGGTAATTGAGCCGATTTTGACCCTAATTTTACGATTGCTGAGATATTCACCAAGTAGTTTTAGCGGTATACCTCTAATACCAATGCCATGAAGGTTTTGTACTAGAATAGGCACGGAAACTGTGTCGAACGCCTTTTTTAAATCTAGGAAGACAGCTAGACATTTTCTTCCGGAATCAACATGGTTTACCGTGAGGGAAGTCAGTGCAATGATTGCGTCTTCCGTAGATAAGTTCTGGCGGAAACCGAATTGTGAAGGTGAAAGTGTATTAAATTTAGAAAAGAACTTAACTAATCTGATATTTATTAATTTCTCGAGTATCTTTGCTATTACAGATATCACCGAAATCGGTCTATAATTTGAAGGATTGAATTTGTCACCTCCTTTGTATACAGGTGTGATAATAGCCTGCTTAAGAACCGTCGGGAAGACACCTTGTTCAAAACAAAGATTGGCTAGGTGAACAAGTATTGGTATTACCTCATTATGAGCGCTTTTTAAAAAGTGGGCTGATATATTGTCATATCCAGGGGCACTGTCTGATTTCATGGACATGAGCAGACTATATATCTCTTCACGGTTGGTGTCAAAAATAACAAAAGATGAAATTTGAGTATTTGTTATAATGTGAGAATCAGTTGCTTGTTGCGTTGTCCTTTTAATAAAATTCTCTGCTAACTGTTGCCCTATAGTAGCAAAATAGTTGTTAACTGTGTCAGCAGATTCTTGGGGGGATAAAGTTAATTTCAAAAGATCCAGATTTTGAACTTTGGCTGGTTTGCGTTGAGTAATACTATCGATCGTCTGCCATAGTTTTTTTGGGTTTCTAATAGCTAGTTCTAGTTGTTTTTTGTCATAGTTACGTTTTAGTTTTTTAATCAAGCCATTACAAAAATTACGGTAACGTTTGTAGGTAATTTTGAGAATCTCATTTTCTGGATTTAATTTTACCTTACGTTGCATATCGTTCCTATTTTTAATGCAGCGGAGAACTCCCAGGGTAATCCAAGGTTTCATTATTCTATTCTTTCTAGAAACCGAAGCTTGTTTCATGTTTGATTTAAGACACTGCTGTATAGTTAATGTGAGCTGCTCTACTATGAAATTGAAATTGGGTCATTAACTGTTAATAAGTTAGATAAGTCTGTGGTTTTTAGAGTTTTAAGTGCTTCCTCGTAGTTTATAGTTATTTTAGTTTTGTTTTTGTAATTCATTTTTAAATTTGATATTTTAAGCAAGATTGTAAAGTGGTCTGTGATACTGGAGTCAATAACTGCAATGGACGCTGTTTTATAGCTATTACTAAATTTTATTATAAAATGATCAAGACAATTTTCTCCTTTTGTCGGTAGGAGATGTCCAGGTAGCATTCCGTGCATGGCAAGCATATTAAGATAGTTTGTTCTATTAGTGCGCTCTTGTGCTGTTTCAGAAGTTTTATGTATTAAGTTTATATTTATGTCGCCTGTAATAATTACATTTCTGCAGTCATTTATAGTATTAAGGTGCGAAATTAAAGAGTCTATAAATTCATCAGCGTTAGTTATTGATGGAGAACGATAAATGCCAATAATAGTTAAATCAGTTGTTGTAATTTGTAAGCATGACGCATGCGTAAGTTTTATTTCGGTTACTGAACCCACGATTGTATCTCTAATGAAAACAACAACTCCATCAGCTTGATTTAAGTGTTTAGTTGTATTAAATGAAATAAATGAGTTGATTTGCGGAATATGTTTATCAATATGAAGTCTACATTCAGTAAGAATAATTAAATCTACCTTTATTTTGAAGTCACACAGGTTTAGCTGAAAGTCAGCTAAATTAGCATAGATGCTACGGATGTTCTGCGACACTATAACAAAGTCTGACACCTGAACTGGCATCAGTGTATATAGTTCACCAGTCCGACACGCAATGGCAGAGGCTATAACTGTGCTATCTATTTCATTCAAATTTGTAAGAACGTTATTCATTTATCGTGATAAGGAGGAAGCTGTGTTACATCATCTGTCGCTTTTAAATGTGATGGTGGTGCTATAAGTTTAAGTTTTTCTGTAAACTGTGAATAAATGCAGGTTTCAATATTTACAGGTCGGTTACAAGGTGAATTAAAGGGCTTAGTTTTAGGCTGATTAAGTGTAATGATTAGCTTTATATATAAGTATATGAGTGTGTGATGTGTGTGAAATGTATGAAAATTTTGATTTAAATTAATTCTTATTTTAACTAAAAATGGATACAAGTCATAAGATGAAAGAAGTACTAACATAAATATAATAACATCTAGTCATTTTGACAATTTTAGATTGTGTACCTGCGATTCGCTTCTAACAAGAATGATAGGTGAGTTTTCATCCTTTCGAAGATACACACGTCCAAAAGCAGTCCAGCAGAACTTATATCCTTCTGATCTTGCGAAGTCACGGGCAATGAAGTGTATACGAGCGCCTCGAGCAGTTAATTGTTCCGACACAAAGATGGGTGTTTCTTCGTTTTTGGTGGCTCCTAAGTGCTTAGCTCGAAGTTTTTCTTTATTTTTAATATTAAAGAGTTTGCACATTTTTAAAAAATCTGTCTTCTGTAATGTTGACGAAAATTCGACCACGATGGGTGAGCTTTTATTGGAATATTTCTTGCCACGCATTCTGTATATGTCCTTGATATCTTCCTTTCTAACGTTGCAATGAATGTTTTTTGAGAGGCACGTTACCATTTTTGTGAGATCTTCTTTAGATTCATTAGCAATTAGAGGCGCGTTCTTGAGTTCGATAGTCGATTTGCGATTTACTCGCTGTAGGTCCTCGATTTTATCCTCAAGGATTGTAATGTAGTCCTTATCTTTTCTTGATTGAATTTCAAACTGTTCCAGTTTCTTTTTCAGATCTTCATTTTGGGCCGTGAGAAAATCAAGACACTCTTGTATGCAGCTATTAGTTTGTTTGATTTCAGTTTGAGTCGCAACAATCTTTTTCAATTCAGCTTGTTGGGCCGCGAATAGTGATGTAATCATGTTCTTCATTTCACCCTTAAACGTGTTAAATTCTTCCTCAAACTCGTGTTCTCGGCTTCGTTTTTGTCGTTGGTAAATGTAGCTAGGTGGTTTTTGCTCTCTACTAGCCTGTTCGGTAATATTAGAGTCCGACAAAGAAGCATGCATTATTGTCTGAGCGTTTGTTATCGGGGTGCGATAATATTGAGGAAGGTGAAATGCGGCGCTCGATGTCGCGGTATCTAATAAAACAACTGCTCACTGTTGTTCCGACGTAGTCACTCAAAATTACCAGGACGATAGTAAAGCGTGGAGATTTCTTATCGTTGCGTTGTAGGCGACGTCGTAGCAGTCGGTAGGTGTCTCGTAGCAGGGTTCGTAGCGTGCTATGACAGGTGTGCCGCTATTGTGCTACGGCAAATCGGTCGGCGGAGCTAAGACTGCGGTACAATTACTGTCGTAGCAGCTCTCGTGTCTTCACTTATGCACTCCTAGTATATCGTTAGATTTTACTAGTTTAAATTTATTTTTAAATTATTAAAAGTAAGAAAATTAGCGGTAACAGTATAGACGTTCACTCCGAGAGCGGTCCGGAAGGAAGAGGAAAGGAATTAGAACTTCTCACCGCGGAATCAGAAGAGGAAGATGGTGCCGGAGAAGAGCTGTTCGAACGAACTCGAGAAGTCGAACGCTGGTTCATCCAGACCGGAGACATGCCTAATAAGAACCACAAACCAATAGAGGCAGAAGAAAAGAAAAGTGACATCCAGGAACTAGCTTCAGTCATACTAAAGCTATCAGAAAAATCACGTGACACCGTTTCACCGAAGCACCTAGAACTCCCTCACTTCAACGGGGCCTGCGAAGAATGGTTAGCCTTCAAAAGATCATACGAGGATACGGCTGCTTCTTTCAGTAGCAATCAAAACCTAGCGCGCCTTAGAATAGCGATCCAAGGAAAAGCTAGAGAAGCCGTCCAAAGCCTGCTATTCACCGCCGAAGACCCACGCGAAGTGATCAAGGGACTAGAAGCAAGATTCGGAAGACCTGGAGCACTAGCATTAGCAGAACTAGAAAAAATGAAGAACCTCCCAAGAGTCGGCGAAAACCCGAGCGACATATGCATATTTGCAAGCAAAGTAAAGAACGCAGTCGAAACAATCAAAGCCCTGAAGAAACCACAGTATCTCAGTTCACCTGAAACGCTGAGAGTTATAGTAGACAAGATGCCGACGTCAATGAAGTTCCGTTGGTTCGCCTACCACAGAAGCAGAAGAGACGAGGAAATTCAGGAGCTATTACTTATCGAAGCGTTCCTAGAAACAGAAGCCGACATGTGCGGAGACTTCGCCCCGCCCGAAGCGCCCTCAGAACAAAGAAGAGGAATAAGAAAACCCGTTCATTTGGTTCAAGAAGCGTCAAAAGAGAAATATAAGAAGTCGTGTCCGTTCTGTGGGGAAGAACACTTCGCATTAGAATGTAAAAGGTTCAAAGAAGCCAACCTGAATGGAAAATGGGATATGACCAAGAAGGCAAAGATATGCTTCAAGTGCCTTCGATTCAGACACCCAAGAATCAACTGTAAAGCACCAGTCTGCAAGCTGTGTAAAAGATGGCATCATACTATCTTACATTCTGACAAACCACCGGCGTCGATAGAAAAAGAAGCAAAAGACACCAATAGCATCTCAGAAGAAAAGGTCGCCTCAATCCATAACGCCAAAGGAGAAGAAAAGGCCTACCTAAAGATGATCCCCGTGAACCTCTATGGCCCAAAAGGACAAGTTCGCGTATTAGCACTACTAGACGAAGGGTCAACGGTCACACTCTTAGACGCATCAATTGCTGAAAAAATCGGAGTCGAAGGAAAGAAAGAAAAACTCACGATCGAAACCGTTGGCGGAAAGGTGTTAAGAAAAGATAATTCACAGAAGATCGAGTTCAAAATAAAAGGGGCTCATAGAAAAGAAAAGAGAACTATCGTAGCAAGAACCATCGACGACCTGAAGCTGTCTGAACAATGCATAAACAAGGACACCGTGAGAAACTGTGAGCACCTGAAGGCAATTGAAAATCAACTCCTCTACGTCTCCGAGAGGCTCAAGCTACTGATAGGCCAAGACAATTGGGGACTGATAGTGACAAGAAAGCTGAAGAAGGGCAAACCATCAGATCCTGTAGCTTCCCTCACGAACTTAGGGTGGGTGTTACACGGATGTGAAACAGGAACAACTGCCACAGTACACTTCACTCATTATGGCAGAGCGACCACTGGCAAGGAAGACATAGAAGACCTCGTCCGAGAACACTTCCAATTAGAGTCTCTAGGGATCCAAAATCGTTCACCATCTAACGACAGCGACAGAAGAGCATTAGAAACCCTCGAGAAAACTACCAAGAAACTGCCAAGCGGTCAATATGAAACGGGACTCCTGTGGAAAAGGGACCTGCCCAACAACTACAATCAAGCTGTTCGACGCCTGGTCAGCATCGAGAAAAAATTGGATCGTGATCAAGAAGCAAGAAAGCACTACGAGGAGCAGATCCTGAGTCTAATCGAAAAAGGATACGCAGAGAAGGCTCCAGAAACCTCTAACAAAGGAAGGACATTCTACCTACCCCACTTCGCTGTTGTACACCCAGTCAAGAAGAAGCTAAGAATAGTGTTCGACGCAGCTGCCAAATATGAAGGAAAGAGCCTCAACGACGCCTTGCTCTCGGGCCCGGACCTGCTACAATCATTATTCGGAGTACTGCTGCGTTTCAGAGAGGGACCAGTAGCCGTCATGGCAGACATACAAGACATGTTTCTTCGAGTAAAAGTCAGAGAAGACGACCGAGACAGTCTCAGGTTCCTGTGGCGCGGAAACCGAAGAACCGGCAAGCCTGAAGAGTATAGAATGTCTTCAATCATCTTCGGGGCAGCGTCATCACCTGCGACAGCCATATACGTAATGAACAAGAACGCAGAGGAATTTAAGAACACTCATCCTGAAGCAGTGAAAGCAATTAAGAGAAACCACTACATAGACGACTATCTGCAGAGCTTCGCATCTACAACCGAAGCAAAGAAAATATCCAAAGAAGTGAAAGACATTCACGCAAGAGCAAACTTTCATCTGAAGGGATGGGCCAGCAACAACTCGGGGGTAATATCAGAGGTAGAAGACGCAAACAAAGAAAACTCCTTACAACTGACCAAGGAAGAGAAGACTCTGGGACTAAGATGGCTGGTGAAAGAAGATACATTAGCCTTCAACGTCGGGCTACGCAACACGCCGGAGGACCTGCAAGATGGCAGAAGGACTCCAACAAAAAGAGAAGTCACAAGCGCAGTAATGTCCACCTACGATCCAATGGGTTTTGCTACACCAGTTCTAATACAAGGAAAGAAACTAATCCAAGACATCTGGCGAAAGAAAATAGATTGGGATAAACCAATCAACGAACATCAAAAGGAAGTCTGGATGAAATACCTGGAAGAAGTGTCAACATTAACGAGGCTGAAGATCCCGAGGTGCGTCTCACCCAAAGGCAGAAAAGGACAGCTACACACATTCTCCGATGCGAGTGAAGAAGCCTATGCAGCAGTAGTCTACTGGAGAATAGTCGAGCCCGGAGGAAAGGTCCATGTCTCCATGATCGCCGGCAAAGCAAGGGTAACGCCAACGAAACCTGTGTCAATTCCGAGGCTGGAGCTACAAGCGGCTTTACTCGGAAGCAGACTAGCCGCCACAATCGAAGAGGAATCAGAGCTCGACATAACGAGAAAGGTTTACTGGACCGACTCCAGCACAGTGCTGCAATGGATAAAGTCAGAACCAAGGAAGTTCAAAACCTTTGTGGCCAACCGACTCGCCGAGATCGAAGAAAGGTCCAAGCCAGAAGACTGGAGATGGGTGCCAACCAAGGAGAATCCAGCGGACGACGCCACGAGGGGAACCCCAATCGAATTCGACCACAACGCCAGATGGTTCAAAGGCCCGTCATTTCTCCGTCGACCAGAAGAAGAATGGCCATTTCACGACTTCAAGCCAGAAATTGTTATGCCAGAAGAAAAAAGCAAGCAAAAGGTATTGGCAACGATGGCAGCAGAAGACACCCTATTAAACCTAGAAAGGTTCTCGAGCTGGGAGCGACTGCTGCGCACTACAGCCAGAGTGATCGCCTTTATACACCTACTAAAGAAGAGCCGTAAAGCGACCACCACCGCCGCACGCCAGAAGGATGAGTCTTGGAAACCACAAAAAATCCAGAAGAAAGAAGCACAAACCTCAATCCCGTCGACCAGCGGAAGTAAAAATAAGCGCCTATACTCACCCATAGAAGCAGAACACCTAAAAAAGGCCGAAGAGATATTAATAAAAATAAGCCAGAGCGATAGTTTTGCATCAGACATAAGAAAACTGAAGTCAGAAAAGCCATTAGAAAATTCGAGTCGACTTAAGAAAATCGACGTTTACATTGGAGACGACGGAATAATTAAATTAAGGAGCAGAACAATGAAATCTCATGGCCTCGCGGTGAAATCGTCAAAACCTATCCCGGACCAGACGGAAGAACCAGGGTGCTGGACGTGCGGACATCAGGCGGAATACTTCGCCGTCCAACTCGACGTGTCATCGTGCTGGTGCCAGCGGAGTCGTCGCCTCCAGAGGATGCAGTGCTACGCACCGTGGGGGAGAATGTTAGCGACGACAAAGTGAATTCGAACATTTAATATTAATTATTTATTATCAGTGAATTAAAACTAAGTGTTAGCATTTAAGCATAATTATTCCTTATCAGTGATTTAAAATTAGGTGATGGTATTAATCTTAACTGTTTCCTATTCGTAAAATAAAGCTAAGTGTAAAGACTGATTAGTGCTGAAAAAACAGGAAAGTAAATTAAACACTTCTATTTTTATCTTAAAGTGACTTATATGAATCTATTTAATATTATTTAGGTCTGATTAGAACATTAGACGCAAGTATAAGCTTATTTTCTAGTAAGATTTCTTTTATCATAACTTTAAGAGCTATTTAACATATAAGTGATTAATATAATTCTTTTTCCTTTAAAGTACTTCAAAAGAAACATTAATATGTCAATTAATCGCTGAAATAACGTTAATTTCATTATGAGAAAGATTTAAATTTCATGAAAAAATATTGTTTAGATTCTTAAGCATAATTCCTGAAAAAGTGTTGTACATTCCTACCTCTTGGCGGCGCCACTTGTATGTTCGGCAAAAAATATAGTCCTACTCCGGAGCTAAACCGTGAGGCGACCGCGAAACTATTTTTATTTTTTATAAATGTAAAATAAAGGTTTATTGAATGATTTATGTTTAGAATAATAGAAATAAGTTGTATTTATCGTTAGGAATAAATATAAATATTGTAAGGAATGTTTTACCACGTTTATTAAGGAAATTGTGAATCTCTCTTAGAAAGGGTTACTCCGCGCTCTGATTGGTCAATAGATTCACTAATGCCGTGTGCGATTTTTTCTTAATTATGATTGGTTACAGCCGCTTATAAAAAAGGGGCGTTTTTCGTGGTAAATTATTCCAAATCCGGCAATGTAATAATAAGGAATCAAGAAATAAAACAAGAAGAAATTCTCAAGAAGTGTTATTTATTGCTCATCTAACTGCTACTGTATGCTCTCCAGTTAACATCCCGCCAGCAAACCCGCTCTATTTATCAACGCTCCCGTATACGAGCAATTACACCACTTGACTTCACCAAAGTTAAAGTCACCCATTATTATTACTGTGTTTGACTGGGAAGCCAGTTCTAAATTTTTGTAGAAGCAAGTTGTAATGATCGATAGTTGATTCGTACCCTCTATACAGTCCACATAACAGTATTCTTTGAAAACCTACTTCAATGTCTACCCATAAACATTCCCAAGAGTCATACTTCGTATTATACTATTTCGCTTTGATGTCATATATGTAATATTGTTCAATACATAAATAGCGACTCCTCCACTCCGTTTATCAATACGATCGTCTCTGTATAAGTCGTAACCCGGAATCTTTATCAGTGAGTCAGGTATATTTGGTTTTAGCCATGTTTCTGAGAGGACTATAATTGATGGTTTTAGTTGATCAACTCTTGCAATGAATAAATCCAGTTTAGATGTTATCGATTGTATGTTTGTGTATAAGATTATTAATGTTAAGTGTGCGGAAGGTATCGAAGGTCGCGTTTTTTTTTTGTTAAAAAGATTTACTAGTGAGGGTTGGTGAATTTGGACTAGTTTTTTTTTTATCTCCTGCTTACAGATAATTTTAGGCTGCCCTTGTATATTCTTGATAGTCAAGCCTTGTTCTCCATTATTAGTACGTTTCTCTAATTCATCACGGAGGTATTTTAAGTGCTCGCGTTCATGGCAGTTTGGTCTGATTTAATAATTGACGGTTTATCCAGTTTAGTTTTGTTACGAAGTATCTTAATAGCATCATTCTTAGACTTCATTACCATTTTAATGGGACGAGGAGGAGCCCCAGCTTGAAATTACGAAGACGAAACAGTTTCACATTATCACAGCTAACTTTTTTTGCTCGCACACTTTGTTATTTTCCTGCACTCCTCTTTATCATGCTCCTGCCTTTGTAAAGGTTTATCCGAGGTTGATTCTGGTACGTCGTAAATTATTATATTGTTAGCTCTCTTAGTGCGCTCAGGCAATTCTTGTATTGCTCCTTCAGTTACCAGCATATTTTGACGAAATCGCAAGTGGTGTACTTCTTTAGTAAGTTCCTCCAGTTGTTTCATTATATTTGGTATTTGTGCCATTAGTGACAAGTACAATCGACACATAAGAAAGAAACCACTCGAGCTATTGTCTTTAACTCGAACACTCTTACTTCAGTTGGTGACATTCCATGACAATCACCACATAAAATTCTCTTGCAGGAGTCACAACTTACTGATAGCTTCTTATTGTTTGTGGTTTTGCTACATTTAGAACATTTAAAGCTTTTTGGAATCATTTTTTTTAACTGATTTAGTAGAAAATTTCTTGTAATGGCAACACTATTGTCTATAGGTCGCTTTCATTGACAGAACCGGAAAAAGTAAAAGAAATATAAAATTATGAAGGTAGATTTTAAAAGTTCGTAATTCACGCGAATAGTTTCTTTTCAAAGTTTTGCACTTTAAGTTTATAATTACAGTGAGAACACACCACTAAACATCTTTAGCCTGCCTCATATCTTGATTGTACTTTTATAACATGGAACACACTATTTGTATTTATTGGTACTAAATCATCAACAGCACTTGTGCACGCAACCACTTCAATTTGACACTTCAAATCATTCATCAACAGTTTAATTATTTGTAATCATATACTTATTCATTCATCGGTATTACTATTTGGACTGTATTAGTATTTTATATTAGTATCAGACTCATAGTTTCGTTGATAAACCAACCAAGGATGAATTTTATCAACGGAAAATATGCCACTAAAACGTCTACCCTTGCGTGATATAGGTGTATCTTCGACTATGTTGAAGGAATCTCTCTCTCTATTCTAACCAAATCACCTACAACGAACTTTTAAGATTTTCCGCTTCTTTTGTTTTGTTTAAAGCCCGAAAATCTATACAAAGACGATAATCTCGTGTTTTCTTCTTAATAAGGATATAAGGTGACGCGAATTCTGAAGTAGACTGATAATTCCACAGTTTTCCAATTCTTCTACCATAGCTCTAACACGCTCGCTTCCTATTTATGTTTTGCCCAATGAGTCCGAAATACCGATTTATCTTCATCATCATTATCATCATCATTACAGCCTTTCACAAGTCCACTGCTGAACATAGGCCTCCCCCAAGTAATGCCACAAAGCACGGTCCTGAGCCACCTGCATCCATCGACTTCCTGCATGTCTTACCAGGTCGTCACTCCATCTAGTGGGGGGTCGCCCTACACTACGCCTACCGGTACGAGGCTGCCACTCGAGAACCTTTCTTCCCCATCGGTTATCGGTTCTTCGAGCTATATGGCCGGCCCATTGCCACTTCAGCTTACTAATCCGTTGGGCTATGTCGGTCACTCTGGTTTTACTGCGGATATCCTCATTTCTGAGTCTATCACGCAGAGAAACTCCGAGCATAGCCCTCTCCATAGCTCGCTGAGCGACCTTAAGCGTCCTCATACGGCCAGCAGTGAAGGACCACGTCTCAGATCCATAAGTCATCACTGGCAACACGCACTGGTTGTACAATCTAGTTTTTAGAGATTGAGGTATACCTGACGAAAAGATATGTCGTAATTTCCCGAACGCTGCCCAGCCGAGTTGAATCCGTCGATTGACCTCTCGGTCGAAGTTGGACTTACCTAGTCGGACTATTTGTCCCAGGTAAACGTACTCGTCAACAACTTCGAGCATAGTGCTCCCAACAACTACCGGCATAGGTGTGACATGGACATTGAACATGATCTTTGTTTTGTCCATGTTCATCTTAAGACCTATCCGTTGGGAGGCACTATTGAGGTCATTGAGCATAGTGCTTAAGTCCTCCAGCGATTCTGCCATAAGGACTATATCGTCGGCAAATCGAAGGTGAGTGATGTACTCGCCATTGATGTCAATACCGTATCCTTTCCAGTCCAGTAGCTTGAAAACGTCTTCCAATGCAGCGGTGAAGAGTTTCGGGGATATAACGTCACCCTGTCTTACACCTCTCTGCAGTTGGATAGGTTTCGAGCTCTGGTTCTGTACTCGGATAGCCATCGTAGCCCTACTGTACAAACACTTCAGCACTTCGATATACCGACAGTCAACTTGGCACCGCTGAAGGGACTGTAGCACCGCCCAAATTTCGACGGAATCAAAGGCTTTCTCATAGTCCACATACGCCAGGCAAAGTGGCAGATTGTACTCTTCAGTCTTCTGTACAATCTGCCGCAGGGTATGTATGTGGTCTATGGTACTGAAGCCTTTTCGGAAACCGGCTTGTTCGGGAGGCTGGAAGTCGTCAAGTCTGCGTGCGAGACGATTCGTAATGACTCTCGAAAACAGCACGTAGACGCGGCTCAGAAGGGAAATCGGTCTGTAGTTCTTTAAGAGAGCGTTGTCGCCTTTCTTAAAGAACAAGACCACCGCACTTCTGCTCCACGCCCCTGGAGTAGTGCCACCATGGAGGACGGAATTGAAGAGCTTCTGAAGGACTACAAGTACCGGTGTTCCACCCGCTTTCAGAAGCTCCGCTGTAATTCCATCCTCGCCTGGGGCCCTGCCGTTTTTAAGGTGCTGGAGAGCCATTCTAATCTCGCTTAGACTGACAGGGGGTGCTAAGAATCTCCGGTGGAGGTTCGGTTGCCACCTACGACGACTCGACCTGGCAACATATAACGCACGCACCCTGAGGACTGACGAGAAGATACTGGAGCTGGAAGAAGAGGTAGACAAGTTGCGCTGGCATATTATTGGATTATCCGAGGTCCGAAGAGAGGGGGAGGACACGGCAATCCTCGAGTCCGGCAACTTGTTCTATCACCGGGAGGGCGACCATCTGTCCCAAGGAGGTGTCGGATTTATCGTCCACAAGTCTCTCGTCAACAACGTTGTAAAGATTGGGAGTGTGTCGACGAGGGTCGCGTACCTGATACTCAGAATCACCAAACGGTATTCGCTGAAGGTCATTCAGGTTTACGCACCAACCTCGGCACACCCCGATGAGGAGGTGGAGGAAATGTATGAGGATATTTCCAGAGCCATACATTCCTCCAAAACCCACTACACGGTGTTGATGGGAGACTTCAACGCAAAACTAGGCACAAGAGAAAGCGGTGAGCTGAAGGTAGGGAAATTTGGAGTAGGGCAACGGAACCGAAGGGGCCAGCAGCTGGCCGACTTTATGGAGAAAGAGGGACTCTTTATGATGAACTCTTTCTTCCAGAAGCGGCCCCACAGGAAGTGGACCTGGTCGAGCCCCGACGGTTCGACAAAAAATGAGATTGACTTCATTATGACGACCAGACGCCAACTGTTCAGTGATGTCTCAGTGATCGCAAGGGTGAAAACTGGCAGCGATCACCGAATGGTTAGAGGCACACTGAACCTAAACGTTAAGTTGGAGAGGTCTCGTCTAATGAAGTCAACGCTCCGTCCCCCTCGTGCTCTAATCCAGAATCCCGAAACCTTTCAGCTCGAGTTACGTAACCGCTTCCAGTGCCTAGAAGATTGCAATGCAGTGGACGATATGAACGACAAGCTCGTGGAAACTGTCCATGCGGTCGGAGCTAAGTTCTGCAAGACCCGCCGCAGAAGAACACAAAAACTCTCCGATCACACTCTTAATCTCATGGCTGTTAGACGGGAGATGAGGCTGCAATCGTCAACAGATTTGACAGCATACAGGCAACTGAACAGACAGATCTCCAAATGCATGCGGCGAGACTTACGCAACTTTAATACTTCTCGTATTAAAGAAGCGATCGAGCGGAACCAGGGCTCCAAAGTCTTTGCCAGAGATCTGTCTGCCAGAAAGAGCCAACTGTCGAAGCTGAAGACTGAGTGTGGCAACATCGTTTCCGGGACACCTGAGATTTTGAGTGAGATTGAGAGGTTCTATGGGCAGCTGTACACATCATCGTTGGAGCCACACGCAAGTGTGAGTAACGATCCAAGAGCAAGTCTTATCCGACACTATTCCGATGATATCCCGGACGATTTATCTTAGCTCGATATAATCCCACTTCTGATTTGTTAGCAATTAATACAATTTATGTTACAGCATATCACTTTTATTTTATCCGTCTATAACTCACAATTTATTTATCGTACAAATAATCACTGTTACTTAGTACCTTCACTTATAACTGAATAGAACTGAATGCCCCGCTTGGGTCGTGACGGCCATATTTATACTCTTTTGTTAGGAGCCAAATCCGAAACTATTACAATAAAAATCTTACCGGAAATTCAAAGCCACAAAAGCGGAAATCCGATTTACATTTATTTAATTTAGATGGATATTTCAAGAGATAACTACATTAAAATTAGGATCATTCAATATGTTATGCTTAATTGTTCTTTATACTTAATTGCTAACACACTGTGCAATTTACAAAAAGTTTTCTTCCTCGCATAACTTCCTTGTTTAATGGACTACCACCAAAGATTTTTCCGGACCGATACGACTTAGGGACTTTCACAAAAAGAGCCTACTCTTTTTTTAAAGGCCAGCAACGCATCTGCAATTTCCCTGGTGTTGCAGTTGTTTATGGGCGGTGGTAGTCACTTACCATCAGCTGAGCGGCTGCTCGTTTGCTCCCACTTATATATAGGAATAACAATGATTTGTGCAAAGGACAATGGCGAAATAATAGGTGATGGAATTATGAAGCGTCTACTTAAGTCACCATTATAGAGATCAATAAAATAATTTTCTTTGTTTTATCTAATCAAGCTTATGATCATTCGAAGTCGGAAAAAAATCATCTTACCTAATTTAAAACTAAATTGACTAGTTGTTGTGGCAAATTGTTGATGGAATTATTAAGAGTCTACTTATGTCACCATTACAGATATCAATAAAATAATTTACTATGTATTATCTAATCAAGCTTATGGCCATTCGAAGTCTGGGAAAAAATCATAATACATAATTCAAAACTTAATTGACTAGTTGTTGTAGTTGTTACGATTCGTCTGATAAGACAGGCAAATACAGCCGAATTTGACGTGTAAGTTATTCAGAAAACTTCTATATATAAAGTGATATAAATGTCACACGTTCAAGTTAGTCAGTTTCAATTGTAAGTCCCTGAAGCGGTCGGTTGATTGTGTGAGAAGCTTATGCGAGGGAGCGTCGGTGGTCGCTATTCAAGAGACCTGGCTGATGGATTTTGACCTTCCATACCTTGGCACTGTACACAAAGACTTCGAAGCAACGGGTACAACGGCTGTAGACACAAGCGCCGGCATTTTGCGCGGCCGTCCACACGGAGGCGTCGCGCTATTATGGCGTAGAAATATGTTTTCATCCGTGTCAGTAGTGAAATGTAACAGTGTGAGATTGTGTGCGATCAAATGCCAGCTTCGTGAGTATACTATGCTAATTTTCTCGGTTTATATGCCTACTGACTGCACCGATAATCTTTTCGAGTTCACAGAGTGCCTAAGTGAAATTAATGCAATTGTCGAGGACTGCGGAATTAATATTGTTTTTATCCTAGGCGATTTTAACGCACATCCTGGAGAGTTATTTTTTAATGAATTGTCTCAGTTCTGTAGCGAGCAGGCGTGGGTATGTTCTGATTATGAATTTTTATCTAATAATACTGATGTATATACATATATTAGTGATAGTCACGGCTGTTCGCGCTGGTTAGACCATTGCCTTACAACTAGTATGGCTAGCAAATATATTGACAGCATACATGTTAAAACCAATGTGACATGGTCTGATCATTATCCTCTGGAAGTTTACTGTAAATTCAACTTAGTCCGACCTCAAGTGAAGTCAGCTCAGTACACGGCGGATAATAAGGTAATCTGGGGTCACAGAGATAGTGATCAGATAAAACTGTATGCTGAATTTTGTAATAGCAGGCTAAGGCTACTTGACTTTCCGGCGGAATTGAGGGATTGTTCTGATAAGATGTGTGACAAACCGGAACACAACTTAGTCATAGATAGAGAAATTGTATGACGATATTACATCTATATTGCTGGATGCTGCGAGTTACAGCCATAAATGTTTAAAACGAAATAAGAAAGGCTACATCACAGGGTGGAATAGACATGTGAGACCGGCGCATATAAAGGCTCGTCTCTGCTTTCAAACCTGGGTTTGGGCAGGACGGCCGACATGTGGAGCTCTGTATGAGGATATGCGAGACTCGCGCAGGGCTTTTAAGAGCAGGCTTAAGTGGTGCCAAGACAATGCGGAACAAATCAAGATGGACATATTAGCAATGTCATGCGAGGCGAAGAAATTCGGAGAGTTCTGGCAGCAAACGAAAGGCCTGAATGCTCGGGTGCCTCTTCCAGCAGAAGTGGGTGGCATAACTGGAAGTGAAAACATTGCTAATATGTTCAAGGCTCAGTTCAAAGTGGATCCCAGCAAGATAGATTGTAGCTTGGACGACGGTGAGGACATCGTGAACTCGGGGATTAGCCCCTTGCGTTTCACTTTCAAGGAAGTGAATGATGCAATTAGAAACATGAAACGTGGTAAGTCGCCGGGACACGATGGCCTCAGCGTTGAACATTTGAGATATGCGGGTGTGCACATTGCCAGAGTCCTCAAGCTACTGTACAATCTTTGTGTAAGCCACAGTTACCTTCCAGAGGCTATGATGAGAACAGTGGTAGTGCCTATTATTAAAAACAGGACGGGCGATGCGGCGGACAGATCCAATTATAGGCCGATATCCTTGGCAACAATAACAGCTAAAGTCCTCGACAGTCTGCTTGACGCGCAGTTACGTAAATCTTTCCAAGTGCACGATGCGCAGTTCGGTTTTAGACCGGAACTTTCAACAGAGAGCGCAATACTGTGCCTCAAGCAGACTGTGCAGTATTACACTGATAGAAAAACACCGGTATATGCTTGCTTTTTGGATCTGTCTAAAGCGTTTGATCGAGTGCTATACAAAATCTTGTGGCAAAAGCTTAGGAACGAAACCAGTTTAAAGCCTGAGCTAATCGCTTTGTTCGAGTATTGGTATGGTAACCAGAAAAATGTGGTGAGATGGGATGATGCGTTGAGCGAAGATTATAGCCTAGGGTGTGGAGTACGGCAGGGAGTGCTGACGTCACCTAGGCTGTTCAATTTGTATGTAAATCAACTGATTGTGAGCCTCAGTAGAGCTGGTGTCGGTTGTTCGGTAGATGGGGTCAGTATAAACAACATTATTTATGCTGACGACATGGTTCTGTTGAGTCCCTCAGTCGGTGGTCTTAGGCGATTAATACAAATTTGTGAAGAGTATGCTAAGGTGCATGGACTCAGTTACAACTCCAACAAAAGTGAGTTTCTTGTGTTCAAGGGGAAAAATAAGCTACCCATATTGAAACCCACCTTTCAACTATGTGGGTGTCCCCTTAAACAGGTTACTGAGTTCAGGTACCTTGGCCATATAGTAACCGACAGCCTGGAGGATGACAGCGACATTGAACGCGAGCGCCGGGCGCTGGCGGTGAGAGGCAACATGTTGGCCCGCAGATTTGCACGGTGTACAAAGCAGGTTAAGATAACGTTGTTTAAAGCTTACTGCCAATCGTTCTACACGTGCAGTCTGTGGACGAGCTATTCGCAGCGGTCCTACGGCGCCCTGAGAGTGCAATACAACAATGTGCTGAGGGCGGTGTTGAGGAAGCCGCGAAACTGCAGTGCGTCGGCAATGTTTGCGGACAGTCGTGTGGATGACTTCTACGCGATTGTGCGAAAGCGTACCGCGTCCATGATGAGCAGGCTTGTGAGAAGCACTAACACCCTCCTCAGCGCGTTGGCCTCTAAGCTAGACAGCCCTCTCTGGAGGAGCTGGAATGATGTGCACACCGGCACTAAGCCTCAGCGCCCACGCTGGTGCTGAATAGGTTAAGGTAGATTAAGGACTAACATAGCATAAGTAATAGTCACTAACACATTTTGTATTAACATAGTTACATAAGTTAATTGTTTACTAACACATTTTTATATGGACTATGGTCTGAAATAAAAATATATTATTATTATTATATTATAAATCAATGCGTTCTTTAAGGATTCCCTTTATTCTAATAATTACCTTATATAAACATATATGAAAATTATATTGACTAGTTGTTATAACGATTTGCCAATTAAGGCGTTTTATACCATACAGCCTAGTCCGATGTGTATTTTGTTTAAACTGGAATATCTTTAATTTCTGACTTCCTGCAGTAGTATGACCGAGGAAAAAAATGTTCAGGATTTTAAACTCTATATTTTTACATATTTTGCATTTGTAGATGCAAAAAAAGGGTCACATAAAATGTTTGGGAGTTCGCCATTGTCCTTTTAAGCTACGTCAACTTATTTTTGATACCCGACGTTTCGGGTGCTTTCCAGCACCCATGTCCCCCGTGACATATCGGGTGATAAATCGGGTATCAAAAATAAATAAAACGCGATAAAATCCGTAAAAGTAGTTTTAATCAATGTATAGTGTTCGCGTAAATATAAGAAATCATTACGTCTACTGATAGACATGGTATATATTCATTGGATGTGGACATGTACATGCAGGGCAAAGCGCTCTTCATAATTTATTCAAAACATTTTGGAAAAATGTGAAGTTTGGCAACTAGCGTTAGAGTAGTGCGGCGAAATAATTAAAAATATTAGGATTAATGGAAACTACAAATATAATTAATTTTCCGATAAAAAAGCTAGTAATCGGAGAATAATATATTTGTTTTTTAAAAATTGAGGTTCGCTCTCTGAAATGAGAGGAGGCCTGTGACAAGCAGTGAGACGTATATGATCAGCAAATTTAACCGAATTTTCTTTCAATTTGTTTTCAACTTTATTCTATAGTCTGAGAATTCAAGACGAGTAAAGTTCATGAAGTGGCTATAGCGACTAAAGCATAAGTTTAGGCCTTGCAGAGAAATCTGTAAAAAACGCTTTCTAATACTAATATACTAACGATTGACCAAAAAAGATATAAACAAAGTGCAAATAGTCAACATCTTAATCTTCATCATCATTATCATTACAGCCTTTCACAAGACCACTGCTGAACATAGGACTCCCCCAAGGGATGACACTCATCATGGTCCTGAGCCACCTTCATCTATCGACTTCCTTCATGTCTTACCAGGTCGTCACTCCATCTAGTGAGAGGCCCCTCACAAGTAATCTTACCTGAATATAATTTCTATTTATTGAATGTTTGTGCACGCCAAGTGCAAATCATAATAATGAAAACGAGTATAGCTGCTCCCGAGCCCTGCACCTGCCCATCTCTGTCAAACGAGACAGAATTTTGAACTCACTATGATATATATATATATATATGTATGAATTCGAATCGTAGTTGACCGTAGCTCTGCTGGACTCGTAAGGCATAAGCATAAGTCAACTTTTTTACTGTTGCTCAACAAAGAATAAAAAAATAAACTTAGTAAAAACATAATTATATTTGATAAAATAAAAGTATATTAGTTCTTCCTATAGTACAATAGCATATAAAATTGTATTTATACTTAAAAAGCCGACACTTTCGTGAAACAAATACAATTTTAACATAAAAGTTATTTTTATGAGATAGACTCATGCAAAGTTAATTGATGAACTTGTACTGAACTGAATAAAATGCCAATATATCATTTATTACGTTAATATTTTAATAATATTTCTCCAATATTCACCTTATGATTGTGAGCAATAATCCTTAGTAGCTATCTAAATTGTTCCAAATAATCAATTTCTAAGGGATGTAAATTTGGAGCGGGTATAACTAGGCTATGAAGAGGTGGTCCAAGGTCTAAATTTAGCATTTTTTCTAAACTCATCACTGCTATTCGTTGATCTGGCGCACCAACCCTGGACAGGCCTACAGCAATACTTGTTCTCTTGATACCTGAAAATGGTAAGACAAAATTAACACAAAGAGAGAGTATAAAAATCTCATTATTTTAATCAATGTTTTTTTTTAATAAGTTTTTGGCGAAGAAAATTTGCAGACATGTTGAGATTGACCATATTCTTTAGCATAATTAGTAAAGAAAAGAAAGGCAAATAAGTTAGCGATATCTGTTCCACATAGTGTAGTAATGGTGTACAAGTGCATTTTGTCAGATATTTGTGAACACACTCCACACTTATCTTCAAAGCAATTTTACAAATATTTGGGATTTTCGTAATATTTAATTCAATTGTTAGATTATATTTCCTGCATTTATTATACAGTTCATGAGAAACCAAATGTACTATCTATAGCAAAATCAGTCTTTCCTTTTTAAGTTTTTGATCAATGCACTGCTGAACCATGACAGAAGCCAATACTTTGAGTTCGACCTTTAAATATCTTCTTTCCAAACACCTATAGATCTATAACCCCTTTAAGATAGTCATATAATTCAAACACCATTGCATCGAAATTACCACATTGAGGTATTTTATTAGCCCATGGGTAGATACCTACTTTTTAAATTGAATATGTTGCTTTGACATAAGTACCAAATATTACAATATGAAATATTAAATAAAGTAGCAACTAGGGATACTTGTGTTAGCATTTAGACAGTGAACTCAGCAGATAAGTCACAAAAAAAGAACTATAACAATGATTTTATAGTCAACCAAATCTAAGAAATACCTTTTGACGTTTCACATTAATCATTCAGCAATAACTTTGTACAAGAGTACATACACGATTTAAAATAACCATTTACGTAAAATCCGAAGAATTATAAAGTTATCTATATTTCATTACAACATGTATAGTTTTTTATCACTAATTTAAATTTTAATCTTTCAAACGAAGGAAAATATTAAAAAATAACCAGTATCAACTTTACTGTACTTGACGTCATTTCAATGATATGTCGCTATGTACATTACCGTAGTGTTTGGATCATTAAAATTAATTGTTATGCGAATAATCGACAAATATATTCCAATAATCGTTAAAAATATTCAAATAATCGAATCATTTTTAACGTATTATTTGTTTAATATAATTTTTCTTTTTAAAATTCCTTAAATTAAGTACATGAATCATGAATAAAACTAGTTATCTTTTTTTTAAATTTGTGTAGACAAAAATCTCATATACAAGGCCGCAATATAAAAGCACTATGTAATTTCGTAATTAAGAGGATGTCAGGTATCATTAATATAATGGTTTGTCATGTTAGCACAGTATCAATGTTACCCAAAAGCTAAGAATGCAGACAGCTGAAAAGTGCCAGAGAAAAGTTGTAAGAGCCGTGGATATTGCATCACTTATGTGATTTCTTCACCAATACACTAACTTTACCGTTAAATTAGTTATTTAATTAGTCTTATAGTTTCTTTTTATTATCAACAGAGATTTATTATAATTATTTAATGTTTTGTATGACATATCAAATTTGCAATAATTAACAGTCTCTACAGCCAACATTTTACTCTTACTATACTTTTCTAATTCTATAACTGTATCTCTGAATACTGAAGGAACAGGGATATTTAAAAATTATTTGGGAATTACTGAAAACTGTTAAATGAAAAATTAAAATAAAATAAAAGAGGGAATTTCTTAAACTAATACCTGTATCTGACTTATTATCTATAATTTGAACCAATTGTTTAGCAGCATCTTGAACTGTCATAAATTTGGGATCCATATACTGACGAATTTTTTTGGTCAGTGACTCCTCAGTTGGCTCTTTAACTTTAATATCTAAAACAACAATGAGTTATAAGTATCAGTAATTTAAATGGTCAAATTCTTACACATATTTGTTAGAAATGTATATTAACCTAGCATTTTCACTCGTTCTCATAGTCATCATCATCATCATCATTATTGAGCCCATCACTAGTCCAATGCTGAACATAGGCCTCAACAAAGAAATGCCACAAAGCATTAAGAGAGCAGCTCTTTTGTTTGTTATGTTGGTTGTTTATCTACATGGTTAGCTAAAATGGAAGATTAAATGCACTTTGAGATAAAATTCAGTTTAGCATAAATACATTCTTTATTTTTTTATCAGACTACAATAAAGTCGTTACTGCAAAAGTCTATTTTCATTTTTCTCTCCAAGAGTAGTGTAGGGATACTTGGTCATTAAAATAGTAGTCAGGTACACTTGCAGAATTAATATTCCAAGCCAAGAATTATTCGCTTGCCTCAATACAGAATGTATATTAATTACTTTATTAATCCTTAAAAAACTTTGCCTAAAATAATTTCATCAGAAATTTTAGATATTACCATTTTAAGTGCCCTTTCACGTCTTTATACTATAGTTGTGAATTTCACTTAATTTAAGAAATAACTTATTTATAAATTATGACAAATTTCCTATAAAAATTAAAAATTCTTAACTTACCTAATAAACATAAGGTATGTAAATGTCTTGAAAAGTTTTCACAAATTTTCTCAAAAAAGCTGTCGGGTTTCCATGTGTCAGTCCAAAAAGGTATTGATACTGTTTCACCAAAACTGTACAACTGTAACCCGCAGCAACTAACAGCATTCATTATTGATGCATTGTGGATAATCTGGAAAAATACATTTTGTTGCAATTATCATAGGTGCTAGCAGGGATCAAGACAGGATGCTGCATCTAAACTGTATATTCAGAATTTTTTCTCAAAAACTGTGTTTCTACAATATAACATTTTAGGATTGGACTAACAAAAACTAGATTCATTCCTCATAAAAATTTGAAAACTTAAATGAATTGTAGAATTTGTAAAGAAAACACAAAATTAGTGAGTGCCACCTGTGTTTCAACACCAAATTGCTTAGCCCGAAGAAGCATATCTGTATGGGTGGTTGCACCTAGTGGATCCCCTACAACTAGCAAAGCTACATCTTTTTCTTTGGCTTCTTTTAAAGTATCATCTATGTTGCTTTCACAGAGTTCTCGGTCAGCTACTATTAAAGGTCTCTGATAGAATTCCTCCTAAAATTAAAAAGAAAAAACATCAGTAGTATTACATCTTGATAAATGCAAATATATATATTTACTACTACTACGGTATATCACAAGTCTACAGCTAGTAGACAAAATAATGTCGAGAAGAATATGTCTCACCAAAACATCCTTGCCAACAGTTAGTATCGAAGTATAACCTTCAAGTAAAACTTTATCACATTTTTTTATTATTTCTAACCCCCTCACTGTAATATCTTTTGCATCACCTAAACCTAAACCTATTAGATAAAACATTGTTTATAAAAAGAAGTAATATCTAATAAAAAAAAATTAAATATGCATAAATTTTTTTGTTTCCAGCATTCCAGCACGACAATGACATTTGACACATAATATCAGTGTCAAAGAAAATAGACAGGTGTCAACTATGTTTATTTTGTCTAAATATTTTAATAAAAATAACTATACATTTTAATTGTAAAATTTTAGTGCACAAAGGAAATTTTTATTGTTGTCATAGATTTAAAAAGTATAACAGTGGTTTATATAATATCTGAAATTAACTACGAGACATAAAAATTTTTCATGATTGTGACATAATATGCCAAATGTAACAAAACAATTCGCAAGAAAGGATTTCTGAAATACTATATATTTGATTGACTGATGAAGAGCTATCGTACCGCAAAGCCACATAAGAGTTTGTCGGGATATTTTTCATATTTGCGCATGAGGATTTTGTTTTTGTTCCCACTACAGTACCTGTTCAGTATTTGAAAAGTTCTAGTCCGCGTATGATAACTTCAAGACACGGTTGCTAAGGCCGCCATCGTTTGTTCTAGCGACGCCATACGTTCGTGGATCTCTTACACTGCAGCTTCCAATTGCAGAACCGTCCTGTGACGCACCTACGTAACGACGCATGCGTCTTGTTACCAAGACAAGCAGCCTTCATATTTTGACTTTGACTTTTTTATATCTTCAGTGTAATTGTTAATTTACTTTATTGTGTTTTTTTTAATTTGTTTTAAGTTATTCTTTTTTGTTATTGTATTTAACTGTTGTGAATGCAGTCCGTAACCCAATCTAGTGATGACACGGCAAACGCAACACTTATATGTACACAGTGCAACAAGTCATTCAAATCTTTAAAAGGCCTCAACATACACACTACAAAAACACACAGGAAATGTATTAGCCAAAACAGTTCACCTTTAGACATACACCCTTTTATTCCAAATACGCCTACTTTTGCAGACAACTTTCCAACTCCTTTCCACACATATCTTAGCCATTTGAAAAATAGTATACAGACAGTTAAAAGAATCCCTCGAGGAGCTCGAATAACCGTTGCTACACATTTGTCACAATTAATCCAGAAATGTTACATAAGCAATTGTACTCAAGACTGGCAGAACCTATTTTTATTTTCATACAGCACACTACATATAACAAAAACTGATAAACCAAATTTATCCTTGACACAAAAGATTAAAAATAACTGTACTGTCAGCTCCTCACCTTCTCCCGCACCTCTAATCAAACATGATGCCCCTCGTAATCGCAACAAACTAATCGAAAACAAAATCTGTGACGGAGATCTCAAAGGTGCCGCTCGCCTTTTGTTCTCAAACGAGGTACTTTCACCAGATACCCCTGACACCCTTCAGGCCTTACGGTCAAAACATCCTCTAGCTCCAGTAAACCCATATTTTTTCGACCGACCAACAGTAGGGCAAGCATGCCTTCAAATTCAAAACAAAGATGTAACGGATGCCATTTTATCTTTTAAACCAGGTTCGGCTGCAGGTTTGGATGGAATCTCACCGCAACATTTGAAAGACTTAACATCGCATTCTGTGGGTGATGCGGGTGAGCAACTTGTAAATTCAATCACTAAATTAATTAACTTTATGTATTCCGGTAATGTCAATCCAGAAATTGTTCCAATTCTTTTCGGCGCGAACCTCATTGCTCTCACCAAAAAGGACGGAGGGGTGAGACCAATTGCTGTTGGATCAACACTACGACGCCTGGCCTCCAAAATTGCTGTTCGACACATTTTACAGAAATTAAATTCGGAATTTGAACCCGTACAGTTAGGCTTCGGTGTAAAAGGAGGGTGTGAGGCAGCCGTCCATGCCCTACGTTCTTTCCTAACATATGGACATCCTGACGTGTTGCTCAAAATTGATGTCAAAAATGCTTTCAATTCGGTAAATAGGGGGACCCTACTGACTGAAATAAATCAACATATACCCGAAATATACAATTATCTTCTTCTCAGTTACGCTGACCCAACAAAATTGTTATATCGATCTAATGAATTATCCTCGGAAGTAGGTTGTCAACAAGGTGATCCCCTTGGACCAGCAATTTTTAGTTTGGCTATAAATCTCATAATCAAAAGTTTAAATTCTAAATTCAATATTTGGTATCTGGATGACGGAACCTTAGGAGGTGATATGGAAACTGTATTTTCTGACCTTTTTTCAATCAAAAATAAATTTGAAGCCATTGGTTTGGAGCTTAACTTTAGCAAATGCGAACTTTTTATAAATAACTGCAACTTAAATTTAAATGACGTAAAACACAAATTTAATACTTTGGCACCAAATATTAAAATAGTTAACAGTAATTCCCTTTACCTTTTAGGTTCTCCAATTTTTAACGAATCTATTTCTGAATATATTAATAATTCAATTGCTAAATTTCAAAATTCTGCTGACCGTCTCCTTGAAATTAGTCCACATTATGCACTTTGCATTTTAAAATCTTGCCTTTTTGTCCCGAAATTTACGTATGTGCTCCGTTGCTGCTCCTTTTGGAATCACCCAGACCTTTTGACACAAGTGGACAACTTAATCAAAATAAGTTTAGAATCGATTCTTAATATACACATGAACGAACAATCTTGGACCCAAGCATCCCTACCCATCCGTTATGGTGGTTTAGGAATTCGCAAAATTTCCAGTGTCTCTTTACCAGCCTTCCTATCTTCTGTCCACAGTTCAGCAAATCTCATAAGTAAAATTTTAAGGGCATCCCCTTCAAACTTTGAGATTGCTGGCCTGGAAGAAGCTAGAAACGCTTTCTTAATTACATGCCCTGGTCAAAATTTTCAATTTCCTCTAAATTCACAGAGGAGCTGGGACGACATAAACTGCAAATTGACTTATGACAATCTTTTGAGCTTTAGTACAGGTTCGGCGCGTGCTAGGCTTTTGGCCGTGGGTACGCATGAGGCCGGCTACTGGCTTCACGCGTATCCTTCGTCAAATACAGGAACATTTCTTGAGCCTGACACGCTCCGAATCGCAACCTGTCTACGGCTTGGGGTTCCGGTCTGCGCTCCTCATAAATGTCCGTGTGGCAGTGACGTCGACAAGCTAGGATATCACGGGCTATCATGCCAAAAAAGTGCAGGTCGCTTCTCGAGACATGCAGCACTTAACGATATCATACGCCGGTCTCTTGCCACCGTCAACGTGCCAAGTCTACTTGAGCCGTCTGGTATTGCAAGAGACGATGGCAAGAGACCGGACGGTATGAGTTTGATTCCATGGAGGATGGGCCGGGTGCTGGTATGGGATGCAACCTGTTCAGACACGCTGGCCCCTTCCCATCTACGTGGAACCAACAACAGAGCTGGTGCGGCTTGTGAAGCGGCAGAAAAGGCTAAAGTTTGCAAATACAGGGGTCTAGGCTCCGAATATATTTTTGTCCCTTTCGGTGTCGAGACCCTTGGTCCGTGGGGTCCTAGCGCTATAAGCCTTTTTAAGGAAATAGCAAAAAGGTTAATCGACGTCACAGGAGACCGAAGAGCTGGCAGTTACCTCGGACAAAGAATTAGTCTAGCTATTCAACGGGGAAACGCTGCCAGTATCTTCGGAACCTTGCCTAAAGGACCTCTTTTTTAATAATTTAATTTAGTTATTATAATATATATTTTTAAGGTTTTTAGTATTAGAAATAATGTTTATAAATTTATGGGTTAGATTTAATTTAATGTAATGTTCATATATTAATTGAAATATTATATCAAATAACAAGTATATCAGTGTAACCATCTCAAAAGTGGCAAATCTGCCACACACTGGAAAAAAATCTGCCTAACTGACTCCAGAAAATGCCAAAATTATGCCATCATATTATTGCATGCATGGAGACGGGTATGAATAAATAAAATACTATGCATTCAAAGGAAATTCTTTATTCTAAAATATTTCACTTTTTTTCATTTCAGAACTTTACACTATTATTCTTACATACACTACTATTCTTCATACACTATTATTCTTCACATTACACTATTATTCTTCATACTTTATGGGCATGCCGACCTAATTAGTGCATGCCGTATGACATTGACAGGTACTGTCTGTACTGCTGAGAAATTCAGGACTTCAGAGGCGTGATTTTTACTGACAGCTGTCGCAGAGATCAAGCTATCTTTTATGAACCAAGTCTGTGATGCAGTGCACAGGTTTGTTGTTTTGTCCCCACTAAACAGGTTAGTGTTCGTGTTCAACTAAATAGGCTCTGGTTGAGCATATGAAGTACAGAAATTTGTCGCCTTTCGTTATATGTCTCGTAGGCTGGGTGGTCCGTGACTATATACTATGGAGTGTAGAGGTAAGGAGTACAGACTGTAAAAAAAGTGAACGTAGGTAAGCAATAAATAAGGGTGGCGCCACGATAGCTACAGTCTAAATTTTAAAGAACTTCTTATAATTTTTTTTATTGCACACACTTTCACCAAATTTATTTTTAAAATAATTATTTTATTGCTTTCAAAATTTTTATTTTTAAAATCACTCTCAACGTATTTTACGGCGATTTATTATATATACCCTGTAGCTAATCGAGCGCTGTTGTGGAGAGTTTTTGAGCACAAGTCGCAAGCTCGGCCCGAAATGCGGCAACACTCGGACTGATGATAGTTCACGCTTAACTTGTATAAACGCCTTCTCAAGACGCTCACCCCAAGTCCACGCTGCATCATTGCGGAGTAGCTTATGAAATGGATGTATTATGGCTGATACTGATGAACTGTTATTTACTGCTTACAGACGGACACATTTTCAACTATTCTCCTATGGGAATCTAATGGGAGATTGTCCTCCTTACCTCTATACTCCATGCTATATATACTATAAGCACAAACTAATAAGAGTACTAACGTAACTATAAGTCTATTCGACGTAGTTTCAAAAGACATAGGCTCTGCGTACTAGCCCTTATGAGCCTATCATTTCTTTCAGAATCTTCATTTTATATATTTTTTCTTCACAATATGCTGATGCATCACATTGCGAAGTTTTTAGGAGATTTTGACGACAGCTCAACCCAGCGGACTGTTGATGACGACAGCCACTCAAGTTCATAGTTGACCTAGATCCTTTAGGGGGTTGTAGTTTTGCTTCGTTTTTCACTGTTTCGACTATGAAACACCGTACCCAAAACTTAACCGTTTTCAAGATATTGGATATTTAAGATTTTTATAAATATTGCTAATTTTTTGTCTATTGCACTATTTTTTTTTTTGAAATTTGTGCATCTTGTTTTATTTTTTTATAATTTTTGTGTAATAGATAAGTTGAATGAATGAATGAATGAATATACTTTATTGTACACCACAAACAAATTTACAAAGAACATAACATAGAGCAGATTACATGTACAATTTGGCGGCCTTATCGCTACGTAGCGATCTCTTCCAGGCAACCAAAGGTGTAAAGGAATAAAGCAGTGAATACTAGGTAGGTGGTGCAATATAAATATACCTAATATAATATCAATACATGCAATAAAATAACATATAAATAACTAATACATTAAAAAAATATGATACACATATACATACGTATATACATAAACATACACACATACATATATACACAAATATATATACATATCTATATATATACATACATACATATACACATATACATATATATATACACATATATACATACATATACATATACATATACATATACATACATATATCCTCAAATATTTACCATTAACAATAACATAAACAAATAAATACAAAACTACATAATCACATAATTTATCCTAATGATTTTCGAACGATTGAGACAAGTAATGCTCTTTAAGAAGTCGCTTAAAGACTACAATAGTCTGAGCTTCGCGTATATACAAAGGTAGGGCATTCCAGAGCTTAATAGACTGTACAGTAAAAGATTTATTAAAGAAAGATGTATTGTGAGTTGGTACCCTTAAAATGAGTTTTCTTGGAGAGCGTAAAGGTTCCCCTGGAAGCCCAACAAAACTAAACTTTTCCTTAAGATAAGGAGGAGTAGAAGGGTGAAATAAGACACAGTACAGAATAGAAAGAATATGCATGTTCCGGCGAAATTGGATAGGTAACCACTTGAGACGTGAGCGAAATTGGGAAATGTGGTCAAATTTGCGCAATCCAAATATGAACCGAATACTAGTATTTTGAAGTCTCTCAAGTTTAGTTAGCTAGTCTTTAGTTATGTCTACATAGCTTGCGTCAGCATAGTCGAGAATTGGAAGAAGAAGAGACTGTGCGAGCATAATTTTTGTAGGAATGGGAAGAAATGATCGAAGGCGACGCAGTGAACTAAGAGCGACAAAGGTTTTCTTACTTACCTCATTCAGTTGGCGTTTCCAATTTAAGGAACTATCAAGGTAAACACCAAGATTTTTGATATTGTCAAAGTAAGGGATCACAACCCCATCGAAAACAATAGGTGGTATGGAGAACCAGTCAATTCTTGAGATAAAGCTCTGACTACCAAAAATGATAGCCTGTGACTTTTTAGGATTGACATTTAGGACGTATGATTGACTCCACTCATGAATCATATTTAAGTAATTGTTTAATGTAGCGATTGCATTCGGCAAATTCTCAAGAGTTGACTGGGTATAAATCTGGACATCATCCGCATACATGTGGTAGAGAGAAGAAATTTTATGAGTAATTGAATTAATGAAAATGGAAAAGAGTAAAGGTGACAACACGCCACCCTGCGGCACGCCTGCAGTAATATCACACCAAGATGAGTGAGTTTCATTAACATGAATACACTGCCGACGGCCACAGAGGTAACTTTGAAACCAGTCAATTACTGATGAAGATATGTTAAGGGAATACAACTGACTCAATAGTATATCGAAATCAACAGTATTGAACGCATTACTGAAATCCAGCAAGGTCATGACTGTGAGTTGTTTATTATCCATACCCCACCGCATGTCATCAGTAACTTTAATTAAGGCAGTAGCCGTACTATGACCGGGACGGAAACCGGATTGTAAAGAATTCAACAAATTGTGCTTATTAAGGAAAAGTGTCAGCTGTTGGCAAATAAGTTTTTCAAGGACTTTAGAAAGGAAAGGTAAAATCGAAATGGGACGGAAATCAGTGAGGTTGACGGGATTAGATTTCTTTGGATGGGGTATAACATAAGCACTCTTCCAGGCTTGAGGGAATTTAGAGGAAGATGCACATGCGTTAAGCAAATGAGTGATAATGGGAGTGATAACATCAAGGAGGGGAACGATCATATTACGGCTAATGCTGTCGCTACCGACAGCATTTGAAGAGATGGATAATATGATTTTCTTAACAAAACATACAGTGAATTGACTAAAAACGAACGGAGAATAATTAGGAGTCGGACTTACAGAAAGAGAACGAAGTGTTTGCAGTTTATGTTCACTATCAAAAGAGTTAGAAGGATTAGAAAAATGTTGATTTAATAGTTCAACACTGGGAGGTGAAGTATTAAGAGAGGTTCTACCAACTCCAACTATTTTAAGAAACTTCCACACCCTAGATGAGTCGCCGTTCTCGACTGATGAATGAATATGGCGTCGTTGTGCATCTCTACACAGTATGTTGCAGCGATTCCGGATTTTAGTGTATTTTCTAAGGTTTTTCTCTGTTTTGTTCCTCTTAAGCTTTGACAATGCCGCATTCTTCTTCAAAATTAGCCTTTTCAGATCATCGGAGAGCCATGGAGCAGGTAAGTGCTTGAGTTTAACATGATGCATTGGCACGTGTACGTCATATAGCTGAGTGAGAAGGGAATTGAAAAGTTCCACTTTATCGTCAATGCATGGTGCTCTCTCAATCACTGACCAGTCAATATTATGAGCATCTTCGCAAAGTTGGTATCCATTCCTCCAAAATTACGTCGCAGAACTAATTTAGGTTTGATTTTAGGAGGGCGTAGTTTATACGAAAGGAAAAGTAAATCGTGATGAGAGAATGCATCAGCAGGACATTGTCCATGCTTGAAAACTAGGTTTGAAGATGACACGATAATTAAGTCTAGAAGGGAAGGAGTACAGTTAGAAAATTTGTGAGTAGCAGCAAGGGGTAGGATTTGCATATTACACGCTTCAATTATAGACTCAAGTTTTATAACCCGATTGTCGCCTTTAAGTAAACAGGTGTTAAAGTCACCCATCAAAATAGTATGACTATATGTAGGGACTAGTGATTCTAAAAGAGATTCAAAAGAAGTAAAATAGTTTATAGAAAGAGAGGGACTGTAGAAAACTCCAAGTAGGATTTTATTCTGAGACAGGGAGACCTCAACTATCAAATGCTCAGCAGAATCACCAGGAGGCGGTTGACATGACGAACTAACAATTTTAAATGGAAAGTAGGTAGATCGCCACGCCTCCACCACCTCTATTACTGCGGTCATTTCTAATTAGATGAAACCCAGGCAAAGAGTAAGAAGTAGAAGGCAAACAGGGTTTTAGCCAAGATTCTGAAACTAAAATGGCGTGAATATTTCGGGATTCAAATGACGCAAGCATGTCGGGATAATGAGCCGGAATGCTTTGGGCATTAATATGAATAGCATTGAAATTATTCACACAGTCTGAGAAACAAGAATTTAAGGTGATGTTGAGTGAAGGAGAAGCAGTTGTACTGTGATAACTAGTATCACTAAGTGTCTCATCATCCGAAGACAACGACGGAAACAAATCGCTATCGTTAAAAATGTTTGAGGATAACATAAAAACTAATTAAATATACAAATAAATACTAATATACAATAAAAAATAAAATATAAAAAATATAAATGCAAGATCGAACGGTACCCACACAATTACAACCACCAGCAGAATGAAAGAGAAAGCATATAACACAACAACAACTTAAATAAGTAAAACAATCAGTTTAATATTAAAATTCCCAAAACAAAACAAAAAAAAATAATTTTAAGTTGATTTATTATTTTAAATACCAAGATCTTAGGTAATTAAACAATCTGGTTCGAAGAAAACAATTAGCAGTTGAAAAAGGAAATCAATTTGTACAAAGTATATTTATTCTTTGAGGAATATTTAAAAAAATCTATAGCAGGTATGTTGCAGATATACTAAAAATATCTAAGTTTCTTCACTTATCCAACAAGGTATAACAATATAGAGTATTATATACATATTAATTTAATTTAAATGTAATACATATTAAATTAATTTAAATGTAGTTATATACATATTAATTTTTAATTAACTTTTCAATATTAGAGCCAAGTGATAAATTTGACGCTGACGCGTCAAATTTATCACTTGGCTTTAATATCCCAATGCTCCATTACGTCCCATAGTGAGCCAAATCGATTCACCAACTTACAGATTGGCTCAACACTTAGCGAAAATACTCTCACCGCTCAGGGGTCATACAAGAGCACACATAAACGATTCCCACCATTTTGTCAGCGAGACTTTAGCGCCCATCACGCCGAATGGCTTGGTTCACGTTTAACTGATCATGCGGGGAGATCTGTTCATGATTTTGCCTTGGCATATGGTCTGACACAACTGGTTACTTCGCCTACGCGGATTCCAGATGTGGAGGATCATGCACCTTCCCTGTTGGACCTTCTGCTGACCTCTCACCCGGACGGATATCAGATTTCTGTCGACGCCCCTTTAGGCTCCTCGGACTATTGTCTGGTCCGGAGTGTTGTGCCACTCACGCTGAAATCGCGGTTGCATTCTGCAGGCTGCCGCCGTGTTTGTCACTATAGGTCAGCCGATTGGGATGGGATGCGGTCTTTCTTTGCATCCTACCCTTGGGGGCGGGTTTGCTTCTCGCCGGATGATCCCAACGTTGTTGCGGATTCTGTTGCTGATGTGGTACTTCAGGGTATGTAACTTTTTATTCCTTCCTCTGTGGTGCCCATTAAAGGCAAATCTCAGCCATGGTTTGGTCGCTCCTGTAAAATAGCATCATGCTATAAGCAGGAGTGCTACCAAGCCTGGGCTGATGCATCAGCATCCCGGGATGTAAACACCAGCGCTCTAAAAAAGTAGTATAATTCCGCCTCTAGGTCCTTCAAAAGAGTTGTGGTCGGGGAAGGCAAAGGGGAGATCTCCCGCCGGGCAAGGTGTTATGCCCGGGGAGCGGCCAACACTCCGTGGGATAGTTCGGAGATGTTCTGTATATGCTGTTTATGATTCGGAATGTTGATAGCGTGATTTAAGCTTCGGTGTGTTTCGCTTGCGGCGCGACGACAGCGCCGCCACATCACCCCCCTGCTCAGACCGGAGGTCGATAGTGCAGTCCGATTGCCGGTGTGTCCTTTTAATACCGGTGGGGAATGCATGCTGGGTGCGTGAGGGCAAGTGACACCGGTGCGAATAATATGCCGATCTGTAATGCATGCCGTACTACGCACTGGCAAGTGATGCCGGTGAGAACGGTGTGCCGGAGCAAGTGCCAGAAGTCTGCTTTATAAATCTGCGGTGAGTCGAGATGAAGACAAGTTGGACTGGCTTGCAGGAACTGAAGACTGCAGAAGACAATTCTCGGTAGTGAATGATAGGGGTTCTTGAGGATAATGACGAAGGCTTGAAAGTTGTAGTTTCCGAAGGTTGTTGGTTGCGTGTTCAGATCACGTTGGGGTCACCACTGTGGCCGTGAAGGCAAAGGGGAGATCTCCCGCCGGGCAAGGTGTTATGCCCGGGGAGCGGCCAACACTCCGTGTGATAGTTCGGAGATGTTATGTATATGCTGTGTATGATTCGGAATGTTGATAGCGTGATTTAAGCTTCGGTGTGTTTCGCTTGCGGCGCGACGACAGCGCCGCCACAGAGTCATTGCCAAGGCAAAGTCAGAGCACATAGGCAGAATTGGCGAGAAACTAGTTCGCCTTCCTTCTGGAACCCGTGCATTCTGGTCTCTCGCCAAGGCTGTCCAGGGGAATTTCTGTCAGCCATCTCTTCCATCTCTGCACAGGGAGGACGACTCACTGGCCCGTACTGCAAAGGAGAAAGCCGATCTTCTAGGCTCTTTCTTTGCGTCTAACTCGACTCTCGATGACGGGGGGAGTACGCCGCCGACCATCCCGCGGTGTGAGTGCTCCATGCCGGAAGTGCGGTTCACACAGCGCTCGGTTCGCAAAGCACTCCTCTCCCTGGACATCCACAAGTCGAGTGGGCCTGACGGAATCCCCCCAATTGTGCTGAGGACGTGTGCTCCAGAGTTGGCACCGGTTTTAACGCGTCTTTTCCAGTACTCCTACTCCCTAGGCGTAGTCCCAAAATCATGGAAGACGGTTTACGTCCGATCCCTAAAAAAGGCGACCGCTCAGACCCGTCCAACTACCGGCCAATCGCCATCACCTCCTTTTTCTCCAAAACAATGGAGTCCATTGTAAACTGCCAGCTCATAAGGTACCTTGAAGATCACCAGCTGATTAGTGACCGCCAATACGATTTTCGCCGTGGTCGGTCAGCTGGTGATCTTATGGTCTACCTAACTCACAGATGGGCGGAGGCAGTAGAGTTCAAGGGGGAGGCATTGGCCGTTAGTTTGGACATTGCGAAGGCCTTCGATCGGGTTTGGCACAAAGCGCTTCTTTCGAAGTTCCCTTCCTATGGGCTTCCCGAGAAATTGTGCGATTGGATCACCAGCTTTCTTCAGATCGGAGCATCAAGGTCGTTGTAGACGGTGCAAGCTCCGATTGCAAGCCTATTAATGCCACAGGGCTGCGTGCTATCGCCAACGCTGTTTCTTCTGCATATCAATGATATGTTGCATACCCGTAACATTCATTGCTATGCAGATGACAGCACTGGTGATGCTCTTTACACCGGCCGAGCCAATATTTCTCGGGAAAACGTCTCCGAGTGCCGGGACAAACTTGTGTCTGAAGTCGAGTCTTTGCTGAACAGAGTCTCGGATTGGGGACGACTAAATCTAGTCCAGTTTAACCCCCAGAAGACAAGTTTGCGCGTTAACCGCTAAAAAGAACCCCTTTGTCGTATCCCCTCAGTTTCAAGGCACTCCCCTTGTGGCCTCAGCCAGTATCGGAATCCTCGGCGTCGACATATCGAGTGACGTGCAGTTTCGTGGTCACTTGGAAGGGAAGGCCAAATTGGCCTCTAAAAAGCTTGGCGTGCTCAGCAGAGCGGGATAGTGTTTCATGCCGGCACACCGCCTGCGACTTTACAAGGCGCAGGTTCGGCCGCGCATGGAATACTGTTCCCATCTCTGGGCTAGGGCTCCCCAGTACCAGCTCCTTCCACTTGACCGCATCCAGCGTAGAGCGGCTCGAATCGTCGACGACCGAGTGCTTTCCGATCGGCTCGATTCACTGGCGCTGCGAAGAAATGTTGCATATCTTCGCGTATTTTATCGCATCTACCACGGGGAGTGCTCTGAGGAATTGTTCGGATTAATCCCAGCCGCGAAATTTCGTGAACGCACTACACGGCAAACGTCCCGATACCATCCACATCATCTGGATGCTTGGCGGTCCACCACTGTACGTTTCACAAGGAGTTTTCTTCCGCGTACAACCTCTCTGTGGAATAGTTTACCACCGGCGATTTTTCCGGACCGATACGACCTGGGGACCTTCAAGAAAAGAGCTTACTCCTTTCTAAAGGGCCGGCAACGCACCCGAAATTCTCCTGGTGTTGCGGTTGATCATGGGCGGCGGTAGTCACTTAACATCAGGTGAGCCGCATGCTCGTTTGCCCCTTTTTCTATAAAAAAATAGCTACCGTGGGTAAATCTTTGTTTCAGAGAGCACGAGGGATCTGTGACAGTAAACACCTGGCTGCAGAGCTCCGCCATGTCAAGCAAGTTTTGCATGACAACAAGCTTCGAGTCCCGCGCCTACGTCACATTGAACGAGTGAAGCCGGCCACAGTCGAGCGTGTACCTGCTGTACTGCCATATGTTAGAGGAGTCACTGACAAGATTGGCTACATCTTGAAGCGCGCTTCCATTAAAACCTACTTCAAGCCGCTGAAGAAGATTGGTCAGTTTTTACCATCAGTCAAGTGTAATGTCCCTCTGCAAGATGCAGGAGTGTACAAGCTTGATTGTGACGGTGGTCTCTCCTACATAGGACAAACTAAAAGATCAATAAAAACCCGCGTTAAAGAACATATAGCTGATGTGAAGAATCGACGCTCCGGGAAGTCTGCAGTCTGTGAATACGTACAGGATCGCCCCGGTCACTACATCAGATTTGATAGTGTGACAGAGTGTGGTTGTCGATTTTCAAATAAAACTTTAATATTGTTTTAATCTAATATATAATTGACCGAGTTTCCGCTTAAGGCAACTATGTAACTTACAATGAATCTAGTCGGCGTCATGCTTTTGTTTTTATACCCGCGTTATGCGGTTTACAATTATTCATAAACGGAAGTAGTTAAAAATCATCTACATTATTTATTACATCCGGAATCTAATTCTATACTGCAATTACAAACTTTTATCGTACTTAAATATTTAATATACTATAAATCAAATAATAATGCATTTATTTAATCAAGTAATGTTGATGTCATAAATTTTGAAGGAAGGTTTTTGTAAAAACAAAAAATTTTTTTTCCTTAGTTCACGTAATTGAAGTGTGTTACGGAAGAAACTTTAGTACTTGGTCACAAAGTCTGGTCACACAGACTGATCACACAGACTGGTCACACAGACTGGTCACACAGACTGCTCACACAGACAGAAGTCGGTCACACAGACAGGTGTTGGTCATACAGACAGAACGGTCACATAGACGGATCGGTCACCAGACGGGTAGTTCACACAGAAAATTTTGAGTAGACACAGACAGGGATCGGTCACACAGACATGTGTCGGTCACACAGACAGATCGGTTGCACAGACGGCTCGTTCACACAAAAATTTTGAGTAGACCCGGGTCTCCTGTTAGGTAACCGAGTATTAATAACATTTTCTTAGATGTTCTCTAGTTACATAAAGGATATTAATTAATTATAATTATTCCTTTAATATTAATGTGTAGTGATCAATGAATGCTTGCCAAGGTATTGTCACGCAGAACTTCGTGATGTTTTTGTCACATACCATCTTACCTAATATACTTTCTCCTACTTGTAATTGGTATTGTAATAAACAATATACTAATATGGATAGATCAATGTATTTTCGAATGGTTAATAATCCCATTGCTTATGTTTCAGATGGATGTGGCTATTTCAAAATGGAGATTTCTACCTATTGATGTTGAAGTAAATGTATAATAATATACAAGATATATTTTAAGTGATCCAACCCTCTTAATAAGCCTAAGGATTCATTGTAATAATTTACTAATTTAGATTTATAAGTTTGTAATAATATTAAAAAATATTTATACAGTTAATTTGAGTTGATAACTGTCCAATTACCCATTATTTGAATGTTCTAACTCCTTATTAATACGGAACTCCTTATATTAGTAAAGGATTCATTTAATAAGTTACTAATCTACATCAGATAGTTCGTAATTACTTATTTCCACGAACCCACTTAGACATATTTTGTCTATATGCACAGTTATTTGCGACCTCCCCAACGATTGTATGCAAGTTCACCCAAATCCTCTCATTACCGTGGTCGATGTCGCTATTGGTAATTTCAACAATTTTGCTTTATTTTGCGTTAAAATATTTAATTTACTACCCGTATCTATGTAGTATCTACAACCAGTTTTTCTGCGCCGATGTACGCGTAACGCTTATATACACTGCATAACACATCAGTAGTGGTAAATAAGATCCCACCAAAAACATTCTGTAAAAAAACTAGCCAAGTCTCGATGGAGCTGCTTGTTTATCTCTAAAAAGTAATGAAATCTAGACAAAGTCGTGCCAATTCTAAGGTGCCTTACTGCGATTTCTTTATTATTATAGTTAATGTTGTGTGACTTGGCCATTGAAGGGTACACAAGGGTACAAAACCAGGTGCTACATGACACCCTTGCACCAATCTGTCGCCAGAACCACTATCCATTGACGATGGAAAATTGCCACTTGGAAAACGTTGATTGAATAACCAGTCAATTGTAGGCGTCAAATCGAACACTGATCTAACATAAAATAGACGTACAAACGGACTTCTATCAATGATTCGAAGTCCGCCTGTACTGGAAATCATTTTTATACTGTTTGTTTCAGGCTCGCCTATACAAAAGTATTATTGAAATACGCAGCTTTATCAAGCCTACAATGGAGAAGATAACCATTTTTTTAATTATATGCCAAAAAATCTACAAAAAATTACGAGAATAACCGTGTTTTTAATTTTTTTCTATCTTCAAAACTGACTGAGATATAAAGGCGCAAAGTTAACATTTTCGGTCTAAGCCGCGGGCCGAGAGCGACATCGTTGATGACGAAAATCAAAACATTTACTCTAGTTAGTTTGTGACATTTACTCGAATGTGCCCGTCGCGCGCAGATTTACTTGCTATATATTTTTTAACAAGAAACATTATAGAACATGACACCATCTATTAGATATTGTGCTGTGTCTCAATGTAAAAATACGGCCACAAAAACACCTGAAGAGTTGTTTTTTAATGTGCCTAGAAATCCTACCCTCAGAAATAAATGGGCAAATGCTACGAGAAGAGTACATCCTTTAGGACCAAACACGGTAGCATATTGTTTTTTGTGATCATTTCGATGTAAGTATTCAAATAATAATAATCTTCACATGATAGCTCTTGGTTATTGGTAGTAAATGCTTTCTATTAGGCATGTTGGTACCTACTCGAGTCGCAGTGTTTAAGTAACTAACGATTCATTGAAGCTTTCTACGCTTAATGATCATTATAATTTCAAGAAGAAAGAATACCTAATACCTATATATTTAACTAAAACTACTTCAGTGTAAATAAACATCCAAACTTGGGTAAAGTACTTACTTATGTAGTGTAGATAAGTCAATGACCTGTCGTGAGTTCGTAAGTTTAGATACCTACCTATGTTTGCAGCAAATTTTAAAATCCTATACTATTAAACGAGCAATTCTTGTATATATATATATATATATCTATATAATCGCGATCTCGGAAACGGCTCCAACGATTTTCATAAAATTTTGTGTGCAGGGAGTTTCGGGGGCAATAAATCGATCTAGCTAGGATTTATTTTTAGAAAATGTCTTTTTGTCCGTGTTTTTAGGCAATGAAAAACTGCTATAATATCGTTAGAATAAGAAGGTAAATTTTGACGGCTTATTAATGATTACAAATAGCTTAATGGTATATTGGGCGGTCACAAAATCGTAATACCATGGTTCGAGCCCAGACCGGCCGACCGACTTTTTTTTATTTTTTTTTAAATTCCTTTCTTTTTTGTGAAAATCTATTTTTTTCGAGCCCTTTTTTTAGTATTTTTTAAAAACACGAAAATTTAAATTAAACTAATTGCACTCATGATTTTTTAATCAAATAAACAGTTCAGTTTTTTTCTATTATGTCGCTACGATCAATAAATATTATTCGTATTTCATCAGTATGTAATTTGTATCTAAATATAATTTCCAAAACACACGAATCAAAAAAAAACCGAGCGAAAATTACCGAGCAAAGCTCGGTCAACCGGGTACTGTTTATAATGCATTAATATAAAAGTTAAAATATGGAATATGTTAACAAACGTTTTTATATTTTTACGAGCAAAAATTCGAGCAAAAACTAAACACATCGCAGAGCTGTTCAACCTGCATACTTTGCGGGCCGCAAATGATGGAAGAAGTTTGATTATGAAGTGGAGCACGTAAATTTTTTTTCATGTTGTCCTATTTTTATGTATTACATAGTAAGTACGTATTTTAAATATTGATGGAATACAAATTACGAGGTTCCTTATTTTTTTATAGATTTTAAATAAGTTTGTATTATGTTCTAGGTCGAAAACGATATGGAAAACTACGTGAAGTACAAACTAGTTGGTGGTCTCCTCAAACTTAAAAAAGATGTTTTGCCTCACAAGTTTGCTTGTCAAAATCGGTATACAGAAAAACCACAAAGATTTTTACTATCAAAACTAAATGCCAAATCTAGGTCAGAAACAGTTGCACATGCGATTGCCACTACTTCACAAGAAATTGAGCATAGATATGTTGTCGATCCTGTTACTACTCTAGATGATAATATTGACATTGATCCCTTGCCTGAAAGATATATAACTACGCTTTTAATCATAATAATAATGCGACCCTTTTTCTATTAATATTGAAAACATCAGATTTTTAGATAAAATCATATTTTTATACACCGAAGGTATATTTGTAGTAAATTTCTTTATATACAACAGGATTTTTTTAACCATAAAAACCACAAAAAGGTCAGGGTGCACTTAAGAAGAATAAGAAAACAAAACTAGTTAGAGGCAGATAGTAAGTAGGTAGGTAAGGAATGTTTACGTATTTTTGTTATACTTATTCTTATCATTAGCAAATGAAAGAAGTATTAATGTAATAATGGGTACCTAGGTTATAAAATATTATCTTATGCGTATTTCAGCCACGACAAAATCTTTGTTTCTTAGAAAATATTCCGCCACCATCATGTGACGGACTATTGGAAGGTTGTCAGATTGAACTTTTGAAACCCTTCTTCCATCATTAAATACTTAAAAACACCAGAGCAAACGACGGCAAACAATTCACCCGCGAAATATTACTACAAACATTGATTTATATATTAATTCAATGACTACAAACGTATGATCGGCGCGCTGGAACGGTATGGCGGCGCGGACGCATGGAATCTATGACGTCACGCGTTACTCGCAGGCACGGGCGAGATTTTAAAAATGTACATAAACTTTCCACGCTTATAACTTCGGTAATAGTGCACCGATCGATGTGAAATAAAAACTAGAATTATGTGTTTGGTCTAGACATTTTACCTACGTACTTAAAAGTTTAATATTGTAACCTTGTTATCTTCTCCATTGACTGGTTATTCAATCAACGTTTTCCAAGTGGCAATTTTCTATCGTCAATGGGTAGTGGTTCTGGCGACAGATTGATGCAAGGGTGTCATGTAGCACCTGGTTTTGTACCTTTGTGTAAAGAAATTGCAGTAAGGAACCTTAGACTTGGCACGACTTTGTCTAGATTTCATTACTTTTTAGAGATAAACAAGCAGCTCCATCGAGACTTGGCTAGTTTTTTACAGAATGTTTTTAGTGGGATTTCACTTCTTTTTGTAGAAACGTGGGCACATTGATTTATTTTATTAGATTTTCTTATTCGACACATTCTTTTTCTTTTTAGGAGTAATTTTTTTATTATTACAAATCTTTCTTTTCTTTTTTTCCGGTTCTGATTCTTGTACAGTAGCAACAGTTTTTCGTATTGCCCATTCGCGTTCATTATTTATTCTTTTAGACGGTTTAGACGGTTTAAAATCTGAAAGATCGGCGCGGTATTTACGCCTAAGCCGGTTGTTTTCGGTGATCGCTGAAGCTTGAGCTTTTATACTCTTGAAGTCAACATTTATGAAGTGCATCCTATGAAGATTGGTGACTCGTGAAAGCGCCACGTAGGCTTGGCCACAAGTGAATATGGAGGCGCCATTCTCCATGAGGGCATTTTTTAGACTTAGACCTTGGCTCTTGTGAATTGTTAGGGCATACGCCACAGAGATTGGGAATTGTTCCCTGTACACGTATGCCTGGGGTATGATCTCAAATTTTGACTTAATAGGCAATAATTCGTGAATCAAATTATTAGCGAATTTTACTACCAATTGTTTAGGCTTTGTTTGGTCTTCCGGGTCCCACCTCACTTTTTGTACAACGCCTAATGACCCATTCACTAAACCTAAACTAACATCAATATTTCTCCTAAGCATTAAGCACTTTAGCTCCCTCTTTATTGATTATAGTTTCTTCCAGTCCAGCAGTCATCGACGCATCATCTTCATATTTTTGTAAACACGCCCGGGCTTTCGTTATCATACATTTTGAACAATCCAAGGAATCTTTAGCAACTAACTTTATCTCGGGGTGCGGAATCGCTTTTAACATAGCATTATTTAACTGCATACACATATTTCTAGTCGGTAGTAAACAAACAGTATCTACTATGATATTTCATATCATAAGTTTTTATTTTATTTTTATGTCCTTACAATCAATACAACATATTCTTCCTAAATGAACCGAAATTATGCATGTAATAATTATAATAATTCTACTTTTTAACTTGCAAACATTTGCTAAAAATTCGACAATAGACAGTTTGCGCGCACTTTGTAACCTCAATTTCAAAACCTTTTTGTGTATATATTATAACATCTTCCTTTATTTTTCTTATACAATCATATAGATATAATATTTAGCAATTCCTAGTAAAAGTATTTACTATGGTAATCAAATAAGAAATATACTATTATTATCTTATTAGAAATCTTGACCGTTATGAATTGTTCGCGTAGAGGTTTTTTGATTCTACTTTTTTATCAATTGAAACATAAAGAGTTACTGTTGTTGTAACTTAGATCATTCAAAAACATTACGTAGTAAAGATAAATAACATTACTTACAGTTTTTTGAAAGAAAATCCAACTAAAATCACAATCACAAAACTTCAACGATTACGCAACTAACAGCACCAACAGCACAAAAGCGAATGGCTGTTATATTTGATTTTATCTATGTAACCGAGTGAATATAATTCTTCAGAATACTCTTTAGTTCGTTCAGAATCGAATGAAATAGTGTTCAATTGAAAATATACTGTATTTTTATATAAATTAATGAAGAAAATAGCAGCACGTAATGCGGACATGAATTCATGTCCGCGGTACTCAACGGTACGAACGTGGAGATGAATTCATGTCCACGGTACCTTAAAGAAATTTGAGTAATGTTCGAGTAGAATAAAGTTAATCGTTCGACTATTTTTTCTTGTAAACTTGTAAGTATAAGTATAAAAGCCAATCTAGTGTTATCCAGAGTTTTCCTTTAATTTTATTTATATGCGTATTAAAAGCAAAAGGGGAGGCATTCGCCCAACATTGGGACGCTTTAGGCTAGATTAAATTAGATGTGGTTTTGCAATGACAGTAGATTTTTATGTACCAATGGTAGAAGGGGGCATTACCATATCTCTAATACAGCTGAGACCAGCTGAGGGTTCTTCATCAGATAGGTACTTTAGACCTTCGATTTTTGACATCAAATGAAGCGGCCCACCAAGTTGAATACTTTTTGTAAAGGCGTTATGTCGATCTCTTCTAATAGTTTGGTTGGGCTCTTGTGTTTTCTAATCAGGGTCACCAGGTACTCCAGATGTTCGATTATCCTAGTTTTTATAGTTTTCCCTTTATGTGGCCATAAAACCCTAACTTTGTACCAAATTTCAGCTCTCTGAGTTTATGGGAAGTACTAGTTCTATTCTGATGATCATGAGTGAGTGAGTGAGTGTCATAAATGCGAAACTTTGCTTTCGCTTAACTTCGGAACTAAATGACCTACAGACTTGAAATTTTGGATTTTAAGTATGTGATAGTTTACTGGATGACGAAAATTTCTGCGTTCTGGTATTATCCAGAGGTTCTCAAATAGGGGCCTGCAAATGCGGCGAAATGGTTCCAGTAAAGGATGGTACGGCAGTGTTTGCTTCGCGCTCGACTTGGCGGGGGCACTGCCGTGCCCCCCGATATGACTCACCAGGGATGACAAAAGTTGCTGCGTTGAACCAGGAGTCGCCACAAACCAACAGGTAGCCAAAGTGTGACCGTTGCGTTGTTAGTTTTCATAACGTTGTTTTGAACGGCAGTCCTGAGCTACATGTCCTAACCGCCGGCAGATATAACACCGTCTCACCCCAGTCTGTTGGTCAGTTGTAGAGCTTCCATCGGTTGTATCCCTTTTCCATATTGACTTTCGCATTGGTGTAGTAGCTTCTATTCTCTTATAATTTTCAAATGATGATAAATACCCGTAGTATAATAACTGTGGCGTCCGACATTTGTACGCTTTTGCGTTTGCTTGCAGCTCCACGGGAAGACCTCGGATGATACAAGAGATTGCATTTTCTCCTACGATATTGCATTTTTTAATAAGTGATAATTTATCGTGGAAATAATTAGTCATGGTTTCGCAATCTTTTTTTGTTCTTGCCAACATCTCTTCGAGCCTGCTGACGAATTCAATGGATCGTGGAAAGGCCATTTCCAGAGCACGTTTCCATCCTTCCCAGTTGAGGTTATAATCATCTAAGTCATTATACCAACGTCGAGCTGAACCACGCAGACGAAGTTGCATTAAAAATTGTTTCTCGGTTGCATCCCATCCATATATTTCACCAAGCTGATCGATCTTGTGCAACCAGCTGCTGACATTACTGGTATTATCTTCAGGTCGAAATTTGGGGATGATCAGCGTCGACATGGCTCACTCGGCGTTTTTTTACCGTAGCGGGCGCGTGGTCTTCTAAAGAAAAAAAATTTCGAGTTTCTTCGTTTTTTCATTCTTCCGGGAACGTTTTCGGCAATATTTCCGTTTATTTTCAACAAGGCCATGTATGTAGGGGCCCGACATTTTATATCCCAGAACAATTTTAGTTTCGGTTTTTCACGAATTATTATCCCACTTCTGAAATGTGACAGAGTATGGTTGTCGATTTTCAAATAAAACTTTAATATTGTTTTAATCTAATATATAATTGACAGAGTTTCTGCTTAAGGCAACTATGTAACTTACAATGAATCTAGTCGGCGTCATGCTTTTGTTTTTATACCCGCGTTATGCGGTTTACAATTATTCATAAACGGAAGTAGTTAAAAATCACCTACATTATTTATTACATCCGGAATCTAATTCTATACTGTAATTACAAACTTTTATCGTACTTAAATATTTAATATACTATAAATCAAATAATAATGAATTTATTTAATCAAGTAATTTTGATTAAGTTAAATTCATTTAATCAAGTAATGTTTAATGATAAGAGGTTTACGAGTAAGTAAATTTATAATTATGGCTGAGGACGGGAAACATTTTCTAACAATAGACTGCAAATCCTCGCTAAAGAACACCGATTCCTTCCAAGGATGATTCGCGAGGCTATTGAAATCAAAAACATCCTAATTTCAATAGAGAAGATGGATGGCTACCATCTGCTTGTGATCCTATAATAAATAAAATTAAATCCCAACCCAAGCATACAACTGCAAGACTTCAAGATACCAAAAGTTCATACTGCATAGATCGGAACAAAAGTTAAATTTTAATCTATGGTAACCGCGGTTAACTATGACATATGGACGTTGAACATCTCAGTCCCGCCCGTGACCATGAGTGCTGTAAAGCGTTCGAAACGTCGGGTATTTAAAAAGTTAAATATACGCGATAAATTCCGTAAAAACTAGTATTATTTCAATGTGTAGTGTTCGCGTAAATATAAGAAATCATCACATGTCTCCAATCTGATTGAATGTTAAATCATCCAGTAAGGCGGATAAATCTCATCTTAACCTTTCAAACGCCACAAAAATCACATGCAGTCGCATGCGCCCGGCAAATCCCGAGCGGTCGCATGCAACGGCACCCACCCACAGCATTTAAAACCAATAAAACTTATATTTAGAGACTACTTTTCTAGGAGGAAGTTTAGCATTATAAAATCTATACAAAATTCTCTATCTTGTGGTCTAAGCAAAAGTCAGGTTTTACTTCATTACAAAAGGATTTTATTGTATTTTGATAACAAAAAAAAAACATACCAAGTGAACGTCGGCAGCGTGAAAATCACAATTATTTCAATATATATTACTCTAAATTATTTATGTAAAAAGATAAATTATATTCACACAAAAACTTTCATTAAAATTTCATAATAAAACACTATACTAAAACATTAGAAAAATCCAAAGATCAACACAACAAAATTCACGTGAAAATGGCGTACGAAATGAATGTAGTAGTAGTAATTATAAATAAATATTCATAGGATAACAGTTTTTTTATTGCACTAGAGCAGAGTTCACCAAACCTTTTTTTGTCGTAAAACCCTTGCCATGTTTTTCCGTGTTGAGTAGACCCCCTACTTACCTGATATTGATTTCCTGTAAATTTCTAACTGTAGTGAAGTTTAGTGTTAAAAACTTAAAATAAAAACACATGTTAATTTTTACATTTATTAATTGAATTTAAATTAAAACTACTCAAAATAAAATTTTGTATCTGTTATGTAAAATATACGTAGCATTAAATAAACATAAAATAAACTATAAATAAAATAACATAAGCAATAAGTCAATATTTTTAGTGAGAAGGATGAACCTGATGCTTTAATAATAAATTATCAACATTTGGCGTTAATTTTGTAAGGGTTAATCTTAAATCTCCTCGGCTAATGATGTCCAGTCTGTTTCTTTTTTTTCGTTAGGAGATTCTTCACAGCGCTGAACCCCCTTTCCACTAGGTATGACGATGGAAAGGAAATTAAAAATTTCCTCGCTATATTCCATAATACGGGATAAGTAACGGGTATGTTGTTTTGCAGCCAGAATTGCTGATATCCGTTTTTAAACTGAACCTTAAGTTCTTCGTTTGTATTTAGTTCAGTCAGTTCCTCTTGTATTATGACATTCGTTTCTTCTATGTCACCATATGGATTAATTATCCACGGTGGTATTACCATAGTCAAAATATCCTCCAACCTAGATTCAAAATCTGAATAGAGGGCATTTAAATGTTGAACGTAAGTTGAAACGTCGTCTTCCTGGCAGCTTGTCTGTGACAAATTGGGGAACTGAGAAAACTCGCCCCGTCCAATATTTAGGTTTGCTTCATTAGTTTAACTCTGGCAAGAAACGCTGATAAGATGTACTTTGTTTTAATCAAATTTAAACTGTCGCCTTGTAATTGCAAATTAACCATATTAAATTTTGTAAACAAATCTGTTAAATAGGCGATGTCTGTTTTCACAAGAGATTCCATTTCCTTCATTTAGAAAGTGAATACCAGTTCCCGAGAATAGAGTATGATATGCTGATGTAAATATGCTATTATTAAAAGATGGTTGCAAAGCTTTTGAAGGTATTTGTTGACCATCAATATATAAGCTGAAAGAATTAATACCATAGTTTTCAAAGTTAAATGGATTTTTAGTAAGGGAACCATTAAATGCAGAATTGTTCACAAATCCAATTATACATCTTTTGGATACCTGCCCTAAAAATATATTATCAAGAGTTTTTCCTTGAACACCCGATGGAATTGTTAAAACTTTTACTTCAGCTCGAGTAATAGGATATTTAGCAGTGGTAGAAGCTAAAACTTTTTGATGTGCGAGTAATACACTTGGATTAATTCGTGCTCGTCGAACAATAAGAGTTGCGTCCGTAATGCAAACTTTAAACTTTACATCGTTTGACCCAGCAATTAAATTAAAGCTCTCTCTCGATCGAACCAATTTAACACTCATTTCAACACCATTAATTAAAAATTTATCTTGGTTGAAAATGTCACCGTGAAGATGACCAATCATTTCTATTTCCTTACTTTCACTAATAAATAATCACTAATCAAAGGGTTTCCATGTATGCTCGATATGCATAGGTATTATTAGGTGGTGATACAAGTTTTTGGTTTAAATAAACATCAAGTTGACTAAAAAGTGAATGCAGCCAATTATTTACAGGTGCTACTATTGTAGTAGATATCAAGTTAGTTGAATCTTGATTTAATACTTTTGCCTTTATGTGGAGTAATGTATGAGACAAATCTATGTAGTCATCGCCTGTCCCAGGAACTTGAAACTTGATAGGTCCATCATCACCAAGAGGTGAAATTGGTTTATAATGAATTCGCAGCTTTCACTTTAGCAGTTAATGGTGGAATGAACGAGGTCAATTGTTTTCTTTTAGTTTTATACCCAGATCCTGTCATGTTAAATTGATCAATTTTCTCATCAGCCTTTCGTTTTAAATTCGTACTAACTTGCTTTAGACGATCTTTTATTGAGGCTTCCATAGGACGCGCTTGAACCATATCCGATAAAAGTCCTCCATATATCCGATAAAAGTACTCCAGCGCTTAATGCCTCCTTACCAATCACTCGAGCACCACTTGAAAGTAAAGGTAAAACTGATCTAAATAACCCCCTAAGTAGCTCCCAATACCATGACTGCGTTGGTATGGTGCACCCTTATAATTTAATCCAACTCCTGACCCAGCTTGATGTGTATAATAATTTTCATATGGACATTTATGATGATCACGAAGAGAATTCATTATTATAATTTTCGGAAATGTAGTTTAATACACACGGTTCCAAACTGGAATGGTATTTTTTGTCCTGTGCTCGATCTTATAACTATTTCCAACGTATCGAACTCTCTTCGCATAACAGGTAAGTAGTGAGGTTGAGAGAAAACGTGCATTTTATTTGCACCATAAATGTATTTTGTAGGATCTAATGAAATGACTCTTAGTAAAGGAGTCATAACATCACCCACAATCTGAGGATCGATAATGTCACAATATAGAAAGAGTTGAGATGGTAACCCTAAGTGTAAATTAGCAGGACACTTTCCAAAATTTCTCTCTAGGAGATTTTTATTTGGTTCATAACCTAGTTGTAAACTTAATTTGGGTGATAATGTTACGGATGTTATATTTTTATCCAAAACAGAAATAGACACAAATTTTGTTATTTCATCATAGCGAAATTTCAAGTTCTCTCCGATACCATTTAACACTCTTAAAATATGCTCAACGTTATCATAGTTGGTAGCTGGAATATGTTTTTTGTAGTACACTGTGGATGGTTTATCTTCATTAGGCATTAACATAGATTTTGTAATGTATATAACATTTTCATGATCTTGAACAGTAAACATGGTACATGGATATTGAAACTCGACAACTCCAACCGACCATTCACCTTCTAATTTAACAGCTTTCGGTAATTTCGTTGAAAAATTTGTGGTCTTGTTATCAGGAAAGTATTCCATTGAACTATGGCTGAGCAAAGTTAAATAAAAACTTTCTTTATTCATATTTCTTTTAAACTAGAAGCTAAAATCCAACCAATCAGAAGCATGATTGGTTGAATTCTGATTGGCGCATTCACCTTGCTTAGCGCATGCCCAATGAAACAGCCAATGACAGTGACTGTGCGAGAGAGACAGACTCTACCTAAACTCAGTCTCTCTCTCTCTACGCCGATCACGCTTTCTGCTCACACAGTGCTCCATGTAATGTATGCTCTAAGGTCCCGATCGACTAAGTTCAGAAAGTTCGAGAGTGGACCTTCTTGAAAGCTTAATTCTTCTGTTCGATACTAGATGGCGCTATTGGGAGAGTTCCAGAAAAATCTTGACAGTCCTATTCCTGATACTTGATACCAGATGGCGCTAGTGCCATCAACTGTGGCACACAACAATATAAACAAATATTTGCAAAGTGCGAGTCGGACTTCCGAACTTCCGTACTACACATACAATATATACAATATTACGCGAAACTATACCAGCGAAACCTAAAACTAGAACGGTTGAGAAATAATAATCTAAAGAAAATGTCGTCGCTTTCGGAGTCAGAGGAGGAACTAATCTTACTGTGGTCAACTACTTTAAAAGGCGCCGTACCTGGGTGCATGATATCAATAAAAAAAGAAAGAATTTGGGAGAAAATATATTATGTAAAGAGTTACAGTCACATGAAGACCGTTTTTATTCTTACTTCAGAATGACAACAGACAGTTTTGAAGAGTTACATAACCTTATTAAGCCTTGTATTACTAAACAAGATACAAGGTTTAGAGAATTTATTGAAAGGGTCATGAAAGAAACTGATGGAAAAATTTGGGATGTACAAGCGGGATTTAGAAAGGGAATGGGATGTACAGATCAAGACTTTTCCATGCGCATGATCGCGGAGAAGTTTTTGGCCAAAAACCAAAAGATTTTTTGTGCGTTCATGGACTTGGAAAAGGCCTATGACAGAGTTGATAGGGATGTGCTATGGCAAACACTGAAATCATTTGGGTTGAGCGCAGGCTTGATACAGGCATTGGAGTCTCTTTATAGGGACTCTAGTGCTGGTGTTAGGATCAACGGGGTCTACTCGGACTGGTTTGCCATCCATAAAGGTGTCAGACAGGGCTGTGTGGCTTCCCCGTGGCTGTTCAACCCATTTATGGACAGTTTTTTGCAAAATTTGAAAGCTGAAGAATGCGGATTAAGAATGGGTGAGTTAACCGTCAAATGCCTTTTGTACGCCGATGATCAAGTTATCCTTGCGTCGTCGGCGTCCGAGTTGCAAATGATGGTCACATTAATGAACAGATCATTAAAAGAAAGGGGTATGAAAGTTTTTTTTTTTTTTTTTTTTTTTTTATAGAAGAGGGGGCAAACGAGCATGCGGCTCACCTGATGTTAAGTGACTACCGCCGCCCATGATCAACCGCAACACCAGGAGAATTGCGGGTGCGTTGCCGGCCCTTTAGAAAGGAGTAAGCTCTTTTCTTGAAGGTCCCCAGGTCGTATCGGTCCGGAAAAATCGCCGGTGATAAACTATTCCACAGAGAGGTTGTACGTGGAAGAAAGCTCCTTGTGAAACGTACAGTGGTGGACCGCCAAGCATCCAGATGGTGTGGATGGTATCGGGACGTTTGCCGTGTCGTGCGTTCACGAAATTTGGCGGCTGGGATTAATCCGAACAATTCCTCAGAGCACTCCCCGTGATAGATGCGATAAAATACGCAAAGAGATGCAACATCTCTTCGCAACGCCAGTGAATCGAGCCGATCGGAAAGCACTCGGTCGTCGACGATTCGAGCCGCTCTGCGCTGGATGCGGTCAAGTGGAAGGAGCTGGTACTGGGGAGCCCCAGCCCAGAGATGGGAACAGTATTCCATGTGCGGTCGAACCTGCGCCTTGTAAAGTTGCAGGCGGTGTGCCGGCATGAAATACTGCCCCGCTCTGCTGAGCACGCCAAGCTTTTTAGAGGCCAATTTGGCCTTCCCTTCCAAGTGACCACGAAACTGCACGTCACTCGATATGTCGACGCCGAGGATTCCGATACTGGCTGAGGCAACAAGGGGAGTGCCTTGAAACTGAGGGGATACGACAAAGGGGTTCTTTTTAGCGGTTAACGCGCAAACTTGTGTCTTCTGGGGGTTAAACTGGACTAGATTTAGTCGTCCCCAATCCGAGACTCTGTTCAGCAAAGACTCGACTTCAGACACAAGTTTGTCCCGGCACTCGGAGACGTTTTCCCGAGAAATATTGGCTCGGCCGGTGTAAAGAGCATCACCAGTGCTGTCATCTGCATAGCAATGAATGTTACGGGTATGCAACATATCATTGATATGCAGAAGAAACAGCGTTGGCGATAGCACGCAGCCCTGTGGAACACCAGCATTAATAGGCTTGCAATCGGAGCTTGCACCGTCTACAACGACCTTGATGCTCCGATCTGCAAGAAAGCTGGTGATCCAATCGCACAATTTCTCGGGAAGCCCATAGGAAGGGAGCTTCGAAAGAAGCGCTTTGTGCCAAACCCGATCGAAGGCCTTCGCAATGTCCAAACTAACGGCCAATGCCTCCCCCTTGAACTCTACTGCCTCCGCCCATCTGTGAGTGAGGTAGACCAGAAGATCACCAGCTGACCGACCACGGCGAAAACCGTATTGGCGGTCACTAATCAGCTGGTGATCCTCAAGGTACCTCATGAGCTGGCAGTTTACAATGGACTCCATTGTTTTGGAGAACAAGGAGGTGATGGCGATTGGCCGGTAGTTGGACGGGTCTGAGCGGTCGCCTTTTTTAGGGATCGGGTGGACGAAAGCAGTCTTCCATGATTTTGGGACTACGCCTAGGGAGTAGGAGTACCGGAAAAGACGCGTTAAAACCGGTGCCAACTCTGGAGCACACGTCCTCAGCACAATTGGGGGGATTCCGTCAGGCCCACTCGACTTGTGGATGTCCAGGGAGAGGAGTGCTTTGCGAACCGAGCGCTGTGTGAACTGCACTTCCGGCATGGAGCACTCACACCGCGGGATGGTCGGCGGCGTACTCCCCCCGTCATCGAGAGTCGAGTTAGACGCAAAGAAGGAGCCTAGAAGATCGGCTTTCTCCTTTGCAGTATGGGCCAGTGAGTCGTCCTCCCTGTGCAGAGATGGAAGAGATGGCTGACAGAAATTCCCCTGGACAGCCTTGGCGAGAGACCAGAATGCACGGGTTCCAGAAGGAAGGCGAACGAGTCTCTCGCCAATTCTGCCTATGTGCTCTGACTTTGCCTTGGCAATGACTCTTTTGAAGGACCTAGAGGCGGAATTATACTTCTTTTTTAGAGCGCTGGTGTTTACATCCCGGGACGCTGATGCATCAACCCAGGCTTGGTAGCACTCCTGCTTATAGCATGATGCTATTTTACAGGAGCGACCAAACCATGGCTGAGATTTGCCTCCAATGGGCACCACAGAGGAAGGAATAAAAAGTTCCATACCCTGAAGTACCACATCAGTAACAGAATCCGCAACAACGTTGGGATCATCCGGCGAGAAGCAAACCCGCCCCCAAGGGTAGGATGCAAAGAAAGACCGCATCCCATCCCAATCGGCTGACCTATAGTGCCAAACACGGCGGCAGCCTGCAGAATGCAACCGCGATTTCAGCGTGAGTGGCACAACACTCCGGACCAGACAATGGTCCGAGGAGCCTAAAGGGGCGTCGACGGAAATCTGATATCCGTCCGGGTGAGAGGTCAGCAGAAGGTCCAACAGGGAAGGTGCATGATCCTCCACATCTGGAATCCGCGTAGGCGAAGTAACCAGTTGTGTCAGACCATATGCCAAGGCAAAATCATGAACAGATCTCCCCGCATGATCGGTTAAACGTGAACCGAGCCATTCGGCGTGATGGGCGTTAAAGTCGCCGAGGATCACGATCTCTGCAGAGGGGATCTGCTGTAGCAACGAATCTGCAGCCATTTGGACGTGGTCGAAGAGTCGGTCTGTTTCGGCATTACCGCTGTGGGACCTATAGAGGCACCCGTAGACGCGCGGATGGTCGTCGCTGTCTACGCGTAGCCAAAGGATGGACAGGTCCGAACCTTCAAGTCTGCCGAGGCGTCGAGAACAGATGTCCTCTCTGACGTAAACGCAAACTCCAGCCCGAGGCACAAAGGAGTGTTCCAGTTTGTACCCCGGGTAGGAGAGATACGAAACATCAGCCGGAGAGGACACCTGCGTCTCGGTCAGAAAGAGCAGAGCCGGCCTCGCCGTCTCGAGATGGTAGTGGACGGCGTTTAGGTTAGAGTGAAGTCCCCTGATATTGCAGAAATTCACGGACAGCGTGGCAGGGGTCGCCTTGGTCTTGTTGCTCCGTTTGCCCCGAGCAGTTGTAGTCTTGAGCGGAATTTCGCCCCCCCCAGAATACGCGGGGCAGCCTGAGCACCCACGCTCAGAAGTGGAGAAACATGGTCGTGGATGCTCAGCGAGGGATTCTCCAGGGGTGCTGGTACCCTCCTGGGGTAGTCTATCTTTATTTAATTCCGCTACCATGTTGATGGGGGGGGGGGGATTTGGGCCTCCGGCCACCTGCACTCACCGACGAAACGCGGAAGCAGAACTTCCACTTCACGCCGGTATTCTGTGAGGTCGTGGTACCACCCCGGTTTGAGCCGGCCCATACGTGCAACAGCAAAGCTGCCGCATGGCTCTACCACTGTTAAAGTGAACGCAAGTAAGACGAAGGTTATGGTTTTTGAAAGAGAAGAAAGTAAAACGATTTGTGAAATAAGAATAGAAGGGGAGTTGATCGAGCAAGTAGACGAGTTTGTATATTTGGGCTGCGTATTTAGCATGGATGGGAGATATGATAAGGATATAGAACGACGAGTGAATGCGGGAAATAGAGTAAATGGGGCCCTGCACTCTATTGTGAAGAGTCAAAATGAGTCGAAAAAGGCACGTATGGCAATTCACAATGTTGTGTTGGTCCCTACTTTAACGTATGGTAGTGAAAGTTGGGTGTGGCAGAAGAAGCACGAGAATAGAATGAACGCAGTAGAAATGCGGTCGTTAAGGAATATGTTAGGGCTGAATCTGAATGACATGGTAAGAAATTGTGTAATAAGAGAAGAGTGTGGTTTGCAAGATGATGTTGTGACCAGGATTAAGAAAGGAATGCTTCGGTGGTTTGGTCATGTGGAAAGAATGGATGAGGAAAGACTGACAAAGAAAATTAATGTTGCAGAAGTGAATGGCAGAGTCGGAAAGGGACGTCCTAGGCGAAAATTTATCGACCAAATTGGCGATTTATTAAAAACGGGCCAAATTAGGAGTACCCTTAACCGACGAGCATGTCAGGATCGTGCCAAATGGAAGTCTGTAGTCTCTGCCTACCCCTCTGGGTGACAGGCGTGAGTGTTTATGTATGTAAGGTTTAGAGATGCTATTTCTAGCAAAGAAAGACTGGGATTAAATTTGAGGTAAGTACCTATATTAAAATTAAAGTTACAAAATTAAAATTTAAAAACAATTATAATGATGAAAATTGAGAAAAATATGTAGATGTACTCAAATCAGTAGGTTCGGCGGTATTACTGTCATTACTTATCAGGGAGTAGTTTCCCGGAGTAACAAGAGCATGCATGCTTGAGTATGTTGTTATATGTGAAAATGTGTTGCTTTCCCAGTGGGTCCCCGGAGTAGCAGGAGCATGAATGGTCATATCATTTGAGTAGTTTAAAGTACGTGAAGATGTGTTTCTTTCAGCAGTCTCAAGATCATTAAGCTCAGCTTTCACCAATATTTTTGCGATATCGAATTTAACGTTTACTTGAGTCCGTTTGCTTAGTTTTTTAAAAGAGTCTGCATAACAATACCGTCACACTTAACCGTAACTTTCTCATAATTAGAGTTTTGTTTCCTTCTATTTTCTAAGTACTCAACCATTCTGTCTGTAGGATTCATGTTTATTCTTCGCTGTCGCCTGTATATTTGATGTGATGAGCCGGATTGTTGTGTATTTTCTGATACGGTTGTCGCGTCGTAAGAAGTGGAGGGTGTAGGTTGATTGGCTGACTCTTCATTTGCCACCGAAGAATTTGTACGGCTTGTTTCTTCGTGTTAAGAAGATTCATTATCCAGAATAATGCTGCTCTCCGTTTTATTGGGGGTAGTAGATAATTCAAGAAATGACATTTGTTCAGCCCAGGCCCAATTCTACTATAAATATGGCGAGTATATAATATAGTATTAAATCTGTCATAATGTTTACATGCGGTAATTAAGTGTGTGCAATAATGATTAAAAAATTAAACAATGATTAAAAAATGTATACCGCCTTTAATAATCGACAAATCAAGAGATGTGACACAGTATTGACATGGGTAAGACCTAGACAAAGCGGACGATCGTCATCGTTGTCTTACCGATCGTGTAGTTTTTTTTGTTGCTTGGCCACTAGAGCTGTGCTTTGATTGCTTGAATTTTCTGAAAGTATCTTTTAAATTTTTCCATTTTGCTTTTGAAGCTGGAACTGAAACAAAGAAGATAATTAATTGATTCAGGCGTTACTTTGCGTTATTTTGCGGCATTACTTTGTATGCTTCCGCCACCACTGGTGGAGGAAGTATGCAAACCACTGTTTGTTTGCCACCTGTGTGTTTGTTTGCCACCTATGTGGTATAAAAAATAGATATATTCAGCAACAGTTTTCCTCCAATTTAATTTTTTTTTGTTACAGGTTTCTGGCAACTGGAGACACCTACAAGACACTATCTTTTTCTTATCGTATGGGTAATTCAGCAGTTTCGAAAATAGTGACTGAAGTTTGTGAAGAATTGTGGAATACGTTACGACCACTTGTCCTTCCAATACCCACAGAGGAAAATTGGCTGAATATGGCAGAAGAGTTTTTTCAAAAATGGGGATTTCCTCATTGTCTTGGTAGCATAGATGGAAAACACATAACCATAAAGTGCCCTCCGTGTAGCGGGTCAATGTTTTATTGTTATAAAAGTAAATATTCAATTGTTTTAATGGCTGTGGTAAATGCCAATTATAAATTTATTTTTGTATATGTGGATCATATGGGAAAGATGCCGATAGTACTATATTTGAAGCAACATATTTTGCTCGATTATTAAGGAGCGGCCAACTTAATATACCAAATCCACAACCATTACAAGGAGAAACAGATTCTTTGCCTTACATTTTTTAGGCGATGGTGGATTTAAACTTGAAACTTTTTTGATGAGACCTTTTGTAAGAGATGCAGCTTTGCAAGATAGAGATAAAAAGATATTTAATCAGTCGCTTAGTACAGCACGGGTAGTTGTGGAAAATGCATTTAGAATACTGGCACAAAAATTTAGGATATTCTTAAGACCCTTTGAAACAGATTTGAGAAATACCATAAAAATTGTGAAAGCAGCTTGTTGTTTTCACAATTTTATACAGACAAAAGAGTCAACCGAACGTGTAAGCTCTGGTTTGGAAACAGAACAGCTTGGAGCTTTTCTTCCACAAAACAGACTCAATGGAAACCGCGCACGATTATCATTTGCGGCATGTGACATCACAGACAAATTTGTTCGATACTTTGCATAACGCAGAACAGATAATTGACACGTATACCTCGTAAATAATAAATAATTATACTTACCTTCTTCGTTTAACTCTCTGTTGATATCCCTCCATGCTTGTAGCTTTTTTGTGTTGTTTTTGTAGTCAGGGTGATTTAGTAAGTACAAAACAGGTCTATTTCTCACTGCTTGTATAAGTTTTTTAGTAAATTCCAAATCCATTGTTCCTATTTCGCTCATAAAAATTGTCGATTGCTACAGACGCGTCCGAGTTACACGCAGAACCGCTCCAAAATGGCGGACAACGGGCGGAGATGTAGACGGCGCCTGAGCAAATGAGCGAAATCATGTTAGAAAGAGACAACATCGTAGTCAGTTTTGTACGTTAGAGCAGGGAATTTCGTTATTGTTTCGCTGCCAAAGAACTCACAACTCACAGCGAAACTATTGCGGTTTCGCCGTTTGAGTTTCATAGCGGAGGTGTGCTACAGGCGTCTGAGTTTATTTCAGCAGATCGGGCGCTTATTCTCAGTTTCATGTTTGTGTCGTGTTAGTGTTTTAAAAAAAACAAGTTACGAAACAAATTTTATTTATCACTGCCTGCTTCTTAGATTTTTATGTACTTACATAAATTGGATTAGGTATATTAGGATATTAGATTCCTATAAGTAAGCACGATTATCGAAAATCTAAAAATTACGTACTCTAATTAAATTAATAGATAATTCTAAGATTTTAGATAATCGTGCTTATTGTAGATGTTTTCGTTAGTTAGCAAATTAAAGTAGTTACCTAATATATTACCTGTACCGAAAATTCATTATTATGTACCTACCTGTTGTCAATTTTAACTAAATATGCTTCAACAAACTTATGGGTACATTTTAGCAGCTATATTCAGCCCGGCTACAGCAGTGGACACAAACGAAGGGAAGCAATTTTTCTAAATAAAGATGTAGATATGTAGGTATTACAACCATTAATAGATAGCAGCGGTTACTAGTGAGCATGAGTGGATGCGCGCTGCGCCCTATCGCCGTCCGTCCCACTGATCGGGGAGGCAATTTGTAGCGGAAGGCGTGATGTTTTACAACAGAAGCGAGCGCGCGAAATTTTATAAACAAACCTTTGGGAATCTGGATATCACGAAAAATCTTTTGAATGTATCTGTTCAAAATAAAATTAGGTATTTGCATTTTTGAACAACTAATCTATCCCTGTATGGTACCTACCTATGGTACTTTTATTTTCGTTCTTCTTATGGTATTTGTTTCCGCCCAAAGATGAGTTAAAATTAGTGTTGAAATTTGGAATTTTTTTACTTTTTTGTTTCCGTACAGGGCTAGATAATGATGAGATAAATTGAAATCATTTTTTATTTTGAACGTACACCATCATACAGTGGAGTAATCGCCAGACTACGTTTGTATGGAAGAATAAGTGACTAGTGTGTACCCTTAAGAATACTTATTCATTTTTAGAAAAAATCATTGGTTTTAAAAACAATTTTGTGTTTTTAATTATTAATTACTAATTGAATATTACATTAATAGTGTGAGTTATTGCGGATTTGAATAGAGCAATTAGTGAGCAATTAAGTGCATTGATTCATTAATTTGGGCTGTATGGAAAAAAATTGTACTAATTGACATTTTGTGAGCAATCAAGAATACTTATTCATTTTCAAAAAAGTTCATTGGTTTTAAAGCAAAGAATACTGTGTATTTTTAATTATTAATAACTAATAAAATAATTGACTTAAATGTGCAATTAGTGAGCAATTTTGTGCACTTTTTCAATAATCTGATCGGTTACGGGGATTTTTTTCTACATTTAATTATAAATTACTAAATAAATAATGAATAAATAGTGTGAGCCCCCCAGTAAAAGCAGTAAGTCCTAAAAAAATAAGCCGGGAGATAAAATCTCTTTCACCCAATAAAGCTCCGGGGTACGACCTATTGCACTCCGTGCTGTTAAGCAATCTTTTGAGGAGAGGCATAATGTTTCTTGTTACACTCTTCAATTCATCTATAAGAATCTCCCACTACCCGGGTCAGTGGAAAATTGCTCAAGTAGTAACGATCCTCAAACCTGGAAAGCAGACAGAAGAACACTACACATTGAAATAATACTCGTTTTTACGGAATTTATCGCGTATATTTAACTTTTTAATACCCGACGTTTCGAGAGCTTTACAGCACCCATGGTCACGGGAAGGACTGAGATGTTTAACGTCCAGATGTCATAGTTAACCGCGGTTACCATAGATTAAAATTTAACTTTTGTTCCGATCTACACAGTATGAACTTATGGTATCATGAAGCCTTGCAGTTGTATGCTTGGGTTGGGATTTAATTTTATTTATTATAGGATCCCAAGCAGATGGTAGCACCCAGCCATCTTCTCTATTGAAATTAGGGCGTTTTTTGATTTCAATAGCCTCGCGAATCATCCTTGGAAGGAATCGGTGTTCTTTAGCGAGGATTTGTGGTCTATCAAATCTGATGTAGTGACGGGGGCGATCCTGTACATGTTCACAAACTGCAGACTTCCCGGAGCGTCGATTCTTCACATCAGCTATATGTTCTTTGACGCGGGTTTTAATTGATCTTTTAGTTTGTCCTATGTAGGAGAGACCACATTCACAATCAAGCTTGTACACTCCTGCATCTTGCAGAGGGACGTTACACTTGACTGATGGTAAAAACTGACCAATCTTCTTCGGCGGCTTGAAGTATGTTTTGATGGAAGCGCGCTTCAAGATGTAGCCAATCTTGTCAGTGACTCCTCTAACATATGGCAGTACAGCAGGTACACGCTCGACTATGGCCGGCTTCACTCGTTCTCTGTGACGTAGGCGCGGGACCCAAAGCTTGTTGTCATGCAAAACTTGCTTGACGTGTTGGAGCTCGGCAGCCAGGTGTTTACTGTCACAAATCCCTCGTGCTCTCTGAAACAAAGATTTACCCACGGTAGCTAACTGTGAAGGATGGTGGTGAGAATCACCGTTTAAATATCTATCTGTATGGGTCTTTTTTCTATACACAGTATGGCTCAAGGTGTTACTCAGACACTGCCTTACATCTGGCTACTTATTGTGGAAGGAGGAGTTCTACAAGCAAGTAGATGGTGTGGCGATGGGCTCACCTGTATCTCCCATTGTCGCCGACATATTCATGGAAGACTTTGAGGAGAAAGCCCTGCTTACTTCTCCCATAAATCCAAGATTCTACAAGCGGTACGTAGACGACACTTTCACAATTCTACCTTTAGATAAAGTAACTGCATTTTTAGACCATCTTAACTCTATAAATTCTAAAATTCAGTTCACAATGGAGTTAGAGGCAAACAATTCCTTAGCTTTTCTAGATGTGTTAGTAATTCGGAATCCTGATAACACCTTGAGCCATACTGTGTATAGAAAAAAGACCCATACAGATAGATATTTAAACGGTGATTCTCACCACCATCCTTCACAGTTAGCTACCGTGGGTAAATCTTTGTTTCAGAGAGCACGAGGGATCTGTGACAGTAAACACCTGGCTGCCGAGCTCCAACACGTCAAGCAAGTTTTGCATGACAACAAGCTTCGGGTCCCGCGCCTACGTCACAGAGAACGAGTGAAGCCGGCCACAGTCGAGCGTGTACCTGCTGTACTGCCATATGTTAGAGGAGTCACTGACAAGATTGGCTACATCTTGAAGCGCGCTTCCATCAAAACATACTTCAAGCCGCCGAAGAAGATTGGTCAGTTTTTACCATCAGTCAAGTGTAACGTCCCTCTGCAAGATGCAGGAGTGTACAAGCTTGATTGTGAATGTGGTCTCTCCTACATAGGACAAACTAAAAGATCAATTAAAACCCGCGTCAAAGAACATATAGCTGATGTGAAGAATCGACGCTCCGGGAAGTCTGCAGTCTGTGAACATGTACAGGATCGCCCCCGTCACTACATCAGATTTGATAGACCACAAATCCTCGCTAAAGAACACCGATTCCTTCCAAGGATGATTCGCGAGGCTATTGAAATCAAAAAACACCCTAATTTCAATAGAGAAGATGGCTGGGTGCTACCATCTGCTTGGGATCCTATAATAAATAAAATTAAATCCCAACCCAAGCATACAACTGCAAGGCTTCATGATACCATAAGTTCATACTGTGTAGATCGGAACAAAAGTTAAATTTTAATCTATGGTAACCGCGGTTAACTATGACATCTGGACGTTAAACATCTCAGTCCTTCCGTGACCATGGGTGCTGTAAAGCTCTCGAAACGTCGGGTATTAAAAAGTTAAATATATGCGATAAATTCCGTCAAAACGAGTATTATTTCAACAGACAGAAGAAGTTTTATCCTACAGACCTATCAGTCTCCTTCCACTGGTGGGGAAATTGTTTTACTAATTATTTTTAATTTTTTTTCTACTAGGTAAGTATTCCTTATGACTGGGCACATGGCACATAAATACAGAGTAGCAGTTTACTATAAATAAATATACGTAAATTATTTTTTTTACACGGTCATGAATCAAAATGCAGATTGCTTGAGGATTGAAGACCAATACAGCGACAGTAGCGTTATATTGCTTTTGTAGGCTGGTGTTCTTTCTGTAAGATCGTAGCGTGGCCCTCTCCCGGAGGAGTCGACCAATTCTTGTTGCATTCTCAACAATACAACTGCGACGTGGCTCTACCTTTCTCTATCTGGTCTGTGGCTCTACCGTACCACTACCACATCATTGTATGTGATCACTTAATGACAAGATTACACAACGAAAACGCTACTAAAGACATTTCAGCAACCTCAAGTCCCGTCTCGTCGATTCTTTATCCCTTAGATTCTAGCAAAAGAAACGTCTAAGCCTTTTTTCTACTAACCTTCTATTATTTCAGGAGGCTTAAGTGCCAATGTGGCGGCATCTAACGGAAGTTTTACAAAAACTGTTAGATTCTACGTATGCCAATAATATAATGTAGATGGCGTTGAAGTTTTGATTAACAAATAAAAACTGAAAATTTATTATTTTTCTGTTATATAGGTACATAAAGCAAATATTATTTTTATTGTGATTTATTTTCCATAATTTTCAAGCGATTCAATTAATTTTCTATCTAATAAAGTTATCCTCAATAGAATGCAAACTCATCTTAATGCTATTAAACATTAAGATGAGTTTGCATTCTATTAATTAATTAATCTCCCTAAGCACCGATTTGGATTTAGACAAAGGCATGGAACCATTGAGCAGGTTCACAGATTGACAGATACGATCGGCTACACGCTTGAAAATAAGAAATAATGCTCGGCTGTGTTTTCAGATATAAGTCAGGCATTTGATAGACTCTGGGACAATGGCCTCTTATTCAAGATCAAAAAACACCTGCCGTATTCCTTCTACTTTTTACTGAAAAGCTACTTAAACAAAAGATGCTATGAAGTTAAACTGAAAAACACCACGTCTGATCTATTCGAAATCAGACACCCCTGGTACCTCAGGGGAGCATATTAGGGCCTATACTGTATCTCATATTCACTTCTGACGTCCCTGTTGATGATAAAACCCTTATTGCCACATACGCTGATGATAATGCAATAATGTCAGTTAATGCCGACCCAACAATCGCGTCAGAACATCTCCAATAACATATTGATGAGATAGAAAAATGGCTGAAAATATGGAGAATAAAGGCTAATCAAAGCAAATCAGTTCACGTCACCTTCACTCTAAAAAAAGGCGACTGTTCACCAATTACACTGATCGGAGAACAAATCCCACACGATAGTACCGCGAAATACCCAGGCATGCATCTGGACAGGAGGCTGACCCGGCAGAAACATATCTAGAGCAAAAGAAAAGCCCTGGACGCAAAATTAAGATCTATGTATTGGCTGATTGGCAAAAAGTCTCAGCTAACAAACGAAAGCAAAATAGCAGTTTACAAAACTATTTTGAAGCCAGTATGGACATACGGAATAGAACTTGGGGAATAGCAAGTAAAAGCAACATAGAAATCCTGAAAAGGTTTCAGACTAAAGCTATTAGATCTATGTTCAAGATTCCAAAATGCATCCACAGTATATATCCTAATCCTTAAGAGTACTTATTCATTTTCAAACAAGTTCATTGGTTTTAAAGCAAAAACTATATTAATTGTGTGAGCAATAACGGATTTGAAATGAGCAATTTGTGAGCAATTTTGTGCACTTATTCAATCATCTGATCGCTTAAGGGGAAAAATTGTATATTTAATTACTAATTAAATAATCTATTAATATTGTGAGCAATTACGGATTTCAATTAAACATTTTATGAGCAATTAAGAGTACTTATTCATTTTTAGAAAGGTTTATTGGTTTTAAGAATAATAGGTAAACACAATTTTGTATTTTTAATTATTAATCCTACTAATATTATAAACGCGAAAGCTTGTATAACTCGTACGAATTAACTTGAGACCTGGGCCGATGACGTAATTGTCAATGTACGGTGTGCAAAATAATGCGTCGTAATATTTTTTTATTTGAAATTTTTGAGATTTGCAAGAGATTATTAATAAAAACAAAATAAAATGATCCGGCAAGGGGTGAAGTAATAAGTGATATACTGTTGCCATTTTTATATATTTTAAATATTTATTTTTTATAATCTATATAATATTATTTTTAGTTAACGCGTCAAGGAAGGACAAAGAAATAAACATACACACTTTCTCATTTATAATATTATTAATTTATTTATTATACACTTTATTGCACTATAAAAAGTGTTACAGATTCGTACACAATAAAAATACAAAGCATAACAGGCGACCTTATTGCTAAAAAGCAATCTCTCCCAGGCGACCTTAGGGTGAAAGTGAAGTAACTCCTAAGCGTCACAAGAAAACGGCACAACACAACGTCCAAACTTAACAATAAAACAACACAATTAACAACAAACAGATAAAATAACGTTCAAGTATAACAAAAACAAACAAAAGTCCAAACCAAACAACAAACAATTATCAAAAATATCGAACTAGAGTCGAGACGCGTATCCGTAACAAAAATGCTATCGGTACTGAGCGCGCACGGCCAGCGCGGGACGCGGTGCGGGGAGTCGGGAAGGGGGTCGCATTCCAGCGGAGTCTCAAGTTAATTCGTATGTGTTGTAAGTATGGATGGATGGATGTTTGTTACTCTTTCACGTAAAAACTATTGAACGGATTTAGATGAAATGTTACAGTAATATAGCTTACATATCAGAATAATACATAGGCTGCAATTTATAAAGATTTTGTGTAATTTGTCCATAATATAACGATAAGTATCAAGTAAGTCGGAAAAATTACTGCCCCTGGGAGCTTTCTTGGCGTGCGCTGCCTAAACCGTTGGAGTTACACGAAGATAATATACCATGGGATTGTTTGTCTTAAGTAGTTCGAAATAAAAGTCCGCGACATCATATTATCTACCTTTTATGTGGAAGCCATTATATTCAAAATAGTAAGCCATAACTACAATTAAATTTGATACTTTCTGACAATGCACATTTTAGAGTATTTATCAAATTACTAGCTTTTACCCGCGACTTCGTCCGCATAAGTTTTTTTGTTTTCTCCCGGCTATAAGTCCCCCTGCAACAATGTCCCACTATCGTGTTCCAGTCCTCAACTTCACATCAAAATTTGTTCAAAAGCAACCTAAGCTACATAATGGATAGCTCCGAATGTTTCCTTAGTAAATATAAAAAGTAAATAATGTAAATCGGTTTAAAATACTACTAACTACCTACCTGCCAACCCCCGATGTTAGACAGTGTGACATCCGTAACATCGTCTGCGTAGGAAGTACTAACTTAATGTAAGTAGTATAATAATGTAGGAAGCTAACAATAAGAGGCCTTATTACTGTAGTACATTTTTGTAAACTATGTTCTTTGTTTTTCCCTCTCTGGCCAACACATGGAGATTCTGTGGACTTGAAACACGTGAGCAAGCCACGTATAATTGTCCGTGAGAAAAACAACTCTTTTCTAAATTAATGCCGGCTACTTTTAATGTTTGCCCCTGAGCTTTATTTATCGTCATAGCGAATGCGATTTTCAGCGGAAACTGTAATCTCTTAAACTGGAATGGCAAATCTGTCGGAATTATGGGTATACGGGGGATTAAAACGTTCTCTCCTTTTGCCATTCCAGTCATAATGATTGCTTTTACAATATTGCGACCGAGGTGTGTCACTTGCAACCGTGTGCCATTACACAGTCTTGGTGCATCTAAACTCCGCATTAAAAGGACAGGAACGCCTACTTTCAGCCTCAGTTTGTGTGAAGGTACTCCCGACAGTTCTAAAGAATTAAGAAATTCTACAGGGTATGATGTTACTTGTTCAGTATCCATTACAGTGTCTACAGAGAGAAACTCAACAATATCACCTTCCACGCGTGACATAATTTGCTCGTTTATCTGTCCCACCATTTCATTCGTCGGCGCTAAAATTGCTCTTTCACATAACCAGTCTCTATTCCTCATATTAGTTAGCAGTTCGCTATAGACGAAGTTATTTAGATCATCTGGATTATGCACAACATTGCAGAATTCACGATCCAATGTAATCATGCCATTACCATCCTTTGCCATACGATCTTCTCCAATTTTAAGAAGAGCAGCAGCATAATGTCCAGATTGTACATCATTGTGTAGTTGCACTCTCATATTTGTAGACAGACTAAACGTTTTTACGTGCACCCATAACGTTGACGCTTTTAAACACGCATTTATTTCATCTGCAGGGGTGCCTTTAGTGATAACCGGCAAAGTCTGTCTAAAATCGCCCGCTAAAAGTACCACCATCCCCCCATGATATTTGGATTACTCTTGATGTCTTTCAAAGTCCGATCTAGAGCTTCAATTGCTCTTTTATGGGACATAGTACACTCATCCCAAACTAATAATTTACATTGCTGCAACATACGTCCACGCTCGCTGTTTTTACTTATATTACAGACTGGCATTTCTTCATGGGCTAAGTTTAATGGCAGTTTAAGCACCGAATGTGCCGTTCGACCACCATTGAGCAGAGTGGCGGCTATTCCGGAAGAGGCAACTGCTACAGCAATTCCTTTATCTTTTCGGATTTGCGCTAAAAGCAAGTTTAAAAGAAAGGTTTTTCCCGTGCCTCCGGGAGCATCCAAAAATAACAAACCACCTTCGCCATCTTCGATTTTTTTGAAAACATTGTCAAATACTAACCTTTGTTCTGGGATCAAACGTGGAACAGACTCTGTCAATTGTTGTTGTAAGGAAGCAGTATCGTAATCTAGTTCCCGTATTAAATCGCTACTGATTTCCTCGGTTCTCTGTGGTCTGATCATTCCATAATCTGATAAATCCTTTCCAGAAATTGTTTTAACCTGGTCTTCAATTTTTGTCAAACCCTCATTATAAATTAAATCACTGTACGTGACATTGGGATTTTGCTCTTGTAATCTGTGCAATATATCGTCGGTCATATCATTTTTGTATTTATCCCACAATTGTTGAGGATTTGAAAGACCACATGTCGCTACTAATACAGCAAATAGCTCTCTCATCTTGCCTGCTGATCTACATTGAGCAGCTTCTTCCAGTGTCACATCCCAATGGTTGTCATTCTCCAGTAATCCTCTTGCCTCACATGCCTCTCGAAATGTAGGATAATCTTGTGTGTTGTATTTTTTTAGATCATTGAAAGAGGTAGGTCCGCGCACATGGTGTAAAAGCATGCGTAGACAAAAACATTCCATGTTACTAACATGAACTGTATAAACTCGTCCTAAAGCATCTCCAGATTTGACGCCAGGCCAATCGTGAACTGAAGTACCTTGAATGCGGCGTTTCCAAGTTTTCCTACTTGCATCCCAAGTATAATACCTCGGCACCTCGACATAAAGAAGAGTTTTTGCAAACTCATCTCTGATACAAAGATCAAAAAAAGCAGTGAGTGTGGTTTTTGGCGGAGTAGTTATTCGTTCGTGGAAATTGTGTTCATTAAAATAAACGCGTTCACCATTTTCTAAATGCACGCTGAGATGTGTCACGGTGGGATGCCTTTCGTGCAACGGAAATGCTAACAGACGCCACACGGCTTCGTTGCTGCTGACATACCGACCAGACTGATAAGTTTGTACCTCATCTACGGGATTCACAAGATCAGTATTTCTAAAATTGAAAATAGCTTGATCACTACCCTTGTTTATATATTTGCAAATATATTTGATGGCGCGTACTGAACTGCATGCCTCAACATTTATGTGGGCGTTAAACATTTTTGATAAAATTGGTGAATAGGGGACTACCCAACTATTATCAACCGTAACGTAGCTACCATTTCGGAGCTTCACGGTTGCTGTTCGACCTCCGTCTGCTGGCGCTCTTCTACGATACTGCGGGTATCCGTGGTCGTTGTGAACGGTCTCTTTCACTAACTTGCGAGGAAATTTTTTTGTGCATTTTCCGTCTTTCATGCAGTGGCACTGTGGATTTTCGGGTCCGCATGGACCGTGAATCATATTTTTTACAATAATGTCATGGAGAGTCTTGTCAATGTTAGGATCCGGTATTTCAGCGCTGATTATGTTATCTATTTGATCGGGTCGTAACTTATCTTTTAACCACAATAATATATGGACATGTGGCAGTCCACGTTTCTGCCATTCGACAGAGTACATAAAGCAGCGCACTTCTCTGAACACTCGGCCTTTATTAATCACATCCATTAGTTTTTTAACTTTTAGTCTAAAAACTCTTGCGACTACATCATGTCTATCTATTGCGCTTTGCCCCGGCATCAACTGATTGACTATTTCGGGCCAGGCTGGGTTGCAAGTAAAGGTGACGAATAAGTCAGGGCGACCATGTGTACGCACATAAACAAACGCGTCCTGAGTATATTCGTGTAAGTACCGCGGGCTATTTACAAATGAAGATGGTAAAATGACCATACGACCTAAGTTATTTGGATTTAAATTAGCGTCATTTGCCACAGCGTCTTGAAGATGGATGTAATTCTCTGCTCTTAGTTTAGTTTGATTTAATGATATGTACCGTAACCTCTCGCTTTCAACTTTAACGTACATGTCAACGTAAAACTGATTGGCCAGTTGCTTGCATCTTTGTACAATGTTAAAGTTGTTTTCTCGTATCATCATGTTGTAGGCATAAAAATCCATGCATGAAACCTTTTTGTTATGCAAGGGAAGACCTGTTACAGGATTAATTTGAGGAACTTGAAAGTGGTACCCCTCTTGTCCCTTACTAAATATGATCGGATATTGCAACGCATCATAAAATTTATGAGTATCAGGCACCCTGGTTAATGTGTCATCTCGGGCCTGTAAAACTATATCACGGAAAGCAAACTGTTCGCCTGTAACCAAGGCTGCGACTTCATTTATTAACGGTGCATTATACCGCCTTTCATGTTCCCCACTTGGTGTGCGATCGGGGTGCATCACCAACCTATAATCCTCTCCCGGCATTCTTTCTAGTGCTGTTTTGAAAGTATTGATAAGGCGATTATGTTCATGCAACATTCTCTGGATTTTTAAAACAGTATCCCTTTCGATTCCTTGTATATTTTGACACCTGCGATCAGCTTCGTTTTTTTCATCGCCCATGAAATAAAGTTGCAAAAACTTTGGTTGTTCATTATTTGCGGGAAGTAAGGAACCAATCCTGTGATACACCTGTCCTTGGATGGTAAAAGTAGGTGAAAATCCAGGCATTACGACCTCCTTATCTACACCAAATGACGTCATCTGAAAGCAAGAATTATACTTTCTAATCCTGCTTAAAACCGGCGCGATTCGTTACTGTCGTATAAAAGTAAAGATTTAAGAGGCTCCTCTGGTTCGCCAAGTAATGGAATTTTAACCTTTCCACCAGAACAGCACATACCTGGAGTTTCTTCTTTCCATTTCAGTGCTTCACAATATCTGCATTTTTTATCCATTCTCCCAATGATAACCAATCGGTGATTAACATAGTCGATCAAAGGGTCATACTCAAAAGCGGCACCATTAAATGCCTCCCACGTACTCATTGAAAACGTACGTCTTCTTTCTGCCTGCCGTTCAGCATTTAAAAGACGTCGTCTTTGTGAATCTTCGTCAGTCTCTGCCGCAATCAATTGCGCGTGACGTTCGGCATCTAAAACTCGACGTGTCTGAGTCTGTTCCACTGTCTCAGCAGCTCTTTGAGATGCGTGGCGTTCAGCATCCAGGGTCTGACGGGCCTGAGTCTGCGTAAACGTCTCAGAGGCCCTTTGAAATGCGTGGCGCTCAGCATCTAAGGTTTGTCGGGCTTGAGTCTGCGTATAGGTCTCAGAGGCCCTTTGAGATGCGTGGCGTTCAGCATCCAGGGCCTGACGGGTCTCAGTCTGCGTAAACGTCTCAGAGGCTCTTTGAGATGCGTGGCGTTCAGCATCTAGGGCCTGACGGGCTTGAGTCTGTGTAAACGTCTCAGAGGCCCTTTGAGATGCGTGGCGCTCAGCATCTAAGGTCCTACGGGCTTGAGTCTGCGTATAGGTCTCAGAAGCTCTTTGAGTCGCATGACGCTGAGAATCTAACATCTGACGCGTCTGAGTCTGCTCTTCAGATTCTTGGCTTCTAGCAAATTTTGCAGTTCGAGCTCTGCTAGAACTACGGCTTAGATTGGATTTACGTTTGCGTGGCATATCGAAAACAATAAAACAATAATTAAAGATTTGTAAAATCGGTAGTTTTAAAAACTACAACGTAAGACAATTTTTTATAAAAACTTCGATAAAGCAAACTTTTTTACTTATAACCTAAATATCTAAATCAATCAATAACGTATTGAACCGAAACAACTATGCACCTGACAAACCTTTTATACCTAAAACCTAAATTAACTAAATAAATTCAAAAATATTGAATTTATGTACCACACCACAATACACAATTTTCTTCACTACTGGTACTACCTACTTATCTATCAAAACTAACATAAAAGTACTATAATATAATGACAAAATCTATTACTAAACTAATTTACTACGAACTATAAACATCCTGATGTGAGCTAAAAAACACTTAACCTACACATGAATAAAATTGAGAATTAACAAATGAAAGCGACTGCAAAAATAAAGAATAATACGTATCTGAGTAAACCTAGAGATATGAATGATTGGTTAAGAAAATACCTACATCTAACAGCTACCTTAACTACCTAATAATAAAAATGTAACTAAGTACTTAATAAAAATACGAAAATGACGTCAACTTGGACTCAAAAATAATAACCTACCAAATATTTATTTAGATATCTAAAACAAAGGACTAAATTAAAGCTTACAGACCCTACGCGTAGACCGTAGTACCTATTTCAACTCTGAATTTAAAAAGAACGTTTTTAGCTAACCAAAAATACGCAACGAATAGAGTTTCGTAACGCAATATTTCAATATTCGCATACGTGCGACGACGACGTCTGCCCTCGTGCGTCTGCCCGCTTGGGTAGGCACAGTTGGGCACGGCCCTCCCCTCGCGCCGCACCGCCTCTTCGCTCGGCGCAGCGTCTTGTATTCACTACGACGACGTATGATTTGAAGGTTTGCGTTATATTGAATTATTTTCCCTCGTTGAATAGTAAACAAACTAAGTGTAGGTGTTATAATTTCGGTGATGAACTGATTACCTATCCGTTTCTTTGTCTAAAATGAGTATTAACTTATCACTATGATTGATTACTGAGCATAAAGTTCGTATAAATGTCTATCTAATTACCTCCTCAAGTTTAAAGCGTAGCTAGTTATGTAGTACTATATTAATTCTGTGGTGTAGGTAATTAGATTTTATCTGTATGTAATTTAACAGTCAGTTGAATAAAAAATCGTATACAAATCAGATCAATAGCTATGGCGTAATGTGATTCTAGACAGAGTTTTAATGTTGTAGATAGGTAGCTGTGTATAGGTTCCTGTGGGAATGAGATATTTTCCCGAAGTAAAAAGTAGTCTGAATTTTGGTACCTTCCTACCCTATAAGTTAAGTAGTGTGATGGTATGTCGCTAAGTTTCGATCCAAGTAAAACTGTTAAATAAAGACAGATGCATCAAAATTTTATAATAAATTCCCTAAATTATGGCGCCCACCGACCCTCTAAGTTAGAAAAGTGATCAAATACTAACTTTAAGTCTTAGTAACACTCATTTAAAAAAAAACATCAAAATCATTTCAGTAGCTATGGCGTCATTCGCTTCTTGACACGATCACGCTAGATTTCCGCGGGAATGAGGTATTTTCCCGCCGTAAGAAGTAGCCTGTGTCCGTGCCTAGGATCCTATCTTTATATTAACCAAGTCTTATAAAAATCCGTTCAGACGTTAAGGCGTGAATGAGGTAAACTTTTAAACCAAACTATTAAAAATCACTAACTTAATTAGTTTTCTGCCTACTGCCTACGCCTTAAGTACGATAGCATGAATATTAATAGCCCATATCCTTTTCTAGGTTACTACCTATCACCTAACTAAATTTCATCAAAATCCGTTCAGCCGTTTAGGCATGATAGAGCAAAATTCCCACCAAAAACCATAAAAAATCACTAACTCAATTCAGTTTTCTGCCTACTTCCTACCCCCTAAGTACTATGACGTGATCATTTTGATCTTATATCCGTTTTTAGGTAACCATCTATTACCTTACAGATCTGTTCAGCCTTTTATACGTGAAAGAGCAAAAGTCCCAACAAAAACGACTAAAAATCACTAACTCAATTTAGTTATCTGCCTACTGCCTACCCCCTAAGAACGATGGCGTGATTATTTATAGCCTATGACCATTTCTAGGTTATCATCTATCACCATACCAAATTTCATCAAAATCCGTTCAGCCGTTTAGGCGTGAAAGAGGAGCAGACAGACAGACAGACAGACAGACAGAGTTACTTTCGCATTTATAATATTAGTATGGATTATCAAAATTGATACATTTGTCGCTTTCAATATTTAATGTAGATGAACTTTGTCTTTTACACAAAGTAATTTATAAGCGCAAAACGGGGGTGGAGGGGCGGTCCAAGCAATGACGCGCGATCGCCGAGTGCGCGACCCGGACGCGGTCAGACGCGGAGGGCAGGGCAGACGTCGTTGACGGTTATGTTCAGTTTGCGTCCTTTCTTACAGCTAATTTGGTTCTCGAAGAGATTTATTATTTATTACAGTAGGTAGGCATAATTATTATTTTTGGTTAGTATAATTTAAGTAGAAATATAGATTAGGTATTTTTTATTTTAATATCATTTGTATTACAATTGTTTTATTTTTGCTTATTTGATCATAGGATAAGTAATACTTACAAATACAACGTAAATATACTACAGTACCTAAATATAGTACCGTTGAATACAGTATAAGTTAATACAGTATATTATAATACTAGCAGGATATTATAAACGCGAAAGTTTGTAAGTATGGATGGATGGATGGATGTTTGTTACTTTTTTACGTAAAAACTACTGAATGAATTTTAATGAAACTACAATAATAAAGATTATACATCAGAATAATACATATGATACAATTTATAAAGATATGTGTGAATTGTCCAAAATATGACGATAAGTGTCATGTAAGTAGAAAAAATCTACCAACTGCGAGTTATTCTGGCGTGCGCTGCCAAAACCTATTATGGCACTGCGCCGCCGGCGATGGCGGGCGAACGGTTGGGGGGCGGGGCGGGCCGTCCGACACACGGCGGATGATGTGGGGTCTACTGGACTCAAAAATTATTTAAGTGATAATTTTAATGTCAAAATGTTAGTTCTTTTCTACGCCATGCTAATATAAGCTACTCGAAATACTAATCCTGCGCAGACGGAGTCGCGGGCACCAGTTAGTAACTAATAAAATAATTCATTAATAGTGTGAGCAAATGCAGATTTGAATTGAGCAATTTAGTGCACTTATTTATTTATCTGAGCGGTTATACTTCCAAGCCAACTTCTTTGTGGTATTAGTTGGTTAAAAACTTTAAATAAATTAGAAGTGGTTGTAGACTGTCTAAGTTGAATATCAACGGCTTGAGCTACTTAGCTGGCAACAAGATACTTTGAGGTAGATAAAGTGCAAATCCCGTTCAATATTATCTCAGGATAATGAATTAGTATCTTCACCCATGGGAAACCATATGAAAGGGATATATTTTTTAAGTTATTATGACATATATATTGATATGAGTTTTATCATTATGTAAACAATGTAAATAGCACAATGGTTTCGGAGTCACCTGTAAAATTTTACACCTAAAGCTTTTAACTGGGGACACATAAATTATTCCGATAGGCAGGTCCGACTTCGACCAAGTGGCCAACAGATGAATCGAAATCACTCTAGTAGTCTGATAAACCTCAAAACACAAGTGTACAACCGGTGCGTGTTGCCAGCGATGACCTATGGAAACTAGACATGATCCTTTACTTTATTACGCATGAAAAAGCTTAAAGTCGTTTTGTAAGCTATGTAGAGGGCTATGTTCTGGGTTGCTTTTCGGAACAGAATCTGTATCGAAGATATCAACAGAACCAGAGTTACCAACTTCGTCATACCTTAATGTATCACAATAAATTCGCAATGGGCCCAGCCATAACTCGAAGAACCAACAAACTATGGAGAAGAAAGGTTCCCGAGTGGCAGCCTCATGGTAACTCGCTCAATGGAGGCTTATGTTCAGCAGTGGTTTAGTGATGGGTTGTAATAGAAAACCAAATAATATTATTGACGCCAGGGGCCTCGCAAAATTCATCTTGCCCACACCAAATTTAGGTCATCGCCTGTAACTGTAAGACATGCGGAGCTGACGTGGGCGGATCCCCTCGTCGCAACATCATCATAACTCCAGCCAATTTAAAAACGGGGCTGTTCAAAGTACTTTTTATGGTTTTACTGAAAACCACACATGTTGGCTTTCATAACTAAAAAGGACAGAACATTGAGTCCTGTTTCTACTTGTCACAAAATGCTAGTGTAGTGTTTGTGTCTATTTAATAGATTCAATACACTGTCTCATACACACAAGTAGTGGGGGGTAGCACGTCGGTAGGTATTCGGTTGTTGCATTGAGTGTCGGCAGTCAGTTGCTTTGTGGAGTGCTCCGAGGTAATACGTGTACTCAGAAAGACTTGGTGTGATAGTGAGCCAGTGTTAAGTGTTGTGAATATTATTCTATAAAAGTTATACAGCCAGCAAAGTGGATACTACTGGAAAGCAAACTATGATTGTGGAAAACTATAGGGGGCGTGTAGGATTTAGACTAAAAATGGCTACTTTTTGTGAAAGTAGTCGTAGAATGCACCAATGGCCACAGACAATATTTAGATTGCTCTATACGGCTTCCATCTACGCGTACATTTGATTTACAAACGTCACGTTCATATCCAAACCAGGTAAGAACGACTGTACAAACCCTAAATCCTAGATCCATTAGCCTCACATCCTTTCTCCTAAATACGATGGAGAGGATGTGTGGACGGTGAGAGGGTCGGCACTAATTAATTTACCGCTACACGAAAAACAGCACGCCTATAGCTTAGGTAAATCGACAGAATCGGCACTTCACCATGTAATAACAAAGATTGAAGAGGCCATCCAAAACTGTCTAGGCTCCTTTATAGACATGGTACGTGCTTTTGACAGAACAAACTTCTCCAGCATAAAAGGTGCCCTAAGTAGACGTAATGTTGAACCGGCACTGATTGACTGGATAGTAAACACGCTCAGTACACGAAGAATAAAGATTGCTGGTGAATCTCAGACAATTCAGATCATGCAAGGATGCCCGCAGGGTGGGGTTCTTTCACCTCTCCTGTGTAATATGATCATTAATGAACTCATCAGCAAATTAAACGCTAATCATTTCTACACAGTCGGTTATGCAGATGATCTGACTATACTGGTCTTTGGAAAGACAGCAAGCATTGTGTGCGACCTGACCCAAGCAGCTTTCCGTATTGTAGATGGTGCAAAGAATATGACCTAACCGTTAATCCAAACAAAACGGTTCTAGTAATGTTCACACAAAAACGAATGCTAGTAGTTAGGTTGTACCAGTTCTGGCGCACTGAGTCAGTACTACTATACTAGTAGTTAGGTTGTACCAGTTCTGGCACACTGAGTCAGTACTACTATACTAGTAGTTAGGTTGTACCAGTTCTGGCGCACTGAGTCAGTACTACTATACTAGTAGTTAGGTTGTACCAGTTCTGGCGCACTGAGTCAGTACTACTATACTAGTAGTTAGGTTGTACCAGTTCTGGCGCACTGAGTCAATACTACTATACTAGTAGTTAGGTTTTACCAGTTCTGGCGCACTGAGAGTCAGTACTACTATACTAGTAGTTAGGTTGTACCAGTTCTGGCACACTTGTAGTTACGTTGTACCAGTTCTGGCGCACTGAGTCAGAAGTGGTACACGTACGACGTTCGTCGACTCACGATCCTAAAAAAAAAAAAAAAGGTTTTTGGCATGCTCTGATCACGAATCTGCGTCCATTTTTGCGTAGGATGGCACGGTTCCGGAGATGTGCAGATCAATTAACTCTTATCTAATTGATATCCGCTGCGAGCCTCCACCGTCATTAGCGCTCCATTGTTCTTATCTACTTATCTATTGTTCGTTCAATATCGTCATTATCTATTCTTCCTCAGCGTGGTGCTATTGTATTATACTCCTTTGTTCCTATCTACACTAATCTGACTCATTAATAAAACACATTACCCAATTTTGTCAAAATTTTTATTTATAAAATACAAAATCTTATTACTTATTATCTATAAAATAGGAGCGAAACATCTCATCCACTAAAATATCGTTGTACAATGTGTTCCCTGTAAATATACTCGTAAAACTATGCATTGAACATCCCCGAAACTTACATAGCAAATACATTAAGCAATATTCGCCACAAACTGAAGTCCATTCATTCTGAATCCTATCAACATTCCAGTTCCACCTTTTACAATTCTTTTTTAAAAACTCTAGATGATATCGTACGGGTGCTCGTCTGTATGAATCAAAATATTGACCGACGTCATTCGTATCGATATATAAAGCTACCCAATGTGACCCTGGTTTATCATCTGTACCCAAATTGCATATTACCTAGTCAGGTCATAAATTATATTACATGTTTAATATAAAATAAATGAAACAAATTTATTCATTATGTAACCATTTATATACCAAAATGAACTTAACAAAACATAGATTCCTATGACACTATAGTTTATTCAAAATGACCTCCGTGATTTTGAATACAGGCCTTCAATCTGCGCGGCCAGTCGTCTATCGCACCACGAACGAGGTTCATGTCAATATCGGCGGCTGCCTTAATCAAGGATGTCTTGAGTGACTCCAAATTGGGATGAGGCTTTGAGCACGCCTTTTCCTCCAAGTGTTGCCATATCTTGTAATCTAACGGATTCAAATCTGGACTGGAGGAGGGCCAGTCTTTGTGTCGGATGAAGTCGATTTCACGCGCCGCCAGCCAGTCTTGTGTGCTCTTCGCTCTATGAGCTGACGCCGAATCTTGTTGGAATACCCAGTGCCTGTTACCATAAGCGAGGTACCATGAGCGAGGATGGAAAATGACCTCGTTGGACACGCGGAATACGGTTGCTCGCTTCTTCACTACTGTGTGCGTACACCTTATCATTTTGTTTGTTGTAGCTCTATACTACGGTAAAAATTTTTTCATCCGAAAAAAGAATTTCCCGATATTTTTTTCCCGCGTACCGCTTCCACAAAGCGCGGCATCTCTTCAGTCTCAGGTCCATTAGACGAGCATTCAAACGATGTCCTGTTTTTCTTCGATATGCCCGAAGCCCTAAGTCTTCATTTAACACCCTTTTCACCGTGGTTCTGCTTAACCCCATCTGAAGGGCCAACAGTTTCTGCTTACGTTTGGGCTTTCTTTGAATTCGCGCCTTTACAGCTTTTATCGCTGCTGGAGTCCTAACAGACCGAGGGCGACCACTTCTTGACCTGTCATCTACACTAGAGTCTTCATTGTATCGTTTCATGGTACGATAAACGAATCTTTTGATTATATTCAAATTTTTCAGTATATCAAAAAATTTAATTGGCGCGTAATCGCAACGATGCAACGCAATAACTGCAACACTGTCTTTTTTAAGCGTCCACTCCATATGTAAAAATGAGTAAAATTCTAAAAAGTATACAGTTTTATTTTCATGAACAATTCGAATTCAATAAACTTTTTTGTGGCCAGCATTCTAAAAGAAAAGTTTTTACTGTGTGACAATACTTATGACCTGACTAGGTATATACGTTGGTACGTGGGTGTACATGGGCAGTCTGCTAGCAGCATAAACATTATTTTCTAGACTGGTGTGAATCTTTTTCAGATGTTGTTGTACATCTAGTGTATCCATGATATTACTGCTATTAGTAGATTATTACAGTACAATCTACTCAATGACTAACATAGGAATGATCAATTATGTGATTTCTAAATATTAAATTGCATTTTTTTCTGTTATACAAAACGTATTTGAGTCATCAATACACTGAATAAGACGCAACACGAAGTAAGGCTGAGATAAGCAACAGATGTGAGATAAGGTTGTTGACGCATAAAGTTATTATCAATTCTACTGTAGAAATTCTTTAGATTAGAATTATTACTTACTGGTACTATATAAGACCAAGCAACTGCAGTCATGGAGTTAGTGTATGGTCGTTTGACCGCAGTGTATCTATCAATACTACATTTGTGTTACTTCAACGCATCAAAGGCCATAGATGTAAGTGTTTAATCTATTGACAAAATTACTTTTCTTTCTGTTATTTTCTTACGTGTGTATGATTTGGTGTTAACAAATTATATTTAAATATTGTGTGTGTGTATATGATTAAGCCGTAGTAGCTCAGATGGTTAGCGCAAGCTGTAAATTTCACAGTACGCGACCCGGGTTCGATCCCCGCCGGCACCAATTAAATTGTTAATTGCAATTTTAAGTGTTTATTCTATTGACACACTTACTTTTCTTTCTGTTATTTTCTTACGTGTGTATGATTTGCTGTTAACAAATTATATTTCGATCCCCGCCGGCACCAATTAAATTGTTAATTGCAATTTTAAGTGTTTATTCTATTGACACACTTACTTTTCTTTCTGTTATTTTCTTACGTGTGTATGATTTAGTGTTAACAAATTATATTTAAATATTGTGTGTATGTATATGATTAAGCCGTGGTAGTTCAGATGGTTAGCGCAAGCTGTAAATTTCACAGTACGCGACCAGGGTTCGACCCCCGCCGGCACCATTTAAATTGTTAATTGCAATTTTTAGTGTTGATTTACCACGTGCTCGGCGGTGAAGGAAAACATCGTGAGGAAACCTGCATGTCTGAGAAAATTTCGAAGGCATGTGAAGTTCGCCAACACGCATTGAGACCGCGCCGCGGACATTTCCTAGCCATAAATACAAAGACAATAGCAGAAAGTAAAAAGTTAAAAAATACTTTTTTAACAATGACTGTCATTAGTTGATCATTAGTGAATGTGATTCTGTTTTCTTAAATTACAGGAAGAAAAGAGCAGAAGGAAGAAATGGGATGATGGGAAGTAATGAAGAATGAATTGTTATGTGAAGTTTGTTGGAACAAACATATTTTAGTCACGTGTAAATACTTTTAACATTTTGGTTCAAAATGACACAAAATCTAAAAAATATTAGATACATCATCAACATTACATATCCTCATAAACATTTTCAATGTAGAGAAATGGCTATTCTAGACGTAAAACTATCTAATAAAAATGATTCGTTTATCGATCATTATTTGTTTCGGCCAAGTTATCCTTTCAAATATTTGTCGCCAAAAGACAAAAAAACTGTTCGTTATTGTGAAACACACATGCACGGCATTCCATATTTTGATGTGACCGAAGAATTAAAATGTGCCTACAAACAAGAGAACATCATTCCCATATTAAATTGGTATATTAGAAATTTGTGCAAAGACGAAGTGATCGCATACAAAGGTGGTTCAACAGAAAAACAATTTTTAAAAATGTTGACGACGAATGATAAAATTTTTAATATTGAAGAATACAAATGTCCAAAATACAATGATTTGGTAAATGTCATAAAGTTAAACAAACGTTATGTGTGTAATAATCATATGTTTGCAAAAAATAATCACAAAATTTTACATTGTTCTTGTGACGAAGTGTGGGTTTTTTACAAGTGGTTATTACTTGAAAATAAAATTTTAAATTAATCATAAATTTTGTTTGATTTCCAAAAAAATACATGTTTGCAAAAAATAATCACAAAATTTTACATTGTTCTTGTGACGAAGTGTGGGTATTTTACAAGTGGTTATTACTTGAAAATAAAATTTTAAATTAATCATAAATTTTGTTTGATTTTTCAAAAACATTAGTTATAGTATACTGTATAATACAAAGGTGGTTCAACAGAAAAACAATTTTTAAAAATGTTGACGACGAATGATAGAATTTTTAATATTGATACAAATGTCCAAAATACAATGATTTGGTAAATGTCATAAATTTTAACAAACGTTATGTGTGTAATAATCATATATTTGCAAAAAATAATCACAAAATTTTACATTGTTCTTGTGACGAAGTGTGGGTTTTTTACAAGTGGTTATTACTGGAAAATAAAATTTTAATCATAAATTTTATTTGATTTTTCAAAAACATTAGTTATAGTATACTATATAATACAAAGGTGGTTCAACAGAAAAACAATTTTTAAAAATGTTGACGACGAATGATAGAATTTTTAATATTGATACAAATGTCCAAAATACAATGATTTGGTAAATGTCATAAATTTAAACAAACGTTATGTGTGTAATAGTCATATATTTGCAAAAAGTAATCACAAAATTTTACATTGTTCTTGTGACGAAGTGTGGGTTTTGTACAAGTGGTTATTACTTGAAAATAAAATTTTAAATTAATCATAAATTTTGTTTGATTTCCAAAAAAATATATATTTGCAAAAAATTATCACAAAATTTTACATTGTTCTTGTGACGAAGTGTGGGTTTTTTACAAGTGGTTATTACGTGAAAATAAAATTTTAAATTAATCATAAATTTTGTTTGATTTCCAAAAACTGTGACAAACTATGACAATTTTTTTTGGAAATCAAACAAAATTTATGATTAATTTAAAATTTTATTTTCAAGTAATAACCACTTGTAAAAAACCCACACTTCGTCACAAGAACAATGTAAAATTTTGTGATAATTTTTTGCAAATATATATATTTTTGGAAATCAAACAAAATTTATGATTAATTTAAAATTTTATTTTCAAGTAATAACCACTCGTAAAAAACCCACACTTCGTCACAAGAACAATGTAAAATTTTGTGATTATTTTTTGCAAACATATGATTATTACACACATAACGTTTGTTTAACTTTATGACATTTATCAAATCATTGTATTTTGGACATTTGTATTCTTCAATATTAAAAATTCTATCATTCGTCGTCAACATTTTTAAAAATTGTTTTTCTGTTGAACCACCTTTGTACCCGATCACTTCGTCTTTGCACAAATTTCTAATATACCAATTTAATATGGGAATGATGTTCTCTTGTTTGTAGGCACATTTTAATTCTTCGGTCACATCAAAATATGGAATGCCGTGCACGTGTATTTCACAATAACGAACAGTTTTTTTTGTCTTTTGGCGACAAATATTTGAAAGGATAACTTGGCCGAAACAAATAATGATCGATAAACGAATCATTTTTATTAGATAGTTTTACGTCTAGAATAGCCATTTCTCTACATTGAAAATGTTTATGAGGATATGTAATGTAAAATCCGTCCATGTCGATGATGTATCTAATATTTTTTAGATTTTGTGTCATTTTGAACCAAAATGTTAAAAGTATTTACACGTGACTAAAATATGTTTGTTCCAACAAACTTCACATAACAATTCATTCTTCATTACCTCCCATCATCCCATTTCTTCCTTCTGCTCTTTTCTTCCTGTAATTTAAGAAAACAGAATCACATTCACTAATGATCAACTAATGACTGTCATTGTTAAAAAAGTATTTTTTAACTTTTTACTTTCTGCTATTGTCTTTGTATTTATGGCTAGGAAATATCCGCGGCGCGGTCTCAATGCGTGTTGGCGAACTTCACATGCCTTCGAAATTTTCTCAGACATGCAGGTTTCCTCACGATGTTTTTCTTCACCGCCGAGCACGTGGTAAATCAGCACTTAAAATTGCAATTAACAATTTAAGTGGTGCCAGCGGGGGTCGAACCCGGGTCGCGTACTGTGAAATTTACAGCTTGCGCTAACCATCTGAGCTACCACGGCTTAATCATATACACACACACAATATTTAAATATAATTTGTTAACACTAAATCATACACACGTAAGAAAATAACAGAAAGCAAAGTAAGTGTGTCAATAGAATAAACACTTAAAATTGCAATTAACAATTTAATTGGTGCCGGCGGGGATCGAACCCGGGTCGCGTACTGTGAAATTTACAGCTTGCGCTAACCATCTGAGCTACCACGGCTTAATCATATACACACACACAATATTTAAATATAATTTGTTAACACCAAATCATACACACGTAAGAAAATAACAGAAAGAAAAGTAATTTTGTCAATAGCTTAAACACTTACATCCATGGCCTTTGATGCGTTGAAGTAACACAAATGTAGTATTGATAGATACACTGCGGTCAAACGACCATACACTAACTCCATGACTGCAGTTGCTTGGTCTTATATAGTACCAGTAAGTAATAATTCTAATCTAAAGAATTTCTACAGTAGAATTGATAATAACTTTATGCGTCAACAACCTTATCTCACATTCTGTTGCTTATCTCAGCCTTACTTCGTGTTGCGTCTTATTCAGTGTATTGATGACTCAAATACGTTTTGTATAACAGAAAAAAATGCAATTTAATATTTAGAAATCACATAACTGATCATTCCTATGTTAGTCATTGAGTAGATTGTACTGTAATAATCTACTAATAGCAGTAATATCATGGATACACTAGATGTACAACAACATCTGAAAAAGATTCACACCAGTCTAGAAAATAATGTTTATGCTGCTAGCAGACTGTCCATGTACACCCACGTACCAACGTATATACCTAGTCAGGTCATAAGTATTGTCACACAGTAAAAACTTTTCTTTTAGAATGCTGGCCACAAAAAAGTTTATTGAATTCGAATTGTTCATGAAAATAAAACTGTATACTTTTTAGAATTTTATTCATTTTTCATATGGAGTGGACGCTTAAAAAAGACCGTGTTGCAGTTATTGCGTTGCATCGTTGCGATTACGCGCCAATTAAATTTTTTGATATACTGATAAACTTGAATATAACCAAAAGATTCGTTTATCGTACCATCAAACGATACAATGAAGACTCTAGTGTAGATGACAGGTCAAGAAGTGGTCGCCCTCGGTCTGTTAGGACTCCAGCAGTGATAAAAGCTGTAAAGGCGCGAATTCAAAGAAAGCCCAAACGTAAGCAGAAACTGTTGGCCCTTCAGTTGGGGTTAAGCAGAACCACGGTGAAAAGGGTGTTAAATGAAGACTTAGGGCTTCGGGCATATCGAAGAAAAACAGGACATCGTTTGAATGCTCGTCTAATGGACCTGAGACTGAAGAGATGCCGCGCTTTGTGGAAGCGGTACGCGGGAAAAAAATATCGGGAAATTCTTTTTTTTTTTTTTATAGGATAGGGTGACAAACGAGCACACAGTCCACCTGATGGTAAGTGGTTACTGTGGCCCATAGACATCTACATCTATCCTCGATTACGAATCAAAATGCAGATACGTTGTCACCCTTGAGGACTAAGATGGAATGCCTCGTTTCCAGTAAAAAGGTTCTCCGGTTCTCTACACTCACCATACGAAATACAGCAGCATTAAGCTACTATTTCACGCTGGTATTCTGTGAGAGCGTGGTCCTTCCCCGGTCGAGCCGACCCATTCGTACTACAACTATACTACTAATATAACTGTAGCATGGCTCTACCACGTATAATTATTAATAAAAACCTACCACGTATAATTATTAATAAAAAATAAAAAATTCTTTTTTCGGATGAAAAAATTTTTACCGTAGAATAGAGCTACAACAAACAAAATGATAAGGTGTACGCACACAGTAGTGAAGAAGCGAGCAACCGTATTCCGCGTGTCCAACGAGGTCATTTTCCATCCTCGCTCATGGTACCTCGCTCATGGTAACAGGCACTGGGTATTCCAACAAGATTCGGCGTCAGCTCATAGAGCGAAGAGCACACAAGATTGGCTGGCGGCGCGTGAAATCGACTTCATCCGACACAAAGACTGGCCCTCCTCCAGTCCAGATTTGAATCCGTTAGATTACAAGATATGGCAACACTTGGAGGAAAAGGCGTGCTCAAAGCCTCATCCCAATTTGGAGTCACTCAAGACATCCTTGATTAAGGCAGCCGCCGATATTAACATGAACCACGTTCGTGGTGCGATAGACGACTGGCCGCGCAGATTGAAGACCTGTATTCAAAATCACGGAGGTCATTTTGAATAAACTATAGTGTCATAGGAATCTATGTTTTGTTAAGTTCATTTTGGTATATAAATGGTTACATAATGAATAAATTTGTTTCATTTATTTTATATTAAACATGTAATATAATTTATGACCTGACTAGGTCATATGCAATTTGGGTACAGATGATAAACCAGGGTCACATTGGGTAGCTTTATATATCGATACGAATGACGTCGGTCAATATTTTGATTCATACAGACGAGCACCCGTACGATATCATCTAGAGTTTTTAAAAAAGAATTGTAAAAGGTGGAACTGGAATGTTGATAGGATTCAGAATGAGTGGACTTCAGTTTGTGGCGAATATTGCTTAATGTATTTGCTATGTAAGTTTCGGGGATGTTCAATGCATAGTTTTACGAGTATATTTACAGGGAATACATTGTACAACGATATTTTAGTGGATGAGATGTTTCGCTCCTATTTTATAGATAATAAGTAATAAGATTTTGTATTTTATAAATAAAAATTTTAACAAAATTGGGTAATGTGTTTTATTAATGAGTCAGATTAGTGTAGATAGGAACAAAGGAGTATAATACAATAGCACCACGCTGAGGAAGAATAGATAATGACGGTATTGAACGAAGAATAGATAAGTAGATAAGAACAATGGAGCGCTAATGACGGTGGAGGCTCGCAGCGGATATCAATTAGATAAGAGTTAATTGATCTGCACATCTCCGGAACCGTGCATCCTACGCAAAAATGGACGCAGATTCGTGATCAGAGCATGCCAAAAACTTTTTTTCTTTTTCTTTTTAGGATCGTGAGTCGACGAACGTCGTTCTTGTACCACTTCTGACTCAGTGCGCCAGAACTGGTACAACCTAACTACTAATGCTGAATAACTATCTTCTACCAAGTCTTTTCAGCACAAAACTCCAGCTATTAGTCTTACCTTGGACAGTAAACTCAACTGGTGTAAACACATAGAAAACAAAATCAACAAAGCTAGTATAACTTTCTGGCAATGCAGAAACATGATTGGCAAACGATGGGGTTTGAAGCCAAAATTATACTGTGGCTGTACAAAACTGTAATTCGGCCAATGATCACATACGGCCCTCTGGTATGGTGGACCATAATTAACGAAGCCAGCACTATACGAAAGCTTCAGCGTTACCAGAAATTGGCTTGTATGGCTGCCACGGGCTGCATTAAAGGCTATACTGGAGATAACACCGCTTCATCTACATATACCACAAGAAGCAACTTTAGCTGCAATTAGACTCAAGACCCTAAATCTTTTAAGTAAGAGTAGAGTCCCCCATACAGGTAGATTGATAGAATTTACTCAAAAATTCCTATCTTACAAGCCAAGTATGATAGGATCCCAAAACAATTTGTATTCGATAAGAAGTACAGGATACAATTGAAGGAAACTGACCATCTGGAAGGATTGGGACCAAAAGAGCTCAAAGTTTTCACGGATGGTTCTAAGACAAATGTAGGTGTGGGGTCTGGGGCTTTCTCGGAAGACCTTAATATCCACATATGCGCACCGCTGGATACCCATAACACAGTCTTCCAGGTTGAATGCATGGGTATCATCCAAGCGGCCATAGCAATAGATGCTAGGAAGGTGAAAGACATCTCCATCAGAATACTGACCGACAGTATGGCGGTACTACAAGCTCTGAATTGCAATGTGGTGATTGAATGAGGTATGTAAGCACGACAATGTGACTCTGCAATGGATCAAGGGACACAGTGGATCTAGAGGCAACGATGCAGCAGATGAACTGGCCAAAAGGGGATCGACTCTGGCAACTATAGGGCCGGAACCTATAATACCAATCCCCTTTGGCTACGTTCATTCACTGATACGTAGATACTTCAATAATTTACACGCTCAGCTTTGGAAAAATTTTGTAGACTGTAGACGAGCTAGGGTGGCCCTTCCTGAAATAAACAGTCGTCTAACCATGGTTCTAATGAGACTGAACAAGCCACAGATCAGAATAGTAACAAGTGCTATCACAGGACATGGCTCTTTTAACAAACATTTGTTTGAGAGGAAGAAACGGCGGCTCACGTGTTGCTGACATGTCCAGAAGTCGCTTCATACAGAGCTGTACATCTCGGCACGCCGAGATCACTCCCCGAGGTTGCTTGCAACATCAAAGGACTGTTGAACTTCTTCGGGGAAATATCATGGCTCGAATAACCACATTACTCCTGCCCACACGCAAAATACGCGCTTAGACGTGGAGTTGCGGAAAACAGACCGTCGTAAACTAAACTAACAAACGTCAAAGAGTTATGTACCGTAAAACGGGGTGAATAGAAATCGCGGGGTGAATGGAGACAAAACCCAGAAAGTTATTTTGTCCCGACTTCGTCTTTAGGAATAAAAATGGAACTAGTTTTTATTTTTTTTAAAAACGGCAACATTTTTTTTATAAAATGGCAATTCCGGGTTACCATGAAGTAAGGAGAAAGTTAGAAAAAATACGTTCAAATATCAACCGCCCTATATCCAGTAATCTATGCGCCCTACGGCGACAAATTTACCTCCCATAAAGTTGGTGGTTTTATATAGAAAATACGAGATATTGTGTGATATAAGTTATATAAAGTGTTCCTTAGTTTATCAAGATCAAGTTATTTATACAAGTACAACTTTGATTTGAATTCATTGATATTGAAGAAAATTTTATTGTTGTTTGATTTGACTTAGGTTTGAGGTTAATAGAAACGGGAAAGGGGGGAAAAACGTAGTATGGGTTCAATAGATACGACGAATGGGGTAAATAGACACGGGAAAGGGTTTAATGAAAACAAGAAAGGGGTGATTAGAAAAGGTCTTACTAGGGTTGTCACATTGCTTAATCCCTATTAACAATGAAGATTTTTTGATCAATTTACATTATTTTTTTTTGTTATAGGTAGGTACAAAATGCCTCGTTTGTATAAGCCAGACCCCAGAGGAAAAAAATACAAAAAGTATGATGAATATAGAAAATCGAAAATGTCATTAAAGATTGTAGCTGAAAAGTATAATATAGATAAGTCAGTCTTGTATAGGCATAGTACAAGGACAATGCGAAAACAAGGTGGACAAACCATTTTTTCGGAAGAGGAAGAAAAGGGTATGATAAAATACATAAATGTATGTGCAGAGTGGGGCTACCCTTTAGATTCTGTAGATTTAAGATACCTGGTGAAAAGTTATTTGGACAAACAAGGGAGGACTGTACTGAAATTTAAAAATAATTTTCCGGGACCAGATTTTGTTGCAAGCTTTCTTAGAAGACATAAGGATATAATCTCACAAAGAAATTGCCAGAACATTAAAAAAAACAGGGCAGATGTCTCACCGGAATCGATTAGAGCTTACTTTCGGGAGTTAGAAGTTTCATTGGCAAATATTGAGCCCTGTAATATAGTTAATTATGACGAAACCAATCTAACCGACGATCCAGGTCGCAAGAAAATTCTAACAAAACGGGGAACAAAGTACCCTGAGAGAGTGATGAATCATTCAAAGGTATCAACTTCCGTGATGATAGCTGCTAGTGCCACCGGTGAATTGTTACCACCATATGTAGTCTATAAGGCTCAAAACCTTTATGATACTTGGACCGAAAATGGGCCACCAGAACACGATATAATCGGTCGGCAAGCGGATGGTTTGATGCAAATATTTTCGAGGATTGGATAAAATCCATCGCGTTGCCTTATTTTAGAGGTAAAGAAGGGAAGAAGTGCCTCATAGGTGATAACCTATCCTCGCATCTGTCATTAGATGTGATTAAATTGTGTCATGAAGAAAACATTACGTTTGTTTTTTTACCAGCAAATAGTATACACATCTGACACAACCATTAGATGTGGCCTTTTTCCGTCCGATGAAGATTGCGTGGCGCAACATTCTTTTAAAATGGAAGAAAACCGATCGAAAAACACAAGCATCGGTTCCAAATGGATGCTTTCCAAAGCTTTTGAAAAAACTTATTATTGATCTTAACCAAAATGCCAAAGATAATATTTTGGCAGGTTTCAGAAAAACAGGCATATGGCCCATTAATGAAAATCAGGTTTTGGGTAGGTTACCTGAGGAAAATAATAACTAAAACAAAGAAGATGCTGTGGAAAAATCCGTCCTTGATATTCTTAAAGAAATGAGATATGGTACTATGAATGTAACTGAATCAAAAAGAAAAAGAAAATTAGATATAATTCCAGGAAGAAGTGTTGGCACTGAAACTGAAGAGTATGTGGACACAGAGGAGGATAATTTTGAAAATACCCGGAAAATAAAAACTGCTGAAACCACTACAATAGCATGCATAAAGACAAAGAAAGGCAAGGGAAGAGGGAAAAAAACTAAAAAACCGGACCAAGACATAAATGGAACCGAAAAAGATAAAATAGAAGTTGCAGATACAGAAACAATACATAGAATAGTTCAAATACGGAAACAATACCTAGAATAGAAGTTGCAAATACGGAAACAATACATAGAATAGAAGTTGCAGATATAGAAACGATGCCCGTAATGTTTGAAGACATTACATTATTCGGGGAAGAAGTTGAGATTCCACAAGACAACAATTCACAACAATGTGACGATTTATATTTCAGCGGGGACTTAGAATTGATTGACGATACCATACATGAAGAGACTCCGTCTAAACCTAAAGCTTTGTGTACTGAAGATAGGAGAGATAAAATAAAAATTATCGCCAACGAAAAATTATCGCAGGAGTATTTTATTACCATGAAAAATAAAATACCATTACTGTTGAACCCTGTTTCTAAAAATACTCCTTTAAACATTTTAAAGACTAAAATTGACCAACCAAGCACAAGTGGATTGAAAGTTAAAACGAAGTCGCGGAAACCATATTACTACAAAGACGATTCAGAAATTCTGAAGGATTTAATGAATGATTCGGACTAAGTACATAAAAGGGCTCTTCTTATCTAATTATTTATAAACATCCACTGAATTGTTCAGTTTGGATGTAAGACCTTTACTGTAATGCGTCTCTTTATTAACTAAATTGGCAAAAAATTTGATTACTGTATACTTATAATTCTCATGTGCAATTAAAAGTTAGAAAGTAAATTTGTTTTTATTTTCTGGCTTAAAACACATATTATATATTTTAAGCGCCTTCAAAAATCTATTAATCTACCTACATATAGCATAATTACTTTGAACATACTGTAATAATTGTTTAAAATGAGGCAGCCCTACATAATTTTTCTATTAACCCCATATATCGTATCTATTGACCCCGACTCCTGGGTGAATAGAGATTGCTAATATTTATGCGTGTTTCGTTCAAAATATATATTAAAAATAGCTTTTGAACATTATAAAGTTTAAAACCAACCTTTACTCATATTATAATTGCAATTAATACAAAGAAACCAATCGAAAACAATATGAATGTCAATTTCAAAGTTCCAAACTGTGTCTATTCACCCCGTTTTACGGTAAATTAAAACTTTCATAGATATCTACTAAGAGAGCTTGTACTCCCAGTCTTGATAGCAAATTAATAATTAGAACAACCACCAAAAATACTTCGAAACTGCGTCGCGTTTTAGGTGTTGAATTCTTCCTACTTCAACTCCACCTAGACCTTGATCTATCACCCTGGAAGTTATGTCGTGTTTGTCCAATGAAATTTAAGCCGCCGAGATTTACTTGTGTTTGCTTAAAACCTATATTTGCCAGTTTGTGAGAACTGCAAAATGCAAGGCTAAATTTTAGAACTGATTATTAAAAAGTATTCACTCTAGGGATTTTCTCAAATTATTGTTTAAGTCCAGAAGACGGCAAAGTTAACGAAAACTTTTATTTCGTTAATTTTTTTCTCATTTATTTTTAATGACTATTGAGCTAAAATTTTTTAGATATCATAAAAATTAATAAGTGTCCACGTTTTCATATCAATGCATTTTATCTGTACAAGTTTTTGTAATTTGTCTAGAACATATAGAGCAAGATTTTAATTCGTTATTTGGTATAAAATAAAGTTATCACCTAAAATATTAGCACTAGTAAGTATATCAGAATACTCAGAATAGTGTTATGCATTGAGAGAGGGTTAAACACAAAGGAATGTTTGGGAAATCAAAAAAATACACATTGTATTGTTTTGAGGATCAGGCAATAAACATCTTATGAAGTACATAATTAATATAGTTTTATTATTTACAATTACAATTATTAAAATAATATAAACAGATTTCAAACTGCTACCATAAGAATTAACGTCGAAACTCATTGTTGGTCCACAAAGCTACCAAAAAAATTACTACAACATACTATTATTAAAATCAATTAAATCGTAAATATTAAAAGGTACATTAATTATTATTTGGTCTAAGTTGCATATTATAAATAACGAAAATTATAAAAAAATATACAAACAACGGAATGTAGACATACCAAAGGTAGACAAATCACCTTTTATTGGTACACATCAAACATCTCTAGATATAACTGGAACATGGTGGGGTCACGTTACTTTAAAATTATTTAATAATTAGAATCAAGGCATGGCTAATGCAATTTTACACTATGTAACACTACGACAATTTCTTATGTTAAAATTATACAGTCTTTAAATTTTAATTGTAGAAGAGTACATACATGATTTAATTTTTAATAATATATAAGAAAAAAATTACATGACTTGTGCTCTCTATTAGTCAAGTGAGATTATAAAATAGAACTATATAAATAGAAATTGATTAGAGTATTTAAAACTTCAAACTGCTGATACTTGCTGATCGTCGTCTTCGTCATCCGGCACATCGTGATAATAGTCGTATGGTCGCGTAACACCCTCGTGGGAATGCGCACGACTCAAGCGCTCAAGTCGCGCCACCTGAGCAGCGAGCGTGTAAGGCGCCTGTGGCATTCTTGGAGGTGGAACGGGCCGCACGCAACTAGCCGTAGTGCACGAGCCATGCCCGCTATCGCTCGATGTAGCAGAGCCAGTTTTACGAAGTGGCAAGTTCACTAATGATGTTACACTACTGCTCTCCGCCGACAAATCTACCGGCAGTGGAGTTGGGGTATCAGAATGTGATCTTTCGTGCGCTGTTCGGGCACAGCAAATTCCTGGACCAGGGCCGTCACGACGGTGTGCACATGGCGACGGCCCCGGTGGCGGTGGCCTGGGCTGATGTGGCCTAGTTTTAGCTGGTTCAGATAATGCTAATAATTTTCGGACAGCTTGTGGTGAAGCTGCACCAAATTTATTCCCGGCAAAACTTTTTTTACCCTCACTTGCTGATGACGCACTGCTAGTTGTCGATAACGAAGGCGACGGATGTCGTCGGCGGGGCATAGCTGGGGCCGGCCCGGATCCCTCGCATTCTAAAGATAGCGAATGTAACCTCTCTTCATCCGTTTCCACATGCATACGATTCAAGTATGCCTTTACACGTCTTACCATTTGTGCTTCCTCGAACATTTTTTTGGGATTTGGAACATTTGACGACTTTTTTCTCCTTTTCACAGTTACCTGTCCTTGTTGCACACCAGTTGTGAGCTGATTAAGAGCAACCATGGCATTGGAAGGCGGTTGCTTTCCTAATTCTAATAATGTCAAAAGATCATATGGAGAACTACACATGTTTGTAAGAGTTCTCACTTCTTTAGCAATCATTCGCAGTTTTTCAAAATTGACCATTCCTTCAACTTTAGTATCATTACCAAGGTGAATAAATGTAAGGTCTTTTCTAACAACTGGGTAAAATGGTATAACAGGCGATCGACCTTGTTCAGTTGTGACTAATTGTCTGTACTTTGACATGTTTCTTGACGGATCCATTAGCATTTGTAAATCGGTGAAAAGTTTAATATATTTTGTAGGTAATTTTTCCCACGTCATTCTTAACCTAGACACAGCTCCGTGTCCTAATCCTGATATTATAGCGAACATTGAATTGAAGTTTTTGCATTCTTTACAGTGTCGCGCGACTTTGATAAATTGTTTTATAATTTTTGAACGCCGCACAATATTTTGTTCATTAACTACTTCTGTAACAACCCAAAACATTTCTTTATTGACAAGTCCAGCAAACTGCGACAGCATTGGTGTACCATATCTGCTCTTCAATTCAAATAAATCATCAACATACTCAGTACTTTCAATTTGCCGAAATATACAAAAATCTTGTAAGGTTAGTTGAACAGCAACCTCAACAGCATTTAGTTGCAAAAAATGAACCACACTCTCCCGGAGTAGTTCGGGCGCCATTTCGTCAGGTACTAAGGTTTCACTAACACCATTTGTTTTTAAATAATATCTAGAGCTAAGTCCAATCCTTTCAGCAAGATTTTGTAACTGGTCTGGTAAACGGTGTTGTTTTATAATTCCTCCTTGTGCGACTGAAACTTCACATAGTGAAAAGTTAGAACTAGGATCTGTTATGCCAAATTCTTGCAATGTTAACATTACAACTTCTCTAGCCGTTGTTTCCTTATGGACTAAAAGATATTTACATGTTTGATCAGCTCTGTAAACTTTGAGTACATGTTCGGGATAATCTGAAGATTGATATTCATCATAACAAATTGAGATTAAATCTGGGTTGCTGTGAGAATTATAAAAAGAGGTGCTTGTATTGGCTTTACTTAACGATTCAGAATTTGAGAGTATACTGTCGTCTGTGTGTATTCCATCAGCAATTGTATTTTTTGGTAGAATATTCATTTTCATAAGAGCTTTTTGAAGTCGCCTTTTTGGGCCAAGAGTCATAAAACCTTTTTGTGGTTCTTTTTTAACACTCAATGGTTGCGGTTTTTTAGTTGGAGATTGAAAACCTGCAGATAATGTTATCGGGTCGTCACTTAATAATTCTGCTGTAGATAATCGAGCTCTTGGATCCATTTGCCAACGCGCCATGTTGGTGCAACCTCGTTGCCTTGGCGAATTTTCTGGCATTAATAACATTTGCTTAAAGGCTAACAAGTTACTCTTCACTGTGATGCTCAAGTGTGTGGAACCTGTAATTATTTCCATAGCTTTTGCATGGCTTACATGTTGAAATGACTGGCCATTTACTTCTAGAACCTGATCACCTCTCTTCAAGCCTACATCTTCTGATTTAGAATGCTTTTCAACTTTTAATATAAAAATTCCGTATCCCCTTTCATAACCACCAAGTATAGTGAAATTTAAAGGTTCGTCTCTTGAAGATCGTGACAATGTAACGCTTCGCGTTCTTGCTTTTGCAGAACATGCTATATTAAGTAATCTCAGCTGGCTTTCCATTTTCTCACGTTCTAAAGCTGTTTCAAAGTTTTCAAGGAATTCCATCATATTGGGATCTGTTTCGAAATCTGTAAAGTGATTGTTTACCCAAAGCAACACAACTCTCGTAACCTTGTCACGATCACAAGGCTCAGAAAACCAGGCAAGCAACTGTTTAGCAACAACAAGGGGGCTTTCTATAAATGTCCTGTGTGTTAAAAGGAAATCTTCTACATATGTTGAATCTCGTGAGTTGTCTTCAATTAACTGTAACATTAATTGTTCTGGTGTTCCCCTTATTACAACATGTCCCTGTTGATGACCTGATTCCCCAGCTAATCCCCTATATTCTGTCACTAAGACTACAACTCCATTTTCGTTCTCATGTCTCCTTATATTCTCTTCTCCTTGATGCAGAATACGATAGTAATCAGTTTGTGTGATGCATACAAACTGACAGTCATCACATCTGGTTGTCATAACACCTCTGTGATATAATTTTTCAAGTGTCGCTTCAGCCATTCCAAAACTGTCACCAACATTAAGATACTCAATCTCTCCATTTTGATGTTCAATGCCTACATGCCCATTAATCAGGACTGACCAGGAATCATGTTCTTCTCCATCATTCATGACTACTGTTCCAGCTTTTTCTACCACAGCAAAAACCATTACAGCACAGAGTGCTTTACGCACTGTAAGAGTCATATTTGTAAAAGCTTTTAAATGTTGGGTGAATTCCAAAAGAATTTCAATATCTTCGTCAGTTCTATCACTTGGATCTTTTTCAAGGCAATCTCTCACAGCATCTCGCACAGTGAGACTATCCATACTCTCTTCCAGATCTTCCTCCTCATCTGAATCCACTATGGATTCAAGGAGACCTGATAGATCTACCTCCATGTCCATATCTAAAGAGCTGTGAACTGACGTCATAGTGTCACTGCCACTATATGCCGAGCTGGTATCGCTCGCGTTGGAGCACTTTAGTGTGTGGGGGTACAGTTCCGGACTGTGACGGCCGCCACGCCCACCTCTCAACATTGTGAAGTTTCTAAACTTTCTTGAGTTACTCCAACAACTGAAAAAAAATGAAATTCATTATTTCCACAATTAATAGTAAATATTATAAGTAAAATATTTTAGAAAGATTTAAAATAGTTAGATTAATTACTATTATAAATATTTAAATATAAGTATTTAAATAACTTTCTTTCTTTTGTTCTTAATTTTATAAAAATGGTGTTTTAAAAGTAAAAAGATATAAATTATTTAAGTATATACCATGTTTTGAATTAAATGGCCTGAATGTTATGTAACTAGATAATATATAGTAGGCGCGCGAGTTGAATGCAGTCGGGGTCTGAGGTAAAGGGCGGGAGAGTGCCCTCCCGCCGCCCGCTCTACTTGTTTCGAATGCCCGTAGCCGTAGTGTAGCGTGATCCTTGATAACTATCGCACGTTCCTCGATTCCGTTTTAGATTTGACGTATATTTTCAAGCTCAGCATCTCAAGAATTTACAAAAAAACGTTTTTATTCATCGCCAAACTCGGGAAATTTCGAAGAAAGTACTGGATATGTGTGTTGAAGAAAAACAAAAGAAGTTTTTGACCTTGCCATTAAATGATTTGATGATTATTTTGGTCGATTTTCTAAACGGACATTTGCTGTTATTCAAATAGAAGCTAAACATTCGCCCTCTATAACAGGAAATTCGTGTAAGAAAACAAAAACATGGCCGAATAGAAGTTTAATACAAAGAACTATAGTAGAATTTTATTAACAAAAAAAATTGTTTCTACCTGTCCTAAACTTCTAGCAGCTATTAGAGAAAAAATTAATTTCCATGGGGAGTGATCAGTTTAAGATTAAAACAAAAACACATAAGTGGCCGAAGTGTGCCAGCTGTTGTATTTGCTCGGTCAACATATTTGCCAAAAATCCGTCAATATATAGACAATAAAAAATAGAAATATTTTTGGGTGAAACGTGGGATGATAATAATTTAACTTAAAAAACCGACCAAGAGCGTGTCGGGCCACGCTCAGTGTAGGGTTCCGTAGTTTCCCGTCCGTCACAATAAGTGTTCCCACTTATGAGTTTAAAGGTGGGTATCCATTTATGTTCGCGCTACAGCAGCGCTCCGCGCTCCTGCAACTGCTCCCGGTAGTGGGTACTGTTGTTTCCATCCAAGTTCAAAATGATTTTCCTAGAAAGTCCTTATAAAGTTCTACTTTCAGACTTTTTTCATATTTTCTAAAATTATGGTTTAAAAGTTAGGGGGGACACATTGTTTTTTACTTTTGGAGCGATTATTTCCGAAATTATTGACATTATCAAAAAATGATTTTAGTAAACCCCTATTCATTTTTAAATACCTTTCCAACAATATATCACACGTTAGGGTTGAAATTAAAAAAAAATCACTTCCCACTTTACATATAGGGGGGCTACCCTAATAAAACATTTTTTTCCAATTTTTATTTTACCACTTTGTCGGCGTGATTGATACACATATTGGTACCAAATTTCAGCTTTCTAGTGCTAACGGTCACCGAGATTAAGCGAGGACGGACAGACGGATAGACAAACATGGCGAAACTATAAGGGTTCCTAGTTGACTACGGAACCCTGAAAATGCTGGAGAAATATTAAGATTGATGCGATGTTGATGGATACCAGTTCCACAAACAGGCTCATTCTCGTACACGCAGGTTCGCGAAGTGGTTTTTTTTTTTAAAAAATAATGCTAAGCTGTTTTTTAAAGCTGGTACTCTATCAGGAGCTTATCACGGCCAAATGAATGAACAAGAAAATAAAGTCCTAAGTCCCACACCAATCCTGTAACATTAGAATGGTTTAATAAAAATAATGTGCAAACATCTCTGACTATGCAAGAAGACGAGCTCTTTCATTTGATTGATTTGCATAAGCCTAGAGAAAAGACGTTAAAAGTAGATCAACTTATAAAGAGCCATGGCCACGTTGTAGTTAGATTACTACCGCATATATGTGATCTCAACCACATTGAGTTGACTTGGACAAAAATAAAAAGAATTGTTAGATAGACAACACAACATCAGTTCAGATTTAACTTTATAACAAAACTTAAAGATCCATGCCCTACCCTTGGAGGCGGATTTGCTTCTCGCCAGATGATCCCAACGTTGTTCTGTTGTGCTACAGGGAGTGTAACTTTTTATTCCATCATCTGTAGGTACCACAGATGATGTAATAAAAAGTTCCAGCAGAACCCAGCCACGGTTTGGTCGCTCCTGCAAAATTGCATTACGCCATAAGCAAGAGTGCTACCAGGCCTGGGCCCACGCATCAACGTCTCGGGATACAAACAGCAGCGCTCTTAAAAAGAAGTACAATTTCGCCTCTAGGTCCTTCAAGTGTCATTGTTAAAGCAAGAGCACGTCGGCAGAATTGGCAAGAAACTAGTTCGTCTGTACACATGCATTCTGGTCTCTCGCGAAAGCTGTCCAAAGGAACTTCTGTCAACCATCTCTCCCATCTCTGCACAAGGAGGACGACTCATTGGCCCATGCCGCAAAGGACAAAGCCGATCTGCTGGGCTCTCTCTTTGCGTCCAACTCGACGCTTGATGACGGGGGGAACACATCGCCGTCCATCCCGCGGTGTGAGTTCTCCATGCAGGATGTGCTGTGACCCAACACTCGGTACGCAGGGCCCTCCTCTCCCTGGACGTCAACAAGTCGAGTGCTCCTGATGGCGTCTTTCCTATGATGTTGAAGACGTGTGCTCCGGAGTTGGCACCGGTTTTAACGCGTCTTTTCTGGTACTCTTACTCCCTAGGCGTAGTCCCGAAATCATGGAAGACAACTTTAGTGCACTCGATCCCTAAAAAAGGTAACCGCTCTGATCCGTCCAACTACAGGACTATCGCCATCAACTCCTTGTTCTCTAAAATAATGGAATCCATTATTAACAGCCATCTCATGCGGTACCTTGAGGATCACAAGTAGTGACCGCCAGTACAGTTTTCGTCGCGGTCGCTCGGCTGGTGATCTTCTGGGTTACCTAACTCATAAATGGCTGAGGCAGTAGAGTCCAAGGGTTACGTTACATAGGCCGTTAGTGATTTAAGAGAAGCTTTCTACCTCGCACAACTTCTTTGTGAATTCGACTACCACCAGAGATTTTTCTGGACCGATACGACTTAAGGACCTTCAAGAAAAGAGCCTACTCCTTTTTAAAAGGCCGGCAACGCATCTGCGATTCCCTCGGTGAAGCATTTGTTCATGGGCGGCGGTAATCACTTTCCATCAGGTAAGCCATATGCTCATTTGCCCCCTCTCCTATAAAAAAAAAGATATTACAGAGTTAGCACTTAGATCACAGAGGAAGATTGGCGCGGATTTGACGATCATTTAGAAAGCTTGGAACAAAATTATTGCCAAAGATGATGGTTAAACACTGACTATTATTCTCTATTTAAAAAATAAATCATACATTGACAATTATTATTGTGCTTTGTTCAATATTTTAAATTTAATCAAAATTGTTTCGTAGATACAAGGATATGTATGTGGTTACAAACATTCACAAAAACTTTCACCTTAAAATTTATAATTTTTTATTTAATTTGCAGCATATCGACATATCACTTATTAACACAACACTAGTGTATTCCTAAGCTCTGCAAGAAACTCGCGCGCCTTATATATGCATTTATATTATATAGTAAGATAAAATTTTCTAAGAATGGGTGGAGCCATTGGTATGACATTCAGGATTGTAAGATTATTGAGCAAGTACGCCCTAATAAAAACATGAGTAATGTTTTCAAAACGTGAGTATGAAAATATTTACAGAATAATTCCAAGTAAGTCATTTGCATCTTTATAGACCAACTTTTGATCACAATACCACCTGAAGGAAAGCAGAGTTGAGGGTCAAAATGTTATGAGAAGACTAGAAAATACCTATTCACTCTAATCTTTAATTGATCAAGATTGGAAAATTATACTGCTTTATTTGCATCCGACACTTGTCATCGAACATCTGTAAGTGTAAATAAATATTGTCTAAATCTTTATCTACAATGATCCATGATGCCAAAAGGGTTTAATCGCTCAATGGTGTGAAAAAGTAAAACTAATGTGTTTCCAAATAACATAGCTGTGGGAACCCGCACAAGATGGACAGTTGCATTCAAATAAAGGTATTCCATATACCTAAACCAACCACATTTTATTTATGTCACTGTTAAGAAAATCATGTATAGCTCTTTAAGCATATGGACTTTTATTAAATGATTCTTTGATTTTTATATAAAAAAAAAGAATTACCCACAAAAAGTAATTTCTTCAGTGCCACTTGGATATTTATTTAACTTATACAAATTGTACAGGGATGTACTAGTTGGTCATGATAATAAGATTTTAAGAGTACCCTTAACTGACGAGCATGTATGCACAGGTATATGGATGTGGAAGAGGCGAGAGAGGTGTGTCAGGATTGTGCCAAATGGAAGTCTGTAGTCCCTGCCTACCCTCTGGGTGACAGGCGTGAGTGCTTACGTATGTATGTTTTTTATAGCATTGGGTGACAAACGGGCATACAATCCACATGATGGTAATTGGATGCTGTAGTCCATAGACATTCACATTTATCCTCAATTAAGAATCAAAATGCAAATGCTTTGTCACCCCTGAGGACTAAGATGGAACGCCTCAATTCCAGTAAAACGGGTCTCCAGTTCTCTACACTCACCATACGAAACACAGCAGCCTTACGCTGCTATTTTATGCTGGTATTCTGTGAGAGTGTGGTCCTTCCCCAGTCGAGCCGACCCATTCATGCTACATCTAAAATATAGCTGCAGCTTGGCTCTACCACGTAATAAAGATACTTAGCTTTGGCTTTAGAATGCACTGTTGACAATTTTTAAAAAATTTTCAAATTCAAATTCAGAAATATTAAGACTTCAGCTGATTAAAGATTCAAACTATATTAAAGCTTAATTCAACCTAATTTTTTTATAGACATCTATGTTTAGCCTTGATTAAGAATCAAAATGCAGATGTGTTGTGGCCTAAGTTGGAATGCCTTGTTTCCAATAAAAATGGTTTCCAGTTCTCTACCCTCACCATACAAAACACAGCAGAATTGAGCTGCTATTCTGAGTCGAAACATTCCCTGGTCAAGCGGACCCATTTGTGCCACACTATATAGTTACAGCATGGTTCTTCTATGTATAAATGGTGATTTAATAAATAAGTACTTGCAAAAAAACACATACAAAGTGTCTGACTTGACATGCACAAAATTATATAACAAATTATATTACGACAGTGGTACATTTTAATTTTCATTATATTATTTTATAGCATAACAGACATTAAAAAAAATGTTAAAAGTAAAATGAAATTATTAGCCAGAAATAAGGACATGGGAAATGTATTCTTTTATAGGAGTAGGGTGACAAACAAACACACGGTCCACCTGATGGTAAGTGGTTGCTGTCGCCCATAGACATCTACATCTAACCTCAGTTATGAATCAAAATGCAAATGCGTTGTCACCTGTGATGACTTGGTCTAGCCAACCCATTCATGCTACAACTATACTACCAATATAGCTGCAGTATGGCTCTACCACGTAAAATGTACTAGTTGAGACTCTATTATTTCTGAATTATTATTTGTACTTTTAAGGTGGTATTCCGAAACAATCTCAAATTTCACAAGGTCAAAATTTGAATATAGATCTCAAAAGATGATAGCCAAATAAATATTAACAAAGTTAAGTTTGAGTTTAAAATCAAGTTTGTCTCTAAATACCGGCTTACATATTGTATAACCTCCTCTCTCTATGGTTTCCACACTCAAAACTTATTTTCTCGGAACAGTTCAATGCTATTAGATGGCATATGCATTTACCAGCTTGAATGGATCTATGCTCCCAGGAGGCAAGCACACCAGATGTGTAAAAGAAGGTCAAATATTCCATCAGTGTATCATATCAAATATTGGTTGTTTACTCTAATGGATAGACTTCATTCTCAATACTCTGTCATACTTATTTTAATTTCTGCTAAAAATTCACACTGCACTCGGTTGTTCACACAGTTACCAAGTGTTTTCATTTTGTATTTTTATCCAACACATTGTATTATTTTTGTATTTTTCTGTGAACAGTTTAATATTCTAATTAATACTTAGAAAATTGAAAATATTTTTAGTTATTTTCAGTGTAAACCTATAAATCTGTTTTACAGATTATGTGAGTTAGATAAATATCCAATAAGATGTAGCAAATATTATGGCAATATGTACAACATTATATTAAGATAAACTGTGATTATTTGCAATCTTTCTGAAAAGATATGAGGCATGAGAGTGACCAGCCTGGCAAGTGACATTCAATCAGTATTATGTAATAATGTACTTGCACTCGCAACACTTACCCATTTATTCTACTTGCCCCTGTAGAGTATTAAGCAGATAAGTGGATATTATAAATAAAAATTTTCCATGCACTTAAAAGCTGAAATTAACACTATTATAATAAAAAAAAACAAAGGTAATTAGTGCTCTAATGGAAATAGCTCTTACTGATATATCACATGGCACTGTCAGCCTTTAATTTATTCATTAATTTGACCTTGATGTACAGTTTCACCACTTTGTAATTATTTGTTATATTTAGGTTCAGATGTACAATAATAGAACAGGCAAAAATACTTAAACACAATCCCACCTGGTGGTAAGTGGTGTTGAAACCCTAGATAGTAAATTGTATAATAGTATTCATTAGAGATGAACCGTTACAAATTTTACAAAGCTACAGAGTACTGAAGTACTACTCCATTTTACGTTAGAGGTAAATAGAGCTGAGCCGGAGTACTCAGTTCAATGTGAATGCATTTCTGAGGTAGGAAATAAATTATAAGCATGCCTTCGATGCACAACTGCCAGGCCTCAACTCCAACTCATTGTCCAAATCTATTATTCATTATTTTCATTCATAACATTCTATCAAAGTCCACTGCAATTTATGTGTTAAAAATAACGTAAGTCCCTAAATTAAAAAATTAAAAATATATACATCAGTCAATAGGTGAGCGGGGCGATACTAATTTATCATAGATGATACACTTTGCTGGCAGTTAAGCAACTGCAGTTTTTTATTATTTTAAGTTATTATCAGGAAGATGCGCATCTGCTTCAGTTTCAATCTGTCGCCATATATGGCATCCTCAGGATGCTATATTTTATTATCTTACAACGCCACTACATGGCATACACGTCTATCAGCTTAAAAGCCGCAAATCGCTTATAGCATGTTTCTATTTATTTAAAAACCTTATATGTTGTAAGGAAATAATATTTATGTTTAGTTCTTCTTATGTATATGGCCACGTTTGTAAAATTAAAAAAATTGTCATAGCTTTACTTATAAGCATGCTTTGTAAAATATTATAACTAAGACTTTATTCTTCGAACCTCTATTAGGCTTAATACGAAATACACTGAGTACTGAGTAATAAGCAAACACTTGGCGCATCTCTAGTATTTATATTGTGTTACGAATGAGGGTAGGAAACCGATAAGTGTTAAAATTCCTTAGACAGACCTTAGACAGGCAGGCAACTAGCTTAAGTTATTCCACAAGTCTTAATCTCCGTCATTATTCTATCCACCATGGTTATGCTTTCAATACAAGCAAATAAGGTGATATTGCAGCAAGGGCAGCCTTTACGTCACATTGTGATTGACAGAGTTGCTGTTGGTTTGCATACTTTATTCGTTTTGGTGGTGTATTCATTTGCATTGCTGCGTTGAAGAGTTTAATTAATTTATTATAATGTAAAGTCTAAGAAGTAATCATTTATTTAATTAGTTTTAAGAATATTGTCTATTAATTTATTGCAAGAAGTTATGTTATATACAAATATTATAAATAAGTAATAAAGTCACTAATCCTGCGGTTATATTTACGAAATTAACATGCTCGATCACATTTTTTTAAGAAATTTATCTAATAAATGCTAATCTATTCAAGAGGAGTTTACATATACATACATATATTCCAAGAGTTATATTGGTGTAGTATAGTCCCATTTACTTTGTACACAAACAACATATTGATATCAACACAACTATGTTTTTAAAATATGAAGTGGCAACTGTTACAGCGGCATCATCTGTAGAGTCCTAGTTAGTCTGCACGGATTCATTTTTCGCAAAATTTTCAATTTTCATTCCTTAATTCCGAATGCACTTACAGGCATATTTAATAGTATTTTAAGAACTATTTTATATGTCTATGTATAGCACAATATATTAATAAGCAATAGTGTAAACATTAAACAAAAAACTCAATTTATGAACCTTCACAATTTCTATTTATTTTGCATTCATGGCGGAACTGTCAGTGCTTCCATGTTGCTTTCTAATTAGTCTTCCACCATTTTCAACTGACCGACGCCTCTTAAATGTCTATCACAGCACAACACATAAAACTACAGTATGAACACTATTTATTAGATAATAATTAATTCAATTTAGTAGAGATTTTGAAGACAGTCAAAGTCAGTTTTATGAAATTTAGAAAGCTATACTTTCTCAACGTAGGACAACTCGTAGCCACAGATAAGAATTTTAAATAGTACAAAGTACTCTGTGGCTAGCTGCAACTACATTTTTATTTATTATCTATGATTTAAACCAAAAATCCAAAAAACGATTGTCAATTTTAAAGAAATCCTTAGAGCAACGCAGTGCATTCATTCTACCTATATAAAATTCTTTGTTGCCGCGCATCGCACAGTTACACATCAGTCATTACGGGGTGGCAGTCACTTTCACAGTACGATGGGACGGTAATCCTACACAACCGGCGGAGAGAGATCAGTCGTACATCGCCAACTTCCTCATTCCGGGATTATAAACCGGGATCTCGTGATCAGCAATCTCGTTTACGACCAGTAGACCAACGAGGCAGTCAAAAAATTGTGCTTGTAGGCGTGTGTAACTCTTTACGGAACTAACCCACAGATCGGAATCACTAAAGTGATTCAAAAGATTGGTTCAGTAACAACGTTTCAAATGCCTCATTTAGATCTGAAACATTACTTTGCTCTGTGCTCATTTCGCGCGGCGCGTCGCTCGCGGTGTGAGTTAATTGACGACCAATTTATGGAGAATGGACAAGAAAATAGTGCGCAAAGGGCCGCTGCCTGGAGGTCACTGGGGTGTGTCTGGAGCTGGCGCTGGATATGACTGCATTCGGGCCGACAGCCGAGCGCGTGACGCTGTCAGACCGCTCAGCAGCCCCCCAGAAGGCTTGGTGCCGGCTGGGTCTTCTCAGACTCAGCAAGCGACACCCGCCACTAGTGTAGCACGTCGCATGCGTTGGTCGCAATATATGAACACAAACGCATTGCGGGCGTACTTTAGAGCAAAAGGAGAATAAACTGAAAGGTTGGCATATCGAGCTCGGATGCATCACTTTATTGCAGAGCTGGAGCCATCTCTTACTGTCACTGAGCAAAACCTGGCAGACCGAGTTCGGTACATCCTGCGCACCAACATATTTCATGATGCCGAACTCGAATGACTACGACGTGTGACTGTTACCCTCATCGGATGAAGATGCTACAGCTGAGAATGCGGCGCCAATAATTGCACAGCAGCCTGCACATGTGGGTATCGCCGTAGTCAGACGATAATGGAATAGTCTCCCATGAATTAGAGAAAATGAGGAGCATATTGGAGGAGGCGATTATGGTAACGCGCAGTACGCCTCTCGAAAATCGACCACGACTTCCCCGCACACCCCTAAGAAAGCGGAATCGGGCAGTCTTGCGGGTTCTTAACCCAATGCTGGTGATCTATTTGGAGGCCAGCCGGAACATTTGCAAGACGGAATCAATTCTTTTTGGCACCGCACTGGCAGTGTGCCGTATTATTGACGCCAAACCTCCAGAGTGATCAGAAAAGTCTCTATAAATCATTGGAGAGACCAAAGGTATGTGGAACATGCCCAGTACCGGATCAGGCCAATACTGTCGCATTCTGGCGCGGCCTGTGTTCAGAGCCCGTACACCACAGCGAGGGCCATGGGATGGAAGTTGTGGCGATCTGGAGTGCGGGCGTTACGCCTGTGGATCCCGTCACTATAACGCCGGACGACTTGGCTGAGGCGGTCCGTGGGGCCCCGAACTGGAAAAGTCAGGGACTGCACGGGCTGCATTAATACTGGTTGAAGGGGTTCGTAATGTGTCACGCTGTGCTCCCCGACAGTTTCAAGAGGCTATCGACCGGAAGTCACTCCCGAGCCTCTTCACTGCTAGGATCACTCACTTGATACCTAAAGATCAGGATACCACAGATCCGAGCATAGACCGCCCTATCACGTGTTTACCCACCATATATAAGACACTGACATCGATTTTGAACGCGAGAATCACTCGTCACCTGGAGCTAAATCAGGTGATGTCACGCGCTCAGAATGGATGTCGGGACGGTGGTCGTGAAACTAAGGAACCACTCTTCATTGACGCGGCCATTAGCAAAGTGGTATAGCTCAACCGGCGAATCTTCTCCGCCGCCTGAGTAGACTACAGAAAGACATGCGACTCGGCGCCCCATACATGGCTAAAGAGGGTCCTCGAGCTGTATAAGGTTGACTGTACAATTAGAGACTTCCTCGAGCAGTGTATGGAACAGTGGAGTACGATCTTTTGTCGTCTAGGCGAGCGGATTACCGCATAAGATAAGAGAGATAAGAAGGGATATCTTCCAGGGTTATTGTCTGAGTTCAATCTGGTTCTGCCTCTCCCTAAACCCTCTCAGTACCTTATTGGAGGGCTACGGAAAGGGATATCAGCTTCAGAAGGAAGGGATAAAAGTGACCCACCTTTTCTATATGGATGATCTCAAGTTGTTCGCCTCCAGTTGCTCCCATCTTATGTAATTGCTGAACATCACTTGGGAATTCAGCAATTCCATCAGAATGGAACTGGGGACAGATAAGTGTGCACACCTCCATGTCGAAAGGAGTAGGGTAGCCAATTTTGAGGGCATAGATTTACCTATGCCCATCATCATAAAGGGTCCGAAGCAAAAACATACCCATACCTGAGTATTTCACAAAACATAGGTATCGATGAGGCGGACATGAAACAGTCAGTTTGCGATGTGTTTTATGCACACTAGACAAAAGTTCTTAGCAGCCTTTTGTCGGGCGTTAATAAGACACGCGCACATAACGGTTGGGTCATGCCTATTCTTATATATACCTTTGGCATACTCAGATGGACTCAGACCGAACTAAACGCTTTGGATAGAAAAGTCCGCACTGTTATGACATCCCACAGGATGCATCACCCGATATCATCAGTTATGAGGAGTACTTGCCGCGGAAACATGGTAGGCGTGGCTTTTTAAGCCTTCTCACCATGCATAATCGCGAAATGTGTAGTCTCCGTAATAATTTTCCGGCGAGATCGGATGATCCATTTTAGAAGGACATCATTTCGTGTGACATAAGGTTAATTCCTCTATCCTTAGCCAACGAGCAATTGCAAGACCCAGCAGTACAGTGCATTTCCGAACGGGAGATCGTATGGAAGGAGAAGGAGCTTCACGGGAGGTTCTACAAATCTCTCCATGAGCTTTTCGTAGACACAGCTGCCTCTCTCCACTGGCTACTTTTTGGTGACCTCTTCGGAGAAACCGACGGTTTTGTCTGTGCAATACAGGACCCGGTTATTAAGAACAACAACTATCGGAGATACATCCTAAAGGATGGTACCGTCGACATCTGTCGAGCTTGTCGCCATCACGGTGAGTCACTTAGACATATCATCTCTGGTTGTTCGGCACTTTCTAACTCTGAGTACTTGCACAGGCACAACCTAGTGGCCAGGATTCTACACCAAGAGCTCGCTCTGAAGTACGGTCTCATGGATGTGAAACTGCCTTATTATAAGTACTTGCCGGAAGCCGTGCTCGAAAATTACCGCGCCAGGCTCTACTGGGACTGGGCCATCATCACAGACAGGACTATTATTGTGAATAAACCTGATATTATGCTCATGAACCGGGCACAGTCAAGGATATTTTTGGTCAACATTACCATTCCATATGACGAGAATCTTTACAAACCCGAATCAGATAAGAAAAACAAATCTAGACCTGGCTCACGAGGTTACTGACATGTGGGGTGATCTGCCGACCGAAAGTATTCCTGTAGTCGTTTCTGCGAATGGGCTGATCCCGATCAGCCTTTCGGTTCATCTGAGGCGGCTGGGACTCCGTGACGAACCGCTCCGGGCGCAAATCCGGTGCTCCTCGATATCGCCCGCACCGTCCGTCGGTTTCTTTCACTTTTCCCCTAACCCTCGGCCGTTTGGTCTCCCCTGCCGAGGGCTTTCCATTTTGTTGGGCTTTTATTTATTTATGTATGTATGTTTGTTTAGCTGTTTATTTATTTATGTTAGTATAATTAATATATACTTATGTATATTTATCACTTCCTTTTGTATATTTATTCAGACCAACCAGATATGAATACTTTATAATACCCCATATTATAATAATAATAATTAAATGTAATTATATATTTATGGAACCCAACCAGACGAAAAAAACTATATAAAATAGATAATAAATAAAAATAGATAATTTAGTAAATGATCTTACATAAATTATAACCGATGAAGAGGTCTCCTTTTAAGTTTTAAGTTAGCACTTACATTATTATTAGCACCAAAATTATTACTATTTGCATTATCTTTACATAATAATTAACTAACTATAAAAATTCATAATATTTATAAATTAATAATATTTACGCCAAAGGTGTAAATAAATTACATTATTTCATATTGCTTAAAAAAGCATCAGTATCATCATAGCTCTTATGAAATAGCCCTTTGCTAAGAACATATTTACAATTATTGTTTACGCCAAGTTGTGGCATTTGAAGCTTGCAAGGTGCGTGCCGGGTGAGGAACCGGTTAGCGGGTTGCGCGGGGGGAGTATTCATTTGCGCCGGCGACCGCGCCTGCTGGCAGTCGGCAGGGATCCTTGAGCGCTGAGGCCGCGCCGGTGGGGGTCGCGAGATTAGCCTAGAACATTCGATTGCGCGACGACAGTGTCGATTAGAGGTCGCGGGTTTTAATAAGAATTACGGCGTCGAATAACGACGGCCTCCATGGTGTTGTGTTTTGTCGTTAATATACGTGACAACGAGGCTTTTTTGGGTTTGACTATTTTAACATCGATTGCTAATAATTTGCGTCAACGAGTGGCTCGTGTAGTTAATTAAAGTTAAAATAAATTAGTTTGTCGATTAGAGGTCGCGGGTTTTGATAAAAATTACGGCGTCGAATAACGACGGCCTCCATGGTGTTGTGTTTTGTCGTTAATATACGTGACAACGAGGCTTTTTTGGGTTTGACTATTTTAACATCGATTGCTAATAATTTGCGTCAACGAGTGGCTCGTGTAGTTAATTAAAGTTAAAATAAATTAGTTAAATTGTACGAAGGAATTTTTCTTTCGTGTGAAACTTTGTAATCTGGATGTAGATCGCGTTCCCTCCGATTATATTTGTGCTAAGTGACGTTGGACTTTAGTTCCGATAGCGGCTAACGCCCTCTGGCGTCAGGTTACATTACACACTTCTCACACATCACTCACACATATCATTTACTTGCCCCTGACGACGCCTTGTGGTCGACCTACACCTCCAGAATTCGTTAAGTTTTGTGTTTGCGTATTTAGCCGCTATAAATTAATTATCCTTAGGCCTTTGGGCCCTCCCCTCCGTTACTCGTCGAATTGGGTTACTGATGGTCCCTAGCTCAATCGACTTTTGTCGGAGTAACGGAGGGCCGTAACAATTATGGTAGTTAAGGTGATGAATTTTTATGCCTTTACTAATGGCGTTGTATAGATTAGCTGACTGTTTTACATATTGCCTTTCAGCTAAAACAGTTTTAACAGCGACAGCTGTAACCAGACACGTTTTTCCTTCTTTTGTCTTCAGTACAACGGTTTAACTTCATACCTATATGCCGTTTTGGAACTGAATATAAGATGTACCGTTTCCTAACAGTAGTAAGTAAATTACTAATGAACAGCTGCAACTAGTACTTAAGGGATCATAGTATATGTAAAGTTTAATTTTGGAAATTAATAATAGGCTTACTTCGAATATAATTTGTAAAACATGTATAACTAGTTTTCAAAGTATTAAAAGTAAGTAGGTTAGTGTTCTGCTACTTAGCGATCCTAGCAAGGCCTTCTTCAGCATATCTACGAACAGAATCCCAGGAGTCACCAGTAAATATTAATGCAGTATCATCTGTATAGGAGATTATGTTGCCCTCGTTAATGTTCATGTTGGTTAGACAACTTGTGTACCTAGATTAAAAACAAAGTAATATAATTCATTGCTTAAGTATTCACCTATCTGTACTTTCTGCTTGCGATCCTTAAGATATTCTTTAAATAATTCTAAGTGAGTACCCCTTATACCTATATCTACAAGGATTGATTTTACATATTTCTAAGAGATCCTCATAAGCGGCGGACTTGGATTGCAGCTTATAGAAATTATGAATCTTTGATACCTAAACAGACTAGCACCATTTGCTCCGAACATTTTGATAAATCATTTTTCACACATTAAATGAAACTAATTTCTCAGATTTTATCGCGTTAAATTGTGTTTATTGATTCCCGAAGTTTCGGATGCTTTACACAGTACGAACTTTAATGCCGCACCTTTGACAAAATGCTGTACGTGCTGCGACGGCGCGGCACAAAAACGACTGTATCTAAGCCAACAGACTGTACACCAAGGAAAATGAAACTTAAAAACGCTTCGAAATAAAAAGCAATAGCATAAAAAGGTTTCAATGGCAGTGACAACCAATGGAGTCAGTCAGTCAGTTCCTACTAAAATTCTTCGGTAGCTTAATGAATGATATATCTGAAACCTTTTATTGGTCATTGAGCATCCATCCATGCAACAATTATAGTAGGAACGACGTTTTGCCATTATAATTTATCAAACAAGTAATATACATACTTACTTACTTATCGTCACGCACAATCCCTAACGGGGTAGCCAGACAGAACAGATCGCCAAGTGTCACAATCCCTACATACCTCTTTCGCCTCTTTCAGGTTCATTAACTTCTTCATACATGCACGTCTAGGTATCCGAGTACTCTTGACCCTCCCCTCTTCGAGCAATTTGCTCACATGGTCTTCGAAAGTTAGTCTCGGTCTACCTCGACACCTTTTAATATTTACTTTCGCTCTATATATGTATTTTCTTCACCATTCGGTCTTCACTCATTCGTTCAACGTGCCCAAACCATTGGAGTACGCCCCTATCAATTTTTGTGATAAGGTCATCTTTCAATCCTGCCATATTGCGAATCTCTTCGTTTCGCTTTCGGTCGGCTATGGTAACGCCACACATTTTACGAAGAGATCGCATCTCCACTGCATTCAACTTGCTTTTATGCTTCTTCTGGCATACCCAGGTTTCGCTGCCATATAACAAAGTCGGTACCAACACTGCGTTATGTATTGCAAGGCGTGCACTCTTCACCACGCCTTGCCTTTTTACTAATGCATTCAGGGCACCATTGACTTTGTTTCCGGCAGCGACACGCCTATCCACATCTAAATCACATCTTCCATCCCGGCTGAAAGCACTCCCCAAGTATACAATTTCATTTACCTGTTCTAGACATTCCTGATTTACCCTATAAGTAATATACATAACATATATATATATATATATATATATATATATATATATATATATATATATATATATATATATATATAATTTTTAAATTACGTTAAAGTTTTTAACTATTTAATCCTAAACACTAAACAAAAACAATTTCAACAAGTATTTATAAAAAACTATTTACAACGATACGAACGAACAAATTTATACGTAAACAGCGTCAAAAACTTTAACATTCAATCGCGTACAACGCTAGCCCCGACTGCATATGAAGTAGGTACTTAGGTAATTTACCGTACAGTTATCAGTTTGTCGTCCCTTGCCGATGACGGTAAAAATATAAAATTTGATATAGATTACTAGCTACCAGACGGATTCTGCAGATAAGGAGTAGGACTTCCTTTCTGCCGATTAATGCCAATAATTTTTTTAAATAGGTAAGTTTTTGGAATTGCCGGTGGTGATAGCTTAAGGTCTAGCTTACGCTGGTTTTGATCGTCGCCAGTGCCATTAAAATCTTGTGGTTATTTACCATATACATCTATCGACTTTCTTCGTCACTTTGTCTAGTAGGGGGCCGCTTTACATTATCAGTACAAGATCACTGCTACTCGAGAACCTTGCTACCGTCAGTTCCTCGAGCTATATGGCTGGTTCATGGTAATGGTGGTTAATATAGCGCATAGCGCCATATTATAGCGTGCTATCTCTTCATAACGCATAGCGCGTGCTATGTAAGTAGTCGCCATGGCGCTATGACGCTTTGGCGCTATTCATATCAAGCGGCAATTAGTTCTAGCAGCAGCGCTGTTGGGAGTAAACGTGTGACACAAATTTAATTTAGCAGCACGCTATTCATCGTGCGGGAACTAATTTAGTGTTACACGTTATTTAGTTAGTGTATACTGTATATTTATAAGTGATCGAAGGACACAGTTGTCTGCTACAAAAGAAGCCTAACTAATGTTTTTAAATGTGAATAAAATATGGATACAAGTTGTAAAAAAGTCAAAAGTTGTTTGTAAAAAAGAGCGGATGTCACAGATCCTTCGTGCTCTCTGTAACAAACGAACGAGGGACCTGTGACAGCAAACACCTGGCCGCCGAGCTTCAGCAAGTCAAGCAGGTTCTGCACGACAACAAGCTTAGGGTCCCGGGCCTCCGTCACAGTGACCGAGTGAAGCCGGCCACAGTCGAGCGTGTGCCTGCTGTACTACCATATGTCAGAGGTGTCACAGACAAGATTGGCTACATCTTGACGCGAGCTTCTATTAGAACATTCTACAAGCCGCCGAAGAAGATTAGTCAGTTCTTACCATCTGTCAAGTGTCATATTCCTCTACAAGATGCAGGAGTGTACAAGCTTGATTGTGATTGTGGTCTCTCATATATAGGGCAAACAAAGAGATCAATTAGAACCCGCGTAAAAGAACACATAGCTGACGTGAAGTATCAACGTTCCGGGAAGTCTGCAGTTTGCGATCATATCCTAGACGGCCCCAACCATTACATCAGATTTGATAGACCACAAATCCTCGCGAAAGAACATCGATTCCTACCAAGGATGATACGTGAGGCTATTGAAATTAAAAAACATCCTAATTTCAATAGAGAAGGAGGCTGGGTACTACCACCTGCTTGGGATCCTATAACTAATAAAATTAAAACTAAACCCAAGCACGCCACTGCAAGACTTCAAAACACAGTTAGTTCATTCTGCGTAGATCGGACCAAACACAATAATTAAAAAGCTGAAGGTACTCCGGGTTAACTTTGACATCGGGACGTCAGTCACCTCAGTTCCCCGTGACCATGGGTGCTGAAAAGCACCCGAAACGTCGGGTATTAAAAATAAAATTAATAAAAGGCGACAAAATCCGTAAAAGTAGTTTTAATCAATGTATAGTGTTCGCGTAAATATAAGAAATCATTATGTAAACCTCTAAATTCGTGCAAAATTAGGGCATTTTACGGTACTCTGATTCTACTGCGGATATTCTTATTTTCTTTAAAAATATGAATCGTAAAATAGTACTAATCTATCATAGAAACTCATTTTTTTTTCAGCTTTCTTATACCGCTAGTGGTGAAGGACCAAATACCATAACCAATGCCTTCATTGGCAAACACGCACAGGTTGTACATCCATGTTTTCAGGTTTTGAGGTATGCCTACGTGACGAGTAGATGTGTCGTAATTTCCTGTACGCTGCACAGCCTAATTGGGTACATGGATACATCGATTGACATCTATTGGTCTAAACGGTACCAAATTGATCAATTTTCTCCTAGGTAAAGATACACGTCAACAACTTTGAGAGTATTGCACCCACCAATTAACTGCATTACGCAATACTTTTGTTTTGTCCCCTCATGACCTATTCGTTGGTGGGAGACATTCATGGAACTAAGGTCCTCCATATTATTACAGATAATGTACATTAGAAACCATTTTAGTCCTTAGAGGTAACGAACACATCTGCAACCTTTTTTATTTAAATTTAGCAGGAGCCTGTGAGCTACTTACCGTTAGTTTAGCGGTAAAACTCGTTTTCTGTTCAAGATTCCGTCTGGGAAGGTGCTAGTACTGCTGTGATCCCGTCTCAGGCTGTGACGCATGCTATCTTACGGCCTTATCATACTAGCGGTTTGCGAGGACCTTCGGGGCGGAGCGGGCGCGCAGAGAATACGTCGCGAACACGCCGCGGCTGCGCAGCGAGGACGTCGCGGACGCTTAGCGGATACGAAACGTTTTCGTCGCGTATCGCAGCGAGTTTACGACGTACAGTACACTCAGTAACAAAATGGACTCCGACGAGGAAACACTGCAGAAACGACAGATTTTGATAGGATCCATTATCAAATAATCGACTGGAAGAGAGTGAAACAACTTTGTGTAGTTTTGCAAACGAATAAAATATAATCCTAAAAAAATTATTTCCTACCTGCGAATGTCAAGACCTACATTTTATGAGTTGTAGCATCTGATACAAACCGACTTAGGATATGAAGATACACATTTGAGATTATCAGTGTCACCTGAAAAAAAGACTCGTTTTACTATAAGGTATGTTTTAAACGTTTGTACGAGAGTGTACAAAATGGTGTCCTCGTTGCTATTCGCGGCGATCTCGTTGCGCGTCCGCGACGTATTCACTGCACATGCGCGGCTTATATACGTTGCGCGTCCGCTACTTAGTCGCTGCTTGCCCGCTCCGTCCCGAAGCCGTTCGCAAACCGCCAGTATGATAAGGCCGTTAGTTCTCAGGGGTAACAATACAATGCAAAAACAATCTGTAAGTCTTCGGACTGTCCTTTGTCTAGGCTACACAGTAGCCACTTACCATCAGGTGAAATGTAAAATCATTTTTTTTAAATTACCACTTTTTACTAAAAAACTCACTGATTTTTAATTAAATATAAAATAATAATATAGAGGTATAATAACATAAAATATAATATATTCATACAAAAACTTTATGCTTAAAACAAAATTTAATAAGATTAATTAAACACACTCTTAAGAATTGTTCCAGACCAAAAAGTATACCAAGACGTTTTGGAAATCTGAAAAAGAAAATGCAAAATGTATTAAAATCAAAATTATGAAACATAATATATCAAACTCTAGAGCCGTACTGTGTAATAATGCCCATGCCAAAAGGGAGCCGACGCGCAATGTTATAATGGGAGCATTTACTTTATTTCTGTTGTGCTTTTCAGTTGTTACTAAATCGACCGATTTAGATGCTATGAAATAAAGTATTACTTACGTATCCATGAATGGTTTCATAACTTTTTAGATTTGTGTGGATTTAAAAAATTATTTTAAAATTTAAACATTAATTTAAGGTTTCGCCACGGCGGCGCGGCGGTTCTCTTTCCGAACAGACTCCGCAATGGCAATGTCTTAAGCACAAATAATAAGTGCCTACAGTAATTTTTATTCACAAGCCTTCACTGTAATATTGCATACGGTAAATATCAAAAAAAAGTTTTAGGGCGGGGGTTAATCTACTCCTAATTCTCACATTTTGGCATTATCAGTAGGACTAGATTGGACTAGATTAACACCTACTCTGCTCAGCAGAGCAGGTTGAGCTGCTATTTCACGATGGTATCCTGTAACCCCGGTCGAACCGACCCATTCGTGCTTCAACCATAATATAGCTGTAGTATGGTTCTACCACGTACGAATATGCATTATACAGGTTATAGTACATACATGTTTATAGTACACACATCCTTAATATAGGACATTACGTATTAGCTATTTGGGTGAGTTTCACCAATATCATCATAATCAATATCATTATATTGTCCGGCGACCAGTTTGGCGAATGGCCCTGAGGGAGAGCGCAGGTCGTGTTGATCCCCAGGGCAAGTCTGAGGAGTTCTTCCTTCACGTGGTTGCCGCCTGTTATTTGGTCTAGTTCAATACGAAACAGACAGAACAGAAACACTCAGACGATCCTCTTTTTCTTTTCTTTTTTCTCACACCTTTTTCCTATCCTAACCCAGTCCAAGGTGTTATGCGTACAGTGCCGATGGATGCTCGGGGTAGGCCAGTTGCAAACGGTGCCTACCGAGACCAGGGCGATTCGGAAGTATTTTAGACCTTCCTTCAGCATGCGGGGCTCTGCCGGGGGTGACCGAATATTTCCTTAACTAAACGTGGGAACAAAATGGACGAAAATCAACATTTTGAAAAACTAAATTTTTCTTTATTAGAACTGTCTGTAGGTCTGGAAGAGGATCTTTTAGCCTGACCAAAACCCTGCAATACAACGTCATGCAACACAACCGCCGAAAGCCGAAAAGTGCAGGGTAAGTCTGCAGCCGAACCACAACCGAAAACGAACCAGGGAAAACTTACTGGGGCAGCACGGAAGAGGTACTACAGGCTGATAGCAGCTGAGATAGAAGACGAAGAGGCCCTCTCTCTCCGTCAGAAGCCCTGGGGCGAGATTCCTTTGCCCAAACCTCCCCCGATCCGAAAGCAAAAAAAACGTAGTGGGTCTGAGGAGAAGTCCTCCAAAGACCAGCACAGGAAATCTGTGTAGCTGGCAATGGGGGAGAAGAAGCTCAGCTTCAGTGCCGTAGCTAGTTCCGCGCGGGTAGGAATTCGCAATACGAGTCCTATGAGCGTGTAGCAGATGCGGCTGGTCCAATAAACACAGACTATCGCTAAGACGGTCTGTGGGGCACAGCCAGGAATGGGACCAAAATTTTCGGGTTTCACTCACAAACGAGATTCTGGTAACGTGCCTGAATAAGGCAAGCTAGGACTGGATTGTGGGTGAAGTCGGAAAACTGAGACCGTGGTCGGAGGCAGAGCTCTCGATAATACCCGAGGGCGAAGTGCCTGAGTCTCAGCTGGGCATCACCTATCTGCTCCGCAGCGAATGTGACTTTCCAGAGGAGGCGGCTGTGCGGTTAAGGGCACAAAATGACGGACTCTATGCCGAGCTCTGAAAAATTCTTCAGCGTAGGGACGAGGAGAATGGGTTCCTAGTAACTGCCTCTCTGGACGATCTATCGTCGGAGTCTCCCCTTGGCTTTAAAATGATAACTTTTAAGTCAGTGGAGGCTCTGATGCTGTAATGGAGCCTGTACTGTCACAATTCCAATCCCCCTAGCCCTCCAACTCTCGGGGTGCGACTGGAACGTTATCAGCGAGAGTGATTGGGATCAAAGGCCCTGATCCCGCCTCGGTTCGAAACCCACCCTGGTGTCGGCCAGGGATAAGGAGAAGGGAGGTGGGAGAGATAAGGCCAAAATACCGTCAGCCGACAATCCCAGAACTTGGGATTGTCAGCTGACGGCAAGATCCTAGTCAATACTAAAGGCAGTAGACCCAGAGTTTGTATAATAATAATAATTAAACGGCGTAGGGAAGTGACGACCCCATCGCCCACTGACGTAACAGTTATGTGACAAAACTGCTACGTCAGCGCAGTCAGTCAGCGCTCTGCCAAGAGGTGTGAGCGCCGTGCCTAGGCAAAATTGTGGGTGCAAAGGTCCGTTTGTGCATATGACCGAACTACGAAACGGTGCCGGGCTTGGGCGTCTCCCATTATTTGGCGCCCATAAATGGATGATGGTACAAAGAAGAACGCGCATAAAGCCGCTGCCGGGGCGCGTCTGGAGCTGTCGCTGGACGCGGCAGCATGCGGGCCGCCAGCCGAGCGCGAGGAGCTGCACGATCACCTAGCAGCCCCACATCCATCATCCCCACCAGAAGGCTTGGTGTCGGCTGGGTCTTCTCGGACTCAGCAAGCGGCACCCACCGCTGGTGGAGCACGTCGCATGCGTTGGACAAAAACTATGAACAAAAACGCATTGCGAGCGTAAGATAGGGCGAAAGGGGAAGAAACTGCAGGGATAGCGTATAGGGCTCGGATGCATTGCTTTTTTGCTGAGCTGGAGCTGTCTATTCCGCTCACGGATCATAACCTGGCAGACAGAGTTCGGTACATCATTCCCTCATCGAATGAATCGGCTATGGCTGGGGATTCGGCTCCACAGGCGACAGACCAGCATCCACACGTGGAAGCCACCATTGATCTTTCAGTTGTGGTTGATTCGGACGATGATGAAATAGTCTCCCACAAACTAGAGCAAATGAGGATCATATTGGAAGAGGCGATTTTGGAAACACGCAGAATGCCTCTCGAAAATCGACTGCGACTTCCCCGCATACCCCTAAGCAAACGAAATCGCGCTGTCGTGACGGCTCTTAACTCAATGCTAGTGACCTATTTGGAAGCCAGCCGGGACCTTTGCGAGACGGACTCAATTCTTTTTAGCGCCGCAGTGGCAGTTTGCCGTATTATTGGCGCCAAACTTCCCATGGCTGGACGCGCTACTAGACAAAGTAACGCCATCCTAGCCTGGAGAAAAAGAATCAAGGACCGCATCGCAAAGGCAAGGACCCTAATCGGCAGACTGACAAGCTTCAAATTAGGTAATAATAGACCGAGAGTTGTGCGCACCGTTAGAATAGCGTTTGCTGGGACAAATATCAGTTTGTCCCAGCCGGATATCACGCAGAAACTAACGGAGCGCATAGACGACCTGAAGCAAAAAATCGCTGCTTGGGGGAGGCGGATTCGAGGATTTACCGCGAGGTCAAGGCGGTTCAACCAGAATCGTCTCTTCCAGAGTGATCAGAAGAAGCTCTATAAATCATTGGAGCGACCAGGGGTATGTGGAGCGGGCCCAGGACCGGATCATGCCGGCACTGTCGCATTCTGGCGTGGCCTGTGGTCAGAGCCCGTAAACCACAGCGAGGGCCCTTGGATGGAAGTTGTGGTGAGCCAGGGTGCGAGTGTTACGCCTATGGACCCCGCCACTACAACACCGAAAGACGCGGCTGAGGCGGTCCGTAGGGCACCGAACTGGAAAAGTCCGGAGCTCCACGGGCTGCATCATCACTGGCTGAAGGGGTTCGTAGTGTGTCACACTGTGCTCGCCCGACAGTTTCAAGAGGCTCTCGACCAGAAGTCGCTGCCGAGCCTCTTCACAGAGATCAGGATACCACAGATCCGAGCAAATTACCGCGCTATCACGTGTCTACCCACCACATATAAGACGACACTGACATCTATTTTGAGCGCGATTATCACTCGTCACCTGGAACTAAATCAGGTGATTTCGGGGCAGTGGTCGTGGAACCAAGGAACCACTCCTCATTGACGCGGTCATTGGCAAAGTGGTGAAACGCGACCGTCACAACTTCTCCGGTGACTGGATAGACTACAGAAAGGCGTTCGACCCGGTAACCCATACATGGCTAAAGAGGGTCCTCAAGCTGTACAAGATTGACTTTACAGTTAGAGACTTCTTCCAGCAGTGTATGGGGCAGTGGAGTACGATCCTTTATAACCTGGGCGAGCGGAAGACGGCTGCGGAAAGCCGCATAAGGATAAGAAGGGGTATCTTCCAGGGCGAATGTCTGAGTCCAATCTGGTTCTGCCTCTCTTTGATCCCTCTCATTACTTTACTGGAGGGCTCTGGGAGGGGATTTCGGCTTCCGAATGGAGGTACAAAAGTGACCCACCTTTTCTTTATGGCTGACCTCAAGTTATTCGCCTCCAGTCGCTCCCATCTCATGGAATTACTAAACATCACTTGTGATTTAGCAGTTCCATTGAAATGGAGCTGGGGACGGATGTGTGCGGTCCTCCATGTTGAAAGGGGAAGGGTTGCTAACTCTGAGGGCATAGACTTATCTATGCCTGTCAACTTAAGGACCCTTTACGAGGCTGAAACATACCGATACCTGGGTATGTCACAGATGAGGCTGGTATGAAACAGTCAGTTTGCGACGTGTTTTGGGCACGCTTGACCAAAGTGCTTAGCAACCTTTTGTCCGGTGTGAATAAGACACACGCATATAACGACTGGGTCATGCTTCTCCTCATGTATACCATTGGCATACTCTGGTGCACTCAGACTGAACTTAAAATCCTGGATAGAAAAGTCCGCACTACCATGACGCCCCATAGGATGCATCATCCGAGATCGTCGGTAATGAGGCTGTACTTGCCGCGAAAGCATGGTGGGCGTGGCTTTTTGAGCGCGCTCACCATGCATAATCGCGAAGTGTGCATCTTCCTTCATTACTTCCTGGCGAGATCGGATGATCCATTCTATAATGACGTCATTTCTAGTGATAAAGGGCTCACCCCTCTATCCTTAGCCAACGGGCAATAGCAGAACCCAGCAGTACAAAGCATTTCCGACCTGGCGACCGTATGGAAGGAGAAAGAGCTCCACTGGAGATACTACAGGGCTCTACATGAGCCCTTCGTAGATGCAGCCACCTCCCTCAACGGGATACGTTTCGGTGACCTCTTCGGGGAAATCGAGGGTTTTGTCTGTGCAATACAGGATCAGGTTATTAAGACCAACTACTATCGGAGATACATCCTAAAGGATGGCACCGTCGACATCTGTCGAGCTTGTCGCTATCCCGGTGAGTCACTTAGGCATGTCATCTCCGGTTGCTCGGCGCTTTCTGAGTACTTGCACAGGCACAACCTAGTAGCCAGAATTCTACACCAGGAGCTCGCTCTGAAATACGGTCTCGTGGACCGGAAATTGCCGTATTACAAGTACTTACCGGAAGCCGTGCTCGAAAATGACCGAGCCAGCGCGCTCTACTGGGACCGGGCCAACATCACAGACAGGACTATTCTTGCGAATAATTCTGATATTGTGCTGATGGATCTAGGACTTATAAGCCTATCTTCCTTTCTTCTTAAGACACTGGAAAAGGTTATAGATAGATGTAGTATAAGGGATGTATCTCTAGCTACGAGGCCAATACATTAAACCCAGCATGCTTACCGCAAAGGCAAATCCACGGAAACAGCCCTGATCAGTGTTATTGACAGGGTCGAAAAAGCGCTGGAGGATAAAGAAATAGCTCTTTGTGCATTTTTAGATATTGAGGGCGCCTTCGACAGTAGCCCCAAATCACTGCTGATTGGGGGCCTTACATCTAAAATTGTGGACCCCACAATCATCAGGTGGGTAAAGTCGATGGTCTCAAACAGAAAGGCAAAAATAGCGCTGTTTCAAACTTCAATTGAGGTTGCAACTACAAGAGGCTGTCCACAAGGTGTTTTGTCATCCCTTCTTTGGACTCTTGCGCTCGACCAACCTTTGTACAAGATGGCAGACCTTCGCATTGACACAATAGGTTATGCTGATGACCTTGTGATCATTACGAGGGGTTTTTGCCAAACTACTTTATCATTAATTATACAAAGAGCCCTAAACACCGTAAATAACTGGTGTAGGGATAACAGTTTATCAGTTAATGCTGATAAAACTGTTATAACACCCTTTGCTAAAAAGAGAGGGTTGGACAAATTAGTCACACCAAAACTCAATGGTAACGAAGTAACATTCTCCACCGAAGATAAGTACTTGAGCGTAGCAATCGACCAAAAATTAACGTGGAACTCACCTAAGCAACGTATGCCATAAGGCACAACTGGAGATTGCTTCCCAGTATGATTCTATGGCCATACAGCAGCATGGTGAGGCCGATTCTTACCTACGCCTCCACTGTCTGGTGCAACAAGGCCAACCAAAAGACGACTGCGGACAGACTAAATAGTCTACAAAGGATTGCCTGTTAATGGCAACTGGAGCGATGCGATCATCGCCTGTAGCGGCTCTTAATACACTTCTATGCCAAACGCCCCTTGATCTTTATCCAGACAAGGATGCGAGGTCTAGTTTCTATTGTTTTAACGCCCAGAGCGGTTTGAGCTTGTGTCCTACAGATTGAGATACATGCTCGACTCTATTAACGAAACACCGTCTTATACATGATCTTAGATATCATGCGTCCCCTATATACTTTTTATTAAAAGTAACTAAAACATATATGAGAATAAAGTCAATGGGGGAATTATTTTTCACTTTTTTAATCTCCGTTTAAAATAAAGAAAACTGTCGTAAAAAGTAAGATTACAAATTAATTATAGTGAAATACTCCTCATCTAGTGTATCATAATATAATTCTACCCAGTGCTTCGTTTCTAGAAAAAACCTGATGACTTTTCAGAAATAATTAAACTTGTTAAGAATTTAGAATAAATTTCATATGTGGTAGAGCCACGCTGCAGCTATATTATAGTTGTAGCATGAATGGATCGGCTCGACCGGGATAGGACAACGCTCTCACAGAATACCAGCGTAAAATAGCAGCTTAATGATGCTGTGTTTCATATGGTGAGTATAGAGAACCGGAGACCCTTTTTACTGGAGAAGAGGCATTCCATCTAAATCCTCAGGGGTATCACCCCTCTGCATCTGCATTTTGATTCTTAATCGAGGATAAATGTACATGTATATGAGCTACAGCATCCCCTTAATAAAACTTATAATAGAACGAAAAAACGTTTTTTAGAAAATTTCAACAGATATAATAGATATCTGTTAAAATTTCCTAAAAATGTAATTTAACTAAACATTTACATTATATAATCATGATAATTTTAACAATAGTTCGCTAAAGTAATTTTACAATACAGCGCGTAATTTAAATAACAATAGTAGATCTGAAATATTCAATAAAACCTAATGGCGTTAAGCAGAAATAATTAACGACGCATACTAACTAACTAAATAATTATCAGTCATGCTTGGACCTCAGTAGAACGAAAAGGTTTATCACCTGACAATAGATGTCTTCACTCACCACGGACGACTGACGTGTCACTGCGGGACACCTTCGTAGGTAGGACCAAATCGTGAAATTCACCAGAGTGAAGCAATTTTGTATTATCTGAATCACCATTATTTTCCTCGGTTGGTACAAAAGGAGTAATCACATCTGATTCGTCAGAAGATATTTCAGATTTTGCGTGTTGCTTAAAATCAGACATAAGTGTTAAGTTTTGATCCTGATGCTGCTCTTCCACCACCGATTCTTTCAACAAGATATCTCCACTATTAGCTCCAACTATCATTTCAGAATCTATAGGTATTTCATCAGTAATCTTTTGCTCTTTTTCCATACTACTGTCATTAACAAAGAGTTCCTTTGCAGAATCGAGTTCTTCACTAAGACGACTACAACTGTTACTAGGGGGTGATATAGATTGAATTGCATCTTCTCTTTTTAACTGTTTACGTCGCTCGTTTTTGTCGTAACCTAAAGGATGCAAATTTGTGGACGTAGGTGGGCTCCCATCTAAAGATAACTCTACCGATGTCAACAGGCTTTCGTCTCTGCTCATGAACTGACTTCCATCAGGAACAATGTGAATGTTTAACACTGTTTTATTTCTAATAGGATCTGGATCAGTTTCTAAGGACGTAGATGGGTTATCAGAATCAACTAAAGTAGTATTTGAAATTGTTTTGTTGCGATTCAACCGACTTCTTACTAGAAAACCTCTGATGTGAGCCTGAATGACGGTAGCAGCACTAGATAGTGTAGATGAATCGTCGGTAGATACAGAGAGCGATTTTTCTTCATTTACCGTTTGTAACACAGTGTCCATGCGACTTATGCCAAGTGTTCGTCTATCCTTGTTAATGTTCTGATTCTCGTTGGTAATTTCTTCATCCTGAAATTATTCTTTTAATTATCACCTTATTACCAAGTGGTAATAGTCGATTTAGAACTTAGAAGTAAATAAATGAAATGTATTATAGAGCTTGTACATAAACACTGCGCGGTCTGTGCCGGTGTTATTTATCTGTTACCGTTACAGTGCACAGTCCACAACAGGACATAGACCTACTCCATAGATTACCTCATAGGGGTAATATATCCTATTTTCCACGTTTAGCAAGTGGGTTGACAACGGCAGTTTCATATCATTAATTGTTATTAGGACAGGACTATCCCGTTGCCTATTTCCTGGTTTGTTTCATCTGTCGCCTCTTACGCCGCTACTATACAGCGGCACTCAGTTTTTGTATGTCTAACCGAAAAGCATGAAGATACTTATTAATATACAAATATACTTAAAAATATAATATTAAGGAATTTATGGGTTTATATATCTATTTATTTAAATAGATACACCATCGACAATATCAGTAAACATTGTTACAATCAAAATACGACATTTCTAGATAAATGAGATGTTCTTTACAGGCGTATACATCAATATAAGAGAAAAAGAAAAACTGAACAACATATAAACTCTAAAACAAAAAGAAATTAAACTAACTAATCAAAGTAAAAGCTGGTGCTTTTATCCACTAATAATTACAATAAATAATAATTTCGAATCATTAATCTGGCAAGACCTGTAACAGTACGTCTTTACATTTTCTTTTAAATACAAGTTCGGGGTCGCTAAAGATGTCGATGTCATGATTGTTTAAGCTGTTGTAAGTTCGCATACATCTGCTTAACGGAGAAAACTTATATAATATGGATGATAATAACTCCTGGGAAGAGTGATCGCTACCAAGCTATTTCTAATTTGACTTGTGTTGTTAATTGTAAACATGATTGTAAGCTATTATTTGAAAAAAAAAATAGCCCCACTGGGTTTCTTGCTGGTTCTTCCCAGGACAAAGGTTTTTTTACGAACCAGTGGTAAATGAAAAAAAAATGACTTTCAATAAGTAGTATTGTTTATAATCTAGGTACATTGAATAAAAAAGTTTCTGTTTCTGTTTAACAAAAAAAAAAAAAGATAATAATAGATACAAAATAATATCATGTAAAATATAAAAGTCTGTAAAACCATTTTCATCACATTCTTACATCGCCACTTACACGGCCTATCAATGTAGCAACCCTTTTTGGTAAATTCACGCTTCTTAAAATTGATGAGTGACTATACGTTTGTGAGAAATAGTCAAATGACTATCGCCGCCAGCAATCAGCGCGTCCACCAACGAGTCTACTTGCAAGCAAGTATATTCTTGTGGTTCAAATAAGGGCTAGCGCTCACTATAAATTTAACAATAAACAAAAAAAAAATGTTAATTTATATACATATAAATATTTCTCAGACATGTAAAGTGTGCTAACAACTATTGTTGCAGTGAGGCGGAATCTTACTGCTCTTAAATGTAAATCCATCTTAGAAATGAAAGCGTGCTGACGAGGGTATATACTGACTGTATAATATACAAATAAGACCAGAAGTATTATCATACAATTTCTACGGAAATGTTGGTTTTGGCAACTCATAAAAAGTATCTCAATTTAAATGAGCGTCAAATACCTAATTATTTTGATTTTTTTCTACCTACTTTGGAATGTATGTATTTCTATTATTTAGCTTAAATGACTAATCTATTAAAGTTTGTGCAATTTGTTATGTTGTTAATCTTGGTTCTAGAGATGATTTTTACTAATAACTTTGCTAGGGATTGGAATTATAAAATTGGCGTTTTAAAGAAAATGGAAGCTCGTCCCCTTTTACTATTATAAATTGTAAAAATATAATAACGAAATTATTGAAAAAAAAGAAATACCTTTAAGTTGTTCTCACATTCAAAGCCATTAAAGTTCATATTTGTAGATTCGTCAAAACTAGAAGTTTTGCTTCTAAAAAGAAAGTTGCGAAAGACTTTTTGTATGGTTATAGCAGCCGTTTCAAGATCCATTGCTTTAGTTCTTTTAGATTCACTTGCTTCATCAACAACACAAGTGGTATTTGATAAAATTTCCTCGTCACTGTTATCTTTATCATTAATATTACAATCACCATTCAAAATAATGCTAGAGTTATTTGGTTCACATAATAGTGGATTGTCGGTATACACGTCTTCTTTTATTACTTTTATTTCAGAATTTTCAGTTGAATTATTTTTCCCTTCTTCCGTCAGGTGTGTCTTACTAAGACATTGGGCCGAATCTTCATTAGTATTTATTTCAACAAAATTATTGCTTGTGGCATTGTCTATGTTTTGATCATTAAACTGCGATAATAATTTATGAACTATTTGAACCTTTGTTTCACTGGCATTGCTTGCTACAATAGTATCAGGGTCCCCATTATTTATTTCTAAAGTTTCGCTTTCTAATTTATTTTGACTTTTACTTCCGTTCGCATTTTCTACAGTAGAATGATTCTCATTCATGTTTAATTTATTCTCTGGTAAAAATTGGTCATTATTAATAACAGGCTTAATTTCAATTTCTGCATAATTATTAGGCGTAATGACTGCTTTTATTTGAGTGATTTCTTTATCGATAGAAATAACATCGTGAGGATCAGTATCAATTCCGTCTTTACCAAAAGTTTCTTTTTGTAAACATTTAGCATTCACAATTTCAACTTCTCCTATATCAGATGATAAGTTACCTTCTTTAAATTGATGACTGTATTCGTCTTTATTTACTTCAGCACACACTGTGCTTTCTTTATTATCTATTACAATGTCAGTATCTTTATATGTATAATCACTTTCAAAAATTTTATTTTCTAATAAAGCATTCCGGTCGCAATTAATTTGTTCTTTATCATCTTTGTCATCTTCATATACTTTCATAATTTCTTGGCAAACTTCTGCATTTGAAACTGCAGATTTTTCAATATTTTTTTCTACAAGATTTAATATTCCTTTATTTTCGATATCAGATATGCTTCCATCAACATGTATATTATCAACAGCTTTTAAATTTTCTTCAACAGTCTGGTTAATGATAGTGTCAGCAGTAATTACCACGTTTTCATTGTCGGTTAAAACTGGTTTATCATTTGAATAATTCTTAACAAGTGTTTCATTTTTTTCCAGTTCTCCATTGACACCTTCTATGTTATAAATATTAGTAACCGATAAGCTTTCTGTATTTTCTATTTTATCAACATGCTTTGTATCATCTACCATATTTTCCACATGGCTACTAGTATCTTCCCTATCACTTTTATTTATACCGTGTTTTTCTATATCAAGAGTGATGTTGTTTACATGAAAATTGGGCTTTTGATTTTGGTCGCTGCGATTGTTAATGGTATCTTCAGAAACTTGTTCCATATTACTTAACTTCTCAACTGCATCTTCATCCTTAATTTCTTTTGAATAAATTTCTGTACTTCTGTCTTGATTGCAGTTTCCATATTCAGTGTTGTTCAAATCAAAATTGTTCACATTATCATTCTTAATTAGTTTTGAAACAGCTTCCAATTTTAACAAGCTCTGTGCTGTTGAATCATTTAAATCATTGTCCCATTTTAATTCAAACTCTTTATTTTCAGATGGATGCTGGGGCGACAAGCTATCTTGCCTCAAATATAACTGCATTTCTTTATCGTACCTTTGACGCCTTTGCTTAGCTCTTTGTCTTACAATGTTAGTAGCCTTAATAAGTTTTTTTTCCAGAGTTAAATACCTGTCAGGTGCTTATAGCACCATAGCATATTTTAAATTGTAAATATTAGTAACAAAATACTTATTTACTACTTTAATATTAAAGGTAAATATCAATAAAATTAATAATTGATACAACTATAATATTATGGTTGTAGCACGAATAGCTCGACCGGGGAAGGACCACGCTCTCACAGAATACCAGCATAAAATAGCAGCTCAATGCTGCTGTGTTTCGTATAGTGAGTAGAGCAGCGGAGACCCTTTTTACTGGAAGCGAGGCATTCCATCCTAGTCCTCAGGGGTGACAAAGCATTTGCATTTTGATAATTAATCGCGATGTAGACGTCTATAGGTCATAGCATCCACCTACCATCAGGACTGTGTCCTGGTCGTCACCCTTATTCTATAAAAAAATTGTTACATCCTTTACCGTTACAACCCATTAAAAGTCCACTATTGAGCACAGGCCTTCCCAATAGATTGCCTCTTATTAATAAAGTTACATAACTTTGTTAATAAAGTGTGGGGGGGGGGGGCATTACACTTGCCACAATTGCCACGCTTGACAGGCGGGCTGGCAAGCGCGGTTTATTTATTTTTAGTTTTTATTATGAACACTTCACTTCACTCTGTCGCATCTAACGACACACACGGGACTATACAGGGTAGTGGATTTTCTCACACCGCCACTACATGGTTAATATTTATTGTTACATCTTACAACTGCAATTAATTAAATATTTGGTATTAAATTGAAGATATTATAATAATGTGTTACATTATACATTAGACAAATTATGGTTTTCTGGTCTAGATCCAGATGTGATTGCCTCCATGCCTCTGACATGGAGTCCAATCCCTTACTTTCTTTTACTAAAAACAAGGCCTGCTCCTCCAAATAAATGTTGTTCCAAATAAATGTCCTTACAAAGAAGTTTGTATTTAATTCTGAATATGCTTCCTCAGAAGTAGCCTATAGCAATGTGTATTTTTTGTATATGAATACAAATACATTTAAAACCACAATGATGACTGCATCGTTGGTCTAACGGTTACAGCAATACGACTACTGATCGTGAGGTCCTGGGTTCGAATCCCGGGTCGGGCCAAAAAAACAATTATTGAGTTTTCAGTCAAGAAATTCTCAGTAGTTGCCCGAAGTCAGGAAGTTGGCGGTGTCTCACCCCCGTGCCTCGGAAAGCACGTAAGCACGTAAAGCCGTTGGTCCTGCGCCTGATCTCTCTTCAGTCGTGTCGGTTTACTGTCCCATCGGATTATGAGAGTGAGGGAATAAAGAGTGCACTTGTGCTTGCGCATACATTTGGGCACTATAATCCTGTCCAGCGCTGATGGCTAGCCTCCGTTGAGGCAGGCCGCCGTGGCCGAAATTAGGTCTGGAAGATATTATTATTATTATGGGGTTATTATTATTATTATTTTTGTTCGGCGAGCCATGTCATACTACTCCATATGGTGAAGTGTGTGTATAGTTAGTGACGACAGAAGCAAACTGAAACAGGAGATGGGCAGCAGCATCTTCCTGATAATTTAAACGCCTGCCAAACTTGGCGATCATGGTAAAATCACCCCTATGTTCGACAGTGGACTTTTATAGGCTGTAATGGATGGATAGGCCATATTATAATACAAAACTTTGGTTATGGGTGGTTATTAACGGGTAGATGCCTCTCTGTTAGTACATACACTTGTAACTTTGTTAATAATTGTTTATCAGTGGGAATCACTTCACAGCTGTGTTTTTTTATACTTTACTATCAACTACGATTCCTATCAAAGTTTGGCGATTGCAACAGCTGTTTCAAGACCCCGTCCCATGGTATATATGCGAACTGAATTGCAAAGTATGAAATTTGTCTGAATATTTAAAATTTTCGCGAAGACTATAGCCCGCGGATATGGGACTATATTCGTTAAAAAAAGACTCTGTTATAAGCCTGAGACTATAAATAAGCCACACTTTTATATAAGATGTTGTTTGTAGTTGATGTCCAAAAGAAAGACTAACCTAGTACAATGTAAAATATTAGTATATCTTTATTTCTAAGCAGGAATACCCAAAAAAATAACTCTTGTAATAGCGAAATTAAGATTTTGTGGTTTCTCATACTTCATGTTCATTTGTGATGTAGTATGAGTTTATTGACAATCTCCGCAATGAACAGACATTATAAAAGATAAAAAATTACAACTTCTACATAAAGTAGATAACTTACGACGACCATCCCTTAACTTGAGCAACTTCTTCATATGCTCTGCACAGAATTCAAACACGTCAGTTGGATTACATCTAAGAACCTCTTTAGTGAGGCCTTCCATTAGTTCCACAAGTCCTGCAGGCATTTTCGGCACAGGTGTTGGACTTACATATACTCTTGACCCAGAAAGTTTCATTCTCTATAAAATTAAACATTAAGTAATAAATATAACCTGCAACTAATTTTTTTCCACTTTATTTATTTTCCACTTACCTATGCTTTTTGATGTGCACTGACGAAAGTCACAACTTGGTATAACAGAATACTCAATACTGGGTGTGGTCAACACTCGCGCCAGCGTAATGTTTGGAAATGGTAGCTATGGCAATGCGCCAAACTTGAACTTGACTTCGTTAGTGACAAATATTGATCCGACTCAAGTTCAATGTAATTATATTAACGCCACTTAAAGCGGTCGATTTTTCGTATACACTACACTATATTATAGCGTGCTAAAAGAAAAGGCCGTTTCAATAGCAATAAGTCAAATTACGTAACTTGTAGACATGCGTTTGTTTTTTATTATTTTATACAGAGTCGTGTTACAAGTGTTATCAAAATTTAAATTGTATTACTTCTTTCAAAGTACAGACATATTACAACATATTAGCAATACAATTAACAGAAGATTAACATCCTTTTTTAGTAAAATAAAATATATGTATAATCAAAAAATTAGTACTACCTAAGCGTGGAAGATATCGAAGGCGAACCCCGGGTCTGGGCCTCGAATAGAAATGAAAAGCAAGTAATGTGAAAATTAGTTGTGTATTTGCAATGCGCGGCAGTTACGGCTGGGGGCGAGCGAAAGCCGCCGCAGGGCGCCTACTCTGACACACAAACAATCCAATTCTTGTGAATCAACTTTTTTATTTTCATACTGTGTTCTATAATAGTAATTTATATATAAGATCATATATTTAATTTTTGAATGTTAATACATTATACATAACAAACATGTTCATAGTGTACATACATACATCGCGGTAGCGCTGTTGGCGGCGCGTGTCGGCGACGCTCCGCCGGTGATGATAGAAAAATTAATGGCTACTGTAATATCATACAAATTAATGACTATTCCCTTACAAATTATTATAACTACCTTTAGCATTGTTCTACTCCAATATGATCAAATGAACGTTTTCACCGAGCCGTATGCGTGATAAATGAAGTCTCTAGTTCGCTCCGACCGATTCGACCAGCTATCGCGTGCCACTCCCGCAGCTATGTATAAAAATCATCGCCGCTATAAATTTATAATAAATAAATGCCTATTTACACTATGTAACTATACAAAATGATAGTACGACGAAATTACATTTTTTGAATCCAGCATCTAATTTTAAATGAAGATTTCATATAGAACAATCTACTCACGGGACCCGACACGAGCCTCTACCATATACGGGGCCCGCGCACTAACATATTACATCTCGCAATTTTACTATCTTTGTTTTTTTTTTGTACAATCATATTCAGCAGAAAGCTGGGTGCCCGATTATAACAAATATCGGTGATTCAAAATGCAATACAATCAATCATGCGTCAATAATTAATACATACAACTTTTAACTTATTAAACAATTTAACAATGTTGGAAATCCTAAAGTAATGTATTAACCTATGTAAACATATTATATAAAATACTAGTACAGTAGTCATGACAGTGCATTCGGGGCGCGGATACTTCGAGAGTGTTGAATTGCGAAGGTAGAGGCCGCTCGCGAGCGAACCGACGCGACGAACGACAGCGGAATAGGGTTGCCACCTTTTTGCGTGGTAAGCCATGATATTTTGTATAGAAATTATTTTGGCGAAAGTATAAACAAGAAAGCCCTATGTTTATTTGAATTCGCTCATGAATGTTCAATCCTAAATTTTAAAGAGCGTGAAAACATGTATACATTAGAATATTAAATTTATATAAAGAAATGTATAAAATTAAAAATATAGCATCTTTTATATTATATTTCTCTAAGTATAAATATATCCATCCACAATATTACGCACTGTATCTCAACACTCACAAACAGATATTGGAGTCAGCAAAATAGAAAAGAGATTTATTGCTTCAATAGATGACTCCCACTTAAAGTAAAATTTAAAATATACTATTTTTCCACTAACAGATAAAATGCAAATACCATAGTACTGGGTGGCAACCCAAAAAATCGGTATTTACCCGAACGAACCAATCATTAGAGGTGTAAAAAATTAATAACATTGTTAACAAAAATGTAATTGAATAGACAATATGAATGGATGCGCAACCGTAAAGTAAAGTCAGGGGCATTATCCTAGCGGGTGGAGGGAAGTGGGGGACATCACTTGGCGACGGCACCGGCTTGTTGTCGCTTGTGACTTATTTCAAGCTCTCCTAGTTTTTTCCACAACTCATCACGCTCTTTTTCGCGTTTCTTCTCTCTGTAACAATTATTCAAACATGTAATGTCTATTTTCTTGGTATTTAATTAATTTAATTATTTAAAACTTTATATACATATGTAATATAGACAGACTTAATGCCCGAGGAATAGTCTAGCAGTTTACTTTGGAGTGATGCAGAGATGAAATGAGTGTAAAAAAATTTGTTGATATGAGAGTACAAAAGTAAAATAAATATAAATTTTGTAATACATAGAACATGTACATATATCTTAATACTCCTTACATGGTATATCACAAAAAATATAAAATAAATGCAAAAACTATGCATATGTAACCAAAATAATAAATACTTATACTACATAAATATACATATTATATCGATATATAGTTAAGATTATGTATATTTTAGATATCCACATTAAGAACTTAAAACCAAAATGTTCAAGAATTTATGGAAGAATATACGCTTTAATAGTAACCAGTCTGTAAAAGAGGATATCTGCAGAAGGACAAAAATTATTGACATTGCGCAATGGATCAGAGTAAACTGAAGTGGCAATGGGCCAGCCATATAGCATGAAGAACTGAAAACCAATGGGCAAGAATAGCACTCGAGTGACAGCCTCATACTTGCAGGAGCAGTGTTTGGCGACCCACCCACTACATGTAATGACGACCTGATGAAACACTCATGCAATCTATGGATGGCAATTTACATGGGGGGCCTATGTTCCGCAGTGAACTCATGATGGATTGTTGTAGTAGTAGTAGTAGTAGCAGCAGCAAACATACGCATAATAATATGTAAAGTAACATATAACACTATTGCAACATAAAATATTTTATTTGGAAAGGAAACGAGATTGTGTATTCAATTATGCAGTATTATTATACTTTCTCAACTGCTGACCATATGGTTCTGGGTTCGAATCCCGGGTCAAATAATGGGGTTAAAAATAAGTTATTGCATTTATCTGACGAAAAATATTCAATAGTACACCGGAGTCAAGAAGTTGACAGAGTTGACGGTGTCTCAACCCCATGCAATGGAAAGCAGGTAAGTCAAAGTTTGATCTCCATATAATTTCTCTCCAGTCGTGTTGGATTGCCATCCAATCAGACTGACAGTTAGAGGGATTGGTGAGTGCACTTGTGCTTGTCCATACTTTGTTAAGACTGAGACTTATCTTTCGAGTATCAACCACCTTCAAATTAAAGCAATGTATTCCCCATGTTAACTTTCTAAATAATTTTACTAAAATCTTTATTAAAAATTAGAATAGAATCATTTTTTTTATTTACCAATGGTTCGAAAATACCTCGGTCCTGGGAACAACCAGCAAGGAACCCAGCAGCAGGATTATATTTTTTAAACATATATAATTTTACAATGGTTTCTTACAATTTTTTATATGAATTTTTATAGAGCCATCATGGTGGCGATCACCTCATTCCCAGGAAATATTTTCATTAATGTATACCTTAATATTATAATAAACCTTTTTGTACAATTTTTCTTTAATAAAACATTACAAGCTAATGTTCTTCCTAGTATTTAAAGTATAAACATCTTTATTTTTATCAAAGCTATTCATATCTTTATTTATTTAAATATTTCTCTGAGGAACTTTTCACACTTTCAGTTTTGCAAAACAAATAGAGTTTCAATGTCAGTTGTGCTACCCTATAGGAAAATGTTATAAGACTTTACATCATTAAATTAACTAAAATAAACTAATCTAGATGTTTCAACATTGGTGAGACTCTAATCTTTCTTAATGCTGCAGAACAGAAAGTCTTCTTGCTAATTTACATATATGGGGGCCGCATTAGAGCTTCGCAACCATAGTAATTCCAAGACTCAACTCCTACCTATTTAAGAGCACCATTGCTATAAGATATAACATGGACAGCGAAAAATACACCAACATTTTTATTTCCTTGTATTTGATCTTCTGACCAAGTTTATATAAAAAATTAACTCACTTTTGTCGTTCTGCCTTATAGCTGGCAGTGAGCTCGTCAAACAGCTTCGAATTCATCTCCATGAAAGTCTTAAGCACATTGTAGACAAGCGCTACAATGGTTTGGTTCCAGTGCTCCTTGCTAATCCGATACAATGCAGGGAACATTATTGGCATAATTACTTGATTGTTTTCCTCCATTAATGATAGGATATATTCGTTGTTCCAAAAGTATAATGCCCTTTCAGCCACCTGTAAATATTTTATATAGTTAAAAAACAGTTAACATAATGCACAAGAGCAGGTCTCCATTATTTTTATGATAATTCATATGATAGACAAAACAGCCACCAGCTGCATTAAATTATATCCACTTGCAAATTGGTGTGTGTGGTATTTATTTGTGGGCCATGCGCTTTTAAGCCATGATGATACAAGTTCATTATTTAGAATTCCCGTCCAGTTAGATGGTGTCGAAAATCAAATAACATATTTGGAGCTATAACATGATTGAAACTTTTCATGGGTAAATATTCAATCTTCTTTCTTTTATTTTAAAAATATTGAGTAATGGCAGAGGTCAAGTCTTACAGGCACTGCACACTGCAGACTTTCTATCGGGCGGGAGTTTAGTCAGGTTAGGCTGCTAGTGCACAGTAGTAGTTAGTAGTGAGTACAATAGCCAACAGTCGGCCAATGGTTTGCGTAAAAATTTGTAGTGAGTCAGCAGCTCTTGAAGTGAGTAGTCACGTAATGAAACCTTAAATATTGTACTGAAATGTTATTATTATTGTTATTATGCAACGAAAGAGAAGGTTCAAGAAGAGAAACCGAGAACACTGGGTACGTCTTATACAGTGACAGATTATATTGCAAGAAAATTAAAATTCTGAGCGAAGTGACGTTATCGACAGAGTCAGCCGACTAAACAATCGGTGTATAATACGCGCGCGTCAAAGAACGCCGTACTGACTTAGCAGTTGCCTGATAGTTGACCAACAGTTTAGTTTGATGGAGATTGTGTAGCTTATCAAACTGATTTATCGGTCGATAACCAATCGTTATAATTTGCGCACTTGCATACATCTTAATACTGATTAAGAAACCGACTGAACTTTCGCTCAATAGAAAGTCTGCAGTGTGCGGTGTCCTTTACTGGTCGTGTATTGTAAGCATGTAGCTATATTTTCCCGCTCGCCCGCATTCAGCAACATTGTTGGTATACCCGTGTTCGAACTAGAGTCATGTACTTGGAACAAATGAGATAATCGGCTCTCAAGTGGTTATATTCACTCTGCCTATTTCACAACATAATTGACTTCTTTGCCAAATTTCATTAGAATCCGTTCATATGTTCAAGTAAGAATAAAGGAGAATTCTCCAAGTAAAAATTATGAGGCGGACAAAAATCTTTTTTTGGAGACACCTAGTATATTATTATTAAATGAGTACATGAAAGTTTTATCAATCCCTTTTTAATTGCCCCATATAAAAATAATTTTTATTAATGGTACCTACCTGAAAATGTGGACTGGATACACATTTTGCAATTTGTCTAAATAATGGTTCTTGAATTTTGGCAAATTGAGCTGGTTCAATGACATCTAATATCTCTTCAATCTCACCCAGAAACATGACCTGTAAACAAGATATAATTAATTCAGAATGACATTATGGTCAATTTTTGCAAGATTCTCTTACACACAACACATAAATTAAAATAAATGTCACGGTGGCAACCCCTTTTCATGAATAATATCTCAATCCAGCAATGAACAGGCTTAAATATAGAATAAGAGCACACAGCACACCTGATGGTACGTGGATGCAGTAGACCATAGACATCTTCATCAATTGTAAACTATAACAAGCGATAGTATGTACATTTATATAAAGAACCTGTTATTGGCATTATGGATTATTTGAGAAGTTCTGTTAATATTTATAACATGCTGTTAGTTCTATGATCAATAAAGAAAAAAAATCTTAATCAAGGAAAGATCGATTAAAAATCAAAATACGGATGCATTGTCACCTCTGAGGATTAAGATGAAATAGCTCACGCTAGTAAAAAGAGTCTCCGGGTCTCTACCCTCACCATTGCAAACAGCAGCTTTAAGTTGCTATTTCACGTTGATAGTCTGTAAGCCTCATGGGGTAGAATATTCTTAGGTAAGTATATAAAACGTGGCGGAAACCACGCTCAAGTTCTGTACTATTTTAATGTAGTGATGGATGGAGCATAGTCAAAGATATTTTACTCTTCCTTTCTTTATGACGAGAAACATGTCTATAGTTCGGCCGTTCAGAGAATGCGTTCCTGACACCTATCAGTTAGTCACAACTAGTGATGGGCACAACATAACACTGAGTTCGTTACCGTTCCTCCAAAAAGAACCGCCGCGTTATTTTTAAGATTATTTTCGTTTTAAATTGGCGGAATCATTTAAAATTTATATTTTAGTAATATAAGTGGAAACCAAAAAAAGATGTAATATTAATATAATAAAATTGTATTATTTATTCTTTGTTACCAAGTTACAATCTGTATTTCTATGCAATAAAGTACATTGAATTGAATGTGCGAACAGAATATTAATCAGACTCCGATTCGCTTGAGGAGGTGGTGTCTTCATCATCATCTTCGCCTACATGTATTATTATCAATTACAGAATCAATCCTGATATCTCGGTCAAAATGTTCCACAATCAGGTTTTTAGTCTCCTCAACAACCTTTGCCCAGTCATCTCTTGTGACTTCCCCGCAGGCTTCTTTTAATAGGGTCATCATCTTTTTCGTGCTGAACGGCGGGGAAGTATTGTGGCGGGCGGCGTAACCTTTTATTTGAGCCCAGATTAGCTCAATCGCGTTATATTGGCAATGATACGGTGGAATTCTTAGAACGCGACGACCGTACTCCAGAGCCAGTTCATCGATTTCTTATCGCACATTTGCCGCTTTATTTTCTTTAACTAATTTAATTAGCTCTGGTTTTAGCATCTGCATATTTGCGTCAATGCCTTTTGCTTGTTACCAAGAAACCATTTCTTCTTTTTTATTAGCTTGGGTAGGTGGTTTCTGTATTTGAACCGAGTGATAGGAGGCATTATCCATGAATATTACAGAAGGCTCTGGTAGGCTGGGCAAAAGCACGTTCTGGAACCACTCTTTAAATGTAGTGGCATTCATTTCCTCGTGGTAGTCATTTGTGGTTTTTGATTGAAATGCCAGTAACGCGTTCTCCACAAAGCCGTATTTTGCAGAACCTGCGTGGCATATTACATCGACGGACGACGGGCCCCCTTACCCATTGGTACTTTCGACGTCGACGCTTGTGTATCCTCCGTCCAAGAACGGGAAACCGTGTGATTGGCGTTTAGCCATGTCTCGTCAATGAACACGACATTATCCCAGTTATCAATATTTTTTGCTTCTCTCAAAAAACTTATCCGTTTTAAAATTATGTCGTATCGTTCTTATAAAATTTTTCTTTTGTCTGTTTTTTTATACGAAAAACCAATATCTTTTAAGATTTTGGTTAAAGCAGTTTTACCCCCGCTAAACAGTCCGGCTTCTCTTAACGATGCCAAAAGCTTCTTCCTGTTGAGATTTTCATTTCTGGAATAGTAACCATATATTATATGATTTCTGATTGCATCGGCGTCAAAGGTGTCAATATCTGTCACGGGTTTAGTTCTACGTTTCTTCTTCGGAGTACGTAAAATATTATCTTCCGTGCCAGTAGAGCCGAACTTTTCTTTATTAATATTTATTATCGTTCGTATGCTAACTCCAAGCGCCTGAGAGACGCGTTCTTGTACTTGTTCGACAGGTAACAGGGGTCCGACATTTTGCCGCTCCCGCTCAAAGTAATCTTGCAGCTTGATGATTAACTCACGGGCTCCACTTTTCAATGCCTGTCCACGTTTAGGCATTATTATGCGCCAAAAGTAAAAAGAACGCAATACAAAACACAATCGAAGTCCGATTTAGCGCCGATGTCAGTTTGAAAAGCAGAAACAGTCCATTAAACGAAAGCCGGGTAATCAAATAAAAACAGATCGCTATGCGCACGAAACGACAACAGACGACTGTTTTAGCGTCACAAAATGGCGGCCCATAACGCCGTTTGGGGTTACCATTTTCAACTTAAATATAAAAATGCTACTTTCTTTCGCGCGTTCGGTTTGGTCGTAGTTTTATTTTTATATTTAATAAAAGTTATCTTATAGTCCATTATTTTCAAATTCTTAAAAAAAACGTATTATTTTATAAAATATAACTGTATAAGAACAGATTACGATACTGTTATTGCTTGTTATTGTTAGCACAGCACTACAAATATAAAGCGCTGACATAACCTTGTGATAGCGCAGTATAGATTTAGAAAAATATTGTTTACCAAGTTATTTGACATTCAGTTTGGCACAAATTATAACATTCATTGATTATTGATATAATAATGTTGTTTTAATGCTCGGTAAAACGGTAAACAACCAGCAAAAATATTTTTATCGTAACTGCAACGCCATTACAAAGTTACGTTGTCAGTTCAATCGCGACGTGTCAGGAACGCATTCTCTGAACGGCCGAACTATAATGTGAACTTAACATAACACTTATGCCATGAGTGTATAGTTAGCAGATTACAACAGCACAATCAAACCAGAAAATGAAATATTTAAGTTTTTGGATTTTTTAATGTTGGTTCTAGTGTGATTTGAAACCAGGATGAAGGGCTTAGAAGTCTTATTCGACATGTATAACACCTGTACAAACAATCATTAGAGCAACATATTCACCTCCTTCTGTGAGCAGGTCTTGGGCCAGAATTTGAGTAGACCGCGCACCACAGGCTCGGTAAGCGTGGCATCCTTCTCAAGGAACTGGACCACGCAGTAAGCGAGCTGCGCGTGGTAGAGCGACAGGCACTTCACCTTGTGCAGCGGCAGTAGCACCTTCACCAGAAACTGCTTGTGCTCGCTCTTAAGCGGCAGAGCGAAGCCGTTGATTATGCTGGAATTTAAAGCAAGTTTTAGCTCCAATATTCAACTTCATACCACATTCAACATAAGAAATGTTATCCTCGAAAGTTTCAGAATTAGCTAGTGTATCAACTTTTGAATATAGGTCATCAAAAATATATGGGTAGTTATAATTTTAGGTCAAAGGTAAATGAGCTGTAAATCAAGACAATAACAATAATAGATTCAAATTTTACACACAAAGTGCACTGAGATCTTAATTAATTACCACATTACCAGCTGTGCCCACGATTTCATACTCGCAAACTTACCATCTAGGCATCTTGTTATATTAATTCAAATGCAATTCTTTTGTTTATTAAGTTTAGGTTTTATAACTATTTGGTAACAAACATAATTATTTTTTTTTTTTTTTTTTTTTTTTTTATAGAATAGGCTGACATTTAAATTAAATCGTTTTAAATCTATACTAATATTAAAAAGAAAAATGATTTGTTTATTTGTTTGTAATGGATAAATTCTTAAACTACTAAACCGATTTAAAAAAATATTTAACCTGTAGAAAGCTACATTATCAGTGAGCAATATAGGCAATATTTTATTAAAAAGTTAGGAATACCTAAGAAAATTCCAATAGTCACTTTGCCTACGCTGCGAAAACTATTGATGGTAGAATAAAATAATGTACTGCACGTTTATAGAACTTATCAATATTCTACAAAAAAAAATACCGCGAGAGACTTGTGCAACTATTATAATTAAATGAATAATTTCTTGTGATCTATAATTTCAATTAGTAAACTGGTAGAAACGAAAGACATTACATTCGCATCATGGTATTATACCTTAGGTTAGGTTGTTTGTGTAGATATAAATTCTTCTTTAAATTACATATGAGATTTAAAATAATATTTTACGTAAATCAAAAGAGTGGAAGTTGTTATCTATATTTCATTACAACATGTACTCAAATATAGTTCTTTACTCAAATTCATTTTAATGCGAACGAATAATCGGTAAAAATATTTAAATAATCGAACCTTTATGTACATTATTTATTATTTTATTATATTTCTATTTTTAAGTATTTATGAATAAATTATTTATGAAATTAAGTCTAATTTTTTATAATTTCTGTGAATCACTCTACGGCGAAATTGTAAGTTCAGAAGACAGCTTTTATAATGGTAGTATAGGGTCATTGAGAACCATTTGAAAAAAACTGTGCCGTCCTTTCTGCCGCGGGAGGAGGGTCCCGTCCGTATACGGCTTAGAGATCTCTAGTTAGACCGTTAAGCCAGTCCCTAAAAGGTGGGGTTTAGTGGGTAAAAGTCTCCACATAACCACGCAGCCGGCTGCGTGGTATGCTATGAACATTCCCCACCTCCCTACCCCGCTTTCCGGAGGGTTGCCCATATTTGCTTCCGGCGCAAAAAAAACCATTTGAAAAGGAATTGTGAAAACAATAATTTTGTCTAGAGATGGGCCGAATATGGACTTCATCGAATGCAAATATTCGGCCGAAAGTGCGGTAAAAGTTTTACCGAACCGAATATTATTCGGCGGGATTAACGCCCGACCCTGCCCTTCGCTCCCATGCCACACCTGACATGTTATTACATTATCTAGTACTGAGCAAATTGCCGGCACATGTTTATGTTTTGACTATTTTGGTGAGAAAAAAAGTATTTTGTTGTGTTATTCTTAGTCAAAATTGATTTATGTGATAAAAATGAGTGGCAGGTGATCTACTATTTGGACTTATTTTAGAGAAACTGACGACCAAAGTAAAGTGAAATGTACTTATGTAATGTAATGTTTCTTTGTTTGATCCCAGAACATTTTTATCAAGTTGTCTATTTGATATAATTGGAAATAAATCTACAGAGCATCATAAACGTAATATTTCAAGTAGATTTAGTCCATAAATAAAATATACTTTCAACAGTAAAATTATGAATGACATGGCATTGCATTACTCAATTCGTACATTTCAATACAATGGACACCACTTAAACGGATGTTCGGTGATTTAGCCGAATATTCGGTAAAGCTGCGGAATATGCCGAATACCGAATATGAAACGAATATTCTGTCACCTCTAATAATTTCCCTTGTGGGATACGTCGTAGGAAGATTTGTGATTAAATACTGCTACTACACGAGGGATAACAGGGCCAAAATGTTGGTGAAAATAAAGAAAATTGTTATGGACAATTATGAAAGAAACATTCGTTTCGAATGCTTTATATAAAATCAAGTAATAATTAATGTAAACAACGATGATGACTACGGACAGCTTATTACCAAATATCATTACTTCAGTTTTATCACTACATGCACAGACAGACACACAGACACAAGAAACAGATTTTTAGTCTCCACACTTCTCAGCTAGAACAAACTGTAGGCCTACATAACGTTGATTAATGAGGAATGATTAAAACTACTTTTACGGATTTTATCGCGTTTATTTTACTATTATTTTTAATTCCCGAAGTTTCGATTTTCGAAACGTTAAACGCTAAAAATAATAGCAAAATAATCAATGTGTAGTGTTCGCGTAAATATAAGAAATCATAATGAGGAATGCTCGATTTACGTCGATGTTTGTACAATAGATCAAAATAATGTTTAAACGAAACATAAAGAAAACCTGCTCCAATTCCATGCAAGTTTTCATTATTTTGCATTAAATTTACGAGCATATAACAGTCTACTGTAGATATATAGATAGGCCTTCACCATCAGACTGCCTCATAACGGTGATTTTGCCATAATTGCCACACTTGACAGGCAGTTTGGCAATCGCAGTTATTATTCTGTGTTATTATCAGAAAGCTGCTGCCAAACTCCTTTTTCAGTTTCCCTCTGTCGTGTCGCCGCTTACGGCACCCGACAGGACAATGCGCAGTAGTGGATATTCATACACCGAATATAAAATTTTCACGTAACTACCCTTTACAGATATCTGACAAGGCACATTCCATCAGTTTCAGCTTCAAAGCTCATCAGCGATACATTAGGGATCATGAAGTAATAAAAAGTATTGATATATATATCATATCATAATTATACATGGTAGAGCCATGCTGAAGTTATATTAGTAGTATAGTTGCAGCACGATAGGGTCGGCTCAACCGGGGAAGGACCACGCTCTCACAGAATACCGGCGTCAAATAGTGCTGCTGTATTTCGTATGGTGAGTGTAGAGAACCGGAGACCCTTCTTACTGGAAACGAGGCATTCCATCTTAGTCCCCACGGATCACAACGAATCTGCATTTTGATTTGTAATCGAGGATGGATGTAAATGTCTATGGTACTATATTCACTTCATTTACATCTATTGTGTTTTTTTATACTACTTTGAATATTTCAATAAGAACGACTAATAAAAATCTTTCAGTATTACTACTCATATAAATACCAAACTAGATACATCATTAATTTCCGATAATCAAGTGCCAGTAATGTAAAATCATAAATTTAATAAACATTGATAAAAATAAAATGCCTTTTAATCGAACAGAATAGAATATATAATTAAATGTACTTATGCAAACCAATACTAATAGGAAAGAAATGAAAGAAAAACTCTTAATATAACGTTGATGTGACTTTCAAGTCTGCTTGTTATTGGGTATGCTAATAAGTAGTGAAATGGCGGCTGTAAGTACAAAATTTTAATGGATTATCTGTATTCCAGCGGTTTTAGTAAGTGGCGACAATGTGGTCTCTATTGTAAATACATCGCATTAGATACATTTTCGTTATTTTATATCGATATATCGAAAAAATATGTATAGCCAAAATACATAATAATAATAATAATAGCCTTTATTTCAGACATTATTTCATTACAGTGTCTATCTGGATTAATCTATGTCTTTTTTTTTTATAGAATAGGCTGACAAACGAGCACACAGTCCACTTGATGGTAAGTGGTTGCTGCGGCCCATAGACATCTACATCTATCTTCCATTACAAATCAAAATGCAGATGCGTTGTCACCCGTGAGGACTGAGATGGAATGCCTCATTTCCAGTAAAAAGGGTCTCCGGTTCTCTACACTCACCATACGAAATACAGCAGCATTAAGCTACTATTTCACGCTGGTATTCTGTGAGAGCGTGGTCCTTCCCCGGTCGAGCCGACCCATTCGTGCTACAACTATACTACACTCACCGGCACGGAAACTTGGCCAAGCGGTTATCTCGCGATAGCAAAAGCTTTAAGTGTTTCTGATGAATGTTTGTTATGCAAGTATGTCAAAAAATGTTTACCCTCAAGTTCAAGAGGGTAATTCATTATGTTTAAGTGCACCATGACGAATTCTTTAATTTTTAGTTGAATCGGGTCATTTGAGCGACTAAGTTCACATTTTAAATTTGTGTGTTGTGAAAAGTTTACTGTAAGGTTATTCAATTATTGTAATCTTGTGTCTTAATTAAATAACTAAAGGTGCTTTAAAGCCAATAAAAATGCCATTAACACCAGCACAAGTTGCACAAGCAGTAGCATTAATTGACCAAGGGCTGACACAGCGTGAAGTTGCTATTGTGCTTAACGTACCACGGTCCTCAATGCAGTATTCACTGAAACGATACCAGGAGACAGACCGCTACACCCGCAGGCCAGGCAGTGGGGGCGTAAGGTGCACATCGGCCCGGGACGATCGTTTTATTGTTATGGAGATTTTGAGAAACCGCTACCTGACCGCTGTTGAGATACGCCAGCGGCTCCAAATCGCAAGAGGCGTTAATGTTAGTGAGCGTACGGTGAGAAGACGAATGGAGGAAGTGAATTTAAAAGCTCGTAGACCAGCACGAGGTCCAGAACTTCTCAGACAGCACCGAGTAGCCCGACTTCAGTTCGCAAGAGAACATGTCAATTGGACCCACGAGCAATGGGCTAGAGTGTTGTTCACAGATGAGTGTCGAATAGCTTTACGTGCTCCAGACGGTCGAGAACGAGTGTGGAGAAAAAGAGGAGAGAGGTTTCTACCCATTACCACCACCCAAACTGTGAGTTTCCATGGAGGCTCAATAATGGTATGGGGAGGTGTAAGTTCCGACGCACGTACAGAGTTGGTCATCGTCGATAATCGGCTTACAGCTACTCGATACATCGAGGAAGTTCTTCAGGAGCACGTAATGCCTTATTCGGGATTCATTGGACACGACCAATTCCTCCTCATGCACGCCCGCACGTCGCACATTGTGTAGAGGAATATCTGGAAGAGGTTGGAATACAAAAATTACAGTGGCCAGCTCGTAGCCCGGACTTAAATCCAATTGAGCATGTATGGGGTATGCTCAAAAGAAAGATAAAGTCCAGCTCCAAACCGCCACAAACTCTAAATGAGCTCCGAAATGCAGCGCTGGCCGCTTGGGACAGCATACCGCAAGTTGATGTCAGAAACATCATTCAAAGCATGCCAGATCGAATGCAAGCGGTTATCAGGGCTAGAGGAGGAAACACCCGATATTAAAACTGATAGACAATAAAGAAACAGACTTAATTTTTAACTTTGTAGTGTTTTTAAAGTGACAATGGAAAGATGTTAATTTTAGTGAAAACATGTTATCTTGAAAAGAAAAATTTCGGTGAAGTAAACATTAAATTTCTATGTTCTAAAACCATTAGAGACACTTATTGAATGCATCTACCCTTAATTTACTGTTAAAAAAACGTTTCAGTGCAAATAATCAGCAAATTCACGAGTGGCCAAGTTTCCGTGCCGGTGAGTGTATTATATAATCCAGTGTTAGTTTACGTGGTAGAACCATGCTGCAGTTATATTAGTACACTCACCGGCACGGAAACTTGGCCACTCGTGAATTTGCTGATTATTTGCACTGAAACGTTTTTTTTAACAGTAAATTAAGGGTAGATGCATTCAATAAGTGTCTCTAATGGTTTTAGAACATAGAAATTTAATGTTTACTTCACCGAAATTTTTCTTTTCAAGATAACATGTTTTCACTAAAATTAACATCTTTCCATTGTCACTTTAAAAACACTACAAAGTTAAAAATTAAGTCTGTTTCTTTATTGTCTATCAGTTTTAATATCGGGTGTTTCCTCCTCTAGCCCTGATAACCGCTTGCATTCGATCTGGCATGCTTTGAATGATGTTTCTGACATCAACTTGCGGTATGCTGTCCCAAGCGGCCAGCGCTGCATTTCGGAGCTCATTTAGAGTTTGTGGCGGTTTGGAGCTGGACTTTATCTTTCTTTTGAGCATACCCCATACATGCTCAATTGGATTTAAGTCCGGGCTACGAGCGGGCCACTGTAATTTTTGTATTCCAACCTCTTCCAGATATTCCTCTACACAATGTGCGACGTGCGGGCGTGCATGAGGAGGAATTGGTCGTGTCCAATGAATCCCGAATAAGGCATTACGTGCTCCTGAAGAACTTCCTCGATGTATCGAGTAGCTGTAAGCCGATTATCGACGATGACCAACTCTGTACGTGCGTCGGAACTTACACCTCCCCATACCATTATTGAGCCTCCATGGAAACTCACAGTTTGGGTGGTGGTAATGGGTAGAAACCTCTTTCCTCTTTTTCTCCACACTCGTTCTCGACCGTCTGGAGCACGTAAAGCTATTCGACACTCATCTGTGAACAACACTCTAGCCCATTGCTCGTGGGTCCAATTGACATGTTCTCTTGCGAACTGAAGTCGGGCTACTCGGTGCTGTCTGAGAAGTTCTGGACCTCGTGCTGGTCTACGAGCTTTTAAATTCACTTCCTCCATTCGTCTTCTCACCGTACGCTCACTAACATTAACGCCTCTTGCGATTTGGAGCCGCTGGCGTATCTCAACAGCGGTCAGGTAGCGGTTTCTCAAAATCTCCATAACAATAAAACGATCGTCCCGGGCCGATGTGCACCTTACGCCCCCACTGCCTGGCCTGCGGGTGTAGCGGCCTGTCTCCTGGTATCGTTTCAGTGAATACTGCATTGAGGACCGTGGTACGTTAAGCACAATAGCAACTTCACGCTGTGTCAGCCCTTGGTCAATTAATGCTACTGCTTGTGCAACTTGTGCTGGTGTTAATGGCATTTTTATTGGCTTTAAAGCACCTTTAGTTATTTAATTAAGACACAAGATTACAATAATTGAATAACCTTACAGTAAACTTTTCACAACACACAAATTTAAAGTGTGAACTTAGTCGCTCAAATGACCCGATTCAACTAAAAATTAAAGAATTCGTCATGGTGCACTTAAACATAATGAATTACCCTCTTGAACTTGAGGGTAAACATTTTTTGACATACTTGCATAACAAACATTCATCAGAAACACTTAAAGCTTTTGCTATCGCGAGATAACCGCTTGGCCAAGTTTCCGTGCCGGTGAGATATTTACATTCTCAACGCTTAACTATTGTACATCAATAACCCTGTCTGTATGCCACTTATTGGCAAAGGCCTCCTCCAACCTTTCCCATTCTTCTTTATCCTTAGCAGTTCTCGTCCATATGCCTCCTGCTATGGCTTTAATATCATCCTCCCATCTTCTACAACCTTTTTTCCTTTTCATATGATCTGTAAACCAATTCATTATCGATTTCGACCATTTCTCTTTTCCTCTAATTATATGGCCTGACCATTTCCATTTTAACTTTTTATCATTATTGTGACATCTTTTTTTTTTCGTGTGTTTCTTTATGGTTTCTATTCTTATTCTATCGGATAGTCTTTTCCCCATCATACTCCTTTCCATGGAGTTTTGGCATGTTTCTAACTTTTTAATGTGTGCTTTAGTGAGTGCCCAGGTTTGGCAGCCATAAGTGAGTATAGGTAGTATGCTGGTATCAAAGAGTTTCCGTTTGATGGTTATGTTAGTGTCGTTATTTTTCATTATTTCTTTTAGGCTCCAAAATTGTTTCCAGGCGTTTCCAATGCGTCTGTCAGTTTCTTTTGAGGTTAGATTTATAGGAGAGATTATCTGGCCCAAATAGATGTATTCATTAACATATTCAATCAGGTTATTATTGATCAGAATAGGTTCTTCCTTGCCATTGGTCATAGCCTTGGTCTTTAATGTGTTCATGACCAATCCCACATTGCCAAAAAATATCGATATTTTTTCTAATAATAATAACTAATAAGTAGTGAAATGGCGGCTGTAAGTACAAAATTTTAATGGATTATCTGTATTCCAGCGGTTTTAGTCAGTGGCGACAACGTGGTCTCTATTGTAAATACATCGCACTAGATACATTTTCGTTAATTTATATCGATGTATCAAAAAACATGTATCGCCAAAAATATCGATATTTTTTTCTACAAGCCTACGATACATTCAAATAGGTTGCCCGCAGCCCCACCCGGCACCCGCTACTCAAACACCGCACATCGCATAAATTAATCGTCACAAGAATATAATAAGATTAGACATTCAGCGTTGTGCAAGTTGAACTGCACTTTATTGGGTTGTAGCAAGAGCAGCTATTATTTTAATGTTCATGTGCAGAGTGATCCTTCTGTATATAAATGTTATTATAAAACGAGGGTTGTACCAAAAGTAAGGTTCCCATATTTTTTACAAGTAGAAAAGATTGTTTATTATTATTAATTAATACATAGTTGAAAAGCTTACAATGTTGGCTATTTTTCAACATAGTCTCCATTTTTTTCGACACACTTTTGAAGACGGTGCTCCAGCTTTTGTTTTCCTAAGTCGAAGACTTCTCTCGCCAATTCGTAGAGGTAGCGAGTGAACTCTGCTCGGACTTCATCGTCGCTCTTGAAGCGCTTCCCACCTAGGTGTTCCTTAAGCTTGGGGAAGAGGTGATAATCGCTGGGGGTCCGGGCTGTACGGGGGATCGGGCATAACAGTTCACCCAAATCTCTTCAAAAGCTCCTGTGTTTGACGAGCGAGCACACAACTTGCCAAAATGTATATACATATGTTAAAGTTCTTTCAATTGCGCCGTGCGAAGCTTCAGGAATGCAGTAACCCTCTGATCTTTGAGCAGCTTACTGTTGATTGTCTTCTGGACAATCGCAAATCCAAGCCGGCGGTCTTTCACTCCGTTCCTCCGTGCGACACTCACCAAAAGCCCTCCATCATTTTCGGAGGTAATGAACGGACAAGCACGCTTCACAATAAACCTTAGTCGGTTGCCGATGAATCTCCACGGGCGGTAACTTCCTTGCGTGGAGAAACCGGATCACACCTCGAACCTGGTACTTGGCGGGAGCGCGATCAACACTTCTATCTCTGACATCTACTAAGCGCACTGAGCGACGTAGCGAGTCGCAGAAGGGTTTGCTCGAGAATGAAGGAACCACTTCACACAGCACTGTTGTTGGATTAACAAGCTTACTTTTGGTACAACCCTCGTATGTTATACATTAACTACTAAATAAGGCATTTATTTAGGGTTAGAATTTTAAAAGAAAGTCACAATAAATTACTTATTGATTCTGTTTTCTTTGCTTTTTATAGCCATGTCAAACAGTAATCTATCATAAGAAATGAAATTAAAGCAAATTACCATTTTTAACTTAAGATCCTATTTAGATTCCTTATTATCCACAGTAAATTATGTAAATGCTTTTGAAATGTTCAAAACATATTTTTGAAATTTCTACTATATAAGTGCCTTTAGATATTGATATTTTCCGTATTTATATCTACTAGATTATCTGAGTTAGAATTCATTGGAAGTAGCTAAACTACTGCTTCAATCGCAAACAAACTACTACACTCTTTAAGAAACAAGCTCTGAGATCCCGAATGCAATTTATTTGCGTGATTTCTTCTACTAATCTTCGAAACCTACCAATGTTATTATTGTCGTGTCATTATAATTAATGTACCATAATCATATTTAAGTAAAATATTCACTAATGAAATAAATGTATGTATATATATTATATATATATTGGAGCAAGGAATTGTAATCAATGAGTACAAAATATAGCCAGAAAAAATGAGCTGATGGTTTCGTTTTGTTGCAAGTTTGGTTTTATTGTGTTAATGTATCAGTATCAATTTCAAGCCGATGCATTTTAAAAATCTCAAATTTGGTTGCAAAAATAATTAAAAAAACATATAATGCAATTGCAGTGTAACTAAAAAAACTACCTTCATCAAACGATTCTCATCAGAGTTGCACAATTGTCATGCGGGGAAGACAACGCATCTTCTAAGAATATAAGATTTTTTTAATATTATTTAAAAAAATCTTTTTGAAACACAACAATTCCCGGAGTACATTACGTGTGGTCGTACGGCGCGATCGAATGCGTCGATAATCGATATCACGTGAAAATATGGCATTATGGAGCGCTATTTCTCTCGGGCCCGGCCATATTTACCTTGTCGAAACACACGATTTATAAGTTAATCTTATTCGCCTCATATATTATATGGTGGGGCGATTAGTCGAGTTTTTATTGGCGTTCCGAGCTGATTTACTGTTTTATAATTAAAGTGCCTATGATCGATATTTATGACAGCGTCGCGTATTGCTTTTTAGATTTGCGCTCTCGCTTTCAGATAGCTTGTGATTGTCAATAGATGCTTCTTTTTTGGGTTTATTGACGGTTTAAAAGGAATTTGTTGCTATAACTAAGTTCTCCTAAAAAAGGGAGTTAAATTCAATTCTTAAATTATATTATGTCGATATTTTAATTAGGAATAAACAATTCTTGCAAGACAAGCAATTCTTGTATATATATATATATATATATATATATATATATATATATATATATATATATATATATGTATGTATATATATAATCGGGATCTCGGAAACGGCTCCAACGATTTTCATAAAATTTAGTGTCCAGGGAGTTTCGGGGATAATAAATCGATCTAGCTAGGATTTATTTTTAGAAAATGTCTTTTTGTCCGTGTTTTTAGGCAATGAAAAACTGCTACAATATCGTTAGAATAAGAAGGTAAATTTTGACAGATTGTTAATGATTATAAATAGTTTAATTGGTATAATGCGCGGTCACAGAATCGTAAAACCCCGGTTGGAGCCCAGACCGACCGATCGACTTTTTTAAAATTTTTTTCAAGTTCCTTTCTTTTTTGAGAAAATCTATATTTTCGAGCTCTTTTTTTAGTATTTTTAATAACACGAAAATTTAAATTAAAATAATTGCACTCATGATTTTTTATTCAAATAACCAGTTCCGTTTTTTTGTGTTATGTCGCTAAGATCAAAAAATATTATTTATATTTCATCAGTATGTAATTTGTATCTAAATATAATTTCCAAAACACACGAATTAAAAAAAATCGAGCGAAAAATACCGAGCAAAGCTCGGTCAACCAGGTACTTTTATTAATATTAACATCTTAACTGATGGTGACAGGTAAGCAAACAAGATGTCATTACATAGTTACTGCTGTTCTGTAATATATATAAGATACATCTGTCTGCAAAAGAGACACACTAGCTCAGTATTACAAATAGACAAAGAAGAATAAAAGAAACAATGACATCTAAATTGAACGCATTAAAAATTTATATTAAAATAATACTGACCTTCCCAAAATTTCTAGGAGTTCTCCAACACCATTGAAATGCTCAGTTTCATAAACAAATCGTAGGAAAATATTATTGATCTGTTTTCGTATGAAGGCTCGCAGTCCCAAAAACTTGCCGTAAATGCGGTGGAGTACAGTTTTCAGGAAGTCACGCTCACGTGGATCTTCGGAGTCAAATAAGTCTAAAAGCTTTAAAAAGAACACATTTGTTAATTTTTAAAACTTTTAAGAATTGCAACATGTACGATAATTTTGGATTTCATTGTGGCATTTCGGTTCGGAATTTTCACACTGAACAAAAAATAACTATTTAGCAAGCAAATGCATAGTCATTTACATATATTTAGTAACTAATCTAGTACTTATTATTTGATAACATAATAAATAATAATTACAATGAAATTTACAATACAGTGGTTTAGTCAATCGATTCAGATAGATATTAAGTCTGAGAAAAATAGTTTTCTCCATGTTTCATAATGTGCAATATGTGCGTCGAGTACATACATTAAGTATTCCGTGCCATCAGTCCTACACCTTGAAAAACGATTAAAAGAATAATGCATAAAATTTACAGCCTTAAATTATTAATTATTTAGCTGACAATCAAGTCATATTAAAATAAAGAGGAATGAAAGTGAACACAAGTAAGACGAAAGTAATTTTTGAATGTTTTTCAAAGAGAAGAAAGTAAAACAATATGTTAAATAAGAATATAAGAGGACAAAGCTCTGCTTTCGCGTTTCGTCTGGTGAGTGCAGGTGGCCGGAGGCCCAAACCCCCCCCCCCCCATCAACATGGTAGCGGAATTAAATAATGATAGATTACCCCAGGAGGGTACCAGCACCCCTGGAGAATCCCTCGCTGAGCATCCACGACCATGTTTCTCCACTTCTGAGCATGGGTGCTCAGGCTGCCCCGCGTATTCTGGGGGGGGCAAAATTCCGCTCAAGACTACAACTGCTCGGGGCAAACGGAGCAACAAAACCAAGGCGACCCCTGCCACGCTGTCCGTGAATTTCTGCAATATCAGGGGACTTCACTCTAACCTAAACGCCGTCCACTACCATCTCGAGACGGCGAGGCCGGCTCTGCTCTTTCTGACCGAGACGCAGGTGTCCTCTCCGGCTGATGTCTCGTATCTCTCCTACCCGGGGTACAAACTGGAACACTCCTTTGTGCCTCGGGCTGGAGTTTGCGTTTACGTCAGAGAGGACATCTGTTCTCGACGCCTCGGCAGACTTGAAGGTTCGGACCTGTCCATCCTTTGGCTACGCGTAGACAGCGACGACCATCCGCGCGTCTATGGGTGCCTCTATAGGTCCCATAGCGGTAATGCCGAAACAGACCGACTCTTCGACCACGTCCAAATGGCTGCAGATTCGTTGCTACAGCAGATCCCCTCCGCAGAGATCGTGATCCTCGGCGACTTTAACGCCCATCACGCCGAATGGCTTGGTTCACGTTTAACCGATCATGCGGGGAGATCTGTTCATGATTTTGCCTTGGCATATGGTCTGACACAACTGGTTACTTCGCCTACGCGGATTCCAGATGTGGAGGATCATGCACCTTCCCTGTTGGACCTTCTGCTGACCTCTCACCCGGACGGATATCAGATTTCCGTCGACGCCCCTTTAGGCTCCTCGGACCATTGTCTGGTCCGGAGTGTTGCGCCACTCACGCTGAAATCGCGGTTGCATTCTGCAGGCTGCCGCCGTGTTTGGCACTATAGGTCAGCCGATTGGGATGGGATGCGGTCTTTCTTTGCATCCTACCCTTGGGGGCGGGTTTGCTTCTCGCCGGATGATCCCAACGTTGTTGCGGATTCTGTTACTGATGTGGTACTTCAGGGTATGGAACTTTTTATTCCTTCCTCTGTGGTGCCCATTGGAGGCAAATCTCAGCCATGGTTTGGTCGCTCCTGTAAAATAGCATCATGCTATAAGCAGGAGTGCTACCAAGCCTGGGTTGATGCATCAGCGTCCCGGGATGTAAACACCAGCGCTCTAAAAAAGAAGTATAATTCCGCCTCTAGGTCCTTCAAAAGAGTCATTGCCAAGGCAAAGTCAGAGCACATAGGCAGAATTGGCGAGAAACTAGTTCGCCTTCCTTCTGGAACCCGTGCATTCTGGTCTCTCGCCAAGGCTGTCCAGGGGAATTTCTGTCAGCCATCTCTTCCATCTCTGCACAGGGAGGACGACTCACTGGCCCATACTGCAAAGGAGAAAGCCGATCTTCTAGGCTCTTTCTTTGCGTCTAACTCGACTCTCGATGACGGGGGGAGTACGCCGCCGACCATCCCGCGGTGTGAGTGCTCCATGCCGGAAGTGCAGTTCACACAGCGCTCGGTTCGCAAAGCACTCCTCTCCCTGGACATCCACAAGTCGAGTGGGCCTGACGGAATCCCCCCAATTGTGCTGAGGACGTGTGCTCCAGAGTTGGCACCGGTTTTAACGCGTCTTTTCCGGTACTCCTACTCCCTAGGCGTAGTCCCAAAATCATGGAAGACGGCTTTCGTCCACCCGATCCCTAAAAAAGGCGACCGCTCAGACCCGTCCAACTACCGGCCAATCGCCATCACCTCCTTGTTCTCCAAAACAATGGAGTCCATTGTAAACTGCCAGCTCATGAGGTATCTTGAGGATCACCAGCTGATTAGTGACCGCCAATACGGTTTTCGCCGTGGTCGGTCAGCTGGTGATCTTCTGGTCTACCTCACTCACAGATGGGCGGAGGCAGTAGAGTTCAAGGGGGAGGCATTGGCCGTTAGTTTGGACATTTCGAAGGCCTTCGATCGGGTTTGGCACAAAGCGCTTCTTTCGAAGCTCCCTTCCTATGGGCTTCCCGAGAAATTATGCGATTGGATCACCAGCTTTCTTGCAGATCGGAGCATCAAGGTCGTTGTAGACGGTGCAAGCTCCGATTGCAAGCCTATTAATGCTGGTGTTCCACAGGGCTGCGTGCTATCGCCAACGCTGTTTCTTCTGCATATCAATGATATGTTGCATACCCGTAACATTCATTGCTATGCGGATGACAGCACTGGTGATGCTCTTTACACCGGCCGAGCCAATATTTCTCGGGAAAACGTCTCCGAATGCCGGGACAAACTTGTGTCTGAAGTCGAGTCTTTGCTGAACAGAGTCTCGGATTGGGGACGACTAAATCTAGTCCAGTTTAACCCCCAGAAGACACAAGTTTGCGCGTTAACCGCTAAAAAGAACCCCTTTGTCGTATCCCCTCAGTTTCAAAGCACTCCCCTTGTTGCCTCAGCCAGTATCGGAATCCTCGGCGTCGACATATCGAGTGACGTGCAGTTTCGTGGTCACTTGGAAGGGAAGGCCAAATTGGCCTCTAAAAAGCTTGGCGTGCTCAGCAGAGCGGGACAGTATTTCATGCCGGCACACCGCCTGCAACTTTACAAGGCGCAGGTTCGGCCGCACATGGAATACTGTTCCCATCTCTGGGCTGGGGCTCCCCAGTACCAGCTCCTTCCACTTGACCGCATCCAGCGCAGAGCGGCTCGAATCGTCGACGACCGATTGCTTTCCGATCGGCTCGATTCACTGGCGCTGCGAAGAGATGTTGCATCTCTTTGCGTATTTTATCGCATCTATCACGGGGAGTGCTCTGAGGAATTGTTCGGATTAATCCCAGCCGCCAAATTTCGTGGACGCACTACACGGCAAACGTCCCGATACCATCCACACCATCTGGATGCTTGGCGGTCCACCACTGTACGTTTCACAAGGAGTTTTCTTCCACGTACAACCTCTCTGTGGAATAGTTTACCACCGGCGATTTTTCCGGACCGATACGACCTGGGGACCTTCAAGAAAAGAGCTTACTCCTTTCTAAAGGGCCGGCAACGCACCCGCAATTCTCCTGGTATTGCGGTTGATCATGGGCGGCGGTAGTCACTTAACATCAGGTGAGCCGCATGCTCGTTTGCCCCCTCTTCTATAAAAAAAAAAAAAAAAAAACATGCTTGAGCAAGTTGATGAGTTAGTGTATTTAGTATATGTGTTTAGCAGGGATGGTAGATATGACATGAGGATTAAAATGACAAGTTAATGCAGGACACAGAGTAAATGGGGCCTTTCGCTCTATTGTGGAAAGTCAGAATTTGTCAAAAAAGGCATGTGTGGAAAATCCAAATGCTATATTAGTTAATACCTTAATGTATGGTAGTGAAAGTAGGGTGTGGCAGAAGATGCACGAGAGTAGAATAAATCCCGGAGAACGCAGTTTTATTAAGTAGTCAGTATGTTAGGGGTAAATTAGAATGAAAGGGTGAAAAAATTACTTGTGAAGAGAAACACTTTTCTCTTTTGTAAGATGTGAGGATTTAGAAAGAAATAAGAACAAGATTTAAAAAGAGTAACAAAGCAAATTAATGTTGGAGAATTAAATGGTAGAGTCGGCAAGAGACATACTAGAAGAAATTTTATCAACTAAATTTGGCAACATATACCCCTTATGTACGCGTAAGTATATGGACGTGAAAGGTAACGAGACAGATGTGTCTGGATCGTGCCAAATGGAAGTTCGTAGTCTCTGCCTACTCCTCTGGGTGACAGGCGTGAGTGTTTAAGTGTAAGCTTTATATTTTCAGATTTTCTCAGCAACACTTGGGTGATTTGTAAGGGACAACAATACTTATTTAACATTAAGACACAAAATAAACTACTATACATTTGTAAAATAGCTAATTAAATGACGGCTCAGTAGCTTAGCAATAAGTTCATTGGTTTGCTTGTGTAGAAAGAATGAATAAGAAAAGAGTAACAAAGAAAATTAATGTTAGAGAATCAAATGGTAGTCAGCAAGAGACACCCCAGACGAAATTTCATCAACTAAATTTTAGCAACATATACCCTTATGTATGCGTAAGTTATATGGAAGTGAAACACGCGAGAAAGGCGTGTCGGGATCGTGCCAAATAGAAATTAGTAGTCTCTGCCTACTCCTCAAGGTGACAGGCGTGAGTGTTTAAGTGTATGTTATTTATTTTCAAATTATCCCAGCAACACTTAGGTGATTTTTAAGGGACAACAATATTTATTTAACAATACAACACAAAATAATCTACTATAAATTTGTAAAATAGCTAAAAAAAACAATAAAATGATGGCTCAGTAGCTTAGCAATGAGTTGAAGCATTAAGGGCATTCGAATTCCGCACGGCACAAGTATTTGTTTGTTTTTGTAAAATTTATGAATGTAATCTGCCCCAAAAAACAAGAGAAAATCGTAATGTGGTTAGGTTCAAAAAAAGTTTTTTAAAGAGCTTCCTAATTAGCTCTCATAAAATATCCTCGGCTGTTTTTAACTTCATTTTTAGCACACAACACTAGCACCTTAAATAGGGAATTCAAATATTTAACACTTAGGGAGTCACGTCATAATTTGTAGCATTGTATGCTTTATAAAAGTAAATGATTACTTTCTAATAAGGATTTGATATATATGTTGAATCAAATACATTACAAAAATACAGGTAAATTTATTGTTTTTACTTAAACAAAATCTGTTACAAAAACATACCAAATTTCTCCATAGTTTTGTTGTGTTTTAGGCTAATCATTATAATTCTTATAATTACTTATTTCAAACAAAATCTTCTGTATTTTCTTATACAATCATTTACCCACTAATATGAAATAAAGAGAGATCAATCAAAACAAATTTCTTCATTGAAATAAATTACACTTTCCAACATTTCACTGACACTTTTTAAGCTAACTGACTACCAATGTTGTTATTTTCTGTGCTAAACTATTGTTGAAAGGTACTATAAGCCGCAACAATGTAAACATTGAATTATAATAGTTACTAAGCAATATATTAGGGGCTGGGTCCGTTGGGCCTCTTAGCGACTTAAAAATGTTAAATTTCAAAATACTTTCAGAGAAAAACAGAAGATAGACAAGAAAATGATTTCATGTTGTGTCCACTTTGTTAAAGAAAAAACTTGTTAGAAAATCAAAAACATAAAAGGAAAGATGATGCTTCCTCTGAGCAGGCAAGGTAATAATTAACCTTAGCATGGAACATAATGCCACAAGTGATTACCATTTTTATATATGTATATATTTTATTACCTGCAAAACAAACTTCTGATCAATGACCTTCTTGCCAATAGTTGGCTGGAAGTCGGTTGACTCAAGGAAACGTAGGAAGAATTCATAGACCAGCTGGAGATGAGGCCATGAGGCCTCAAGCGTCGGGTCGTCCTCCTCGGGGTCGAAGTCGGGATTTTCACTTGGCGGTAGAGTGCGAAACAAGTTAGCCGATATCTATAACAAAATAATCACTATATTAAAACTTTATTGAAAAGGATAATGCACACACACATCTGATTACAGGTTACAGCCTATGAAAAGTTCATATCACATAGATTGCCTTAAAGTAGAGATTTTGCTATCGTTGTCACACTTCGCATTGGCATAATATAAGTATATAACAATTTATCATTTTATTTTTGATTAGGTTACATGCATATCCTTTGCATCAACTTATTGGTGAACCTATGGCCTAATGGTCGGAATACTATGATATTTTGTGTCTGGAGATACTGCAGTCAATCCCATGCCTCTGTTGATATATCGAAGCCTACTTTCAACTACAAAGTCGATTGTTGATAAGGCATGATTATGTTATAATTATTAGCAAAGTATATTATTATAAAATAAATCATTATTATAGAATAAAACAGTCAAATAATAAGACATACACCAAATATTTTTGCAGACATAATTTTAATGAAACCACGGCAAACAAAACAGAAAAAAGTAAAACATTAATATTTTCATATAGATTTCTTATATAGAAGTTTTCAACAGTAATTACATGTTCGGACCCTATTGTCATATCTCTTAGGTTTCAACAAAGAACAACATAACTGAGTATCATTGAAATAGAAGAGGGGACACCTGAGAATGTTTCCCTATAAATGACTTTCAAGTTCTCTCATACAGCAATCAGTGAAAGAGCGTATTTCGGTTCATTTATACATTAATTTAACGTGGAACAGCCATTCTTCAGCTAATATGGCTGCAACATGAATAGGTTCAGCTCTACTACAATGCCCTAATGGAATACCGGCCAAAAATAGCAGCTAGTGCTGCTGTGTTGTGTAAGGTGAGTGTAAGTGTGGGAATGAGAGAGAAAAAAAAAGAAACAGACCCTTTTTACTAGATATGAGACATTCCATATTAGTCCTCAGTGGTGACAATGTATCTGCATTTTGATTCTTAATCAATGACAAATGTAGATATCTATGGGCCACAGTATCGACTAACAATCAGGTAGATCATGTGCTCAATTATAACCCTCATTCTTTTTATTCTAAAGAAAAATAGCTTTAATACTCATTAGTCTTATATTAAAAGCTAAGAAAAAAAATTACCACTAGTTCAGAAAAAACTCTATTTTAGGTTATTTACAGCCCACTAAGAGAACCATTGGGATTACTTTATAAATATAAGTTTACAATAATTAATTATAAATTAAAATATTTTTTTTTAAATATAAAAATTTTGGTTATTACAGTTTTAATACAAAAATGAAAAATATTTTATTATATCTTGATTCTGAATACTAGTTGACAGTTGAAAAACAGAGTTGTATTGCAATACTATTATTACTTAAGATAATATCTTCCTTAGTGTTTGCCCATATACTAATGGTTCTATAAATATTGTCTTGTGCAATTAGCAAATTCAAAACTTAGTGTCATGGTTGATATAATCCAGCTCAACATCATCATATTATGCATTATTTATATGAAACTAGAGTATTAATAATTTATTGTCAAATGCAAAATGCATTAAAAGTACATTTACATTATTTAATATTACATAATTTGGATCATAGTTTAAATAAATTACAAAATTTAAGAAGTTTTGGTTTTTAAAACTTTAAAATGAATGTGTATTTGTTTGGTTCTGAGCTTACTTTGCTTACTTATGCTTTTAAATTAGTAAAGAAACTACACATTGCATATATAATTCAAATCATAAATCTATACATATAAAATACTGGTGTGAATGTCTGTACAATAGAAATGACCAGCATCTATTAAACTAAGGGGGTTAATTTATATAACATATTTTTATGACATTTATTCATGACAAAAATTTTTAAAATTTTGTCTGGCTCTCCAGGATAATCTCCATCAGATAATCTCTAAGGATATTTTTGTGGAATTGAAAAATAATATAATAAACCTCATAAACAATAAGATATAAAAAGTTTCAGACAAAAACTTTTTTGGTTTGCAATTTAAAAGAGTCCTTACACCTTTAGATGATTTTTTTTTATAGAATAGGGTGACAAACGAGCACACAGTCCACCTGATGGTAAGTGGTTGCTGCGGCCCATAGACATCTACATGTATCCTCAATTAAAAACAAAATGCAGATGCATTGTCACCCGTGAGGACTAAGTTGGAATGCCTCATTTCCAGTAAAAAGGGTCTCCGGTTCTCTACACTCCACCATACGAAATACAGCAGCATTAAGCTACTATTTCACGCTGGTATTCTGTGAGAGCATGGTCCTTCCCCGGTCGAGCCAACCCATTCGTGCTACAAATATACTACTAATATAACTGCAGCATGGCTCTACCACGTATAAGAAAAGTTGATATTTAACTTTTTATGCTTCACAATGCTATTTTACTACAAAATGGCCTGTTTTACTTATATGTGTAATAGATCTTCAATTTTTTATTATAAACTCGACAGCTGAAGATCCAAAAAGAAAATCATTAGTAACTTTAAATTTAAATGCAAATTTATGTTACATACATAAACACTCACACCTGTCACCCAGAGGGGTAGGCAGAGACTACGGACTTCCATTTGGCACGATCCTGACATACCTCTTTCGCCTCCTTTACATCCATATATCTACGCATACATGCTCGTCGGTTAAGGGTACTTCCTAACGTGGCCCATTTTCAAAATATCACCAATTTAGTCAATAAAACTTTTTTCTAGGGCGTCTCTTCCCAACTCTGCCATGCACATCGGCCATATAAATTTGCTTTGTCACTCTTTCCTCATTCATTCTTTCTACATGACTAAACCACCAAAGCATTCCTTTCTTAATCCTGGTCACAACATCATCTTGCATACCACATTTATCTCTTATCATGCAATTTCTCACTCTGTCATTCAGATTCAACCCTAGCATACTCCTTAAAGACCGCATTTCTACAGCATTTATTTTACTTTCATGCTTCTTTACAAAAAAAAATTATGTTACTTTCTTTGCATACTAAACAGCTGTAAAAATGTATCTTAAGTTTACTAAGTAAAATAGGTCAGATTGACTATTAGTTGTGCATACATATAACATTTACAAGTTATTGAACAATGTTTTAAGATAATTCTCACCACAGTACTAAACTGAAAAGGCCTTGCCTAACACAACAAGTACCACTTAACATAAAAGGGCTTTATACATTATGTATGTGTACTAATAGCAAAAGATTTGTAACTTGCATTGCATAAATATGCCCATTACACCTTAGTCACCTCACAGCATAATCTTCATGGTAATATTGATATTTTAAAACAATATAACTTTAAAAAAATATACTTTTCAGAATTAGTATGTTATAATCTATCATTTTATTTAGATCTATCTATATCTATCTAATCTATCATTATATTTCACTTTTGGCATATTTAAACAATTATGCACATGACGGGAATGCCATTTCAGGGAATGCACTCTGCCTCTATCCCCACGCTTCCTCTAGTGACCAACCACCATTCTAGTGTTCCTTCCCTTGTTCTAATGACCTCTTGACTGTCATGCACCCAATAGTTTTGGTCACATAACGCCTAATTGTTTAAGTTTATTGTAATATAGAAATACATATAACCGTAGAAAACTGCATGAGTATAGATATACAGGTAAAAAAAATTCATAATCATAAGCAATTTAAATTTGTTAATGTAATAATTCTGCCCATAAACTTAGTAGACATGTTAAACTAATAAATAGAAGTAGAAATTATGCTTGTATTTATTTATTTAAACTAAGAGCTTTTGAAATTCTAGATACATTCACCTCTATTTTGTGGCGCTTGGAAACAAATACATTTTCAATTAACCTGCCTTTGTCATAAATAAAATGTAACATAAAAATATCAATATTTGTAATATAGAAAGTATTATTACCATTTTAATAACCTCTGGATATACAGGTTCAGTAAGAACTCCACGGCCACCAGTGATGTATTCTACAAGCTCATTGAGTGTGGCACGCTTAATCTCCTTGCCCTTAAGGTCAGCTACTGGATCCATAAAATCAAACGCTACACAGCATTGGCGCAATTTACGAATAAACAGTTCCTCCTGCTCACTGCTCGGAACATCTGAAATTTTAATTAGTGTTTTTAAAACAAGTGACATCCTAATTTTATAGAGTGCAATGAAGCTATTGAGAGTTGTTTTTACTAATTTTATATCACGGTACATATTAACTGCAGACCCACATCTAATACAAAAAATAATTCAAACAATAAATGTTTTGAAGTGCATTAAGGAAAAATCTATAGACAAATTTATATGTTTTTGTAATATATTGCATTGTTTTCATTAGTATTGTTATTTTTTGTTAGTTTGCAAAGAAAATATTATAAATCTTTAACACTAATATATGTAATGTATGTAGTTTAGTGAAATGCAATCAATATTATGTTAACAAACATCTTAACACATACAAAATCTAATAGGAATTAAAGTACAAATTTTTAACACAATGAACTAAATTCCCAATAAAAAAAACTTAAACACAATTATTATTTACTAGTAAGAGGGTGAAATTATATTTATTGCATTTTTTAAAGCAATATTTAAACATAAAATGTAATTATGATCAACAAATAAAATAAAATTAAAACATATGAAAAAATGATGAATTTAAAATTCGTCAAGGTATATGTTTTAAAATATATTTATAAAATTTTAAATATCTGTAGAGAAATTTTATAACCTATCAAAATTTAAATTCAAATCTTAATAGGTAAAGAGATATAAGGGCAAAAGATTTGCACTTATATCTCAAACATTTAATGTTAAACCTAACAAATTTAATTATAATATGGGATGATCATTGTTTATATTTGCTATGCTGATAAAAACGAGATTAGAGAAGTGATAAATTAAGTACGCACCTTTGAGAAGTGGCAGCGCCTGTAGCTCCACGTCCTGCGTGTTGCGATAGCGTGAGGAGCCTTGCGATTTCTTAGCCTTTTTCTTCAACGAACGCTTGGCGAACGGATCAATTCTATCCACAAACGTTCCCGAAGACATTTTGCTTGTATAAAAGTGTCCCCGGTGAGAATAGTTCAAGAGCGATCAATGCAAAGCTTGTTTTGATTCGGAAAGTGTCATGATCCAATCCAGTTGACGAGACGAACGCGCACTTCTAGTAAAGTCGCAACAAAATATTACAGCCTAAACAAACATTCCTTCGTCATACATGACGGTAATGTAGCGGTCACACTCAGGCCATTCTTAATACACTTTAAGATTCCACAATAGTTACGTAATTTTAAAACGTCTTTATCACTAAAATGACACAATAATAAAACAGAACAATTCCATTCACAAAATTAGTTATATTTTCTGAGGCGTGTCACGAATACCAGAAGGCAGAAGTCACATATACATACAAGCCTCGTGCAATATCAGCCGGTCAGTCGATGACAATATAATTTTTCGACAATAATCGTCAAAATAGTTGATTTTTTATATGTAATAACACGCAAAATGTCGAAACAAAATTATTATTGTCCACTCCAAACGTTACTGAAAACTAAATCGACGATGACACAGGGCAAATTTTTAACACCAAAAATCTATCACCGTATTCTCGCCATCGCTCACCATCCGTTTCGACACACACAGTGAAACTATATGCATTTTTCCGCTTAACGCGAAATAATTTGGATGTATTACACTTGTATGAGAACAAAAAGATAAATCTGAATCTTTTTACGCTTTGTTTAACGATCAATTTACAAATACTATCTAGTTATGAGACTATCATCACTGGTTTTGCAGCGAAAACGCCAGCACTCAAAAGTACCTATTTCTGAAAATAGATGGAGATATAAAAATGTACCAATAGACAGTTTACGTACTTTTAAATTGAGAAATTAAATAAATAATACACAAGATAAAAATAACTGACAAAAAATATTTAAAATTATTCTAAATAATATTTCATATCAAAATATTTAAGACTCTTTCTTAAAATTAATTAAATTATCCTGAAATCCAAAAACGGAAGAACTATTTTCAATAAATTGAACATAAAAGAGCGTTCAAGAAGAGTAGAACGACATAGATAAAAAATGTACATAACTTAATCTTTTTTACTCTGTGTTTTTACTAAAAAACTGTAACTAGTTAAAAATAATTACAATTCATTGTTTTTTAAGTATGTAACTACAAGGTTTTAGACGTTTTTACTAAAGTTAATAAAGCTTTTTACATTATGTAGAATTTCGATAATCGACAGAGCCAACATTTTCTTAAAAGGCTTACAGTCTTGTCTAATTCTAAGTTAGGATCAGATTTTCATCGTTTCAGCGGTCGGAGTTTCTGCTCTATATCATCAGCATTCAGCGTACGAAAAAATAAAATGTAAACAAAATCATATTATGCTACCCGTGTAAGTAAAGAATGGAATTGAAAATGGCGTCGCCTCTATTCACCTAATTAGTAGTACACTGTCCGTAGACAGAGAAATCTATAGACAAATTAACGCCTTCTATCGCATACGCACACGAAAAATATAGATTTGTGCATACGTCTTGCATAGAAATGAGGCAGAGCGGTGTGATTGTTTGTCCCTTTCTCCGTGCCGATTTTTTTGTTTAGCAAACTACACTTTGCTAAACAACTTTGACAGTTCGTAGTGATCTAAGGAGTTTACAAGTTGGTTTAAGTGAGAAAAAAAGTGTTTTGTGAGCTTAAGATTGGTGAATGTTGTTCAGTTCAGTTCTTAGAACAATTAAACATTTTATCTAAATATGTTTAAAAGTCATAAAGATTATTGTATAACCTAAAACTACTATTTCGTCCTTTTTCACTCTAGGCCACGCTAATCATTAGTCTATAGGTTTCTCTGATATATATATATATATATATATATATATATATATATATATATATATATATATATATATATATATATTCAAAGATGTTGCGTATAAGTCATGCGAGGAAAAAGAAATGTCAAGTGGACATCTTTGGTCTCTTTTTACACTACTAAATAAAAAAGTGTATGCCATCAAAAACATAACTTGTAAAAAAAAAACAAGTCTCGCAACTCAGTTCTTCTATCGTAAAAAGCTTTGAGATCTATGTAATACCAAGTCGGTTAATTTATTCAGTCCATACTTAAGGATTTTTCTGTCTTAAGTTATTACGTAATTTGCTAACAAATAACATCTTGTTGTAACCATATCAATATTAAAAATCTTTTATGTTTTAAATAAATAGATTGACTTGGGCCATCACATGAAAACACAATGTTCTCACAATCTCACAAGTAATATATATATTATATTCAATTCGATTGCTTAGTGCGATTGCCAAGTCAATCTATTTATTTAACACATAAAAGCTTTTTAATATTGATATGGTCACAATAAGATGTTGTTATGTTAGCTAATTAAGTAATAACTTAAGACAGAAGGAACCTTAAGAGGGCATATGCTATTTGCGAAGAAAACTTCATGCTATAGGGTTTTTTCACAGGTGATATCGCAACGATGTGAGCAAATTATTTGAAGAAAATTACGGATTTAGAAAGATAAAGTCTTTATTTAGTACATTGCAACGGAAAATCATAGTATTTTAATGACGGTTTTTTAGACCAAAGACAATCGCTTCATAGCGTTTTACGAAAATATGCGTCAGAGTTATCTTTCAGGTGGAATACAACCATGATTATAAGCTAAAATACTTTATTTTAAACATTATTATAATAGAATATATAGTATTTTAGTGTATAGCAAAGCTTAAATTACGAAAGTATTTCGATTAAATATTAAAGAACAATACTATAAAATCACCAAAACCACTGTCCACTTCAATGTCATTTTTTCCGTGTATTGGGATATCAACTTATCTGTTTTAATTGTTTTATCAAAATTCAGGTAATGTTAAATATCAAAAAAAATTAGCTCGTTTTATTTAGTCAATTATTTTATATGATTATTTTAAAAATACTATAAATCATCACGCACAAACGCCGATTCAGTACGCTCCGGGTCTTCCCAACGATAGGACGTATCACTTTTTCTCGCCACAGCCCGCGTACGTGTTAATTCACACCAATAGCATAAGCTAGTGTTGCCAAGTGTCCCGGTTTGTGCGGGATTTGTCCCGATCAATGATGAATCAGGACGCCAAATGTCCCGAATTTTCACTAACTAGTCTATGTTTCGATCGATAATTTTGACAGCAAAATTGAATATATCTTATAACGGGCTTTGCATATTTTCCCACCAAACTTGGACGAAATAGGTAACATCAAAGTTTGCTTTGCGCGTAATGTGATGGCATGGCAAGAGGCAGATATCAATCATGTTTACTTATTTTTTTTCTCACTGCCTGATGCATATCACCGGGTTGCGCTATGCATCGTATTAATAATCAGTACAATATCTAACTTACATGCTGCTGCTTACATAAGTACATTTAGTTAAATGCAAAAAGCTTGTGAAAACGTTCTTCCACTAGTCAATTTCTTCAATCGTTTGTAGGTACTGTTTTCAATAAATAAAGTAACATTACAAGTCCGATGCAAGGATTTTATCTAGGCTATCAAGGTGTAAGGTATTAAAACCGTTGGAACTATGCCGTTCTTGTTTAAAGTGCTCTTTGAAGTGCTTGAATTGTGAGTTCATAAGATTTATTACTATTTTCACAGTTATATTATTCAGAAAGTTCAGTCTTCAACGATGTTTGGACCAAAAATGATTCGTTAATTTGATCAGTTCTATATAATAATTATAAAACACATTGCGAATTGTGTCAAAAAACCTGTAAAACTAACGACCACAATGGCTACAAAAAATCTGTTTTTGTAGCTATTGTAATTGTCCCGATTTTATATGGACACACTATCGGAAACCATGATAAGGCGCATAGCCACAGGATAAACAATAGTTCGCGCAACACAACGCAAGGAATGATACTGATAATGATACTATGTTAAATAATATTATTTAAATTAATTATTAAAAAAAAATTCAAGTTATTTAATAGTAAGCAATTTATAACTAAAATATTGATCCATACAAAAGATATTTTTGACGGCTCCGTGGCGGAGTGGCTTAGCAATAAGTTTAACTCTAAGGGCCGCGGGTTCGATTCCCGCACGGAACAAAAATTCGTAAACTTACAAACAATTGTTTCGGGTCTGGATGTTTGTCCTTGTGAAATTTTATGTTCTTATGTTAACTGCCTCCACTATATACCTAGGAAACATTCTTAGTGTGGAGGTAACATTATTATAAAATAGAAACAAAACAGATATGAGCCATGATAGCTCAAGGGCAAAGTGCTCGCCGTAAACGCAACCCGGGTTCGATCCGACACCAATGAAATTGTTATTTAGATAAATTATCTTTACATTATGACACAGAATAAATGTATATCGAACGAAATCTATTTTATATAATACTTATATTTTTCAATTCGAACATATATTACTTACCCCTTTCTTGTTCTTAACTAACTTGGCGTTGTGAGATTCCTTAGTCTACTTACTCAATAGAAAAGAAAAGCCGACTTCAATTTAGTACAAGAATAAAATAATTTATACATATTAGCTTCCGATCTTAGGGATAGAACGGATATTAATTCTTAAATACACTATGTCTTAGCTACGACCATAAGTCAATCGTTACTAACTGTTAAGTCAGTCGTAAGTGTCATAAGCTATTATGTGGAAATTATTTTATTCTCTTAGTTCCGAAAGTATCAAGATGATTCGTGCTAGATACAAAAATCTTTGGACACAACTATTATAGTAACCTTGCGCTCGCCCCACCTCGATCAGTTACGCACACAGAGGACATTGTAGTGTGCTTCAATATTACGCCGTTCCAGAGCGATTTTGACTTGCGCAAATTTGAATATACGCTCTTATAAGTAGGGTTTTCATAAGTAGGGTCTGAATAAATTAACCGACTTGGTATTACATAGATCTCACAACTTTTTACGATAGAAGAACTGTGTTGCGAGACTTGTTTTTTTACAAGTTATGTTTTTGATGTCATCTCATTTCTTTTAGCAGATAGTCCTACTTTTTTACTTCCGGTACCTTCTACTTCTTGATTACCAACAAAGTACCTATCTACACCTTTTATTCCACTATATTATACATATACAGGTACACTGATTCATTCACTGCAAATGTAACTTTGTAATCCTATATATTTATATGGGATTACAAAGTTATTTATGCAGTTAGTGTATCTAGAAAAATGGACCGAAATTGAAAAATATTTTAGTTTTTACTTGATTTATACACTAAAAACTAATTGTTTTCTAAGTTTGAAGCTTCTACGTCTGCTAGAAGTGCCTTAGAGTTTTGATTATCGGTCAGTCAGTGAGTGACATAATTAAGAAATTTTGACTAATTATAGTAATTCCTAAACTGGTTCAAATTGAATGAAATTTGAAATATACCGTGCCAATACAATGCCTGCTTGGTTTTTGAAAATTCAGGTTTCTAGTTCTATCGACAACGAAGTCATAAGGGTCGAAAATGGCCTGATTTGCTTTGAGAAAAGTATGGTACGGCAGTGCCGTTTTTTGCTCGACTTGGCGGGGGCACTCCCGTGCCCCCAGATAAGACCGTATTTATTTTGTCCAACATCGTACTGTCTGATTTATTTAACATTGTTTTTCGTATTATTTATTGTGACGTTTGACGTCTTTTGTCTTTAATATTTTATTAAACATGTTATTATAAAATTATGTCTTTAAATAAAATATATCAATAGAAATGGCTTATTTTATACTAGGATGTAAACCCATTCTTTCCGTAAAGAATATGGTTCAGACAGATTTCGTAAGCTTCCACTATTGTGTATACTTTTTTATTATTCTAGAACTAAATTACACAATATCTGTAAGTAAATCGTATTTTACATAAAGACACAAGTGAGACTGTATTTGTTATATATAATCGCTAAAATACATTGAAATATAAAATTTATTTTAAACAATAGTGATGCGGTTTTAAGGCCTATCGGTAAAGTTGACAATCCCATTTCGACATTCTTCTTTATATATGCGTTGTTTAAGTATGCATAAAAATGATAAAGAATTGGATAAATATTGCATGAGAGTAATTCCACGGGCACAAAACCACGGGACAAAAAATAGGCGCATTTGCTCAAACAAGTTTAAGCGACAGTAGCCTAATGGCAGGGCGCGGACCGTGAACTCAAAAAAAAGGTCGTGGGTTCAAATCCGCCACTCGACTACTGGCGTGAACCAATCGTGATACAAGCAATTTAAGCTTACCACGAGTGGTTAAGGGGAATATTAGTAATGTTTATAGCTATATATGTTTATAGAATATTGTTAATATTTTTTTTAAATAACCATTGTTTTGTTAAAGAAGGGAAATTTGTTAAAAAACGGAGGCTGAAATCAAAGGCAATTCCCACTTTATACATCGAAAGAATACAGCTATTTTGTTTGATTTTATTTTTAATTACGTATCATTTAATATAATTATGTAAAACCAGCATACAGTCAATGGGATACCAACATGCGAATAGCATTATTAATAGTAATATCATTACAACCGTTTTGAAACTCCAAATATGTTTTGATGTTTTAGGAACCAGAGGAGATTATGGATACTTCGCACCCCACAGGAAGTGAAACTTTTCAAAAAACTACACACTTTTAAAAATAACTGGCTGAGAACTCTTAAATAATAATATTTTATATAAAAGAAGGAATAAGTTTGCAATTATTACTTCACAGGTATTTTTTAAACTCCGTACCGACTAATATTAACAATCTAGAACCAGAACCAATGAACATTAATGAAAATGTAGCTTCATCCACAAGATTAATTTGCGCTGTAGATAATTTACGTATACGTAAGTTGGAACAAAAATTAGCTAAAGCTCAGAAGCTTTTGAGAAAACGTCTACTGAAAATAAAATACTCCAGCAAAGATTCCGGAGGCTTAAAAAGAAAAACATAACCTTAAATGATAGATTGCAAGAGATCCTAAACAACGAAAAATTAGGAATCACGAGAAAATACTTATGTTGGACGCAGTAAAAAATAATAAAATTATACAAAGTTATTTAATTAAACAGCAGGCAATTTCATAATATGTTAATAAAAATAAAATTGTAAAATATCAGTGCCATGGGCTTCTATTTCGGTCACCTGTTACAACCTATTTTTTCCAGACGGTAAAAAATCATCCAGTATATAAATATTTGTTAATGTTTACCGCAGATAGTAAAGCCGGAGAATCTGGATAGCCATTGTCTATATTAATCTTTTGAGAGTCACGCCAAAAACGCATTACCGTGTCCTGTACGCCAAAGAGAAAAGTAAACTAAAATACATACGAAAAAACTAGTGTTGCCAAGAGTTGATATATCGATAACACAAAATAACTTGATTTTCTTGGTTTTTTTCTGCAATAAATGACTTTTATAATCTGATATGTTTTATTTAATCTTATGCTGTCTTACACTCTTTTTATACATGTGCATAAATAAAAAACAATAACAATCAAATAGTAGTACACCACAGCACTACTCTCCATCGTGATGACGTCACTGTCACTACTGGACGACAACGGCATAGCTGACCTTCCTATGTGGAACTTCTTAGAGATGTAGCCGTGTCGCACGTTGTGTATCGATTTCGAAATCGATCTAACTAAAATATACAGGCAACAACTCAAAATATTTTATGTGTCGTGGGAGGCGTAGGCCAAGTGAAGCACAGAAGAAAAGTCTTACGCTCTTGACATGACATGACAATGGGGGATTGATATGATGCTGATGCTACCAGATGATTTTGGGTTTGAGAAAGAAAATCGCACAGCATAAAATGAAAAATTGCTGTTCATACCTTTAGTAAAAAACACATATTTGTAATTTCTATCTATTATTAAAATAAAAAAATCATCATCATCGATGCTTTCCAAAATGCGAATGAGTTCTGAGGAATCGTTCATGTTGCACTGCACTACATTTCCCGCTAATCACTTATGACGTCATCAGAATGTAGTCGTACTCTTATTAGTTTGTGGTGTCGTCTATCCTTGACGACGGCGCCTAGTGAACTGATTTTTGATGACACGCTAAGGATGCACTAGAGTTGAGATATTAGATTTATTATGCGAAGATGATTTGATAACATTTTTTATTCATGTAGCTAATTGTAGTTTTATGTTTCTAACCTTTTTTTGATTCAAATATCAATAATAATAAAAAAATAACACACAAAAATATGCCTCCCGCGTTTGACACTAGCGGTCAATCATAAACGACTTTGGCGTGCTGGACATAGTATGTGCTTAGATAAAAATCCATTTCTTTTAGTTCAATGTTTCTTAGTACTTGTGGGTCTAGGAGACTTGTTTTTATACTCACATGGTGCTGGGTTATTCTTTTTTGAGAAGTGTAGAATTAAAATACCAGTAATAATTTTCCAATATCTATATTTCATATTTTTGTGGGCCGGGTTTTTTTGTAAACTGTAGACGTCGTTGGCGCTCAGAGCCTGCAGGTGCTGGTCTAGTATAGGCGACTTTGGCGCTCAAAAGGTTAAACTACCAATATCATATCTTACGTCTATTTTCTAAGAACGTATAGTATAGTATAGTATAGTATAGTATAGTATAGTATAGTATAGTATAGTATAGTATAGTATAGTATAGTATAGTATAGTATAGTATAGTATAGTATAGTATAGTATAGTATAGTATAGTATAGTATAGTATAGTATAGTATGGTATAGTATAGTATAGTATATACGTGTGAATGTTATAATTCAAACGTCTTATAAACATTCTCTGAATTCTTTTAATGTGTTGTTTATGCGTAATATAATAGGGAGAACAAATACTACCAGCGTAATAAACACTTTTGATGCAGTTTATGTCCCAAAAAGGTTTGCAAGTACGTAGTACACACCTTTGACTTTTTAAGTTTTGTTGTACTATTGTATTTACATGTTTTGTCACAGCCAGCTTCTTGTCAAGGGCACCAATTTTATTCATTTCTATAGTCTTTTTTACACACCTTATAATGCCGACTTATTGTCTTATGGCATTCTCTACTAGTTAAGCCTGGAATATTTAAGTAACCGTAGCAGATGTAAAGATTTTACTAAGTAAAATGAGTAATATAGATATAAGATACAATAAACAATTTAAAAGTTATTTCAATTCGGTGAAATTGGTTTAATTTTCTTTGTAAAGGGCAAATAAATGTTTTATTTGAATTTTTACTTTGTGTTATTTTGCTCATATCAAAGTAACGTAAAGCTGATGAAAAAGCGTTGCCAAATTTGGCGAACAGAATTTTCCTTAATGGGGTTTGTGATATATTTTAACTTCAAGCACGATCAATCTGAATTCATTGACTTATATATTACTAACGTAATGACCGGGCCGACCGAACAACTAAAAGGGACCAGTGCGTTGGCCCTAAAACGTGAATCGGTCGACAGTGGTGCGCGCGCAGGACAGAAAACAAACAGAACAACAGCAAACAGAGAAAACAACACAAATATATCTAGTTGCGTGTTAAAAGAATGCAAAATTACGATACAAAGATTTAAAAGAAAGGATAATCGTATCATCGGTAAATAACCTTATATTAGTTTTGTTACAATTAAATTATTATATAAACGCATTTTTAAAGTTTTATTTTACAGTTAGTTTAGTTACGTTACCAAGATTAGGCCAGGGTTGGATTCAGACCCTCAAAAATATTGTACATGGAAAATAAAATTATACTATTTAAAAAATATATCACGTTTGACGTTTCATGTTTCTTTTTTCATCGTTTGATCAAAAAGGGAGCTAATTCTAATGTTATTAAAAAAAACGCGGTTCTCATGTACAATAGAGAAATTCTCGATATCGTAGGGTTATTATTAAAATCTAAAAGGACCCACTAATAATACAAGTCGACCTTTAGGTAAAATTATTGTATTTTCGTTTAGTACTATTACTATACTATGTACTACAAACTATGAAATAATAATACAATTAGGATAATTATACTCCGAAAACCCACCCTGGTTACGTGGTGTTTTGATATGACGTTTGTATTATGACAGATGCGCTACTATTTCTTGTATGAAAAAGTTATGAGTAAAATATTTAGATGGGCCTATCCTTCCTTTTGAAATCATTGTCTGAATTACAAAATTCACCCAAATTGAAACAAAATTTAGCAAAATTGATTCTAAATCAAACGTTTTTAAGTTCCATCGCTGAACACTTCGTCCGTAGCAGGTCTTCCCTTAGTTGGTATCCGAAATTAATATTTATTGAAAACGTTAAGTGATATTAACGCTGAATTTGATTGAACCATAGATAAAACAAGTATATCGATAATGCTGTTCTTTATATAGTTATCAGAATTGTCTATGGTATACGAAAAGCTAAAAAACGTAGACAGAGAATGCTAGTAGTAAAGTAGTAAATTACAACAAATAATTAGTCAAATACAGTCCACTTAGCCCTCCATCCAATACAATACCTATTGTCGGCGCACCTCGTCGCGCCTCGTGCGACAACGGTAGACGCAGAGGGGTGGGCCGGTCGCTGACTCATTGACACTGCGGCAGCGCGAGTGCCACCGTTCCTCACTCAGCTGCGAAACGCGGTAACAGACGGGCATTTCACCTTGCAATATATGTACATTTGTTTAAACGTTTAATGGCATTAAATCTATTGTTAATATAGTCCATTCGCTGTATTACTAAAGGTCTCGATAAGGCCTTATCATAATGGTCCTTCGAGCAGGATATATACCAGTTTTGCCGTAATTAACATCGACAGCGTCAAGGTCGTCGAGCAAAATTTGAATCCACGACCACATATATTGAAGAAGGAAGTCGTTGCCGTAGAAGCCTGCGTCATCATTGGAAATGCTGATGTCATCCTGAGAATATAAAAACTGTATTTGAGTGAGTTCGTTCCAATTAGTTATTTCCCGTTTTCTTTTCAAGCCGATAAAATCATCTTTTCTATATCTTTCTGCTAAGTACATTTTTTTAATAAGTAGGTATCTAGTTAGCTTTAGTGCTTCAAAATATCATTATCATTGCAACGCTCGCTTGTTTAAATTTAAATGCTTATTCCGTTACAAATATCAATTGCGCTTCAAGTAGGTAGATAGCTACGTTGAGCAAGTGTCGATTCGTTGACCTTGGCACTGATTCGTATTTTCACCTGCGTACAACGATCCCTTTTGTTCTCGCACAGCTGTAGTTTTTTTCCTAAAGTAATCAACTTTTTTTTTGCTATGTTCATATAAAAATAAAATGGCAGATAATTTAGAAACTTTATTGAAGAAGCGTAGTTCGATAAAATCAAAGCTTACAATTTTCAGAGCAATTATTTAATTTAATTAAAAGTAGTTCTGATATTTCTAAATTGCAACGTCTAGACTTAGCGGAGCGTTTTAATTTATTCAAAACCTTAGATTCCGAATTTGACGAATTACAGACAAACATCGAAGTACTTGCCGACGATGCCGGGTCTGCGTTAGCTGAGCGTGAGGACTTTGACCGTCAGTTCTTCAATCTTGTAGCCATCACGCACAGTCCAATGGTGCTGGGTCGGAGGCGGGTTTCAAAGATACTGACTCAGGTGCACATTGTTGTAATAAGAATGGCTTTGTTCGTTTGCCTATAATTGATTTGCCTCATTTCGATGGGAACTACCAATGCTGGCTCGAATTTCGAGATACGTTTACGTCATTAATTCACGATAACTCTAGTATCAATGAAATAAACAAGTTCCACTATTTGCGGGCTTCATTAAAGGGAAACGCAGCCTTATTTATTAAAAATATTGATTTTAAAGGCGATCATTATAAAATTGCTTGGGACATGTTGTGTAAACGGTACAACAACAACCGCCTTCTTGTGAACAATCATGTACAAATTTTATTTGATGTCAAGCCTTTAGTCAAGGAGTCAAGTATCTCAATCAGAAACCTCGTAGACACAATTAATAAAAATGTAAGGGCACTAACAAAATTAAATCAATATTGGGACACGTTATTAATATACGTCATGACTAAAAATTAGACTTGACAACAAGTCGTGACTGGGAAGAGCAATATTTTAAAAGATAATCCTACTTTAATGCAATTTTGTTCTTTTTTAACCAGGAAAGCGGATTGGTTGGAGTCTGTTGAGTCAAATATCAATTCTTCTCAGATTAATACTATCGTAGCTTTAAATAATAGTCATGCATATAAAAATTCTAATTCTAAAGTCACTCAAGTCAATAAAAAATCAAATAATAATTTTAATAAAATAAATAAATGTCTACTTTGCTCCCAAGCTCATACATTATATAAATGTGAATCCTTTAGAAATTTAACTATAGAGGATCGCATGAAAAAGGCAAATGATTACAATGTTTGTCTTAATTGCTTACGCTTCGGAAATTCTGCTAAGCAGTGTAAATTCACACATTGCAAATATTGCAAAGCAAAGCACAATACGCTTTTGCATTTAGAATCTAGTGAATCAAAACTATTTTCTAATCCATTGCCTTCTGCTATACCTTCTGCTTTGTATTCTGCATCAAATATCGCACTATCAGTCAATTCCTTGCAGCTTGCTACTTGTGCGCATGTTTTACTGTCCACAGCTATGGTGAACGTGATCAGCGGGATGGGTAAGAAGTACACTGCGCGACTACTGCTGGATATATATATATATATATATATATATATATATATATATATATATATATATATATATATATATATATATATATATATATATATATAGGTAATACGGCCAACGTTGTTACGCAGAGACTATCAGAAAAACTGGGTTTGTCACGTCGCGGTACGAACACCAAGATAACGGGTATTAATAATCATATGTACACAGTCTTGTCACCTCACAATGGAGCTGTGCCTTTACTGTTGATATAGAGTGTCATATTTTACCTGAAATTACAAAGGTTCTACCGTCTTCGTTCGTGCACATAAATCACGTCCCTATTCCTTCAGGTCTTACACTAGCAGATCCGAACTCTAATGTTCCCTCCGACGTAGACATCCTGGTAGGGGCTGAGGTGTTTTGGAATGTCTTAGGCAGCAGAACTATAGATTTAGGGAAAAATCTACCTATATTGTGCGAAACTAAATTTGGATGGCTTGTTTCCGGTAGTATTTCGTATCAATCTAGTTTTGTTTCTGCACTCTTTTGCCATCATTCCAATATCACTCCTGACCTAACCCAATTCTGGGAGCTTGACAACGTGTCATCAAAACATTCGATTTCTATTGAAGAAAGAATCTGTGAACAAGTTTTTGCCCAAACCACCGTTCGTAAAAATGATGGTAGGTTTGTCGTGACGATGCCCTTAAAAGAGGATCCTAGCAATTTAGGGCATTCGTATGAAAACGCAAAAAATCGTTTTCTATCACTAGAGCGGCGACTAAAACGTGATCCTTCCTTTAAAACTAAATATTGTGAATTTATGAGAGAATATGAGCGTTTAGGTCATATGACTTTAGACTCTGACTATACTTCTACGTTTAACAACTCCGTGATCTCATATTTCATTCCACATCATGGAATTATATGTAGCTCTAGTACCACTACTCAACTACGCGTAGTATTCGATGCATCAGCCACTACCAGTTCGGGCGTGTCTCTTAATGACATTCAAATGGTCGGTCCCGTAGTGCAAGACGATCTATTTTCCATTTTAATACGTTTTCGTCAGCATAGGTACGTAGTTTCAGGTGATGTAGAGAAGATGTACAAACCTTTTGCCATTGAGTTAAGTCCAACCCAACGCCCTCTACAAAAAATAAGTTTTCGGTTTGATCCTTCAGAACCTCTTAGGACCTATACATTGAATACGCTCACTTATCGTACCGCTTCTGCTCCTTATTTAGCCACAAAATGCCTGGTAAGTCTGGCTGATAACATTGAGGATAGCCAGGTCCAGCGGGCCATACGACGTGACTTCTACATCAATGAGTATTTGAGTGGAGAAAACGCCATAGGAGATACTGTAGCAATTACAAAACGGGTACAATCGGTTCTATCTTCTGCTACATTTAACCTACGAAAATGGCGATCAAATCATTCTCAAATTCTAAATCAAATTACAAACAGTATCGACTCAGATAATACGTTGCAAATTGCAATTTTCTGAGCAGGGTTGAAATTCCTCTCAATCTAAAACTTTAGGTCTTAACTAGGTTTGTGATTCTGATTCGCTTACTTATACTATTAATATAAAATCGACAACTAAAGTCACGAAACGTCACGTCCTTTCAGTTAGATCTTTGACCCTTTAGGCCTCGTAGGTCCGTGCGTTGTCGAAGCGAAAATAGTCATGCAGCGTTTATGGCTACACAACTATGACTGGGACGACGAAGTATCGCTCGAAATAAGAAACCTTTGGTTAACATTCGAAAATACAATAATATCTTTAAATAATTTAAAAATTCCTCGTTGGGTTTTGCGTGAAGACTCTATTACACATGAAGTACACGTCTTTACCGATGCGTCCGAAAAGGCTTATGGCGCATGTGTGTACATTCGGTCATGCAATAGCAGTAAATCTATTGGCGTACAACTTCTAGTTTCTAAAAATCGTGTAGCGCCCATCAAGCCGACGACAATACCAAGGCTTGAACTTTGCGGTGCTTTGTTAGGTGCCAGGCTGTGTACTAGGGTTCAGGAAGCGCTAACTTTACCCATTCACCGATATAAATTCTGGTGCGACTCAACCATAGTCTTGGGTTGGCTCTCTACTCCAGCTAACCAATTAAAACCTTTTGTTAGAAATAGAGTCAATGAGATACAGGAGAGCACTTGTAGTCATACCTGGAGCTACGTATCGTCGAAGGACAACCCAGCGGATCTTGTTTCCCGTGGTCTTAAGGCTGACGGTATCAACGACATACCTCTCTGGTGGTCCGGACCCTCTTTTCTGATGCGTAATGAAAATGAGTGGCCTAAAGTGCCAAACACAGAGAAACATGATTTGCCGGAAGTAGTAACTCATTTCATAAGTAGTGATAGCGACCATCATGTAGTTAGTAATCATTCACATTCAACCATATATTCATCTATTATTCAACGCTTATTAGAAAGGTATTCCAGTTTTCCAAAAATTCAAAGATTGTTTGCATATGTACGAAGATTTATATATAATTTGAAAAATAAAGATAAATTGTGTGGCGATCTTTCCGTAACAGAACTCCAAGATTCGTATAATTTAATAATACATTATTCACAATTAGAAATGTTTTCTGAAGAATTTTATCTTTTAAAATCTAAACAAAAATTGCCATGCAATAGTAGATTGCTTTCTTTGACTCTGTTCATTGACAATCTATAATATATAATCCCATCCGCGTAGGCGGGAGGCTCGATAACTCCCCCTACGATTTTGGTGTAAAGCATCCCATAATAATATGCAGTACGCACATACTTACTAAGCTTATATTTCAAATGCAACATTTAGAGCTTCTGCATGCCGGTCCTAATTTGCTATTGTCACATATAAGGCAGACTTATAGGCCTATAGGTGGTAGAAACCTTTCTAGAATTATCGTGAATAAATGCCTTAAATGTTTCAGATATAAGGCTCAAAACTTTCAGCCTATTATGAGCCAACTAGATCAGTCAAGAACTCACCTTGAATTTCCATTTTTAAATTATTATGTTGACTACGCCGGGCCAGTATTGGTGGCCGATCGTAGGGGTCGCGGCTGCAAACTTACAAAGTCTTATATGTGCATTTTCGTCTGCTCTGCGGTGAAAGCCGCACATTTGGAGCTCGTTACTGACCTCACCTGTGAGGCTTACATGACCGATCTAAATCGTTTCGTGGCGCGTGAGGCAAGCCTCGAAGCATTACGTCCGATAACGGGACGAATTTCGTAGGCGCATCAAATGAAGTACATAGGCTCTTGCATTCATCGAGTGTTGCATCTGAAATGGCACAACAGGGTATCGAATTTATTTTCACGCCTGCTTACAGCCCACATTTTAATTCATTAGCTGAAGCTGTTGTAAAATCTTGTAAGCATCATTTAAAAAGACTCTTAAAGAGATTGCTCGATTGCGGTCTTGAATTCGCACCTTCTTACTCCTCTGTCTTCAGACACTTCGGCACTTACTCCCGCTCACTTCCTGATTGGACGACCACTCTTATCTGTACCACATTCCCAGGTGACTGATGCCGACGTCACGCGGCTGGATCGCTGGAGGAGGATCCAATATATCAGACAGCATTTCTGAAGCCGCTTTCGTAATGAATACACCTCTCTGCTGCAGGCCAAATCCAAGTGGTTTCATTCCAGAGGTGAAGTGAAGCCGGGGTTTTTAGTTCTGATCAAGGACAAGACAACACCACCGCTGCTTTGGTCCCTGGGTCGGGTCATGACGACCTATCCCGGCGTAGACGGAGTCACGCGGGTGGCTGAGTTGAAGACGAAGCGAGGCATCAATCGTCTTGCTTTCAACTGCCTCTGCCCTCTGCCAGTTGAAGATTGAAGATGTCTCTTCAACTCGGGGAATATGTCGGCGCACCTCGTCGCGCCTCGTGTGACAACGGTAGACGCAGAGGGGCGGGCCAGTCGCTGACTCGCTGACACTGCGGCAGCGCGCCAGCGAGCAAACCCTATTAAAATCATATGCGGTAAGTTCATCTTGCGGGTGAAAACGATATAACATGCGTTGAAAGCAACGATCGCGCCTATTCAACTAACTAACCCTCAGCCGGTTCTCTCACTAGTGGAGGACCAACCTATCACCAGTATGTAGTGCTGCTCGTTTAACACTACCCAGGGGATACGTGTAGGGAGTGAGGATTCAAGTAATTCCTACGAACGCGAGCACCTTTATCCCCAAGTGTACTTACTCTCATATTTAGTATAGTACGGATGGGCACACTGAAATGAACGGAAATAGAATATTTCGGATTGAGTTACAATAAAACCCTTTTTTAGAATTTGAATTCTGGCCTCTTAGAATCTGAATGACACTCAAACAATAAAAAATGAAAACAAAAACTATGTTGGTTTAAAGTTGACACGTCGTTAACAGAATTGGAGCTCACGCGTGAACATTTCCGTGCCATAATTTATCACAATTTTCGTCGCGGCTTATCTCAAGATAAATGTCTCAGCGAACTTGTTTCGATTTATGAAGTTGAAGTACCGAGTCAAATGACAATATACCACTGGTATGCCAAGTTCCAACGTGGTCGTGTGTCGCTCAGCACCTTTTCTTCTGCAGGTCGACCAGGAACAGCGGTCACGCCCAAAAACATCGCAGCTGTGCGAACTATTATATGACCGTCATGTGATATACGAACAGATTCGGGCTGTTGTCGGTATCGGAATGACTGCAATTCGTGCAATATCGACAATATTACATAATGAGATGTGTGTAAGAAAGCTAGTTTCCCGCTGGGTTCCTCACAATTTGTTCGAAGAGCAAAAGGTGGCTCGTGTAGGTTGGTGCCGGAATACTCCGCAACGCTTCAGCGGAGGGAAGTCAAATGCCGTTTATAATATCGTCTCGGGTGACGAATCATGGATTTATTCATACGAACCTGAAAGAAAACATCAGCAGTTTGGGTCTTCGAAGACGAGGTCAAACCAACGAAAGTGGTTCGCTCCCGCAGTGTTTCAAAGAAAATGGTCGCTACGTTTGTCTCGAAAAAGGGGCATGTTGCTACAATTCCTTTATAGGAACCCAGAACGATTACCGTTGAGTGGGTATATCACGGTTTGTTTGCCAGGAATGATAGCTGAACTCCAAAATAACCCGAAACGTCGCATCATCTTACATCACGATAATGCGAGCTCCCATACGGCTCGGAAGACAAATGATTTTTTTAAGCAGGAAAACGTTGAGCTGATGCGCCATCCTCCGTACAGCCCTGATCTGAGCCAAAACGATTCTTTACATCCCCTAGAATGAGAGATTTATTACGCGGTCAACGGTTTGAAGACCCCGAAGCAGCTGTGGAAGCGTACAAATCAGTCATTGTGTCAACATCAATGGACTAATTTCAGACTGGAATTAGTGTTTTAATGATTGGTTTGCGTTAATGGAAAAGTACATTAAGACGACACATCGAAAATAAACGCTTAAAAAGGTTCCGCCTATTCCACCCCGCGCCCCGCTTGCGACACTCGTCACTCGGTTCCTAAAATTTCAAACTCGTGCCAAATACGCAATCGGAGGTCAACGTGTGATATACAGAAAGGAACAAGCAAGGGTCGGAGTCGCGACAAACTAAGTTTTTTAATATTTTTAATATTTTGCATCATTTATTGTCTTGTTGTATAATAAAATGTAACTGTATACGTCATTGTTGTTGTCATGTTAGTTTATCAAAAGAGAAATCAACAAAGCTTATATTTTTTTATTTATTGAAATAATAACTAGTAAGTCATAATTTTTAAAACTGATTATATTGTATTACAGAATTTGTAACTACGTTTTTAATGATACATATTTTATTCCTCTTCTTTTTAGGGCCATTATGCACATTTTCTTTATTTTTCTTTTTTGTTACATTATTTGGATCCCGAATTTGTTTATTACAAGTAAGTCGCGGTTCTACCAATTCCGGTAGCAAGCAGTGAAAATACAATGAAAGTAGTTTTTCTCCATTTTCTCCATCCAAAATTGGTCATCCTTTACTATTGTTTCCACTTTGATTTAATTACGTCTATACCATAATGCCAATAAGCATTTAGATATTTTGGAAATATGCACCTGTCTTTGAACTTGCATGTACCAATCAGAATTATTGTTCACCTGGATCACACCACTTTTTTATTTACCCGTCAGAAATGCATTTTTTCTTGTATATGACTTCGTCAATACCGACCTTGTATGCAATTATGGGACATGTGATTTCAAGCAGGTTGTTCTAACTTCGTATAAAACCGTCAGGCGTTGCTCCTAAAAATGGATGATTTTTGTCAATGAATAAACGACAAGGGTCTATCTTTAGGTCTAGTAAATTTGATATTTTTTACCGTACTAGCGCAACTGTTGGTTTTAATTCTTCTAATTAGAGGTTGCAATAATAGAAGAAGAAAAAACTCGTTAATGGCACTAAGAATAATATAGGGCACAGTCACAGCGTCTCCTTCGGATTACTGTCCTAATAGTGCGTATTTCGTTATATAACCAAGGGTGACCTCCACCGACGACGACGACGAGGCAAGCTTATAGTGGATATAACAAGAGTGTGGAGTCCCGATTCCTTATCTAGATATACGGCCAGTATATGGATGTTGTCTATATACCTATATAGGTAGCATTTAGTCAAATGTCATGTTTTATTCCCGCAAAAAATAACTAAAATGCAGCTATAAGCAACCACGCGTAGAAAACCTAATGATTCAAGTGTCATTTAACATGGTGGGGTCATGCTGCATTTATATTATGTATTAGTAGTTGTGGCACGAATGGGCCTGCTCGTCCGGGGAAGGACCACGCTCTCACAGAATACTAGCGCAAAATAGTAGCGTAATGTTGCAGTGTTTCGTATGCTGCGTGTATAGAACCGGAGACCCTTTTTACTGGAAAGTAGGCATTCTATCTTAGTCCTCACGGGTGACAACACATCTGCATTTTGATTCGTAATCGAGGATAGATGTAGATGTCTATGTCTACTTACCATCAGGTGGACTGTGTGCTCGTTTGTCACCCTAATCTTATAAAAAAAACATACCCCGATACGTATAATGCAGAGGCTTATTTTATTTATATACGATTTTGTTCTCTATTCCTTTGTAGGTAAGTACTAAGTGATTTGAATTGTCTAAATGACCAAGTTGGTTGAATCATACTGAATCTAGGTAGGCAGGTAATGTTCTTTATAATTAACTACAGACATACGTGACACTAAAATGCTATTAAAATATTTACAATGATGTTATTTACCTTGACTTGTTCGCCCCCGTCATTCTAAGAACATTTTTTTTTCAAATTGCTCTTTCCTTTTTCTCCTATATATTTTTTTCTTAGTGTTTCCCATTACCACAAACAAATTATTTAAGTACCTAATTATAATGATAATAATTTCCTTTTATAATAATAAACCTATTCTACAACTATAGCTATTTATAATAATAAAGATAAATCTATAAGAATAGAGAGTACAAGCATTGAGTTACAATACCTATAGAGTCACAAACAGACAAATAAAATGTCCGCGCCGAAACTCGGCGCACGCTGCGAAGTGCGCAGAGTTTTTGTTTAGTTGTAAGGCGACCACAATCCTCGTACAACGTCCGCGATGCCAAAGTGTTCGGTGATTTCCTGCCCAAATAACAGCAGACACGTGCGAAAAAAGGATGGTGTTTCATATTTTAGGTAAGTATCATACCAAATTTACGTATTTATGTATCCACAGTGCATGTTTTCATTTAAATTTCAATAATTTTCATTTTATTAGCAAACTAAATCACTCACCGCCGACCGCGCGGCGCCGCGATAACGTGCCCTTGAGTGAATGATGATGACATTGCATACGAGCGACTTTGAACATTGTACAAGCAGGTTAACGTCTAAATTCGAGCAAATGTCATTTTGAACTATATAATATCAAAATATATAGGTATATGGAACGGCGCTCGGACATTTTTTGAGTATTGTCAGTTAGAGATTGTGACTCTATAGGTATTGTAACTCAATGAGTACAAGCGAACGACTTGCGCATGACTTGCGTAGGTCCTCCGTTGTAGCGGCCTCTCGCCGGACTGGCCCGGGTGAGTATATTATTTCTATAAAACTTTAAAACGCCGTCTTATGACGGCGTAGACCTTATGGTCTAAAATTGCGTAGCGTCCGCGATGATTAACACGCTTAGAAATTGTCAGAATCTTAAAATATTTTTAAAAAATTAATGAATTAAGTAAACATAATAATGCACAACTAAATTATAAATATTGACGTTACGAATACATTTGAGTGATTCCCAAGCATATAGATTAAAGTAATTTTGTTGTAATTTCAACTATAGTGATTTTTTAGAGGTGTTTTCTCAAATAATTATGATCGAGTCAAAATTATACAATCGTGTTTTTGAGCAAGCAAATTCAAGATAAAGACATGAATTTACTTATATCAAAATTTCAGTTTCGTTAGTCGTGTCATAGACCCATACTATTCGATGAAAGGAGGTGCATTTTATCAAGGTGTCGCCTTAAGTTGAACGGAAAATACTTCGAAAAACAATAAAATACAATTTAGCTATACCGTGCATGTGGTTTTTCTTATTTTCGATCATTTCAGTGTGCCCCTCTTATTAAGAGACTAAGGATGACCACCTGACATTTCTATTTTCACGCATGAATTACACGCAACATCATTCGATAGGTTTGTCTCTTTTTGTCTTATTTGAAAATTAAAATAGAAAGAGGGAAACAAGTATATTGACTCAATTTATGTATAATTGTAGGTTCTCTTTATGCATACATATGTATGTAATTACTCTAAGGTAAAGGTGATGCCCACAAACTAATAAGAAGTGCTAGCGGTGATGCCATTTTGTGTATTAAACGTCTGTGTAGTAATAGGTCCTTACAAATGAAATTGGCGTTTTGTACGGGAGGAATACAAAGTCAATTTTTTTTTGTAAAATATATTTAATTAATCAAAGTATGAACCGTTATATTATCTTTGCACTTTTGCCATCTCATAGGTAGTTCATTGATCCCTTTGCTAAAAAACCATAGGGGCGAGAATAAGCTCTTTGAAGGTGGTTTGAACTGCCGCATCGGAGTTGAATTTTTTTCCTTGTAAGAAGTTGTCCAAATTCCGCAAAAAATGGTAATCTGTTGGAGCAAGGTCCGTGGAGCAATTGTATCTCATCTAACTTAGTGGTTGTTTGTTGTGCAGTGTGTGGTTTTGCGAGGTCGTGAAGCAGCAGTGACCTAGAGTGATTGACCAATCTCGGTTGCTTACCAGCTAGTTCTTCCTTCATGGTTTGCAGTTCCAGACAATAGATATCTGCCGTAATCGTTTGGCCAGATTTTAGAAAGCTGTAGTGAACGACACCGGCGCTAGGCCACCAAACACTTACTCACAAACAAGTACTCGTAAATTATCTGAGTTAATTTTCGTTTTGGACAGGATTTGGCTGGTTCTCCAGGGTTCAGCCATTGAGACGAGCGCTTCCGATTATCGTACAGTATCGACTTTTCATCACAAGTAATGATTCGATTTAAAATCCCTTCATTTTTGTGTCGGTTTAGCAAAGTAACACAGCAGTCGCGCGTGTTTGCAAGTGCGATTCATTCAATTCATGAGGTACACATCGTTCAAGGTTTTTTACTTCCCGATTTGCCTCAAGAGGATTAATATAGTTTTATCACTTACCCCGAAGCCTGCAACGATCTCTGAGGTGCTTTGTGATACATCCGCTTCCACAATAGCCTTTAATTCTTCATTTTCCGCTTTGGTCTCCGGCTGTCCACGGGGTTGGTTCTGAAGATCGAAAATTCCAGAACGAAAACGTTGAAACCAAAAACGTACCGTGTTTTATTTTGCGACACCAGCGTCGTACACATCATTAATCCTTCGAGCTGTTTCTGCAGCACTGGTGCCACGGTAGAACTCGTACTCGTAAATATACCGATATTTTATGTTTTCCATTGTGCGGTATTAAGCGACGCCAAAGAAAAAAAATGAGGAAAATACAAATGAATGACGGTTTTCGAAACCCAAATGTACCAGCTAAATGAATTTATAAATTTGAATTTGGAACTATCATAGAAAACGATGAAACAAGTGCTTCAATGTTGATAATTATAAACCCCGAGTTATTTTGATCTCATAAGTGGTTGGGCGCCTTATGAACTTAAGTGACTGACGTCATCGACTATCCGCTGGGTTGAGCTGTTGTCAAAATCTCTTAATAACGTCGCAATGTGATGCATCACCATATTGTGAAAAAAAAATCTTTAAAATCGAAGATCTCAAATGAAATGAATACACGGCTTAAATGACAAGCATTCCAGCCAAAAATCTTAAAAAATATATCAAGCCTAGTAATGGTGGTTAATATAGCACATAGCGCCCTTTTATAGCGCGCTATCTCCATAGCGCATGGCGCGAGCTATGTAAGTAGCCGCCGTGGAGCTATGGCGCCAGGGTGCTTTGTCGCTGTTAATATCTAGTTCATCTAGTTACAGCAGCAGCGCTATCAAATTTGCAAAAATTTGATCTAGCAGCTAGCTTTTCATCGCGTGCGACCTAATTTAGTGGTACACTTTGTTTAGTTAGTGTATACTGTATACTGGATTGTCTCGTTAGTCTAGTGACTCTAGTGGTTGTAGTAGTGCGAGTGCTGTCAGGCCAAAAAAAATATTTATTGAGTTTTCCGTCAAGAAATTCTCAGTAGTTGCCCGGAGTCAGGAAGTTCGCGGTGTCTCACCTCCGTGCTTCGGAAAGCACGTAAAGCCGTCGGTCCTGCACCTGTTCTCTCTCCGGTCGTGTCGTTTTACCGTCCCATCGGATTATGAGAATGAGGGAATAGAGAGAGCACCTGTGTTTGCGCATACACTCGGGCACTATAATCCTGTCCTGCGCTGATTGTTAGTCTCCTCGAGGCAGGCGGCCGTAGCCGAAATTCGGTCTGGAGGACATTATTATTACTGTATATTTACAAGTGATCGAATGACACGGTTGTCTGCTTCAAAAATAGCCTAACTTATGTTTATAAATGAAAATAAAATATAGATACAAAAGAGTATATAATAGAATAGTGTATGTAATTAATTTAATTTTGTATATACAATCAATAAACTTTTAAATACGACTTTGTTTGATTTATAATTTATCTACCTCCGGCCGGCCTCCCACAAGCTTTTTTATAAATAGCGCGCTATAACATAGCATATTTAATACCTCGCCAGAAATTTAAGCTAACAAACCGTCAGTCGCGGCTGACAGACGCGGCTCATTGAAATGGCTCTCAATGAGCCACGTCCGTCAGCGCGCGCGCGTCTCTCTAGCTAGCCAGTACATTTAATACTTTACTCACTTTCACGTTCAGACATCCGAACAGAGTCTAGCCAGCTGGATGTTTGTGCGTCCGCGGACAGTGTGAACGGGGCCCGAGATGCGTTCGCGGACATTTCGTGTTTCACAAGGGAACCAACTGCGCTCGCGACATGATGTGTGATGAAGAAAAATTAATTGAATGTATTCGTGTCCACGAATGCCTATATAACCATAAACTACAGCACTATAAATTCATTCATTTTTAAGTACATTTTGTAACGCTTATCATCTTTTTGTAAGTCTGGATACAATGTATGAAATTCACCATACTCAATAGTTTTACATTAATATCATAGACCCAAATACTCCTTTTCTCTTTTTTCTGGAGGACAACATAAAGCCGCCGCTAACTTTATAAATTCGTTCTCGCTGTCGCTGCTTGTCATGTTTCTCGATTGATAAACCTTTATGGAATGACTGAAGTGAGGTGTCCGAAGACGCTGCCTCAACTATGGTAGAATCACGCTGCAGTTATAATATGATTGTAGCACGGATGAGTCGGCTCGACCGCGGAAGGACCACGCTCTCACAGAATACCAGCGTAGAATAGCAGCTTAATACTGCTGTGTTTCGCTTGGTGAGTGTAGAAATCCAGAGATCTTTTTTTCTGGAAACGAGGCATTCCATTTTAGTCCTCAAGGGTGACAACGCATCTGCGTTTTGATTTTTAATCGACGATAAATGTAGATGTCTATGGGCCACAGCATCCACTTACCATCAGGTGGACTGTGCGCTCGTTTGTCAGCCCTATTCTGTAAAAAAAAAACACCTGTCACTACTGACGGACGCGTCCGATAGTTTGTTCTCAGCTTTATAGTTTATAGTCTGTAGCATGGTGTGGTGTTCCAAACTTCAAAACGACTATACATTGATCAGTGTTGCCGTTTTAGCGCATTTGGCGCTAGATCTAGTGCAATTCTATGCTCTATAGCTCTTTTTTTAAATAGCTAAGTGCTAAAAATATCTCGTGGAATCTGGTGGAAAACTAGATATTAGTTTGTAGCACAGTGTGATAAAAAACACTAGCGAGGTTTGACGATCTTATGTTGCTGATGCTATGGAGTATATAGATAAGGAGAATAAACTCTGTATAAAAAAGTGTCCGTAGAAAGGCGACAAATAAGGGTCACGTAAATTTTAAAGAACTTTTTATAATTTTCTATTTCACAGACTTTCACCATAATTCTTTTTATTATAATTATTTTTTTGTTTTCAAAGTTTTTATTTTCAAGATCACTCTCAACGTGTTTTACGGTGTTTTTTCATACCCTTTAGCTACTCGAACGCTGTTGTAGAGAGAGAGTTTTTGAACTGTTATTTACTGCTTACAGATAGACACATTTTCAACTATTCTCCTATGGAAGATTGTCCTTCTTACCTATATACTCCATGGCTGATGAGGTAAATAGTTTTATCTCCATTTTACTCTATATATTATGTAGCTGTTTTACTTTTAATTTTCATTATATCAATCCTCTAAGCCTAAGAAATAATAATAGTAATTGTTAGCGACGACAAGTGAATCTAAAAACATTTAATCTTAATTGTTTCTTATCTGTGATTTAAACTAAGTATGAAAACTAATAGCATTAATACCAAGAGAGTGAAATAATAACTTATATTAGCTTCAAATTCTTATTTTAAAAACTACATAACGAAAATATAAATCTAATCGCTTATTTAGGTTTAATTAGAATGTTTAAAATAAGATATGAGACTAATTACTTATTAGAACCTTCTCTTATTACGATTTTAAAGAGTTGCATTAGAGATATTAACATTTAAGTGTAAATTTAATGATTTGTTTAATTCTCTTTCTCTTATAGTAATTTAACACAATAATATGTAAAATAATCTCTTATGTAATCTAATTACTTATTATAGAAATAGATTTTAATTTAATAAAAAGTTGAAATATGTTCTATGTAGAGTCTTAAGCATAATGTTATCGTGATAAGCGTTGTGCATACCTGCCGCCTGGCGGCGCTACTTGTATGTTGAGCGAAAAAACGCTTAGCTACTCCGGAACGAAACCGTGAGGAGACCGCAAAACTATTTTTATTTTTTATAAGTATAAATTAAAGGTTTTATGAATGTTTTATATTCGAAATAATAGAGATAAGTCATATCTATTTTTAGGAATAAATAAAAATAATGTAAGGTATGTTTTACCACACTTATTAAAGAAAATTGTGAATTTCTCTTAGAAAAGGTTGTTCTGTGCTCTGGTTGGTCGATGGGTCATGTGCAAATTCCTTAGTGCAGCGTGCAAATTTTCTCAATTCTGATTGGTCACAGCTGCCTATAAAAAAGGGGCGTTTTTTGTGGTAAAATATTCCAAATCCGGCAATGTAATAATAAGGAATCAAGAAAATAAATAAGAAGAAACTCATCAAGAAGTGTTATTTATTGCTCATCTAACTGCTACTGTGTGCTCTCCAGTTAATATCCCGCCAGCAAACCCGCTCTATTTATCAACATTCTCACACACGAGCATCCACATTGGTCCTTCGAGAAGTCGGATCTGGTTTAAGGAAAACTAGGAAGATGCCTTCAAATACAAGATCAAAATCAATGCAGTCGAAGACTACGAGTGAAAGTAACGCTACTACGGGTACCAGTACGACGGATTGGAGCATGAACACGCCGAGTGATTCTACAAGCACGACGGCCACTAACGCGTCAACTTCAGATCGATCCACGCTTACAAGAGCATCGCCCAGCAGCGTACACAGACAACCCGTACCTCTTAACAAGAACATTGCCGGAAAAGAATCAACATCGGGGGACGTAACCCATACCACCCCCCCCCCCCGACCCGCACCATCGAAGCGTCAGTTCCGCACCAAGAAGAGAGTCATCCAACGCCGCAGATTCAAGAAAGAAGTGTCGCAATGAAGACTCTGCAGCAGCCTCATCCTAAGAAGACGACCCGCGACCCAGACACGCTTTCCGTTCGCTCATCGCATAGGAAGAGAGCAGAAGCGCAAGCAAAAATGACAATGACATTAAGGGAACTAGAATTGGCAGAAGCTCGGTCAAAAGTTGCTCAAGCAGAATTAGAACTTCTCACCGCGGAGTCAGAAGAAGAAGATGGTGCCGGAGAAGAACTGTTCGAACGAACTCGAGAAGTCGAACGCTGGTTCATCCAGACCGGAGACATGCCTAATAAGAACCACAAACCAATAGAGGCAGAAGAAAAGAAAAGTGACATCCAGGAACTAGCTTCAGTCATACTAATGCTATCCGAAAAATCACGTGACACCGTTTCACCGAAGCATCTCGAACTTCCTCACTTCAACGGGGCCTGTGAAGAATGGTTAGCCTTCAAAAGATCATACGAGGATACGGCCGCTTCTTTCAGTAACAATCAGAACCTAGCGCGCCTTAGAATAGCAATCCAAGGAAAAGCTAGAGAAGCCGTCCAAAGCCTGCTGTTCACCGCCGAGGACCCACGCGAAGTGATCAAGGGACTGGAAACAAGATTCGGAAGACCTGGAGCACTAGCATTAGCAGAACTAGAAAAAATGAAGAACCTCCCAAGAGTCGGCGAGAACTCGAGCGACATATGCATATTTGCGAGCAAAGTAAAGAACGCAGTTGAGACAATCAGAGCCCTGAAGAAACCGCAGTATCTCAGTTCACCTGAAACGCTGAGAGTTATAGTAGACAAGATGCCGACGTCAATGAAGTTCCGTTGGTTCGCCTACCACAGAAGCAGAAGAGATGAGGAAATTCAGGAGCAGATATTACTTGTTGAAGCGTCCCCAGAAGCAGAAGCCGACATGTGCGGAGACTTCGTTCCGCCTGAAGCGTCCTCAGAACAAAGAAGAGGAATAAGAAAACCCGTTCATTTGGTACAAGAAGCATCAAAAGAAAAATATAAGAAGTCATGTCCGTTCTGTAAGGAAGAACACTTCGCATTAGAATGCAAAAAGTTCAAAGAAGCCAACCTGAATGGAAAATGGGATATGACCAAGAAGGCAAAGATATGCTTCAAGTGCCTTCGATTCAGGCACTCAAGGATCAACTGTAAAGCACCAGTCTGCAAGCTGTGTAAAAGATGGCATCATACCATCTTACATTCTGACAAACCACCGGCACCGATAGAAAAAGAAGCAAAAGACATCAGTAGCACCTCAGAAGAAAAGGTCGCCTCAATTCATAACGCCAAAGGAGAAGTAAAGGCCTACCTAAAGATGATCCCCGTGAACCTCTATGGCCCAAAAGGACAAGTTTGCGTATTGGCACTACTAGACGAAGGGTCAACGGTCACGCTCTTAGACGCATCAATTGCTGAGAAAATCGGAGTCGAAGAAAAGAAAGAAAAACTCACGATCGAAACCGTCGGTGGGAAAGTGTTAAGAAAAGATAATTCACAGAAGATCGAATTCAAAATAAAAGGGGCTCATAGAAAAGAAAAGAGGACTATCGTAGCGAGAACCATCGACGACCTGAAGCTGTCTGAACAATGCATAAACAAGGACACCGTGAGAAACTGCGAGCACCTGAAAGCAATTGAAAATCAACTCCTCTACGTCACCGAGAGACCCAAGCTACTGATAGGCCAAGACAATTTGGGACTGATAGTGACAAGAAAGCTAAGGAAGGGCAAACCATCAGATCCTGTAGCTTCGCTCACGAACTTAGGGTGGGTGTTACACGGATGTGAAACAGGAGCAACTGCCACAGTAAACTTCACTCATTATGGCAGATTGACCACTGGCGAAGAAGACATTGAAGACATCGTCAGAGAACACTTTCAACTAGAGTCTCTCGGGATCCAGCATCGATCGCCATCCAACGACAGCGATAGAAGAGCATTAGAAACCCTCGAGAAAACTACGAAGAAACTACCAAGCGGTCAATATGAAACGGGACTCCTGTGGAAAAAAGAAGACGAAACCCTACCCAACAATTACAATCAGGCAGTCCGACGCCTGGTTAGCATCGAAAAGAAACTAGATCAAGACCAAGAAGCAAGAAAACACTACGAGGAACAGATCCTGAGTCTAATCGAAAAAGGATACGCAGAGATAGCTCCAGAAACCTCCAACAAAGGAAGAACGTTCTACTTACCCCACTTCGCTGTTGTGCATCCAGTTAAGAAGAAGCTGAGAATAGTGTTCGACGCAGCTGCCAAGCATGAAGGAAAGAGCCTCAACGACGCCTTGCTCTCGGGCCCAGACCTGTTACAATCGCTATTTGGAGTACTGTTGCGCTTCAGAGAGGGACCGGTAGCCGTCATGGCCGACATACAAGAAATGTTCCTCCGAGTCAAAGTTAGAGAGTACGACCGAGACAGTCTCAGGTTCCTGTGGCGCGGAAGCCGAAGAACCGGCAAACCTGAAGAGTATAGAATGTCTTCAATCATCTTTGGAAGAGCGTCATCACCAGCAACAGCGATATACGTAATGAATAAGAACGCAGAAGAATTTAAGAACACTCATCCCGAAGCAGTGAAAGAGTGAAAGCAATTAAGAGAAACCATTACATGGACGACTATTTGCAGAGCTTCGCGTCTACAACCGAAGCAAAGAAGATATCCAAAGAAGTGAAAGTCATCCACGCGAGAGCAAACTTTCATCTGAAGGGTTGGGACAGTAACAATTCAGGGGTAATATCAGAAGTAGAAGACATCAATATATACCCCCCATGAACAATTAAACAAATAGACGGCCCCCAGTCCCCGGCGGCCCCGCTATTCCTGGCTACGGTGGCGACCATGGTAACGACGGGGCAGGGGGTGCTAAGAATCTCCGGTGGAGGTTCGGTTGCCACCTACGACGACTCGACCTGGCAACATTTAACGCACGCACACTGAGGACTGACGAGAAGATTCTGGAGCTGGAAGAAGAGATAGACAAGTTGCGCTGGAGTATTATAGGATTATCCGAGGTCCGAAGAGAGGGGGAGGACACGGTGATTCTCGAACCCTGCAACTTGTTCTATCACCGGGAGGGCGACCATCTGTCCCAAGGAGGTGTCGGATTTATCGTCCACAAGTCTCTCGTCAACAACGTTGTAAAGATTGGGAGTGTGTCGACGAGGGTCGCGTACCTGATACTCAGAATCACCAAACGGTATTCGCTGAAGGTCATACAGGTTTACGCACCAACCTCGGCACATCCCGATGAGGAGGTGGAGGAAATGTATGAGGATATTTCCAAAGCCATGCATTCCTCCAAAACCCACTACACGGTGTTGATGGGAGACTTCAACGCAAAACTAGGCACAAGAGAAAGCGGTGAGCTGAGTTAGGGAAATTTGGAGTAGGGCGACGGAACCGAAGGGGCCAGCAGCTGGCCGACTTTATGGAGAAAGAGGGACTCTTTATGATGAACTCTTTCTTCCAGCAGCGGCCCCACAGGAATTGGACCTGGTCGAGCCCCGACGGTTCGACAAAAAATGAGATTGACTTCATTATGACGACCAGACGCCAACTGTTCAGTGATGTCTCAGTGATCGCAAGGGTGAAAACTGGCAGCGATCACCGAATGGTTAGAGGCACACTGAACCTAAACGTTAAGTTGGAGAGGTCTCGTCTAATGAAGTCAACGCTCCGTCCCCCTCGTGCTCTAATCCAGAATTTCGAAAACTTTCAGCTCGAGTTACGTAACCGCTTTCAGTGCCTACAAGATTGCAATGCAGTGGACGATATGAATGACAAGCTCGTGGAAACTGTCCATGCGGTCGGAGCTAAGTTCTGCAAGACCCGCCGCAGAAGAACACAAAACTCTCCGATCACACTCTTAATCTCATGGCTGTTACCCGGGAGATGAGGCTGCTATCGTCAACAGATTTGACAGCATACAGGCAACTGAACAGACAGATCTCCAAATGCATGCGGCGAGACTTACGCAACTTTAATACTGCTCGTATTAAAGAAGTGATCGAGCGGAACAAGGGCTCCAAAGTCTTTGCCAGAGATCTGTCTGCCCGTAAGAGCCAACTGTCAAAGCTAAAGACTGAGTGTGGCAGCATCGTTTCCGGGACACCTGAGATTTTGAGTGAGATTGAGAGGTTCTATGGGCAGCTGTACACATCATCGTTGGAGCCACACGCAAGTGTGAGTAACGATCCAAGAGCAAGTCTTATCCGACACTATTCCGATGATATCCCGGACGTCAGTCTAAGCGAGATTAGAATGGCTCTCCAGCACCTTAAAAACGGCAGGGCCCCAGGCGAGGATGGAATTACAGCGGAGCTTCTGAAAGCGGGTGGAACACCGGTACTTGAAGTCCTTCAGAAGCTCTTCAATTCCGTCCTCCATGGTGGCACTACTCCAGAGGCGTGGAGCAGAAGTGCTGTGGTCTTGTTCTTTAAGAAAGGCGACAACGCTCTCTTGAAGAACTACAGACCGATATCCCTTCTGAGCCGCGTCTACGTGCTGTTTTCGAGAGTCATTACGAATCGTCTCGCACGCAGACTCGACGACTTCCAGCCTCCCGAACAAGCCGGTTTCCGAAAAGGCTTCAGTACCATAGACCACATACATACCCTGCGGCAGATTGTACAGAAGACTGAAGAGTACAATTTGCCACTTTGCCTGGCGTATGTGGACTATGAGAAAGCCTTTGATTCCGTCGAAATTTGGGCGGTGCTGCAGTCCCTTCAGCGGTGCCAAGTTGACTATCGGTATATCGAAGTGCTGAAGTGTTTGTACAGTAGGGCTACGATGGCTATCCGAGTACAGAACCAGAGCTCGAAACCTATCCAACTGCAGAGAGGTGTAAGACAGGGTGACGTTATATCCCCGAAACTCTTCACCGCTGCTTTGGAAGACGTTTTCAAGCTACTGGACTGGAAAGGATACGGTATTAACATCAATGGCGAGTACATCACTCACCTTCAATTTGCCGACGATATAGTCCTTATGGCAGAATCGCTGGAGGACTTAAGCACTATGCTCAATGACCTCAATAGTGCCTCCCAACGGATAGGTCTTAAGATGAACATGGACAAAACAAAGATCATGTTTAATGTCCATGTCACACCTATGCCGGTAGTTGTTGGGAGCACTATGCTCGAAGTTGTCGACGAGAACGTTTACCTGGGACAAATAGTCCGACTAGGTAGGTCCAACTTCGACCGAGAGGTCAATCGACGGATTCAACTCGGCTGGGCAGCGTTCGGGAAATTACGACATATCTTCTCGTCAGGTATACCTCAATCTCCAAAAACTAGATTGTACAACCAGTGCGTGTTGCCAGTGATGACTTACTTATCTGAGACGTGGTCCTTCACTGCTGGCCGTATGAGGACGTTTAAGGTCACTCAGCGAGCTATGGAGAGGGCTATGCTCGGAGTTTCTCTGCGTGATAGACTCAGAAATGAGGATATCGGCAGTAAAACCAGAGTGACCGTCATAGCCCAACGGATTAGTAAGCTGAAGTGGCAATGGGCCGGCCATATAGCTCGAAGAACCGATAACCGATGGGGAAGAAAGGTTCTCGAGTGGCAGCCTCGTACCGGTAGGCGTAGTGTAGGGCGACCCCCCACTAGATGGAGTGACGACCTGGTAAGATGTGCAGGAAGTCGATGGATGCAGGTGGCTCAGGACCGTGCTTTGTGGCATTACTTGGGGGAGGCCTATGTTGAGTATGAGCAGTGGACTTGTGAAGGGCTGTAATGAATGAATGAATGAATGAAGACACCAATAAAGAAAACTCTTTACAACTGACCAAAGAAGAGAATACTCTGGGACTAAGATGGCTGGTGAAAGAAGATGCATTAGCCTTCAACGTCGGGTTACGCAACACGCTGGAGGACCTGATGGCAGAAGGACTCCAACGAAGAGAGAAGTCACAAGCGCAGTGATGTCCACCTTCGATCCAATGGGTTTTGCAACGCCGGTTCTAATACAAGGAAAGAAACTAATCCAAGACATCTGGCGAAAGAAAATAGACTGGGATGAACCAATTAACGAACAACAAAAGGAAGCCTGGATGAAATACTTAGAAGAAGTATCAACATTAACAAGGCTGAAGATCCCAAGATGCGTCTCGCCCAAAGGCAGAAAAGGACAGTTACATACATTCATCGACGCGAGCGAAGAGTCTAGTCACTAGAATAGTCGAGCCCGGAGGAAAAGTCCATGTCTCCATGATCGCCGGCAAAGCATGAGTAACGCCGACAATACCAGTATCGATTCCGAGGCTAGAGCTACAAGCAGCTTTACTCGGAAGCAGGCTAGCCGCTACAATTGAAGAAGAGTCAGAGCTCGAAATATCGAAAAAGATTTACTGGACCGACTCCAGCACAGTACTGCAGTGGATAAAGTCAGAACCGAGAAAATTCAAAACTTTCGTGGCCAACTGACTCGCCGAGATCGAAGAGAAGTCCAAACCAGAAGACTGGAGATGTGTACCAACTAAGGAGAACCCAGCGGACGACGCCACAAGGGGAACCCCAATCGAATTCGACTATAACGCCAGATGGTTCAAAGGCCCGTCATTTCTCCGTCAACCAGAAGAAGAATCGCCATTTCACGACTTCAAACCAGAAAGTACTATGCCAGAAGAGAAGAACAAACAAAAGGTGTTGGCAACGATGGCAGCAGAAGACACCCTTTTCAACCCGGAAAGGTTCTCGAGCTGGGAGCGACTACTGCGCACTACAGCCAGAGTGGTTGCCTTTGCACACTATCTATTAAAGAAGAGCCGTAAAGCGACCACCACCGCCACGCGCCAGAAAGATGAGCCTTAGAAACCACAACAAAAAACCAAGAAAAAAGAAGCACAAGCCTCAAACCCGTCGACCAACAAAAACGAAAATAAGCGCCTATACCTACCCCTAGAAGAAGAGCACCTAAAGAAGGCCGAAGAATTATTAATGAAAATAAGCCAGAGCGACGGTTTTGCGTCAGACATAAGAAGATTGAAGACAGAAAAACCTCTAGAAAACTCAAGTCGACTTAAGAAAATCGACGTTTACATTGGAGACGATGGAATCATCAAATTAAGGAGTAGGACAATGAAATTCCACGACCATAACGAAAGAAGGATGAATCCTATCGTATTAGACGGGAAACAAAAAATAACCCGTTTAATAATACAATATTATCACAAGAAATTCCTTCACGGAAACACTGCTACAGTAATGAACGAAATTCGTCAAAAATTCTGGATCTTGGGTTTAAGAGCAACTTTAAAAGCGGTCGCACACAGCTGTCAATGGTGCAAGACAAAGAAGAGTTCACCAGAGATACCCCCCACGGGAGATCTACCGAGCGAGAGACTACAGCATCATCAGTTCCCGTTCTCCTGCACAGCAGTAGACTACTTCGGGCCGATGCAAGTCATCGTCGGAAGAAGAACTGAGAAGCGCTGGGGAGCCTTATTCACTTGCCTCACTACCAGAGCAGTACATCTAGAGCTAGTACCTTCTCTCAGCACTAGCTCAATGATCATGGCACTCCGACGAATGGCAGCCAGAAGAGGGACCCCGAAAACTATATTCAGCGACAACGGTACCAACTTCGTCGGGGCAAAAAGGGAATTAGAAGAAGCCGCGCAAGAAAAAGGCATCAAGTGGAAGTTCATCCCCCCGGGTGCACCGAACATGGCAGGCGCCTGGGAGAGACTCGTACGAACAGTCAAGACGGCGCTAGCAGTAGTTCTCAACGAGGTACTCCATACGCTAATGACCGAGGTTGAACATATCGTCAATTCGAGACCTCTCACCCCGATCAGCATGGACCCAGAAGACGAGGAGAGCCTAACACCGAATCACTTTCTACTGGGAAGATTATGCGGAGCGATGGCGCCGGGAGAGTTCAGTGACACGGAGCTCATCGGAAAAGCAAACTGGGGAACCACTCAAAGACTCGCGGATCACTTCTGGAAAAGATGGATTAAAGAATATTTACCGCTCCTGATGCCAAGGAAACTCGAGAAGGGAGAAACCAGAGACCCAAGAGAAGGAGACATTGTATTAATAGTGGACTCTACGTTACCACGAAACTCATGGCCTCGCGGAGAAGTCATCGAAACCTATCCCAGACCAGACGGAAGAACCAGGGTGCTGGACGTGAGGACATCAGGTGGAATACTTCGCCGTCCAACTCGACGTGTCATCGTGCTGGTGCCAGCGGAGTCGTCGCCTCCAGAAGATGCAGTGCTACGCACCGTGGGGGAGAATGTTAGCGACGACAAGTGAATCTAAAAACATTTAATCTTAATTGTTTCTTATTTGTGATATAAAACTAAGTGTTAGAAATGAAAAGTGAATTTAAAAATTTAATCTTAATTGTTTCTTATCTGTGTTTTAAACTAAGTATGAAAACTAATAGCATTAATACCAAGAGAGTGAAATAATAACCTATATTAGTTTCAAATTCTTATTTTAAAAACTACATAACGAAAATATAAATCTAATTGCTTATTTAGGTTTAATTAGAATGTTTAAAATAAGATATGAGACTAGTTACATATTAGAACCTTCTCTTATTACGATTTTAAAGAGTTGCATTAGAGATATTAACATTTAAGTGTAAATTTAATGATTTGTTTAAATCTCTTTCTCTTATAGTAATGTTACGAGCTTGAGGTTCGTGACAATAAAAATTGCCGATAAAATTACCTAAATTAACACTTTAATTTACTTTACACAAATTAAAACTTAAAACACTAATAATTAAACACACTAATTCACTTTATTCCGCTCCGAAGCTTCGCTTGTCTCGCCAAATCCAATACTGCCCCGATCGCATCTTGCAGCGCCTATATATACAATAGTAATGAAGCATCCGGAATATTCAAGTAAATGCGCGCAAAGCGACGAGTGTTCGAGTGTAGATCTTCTAGAAACTTAGTTCTTTGGATGGCGCTGTCGGTTGAAAGATTTGTGATGTCATTTTCTGCAAAGCTCCCCTCGCTCTCGTTCCTGACACTAGATGGCGCTAGTTGACTTATTCACGCAACACTGCCCCCTCCTAAGACATGCTCTTCCCGAGCATTATAGGCCCCATAATAACGCGCCAGGCGATCCACATGGACGATCTTAGGAGTCCCTCTAGCGCCTTTCTGTATCCGGTAGGTCACATCGTTGATCCTGGTTACAATCCGGTACGGGCCGTCCCATTTAGCTTGAAGCTTAGGAGATTTCCCTTTGCTGCGGACTGGATTGTGTAACCACACAAGTGAACCTTCGTCGAACCCTTTGTTGTTCATCTTGCGGTCGTATCGGGTTTTCATCTTTTCAGACATTTGCTGGCCCGATTGTCCGACGTGCTCATAAACGTCATTCATTTTGTTCCGCAAGTCATTAGCATAATCGGTTATACTGCGTGGGGCATCAGGTGGTATCCCGGTGATCAGGTCCGCAGGCAGCCGTAATTCTCTCCCAAAGTTTGCGAAAGCTGGTGTCACTGATGTACTTTCGTGAACAGCGCTTCGATATGACAACAAAAACGGTTGTATGTACTTGTCCCAATCTCGTTGCCGATTGTATACAACTTTTGCTAGGTACCTCTCCAATGTCTGATTAAATCGTTCTACCATTCCATCAGATTGCGGGTGATAAGAAGTCGTTCCTGTTTTATGAGTACCCATAACTCGGCAAGTTTCCTGGAATATTTGAGACTCAAAATTCCTTCCTTGATCGCTGTGAATCTCTAAAGGTACTCCAAAACGACAGAAGACTTCTTGAACTAGTTTATCTGCAACTGTTGAAGCTTCTTGATTTGGAATGGCGAAGACTTCTGGCGACTTAGTGAAGTAATCCATCACAACCATGAAATACTTGTTACCGCTTTTACTCACCGGAAACGGGCCCGCCACGTCAATGGCTATTCTCTCCCATAGTGCACCAACATTGTACAACTTCAATGCACCTCTACTACGAGTCTGAGGTCCCTTTACAGCCGCACAACTTGTACATTTGCGACACCAGTCCTCGATATCGTTTCGACAGTGGACCCAGTAAAACCGTTCTCGGATCTTCAGTAGAGTTCGTTTAACTCCCAGATGGCCTCCTGAATAATCATTATGGTACAGCTATAGAACATCCGGTACTTTAGCTTTAGGGACAACCATTTGCAAATGACAGCTGTCTCCCCGAACACTTTCCCATTTACGGCACAGAACTCCATCCTGAAGCAGCAAGCTGTCCCACTGGGCCCAATAGCTTTTAGTAGTCGAACTCATCGCTGAGACGTCGCTCCACTTGGGCTTGGGAGCACTGGCCTGCATCCATTCCAGGATCGGCTTGATGTCCGGATCTTCCTGCTGTGCACGTTGTAAGCTGTCCTTCCACTCGTTGCTGAGGTGGTCTGCCCTGAGCATCCTCACGGATACCAGTTCTTTACTCTCTTGCCTAGTACAATGTTTGCAATCTTCAGGACAAATTCTTCTTGACAATGCATCTGCGTTGCCATGAGATTTCCCGCTCCGATGTTCGATCTCAATGTCATATTCCTGCAGTAGTTCAATCCACCTCGCAACTTGTCCTTCTGGATTTTTAAACTGCAATAGCCATTTTCGCCCCAGAAGATATTTGCTAAAATGCTGCAACGACTTTACTACTGTTAGCAATTCGCGTTATGTGACACAATAGTTCCTTTCCGGTTTTGACAATGACTTGCTGAAGTACGCTATCACGACCTCTTGGTCACCATTCCGTTGAGACAACACACCGCCAAGTCCTATATCACTTGCGTCTCTGTCAACTATAAATTCTTTGCTTGCATCAGGGTATCCCAAAATAGGTGTTTTGCACAAACGGTCCTTGAGCTCCTGGAATGCGATATTGCAACTTTCATCCCAGCAGAAATGTCGCTTCTCCTCGGTTAGCTTATGCAGAGGTTTGGCTATATCTGCATAGTTCTTCACAAATCCCCGGTAATAGGAGCACAAACCCAAAAATGCTCTAACCTGCGTCTTGTCTTTTGGAACCGGCCAATCCTTGACAGCGGCGATTTTCTCTGGATCCGTGCGGATACCTTCTTCCGACACTACATACCCCAAAAAGTTGACTTGCCGTTTGAATAGTGAACATTTCTTCGGACTCAACTTGAGGTTGGCACTCTGAATCTTCATAAGCACGCGTTCCAGGTTTTGAAGGTGTTCCTCAAACGTCCGGCCTACGATGATGATGTCATCCAAGTAGACCAGACAGGCATCGCCAATTAGCCCAGTAAGTACAAGCTCCATCAGCCTTTCAAACGTTGCTGGAGCATTGCACAACCCAAACGGCATTACTTTAAAATGCCACAGACCCTTTCCCGTCGAGAACGCAGTTTTCTCCTTGTCCTTAGGGTCAATTTCAACTTGCCAGTAGCCACTTTTAAGATCCAGTGTGCTAAACCACTTTACTCATGTAAGCATGTCCAGCGTGTCATCAATTCTTGGCAAGGGATAGCTGTCCTTCTTTGTAACGTCGTTCAGACGGCGGTAGTCAACACAAAACCGCATGCTGCCATCCTTCTTCTTCACCAGCACCACTGGTGAACACTATGGACTAGAGGAAGGTTCAATAACACCATCCTTCACGATTCCTTCGATCATGGTTGCCACTTCCTTTTCACGTGCTACCGGCAATCTTCTTGGCCGCTGACGGATAGGCAATTCTTCTCCTGTGTTTATTTTGTGTTGAACTAAGCCAGTCTTTCCTATGTCAGCATCGTTTGATGAGAATACATCGGCATACTTGAGTAACAACTTCTTCGCTTTGACCATTTCATTCGGGGAGAGAACGCTGCGACAGTCTTCTAAAAGTGTGCTCACTCTCGTTTGTGCATCCTTGCTGGGGGTCCCAATCGATAGATATTGGCACCGACGTAACCAATCCACTTCCTCACAAGTAGCAACCAGTGTGCCTTTTTCTATAATCTGTTCCCGGTCGCAAAGGTTCAGCACACGTACTCCTGAGATGTTAGTGGTCCTGACCAAGGTTCGAGCTACTTTCCATGGAAGGTCATTTTCTAACCTTTCCACGAGTACACAACGACGAGGTTGCCCAGGATTCCGAGGAAGACTAACCGGCACAATCGTTTCCGATCTCGGCGGAAGAACAATCTTCTCAAGGCTGTACACGTTCCCTGATAACGCTCCTTCCACGAAAAGTTCCTCTTGTCCACATTTCAAGACACCTTCGAATCGCACAACAATTCTTCCTCACGAAGTCTAGGCCCAGGATGCAGTCGTCCATTATATCAGCCACGATGACATTATGCAGATAGATCATGTTGCCTAGCTTCAACTCCATCTCTTTCTCTCCACGGATGGGTATACGCTGACCGGTGGCTGTTACCAAATTAATGCGTTCTCGGTTGTATGTGGAGTCCCCAAGGAACTGACTTATTAGTTGGGAACTAACAACCGTACGAGAGGCTCCAGCGTCTATGGTCAGTTTACACGGCATTCCGTTGACCTCACCCTTGATGATTAGACTGTTCCCATCGTGGGTTTGTGAGATCGAGATCCTTGGGGCACTTTTAACATCAGCCAGCACCCGCCCCGCAGTTCTGGCTTTTACTCGTTTCCCTGCTACTGCTGGGCGGTGCTGTTGGCCGCACTACCCTCCTGAGATCGTTCACCTTCCCTTTCTAGGGTTCGCTTAGGGCAGCTGGATCGAAGGTGGCCTTTTTACCCACAGCCATAGCACCTAGGGCTGTATCCTCTGTTGCGGTCGCGAACTGTAGCTGCTGCAACCTCCCTGACGCGATGGGAGCGAAGATCCTGCCATACGGCTTCCACCTCCAGTGCATGGGCCAAGGCGTCCTTAAGCGTCTCGTGGTGCCCGAGCCTCACAGAAGCTCTGACTTCCAGGTCGTGGATGCCGTCGATGAATGTATGCACCAGGTTCCCTTCAATGAGTGCAGGTACAGACCGGTATGCTTTTCGCAACAGCTTCTCTACCTCTAGAGCCCACTGCTGCAGGTTTTCGTTGATGCGCTGCGCGCGTTCTTTAAGCTGCGCACGAAAGACGTGTTCCAGGTGAGCGTCACCATATCTCGCCTCCAATGCCTCAAGGAGTTGCTCATAAGTCACTTCCTCATCGAGAGCTTCCAGAACTGTTAAGGCCTGGTCGCGTAGGCCAAGTGTGAGAGCGGTCATGGCCTGGCTTTTATTCCAGCCGTTCGCTTTCATAACAGCCTCGAACTGGATTTTGTAGGCTGACCAGGAAGAAGTCCCGTCGAACGGTGGCACCTTGAACCCACGTAGCGAAGGTGCTGAAGCTACTACGGGAGCTGTAGTTCCATCCCCAAGTTTGAGTTCATCCAGCGTTTTCTTCGTGTCAGCCATTACGTTGTCAACCCGATTGTTTACTTGGTAGATTCGGGTTTCATGTTCTTCGATTCGGGTTTCAGCTTCCGACAGGCGGTTGTCATGTTAAGCAACCCTATCCTCCACCTCCCTTATCTCTTTCGCAAAGGTAGCGTGAAGGTCCTTCATGAGGAGCATCTGTTCCTCCTGTCGGCGGGCCTGTTCCTCTTGTCCGCTCTGCAGCTGCTCTTTCAACTGACGCACCTGTTCCTCCTGTCCGCTCTGCAGCTGCTCTTTCAACTGACGGACCTGTTCCTCCTGTCGGCGAGCCTGTTCCTCCTGCTGCTTTTTCATCAGACGGGCCTGTTCCTCTCGTCCGCGCTGCAGCTCCTCCTGTAGCATCGCCATCAGAGCACCTAAGTCGGGTGCTGCAGATGTAGGCGCTACTGACGGGCCCGCAGCCTCCGTGGCTGGCAGTTGGCCCTCCGACGTCTGCGGCTTTGCACCACCAAAACTCCTCTGGTCCGTCTCCTGCTGGCGTTGACTTCGGGTACGGACACCCTCTGATTCCTCCTTAGGTAAAATCGGCATGATTTAATCCCACTTCTGACACCAATTGTTACGAGCTTGAGGTTTGTGACAATAAAAATTGCCGATAAAATTACCTAAATTAACACTTTAATTTACTTTACACAAATTAAAACTTAAAACACTAATAATTAAACACACTAATTCACTTTATTCCGCTCCGAAGCTTCGCTTGTCTCGCCAAATCCAATACTGCCCCGATCGCATCTTGCAGCGCCTATATATACAAATTAGCAATGAAGCATCCGGAATATTCAAGTAAATGCGCGCAAAGCGACGAGTGTTCGAGTGTAGATTTTCTAGAAACTTAGTTCTTCGGATGGCGCTGTCGGTTGAAAGATTTGTGATCATCATTCATTTTCTGCAAAGCTCCCCTCGCACTCGTTCCTGACAATATATGGCGCTAGTTGACTTATTCACGCAACAGTAATTTAACACAATAATATGTCAAATAATCTCTTATGTAATCTAATTACTTATTGTAGAAATAGATTTTAATTTAATAAAAAGTTGAAATATGTTCTGTGTAGAGTCTTAGCATAATGTTATCGTGATAAGCGTTGTGCATTCCTGCCATCTGGCGGCGCTACTTGTATGTCATCGTTGTTGTCCTCTGCAGGGCATAATGCCGTGCAGGTCTCGGGCCTCGGGGTGAACCCCTTTACCCGGATGTTCCTCACGGCACACTACAGTGTGCCAGTCCTGGGCGCCTTGATGTTAAAGGCGTTGTATTTAACGACTTTTGTCGCAGTCGGGTAAGTTATCATTAAGGTTGGTTATCTGGATAATTGTGTTTAACACTAATTATTTTGTCGAAGTTGGCCTTTCTGCGGCATTGTGGGGTTTACTCGACTCCCTAATCTATATAGGGAGGAGTTCTCTTGGATAGGGTCGCCCGTCCGGTGGCCGTGAGTGCAACGGCGCGAAGCCGTTGAGGTGTTCATGTGGCCCGTTGTCGGCGCGGTCGAACATACCGCGCGCCAGCCGGACCACGAATTCTTGTAGGCTCTCCATCTTTAGGTTGGCCGCTATAACGTCGTTACGGACGTAGCGACCCGCACCGACTATAGTTCGTAATGACAAACTCTGCTGGGCCTGAAGTCGCCGCTTCTGATGATCGCTCAGGAGTGCATACCAGGCCGGAGCAGCGTATGTTAGCAGGGGTCTTATATATGTTTTATAGATAGTTAACTTCGACTTTGTCGGTAACTTGGATGTCAGGACAGGGCGGAGCATTGCCCGCGCACATCGAGATTTGCGTATAGCAGAGTCGACGTGCGCAGTCATACGCAACATCCTGTCAATCTGACATCCAAGGTAGGTCACGGCCTTCTCATATGCGATCTCCTGGCCTCCGAGGGTTAGCGGTGGTGGTAGATTTCTATAGCGGCGAGTGAGTAGAGCGGTCGTCTTGCTAACATTGACGGCCATCCTCCACTCATCCAACCATGGTGGCGGCAGGTCCAGCAGACGTTGCATCCTGGCAGCTGCAATGTGGGCTCTTCTGGACGACGTGAAGTATGCGCTGTCATCCGCAAAAAGCGCTAGTTCGACGTCGTCCTCCCATTCGTGCAAGTGTCCTGCCAGGGTAGAAATGTCATTGGTGTATGCCGCGTACAGGGCTGGAGACAGACAGCTGCCCTGTGGCACACCAGCTGTTATGGTTTTTATTGCGGACTCGGCGTCCTCTACGCAGACGTAGAACTTCCTGTCTTCCAGGAAAGACGCCACTAGCTGCAATATAGCAGGAGGGATACTTGTTTGTACGTCTAACTTGTAGAGTAATCCTGTGTGCCACACCCGGTCGAACGCCTTCTCGATATCGAGAAAGACGCCCAACGATATGCGGCCGCGGTTGTGTTCGGCCGCAAGCAGGTGCAGCACTCTGGTCAGCTGTGTTGCTGTGGAGTAACCCCTCCTGAATCCATGTTGCTCCGCCCGAAGTTGGATGCACGGGCGGAGACGTCTTAACAGTAATCTTTCGCACAGTTTAGCTATATGCGGTAGCAGCGTGATCGGCCTGTAGTTGGCAGCTCTACGCCTGTCCTTCCCGGGTTTCGGCAAGACGATGACTTTGCCTTTCTTCCAGTCCTCCGGGAAGTGGGATGTCCGCAATACGCCGTTGTAGAGCCGACCTATCTCTACAACGACTCTATTGGGCAGCTGTCGTAGTGCAGCGTTGGTAATCCCGTCGTGCCCCGGCGCCTTCCTCGGTTGCAGGCGGGTTACTGTCCTCCGCAGTTCGGCGGGGGAGATAAACCACTCTCCTACAAGGGCGCGGGCGACGATAGGAGCTCCTGCACGCGGCTCTCTTTCCGAGTATGGATTTCCAGGAACTCCGCACTTGCTGGGTTCGGCATAAACTGCTCATCGAAGTGCTCAGCTAGGATATCCGCTCTGCCCTTGGCATCGTAACGTTGAATGCCCGCGTTGCTGGTCAGCGGGCAAACAGGTGGTCCAGTTTTCGTTAACTGCCGGTTCAATTTGTAGAGCGACGCATGCTGTTCGTCCGCCTTCCATATGCGCCGCTCCCAGGCCTCTCCTCTGTGGGCCTGTATTGCAACCGACAGTTCGTCTGACAAGGTGTTAAGCTTCCTTTTTACTCTAGGGCAGCGAGTACGCGCCCAGAGCTTCCTCAGCGCTCTTTTATGGTTTAGCTGCACGCGTAGTCTTAGCGGCACCTCCTCTTTTCTTCCCGTGAGGGGGACGATCGTAGAGGCCGCGTTGAGGGCCTCCTGGATGCACGTGGATATTCTAGTTGCAGCGGCCTCTACGTCGTCCGCTGAGTTGATCTGTGTATGGACTGGAGGTCTCTCCTGCAGGTGTTGGTGGTAGAGCCTCCAGTCGATCTTGGTCTTGACAGCTCTGGGCGGTGAAGTCACTGCCTTAGTGCCAAGGGTTATCAGAATCGGGAGGTGCTGTGTATTCAAGTCATACAGCACTTCTACCACTACTGGGTAGTTGACGTTCCTAGTGAGCACGATGTCTAATACATCCGGACGTTTCCTAGGGTCAGTAGGGATATGCGTCGGTTCCTCGGGACCTAGAACGTCGTAATCATGGTTTTCAGCACCTTCATAAAGTTCACGACCCGGCGGAGTCACTCTGGACCCCCACGCTGGGTGTTTGACGTTCAGGTCCCCGGCAATGATGGTGGGTGCCGTACCTTCCATTACCGTCCGGATGTCTGAGGAGTGAAATGGAGTCCCTGGCGGGCGGTATGCTGCAAAAATCCTTAGTTCCTCGCCCGCCGCCTCCATTTTTATGCCGATTGAACGCATCGTCTGGAAGTCTGGCAGGTCCAGCTCCTGGTGGACGATGTCTCTCCTCACCAGGATCGCTGTCCCTGTATAAGCGACCCCTTGAGGATTGACCTCGTCCCTCCTATAGATGGTATAGTTAGGCAGCTTAAGATGCGTTGTGGGTCGTAGTTTGGTTTCACCCAGCAAGATCACCTGGATATCCTGTTGCTGGGTGACCGTGCGGAGTTCATGGATCCTTTGACGAATCCCGTCCGGGTTCCAGTAAAGCAGACGCAGGTTGCTATCCTCCGTAATGCCTTGCCAGTAGTAATGCCAGCGCCTTCATGACGGCGGTAACTGGGTCTGTCCCGGCCCTTATGTCGGCCAGGACTTGTGTACCGACTTCGATGGCTATGCCTACCAGTCTGTGGATGGCATCAGCCGTCTCGAAGTCGGAAGTTGGTGGTCTGCGTTCTGCACTACGCTGTGAAGGCACTGGTCTCGGGGCATTGGTTGAGGTCTTCCTTTGAATAGAGCGCGCTCTATGTGTGGAGCGGGCTCTGCTTTCTGGTAGAGCCCTTTCTGGCGCTCTACTTGCCGTAGTTGGTGCTGGTGTTCTTGCAGCAACCTGCGCCTGCGAGGCTATTGGTCCTGTGGTTATAGGGGTAGAGGTAGTCACAGCCTGAGGAGGAGGCTGTTCCGTTCTCCTGCTCCTATTCCTCCGCCTCTTCCTTTGGGAGGCTTGCCTCTCAGTGGCGTCATTGGCAGGAGGTCGGAGAGTCGCCCCGGTGGTTGCCCTTTGCTCTATGGGACCCACCGTTTCTATTGGTGCTGAAGAGGGGGTGGGGGGGGCTGGTTGCCTACCCTTTCCTCTGGTGATGGTGGCCCACCCGTCCTCCTGTATGGTCTTAGCCTTTGGGCGACTCTGGGGGATCCTCTTAGGGTTCTCCGGGAGTAGCCCAGGCAAAACGATCCCCTGCTTCCTGACAATCCTCCTCAGGACCGGTCAGCGGCGATCGTTGGCCGTGTGGTTCTTAGCGCAATTTGCGCACTTTGGCTCTTCCTCTCTACCCCTTGGGCAAAGGCTGGCAATATGCTCTCCAGCACAGCGAACGCATTTCACTGGCCTGAAGCAGTTTGCTGAGGCATGTCCGAAAGCCTGGCAACGGTGGCATTGTGGTGGCCCCGTTTTTCTTTGCCAGGCTTCGATGACTACTCCTCTCATGTAGAGGAGTTCGTCAATGTGATATAATTCTTGGAGCCGCTCCAGGCTCAGATGCTCCAGTTGAGCGTAGTAGAGGCAGCCCGGTCTGCCTCTACGTTGTGGTATGGCCTTAACGTAACTGATCGGGAAGCCTTTTGCCCGGATAGCCTCCTCGATCATCTTGGGATCGGTGCTCACTGGCAGGCCCCGGATGCCCACTTTAGTGGGCTTCTCCTCTGCCGGGGTGTAGCAGTACCACGACATGGTTTTGTCTTTCTCGGAGAGCTCGACCATGTATTTCTGGATGGTGCGGAACTCATCCGGACTCTGCGGAGAAAATCTAACTCCCTTCCCGAACGGACAGGCATTAGGGGGATGGCCCAACTTCTCATTGAGGACCTTGAAATGCCTAGTCCAGTCCGGGAGGCATTCTGCAACAATCGGCGGATATCTTGACTTCTCTTTCTCCTTCTCAGTTTTCTGAGGTTCCACCGCCGATTGCGGTCGTGGTACTGCAGGGGCCGCAGCCATGTGGGCATAGCTCGTTGACGGCCGCTGTCCATCGTCATGAGCTAGCCCGGACGGGTTGGTGGTTTGTACCGGTGATGATCTCCCGGCTGATGCAGCTAGGGTTGCATACGTTGTTGAGCCCCAGCTGTAGGACTCCTCACCTCCTTGCTCGTATTGGGCCGAGTCGTGGCTACGTCGGTCCGGAGAGATGGATGGTGGCTGTTGTGGTGGTGATGGCGACTTAGGAGGTGAGGTGTAGACCTTCTTCCTAGTCGCTATTTGGGGCTCTTCGTCATCTGATGATGTTGATGGATCAGATGGGTTGCCGATGTGCTGCCTCTTCTCATAGAGGGAGGCTTCGGTCTCTGGTGGCGTATGCCTTCGTGGCGTCTTCATGGGCCGCTGTTGTTGAGAGGGCAGCAGTTCACGCCCAGTCGTACACTCAGGTACGATGGGCGAGAGTGCAACCCTAGGTGCGGACACCTTACCCGGCGACGAAGGTTTCCGGGTCGGTATCTGAGAGTACGATGAGACAACTCTCATCCTCTCCGGATTGAAAATGTCGCGGTAGGCGATAGGTCTCTCCAGTACGCCTGGCCGGTCCGGTGGTTTCCTCGATTTAGGAGGAGGCTCCCCCTTATCGTTTCCTGACTGTTACCTTACTGTTAGGTTAGGGACTTGTATGTTGAGCGAAAAAACGCTTAGCTACTCCGGAACTAAACCGTGAGGAGACCGCGAAACTATTATTATTTTTTATAAGTATAAATTAAAGGTTTTATGAATGTTTTATATTCGAAATAATAGAGATAAGTCATATCTATTGTCAGGAATAAATAAAAATATTGTAAGGTATGTTTTACCACACTTATTAAAGAAAATTGTAAATTTCTCTTAGAAAAGGTTGTTCTGTGCTCTGATTGGTCGATGGGTCATGTGCAAATTCATTAGTGCCGCGTGCAAATTTTTTCAATTCTGATTGGTCACAGCTGCCTATAAAAAAGGGGCGTTTTTGTGGTAAAACATTCCAAATCCGGCAATGTAATAATAAGGAATCAAGAAAATAAATAAGAAGAAACTCATCAAGAAGTGTTATTTATTGCTCATCTAACTGCTACTGTATGCTCTCCAGTTAACATCCCGCCAGCAAACCCGCTCTATTTATCAACATTCGCACACACGAGCATCTACAGTAATATAATACCTGTTCGCGACGGCCTAACAACGCTAAGAAACAAAGTGATAAACCGCTGGCCACTACCTTGCTATTTGTATTTGTTAATCGTGCATTTTGATTTAAACCACAGTCCACAATATTTCAGCGGCACCCACAAAGACGGCGGTGAAAGTACCCACCGGAACCTATAGGTGTAGGACGTGAGCGATTCGCGAAGTATCTTCGACAACATTTACTCCGGAGAGTTTCGCCCGTCCGGCACAATACCTGAGAAGAACAGGTTTTTCCAACTTTCGAATTTCGTGATTTTCGTGTAAGTCTTTTAGCTCAGTTTTGTTTCCTTCGTAAAAGTTTTAAATGGATGTGCCACCGAGGAAGAAGGCTTATATCCAGAAATGTAGATCTGAGTGGGATGTCAGATGAAACAGTGAATTCAAATGTAATGATACGTCATCAATAAAAAAAATCTTAAGCAAAGCTGCCACACATAAAAGACCTATGTGAAAATGTTCTCACCAAATTACTAAAACTGTGAAAAAAAGAATAGGTATGTTCCTTGGAATCGAAGCAGGTGCGGGCTTATCATCGACATCTAGCGGTGATGACCACGACGACGTAGTGTAATTGTCTAGTTTAATTTAGTACCTAATATTAATTAAATAAATAAAGATGTCTTTAAATAATCGCAGTTTTTCTTATATCCTTACACATATATACACGCAGCCGGCTGCGTGGTTATGTGGAGACTTTTACTCACTAAACACCGCCTTTATGGATTGGCTTACCGATCTGACGAGAGATCTCTAAGCCGTATATGGACGCGACCCTCCTTGGCAGAAAGGAGGGCGCAATCTGGGTTGTCACTGACCTCTATATATACAAGAGAGGTCCGTGGGTTTAGTGCATCTTTTTTCTTCATACCAGCGACAAAATTATATTATTTTGTTTTAATCCATAGCTCTCGTTAGAGAGTAGTATGTTCCTTGATCCATAGATTAGTTCTATTCCCTATATAAAAAGTTACTCTGTGCAGAATATTATGAGTTGTCTGCGCATTATAAAATTAAAAAAATATAGTTACCTATATATTTATATATATATTGTTTCAATAATCAATAACAAATTTAAATATGCCGTTACCTCCTGCATTAGCTGCTCGTCTTGCCAAAAGAGGTATCTTGAAGGTTAATTCTAACACGAATTCTGCTAGTAATCAAGTCCCAATTCAAGCAAATGAAGAAATTATAGCTGAAGATTATGACAGTAAACCCGAGGAACAAAATGCAAAGGAACATTTTTGGGAGGGAATAGAAGGAGTTAATGTTGATCCTATAAAAGGTCATCGGGGTTGTCCAAATAAAAGTAATATCTTTCATGAATGCTCCAAGTTTTGTGTCAAAACATGGAAACAAGGCAAACTGGTACCAAATGAATTATATTTAGAAAATAAGAAAAAAGCGTTGGAGCTGTGGCCTCTTCCACCAGGGTGGGAAGAAGTTTATGACGAGGGTACTGGTCAGCACTACTTCTGGAATGTCCATAACAATCTAGTGTCTTGGTTGCCACCAGCACATCCACAAGCTATTCCTAGTGAGAGTGCTGCCCATTTAAGGGAAGAGAGATTGTTGAAAGAAGGTGATGAAAGTGATGATAGTAGTGAAGCTTCAGATCAGGAAGTACCACAGCAACAACATAAGGAAAAACGACATGAAAGAAGGGACAAAAATAGAGAAATGGTGCATCACAGAGACAAAAAGAGACAGAGGGTGAAAGATAATGATTTAGATCCAATGGATCCTGCTTCGTATGCAGATATTCCAAGAGGTAATTGGACATCTGGCTTGGACAGTCATGCAAAAACTGGAGTGGACACAACAGCATCGGGATCGTTGTATCAAATGAGGCCATATCCTGCCCCTGGGGCTATTTTAGCTGCCAATGCGAAGCAGAACTCGCCACCACCATCTCCTTAGTATCCTTAAGGGCTATTGTGGTTAATTATACATTCATTTTATGTAGCACCAGTAAACACTATAAAACGCTGTAAAGGTTTTTTAATTTATTTGATTTATGGTTAGATTTCAAAAAGAATTTTATATATTGTTTTGTCAAACTGGCTAGGCAATTTGGTATTTCCACTCCCCATGACATAATTATGAGATTTAGGTCATCCATTGGTAATTCATATTAAATTCATCTTTACTACATAATATTTTTAAAAATATAGTAGGTATCTATAAAAACTTTTGTAGAACTTGGAAACACAAAGGTTTAGGTGGTATGTTTTTAACATAAAATTTTACACCTGTCATGGAGGGGTAAGCAGACTTGACTTTCAATAGGCACAATCCTGCCATCTCTACATACTCATATACATCCTCTTTTGATATAAAATTGTAATAAAACAATAAAGTAATTCTTTAAATAAAAATCATTCAAATCTTTTGAATGGTACTTTAAGAAGCAATCAGTATATTGCTTCTTAAAGGAATGTTTTGTTAATGTGGCTGAAGCATGTTTCTATTCCACAAAGGTATTGAAGACATTTAGCATTTTTGTAGAAGCTATCCAGTGATATACAAGGGCGGCACTGAAAATATCGGGAATCAAGGAAGTGACACAACATTACTATTTAAAAATGTATTTATTGCTTTTCGAAGTATTCTCTGCGAAATTTGGCACATTTTTCCATACAATAGAACCAATCATTGAAGCAACCATTCCATTCGCAAGTTGGGGTCTCCAAAATGGCCGTTTTGTAAGCATCCATAGCTTCTTCAGGTGATGAAAATCTCTGTCCACACCGTTTATTCTTTATTTTAGGGAAAGTATAGAAATCATTAGGGCTTAGGTCGGGGCTGTACGGCGGATGGTCTAATAATTCACTAAAAACTCTTGTTCTGTGTGCAGTGTGAGAACTCGCATTGTCGTGATGGAGGATGATGCGGCGGTTGCAGTTCTCTTTACGGAGTTCAGAAACAACCTGTGGCAAACAAATGCTAGCATACCATTCTGCATTAACTGTTCTTTGTCCCTCAAGAGGAATAGTCGTAACATGGCCGGTTTCGGAGACAAACGTGGCCACCATTTTTTTTGAAACACTCCGTAAATGAACAATTTTTGTTGGCTTTAACTCATTTTCGAATACCCAAACTTGTGACTGGTTTTTTGTTTCGGGTTCGTATGCGTATATCCAGGATTCGTCACCTGATACTATGTTGTATAAAGCATTTGAGGATCCTGCATGGAAACTTTCGGGAGTTCTGACTCACCAAGTAATGTGAGCCACTTTTTGCTCTTCACAGAGCGAATGCGGTATCCATCCAGAAAACAACTTTTTTACACCTAATTGTTCATGCAAGATTATTTGTATTTGACTCATGCTAATGTCTAAAGTTGCCTTTTGAAGCACGGAGGCCAAACGCAGCCAAGATTCTGAATCTGGGTTGCTACTGAAAAATAACAGACTTTGGCCGATCCGGGACCTCAAGATCAGCATTGGCGCAGCGTGTAGTACCTGAAGGTAGTGGACTGAGTGCTCGTTTATCACCTTATCCTATTAAAAACATTACTAATTTGCTATGCCTTAAAGGGCTTATGCTAAAACAATAGTAGCAAAAATTCTATGCGGACGATATCGCAGATACAGGTAGTACCATACCATATTTTGAGGTGATTTCTTCCAGATTATTCCTATTTTATAAAAAGAGGTCTAACCCTCTATTGGGTCATTACATGTTATTCATCATCCTCATCATCGTTATTACAGCCTATCCAAGTCCATTGCTGAACATAGGTTTCTCCCACAGACTGCCTCACGGGAGGGGTATTTTATTTTTTTTAAAGAATATTAACAATGCTACAAACATTACTAATACTCCCCTTAACCACTTGTGGAAAGCTCAAATTGCTTGTGTTACGAGTGGTTCATGCCAGTATTCGAATGGTGGATTCGAATCCACGACCTTTTTGAGTTCGCGGTCCGCGCCCTGTCATTAGACTACTGTAGCTTGGTATTTGCCATGGTTGGCAATTACCACGCTTGGCAAGCGAGTTGAAAACCACTGGTTTTTTATTTACTATTTGCCATTAAAATAAATCATAAGCCGGCTATATATGTTGGCCATAGTTCACCATGCGAAGACAAGCACCAACATATGGACAACACATTTGTCTAGCCCCACTATTGCTCGTTCTCGCTCGCCTAGCTGGCCAAGTGCAGGCGAGCGCCAACCTGTATACGGTTCGTTTGGCATGCCTTGCCACTACTCTGGATCACTCGCCACGACTCGTCTCACTTTTGAACAGTGTCGGTTTTTTTAGCACAAATCAAAGGCGCTCGCCTGCCCTCGGCAGTTCGTGTCCACATGTTATTCGGCCATACCAGTATGTTTACTCATTGAAACTTGACCAATATGTAGACTGTAGCACTCGCCTTGTATCAATTTTTCTACGCTCACGTTGGCTAAGGCTTGACCAACATGTATTGCCGGCATTGAATCTGAAGTTGTTTTAAGAACAATAATAAGTCAAAATAAAGTGATTAAACAATTTTATTAATAATATTATTCAGTTTTATAACATAAATGCCTATGATAATGCACATACAAGGTTCAAAAATTTCCCCTTAAATGCTTTGAGACTGTAATTTATATAAATATTTACATAAACAATTAATTTATCAATAAGTAACTTGTGACGTGATTTTTTTACTTATTACTAATTAATGCATGTCTTGTATACCAATAAAAATATACACAAGTACTTCCATTGACTTATTAATAGTAAATAATAAATTATATTCTATGACACTTGAGTGCTTGTGTTTCCATTGGGTTTCTTGCATTATGAACAGCTGAGGTTTAAGCTTTTGTCAGTTACCAGTTGCAGTAGATCTTCTGATGTTAAAACGCCTATAGGTTTCTTCGTGGAATTTACTGAAAACAGATAAATCTTATTAAAATATAATATTGTAGATATCTACTATTCTCCCGTCACATAAATACTGCTTAATCTAGGCATACTAGGTGATAGGATTCTTCTTGGGTTCGTTTGCATGGGTAGGTAACAATCTCTTAGTCTCTGTTCTACAGAGCAACAGTGCAGTCTCTGAAGTGTTGGGAGTTATTTTATTAAGGGTAAAAGAGCTAGTGTAATTAATCACAGTCTGTGAGGAATTTAATTTTTTTGAAGGTGGTTGGTGCAGGCTTACCGTCAAGTTGACTATTAGCTTGTCATTTTAATACTATCTACATAAATAAATAACATCGAAATCTCTTTTTGTAACAACAAAATAACAGCTTTTTAGTAAATGCACAATATGAAAGTACGGTTACTTATAACATAAAAGGAACAATTTTTAAAATTATTATCTGTCAGTCTGTTTGTTAGGGCTAATCTCCGAAATGTCTGAACCGATTTTAACAGGACCATGGAGGTTAGAGAACGGGAGAGCGATTGCTACGTACTAAAGCATAGCCCGCCTGTCCTTGAAAATTGTAGAATTTATAGCGGCGCTGCCGTCGGTGAGTAGTGGCTGCGAAGCTAGCTGTTTATGAGTACAAGTAGATGAAGTTAGTTGAATAATGTTCAAATTTTCTTCCCGACTTTGGTGAGATAATTTTCATGCTCCGTAATTTTTTAATTTTCGATTTTTTTAATAATTAAAAAATGTAGATATATTTTATTTGTGCGTGAATGTGCAAGTGGTTTAGCATCTGATCGGAAAAATAGACTGAAAATGACTTTTATTGAGCGAACTTAACGATCGCAGCGCCTCACTTATTATGTCCATATTTCTGGGACCGAATTTCGGTCACGGCGGCCTGCCTCAACGGAGGCTACCCACGGCGCAGGACAAGATTATAGTGCCCAAGTGTATGCGCAAGCACAGGTGCACTCTCTATTCCCTCACTCTCATAATCCGATGGGACGGTAAACCGACACGACCGGAGAGAGATCAGATGCAGGACCAACGGCTTTTCGTGCTTTTCGAGGCACGGGGGTGAGACACCGCCAACTTCCTGACTCCATGCAGCTACTGAGACTTTCGACCCGGGATTCGAACCCAGGACCTCATGATCAGCAGTCGCACTACTACAACCACTAGACAAACGAGGCAGTCGCTGATGTTATATGGAGTAACTAAAGTTACTGTTATTTCAGAAAAATAATTAGGGTTCCGCGTAAAAAATAAAACCCATGAAATTCAATCGTAATAAATTCCACGCAGACGAAGTCGCCGGGAACATCTAGTGCAAAATAACACTAGATTGTGGTGGGTTAAGGCGTAAGATCTCTCACACCATACCGTCCTGTGGGTGCCATAAGAGGCAACTATGGAGAACCAACGACTTTTGTAGCATTACGCTGAGTTAAGGATCTATTTTTCTAACATGTTTTTTTTTAATTTACGCGCATACTGTCCCCCATGCTATTTTAATTTTTTGCGTGCATATTTGTTTATAATTCTTTGTCAGACTTTTTAAGTCCAATGCTGGGCATATGTCATTTCAATTACGCATCATCTGGCATGTATTTTTGGATTTGTTAATATCCGTGACCGTTACAGCTTATTAAAGTTCACTGCAGTACATAGGCCTCCTTACCACGCTTGATAAGCGGCCAGTTAACACAAGTTTAAAAAAATTGTTATCCAATCTCTCGCAGCTCTTGATGTTCCAAGTACAAAGCTCCATCTCAATTTATCATCAACAGTTAATTTTGTGTAAAGCTTAAGGCAGTTTGCGTTGAGTAAAAAAATTAGTCACTCAATAGTTTGTACTATGTCCGATACTATTGTGCTAATATATATTACAGATTGATATAACATTTCAAAAATGTAAGAATATGCAATTCTAATAAATTAATTGGCAATGTGTAGAAACTCATTATGAAATTTCACTTAATATGACTTTCAAAACGGCAATTCTTGACTAATTTTATTGATCTAATTTTTTGTCCAACCAACATTGTCGTCGTTTATTCACAACTTTCTGTATCTATTAAAAACTTTACCTTTTACGTTACGTTTTTTACGTGGTAGAGCCATGCTGCAGTTATTTATTATATTAGTAGTAGTATAGCTGTAGCACGAATGGCTCGGCTCGACCGGGGAAGGACCACGCTCTCACAGAATACCAGCGTCAAATAGTAGCCTAATGCTGCTGTGTTTTGTATGAAGAGTGTAGAGAATCGGAGTCCCTTTTTACTGGAAACGAGGCATTCCATCTAATTCCTCACGGATAACAACTCATTTGCATTTTGATTCGCAATCGTGGATGGGTGTAGATATCTATGGGCCACAGCAACCACTTACCACAGGTGGACTGTGTGCTCGTTCATATTCAGACGACATATTGTCACCCTATCCTATAAAATAACCTCTACACTAGGATTTCCTCCTTAATCGTGGGAGTTGTTTACAAACATACATTTCACAAAAACAAACATCTAGACGCGGAACAATTATTTCTAGGACATACAAATACTTGCTCCGGCCGCTGCGTCGTCAACTGTCTGTAAATGTCGTATTGTAAAGTTATGGATAGGTTAGTTTAGCAATTTTTACACGAAATGATAATGTTTAAGTCAGATATGGTTAACTTATGACAGGATACCTGATTCAACGATGACGACAAACGGTGAAATATCCAGCATACGCGACACAAGGCCCAGCGCAGGAGCTTGAGTAACGTCTACTGTGTAGTATTTTTTGACGATGAATTGGCTCAGGTCTTCAGAGGTCGAGGCGGCCATGTTTGCCAACCGTTTACGAGCGTTGTCTGCGGTGAACACACCACATATCGCACTGAAAATAAATTAATAAAATAATAAATAGAATGCATTTTCGAGGGCGCTGTTAGCCTCGTCATGTTTTTTTTTTATAGAATAAGGTGACAAACGAGCACACAGTCCACCTGATGGTAAGTGGATGCTGTGGTCCATAGACATCTACATTTATCCTCGATTAAGAATCAAAACGCAGATGCGTTGTCACCCGTAAGGACTACGATGGAATGCCTCGTTTCCAGTAAAAAGGGTCTCCAGGTGTCTACACTCACCATACGAAACACAGCAGTATTAAGCTGCTATTTTACGCTGGTATTGTGTGAGAGCGTGGCCCTTCCCCGGTCGAGCCAACCCATTCGTGTTACAACAATAATATAGCTGCAGCGTGGCTTTACTACTATACTATATTGATTTAAATAACAGCGTTAATTTCAGGATACTGTCGGAAATATCCACTGCCCCAGTTTAGCAAATTTTTTCATTCATTCATTGACCACAGCCTGTCAAAAGTCCACAACTGAATATAAGTCTGACCATCGATTTCGTCATAACTATATTGGCAATAGTTGCCACGCTTGGCAGGTTGATTGGCCTATTCTATTCCAGTTGCCCTAACGACATCTACGGGATGACATCGGGTGGTGTACACCATATCATCCCGTGGATACATGGCAATATCTCTATGTACAAGGTGTTAGTGTAAACACTGTTATCCTTGAAGCCAGTGGTTTGGTTTCACTTATAGAACGTAAATTCAATGAAACTGAAATGAAATCAAAAAATTCAAAAAAACGCTATTTTTTTTCATAAAATTTAAAGTTTCTGTCCGACACTGTCCGTAAATTCATGGATACCCTATGCGCCCGAGTGACGTAATCACTGTAAAAATCACCGCCCGCGCTAACTACCTACACAACATTCCAATAAAAACACAATAGGTACACATAACCTGTGATGAAACTTTTCCTTCATACTTTCATCCTTACTTAGGACAGGCAAGAATTTAGGAATTATGGAAAAATTGAGATTGTACAAAAAAAATGTTGTTATTTTTCATTGAATTTATGTTCTATACGTGAAACCAAACCACTGGTTTCAAGGACAACGGTGTTCACACTAACATACTGTATAAAAATCAATTTATGTCCGTTGGTGTCACTAAAACTGGAAAATGGAAAATTTTTTTGTGTGTATTTGGGACCCTGAATGGTTTATATTTTCAATTAGACCCGGTTGGTAGCGCTGTTTTCGAGATCCATAAATCATCCGTGAGAAGCCGGGGCCGATCGCCAGTTAATATCATAGCGGTTTTTAGTAAATATTTAGGTACAAACTCTCGTGCGTTTTTCATTGCTTTCTGCAAAAGCCACTGCGCCACGAAGTCGTCAAAGTCGTCATCTATTAAGTAAATAGATACCTGTAGTAGAGGGCCCCGTTCTTCCTTATTACAATTATATTACTACTTTAAATTAGAATTAAGTAAATAACACAAAACAATAAAATAACAAAAAAAAACATAAATAAATCAAAAGCTAAACAATTTAAACTGCAAGTAAGGTATAATTAGCGATATTTGCGTGATAGTGTGCAAAAATATGCGTGTGTGTAATGTGTATGATTGAGCGTGGCAAGTGAAGTGTGTGAAAATTCATAAGGCAGTGTTTTCGAGAAGGGATTCGATTTCTTCATATGTATGAAAGTTTTCTTAACCAGTCTGTTACGATTTTTTTACAGTCATGGTAATTACTGTAAAAAATTTTGAATTATATTCTGTAAAACGTAAGTTTAAAATTTAGTTTATGCAGTAAAAATTAAACAAAATACTACTTTACTCGAGAACACGAGTACAATAATCTTAATATAATATCGATTATTATTAAAAATTGTCGAGATTAATTAAGAATTGTGTATTACAAAAGTAAAAATATACATCACCGTGTGTTAGTAAAATAGAATTTTTCAAATTTCCTTTTTACTCGTTTTCCGTATTACTATACTCCGAAAAATAAATGAAAAGAAGAACTATTACGTATATGTATATAGCTAGAAACACGAGTAAGGAAAACATTACATCTGTACATTTCAATTTATCTATTGTTTAAAATATATAATAAATAAATTAATGCAAATATACTAAGAATTTGACATTTTATTGTTGTCATTATTGAACTAAATTAGAGAGGTTAGCAAAATATCAAAGGAGACAAGTTTCTATTGTATATATTATGTTCAAAAAGAAATTTTCATTATTAACTATTTTATCGAAAGGTTTTAGAGTAGTTTATCATTGGACGGTACTGGTATATCGTCACCGACACACTGGAGCTACGCTGTTATTATGCTGAAGTGTTTTAATTTATCGAGACGTTACCGAGCAGTCATCAGTAAAGAGGAACTTCTACATCCCATTAACAAAATGTATACAGCTGTTATGATCCATGCGTAATATTAATGATAGCGTAGTCAATAGGTCCGACAACAATTCCCGAACGAAAAACGATCGCAAGGCTCAGTAGCAATACATGGCTATAACGCCGGTAGACTTGACTTCGAATACCAACTAAAACCAACATTTGTTCTAAAACACTAATGGTTGGTATTTCAGCGTAAAAATAGGATGGCGGTACCTGAAGGACTTATTTTCCAAGCAGTCTAGTAGGGAATGGTATACAAAAAATATTAAAAAAACTTATTAATTTTAAACAAAAATGGTCCCTATGCATCTATTAGTTCCCCGCAGTGGTGACCATAATGAGCCTTCCCGTAAATCATCACTGCCCTAAACTATCCTGAGGGTCGCCCGCGTAACAGTTAATTTTGTGTAAAGCTTAAGGCAGTTTGCGTTGTGTAAAAAAAAAAAGATTAGTCACTCAATAGTTTGTATTATGTCCGACACTATTGTGCTAATATATATCACAGATTGATATAACATTTCAAAAATGGAAGAATATGCAATTCTAATAAATTAATAATAATAATAATAATAATATTCCACAACTATCACACAACGCCATCTAGTCCCAAGCTAAGCAGAGCTTGTGTTATGGGTACTAAGACAACTGATGAAACATACTTATATATTTCTAAATACATAAATATTATAGATAAATTACACCCAGACACAGAACAAATGATCGTGCTCATCACACAAACATTTGTCCTGGGTGGGAATCGAACCCATGACCTCCGGCATAGCAGTCAGGGTCACTAACCACTAGACCAACAGGCCTGTCAAATTAATTGGCAATGTGTAGAAACTCATTATGAATTTCACTTAATATGACTTTCAAAACGGCAATTCTTGACTAATTTTATTGATTTAATTTTTTGTCCAAGCAACATTGTCGTCGTTTATTCACAACTTTCTTTTTCTATTAAAAACGTTACCCTTTACGTTACGTTTTTTACGTGGTCGAGCCATGCTGCAGTTATATTAGTAGTATAGCTGTAGCACGAATGGGTCGGCTCGACCGGGGAAGGAACACGCTCTCACAGAATACCAGCGTCAAATAGTAGCCTAATGCTGCTGTGTTTTGTATGAAGAGTGTAGAGAATCGGAGACCCTTTTTACTGGAAACGAGGCATTCCACCTAAGTCCTCACGGATGACAACTCACGGTGACGGTGTTAGAATATCCACCAGCCCATGTCGTCCCGAGGGTGTCGTAAGAGGTGACAGAGGGAAATTGAAACAGGAGATGGGCAGCAGCGTCTGCCCGATAACAACTAAAATAATACAAAACTGTGGTCGACAACCAGCAGCCAAGCGTGTCAACTATGCCAAAATCCCCCCTATGAGGTAATCCATGGGGGAGGCCTGTGTTCAGCAGTGGACCGGATAGACTGTGATGGGTGGACGAATATCGTACTAAGAAAAGTGGCAAAACATATATCGACAATGACATTTTGGTCATGGAGTTGGGCAACTAAGATTTTGCGATACTAAAATAATTTAGAATTCGCCTCTAACGTAATACAAATGTTTGATCTCCATTGAAAGCCAAATTAATGAAGGTAGTATTTGATTTCGTATTTTATTTTCTTATCGATTATATTAGTCGATACATATATTTAAAATTATTAAAAAAAATTGTCTTGTTTGTTTTATGAATTCGATGTTTGTTTACTCTATGGCATCCCCAAGGTGACATGGCTGACAATAGAGCTTTTTTTTTCCAAAGTTAACAATCCATTCAACGACGGCTCCTTGGCGCAAGCTTGCTTTAGAGTTGCCGAGCAAGACGAAGAGCCGCGGATGCGCACCCTGGACTAAAAAGTATTTGTATGGTGGCCTACAAATATTTTTCTCTGGATGTTTGTCATTGATTTTTGTGCAATTTATGTATATACTGCCTCCACGATACAGGGGAAAATCAAAGAGTGTGGCTGACAATAGAGATTTTTTTTTAGTTAACAATCTGTGGCATAGCCACATAAATATATGTCAAAAATTAAAAAGATAGTTCTGACTGACAACTGTCATAAGCGATATTCACTTCGTTTCCTTAAATATAAAATGTAGTTGCTAAATGAGTAAAAAAGCCTAAATTCTTACAAAAATTGTGTTACCCTTCTGCTTAAAGATTTGTGTGTTGTTATAAACTGTATTGTGATAGTAAATGTACTGTTAGTGTGAACTTTAAATGCGTTTGTATTCTGTCCGCATTCTGTGCATTCTTTCTCTTGTTACTCTCAATTATTATTATAATAATTAACATACATTCATACAGAACATTTATTATTATAATAAATAAACTCTAATTTGTGTATATTGTGAATTGTGCAGCAGTATGCAAGGGAAATAAACATTATAACAGTGAACAGTGAGTACAATTTTATCCACCAATTTCACTACACTGGTGACTAAACGACGTGATATGAACACGCAACCAACAACCTTCGGAAACTTCAAGCTTCATCATCGTCATTGAATAACCCCACCCATTCGCTCCCGAGCAGATATCGTCTGCAGTCTTCATATGCTGCAAGCCATCTAGCTTCACAAGGTTCATCGCAGCACTGGAATAATAATGCTTCCTGTTCCTTCAAGCTACTCTCTGCGCCATACAGTGTTCGGCACGGCTCTGAGCCTTACTGCTCGCCTCTGCTTCACGGCACTCGCGCAGATTACTTGCCTTCTTCTCGACTCACCGCAGACTACAAGGCAATCTCCTGGCACTTGCACATTCGTCGACAACGAGACTGCACTATCGACCTCCGGTCTGAGCAGGGGAGTGATGTGGCGGCGCTGTCGTCGCGCCGCAAGCGAAACACATCGAAGTTTAAATCACGCTATCAACATTCCGAATCATAAACAGCATATATAGAACATCTCCGAACTATCACACGGAGTGTTGGTCGCTCCCCGGGTAGAACACCTTGCCCGGCGGGAGATCTCCCCTTTCCTTTTTTGAAGGAAGAAAATTTTCATCGCTTGAAAATTTTCTTCCTCTTAAGTCCCGATTTAAATTTGGAAATAAATAATAGTCGGACGGGGCCATGTCTGGACTGTAAGGTGTGAACCCGCATTGACGAACTGCATCCTTCGAAACACCAGCGGTATGAACAGGGGCGTTGTCACGGAGCAACAGGACACCTTTAGACAGCTTGCCTCTTCGTTTTTCCTTTATCTTGTCTCGTAATTTATATATTAAAGAAGCATAATATTCGCCGTTCACGACTGTATTACGTTCTTTAAAATCCACCATCAAAATGCCTTGAAAATCCCAAAATATTGTGCACATCAGTTTTTTAGTCGATTGTTGCACCTTTGCCTTTATAGGGGGCTTTTCACCCTTATAACGCCATTCCATTGACTCGCGCTTGCTTTGTGGATCATAATACAAGATCATAGTTTCATCACCAGTCACTAGCCGCTCGATCACAGTCTTTGGATTTTCGCCACAAAGATCCAAAAACTCCGAAGCGCAGCGCACTCTTTCCTGTCTCTGTACCGCTGAAAGAAGTTTCGGTACCCATCTTGCACTCACTTTTTTCATGTGATGTTCATGGATCGCGTGATGAACGGTACTTTAGAGAGCCCAAGCCTTGCTGCAATTTCTCTAATCTTCAAACGGCGGTCACTCAGAACCTCCTCTTCGATAAGAGCAATCGTTTCGGGAGTGAGCACTTCCACAGGTCGACCGTCGTGGCCAAAGTCTTCGACGGTTTCTCTCCCGAGGCGAAACTCTTTCACCCAATTTTTCACTGTGCTATAGGAGGGGGCAGACTCCTTATACACGCCATCCAATCGTTATTTTATTTGGGCAGGGGATAAACCTTTTTTAAACAGAAACTTTATGACACTTCGATACTCAGTTTTCGACATTTTGAAAAACTACGCGACTCTCGTTATTCAAATGCCTGTTAAACTAAGACTAAGCATTTCATGTCGATGCATGTTTCTTATATTAAGTGCACGATAAACGTACCATTTAATGCAACACAACATGTAGCGACATGTCGCGTTGAACTATATCAGGCCGGTTCATTATGGGACCGCCTGGTCTAGTATATATGTATATATTATTTTCCATGTACAATCTAACCCTGTCCTAATCTTGGTAACGTAACTAAACTAACTGTAAAATAAAACTTTAAAAATGCGTTTATATAATAATTTAATTGTGTGAAAAATTAATAAGGGCGCCGTCAGTATAAGACGTGTTAAATTTACCTCTGTATATTTTATCGGTTAAAACTACTAAACGTGATTATATATGTATTATGTGTAGTTCATTGAGTGGATAAGGACATAGACTATTAGTGATAATGTTATCTATTGATTCAAATAAAAACAAACAAAGAAAAACACAAAAATAAAACTTCAACAGTGAAAGGCAATATTAATTCTAATAAAACTCAAATAATGTGCTCAAAGTGTAATGTATACTATTTAAAATAAACAATTAGTGTTATAAGTGACAAAATGATACAAACCAACAAAAACAGCGTTCATCATTAAACAAAAAGAATGGACTTTGAACTACAGAACAATTTTTAAATCTGTTTAACGAACTTTTATTTGTTATCAACGAACAACCTATACCGCAATTTCACATGTATTAGTAAAAGAACGGGTAGCGCGATGCATTAAGTGTTGACCACATAATTGACGAAGTGTGAGTTCGGATCCTACAAAATATCAATTACACTTTTTGTAATTTCTTCGTTTTTATAAATTTAAGAGGACATCAAAAATAATTAGTTCGCTTGAAAAGTGCTATACGCGTATAAACAACAACAAAATTAATTACAATTATTATACAAAACAGAACAGACTCAAAGAAACATGGATTTAGAAAACATAACATATCGAAAGCCTTACAGAACTAGTTCACTAAGTGACATGACTAACATCGAAGAATCTCGCCTTTTCGATACGACAATAATGAGTCTACCTGACACCTTACACAACAATAGTGAAACTTTACAAGACTTAAATGAAAAAATTAAATCGTTAACAAACGATCTTCTAAGTGCTAATCAAGAGATTGAGAACCTTAATTCCGAAAATTTTCGTCTAAAAGCTGACCTTGATAAGTCCTTAAAAATAATAGGCTCATACAAAAGAATAATCACATTTGACAGGAAAAGTATGACGCCTACACCAAGAGGCAAAAGAAAGTATTCACAAAATAAGATCTTTGAAAGTCCAGCGCAAATAACAAACCCAGGAACAGATGGTCAAAGTATAAATAATTCCCCAATTTCCGTAACAAATCGACCTTTAGATGAATTAGAACAAAATGCAATAAATAATGAGAACTTTAATATTATGACAATACCGTCTGAAAAACCCATGAACTTGTCTGCCTGTTGTACTACATTTTCAAATAAAATATTGCAGAAAGATATTCAACAAAAAAGAGAAATAAACTATGATACTCCTCTTCTGTATGCAAGTAAAGAGCAAATAAATTCCCATGAAAAGGGTAATAAAGTAGGGAAACGAAAAATTGTTATTGTAGCGGACGAACAAGGTTAAGAGAAACACTGCAGAATTTGGTTGGTTATGAGTTTATAGTAACTTGTTACTCGAAGTATGGAGCCCCTTTAAAAGAGGTGTTAGCGCCTGCAGAATCTGAGTTAAGCAAATTGAACAGCAATGATTTTGTAATAATACTTGGAGGAATTAATGATAAAAATCCTCGTGAACTATTATTTTTCCTTAGACAATTTTTAAAAAATGCGAGCAAACCCAATATTTTAGTATCAGAAGCACCACGTAGCAAATATCTTAATGAAAGAAAATTAAATTACGAAATTAAATTTATATGCTCTGAATTTAAGTATGTTAATTTTATTGAAATGAATTATTCTGTCATGATACCCAGGCGCAAATATTTTCCTCTATATACAAGCCAGTTACTTCTACAAGAAATATTACGTGTGGATTATAAATTAAAATATGAGATATACTGTAAAAGCTTAAAAGACATACCGGAACATAAGCAGACCTTTACTGAAAATAGTACCCAAACTGACATGTTTCTCGACCTTGTAAAATGTAATAACTTTTCTGACAGTAGCACCCAAACTGACATGGTAATTGAAACACCTTCTCAAATTAATTCTACAACTATTTTCTTGTATAACCAAATAAGTATACTTCATCAAAATATTAACGGCCTCATAATTAAGTGTGACTTATTAACTACATCTTTAGAATCTATAGAAAGTGTAAAAGATGTTAAAGTTTTATGCATTACCGAACACAATATGTCTAGTATTGATTTATATATCTTAAACATTCCAAATTATTCATTGGGTTCAGTGTTTAGTCGTAGAAATCGTCGCGGTGGATCTTGTATTCTGGTACATAACTCACAAAAGTTTATACCAATCAGTAACATATAAAAAAATATTCGATTGAAGGTATAATCGAATGTTCAGGAATACAATTACCTGAACATAAACTATATATATTTTGCATTTACAGACCCCCCCCAGGGTAAGTTCTGAAGATATCAATAAGTTTTTCGCAACATTTACTTCTTTATTAAATCAGTTTTGCCTTGGAAAAAATAAAGTAATACTCTGTGGCGATTTCAATATTAATACTCTGAAAAAAGGTAAGGAAAATATTGAGTTAAGTGAAATTCTATCTGCGTATAACCTGAAAATAGGAATAGAAGAGCCCACTAGATTGGTAAGTGGCACATGTATTGACAATTTCATGTATAATGTTCGTGACTGTAAAACAAGAGTTTTGGAACTTGCGTTATCTGATTACACTGCACAAGTACTTACATGTCCAGTAATAGTAAGTTGTCTGATCAAACATTGGTACATTAAAACGCGGGACTACTGTAAAGAGAATTTAGATAAATTTAAAGAATGCATTAACGCTCTCTAAGTTTCAATGATGTGTTTAATAGTAATGATCCAAATACTTCGTTTAACATTTTTTATGATTTTTTCCGTCTTTTCTATAATTTATGTTTTCCTGTAAAATATATTAAAAAAGACACAAAAGTGAAGCCGAAATGGATAACGAAAGGTATAAAAAAGTGCTGTAAACGTAAACGTCATCTTCTTTGGCAATATAGGAAGTGTTATCAAATTCACACAAAAGGTTAAAAACGACAATTTCATAAATAATGCTCGTAACAAATGCAAAGCTACTTGAACTATAATTAATAATAGGACAGTTAATTTACCAAATCAGGAAATACAACAAATCACTATCAATAACACTACAATTAAGGATCCCATAAGCATAGCGAATAAATTTAATGAATATTATATTAACCAAATCACCAAATTGGTCACGCATAGAACACCAATTAATATTTCAAGTGAATCTAAATCCTTATTTATGAAACCCCAAACACCGAATGAAATAAATAAAATTATTTTAAATTTAAAACCTACGAATAGTACGGGTTATGATGATATTTCAACCAAAGTATTAAAATATGTTTCTATCAAATTATCACATGTACTGAGTCATATTATCAATCAATGTATTTATCATGGCCTTTTTCCTGACAAATTAAAGTTAACCATAATCAAACCTATTTTTAAGAAAAACGACAGAAATGACATTAATACCGGTTCTATCTAAAGTTTTTGACAAAATGATTCATGAAAGATTAAATAATTATTTCCGTAGATGGTAGAAAATAAAAGATAAACAGAAGTGATGGTAGAACTTGAGGCTCTACTAGCATAAAGTTCGTCGCAAGCGAACACGCACACAAACGTTTGAATTATATAGTATTATGTTTAGACATAGGCGAGTCAGTCGAACCACTACTGCTTTTTTTTATAGGATAGCGTGACAAACGAGCACACAGTCCACCTGATGGTAAGTGGTTGCTGTGCCCCATAAACATCTACATCTATCCTCGATTACAAATTAAAATGTAGATGCGTTGTCACCCGTGAGGACTAAGATGGAATGCCTCGTTTCCAATGGATAGGGTCTCCGGTTCTGTACACACACCATACGTAACACAGCAGCATTAAGCTACTATTTGACGCTGGTATTCTGTGAGAGCGTGGTCCTTCCCCGGTCGAGCCGACCCATTCGTGCTACAACTATACTACTAATATAACTGCAGCATGGCTCTACCACGTAAAAAACTGCTGACGTGTAAATCCAATACACTGTAACTCGAGTTACAGTGTTTGCCTTAATAGCGCTCATTTGATTATTTAGAGGAAGCTACATATCCCTATATTAATATTTTTTTTTATTTTATAGTAGTATTAGTATTTTGTAGAAGGAGATATGAGCACATACAAAAGACTGTACTTTAGTTACATTTATAGTTTGTTATGGCATAACACTGTGACTGAAGTTACAGTGTTTTAGCCGAAGAAGTTAACGCAAGATTAGTTGAAACTCAGATACAGTGTTTTGTTTAACCAAACAAAGTGGAGACGTCGCGCGTGGCGACATGTCCCTACGCGTATTATGTATACGATGCCCATGGGGCAAGAGAGCGGGAGCTCAACGGTTAGTGGTCATTAGTCATTGCTCTTGCTTGGTCGCGCGGACTGTGTTTTGATCGACAGCACGCGTACGCTGCTTTCTGTTTACGTTCGTTTTGATAAGTTTGTGTAACTGTGTAAGAACAATAAAAATGAATGGATACCGTAATAAACTACTAGTAAAATCGTCACAAAGTAATATGCAACATCACAACAACTCATCATGTACCACAATAGCTTCAGAACTTAACAGTGTGTTAAATGAAAAAGAGAATATCAACGGCAGTAATAACGAGCGCCCTGGTCATCAATCAATCAAATTCAATGTTATCGCAATCATACGATTACTTATTCTCAAGAAAACTCATACTTTTCGACTAATCTTTTGTGCCCCCAGGAAAAAACTAACAAGCTGTCTGTGCTGTTTGGCAAGAAGGAGAAAGTGGTAGAAAAGCTCATAATATTGCTTCTACATACATTCATTTTCTCAGAAAATATTGCAGAGATCTAAATTCTGTAACGTTTTTCTTAGATAACTGTAATGCGCAGAACAAAAAAAAAGATACTTTTGTCTACTTTGATAAGAGTAATTAATGATAGAATGATAAATTTAGATAAAATTACTCTCGAATACTTTGAGCTAGGACATACTTTTATGGCCGCAGATGGTGTGCATACTGCAATTACAAAGAAATTGAAATCTAAGGGCCAAGTCTACGATATAGATGATTTTGTATTGGACATCAAAAATTCACGAAAAAAACTTACAAGTCGATTTATTAGGTCACAAACAAATGATCATATTCAGTAATGATTTGGTATAATATACATAACCTGAAAGTCATAGAATTCAGAAGAAATGAATTAACAATAATTGTCAAGAATGATTATAACGCAGATTTTAAGGAGATATCTTTTTTGAAAAAGGAAATATCTTTTTTGAAAAAGGAAATAGAACTTGAATTGCGGAAAAAGATTACAAAGGGTGACCAAAGAGATACCTAAAGAGACCGAACCTAGAGATTAGCGACACAAAAAAAGAGAGTTATTAGCACTGTGCAAAACAATGTCTCAAACAAGAATAATGTTTTATAAAAATATTGTTGTTTCGGATTCACCCGATCTTGACGAACACATTGACACTGATTTAATGTGGTAGGTTCTCAAAGTAATTCACAAACTGATTACTTATAAATTCTCTTATTTTTAAATTGTTTGATCTTATTATTAAATTGTTCCATATTTTATTTACGTTGTCAGTGTGCTAATGTTATGTTTATTTTTGTTTGCTTCAGTTTTTTTTATTAACTATGACTTGATTCGAAGAGATAATGATGATCTATTTGAAAATAATTCTTTCCTGATTTGAACTTTTGTTAATTTCGTGTTTTCGTTCTTATGTCATAAAATAATTGATTTATATTTTAATCTTTCGTGTTATTGTGACTTGATTGATATTTTTTAAATGGTTTCATTGATTGATTTTAATTATAATTATTTCATTTGGAGATTTAGTTACTTACTTAAGCTTTTAATATTTTTTTTTCTTTTATTTAAATTTTTTTAATATACATTAAGTTTTATTGTCTTTGACCCTAAAATTGATCGAGCAGAATACACTATGTTATTACAAAATGTATTTAGTATTTTTAATGTTCTTTCGGACGCCTTATTGATGCCTATCATTGTAAAATTAATACACTGTGTTTGAAAATACAGTATTTTGGTATGATCCATTAGCTCTGTTTTCATAAAACCAATACACTGGAAATAAACATCCTGTGTTTTATTCATACAATCGGGAACATTTCTTCAAATTTTGTAGAGACAATACACGTTTACTTATTTAATTCTAATTGTATGGATAGAATGGTTGTAAAATGTACATGGCTAGATAAAACGTAAACATACCTTTGATTTGGTACCTAGCACATATTATAATGTTATAATAATATTACTAAAACATACCAAAAATCAAAAAAAGTTTTAAAAGCCCTTTTTCACGAAATAGGCATTTCTGAGATACAGTGTTTTGGATTCACACGTCAGTACTGCGATTACGTTGTTACAGAATTCACAAACGTTAAATACGCCACGGCAACTTACCCTTCGTCGTCCACGATACTTATAACTGGTGCTGCGGACTTCTTCAGCGCCTCGAGTGCTTCTAGCGTCGTTGATTCGTGCGATATACATGTAATTGGTTGGATCATGTTTTTCTTGAGGACCACATTCCACCATCTGCAAACAAGCAACGAACCAACTGTTTTATATATTATTGTATATGTTAAGAACCGTTCAAAACCGTTCGCGGTGTTAGAAAACCCACTAACTCTTATCGTACTGTAGCAGGCCTCTATCACTCTTGCTACCTATTACGTGAAATAATTACCTAAAATCGCGACGCGCCCGGGCGAAATAACGCAGTCAGGGCTAGCGCGGTGGAGGCGATTCAAAGTTTTTAACGCTGTTTACGTAAATAGTTTTATATTAAATACTTGTTGAAATAGTTTTAAAAGTTTTAATGTATTTTAAAAATTATTATTTGATAAATTATAATAGCAAAACATCGTCGTTCCTACTATAACTGTTGCGTGGATGGATACTAAATGAAATGACCAACAAAAGAATTCATCATTCTTTAAGTTACCGAAGAATTTTAGAAGGAAGTTATGAAAGGTGAATTTATTTAATTTTTTTGTTGGATAGGTACTTGCAGCAAAAAAGAATTAGTTAATAATTTGGTCTACAGAAAAAATACCTAAGTACTTTATCACAAAAATTAGTTAAAATTTACTTCACTATCCAAGTATTTACTTACATACCTATACTTGTCTTTTGTAATTAAAATATTTTAAGTTATAATAACACAAAATACTGAAATTAAAACTTTGTATATTAATTATTTATAAGATTAATAATAAAATAATATATAAAATAAATAGATAATTATTCTTATGATGCATGTTTAGGCCTAAAATCTGAGAGACATGGTTAGGGAGCTCTAATTTATAGATTCTATTGAATATCGACCATCAAAAAAAATATATATCTCACAAATATCCTATACTTTAATAATGATAGAATACATTTTCGTTATATGCCCTTCACGTAAGGAAAAACTTCGATACAAGCCCCATTAACTCCGAAATTCTACATCATTTTGACGTAAAATTTATACCAAAATAATCATCAACATTTGCTTAAAGTATGCTATGTTTTTTACTTTTAAAATAGTTACTATTAATTTTTAATTAATTAAACAAAAGTACCATATATTTTACTCCGCTGACCATCTGAATTCATTATTGCGCGAGCGGTTCTCTCGGTCGAACCTGTGTCACTTTATTTCGCGCGCTCCTATTATTATATTATATATAATAATAGTGGGGGTCGCCCTACACTACGCCTACCGGTACGAGGCTGCCACTCAAGAACCTTTCTTCCCCATCGGTTATCGGTTCTTCGAGCTATATGGCCGTGATAGATGGAGTGACGACCTGGTAAGATATGCAGGAAGTCGATGGATGCAGGTGGCTCAGGACCGTGCTTTGTGGCATTACTTGGGGGAGGCCTATGTTCAGCAGTGGACTTGTGAAGGGCTGTAATGATGATGATGATGATATAATAATAGGAGCGCGCGATATTATCGTAATGTGCGTCGATTGTCATGGCACTGCTATTTTGTGCTAAAGCATCGTCAACTACGCCCGCAGTTTTTAATCGTTGGAAGAATTTACTTTCATATTTTATATTGCAATTAGTATAAAGTTCGCACATTATTATTATAACAGATAGTTATTTTGATTGTAGCTGAGCTTTCTTACCACTCGGAATGGGGAAAAATAAATACAATTATCAGTGTCACTAAACGTAAAAAAAGAAATATCCTACCTCTGGAGAAATAATAATGGAGAATAAAATGTCTGCATGCTTGCCAAATGGACTGGCACAAATTATGCAGTAAAAATACAAAAAATCTACATAGACGGCAATTTTGGATTTTGAATATGTTACCCAAGTTACAAGCGTTTTATAAAAAGTGCGTACTGCCTGAAATTATTGAATCGAGATAAGCTCGGTTAATGCCTTTGCGACAAATATTTTTATAATAAAAAAATACAGTAATTGACTAATGATTTCTTATATTTACGCGAACACTACACCATTTAAATAATACTAGCTTTTACGGATTTTATCGAGTATATTTAACTTTTTAAATCCCCGAAGTTTCGAACACTTTACAGTACCCATGGTCACGGCTGGGGGGAGAGACCATGGGTGCTGTAAAGTGACTAAAAATATTAGTTACAGTTTGTTATTTTGTTTATTAAAACACCGGTTAACCATCGATTACTGCGATACAATTAAAATATTCATGTGTACTTATTTCAACACTAAGGTTCATAAATAATGAAAAATGTATCAAATAGATTATAATAAATTAATTAGAAACCATAAAAATGACTTCATACACAATAATTTTCCATCCACTGTACTACCATCGTAAGAAAACTTGTATAATGGAAGATCAAGATCGTTTAGTCGCTATACTCACAGTATCATAGTGCGAGCTAATGATAAAAATATGTAATAAAGTATCGCTCGCGTAGGTCGTCTCCCGCTCAGAACTTAAAATACCTAAATTAGCGTAACGCCGAACTGTAAGAGGGCTCTTAACGAATAAATTTTCTGTTTGACTTTATAATAGTGCCATCTACTACATTCTATTGGTAAAAAAGTCATTTTATCAGAGAAAAATTTATTGACTTTTAAGGTGGTAAGTACAACAGACGCTAGATGGTAAAAACACAAAAACTTTAATATAAATCGGTCGGTATGTTATGAATGGAATGGACAAACATGATAATTTTATTCAATATTATTACACATTTTATTTATTTAATAAATTTGTTTATTTTTAAGTTTTATTTCCAACAAAACATAATTTTACAACATACTGATTTATATTAATATGTTTGTTAAGGCATCTAGCATCAATTGTGAGTACCACCTTGAGACAGTCTCATCAATTTTAGTTTTACTTCGATAAAATGAAAATGACTTTAATCTGTAACTATAGAACGAAGTAGATGGCGCTATTTATTACTAAGCAAAGCAATTGCGTTGCACTGTGTACCCTACACTAAAAACAATTAATTGAGATCATTCGGTATTCGGTCGGTATTCAAGTCATTCACAATTCACACCAATCATGAGTTAATAAGGTTCCGTCAATTGTTTGCGATTGCTTGTACCGGAACAACAAAAAACAGAAGAATGAATCATCAATATTTTTTAGTGTATCAACTGAAACGAACGAATAATTCATGATTGACACATGTCTATGCTGAACAGTTATTCTTTATCTAATCGTTACTTGACCTACTAGCTGTTTATTAAAATTATTCGTAAATGGTGCTTTAGGAAATAAGATTGTAGATAAAAGGGTAAAGTTTAGTGTTAATATGTCAAAAACATGAATGATAAAAGCGCAGTTGAACAATAATTGACTATTATCATTTTTAAATGTATAAAGGTTACATCACTTAACGATAAGTATACAAGATGATCAAGATAAGCTCAATCTTAATTCTTGCTTATCCTATACTATTAAACGAGCAATTCTTATATATATATATATATATATATATATATATATATATATATATATATATATATATATATATATATATATATATATATATATATATATATATATATAATCGGGATCTCGGAAACGGCTCCAACGATTTTCATAAAATTTAGTGTCCAGGGAGTTTCGGGGATAATAAATCGATCTAGCTAGGATTTATTTTTAGAAAATGTCTTTTTGTCCGTGTTTTTAGGTAATGAATAACTGCAACAATACCGTTAGAATAAGAAGGTAAATTTTGACAGTTAGTTAATGATTATAAATAGCTTAATTGGTATAATGGGCGGTCACAGAATCGTAAAACCCCGGTTCAAGCCCACACCGACCGACCGACTTTTTTAATTTTTTTTCAAGTTCCTTTCTTTTTTGAGAAAATCTATTTCTTCGAGCCCTTTTTTTAGTATTTTTTTAAAACGCGAAAATTTAAATTTTAAATTTTAAAATAATTGCACTCATGATTTTTTATTCAAATAACCAGTTCCGTTTTTTCTGTTATGTCGCTAAGATCAAAAAATATTATTTATATTTTCATCAGTATGTAATTTGTATCTAAATATAATTTCCAAAACACACGAATTAAAAAAAATCGAGCGAAACATACCGAGCAAAGCTCGGTCAACCGGGTACTATTTTGTTAAATGAGAAACAGAGTTCGTGATGTTACTTATATAGATCATGGAATTCATAAATACCAACCCAAACCTTTTAACTTATTTATATAAATAAAAAATAAACCTGTACCCATGTAAGCGATTTATTTTTAAGAATCCTTTTAAAATATAATTTTTTAGGCACACGAAGTTACTTGTTTTCATATTTTCTTTCACTTTTAACGAATAGTTTCGGAGTTTTTTTTAAGTTGTTGAAAATATATTTATAGATCGTACGAATAACAGAGATAATCTATTTCATTCAAAGCTCAGTGAGTAAAATGAATTCAACACCACGACTTTAGTACGCGTATTAACTATATTACCCTTTAAGAACGGTAGAATGAGAATGGAACTGTTTGTATGAAAGTTAAAACGTAGTTTTTATTATAATTTCCAAAATATTTAAAATCAGAGGTAACAAATTAACTTACTCCATTAATTACATAGTCTCCCATTAATGTAGGATAATCACAAATGCGGAAAAGTGGCAACATTGAACCTAAATGACAATATTCGATAATTTTATTTAATTATTTGAAGTTTTTTACGTTTATATGAAAACAAGAACTAACAATTATGTGTTGAAAGTGATTCCGCTTGATTTATTACGTTTTTGTGACCTTGAATAGCATTCTTACACTACGCATTTACCCATTTTTGTCGCGGCTCAACTCTGAAGGCGTCACATTGAATAATGAACTCACGTTAGCTAGACATATGGCTGTGGCCATATGTGCAGTGCCAATGCTTTGGCGCGGTTATTACTGATCTAGTGTTATATAAATCAATGTTTACACGTCTCTATTTATATGTAAATAGTGTGCAATTTGGTATTTTCTAAACAATTTGCATGCGAAATTTGCAAACGATTGTTACGTCAAAACACATCTCGTGTTGACATTTATACGTGTGAATTGACGTGTTAGTGACATTTTAGTGGCTACACGAGCTCCGCCCACTCCCCCGTTCTATTATGTATGTATTATATATTCTATGGGCCTCCCCCATAGATTGGTTCATAGGGGGAATATTTGCCATAGTTGCCACGCTAGGCAAGTGGATTGGTTACTGCAGTTTTTTAATTATTTTTAGACGTTATTAGGGAGACGCTGCTGCCCATCTCCTGCCAGTTTCCCTCTGTCGCCTCTTACGACACCCACGGGAAGATATCGGGTAGTGGATATTTTTACATTCTTATTCTTTCCAGGCGGAATACTTACGGCAGCTTGTCGTGCTTGATGACCGGCTTGAAGCCGCGCGCCTCCATCCACTGGTCGGAGATGAACTTGGTCATATAGTTACGAATGTTGTCGGGCAGTATTACCACGCACTTTTGCCCCGACTTGAGGGACTTGGCCGCTTGCGTTGCCGCCCACGTTACTGCACCGCTACTTCCACCTTTAATTGAGAATTTTTATTTTTAAAATTATTATAGGTAAGCATAAATTATTTGTGCACACGCAAACTGAAATAAATTTCCACTTAAATAATATTCACATATTTACCGAATTAAGTTGTGATTTAATATTTATTTCTTAGATGGTGAATAGATAAACGTACTTTTTGGCCATTTATGTTAAATTGTCATCTTAGAAAAACAGGCATATATGGAATACGGATAATTCTTTAAGCTTCAAATTCTATAATTACCTCTTTATGTCATCTTAGGTCTAGAAAAAATATCAAAGCTAGTATAAAAATTAAATCTAATATTAATGCCATGAAAGCTTCCCCATTCGACTTGCAACCTGAACATTTTTGTTATTTTGGTATTTTATAAGCGACACTTCACCCGAAACCAACGTACCAAAAAGTGGGACCCTTATTAGAATCTAAATGAGGAACCGTAACGTAATTTTGAACTGGTTTTTAATCTCTATATATTATAATAATAATAATAATATTTCACAACTATCACACAACGCCATCTAGTCCCAAACTAAGCAGAGCTTGTGTTATGGGTACTAGACAACTGATAAACATACTTATTTATTTCTAAATACATAAATATTTTAGATAAATTACACCCAGACACAGAACAAATGATCATGCTCATCACACAAACATTTGTCCTGGGTGGGAATCGAACCCACGACCTCCGGCATAGCAGTCAGGGTCACTAACCATTAGACCAACAGGCCTGTCAATATATGTTGTCAATGTATTGTTAATATATTGTTAATATATTGTTTATTTACTTAATAAGTAATCAAAACTAACCCACATTACTTACCACAAAGCAATCCCTCCTCTCTTATAAGTCGACGGGACATGTTTAGGGAGTCTTTGTCAGCCGTCTTCACCCATCGGTCTATGACCTTTCTGTCTAAGACTTTTGGTAAGAAATCGTAACCAATACCTTCCACCTATTTACAAAAAGAAAAACAGTATTAAAAGAATACAATATACTAACAAACCCATGGCCACGGGGGACTGAGGTGACTGACGTCCCGATGTCAGTGTTAACCCGGAGTAGCATACAACTGCAAGACTTCAAGACACGGTAAGTTCATTCTGTGTAGATCGGACTATAAATAATAATTAAAAAGCTAAAGATACTCCGGGTTAACACTGATATTGGAACGTCAGTCACCTCAATCCACCGTGACTATGGGTGCTGGAAAGCACCCGAAACATCGGGAATTAAAAAATCTTATAAATTAAACGCGATAAAATCCGTAAAAGTAGTTTTAATCAATGGTGTAGTGTAGTTAGTTTTTTTTAAAGTATATTTTTAAAAATGTTCCTATTTATTTTCAAAGCTTGTTTGCTATTTCTTTCTTAACCCTGTCTTTCTAACCAATCGTCAAAATGACGACGCGTACCTTACGTATGTACCCTGCCCGTTTCTAATACTTTCCTTATTCGCATCGCTGAACCGCAATCACTGCTTGTGGACGCACGCTCATTAGATCGGGATATATTGTGTGATCGTCGTAAAATTTACGAAAGGTTAGTTATCTACGTAACTTTTTTTCAAAGTCATAGATTCCGATGATGAGACCTCGCTGAGACCATGCATGGATCAGATGGATCCCCAAAATAAGGAACCACCACAGCAGAAATCAATCGTTCAACCAACACAAAAAATCCTGTACGGTAAGAATGACCACAAATGATCTACGCAACCTCGAGACCCGCGTACTCCGCACGGCTGCTCGTAATGTGTTGCATATTGTACCTGGTCCCACAGGCAGGGCGAAAGAACTCCCACAGCCAAAAGATCTATTGACGTTATAGTTCAATACACGAACTTCGAGATTGACATAAAAACAATAAGTATAAAACATCTAAGTATAACTACTACACAAACCTCGGCTAACGAAATCAAGGCATTACTGCTTATTCAATCTGCGGGTCTCAAAAGTAACCATTTACCAACGCGGACTTTGTTTGATACCTTGAGAAGTGCAAAAACATACAAAGCCTGCATGAGTGCTGAAAGGTTCGACTTTTTACTAAGATGTATGAGGTTTGATGACAAAAATACTAGACAAGAGAGAAAGGAATCTGACAGACTGGCGCCAATTAGAAATTTCCGGGAACAGTTTATAGAAAACTGCAGGAAATATTACAAACCAGGTTCTTACATAACCGTGGACGAAAAACTGGTCGGATTTAGAGGACGCTGTCCCTTTCGCATGTACCTACCTAATAAGCCCAACAAATATGGCTTGAAGCTTGTGATGATGGCTGATTCTAGTACAATGTACTTGTACGCTATGTTTTATATGGGATAAAACACGAACACAGGTAACGAACCTTTAGCACATTATTTTGTGAAGGAGCTATCTAAGCCGTACCATGGGTCGAATCGGAATATAACCATGGATAATTGGTTTACATCCGTTCCTCTAGCCGCTGAACTGTTGAAACCGCCATATAAGCTCACAGTAGTAGGTACTCTACGAAACAATAAGCGAGAGATTCCCAAAGAAATGAAGAATTCTAGAAATAGACAAGTAGGTACTTCGATGTTCGGTTTCGATGAAGAAATTACTTTGGTGTCTTATAAACCGAAGTCAAATAAGGTTGTTTACCTTATTTCTACTATACATGATCAACCTGCAATCAATATAAATTCTAAAAAGCCCGAAATTATTGAATTCTATAACTCCACAAATGGTGCGGTTGATACTGTAGACCAGATGTGCTCGATCATGAGTACCAGCCGTAAGACCAATCGATGGCCGCTGTGCTTATTCTACAACATTCTAAATCTGTCCATAGTGAATGCTTATGTCATTCACGTTTCTAATGCGATCAGAAATGGATAAAAAACCTATGAAAAGAAGGCCTTTTGTATTAGATATGGCAGACGAATTGATGACACCTTGGCTGAAAGAGACATCAGACTGTAAATTTGCAACGAAATTTGAAGTACATCATCGCGGAGATCTTGAAAATTGATGATATTCAGGAAGGTTCTAGTCAAGACGTACCCAGAAACTGTAAAATTTGCAGCTACTGTCCTGCAAAAAAACGTTCTGCAAGGGCTGCAAAAAAGCGATTTGCAGGGAGCATATTGTTTCCCTGTGCCATCATTGTTCAGTGTAGCTTATTTCCGAAACAGATTAAAAAGGGTGATCCAAAAGTAATGATAGTCGGTTACTTCAGGTCCGCATAAAAATCCAAAAAAAAATTTTTTTTTGCTTGCTTATATACTTACTACGTCAGCCTAAAAAATCATATAAATAGATCACGATTTCCGGGAGATACTTTCATTTGAATACTAACTGTCAAAGAGATAACATAAACACGGAGAAAAACAAAATTAGAGCTGTCATCAAGTACCTCTGTTTGAAAAAAAAGTCTTTAAAAGACATACACAGTGACTTAGTGGAAATATTGGGGGACTCTGCTCCTCCATATTCTACAGTTGCACGCTGGGTCAAGGAGTTTAAACTGGGCAGAACATCCACTGAAGATGAACATCGCGAAGGACGCCCATCCACGTCCCTCACTGAAGACAACGTGAAAAAAGTCGAAGATGTTGTGTCGGCAGATCGAAGAGTGACCATCAGACATGTAGCTGAGGTCACAGGGATCTCATATGGTAGCGTTCAAAGAATCCTTGCGAACGAGTTGCATATTAAAAAGGTCTCCGCGTTTGGGTACCCAAAATGTTAACCGACGAGCAAAACAAAAATCGAGTTGACATTTCGAGGGTCACTCTCGAAAAGTTCCAAGCAGATCAAGAAAATTTTTCGTTCCGTTTTGTGACTATGGACGAGACCTGGATCCACCATTTTGATCCTGAAACGAAACAACAATCGATGACTTGGAAGCGAGCCTCCTCGCCGACGCCAAAGAAATTCAAAGTTTCAAGTTCGGCGGGAAAGGTTATGGCATCTGTTTTTTGGAACGCTCAAGGCATAATTATGGTGAATATTTGGAAAAGGGAGCCACTATTACGGGCTCCTACTACGCAGACCAAATAAGAAGATTTCGGGAGGCCATTAAGGAAAAAAGACGCGGCAAACTGCGAGCTGGAGTGCTGTTTCACCAAGACAACGCACCGGCTCACAAAGCCGCAGTTGCGATGGCTGCCATTCAAGAAACTGGATTCGAACTGCTCGAACACCCTCCCTATTCGCCAGATCTAGCTCCTAGTGACTTCTACCTCTTTCCTCGGCTCAAGGAACGCCTCCGAGGAAAGAAATTCGAAGACGATAGCGAAGTAATGGCCGCTGTTGAAGCGTTTTGGGAGGGTCAAGACAAAGAATTTTTTTCAAAGGGAATCCTGGGTTTAGAAAAAAGATGGACTAAATGCATTGATTTGTTAGGAGACTATGTAGAAAAATAAATTATTATTTTAACTTTAATTACCGTGTTTTATTTTCATTATCATTACTTTTGGATCATCCCTCGTATGTTATTTGATTAAGAGAAAACTAAGACTGCTAATATAGGTCGTATCATAAATAAAGTTTATTATATAAATAATTATCGATGTTTTAATTCGTCGTAAAAGTTACGAATGGTTAGTGATAACGTTACACGAAATTAATGTTAGTGAGCTAGGGTTAATATATTGTACAACTTCGTGTTTTTGACTTTTTCCTTCTTCTAGTTTTGGTTTTATAGGGCGGCAAAGCTTTAGGTGACCATATTACCACAGAATAAATAATAGTACTACGATATTACCCTCACATATCACAACACACCAACAGTATCATCCTATACCTTTAAACGAGCAATTCTTGTATATATATATATATATATATATATATATATATATATATATATATATATATATATATATATATATATATATATATATAATCGGAATCTTGGAAACGGCTCCAACGATTTTCATAAAATTTAGTGTCCAGGGAGTTTCGGGGGCAATAAATCGATCTAGCTAGGATTATTTTTAGAAAATATCCTTTTGTCCGTGTTTTCAGGCAATAAAAAAAACTGCTACAATATAAGAAAGTAAATTTCGACAGATCAATAACGTTTGTTATAGCTCAGGTGGGATGTCGGTCGGGCGTGATATCGCAGTTCCGTGGATCGCGTCCTGTCTCTGGGTCTAGTTTTTTTTCTTTTTTTTTCAAGTTCCCTTTTGTGAGAAAATCTATTATTTTAAGCCTTTTTTTTAGTAATTTTTAAAAATACGAAAATTTTAATAAAACTGATTGCACTCATGATTTTTTATTCAAATAATAACTTTAGTTTTTTCTATTCTGTCAATAAGATCAAAAAATATGATTTAAGTTTCATCAGTATGTAATTTATAAATGTAATTTCAAAAAAAAAACCAAGCAAAGCTCGGTCATCCGGGTACTATATTATCATAACACACCAAGAGTAATATAACAAATTTAAAAATACAACCAACTCGTAATGCGATTTTGTTTACGTAATACTTTCCGTTCTCTCGGGAAACTAGATAGTAGTCAAAAGGTTATCTACAAATATCGTATAATCGTAGTTTGACAAACGAGCTAACAGTGCAACTAACCACCTGAAAATAATTTCAAACATAGAAGGCCACACACACGCTTTTACCTCTGAAGACTAAGATGAAATACCTCACAGCCTGTATACTGTAACAGTTTACACTAATTCTGGACTCTGGATACTCCGAAAAAATTACAAAGGTTGTACTTTTGCTATATCTTTTATTTTTACTGGGCGTTACGATGTTATGAGAAATTATTGCATGAATTGAGTAACACAAACTTTTATGGTTTCTATCGCGTTTAATTGAGCGTTTCGAGTACTTTCCATGTATTCGGGGATATTGGGGTGTCTTAGTTGTATTGCGTTGACCGCAACGTCGGGAATTTAAAATCATCTAAAATGAACCCGACAAAATCTATTGAAAATATTTTTATTCAATAAAGTTATTCTTATTAAGATATTTTTTACATTTTATAATTATATTAATACATAATTATAGGTATATAAAATATATCAAACGACGTCACGTATTACGTAATATCTATTTGTCGCTTGGTGATTTCTTAGCGGACAACTGTTATCTGTGGGCAATGGCAATACAAGGCAATACTACGATACTTAATCAACTGTTACGTATTATGCTTGTTTATTAGATATTTATTAGAATTGATAAATCATATTTGAAATGAAACAAAGTGTATTTGTATTTGTAAAGCAAGTTATTTGTTACCAGACTGCTAACGCGCTTATCTATTAATAAGAGATACATAACTGCAAAGAGGTTTTCACGCAGGTTGACATTTTATTCCCGAAATGCTTCATCCCTGCATAAATCTGCAGTAAGGTCTAGGATAAACATTTCGCTATCAAATCTTATTACATCTCAGAAAACTTAAATTTAGAAGATACTGGACTGGAAAGGATACAGTATCAACATCAATGGGAAGTCCATCACTCACCATTGATTTGCCGACGATATTATTATTCTGTCATTCATTATGGCAGAATTGCTGGTGGATCTCAGTACTATGCTCAATGACCTCAACAGCGTCTCGCAATGAATATGTATGAATATGTCAATGAATATGTACAAGACAAGGGTCATAACATCCATATCTACGTCATGTATACTCTAGAAAGCAAGAGTGTACATCCAGTGCGTGTTTCCAGTGATGACGTATAGATCTGAGACGTGGGATTCTCAAAGTCGTTCAGGAAGCGATGGAGAAAGCTATGATCAGAGTTTTTTGGGTTTTAAACTTCGTAACGAGGACATTCGCAGTAGAACCAGAGTAACCAACATAGCGCAACGGATGAGAAGGCTGAAAACGCAGTGGGCCGGCCATATAGCTCGAAGAACCGACAACCGAGGTTTGCTGAGTGACAGCCTCGTACCGGTAAGCAAAGTGTAGGGTGGCCCCCAACTAAATGAAGTGACGACCTCGTAAGAAGTACAGGAAGTCGATGGATGCATGTGGTTCGGGACCGTGATTAGTGGTGCTCCTTGGAAAAACCTATGTTCAGCGTTGGAAATGTGACGAGCTGTTATGTGATGATGATTATACGTGGTAGAGCCACGCTGCAGTTATATTATGGATGTAGCGCGAATGGGTCGGCTCGACCGGGGTAGAACCACGCTCTCACAGAATACCAGCGTAAAATAATAGCTCAATGTTGCTGTGTTTCGTATGGTGAGTGTAGAGAACCGGAGACCCATTTTACTGGAAACGAGGCATTCCATCTTAGTCCTTAGGGGTGACAACACATCTGTACTTTTTGACCGAGGACAGATGTAGATGTCTATGGGCTACAGCATCCACTTACGATCAGGTGGACTGTGTGCTCGTTTGTCACCCTTATTGTGTAAAAAAATGTAAATAATCTTATTTTAAATACACTAAATGCGTGAATGTATTTTAAATTTACACTATTTCAATGTTTACAGGAATGTTGATAAACAAAGTTTTTGACTCAAGTAGTCGCAAATAATTGTTTTTCGTATCGAAGAAATTGTCACGAACGAATATGTTTGAGTTTTAAGTCAATATTGATAATTCCCTATAATTCGTATTGTTTTCATTTTAACAAAGGAAGAAAATGTCATTGAAGTGTATGATGTAAGTGAACGTTTTATTTCTAATATAAATTTTTATATACGGTATCAGTCATTTGTTGAAATGTTATTTAACATAATATCCGCTTTTAAAATCATTGCAGCCTTTATACATCCCACAGCTGGGCACAGGCCTTATGTCATACTAATAAATATATTACGTAATAGTTACTTTGCAACTATCCGCTCAAATTAAATAAAATGATATGTCTTACCTAGTTTGAAGAGCATTTATTTAATTTGAGCGGATGGTTGCTAAGTAACCATTAATTTCTTTATTATAACGGATTTCCGCAAAGTAACGCCTGATTCTATCAATTATCTTATGTCATTCAATTCAATTCAATAAGGGATTTTCCAGTTCCAGTGTGTTGGCGATCTGCATTTGCCCTATAAATATTTTATTCTTTAGACAATAGAAGCAAGTTTCCTTGCGATGTTTTTCTTCACCGCCGAGCACGTTGCAAATAAGCACTTTAAATTGCATTTGATAATTTACAGGTATCGGCGGGGATTTAACTCAGTTGATTTCATACTGAGTATTTACGGTGAGTGCTTAGCCCGTAGACAAAGAAACCTATAGACAAATTGACGCCTTCTTTCGCATTCGCACACGAAATAAATAGATTTATGCATACGTCTTGCATAGAAATGAGACAGAGCGGTGTGATTGTTTGTCCCTTTCTCCGTGCCGGTTTTTTTTTAAACTACAAACTACACTTTGCTAAACAACTTTGACAATTTGTAGCGATCTAAGGAGTTTACAAGTTGGTTTAAGTGAGAAAAAAAGTGTTTTGTGAGCTTAAGATTGGTGAATCTTGTTCAGTTCAATTCGTAGAACAATTAAATTTTTTATCTAAATATGTTTACAAGTCATAAAGATTATTGTATAACCTAAAACTATGTTATCGTCCTTTCTCACTCGAGGCCACGCTAATCAATCGTTAATATATTGGTTTCTCTTTCTACGGCTTAGCCCCTGATCACAGATTAATAAATATTTTACTGCCCTGGGCTACCACAACAAGGTACTATTTATATATTTAACACCAAAATTGAATTAAATGATCCGAAAAAACACAAATAGAATTAAATGCAGACGAAAAAGATATCGCCGTTTCACTAAATCAATGCATAATTTACTGATTGGACACGAAATGTAAAAAGATAAGATCCCAGCGCGTAATTATCTAAATAATGTGTAATCTCATAACTTCGTAACGTCACGTTGAAGATTATGACATATCTTCTCGTCACGCATTACAGAAAACTTGGAAATAAGATTCTTGTGATGACATATGGTCTAAGATGGAGATGGCTGAAGGTCGCTCAGCAAAGCTATGAAGAGGGCTATTTTTGGAATTTCTCATATTCTATATTTGGAAGATATCTGCAGCAGAACCAAAGTAACCGACACAGCCCAAGGGATCAGTAAGCTAAAGTGCCAATGAGTCGACCATATAGATCAAGTAACCGATAATCGATAAGGAAGAACGCTTACCGAGTGGCAGCGTGGTAGCGATAATTTGAGTGTAAGTGACTCCCCTACTGGAACGAATAACGGCCTGGTAAGATATGCAGTAAGACTATGGATGCAAGTGGCTCCTCAGGAGGTATTTTGTAGAATTCCATGGCGAGGCCTATGTCTAGCAGTGGACTTGTGAAGGTTTGTAATGATGATGATGATTTAAAATAAATATAAAGGTAAATAATGATTTATGTTATGTAAAAAAAATATGTAGAAAATTAGCTAAATATTATTGGAACGAAGTTCCTTATCGCACGGTACGGACTTGACGGATAGAACCATGCGTAAAAAGTGCAAGTTTTCCGTCGCGACCTTGGGGGCTATAAGCAAGCGAAATGGAATAATATCCATCTCCTTCGCACTTTTTTTAATCTTGTCATGAAAGAATTATTATTTTAAATGACGATAATAGGTTTATCAATAATAATATACTCACTACGCAGTGGCGTGTGCAAAAACCATATACTGAAGAAAATATATGGAAAAATATTTTTCTCATATTTATTTATAATTAATTTCATATTGTTGTCATTGTCTGTTATTAAGATATATATATATATTTGATATTCAAAAGCTCACTTTGTATATTTATTCTGAATATGTGCTGAAATGCGTATGAAATAAAAATCAACTTCAAAACACGATTGGTGAATAGAACTCAAGTTCGCGCCAAATCTCTAAACATTGGTTAAAAATAAAAATACAGACGTAAAATAAAATCATAGACTAATATTTACCTCATACATTTGTACGTCGCTCTTATTCATTTCTTCAGGTTCAGCCAAAACAGAGCCGAAAGGATCGACTCCTACAATGATGCATTTAGGACAGCGCTCCTTAATCTTGTGAGCGATGCCCGACACAGTGCCGCAGGTACCTGCTCCTATGACAACCATGTCTACGTCGTCGTCCAGTGACCACAAAATTTCCTCTGCTGTTCCATCGTAATGTGCCAAAGGGTTGCACACATTGTTGTACTGTTGGAACACAAACATGTTTTTGCTGTTAGTAAAACAAAACTAGTCGTTTAAAATAAAGCTCCCAATTATTGGGCGTTTTAAAATTTGGTACATATTTATTACAAACATCGTTTCTTAGAATCATCTATATCATAGAAAAGAGCCTTCTCGTTTTTAAATGGCCGGCAACGCTTCTGCAATTCCCCTGGTGTTGCAGCTGTTCATGGGCGGTTCGTGACAACCTAGTCACTTACCATCAGGTGAGTGAGCCGCATGCTCGATTGCCCCCTCTCCTATAAAACATATATGTATTGCTAAACGGACGTATTTATTCATAGTTGTTTGTGTGTACTAATTATATATGTGTATAAATATGTATATATATTTAAATTTATATATACGTATGTTCTTTTGTTATTCTAAATACAAGTAATGTACAAAAGTTTTATGGCAGACATGTCAGTTGTTTTTAAAAATATTATTTAGTAATTCATATAATATGTATTGTAAATGCAAAGGCATGAAATGTAAGAATGTATTTAAGTTTTTTGTCAACAGATGACGCTATGACGTTACTAAATCACGATGAAAAAAGACAATAAACATTGTTTTATTCAATGATGTATAAACTTATAGATACGTTGTCCGCACTCTAAAATGGCAACATGAAATGAAGCCAATTGGCCACATCGCGCTTAGTCACGCACCAACCTGTCGCGCGACGCTACGTTTGTTTTTAATTCATTATATCGTGATTCGTGTGTGTAAACCTGTGCAAAACATAAAGAAAACATGCCGTCGTGTGTTTTCAGACGATGTACAAATTATACCCCAAAAGTTAAAGACAAAAATGTGTCATTTCATGCGTAAGTTCACAAAACTACCTATTTTAATTTCATTTTATTCGACGACGCCGTCTAATGGCGGCCGGCGCATGCAGCTAGTAGTCAAGCAACAGGCATCCCGCCGTACCTACGGTGTCATATTTTCTTTCTCTTTCTTCATGCGTATAAGTAGTTCTAGTATTTTCGCCGTTTTTAAGCGCCGCGATGTTCGTTCACGACGTGTCTATATATAATACGTCATTGGTTTTATTGGTTTATTTAGAACAGTGCTTACGAAACCTACTCGCGTGGTCTATATTAGACATCGGCTATTTTGGATTTGAACGTAAACCAATATTTATCCAATTTCAGATTACAAAATGGATTTTAAAAACCGTTTTTGAAAATCCGAAAGTCGCGGCACGTAACTCTAGCGCTGAACGAAACGTGGAGGAGATAGCTGCGCATGTATCAGTACGCTAATAGCCGTAGCCGTACGCAAGTAGCAGTAGCAAATCAGCGCGGATGAAAGATCACAGCCAATCAGATATACGCACGCCCGCCCCGCGACCCGCTTACTACCCCATGATGCCTTATTTTCGACTTATGCGCAATAACGGTCACCGCCAGACTTTCGTGCCGCTAGTTATAGGACTTAGCCACGCCAATTCGTATGCGTATACCTTGATTTCGTTTTATAAATTAACGTAACGACAAACGCAAAAGTAATACAGAAATAGATTTATGCGATTATCTTTTATACATTAACCTAAGCTTAGGACTAGCAGAAAAGTTTTGTATGAAATTAAAACTTTTTCAGGGCATTTAAAAATCAGCATATTTACAATGATTTCTTAATATATTTTTTGTTTTGCTTTTTATAATTTTGTTTATTTTTGAATCTACTGGGATCAAGGCTTAAAATGCCATTTGCTCCACTTTTGAAGACTTTAGACGACACCGACACCTTTTTACATTTAGAATTAGTCTTGTCTTGGAAAGAAGTCGTTCCCACAGAACGGAAGTCGCAACAATATTGCATTTTGTGCGATAAATTTGCGACAAATGTCGATGAATTATTTTATGATCTCGCAGCCATTTAGAATTCGGTATTTCAATTACAGTCAGTATTTTTTTCTCTAAGCTCTACCAAACAAACAGGCAATACATATAATCCTACAATTCACTGATACCACTGACCGCACGTACGCACTTGACACCAAGGTCAAAGTATCTAAACCAAAACAACATGAAAAAAGATTATCTAGTAAACAAACACTAAACCAAAAACAAAAATAAATCATCACACCAATCTTCCAAATATAGTCTTTAACTACTACTGTTTATAATCTTATCAGTTTGTTTAAGTTTACTTATCTCTGTTTGTCCTGTTTTGTTTTTTAAGTTAGAAGTATTACCGCTAGACTTCATAACTTTAAAACAAATTTACCATTTCGTTGAATTTTAATTAACTTTCCCAAAATATTTCCACACATCACTTTGTACTCCGCCAGGAAATGGCGTTCTGAAGAAGCCTATCAAGCAAAGCACGTGAGTCAGCAGTTAAAGACAATAAAATTCACTTTTATAAAATTTTAACACCAATCAGTCAGTATTGCCATTAAATAATAAATATTGATAAAATTCTTGACAAAAATAGTCTTCAAGTCTAATTACTTATAACTGATAGGTAGACTTTACTTAAACAACATAAATAGATAAATGAAACATATTTAAATCGGAATATTCATTCATCAACATTACGAGATACTGCTACTAAACGTATTTAACTGGTCACACCAGCATTAATCAAACTATAATAGGGTTTTCCCCCGAAATCGTTACTCCGTCGAGAGGGACGACACTATAGCTATAAAGCGGAAAAGAAAGTACTATCTACTGACTTTTATCTGACAGTTTAATGAAGAGACAAAAGTATCGAGTAACTAAAAAAGTACCGATACTTAGTAAAATATTCTTATAAAAGTATCGAGTACAAAAATACTAGGTATCGAACCAAAAGTATCAATATTATTCTGGTATCGATACTATTTCGGATCGATAATTACTTGAGTAAGTGTACATTAGTTAATTCTCACCATTCCATGGTTTGACTGGTAGTGGCAGAAAATGCCCCAAGGCATTAAAAGTTCAACCTTTGCATTATTTTCTTTTGAAGAATGCAATAAATAAATAAATGCTTCAAATCCTGATGGACGCAGCCCCCTCTTATGTCTCAAAGGGTTATGAAGCTATTAGTCTGTCGCGCTGCTACAGTGCTTGTACATCGCATTTGATCTAAATATTTTTATTCCTCAGACATGCAGGTTTCCCCATCACGTTTTTTGTGGAGATGGGCCGAATATGGGTTTCACCGAATACGAATATACGGCCAAAAGTTCGGTAATACTTTTACCGAACCGAATATTCTGCAGGATAACCTCAGTACCTAATCAATTTATGTCGAAACTTTTTATCGAAAACCGCGCGGGTTTAGCGCCGGACCCTGCCCCTCTTTCCCCCGTCACACCTGACATGTTATTGCATCATTTAAATCTAAATATATAGTACTGAGCAAATTGCCGGCACACGCATATATTTTGACTATTTTTATGAGAAAAAAGTATTTCGTTATGTTATTCTTAGTGAAAATTGATAATTATATGATAAAAACGAGTGGCAGGAGATCTACTATTTGGACTTATTTTAGAGAAACTGGCGACCAAAGTTAAGTGAAATGTACTTACGTGATGTAATGTATCTTTGTTTGATCCCAGAAATATTTTATCAAGCTTTCTATTTTCTATAATTGGAAATAAATTTACAGCGCCTCAAAAACATAACATTTCAAGAAGATTTAATCCCTAAATAAAATATACTTTCAACAGTAAAATTATGAGACATGGCATTACTCAATTCGTACATTTCAATACAGTGGACACTGAGTACCAGTTAAACGAATGTTCGGTGATTTAGCCGAATATTCGGTAAAGCTGCCAAATATGCCGAATACCGAATATGAAATGAATATATATTTTTATAGGGTGGACTGTGTGCTCGTTTGTCACCCACAAACGAGCACACAGTCCACCTGATGGTAAGTGGTTGCTGCGGCTCATAGACATCTACATCTATCCTCGATTACAAATTAACATGCAGATGCGTTGTCACCCGTGAGAACTAAGATGGAATGCCTCGTTTCCAGTAAAAGGGTCGAAAGTCGAAAATGAAACGAATATTCGGCCCATCTCTATTTTTTTGTTTTCTTCATTGCCGAGCACGTGGACAACAAACTAATTGATTTAAATGCCGGTTGCAGACATTGGGAGCAATGCGCCCTCCTTTCTGCCAAGGAGGGTCGCGTTCGTATACGGCTTAGAGATCTCTAGTAAGATCGTTAAGCCAATTCCTAAAAGGTTGAGTTTAGTGGGTAAAAGTCCCACATAACCACGCAGCCGGCTGCGTGGTATGCTATGAGCATTCTCAACCTCCCTCCCCCGCTTTCCGGAGGGTTGCCCATATTTGCTTCGGGCGCAAAAAAAAAAAAAAAAAAAAAAATTGGGAGCAGCTTTGGTAGTAGTTTTCCTACGTAGAATTATTTGTACTTTATACCAGCGTTCAAACGTAATTGATCATTTGTACACGTCTTGTGTATCGCCAGTGCGTCTATTACACAGTTACGCAGACAAACGTTTAGTTTTTTTCTATAATACTAGTTTTTTACCCGCGGCTTCGCTCGCGTGGGCTTTAATTTAGCAACATTAATAAATGTTGTTCCGTGCCATATTTAACAAAATTCGATCAGTATCAGAGTCACCTCTGTGTCTCTATGTCTGTTTGTTAAAGATTTTTTTGAATTCATAAGACCATTGGACGTAGATGATTGATATTTGGCATAGATATAATATGTTAATATGTTACAGGAACAAGTGAATAAGTTTTTCATTTTTGCATTAATATCTTATGTCTGTATACACCTACTATTTTTTATATCAGGCGTGTCTTCCAATATATACATATAAGAAAGGTCAATTGTCTTGGAATCAAAATTTCGAAATGATGAAGGAATGTAAAGTGTAAAATTCAGATGTTTTATACTTTACATCCTATTATCATTATAGTTAAATTAGTTGCAAAACATTGACGAATTTCATGGTCGTTCATTAATTTAAGGCATGATGTTTATTTGCTATATTTGATTTATATCATTAGTCCCATTTAATATTGATTCACGTCATAAAATAAATGCTGATATTATTTCTACGTTTGACTACTCTAAAATTTCGTAAATGAAGTTCTATAATGATTTTTTATATTTACGCAAAAAACTACACATGGAATAAAATGAAATTTACGAACTTTATCGCTTTTAATTTTACCTTTTTTTTACGTGAATTTTTTACTCATCTTTGGGTGAAGGATCCATAAAAACCCGCGTAAAAGAACATATCGTCTGTTCGGTATCGTCCCAACAATTAAATCAGATCTGATAAAACATAAACCCTCGCCAAAAAACTGCGACTTCTACCAAGGATGATTTGCAAGGCTATTGAAATAAAAAAAATCCTAATTTCAATAGAGAACATGTTCAGGGTGATACAATCTGCTTGGGTGGGTGGTACCCATTAATAAAATTTTAATTCAAATCCAAGCTAACTACTGCAAGACTTACAGCTTTCGTTAACTATGACACCAGAACGTCAAATACCTCAGTCCCCCCCCCCCCCCCGTGAACATGGGTGCTGTGAAGTATTAAAAAAGTTAAAATTAAACACAAATGACATAACATCCCATGAAAATAACATAGTTAATATATAGGTAAAAATTTAGAAGTTATGAAGTGTATATTATACTAAAGTATAGGACTATGCACTAAGTAATATGTATAAGTAGTATAGGACAAGATAAAAGTCATGTAATCGAAATTAATGATAGAAAATTCTCGTCAGATTATTATTTACAGTATTAGAAAACAAACAATGGATCATCATAATTATAAGCAACCTCCTTACAAAGATATGCATCGTCTTAATCAGTGTTAAAACCTCAGAACTGTAATGCACGATGATAAAACACAATTTAGGTATCTGATAATATAAGAATTCATTATCATCATGGATGCATTTGTTATTGTTATGACTTAAAATCCATGTTAAGGTAATTTTATTTAACAATATTACTTAGTTATAAGCTGGAGTTAGGAATTTTTATATGATTTCATTGTTTGGCATGTGAAAATAAAAGAGATAAATAAATATTTCAATAAATGAAAAAATATCGGCACTTTTTGCCATTAATAAAGATTAAAAGGAGAACATATTGGAGGTGTAGACATAAATATGGACTGTATACAAATACTGTGGCATCTGTCATAAACAGATACCTAGTCACATAGATCAAAATCTTGTTATTATATCACTATAAAAGTTACTGTATACTGCAATGTACAACTTATTACCTATGTAAGTTATAATACCAAACGATGATTTACTATCAAAAGATAAGAAGGTATAATGCATTTGATAAAAATAATTAATGTTGTTAAATAGAATGACTTTTACAGAGATTGTAAGTTATGTTACAATAAAAGTAATGCATATTGTGATTTTTTATATTTTTAGCAGACTCATCACCAAATCTAATGCGAAGGGCGTCATAAAGGTTTACTACATGAATAGTATTGCAAATTAAATAAGCTATAAGGTTAGTAATGATGATGGATAAATTTGGCATAAGTGTTTAGGAATTCAACTTGCAAGCCTCTGTATCTAGATCAGCTAACAATATAAACTGACTAAGTAGTTACAGTGTATAAATATCCATAAACCCAAATCGCCCCATAGGTGTTAAAAGAGGTAACATATAATATAAAACCGCAATTGCCAACCCGTCTGCCAAGAGTGGCAACAATGGCAGATATTCAACACAATGGCATATAAAATAAATAGATAAATAAGTAATGAAAAAATCCTACTAATATTGGTAAAGAAGCAAATAATGTGCACAATATATATAAGCAAATAATATAATAATGTATGAGACCCTTTTTACTGGAAACAAGGCATTCCATCTGCTGCATTTTGATTTGTAATCGAGGATAGATGTAGATATCTATGGGCCACAGCAACCACTTATCAACAGGTGGACTGTCTGCTAGTTTGTTACCCTATCCTATTTAAAAAACTTGGTATTTAAAAATGTAAAATATTTAATTTTAATTTATGTGATAGCTATTTATTATTTAGATACTATACAGAATTTTTAACTCATAAAGTCTTTGATCACTAAACACTATAAAATTGCATTTAATTTCCCTATGAAAAAGATACATAAAAATTTTTTTAGTAATACTACACTAAAATTTTACCTGGTCTAACATGACAGCGTCTGGAATTTCTTTAACGAGCCGATGAGCAACCATTATATTACTGTCAGGATCATGAGAAGCAGCTTCTGTGGGAGTCCGGATAATCTCAGCGCCCAATGCTATCAAAGTATTTACTTTCTCATCAGACATTTTTTCGGGCAGAACAATAATACATCTATACCCTGCAGAAAAATATTTTAAAACAATTTTGTTTTAAATCTAATAGATATTTACACTTTCTTGAATGTCCACTAAAAAATATAAATGATTTTTAAATAAGTAATCAAAAAATTAAATTAAATTTTTATATTATAAGGTTTTTAAAATGGAGACCCAAGGTCTTACCTTTTACAGCAGCAGCAAGTGCTAAACCGATCCCAGTGTTCCCTGAAGTAGGTTCTATTATAACAGATTTTCCAGGTTTGAGTATACATTTTTCTTCAGCATCTAACACCATCCTGTATGCTATGCGATCCTTTACTGAACCGCCTGGGTTTAAATACTCACATTTTGCATCTAAAAATATATACAACTAAAATAAGTTTTGATCAGAAATGTATTTAAAATGGTATAAAACCATTATTAGGCAATTGTATAAGATTTACGATAGACATAAAGTATCTTACACATGTCACATTGTAATCCTTCTTGTTTTGGTATTTTATTCAATTTGACCAATGGAGTGTTACCAATTAAATGTAGAATATCAGGTTGTAGTTTCTGATTTCTGTCTCTGAAAGTAAATTAAATTGTATAAAACTAAATGAACATTTTAAACTAAATTTATTTTTAGAGAATAATTAAAACTTACAATGCTTTAATGATATGTGGCATATCCTTTAAGTCGAAATATTCTAATGTACCATTTGTGGTTCCGTTCTGCATTTTTATGTAATTTTCTTATTTTATTATCGCAAATCTCAGTATCGTACCTACGAATAAGAAAAGATTAGTTAGTTACTCAATTATTAGTCAAGCTTCTTTAATAATTTCATTCCATTTATGATTGAACATAAATAGACATAAATAAAAATAGGTAAACAAACATGAAAATGTAAGTTTTAGTTATAAAAAAGTTAAAGACTAAAAACTTACGGCGACCGCACGTTTACAGCACGCACGTCAACTCCACGTTCCACAACTAGAGAAACTTGTCTTGTTGTTTATTGAACGAACAACTCGCCTCTTTATCACGAACTGCATGAGCATTTAATCAATGAGTATGATTATTTATTTGCAGTTATTATTCACGCTAATTTTAAATTTATCCTCACTATTCGAGGTTTGAATCTTCGTAATTCGTATTGTCAATACTACTCAATATGTCAAGAAGGCAAAAAGTAAGGTTATGTTTATGTCAATACGTTGACGTCATTTTAACTCAAAATCAGAGGTTCTAAACCATTTTTAGAATAAGATTTTTTATAAAATGCAATAACTTTAAGAACAGGGCATGAGTTTTTTCTTCTACCACCCGAAACCTCAAAATTTCAATGAAGTTTCAAAGCTACAATGGTCAATATACTATACTTTAAACGAAAGTTGAGTTTTATTCGGTTTATTTTGATCAGTGTAGTGTTCGCGTAAACATAAGAAATCATTACCGGTTTATTTTTTCAGACTTTTTTTTCTTATTCCTCAGACATTCAGGTTTCCTCACGATGTTTTCCTTCACCGCCGAGCTCGTGGTAAATCAGCACTTAAAATTGCAATTAACAATTTCATTGGTGCCGGCGGGGATCGACCCGGGTTACTCGCGTTCTGTTATATTTACAGCGAGCGTTAACCATCTAAGATACCACGGCTCTAGATAATAATTGTAGTAAAACTAAAACATACGATCCAACTCGACTGAGCAGTGTTCGGGAGATTACGAAACATTTTTTCGTCACGTATACTTCAAAACTTGAAAACAAGATTGTACAACCAGTGCGTGTTGCCAGTGCCGATATATGGATCTAAGCCGTGGTGCTTCACTGCTAGCCGTATGAGAGCGCTCAAGGTCGCTTAAAAAGCTATGAAGAAGGTTATGATTGGGGTTACTCAGCATGATAGAATCGGAATGACGATATCCGCAGTAAAACCAGAATAACTGACATAGCTCAACGAATTACTTAGCTTGAACTGAGAACCTATATAGAAGAAATGATCTTGAGTGGCAATCTTGTAGGGATGAGTGTAGGTATCCAAAAAATCAATGGATTAGTAGACGGACTTCGCATTTCCTTCTCTAGCCCCACTAGCCCTTCATCGACCTTATTATGTTTTTGAGCAAAATCTGTCGAAATGACCTTCCACTCTTATGACATGATGGTTTTGTAATGATTTAAACTTGAAGGTTAAAAACCGCAAACAATCACGACAGCATGTGCTGTTTTCTAATTTCCTAAATTACGAAATTGTATACGTTAAGTACGAAACCCTCGTTAAAACACTCCGGATCTTGATACGTTCTAAACTTGTCTTCTTTTATTGAGTATCTATTAGTGTCTATTATATATGCATCTTTCTTTTCTTTCTACCGATTTTAATAGATGGTGTAGAGCATTAACTTGATGCTTCGAATGCCTCAATTCCAATATTTGATGTTGATCTTATACTAAGAGACGTTCCACTTTTTGGACTCAAAAATGCATTCAATATTAAGCCTCTATCGGGTTCAGGATTCACCAAACAAAAGCCATTATTTTCTTTTCCAGAAAAGCACAGATTTTTTACTGCGTTGAACCATTAGATGGTTATGATTGGGTTCTCGATCTTTCCTTAAATAAATTGTTCTTCCTAGGTTGTTGTGGTGTCAATGATTGTCTAACAAATAATTTGTTTAAAAACAGAGCAGAATGTAGCCAATTTATTTTAAGGGTTAGGGGTGCAATTTAGATCTGGGTTTATTTATAGCATCTCCACCGCATTGATTAGGTTAGGTTAGTTACGTTGAAAATTGTTTACAGGCTCAAAGAGATTTTTTTAAACATATTAATTGCAAACATCGTCCAATTCTAATATTTCGTGGAGATCGTGTATAATTTGCTTGAGAGTAGTATTTCCAGCCATTTTAATGTATCCACGTCCAAAATTTCACAGCTTGTTCTGTCGCTATCGGGAACTTGGTCATCACCTTCAAGCAAATTATTAAATGGCGGCTCATGGATTTGCGATTCTGCATTTAACAAAAATCCTAGCTATTTTAATTGAATAATAAGAATATCACAATGATTCGGAAGCTGTCAATCGATCGGATCCCATAATGAAATACGATATAGACTAACAAAGACAAATTATATCTCGGATAATCTACTTTAATTTTATTGAAATGGAGTTATTGTCGATTGGTATTATGTTAAAACTAAATATTTAAAAAATATAGCTTCATAAAAACACTTATTACCTTCTGCGGACTAAGCTATCTTTTTAATTAGATCTATGAAATCCTCACTGTTTGAAATATCATATTGTTTTTCGCGTCCTTACTCATAATATTCATTTCATCAACCATATATTTTTTATCATTACTATCGTGTAATAGTCGATAACTTACGTCATAATAAAACAATAAAATTTTGTTACTTCAAAGAAGAATTTTTAACACTTCATCAAAATTAGACACCAACTGGTCCTCTGTTTGTTAAAGGGAGAGAGGGAGACAAGTGGCTGCTGTCTTTTTAAGGTACGCGTCTATTGGCCCACGCCAGACGCATCGCACGCACGGCATGCAATGGATTTTATTTTGCTTTGTATGATTTCACATGCGTCCACTATTCGCGCCGGCCACACGTAACGCTGGCATTTATTAGCCAGGACTAGGGAGTTTTTTTTCTTTTGAGTGTTGAGTGTGGTAGAATATAAGGATATAAAAATAACAATACTATGTTTTATTCCGTTTGTCTATTCCTGAAAGAAGTTAAGATTTTGTCGAATAACTCGTTTTATTATGATTGATTCGGGGAAAAACGGCCTGAGGATATATTAGATTTTAGAAAAGGACCATTCTGACCTGTCATGCAAATCCCGCCCATGGGCGGGCAGTACGCGTAATCAGAGTTAACAAACCTTTTGTCAAAATTTTAACGAAAAACTATAATTATAGTAGAAATAATAACAAATAAAGTAGTGATAATAAAATATAACTTTATTGATCTTTGCTTATTATTAAAACAATAAAACCATAACAATATACAAGTTGTTACAAAAAAGCGGGTAATCCATTTAGGGAGTGGTTTTATTGCTCAAATGCAATCACTTTTTCTATGGGATCTACATCGAAATCTCAAAATGGCTTCCGCATACTAAAACGCTGATCAGCCGAAACTAGTTTGTGTGGAGAAGTAATATTTTTTTGAGATTTCGATATTGGTCCCATATAAGAAGTTTTTGTTTTTGAGCAATAGAATCACTTTCTAAGGGGATTACTCGCTTTTTTGTAACACCTTGTAGATAAGACAACATATTGTCGGTAACTTGAAGCAAGATAAGAATGCAGATGACGATCTACATAATAGGGGCCGATCGGTATTCGTCACTTTGAAAACAGACGAAGTGGTGACACCTATGTTTTGGTCACCGACCATATACAATTTTTCGGTATGATTTGTGATTTAATTTTGGCTAATAACCTATTTCAGATTGTGGTTTAATACAGATAAGATCATAAACTGTCAGTAAATAGGAAACAAAATAAAAATGTAGATGGTGATCTGAACAAAAGAGCTGGTCGGTAATAGTCACTTTGAAAACAAAAGAAGGGCCGATACCTTTTGTTATGAACACCAATAATTTTACAAATTGCATGATTTATGATTTAAGGTAAGTAAGAAAAAAAAAATAGTCTACGAAAAAAGCTTTCACTCGAATCTTGACGTTCGTGGTTTTCACAATTTGAGTTTTGCTCAGTGTTTAGGAAGTTCGTTTGCTGTTTGACTTAGTGCATTGAGTTGAGACTATCTCCTCTGCCTAATTCCTACCAAAGTTAATGCAAAAGAGAAAGAAATTAAACGTACAAAAAGGTTGACTACGCATGACTTGAATTAAAAAGCCCTAAAATGTATGCTTTTATATTTCATTTTAGATTTCCATGTACTAATATGAGCTTAAATCTGTCTTATACGCAGATTAGGATACATTTGCTTCATCTTAATTGAATTAGCTAAAAGTTTTGCCTTACCTTCACACTCCATTAATAATTCGAGTTAACAACAATAATAAAAAATGAAACTATCACAATTTTTTTCTCAAATAACACACAAAGGTATGCCAAACACGCTCTGCATAACGCATAGAACATGTAAATCAGACATTAAAAAAATCTCATGTAGAAATCTAAGGCCTCATGCCGAAACCGCCGATGGGTGGGCCAAGATACTTTATCGAGATGCCGGGCCCGCCGATGGGTGGGTTGAATACTAGTATAAGACGGCATAGGGGTAATGTTGTCATTTCTTAGGAAGGCAGAGAATGGGTTAAGTATTAGACTACATCATAGTAAATTATTCACTAATATGGTAAAACAATGTTTGAACCTAGAAAAATGTGTATTTTTATATTATTGGGAATAATTATTGAAACAAGGTAGCATAACTTGAGATATTTTGCGTATTATTTTGACATATTTGACATAATATAACACATGAGCTCTGTGGGTTTTGTCTTGTACTGCAGTATCGTCATCGTTTTCTGGTGCCCTCGCATGGTGCCTTCTTATCAAATGGGCAGAGGTCATGTGAGAACCACAAATTTTGACGGCATTTATCACCGAAAATATTAATTCTAAGATAAATTAAAAGATAATATAAATAAGTACACTTATATAATATCATAAAAAGATGTAAATAATAATATAATATTATTTCATTAAGGAACCCACATTCTACGTTTAGTTTTACGTTCTTCTTCATCTTCCAACAAGCAGCTAATAATAATAACATCTTCATCAATCTCCATGACCGAATACGTCAACTCACAACAAGAAAACATTCGAAACTAAACTTAAAATCCGGATACAGTGGACGCATGCCATTGGAAAATGAGTTCAATCAGTTGCGTGCGGTGCGTCCGGCGCGGGCCAATGGATGCGTACCTTTATGCGGAGCGATATGTTTGTGATATGTGTGCCCTTCCTTGTAGATACGGAGAAGTAACTTGACCGTGTTCACATCGTATAAACTAGATAAATCATACTAGTTGTCTCATTCTATGCCAATTTATCTCAGTAATTACTGCTGATATCAATTTTTTGTTTAAACCGTGTTAAAGTATATTTTTTAAGCACTGCTTCATTTTAAAAAAAAATGTAATTATCCTTATCGATTTAGGAGCCGTCGATATTTGCCATAACAGCTACGCTCGCAGTCGTGTTGACAACCGTAGTTTTTTATTATTTAATTTTTGTCAGTAATATATCTACTAGTTTAGTTCCCTCTTTCGCTTCTTACGCCACGGGACGACACGCAAATACTTCACCATAGATCATCATCATTACAGTCTATTAAAGTTCAATACTGAACAGGCTTCTGTAGGCAGATTACCACTGTCAATTATCATGCTTGGCAGGCGAGCTGGCAACCGCAGTTTTTACTATTTTGTGCTGTTATCAGGAAGGTGCTGCTGCTCATGTCCTGTTTTTGTTTACTTCCATGATACGGGTTTGTACCATATTTTCCCCCGAAATTACACGGCTCATCACAGATAGAAACGACTAGCCACGACTCAACAGTAATTTAATCAACAAGTAATCTCGGCGCATTACTTGATTGGGAAAGCTTCCGCTCCTAGTCGTAGGAATCCGACTAGGACCGGCGATTTGTCAACTTCATAAATGCCTTTTGTGGTAACAGCGTCAATGATTAGGGGCTCCACGGACTTTCATCTAAGAAAACTGCTTATCCGAAGAGCTTTTGTGTCTATAAATGTCCCTCGGTTTTTGAGCCTTATGGCATATTAAAAGACGATATCAAGAGACCCAACGGAATGACTTTGGTTTGGTGGCTACAATAGAAATAATAATTTGTTCGGTCACTGAATCATTAGCTACTTTCTAAATTTACACATGTTACGACTTTTTGTATTATTATTTTATCGTCTTTTGTCACGGTTATAAAGTCCGTAGTTAGTTCTTTCATGGTAATATTCTTTTAACTCTTAGAAAATAGAGCTAACACAACAATGCTTATTTTATCGATAACCACAGGTCTTAATATATATATATATATATATATATATATATATATATATATATATATATATATATATATATATGTGTAAAAAGGAAGCATTTTTTTATAGGATAAGGATTACAAACGAGCACACATTCCACCTGTCGGTAAGTGTTTGCTGTGGCTCATAGACATCTAAATCTATCCTCAATTACGAATCAAAATGCTGCTACGTATGAGAATAAAAAAACCTGATTTATTTAAATTAATTTAATTATAAAACTAAAGTAACACTTAATTTGGTACACATACAAATACGAAACATTTGACGGGTTATGATAATTTAGGATAAAATTATTATGTACAATACTTTTAAACAAATAACCATAATCATACTATAAAAGTATAGAATATTGTATTTTAAGCAACTTATATGGCTGATTTAGCCACTTCAAATAATTGGTCCGCTAGGCTGTGTCGGTTACCCTAGTCTTGCCGCAGATAATTTCGCCTCGAATTGTAGTAAGTATAGCTTGAGCAAAGAGGAACAGACAACGGATCCGGAAGGAAGATTCTCGAGTCTCCAACTCTCGTAGCGGTAAGTGCAGTATAATGCGGCCTACCACTAGGTGGTGCTACGACCTGGTAAGAAATGATTGGGAATCTATGTTTTCAGTTCCTAAATCATCTGTGTCTTATATCATGAAAGTCTTTGGGGAAAGTCCCATGTTTAGCAGTGGACTTCCGGTTAGCTGCATTGATGATGGCGCTGCTGATGACGATGATAATGATATTAACAATGATAAATATGATGGTGATGGTTATGATTATGGAGTGCAGAAGTAAGGAGTACAGACTGTGTATTAAAAAGTGTCCATAGAAAACCTTAACGGTTTTCTAATAAAAATAAGGGTGGCGCCACTATAGCTTCGGGCTAAATTTTAAAGTACGTGCCGAAAAATATTAGTGGGATAGAAGACTTTTTCGAGGTTATATTTACTAAATAAAATTATTTTAGATTTTAGAGCTACTGAGCTGTTTAGCAGCACATTTAAACCGTCGACAACTGCTAAGTTCATTTCATCCCAGTAGCGACTCCAGCGCTGTTGTGAAGAGTTATATATTCTACTATGGGAGTTGGTACTCATTACTTCTACACTCCATAGTTATGATGATGATTACGTCAACGATACTACGAGTACGTATGAAAACACGTTTGACAAATTATTGCGCTCAATTTTCATCTCGGGATTACACACAGATTAATACGGTTTACAAATACTGATATCGAATGAACGAAAATATTAAGTTCTATTTTTAAGGAAGGAAAATAAATTATAATATATTATGTCTTTGTTGCCGAATATAAAACAAATTCACGTTATAGCCAAATTTGCACAACTTTTCACTAACGTGATTATTTCACAATCCAATTAGGTTCTAGATCGTGCCATGTCTTTCATAAATATCACATTTTTATCTAAACGCCGTTTCACATTTTTGATTCACTGGCATAATTTTCATAGAGCCAGTCCCAAAAGCGAACTCTTTTTGCATCAGGGTCTGTTAGCAAGGTGAAGTTGCCATCTATATTGAGATAATTGATGTGCTGTGTGTTGTTTACTGGAAGCCACTTGAAGTCTACAGCCGATTCGTGGTCAATCGGTGGTGTCGGATTTCTGAAACAAAATTAAAACATGATCAATAGTATGATCAACATTAAAGACTAGGGTTTTGCCTGGCATGGTGTCCAATTTAATCTATTTTCCTAATACAAGCATGTGAACTGTATTTTCTTCTCTGTACTTTTCTATAGCATTTTTAGTTGGAAGTTGGTTGCAGGATCACTAAAATCGTTTGTCTTTTCGGTAAAAAAAACCTTACTTCCTCTTAAAATATTAATGACAAAAATTGGTATTGCATTTAATTTCATAAAACAAGCCACGCTATGCTGTAATGCATTAAGGCTGCAGCGTGAATGGTTTTGCTCGACCTGATATTGACCTGTTGTGTATATAAACAATCAAACCTAATATAAATATAACGTGGATTTTTGGGAACCACAACATCCACTTATACTATCAGGTGGTCTGCGACGTTTGTCACGCTTAAAAATTGCAAAAAAAAAAAAACTGAAATTCGGGCACATATTTTGTCAAATTGGCTTTTAACATAATCCTAAGCGGATACCGAGGGTATAGGACAACATTGTGTAGAAACCCGAATGTCTCCAGTGACGGTCTCCAAACTATTATTTCTGGGCACATCATCATATTATTGAGAGGGTAATGGACCCAGAACTATTCTTATTATTATAATATATCACACTGTCCTAGTGAATGTTTGCAGATTTGAAAAGACTTTAAAACAAGAAGTAGATGTACTAGAAATATGCATTTGCGAATAGGGTGGAATGTGTGAAATAATATATTATAATATCCACGATAGTTTGATCAAATAATAACTGACATGAAATACGTAAACGCAATTTGAATGTCACCGCATTCAAATTGCGTTCTCATGTGTGTGTCATAAAATAAAATTAACTGACCGTGTCAGTTCTATTATGCCCGCCCGATGACGACACAAGTTATATAATGCGGCGATATCCGTAACTCAAAAGGAGGTTGTTCATTAGTGACTTCCAGGTATATAAAGTACTCTGTGTTAGTTACGCTGTGCACAGTAACAGCACAACGGCGGTTTAGAAGGTTCTGGATACTAGCTAAGTGTAATAATTGTAGGAGTAAACCTTTTAGATTTATATGCGTGAGTATCAGAAGGTCTTAACTATGCAAGAAGACCTTCTGTTGGGACAAATTTTTGGTCCAGTATTAATATAATTGTGTAGGTCTTAAGATGATTGTAAAGCTGTAAATTTTCATACAAAATGCGATAAGGTTTTCCCTTCCGAAAACAGTTTAATTTTCATGAATTGTAGATATAGTGAAAAACTAGGTCCGTACGTTTTTATGTTAAAGAAATAGTGCGTACGACATAAGTTATTACTTATTAGCATCTAAATATCTATAATATTTTGGCTTACATAAAAACTTCCTCGAGCGCTTTCATTTTTTTTAAATTAAACTACGAGTATACTGAATTAAAAAAAGGTAAAAACGTATAGATTAAAGTATATTGAATTTAAAGAAACCAAAATTGTTTCATTTCTTTAAGGTTTAGGGGGTGAAAACATTATCGCCGGAAACAATATTTCAAAAAGAAAATTTCAAGATGTCTCCAAGACTTGCAACTCTCTCTATCTCAGGAGGAGGGATCGCGCACCGTATCGGCAGAAGACTTTCTGTTAGAACAAAATTTTCCTCTAGTTCAAGTCACTTACAATTAGTATTAAATAATTGTCTACATAGATAACAAATAACAATATAAACAAAAAATATTATATATCGTTTGTCATTTCTTAAAACAACAATAATCGCTTGCTATATTATAAATTCGATAAGCCTAAAATACAAGACAAAGATACTCACCCAGTTTTAGCAAAGTTAGTCCACATTTGTACCATTTTTCTTGAAACGGCCAGTTCTGGCGATTCATCGTCCAGTCTATAGTTTAGTCTGGAGAAATAGAAGAGGTATCCCATTTCGTCACCATGGCAGGCACCCGGATGTGAGATGCCCAGCATGCGCTTGAATAAGCCTAGTGCACCGTCGAACGCAAACCGATACAAGTAAGTTGCACTAGTTCTGTTAGTTGATGCTTGCAGGCGTATTGTTTGTAACAAAGGTCGCAAGAACATGACGTCCGTGAACAACTGTTGAAAAGAAACAGAAATAATACACTAATAATACCTACAAACAAAAACGTATAGTTAATTACATTTGGGTACCATTTGCTTGACTGTGAAGGACAACATCGTGAGGAAAGGTACACATCTGAGGAAAACATATTTCAAGAACATGTGCAATACGCCAATACGCATTGGAGCAGCGCGGCGGATTAAATAGTTTATACCGTTACTGCTACAGCTTTCTAAAGTCCACTGCTGAACATAGGCCATAGATTACATCATAGGGGAGATATTTTTCATGGATGCCATGCTTGGCAAGTGGGTTGGTAACGGTAGTTTTTTTTAAGTTTAGTCGTTATAAAGGCACTGCTGTGTAGTGGCGGTTAACAATATCCACTACCCCATAACTTCCCGTGGGAGTCGTAAGAGGCGACAGAGGGAGACAGGCAGGAGATGGGCAGCAGCATCTTCCTGATAACAGCAATTGTACAACAAAAAAACTGCGGTTGCCAACCCGCTCGCCAAGCGTAGCAACTATGGCTATATGGTGTATAATATGAGAGCTAGGAAGAGACGGCCCCCAGTCCCCAGCGGCCTCACTATTCCTGGCTACGGTGGCGACTATGGTAACGGCGATAAATATCTCTAGTGGAGGCCATAGGCCAAACTCCATCCCGGGGCACAAAGGAGTGTTCTAATTTGTACCCCGGGTAGGAGAGATATGAAGTATCCGCTGGAGAGGACACCTGAGTCTCGGTTAAAAAAAGCTAGGCTAGCTTTGCCGTATTCAGATGGTAGTGGACAGTGTTAAGGTTGGAATGAAGTCCCGTGATGTTGCAAAAATTCACGGAAAGTGTGGCAGGGGGCGCCTTGGTGTTGTTGCTCCACTCGCCCCGAGTAGTTTTAGTCGAGGGCGGAATGTCACCCCCCAGAATACGTGCGTAGGAAGAGTAGGATAGCTTGGTCGTGGATGCTCAGCGAGGGATTCTGCTTCATCAGGGGTGCTGGTACATTCTTGTGGTAGGTTTTTCATTGATTCAGTGAGCATGCGGCTCACCTGATGTTAAGTGAATACCGCCGCCCATGATCAACTGCAACACCAGGGGAATTGCAGGTGCGTTGCCGGCCCTTTAGAAAGGAGTAAGCTCTTTTCTTGAAGGTCCCTAGGTCGTATCGGTCCGGAAAAATTGCCGGTGGTAAACTATTCTACAGAGAGGTCGTACTCGGAAGAAAACTCCTTCTGAAACGTACAGTGGTGAACCGCCAAGCATCCAGATGGTGTGGATGGTATCGGGATCTCTACTTCACGCTGGTATTCTGTGAGGTGGTGGAACAAACCCGGTTCGAGCCGGTCCATCCGTGCGACAGCGAAAGCTGCCGCGTTGCTCTACCACTGTTAAACCTGCCACTTCTACCACTGTTTTCTTTTTTATACCTTTACGTACAATCAATAAAAACTCCTATACTATACTTCTTGCTAGAAAGCACAAGCCTTTTCTTATTTTTGAGATGATAATGAAGCTTCTTAAGGGTAGGTGCATTGCGTGTCGACAGACTATAATATTATTTTCAAAATATTTGTCATTTTTTGTTTTGATGTCGGCTTCTTCAATATGTTTCTTTCCTAGTCAAGCACGGACAGTTGCAATCAAAGATATAAAATGTGTATATCTTTCTACGTGCGATATTATATATATCCCATTCATCCATTAACACCTATAAAAGTCCAATGCCACACATGGGCCTCCCTAATAGATTATTTTCATCTCCCTTATTGTTTATAATTAATAAAAGACATTTTGGATTGCAATGAAAAATATAAATGACGTTCATTCATCATCAAACCTACTTACATCTATGAGACTGTTGATATTTCGGGCATCAACTGGACGCTGTTGAAAGTAGAACGCTCTGATATGGTTGGCCACCTTGTTGGTCCGCTGCTCATCCAAGGAGAGTAGTTCAGGCGGTATAACACGAGTAAACTCGTGTTCCAACTCGCTCAGAAGTTTTGGATAACGCTGGATACCTGGAAACAAATGTAATTCAAGACTGCAGTTATGTATAAGAATATCTTATCATCATTATCATCTTTGGTGGGTTTTGACCTTCTCAGCGATTCCCTTCCATCGCTCTGCCATTCCATCACTAGCCTCCCTTTCTCCAAGATGTTTTCTTACCTATACTTCTAAGATCTTCCTCGACACAATCAAACACCGCTTCCTCTGGATCTACCTATGGGTCTTTTCTGTTGCGGGATCCAATTGCAGAGGGTTTTACCAGCTCTAGTGTCTCGTAGGTTTTTTTCAATTTTTATAGAATAAGGATGACAAACGAGCACACAGTCCACCTGATGGTAAGTGGATGCTGTGGCCCATAGACATCTACATTTATCCTCGATTAAGAACCAAAACGCAGATGCGTTGTCACCCCCGAGGTCTAAGATGGATGGCCTCGTTTCCTATAAAAAGGGTCTCCGGATCTCTACAGTCAACATACGAAACACAACAGTATTAAACTGCTATTTTACGCCGGTATTCTGTGAGAGCGTAGTCCTTCCCCGGACGAGCCGAACAATTCGTGCTACAACATAATATAGCTGCAGCGTAGCTTTACCACGTATAAATAAAATGTATATAAATATATTTGTTTGGTAATATAAGAATTTATTCATCATTCATTCACATTTTATCTGTGACACGTCTAAAAAATTTATACCCCCAAATGGTGAGAAAACACAAGAAAAATAAAGAACATTAAACTAAATCACAGAATAAATAATAGTACTACGTACAGAAGTTGCACTCCTTTGATGTCAACTGCTTGCCGACGTTTAATAGCCTACATAATTATTATTAATCAGATAAATCGCGAACGCAAGCTAAATAAAACTTTATCGCTGCGCGTAAGTGTCCACATTAGTTTGCACCTTTTCCGCTTCCTAAATCACGGCGGACTTTCCGTGGTTATTAAGGGATGTTAATAGAAAATAAAAAATACATTGCGAAATGTTAATTATGTTACTTAAGTGAAGTACCTATTCTGCTATGATCGACTGACCATAATTTCGCCCCTATGTGAGTTCTGCGATGCCTAACGCATGCAAATTGCAAGGTCATTCGTCGGGAATCGCAACGCTTGGTTCGGAAGAAATACGTAGATAGTGTAAACAACAAATAACCCTGAAACGATTCCTAACAGAAATGTGATTATAATGATAATGTGATATTCTACTTACTTAAAAATCTTCTTAGTATACGAAGTTTTAATTTCAGTATTTTGTGTTATTACAAGTTAAAATATTTTAATTACAAAATACAAGTATAGGTGTAAATACAAGTATGTAAGTAAATACTTGGATAGTGAAGTAAATTTTAACTAATTTTTGTAATAAAGTACTTAGGTATTTCTTCTGTAGACCAAATTATTACTTAATTCTTTTTTGCTGTAAGTACCTATCTATCAAAAAAAAAATAATAAATTCACCTTTCATAATTTCCTTCTAAAATTCTTCGGTAACTTAAAGAATGATATGAAACCTTTTGTTGGTCGTTTCATTTAGTATCCATCCACGCAACAGTTATAGTAGGAACGACGTTTTGCTATTATAATTTATCAAATACATAATATATATTTTTTTAAATACATTAAAACTTTTACAACAATTTTTCCTATAATTAACTTTTACTAAACAATAAACAAAAACTATTTCAACAAGTATTTACATAAAACTGTTTAGGTACGTAAACAGCGTTAAAAAACTTTAACATTCAATCGTCTCCAACGCGCTAGCCCTAACTGCGTTATTTCGCCCGGGCGCGTCGCGATTTTAGGTAATTATTTCACGCAGGTAGCAAGAGTGACAGAGGCCTGGTTGTAGCTAATAAATACTTTTTGACTTTCTTCATTTATTGCTTTTGGTTAATTCATTATACCTAATGAACAAGATGCAGGACCACTTAGTTAAAAAGTACTTTCTGAATAAATAAATGAAAAATAATACTCAAAACCCAAATAAAGGCAAGATACCTGACGGTATGACATCGGTCCCTTTGGAGAGAGGTAAGCCCTAGTTTGGGATACTACTGGCGTAGATACTTTGGCGGCCTCTCACCTCTGGGGTACCTCGTTTAAGCCGGGGCGGCATCAGAGACAGCTGATCTAGGTAAGTGGCGCAAACATGAGTCTCTGAGAGGTGACTACATGACTCCATTGCTGTAGAGACTATCGCTCCGTGGGGTCCACGAGCGATGAAGTTTCTAAAGGAAATCTATCCGTGACAGGTCGTTGCAGCTGGTGTTATGAGGGCTAGTTCTTTTATTCAAGTATAGCCATTCAGCGAGAGAACGCAGCCAGCGTTTTTGCCACGGGGAGTAGAACTGCAACATAATTTAAGTTATTTGTTTTAGTACTTTTTATTATAGATTTTTTTTAAATATTGTATACTCGCATATTTTAATGTTATGTAAAAATTAAATATGAGTACTTAAAGTTAACGTACCTATCTATTAATAAATTAGTATTTTGTGCAAAAGAAAATAATATTCTAACCTTTAAACAATTGTGTGTATATATATATTTATATATATATATATATATATATATATATATATATATATATATATATATATATATATATATATATAATCGGAATCTCGGAAACGGCTCCAACGATTTTCATAAAATTTAGTGTCCAGGGAGTTTCGGGGACAATAAATCGATCTAGCTTGGTTTTATTTTTCTCGTCTTTTCAGGCAATTAAAAACTGCTACAATATAAGAAGGTAAATTTTGACGCTGTGTTAATGATCATAATAGCTCAAGTGGATATCGAGCGGTCGCGAAATCTTAATGCCTAGGTTCGCGTCCTGTCTTCGGTCCGACTTTTTTTCCTTTTTTTTTCAAGTTCGCTTTTTTGTGTGACAATCTATTATTTCGAGCTCTTTTTTTTAGTATTTTTTAAAAATATGAAAATTTTTATTAAACTAATTGCACTCATGATTTTTTATTCAAATAACCAGTTCAGTTTTATCTATTATGTCAATAAGATCAAAAAATATTATTCATGTTTCATCCTTATGTAATTTGTATCTAAATGTAATTTCAAAAAAAAAACCGAGCAAAGCTCGGTCATCCATGAACTATTCTATAAAAGACTATCTATGCACACAACAAACCAACCCTTTCTCTTTCGCTAGCTCATTTGATTCGTTCATTTACTCATACAGCCAGCCCAAACTCGGCTTAGATTTGGTTAGATTTTACATCTATATGTAAAATCTAACCAAATCTAACCCGAGATGACTCATGTGAGCTATGGAACCAGGACTGTCACAAAAATCTTAATATGTCTGAAAATATGAAAGCTATCATAATGACAAACCGAGTTATGTCTCATTAAAGGTAAAAAATATAATGTAGCGGCTAATGTACGTCTCACTACTGTGCACAGGGCTCCTCATCACCTATAGTGTTTTGTGGGCAGAAAAATAGAGAATGCCGCAATTCTTCAATGTGTATTAACGATTTTCACATTTCAACATTTGCACGAAGTTGTTCTTGATCACTTTAAACCGGACATGTGGTAAGTCAGCACGTAAAATTTTCTATAACAAATTAATTTGTCCTCGAGGGAATCGTACACGTTTTGCTCCCGTGACCTAATGAAATCTCACGGCGAGCTACACGGCTCTCGTATTTGTTTAAATGCGATTCATAAAAACTGAAACTAATATTTTGCATGATTGTTGACTACATCTAACTAGTAATTAGAAATCCAACGATGCCACGTGCTATTTCATCAAATAGAGATGAATATTTCACAGTGCACCTAATTTTCAATTATTTACGTTATATATTCAGTAGCATTTTATTATTAAAGTTTATCAGTAACTTATGATTTTTGTTTATTTAGAAATAAGTAGATGGCGCTATTATTAGATGAAATACTGAAAGTCAAAACTATATTATCTAGTAATATCAGCGATAGAAGTGAACATTTATTATATCAATAGGGCATAAAGCTATGTCCGTTGAATACTATAATACATGGTGTCAATTCTGTTAAAAGTTCTGTTTCTGTTAAAAATACGCCATTAGCGCCGCTAGCGTTGAAAAGCGATTGGACGATATGATCATAATTATGATGAAATGGCAATGTTGTGTTTAGTTATTAATATCGTCAAACGATCTCTATTCATTGATTTGGTCAAGCTACGTCATGACATGGGCAACAAACAGTGTTTATTATCATGAAAGGACACCACTTCACGAAATGATAGATTATTTTATGATAAATTATCAATTCTACGATCTGGCCACGACATATATAAAAATCTCGTTGATAAAACTATAAGGATAGGTAATGAAAATTTTGCAATAATTGCATGCAGACAAGTTTTAATCAGTTTACATATAGTTTAGTAAATGATATAAAAAACATATCAATTTTCATATATTTGATAGACGTCACAATTATTTAATTTTTTTAAATAAAATAACGAAAAAACTAAACAAAAATTTAAGATTCAAATTATATTACTATTCCTTACATTATTTAATTTATTATTAAACTGAAGGCAAAATGTACTACTTTTTCCGTTTGATGATAGATGGAATTATTTTGATAACTATAACGTAGATCGTCGGCGAACTTTACCAAGGTTATAACTATATTTTAAAGTTTATTGATAAATGTGGTATTATTTAAAAAAAAAAACTTCCCGTCATCCCGCCTATAACTAACATAACCATCTATAATAGAAAATTAACATCTAAAAATCTAAGGGAAGGAAAATACTTAAGCTTTTTTGAAGTTCCGTAATACGGATAAAAGTTAGCCTATAAGTTGCCCCGGGTCATTAACTACTTACGTACAAAATTTCATGTAAATCGGTAAAGTAGTTTTTGCGTGAATCCTGAATACACAGACAGACAGACACACAGACAGAAAAGCAGACAGACAAACAGACAAAAATTCTAAAAACCACTAAGTAAAGAATATATTAGAATTACAGACAGCACTTTTCTACATATATATATATATATATATATATATATATATATATATATATATATATATATATATATATATATATACAGGATGTTAGTGTAAACACCGTTGTCCTTGAAACCAGTGGTTTGGTTTCACTTATAGAACGTAAATTCAATGAATTTTAAAAAAACGCTATTTTCTTTCATAAAATTTAAAAAGTTTCTGTCCGACATCATCCGTAAATTCATGGATACCCTATGCACCCGAGTGACGTAAGCACTGTAAGATCACCGCCCGCGCTAGCTACCTACACAACATTCAACATAAAAACACAATAGGTATACATAACCTCTGATGTAACTTTTCCTTCATACTTTCTTCCTAGCTTAGGACCAGCAAAAATTGAGGAATTAAGGAAAAAATTGAGATTTTACTAAAAAAAATGTTATTTTTCGTTGAATTTACGTTTTATAAGTAAAACTAAACCACTGGTTTCAAGGACAACGGTGTTTACACTAACACCCTATATATATATATATATATATATATATATATATATATAAGGTAGTGTGACCGAAGAAGGCCCGGCTCCTATTATGGCCCACTTTTAAAATATAACAGTTTTGGTTGTCAAAACCATTTAAAATTTCGCGGGCAATATGCGACGGCAGCCAAAGACAAAATTGCAACTACGTCTGACTGTCAGCGCGCCGCCATTTTGAGTGTGACAAAAAGTTTGCTCAGTAGTGTCAAAGCGCTATACGTTTTCTAACATCCGAAGAGTAGTTTTTTTCAAAGGTTATCAAAAATAAGAAGTTTAACTTTGTTTTACTTACTTACTTACTTATCGTCACGCACAATCCCTAACGGGGTAGCCAGAGAGAACAGATCGCCAAGTGTCACGATCCTTACATACCTCTTTCGCTTCTTTCAGGTTCATTAACTTCTTCATACATGCACGTCTAGGTATCCGAGTACTCTTGACCCTCCCCTCTTCGAGCAATTTGCTCACATGGTCATGCAAGTTAGTCTCGGTCTACCACGACACCTTTTAATATTTACTTTCGCTCTATATATTTTCTTCACCATTCGGTCTTCACTCATTCGTTCAACGTGCCCAAACCATTGGTGTACGCCCCTATCAATTTTTGTGATAAGGTCATCTTTCAATCCTGCCATATTGCGAATCTCTTCGTTTCGCTTTCGGTCGGAACTTTGTTTTAACGTGATAAACTTCACAATTAACTTGTTTTCCATCAAATAAAAGGTAATTTTATTGCTTTATAACTTTTCTAGTGTTTTATTGCAATTGTATTGAACTGGGGTAATGTTTCATATGAAAGCCCGCTAAATGTGTACCAAACATGGCCCGGGCCTACTAAAGACTATTAAAAGTATATTATTAGTTTTGTTTCAAATTAATAGTGTTTTAAGTATTATAGACATTATTTGTATACTAAATTGTTGGTAATTTAAATATAACATTGGTTAGAAATTAACTGGTTTGGTAAAAGAATTTTGACATTAAATATTTTCTACCAGGCCTACGACCTAAAGTGGACGGCATGCGGCTGATGCTTTTCTAATGCTTATTTTTTTAAATTAAATGCAATTATCAAATGTTTACAAATGTCAAAAGAATTTATAAAATCATCATTAAGGTAGATTACATAAATAATATTCAATTCTAAAGTTTTTTTTACATAGGTATGAATGGAGTCACAAAACAAAAAACAGCGTGGGGGGAAGTGGACAGAAAATCAACTAAAAGCGGCCCTTGAAGCGGTACAAAAAGGAAAGATGTCACAACGAAAAGCAGCTGCAACGTTGAACGTACCAAGGCGTACATTACGAAATCATATTAAATCTGGATCTACAAAAAAGATAATTGGTCGCACTCCAGTTCTTAATAAAACACAAGAAAAAGATTTGTGTAAAAGGGTGATTAGACTTGCTCAGGTCGGTCTGCCTTTGACTTCCAAAATAGTTCGTAAACAAGCTTATGAATTTTGTAAGGCAAATAGTATACCAAATTCTTTTAATGATAATAAAAATATAGCTGGAAAAAAATGGCTGAAAATTTTTGTCAAACGAAATCCAGAAATTTCGCTTCGCAGGGCTCAACTAATGAATCCGGCAAGAGCACAGAAACTTAATAAGTATATTGTGCAACAACATTTTAATGCCATTAAAACCATTTATGAAGATCTGAATATTTGTAATCATCCGGAGCGTCTTTATAATATGGACGAAAAGGGGTGCAGATTAACAATCCACTACCAACACAAAGTATTTGCTGCCAAAGGGACCAAACGGGTACACTTCGTTGCCCAAGAACACGCAGAAAATGTAACAATTGCTATGTGCATGAACGCAACAGGAAATAGTGTACCACCAATGGTTATTTTTAAAGGCAAAAGATTGCGACCAGAGTTTTGCGATAATATGCCTCCGGGAACTTTAGTAAAGATGGGCACGAAGGGAAGCATGACGACCGAACTATTTGTTGAATTTATTAACCACCTGGGTCAATTTAAATCTCAGGGAAAATGTTTGTTAATTTTTGACGGGGCCTCTTCCCATTTGGATGCTCGAATCGTAGATGCTGCTGATGCTCATGACATTGTGCTTTATTGTTTACCATCCAATACTGCACATGAACTACAACCCCTTGATAAACCAGTTAATAAATCTTACGAACATTTCTGGGACGAAGAAGTTTTACTGTATGCATATCAGCATCCAGGTAGAAAACTTACAAAAACGCGTTTTAGCAAAATTTTTACGAAGATTTGGTCCAAGTGTACAACCAAAGAAAATATAATTAATAGGTTCCGTGCGACCGGGCTTTTTCCGTATGATCCAAATGCAATTCCTGAGGAAGCGTATGCGCCTTCAGCGCTAACGCAATTGCCCAATCCACGTGATATAGAACAAAATGTTTCAAGTATAAATGATTCCCACATCTGATAGTATGTCAGCATCACGGGCTTCTATTATTCGAAGTTCTCTTTTATCCCCAAGACGTGATAATATGTCTGATACAGATGTCACTAATTGTGAAGAAAATCCTAAAAATTTATCACCATCGATTCTAACTGAAAATGCTGCTAATGAATGGACAGGCGTCATAGAACAAAGAAATGTACAAAATCCGCAATCTTCAAATCATATTACAAAGCTAGTTGATTACAGTTCTTCTTTAGAATCCAATATGGACTTGCAAGAACAACTTCAAATGCAACCTTTTCTAAACATAAATTTTAGATATTCTTCACCTGTTCCAACTACTTGCGGACTAGTAATATACAGCCTCGTCCGAGGTTGAATTCTATTACATCTGATAGTTCTGAAGAAGAAGGCATTACTACTTTTTTAAAGAATTTTCAATATCCCTCAAAACTCATTGATATTTACACTTCATCTTCCGATTCAAACGAAGAAAATTTAAACCCAAACTTCACAGAACTTTTACCAATCTCTGAGCAAATGCAGATTCAATCTGAGGATTCGGAAGATAATTTACCGCTATTAAAATTAAAGAACGTTCCTGAACCTTTAGCCTCTAAATCACCGTTCCATAAGCAAATTCCAACACCAAATTTTGGAAAAATCAAAGATAAACCTAGACGAAAGGCGCTTAATTATATAGGTCAGAAAATTACTAAAGATTTATTTGATATTGCTAAAGAGAAGACAAAGAAAAACACTAAAAAACAACTTAAGAATAAACAAAAAAAGATGGAGGACGACTGAGTTGCACGGATAGAGGTAAAAATTGTAATCAAAATAGAAAAAATGCTAAAGTATCTGGAAGGATAACTAAGACAAAACCACAGATGAAGGGTAAGAATGTTGAAAAAAATGGTAAGAAGATCTCCAAATCACCTGACAATGTCGGTTGGTATTGTCATGGATGTGAGATAGACAAAGTAGCTACTATGCGCCAATGTCAAGAATGTAAAAAGTGGTATCACGAGGAATGTGTCGGATTAACTTTAGAAGATAAACAATTCGTGTATCCGGAGTGTAACTAAACACCTCACTATGCATCCAAAATTGAATTAAAAAAGATTTCATAAGTTCCTAAACTTGTTTGTTGATTTTTCTAGAGGTTCGTCTGATGTTTTTATAAAGCAATATTAATTTTGTTAATTTAAGTGTTTAATAAAGGCAAGAGTGTCCCATTAGGTTATCCATAAACAAAGTAAATTCAAGTTGATTTTCAATACCCCTAACAAGGCCCAGGTAAAAGTTTGCTCAAAAATCGATCACAGAATAAAGAACTTATTGCTTATTATTTGGTTACCAACTATTATACTAAATCTCTGCATGTGTGTGTAATATACTTCAATTTAGAAAGAAATTTTCGTTTTATTACAATTTTAAGTTTCGATAGATTTAAGATGGCCCATAGCCAAATTTTGGGTAATGTATTAGACTTTGTTGATTAATTTTAATTGAAACCTGTATATCCAGAACAGTATTGGAAGAAAAATTTATTTAAATATAGGTTAAGCGTAGATTTACATTAATATATTACGGGCCTTATTCGGTGACCACCTTCCTAAGATGGCCCACTACTCACGTTTTAAAAAAAGTCTTTCTTTCTATCAACATGCAAAATAACAACGCAAATTTTTGAATTTTGGATTTTTCAATAAAAAAACTTACTACTCTAATGAAGTTTTTTTTCTCTTTATATCTTCATTGTCAATTTCACAAGGTTTTGAAATTAAGTGGGCCTTAATGGGTGCCAGTACCTTATATATATATATATATATATATATATATATATATATATATATATATATATATATATATATATATATATATATATAAATTTAATAAAGTTTAAGTAGGTAAGTTAAAAATTACAGTGTTGTTCTTAAACTGTGTAGTGGCGGTTTTAGAATATCTACTACCCCATATCGTCCCATGGGCGTTGTCAGAGGCTATAGAGGAAAACTGATGACTTTGACAACAACTCAAAATAAAAAACTGCTGTTTCCAACCCGCTAGCCAAGTGTGGAAAGGAAACTACGGCAAAACCCCTATGAGCTGATCTATGGGGGATGGGGGAGGCCTATGCTCAGCAGTAGACTTTAATAGGCTGTATAGGATGTACGTATGGATGGATTATTTATCACTTGCTTTTACCAGAGACTTTGTCCGTGTCGAACTCAAACGAAAAATACCTGCAGATCTAAAATTGTGGCCTTTGGGCAAGTGGATCAATTTAAAATAAAAAAACACTTTAATCTCAGATTTATTCCACTATCACTAACTACGAGTATGTGCAATATGGGAGAATATTTAAAAATAAAAATAAAAAAAACTAAAAGATATATTAATTTTACATAAAAAAAGTCAGTTTAAGGTCAGGTATTTAAGTTATAACATGTTAAGATCGATTTTGCCTCAAAACTTTAAAGAGAGAAGATTAAATGTTTTATAACTCTTATAGTTTTTGATGTTGCTATTATTATGATTTTACAAAACAAACCCTTTTCGGATAAAATACAGCCTAAATTTACTCACTACATTTCTCTTAATCTGTTCGTCTAGTTTAATCGCAATCGGTTTGTACAGATCTAGTATCTAGACGTTTGTACTAAGTACAGACAGACAGACAGAGTAAGACAAAAGACAGTAATAGAAGGTAACTGCATTCTATTATTGTCTTCGATATTACTACACATAAATAACTCAATTTTATTTTAATTTTAATAGTTAGCCTGTTCGCGAAACAGACACTGTAGTGAAACAATTGAAATGTTCATATAATATGATTCGTGGGACCCTGTCCCATAAAAAGGTTAATATATAGATTATAATATTACAAGAATGATTGAAGGATGAAACTTTACTCTAAAGTCTAAACGTTGTTGTCTGATGGCAAAATAAGGACAGAAAACTTTCAATTTCTAGTGCAAATTTTGCGCACTAAGCACTAGATCTAGACACTAACTAAAACTAAGAATAAGATCTTTGCATTATGACTAAGATCACTATATCAGAGGTCTAGAGGTGGTGTTTAACATCAAAGAGTGAAGTCGAAGAACCTGTAAATCAAATATATAATATGATATATCGTCGGTATAATCATCTCGTTTTCGCCAGACATAACTTGGTCCGACCGGCCACAGCGTCGAGGGTGCGAAACGTCTGCTACTGCTAACTGGTCTGTCAATATCCTAGAAATATCTGCCTTAAATATCCGAGAATGTATGGATTTCATGAGGATTGATTTAAACCTTAGTATTAAAGTGATACGTAGTACAGTTATTTATTCTGTGCTAAAAGGTCGATTCTTGTCGGTAAACGTATATAAAAATATTTTTTCCACTTTGATTAACAAGGTCATAGATAATATATTATATAGGGCAGACAAGGTACCGCGCCGTGAGTGCGGAACAATAAATGATTCGTTAACTAAATCAAGTTGTAGTTTTGCTTTTTATTTAATCCGACAGACTTTTTATAAAATTACACGTAAGAAATCGAAATATTAAATTAGCTATCTTCATATTTTATTTATAACATAATTTTATTCTAGTCACGAAGAATCTTGTACACTTACTAACAACTATAAAATCCGAATTTAATTTGTATGTATGTACGTATGATCTGATCAAAAATTTAAAAGGAATATTAGAATACTTGTAGTTTATGACTTTAACTACGTAGTGCTATTATTTATTCTGAACCTTAACCCGAATATTTGTTGTGGAGGTGATGTCATTAAGTAGGCATATTTGAATGAGTCGCAGAAAATCCCAACTAGAGTAAACATTGTGCAAAAATGCATGATTTCATACAACAAGAGGATATGAAACCATCGCTCGTAGATAAATACTTTTTGATTTTTATAAATGTACCACTTCTTGCCTTCTACTATTAATTTAATAAATATGTCCGGTCATCACCTGGTTATATCGATATTAACGCGGTACACCTTCTATTTGAATAGTTTTGTATGGAATACTCTCTATGTTTCAATGGATGCAAATAATGTTTTTATTAAAATAAAATATAAATATAAACAAGATTAATATTGGTTCTTATAGATTACTTTCTGAATTAAAGAAAATTAACATTGCAATTCACATGTCTCTCTGAATGTCTCGCCAAAGTATTTTGCTGCTGCCGTTCTACAGTTAAGCATGACACTAATATTGAGCATTTTGTACATGTGATATTTTATAATTCATTCTTATTTGAAGCCATAACTCAATGTTTGAAGCCATTTTAAATCCACCACTCGACATAGGGCTTGAAAAATTGGTTATATACCCCTTTCCTCCCTATAATTTATTAATCGAGATCAATTTTTATATTTTTTTTTGTAGAATAAGGGTTGCTGTGGTTCATATATCTACATTTATTTTCTGTTAAGAGTCAAAATACAGATGCCTTGTCGCTCTTGAGGACTAAAATGAAATGCCTCGATTCCAGTAAAACGGGTATCCGGTTCTCTACATTCACCATACGAAACACAGCATTAAGCTGCTATTTTACGCTGGTATTGTATGAGAGAGTGGTCCTTCCCCGGTCGAGCCAACCCATTCGTGCTACAACTATACTACTAATATAGCTATAAAAGTACCAATAGAATTCAAAAGAACAGGAATATTGTGTGTAAATTCAAATAAATCTAATCTATCATTAAAATTATTGATTGTTTTGCGAGGTTTATATCAACTCGTATTGATTGATGATGATAAGTACAAATTTCTTTAAGTCATATCTCTAGGTAATGATTTAATTTTTTATCACAAAGAAATCATGTTAAATACGTGCTAAGGATATAATAATTTTTTGGATTACTGAGAGATTAATGGATTTAGGAAAAAAAGGCAAAAACACGAATTTCTATTAATTTATCCAACATCGTCGTCGTCACGGATCGATTGCTGGAAATAGGTTTCCCTAAAACATTTTGTCATCGTTATCCTTTAAAAAAACAATAAAATAAATATAGATAAAGACACCACAGTCAGTATCATTTTCTTCTTTTACTAACTTCCAAGTGGGAACTTATTATTTAATTATTAATGGGTCCGATTTTGCAAATTGGAAATTTTAACATATCTCCACGTTTGAAGGTCTTTAGAGTCGAATCGTATGATTTTTAAGAGGATGTCCGTATGCATACACCCATGTACCTACGTATGTGTGTATGTATGGATATTTCGAGAACAAAGAGTGATATTGACATGGGAACAGTTTCATTTAACACATAATTATGTAACTTAGACCTCATTAAATTTTGAGCAAAATCGGTCAAGTCGTTTTTTGTGCCGAATGAAAAATCGTATAAAATATTAAAACGTATGATTTTTCCTATTCTTTCCACTGGGAAGTTAGTCGTGTGGGCCTTTCGGTTCACACTTAGACCACGTTTTTAAATAACTAATTTACAATACCAGGACTAGGAACTCTGTCTGTATTGAGAGTTCTGGATTCTGGTTGTACTGCGATTACGTCACAGTAGTTATTATTAGCGTAGTCCCAATATTTGGCGTTATATTGTTATCATGCCTTTCATACTATAATATATATATATATATATATATATATATATATATATATATATAAACCTATCTTTTGAATTTTATTGCATTTTATAACAATATCATTTTACAAACAACGCAACGTAAGCGTTACGCGAGGCACAAGTGTGTTACATAAGGGCGAAGATTCTTGTACGAAGTAGGTATATTTGCCTGCGTAACTTAATACTATTGGGAACTTGTTGCACTGACGAACTGAAATCTCCAAAGCCGATCATATTATTACAGAAATCGACCAGATATTGTCCCTATGAATGTTCTAGTCATTGTTTATAGTCTCGTGTACTAACAGCTGGGACTGTCCCAACTGGTAGGTACAACAAGCAACTAGAGTACCTGATGCGGATGGACATAGCCAACTGCCTCGACCTTCTGCTTACGTCCGATCCAGACAGGTACAATGTCAGGTTATCTCACCCTTGGGAACTTCTGACCACTGTCTGGAGAAATTTGTGTCGTTATATTCCCCACCCAACTACGATTTCCACGGTGTGCGGCGCGTGTGGTGATACAGTCAGATTGGGATAAGATGCGGCATTTCTTTGCATCTTATCCTTGGCGGCAGGTCTGTTTCTCGTCTGAAGATCCATCGAGCTGCACGGATATCATAAACGATGTGATACGTCAAGCGATGAAGTATTTCATCCCCTTTGCTGACGTGCCCATTGGTGGAAAAGCTCGGCCATGGTTCAACGCCAAGTGAGCACGTGCTGAAAAGCACAAGCCTATGGCGTACTTATCCTGGGTCGATGCTCGAGACCGCAAGGTCCGGGTGTTAGCCTTAAGAAGAGAACCTTTATCCAAGCCGCCAAGTCTTGCAAAAAGGCGTTACGGCAAGCTAGTTTCGACCGCATTAAACGCATCGGTACAAAGCTCTCTGTCAAACCATCTGGAAGTAGAGCTTTTTAGTCTTTCTGTCGGTCTAAACTGCCTCTGCTGGTAAAACCAGATGACCTCACTAGCGCATGCTCCTAAAGAGAAAGCGGATTTATTTGCTTCTCTTTTTGCTTGTAATTCGCGTCTGGACAGTAGCAACAGCGTACCACCTCAATTACCTCACTGCGGTACCTCAATGTCAGAGGTCCGTATCACCAACAAGGAGGTTCTTAAAACCTTGCGAAGTCTAGATGTGAACAAAACTAGTGAACCTGATGGTATACCGGCTATAGTTCTAAAGGTCTGTGTCTCTGAGTTGTCTCATGTGTTAACGCGCATGTTCCTCTTCAGGACTGGAATAGTTCCCAAATCTTGGAAGCTGGCTAATGCTTAGCCTGTGCCTAAAAAAGGTAGCCGTGCCGACCCTGCCAACTATCGGCCAATTTCAATTACCTCCGTACTCTGCAAGATTATGGAGCGTATATTGAACGCCCGCTTAATGTCATACCTAGAACGAAATGACCTCCCTAGTGACCGGCAATACCTTATAGCGTATGCCACACGCGTATGGGGCGAGGCAATCGAGAACAGTGGGGAAGCACTTGCTGTTTCCTTTGATGTCTCGAAGGCCTTTGATAGAGTTTGGCACGCTAGCCTTTTGGGTAAGCTTATGGTCTGATTAAATGGATAAAGGATTTCCTGAGTGAACGTCATCCGATCCTGTGGTGACTGACGCCGGTGTTCCTCAGGGGTTCGTTCTCTCCGCAACTCTCTTCCTGCTGCATATTAATGATCTGCTTATGCCCGGTATCTATGGGTATGCAGACTATAGCACAGTTGTGTGGAGACATATCAAGCAAGTGCTTGGGCCAGTCAGAAAGAGAGGCTATGATTGAACGTGTGAATTTCACACTACAGGCAGTCTCCGAATGAGGCGATGCCAATCTCGTGAGATTCAACGCCTCCAAAACACAAGTGTCTTTTCACCGCTAAAAGAAGCCTTGGCTCCTACTTTACGGAATGTATCCTTGGAGTACACCGACCGCTTTCAGTTGTTAGGGGTTGAATTTTCTCCGAACTTCAACTATGGGTGGTTCATTGAGTCCAAAGCCAAAGTAAACCGCAGGGAAACTTGGTGTTCTTGCAAAGGTGCGGCGGTACTTCACGCCGGGACAGCTCCTTACCTTATATAAAGCGCAAGTCCGGTCGTGCATGGAGTACTGCTGTCACATATGGGCTGGTGCTGCAAAATGCCACCTGGCAGCGTTGGACTCAGGGCAAAAACCTGCTAAGAGGCTCATTGGTGACCTTGATTTGGTTGGAATCAACCTTGTCAGCCTCGAGCACAGGCGCAGAGTAGCCAGCCTCTCGGTATTTTATATGATACATTTCGGAGAGTGTGCGCAGGCACGCTTTAATTCCTTCCTCTCCTTTCCACCATTAGACGACCAGACGGTCGGCGGGTCTTTTTTGTTGTCGATATTCCACGCATTAGAACCAAATGGTTTACTTTAACATTTTTAATTCGTGCAGCAAAGGAATGGAATAATTTGCCGGCGTCTATCTTTCCGTCCGAATATAATCTGGGCGTCTTCAAGGCAAGTTTAAATAGGCATTTTTACGCTAAGACTGTCCGATTTAACATCTTAAGCTGCCTCACCACTTACCACCAGGTGGGATTGTGGTCAAGCACTGGCTTATAAAAATAAAAAAAAGTCTTACAATTTCATTAATATTGTAATAACATTTTATTAACTCTTCTTTTGCAAAAGTTAACTTTCTGAATATTTTTTTTGACATTACATATTTTCATATTTAGCTTGGTCTAGAGTCCGAAACCTTCGTTTTGGACTAATGTCTGTCTATGTTCGTAAGTTTCGGACTAGTTTTATTCTACGCATAGTGAAGAGTTGAGGACGCATTTAGTTAAATTTGTTTTACTCTAAAGAATAAAATAAAAACAAATTCTGACCTAAAAATCAAGATTACAGTAAGCCAAATATGCGCCCAGTTAACACGATTTCGGTGAAACTGATGACGCAGCATCCTCTTGTGAACCGGTTTAAGTTTCACTACCTCTGTTACCTAACACTTGGAGAAAAGGCTCTAAATAACAGTAAACATACAAAAAACTAAAATTTACGTGTTTTGTAATATTCACTAACAATGGGAAGTCACCTTGCTGCTAAACATTGCGGCGACATCTGAAAGCGTGGCGGCACAGATTAGTATAATAATAGTTACCGCGCTATGTAAGGAGCGGTCTGATTGTTGTATGTGACATTTAACCTTAAATTTCTATTCTTACATAATGTAATTTTTTATGTAATACGAGTATCACATCTAGAAAATAGTTGTTATAGAAATTTTATTTTTTACTGGCCCTCACCCGCGACTTCGTCCGCGTAGAACGTTTTATGTTTTTTGCAAGTAGGTCAATTACTGATAAGCAACTTTAAACGCTATTTTGTCCAATTATTTCGGAAACTTTGTGCGATATGGTAAAATATTAAAAATAAAAATTGAAAATCTATTTATTTTACGTAAAAATGTCTTCCTAAAAGTCTATTCTTTACGTAGCGTCTATTATCATACATTGTTGAAGATTGAAGGAATATTTTTAAATCTGTAAAATTTTACGGATAACTGAATTTAAAAACTACTAAATTTTAAAATACATCTTCTAAAATTACGGCGCCTCTAAACTGCCTTCTTCGCTGTCTTTTATTTTTTAATGAGTATTCTTTGCTAGAATTCTGTTGCAATTCATGCAAGAAAATTAGTATCCTCGACCAAGAAAAATATACAAGGCCAAACGCCATCGAATTATTACTATCGTATTATTGAATTTTTCGTTTGGAAAAATATATAACATTATTTTTAACCAATAATTTGGAATCAGCAGTACGATTGAATAACACCGGTTGACTTCGATTTATTAGCCGATGTCTTTTTACTATTGGTATCTTATTTGATGTTCATCCGTTACAACCCAACGATTTAAATAGTTAGATGCATTGAGTTATACAAGACTAGAGGAGCAAACCACATTACCGCGCGTCGAAAAAAGTGTAACCACTATCCAAACGCGACGACGTAGCTTTGAAACTAATAACAATTTTAAGTAAACATATATCTATCTCACTTACACAAGTTGCGAAAACAATATCGTCGTCGTAAGATTAGAAAAAGATAGACACACAAACATGCAATGGCGGGTTGGTGTGGCTTACTATATGAAATTTTACCTAAAATACGCAATAAAAATGAGTTTTTTTTTAAGCTGCAGTTAATTGTTTTTATATTAAAAAAGTATATTTTATTTTAAAATCTTTATTACGTCCCCTTAGAAAAAAAGGGATACAAAGCTTATCAGATAAATAGAAGTAAACATAATGATGAAATAAAACGTATTTTTATGGTTCTAATAAATCAAACAATAAAAATAGGTATCTAATAAAATATAATTAATATAAAATGTATACGAAATTATAAATAATATAAAATTATTAATATAAAATAGGTAATAAAATATATTTAAAAGATAATTCAAGAATAAACTAAAATAAGAATAATTAATTATATTGTATGAAAGTTAAAACGTAGTTTTTATTATAATTTCCAAAATATTTAAAATCGGAGGTAACAAATTAACTTACTCCATTAATTATATAGTCTCCCATTAATGTAGGATAATCACAAATGCGGAAAAGTGGCAACATTGAACCTAAATGGCAATATTCGATATTTTATTTAATTTTTTAGTGTTTTAAACGTTAATATGAATATATAAATTAAAACTTACGTATGGAAAGTGATTCCGCTTGATTTATTATGTTTTTGTGACCTTGAAACGCATTCTTTCACTACGCATTTACCCATTTTTTGTTGTGAATCGTTCGGCTTAACTCGGACGGCGTCACCTTGAACACTGAACCGACGTTCGCTGAGTATAAGGCTGTGGCCTTATGTGAAGTGACAACGCTTTGGCGCGGAAATTACTTATCTAGTGTAACATATAAATCAATGGTTAGATGCGTCTTCACATTGAAAACTGTGGCATTATTTTTGGATGTGTTCGTTTGCAAGACGCTAACGCGCGCACACTAATGCAATAGTGTCATCTCTTATTATCTTACAGAAATTGTGTATATTTCTTTCTCTGTCGCACAAATGAGCACTGATTGCGAATGAGTGAGCTCACTCATTTGAGTATGTACACATTTCGGAGCGGTCATACTATGGTAAAGGCGTATCTAACTATTTAAATCTTTGTTACAACCTATAAAAGTCCACTCCTGAACAAGGGCCTCACTCATAGAGGGTTGTCAGCCGCAGCCTTTCTATTATTTTAGTTGTTATCAGGAAGACGCTGCTGCCCATCTCCTGTTTCAACTTCTCTCTGTCGTCTCTTACGACACCCTCGGGACGATATGGGGTCGTGGTAATTCTTATACCAAAACTACACTGTCTTTTATTATAGCTCAAGGTCATCCGGTTAATATGGTCACTTTATTATAACTCAAAAACCACAGCTGTGTACGCATAAATGGATCTTTATTAGTGAATCAAATAAAGGGTCAAAAGGGCGCCGCCCTGTCGACGCCATTTTAGCAGTTACATTATAGTACCTAAATATTTTAGTAGATTTTAGTATTGTGTAGTGTACTTAGTTTTTTTTAAGTTGATTTTCCGAAGTGCTCCTAATTATTGCCAAAGCTTTTTTTGCTATTGTTTTTTTTCTTATTATATTAGTTATACTCGTAGTGTACGACTTTGTGTTTTTGTCTCCATCCACCTGCTAGTTTTGGTATTATATGACGCGGCAAAGCTTAAAGTGACCATATTACCCTCACGTACCTTATTTGATGATACAAAGTTTTATTAAAAAGATAATGCAGTTGAGGAGTGAATCCAATCGACAAAATGATACCTACGCGGTGAATCACATTTTGTGAAAAGCGCAATTAATTGTGATTCGTATGATCTTTAGCGGCATAAAAATTACTTTACTTAAATATTAGGTTTCTAGAAATAATATTCTTAAAAATATATACGACAGCGTAAAGTTGTAAATAATATTGACAGACGCATGTAACTAAAACGACTCTCCCGCGTAATGATCACGCTCAATTGCGAAAACTAGCATTAATTAGTAGAATGAATGCTGCACTGTTTTGTATTTAAACATATTATACCACATTTATTTCTACTAAACTAAGTAATAAAACTTGCTAGTTTGCAAGTGACTGGATCAGCAATGGCCGCTAAATCAACTTAGAAAATATTGTTTATAAGCTTACGAAATGTCGCGTAGGATTTCCGTACTCGTTTCATTAATTACAGCAGACTGCACCCGTCGAGCGAAAAATTTTAATCAGCACTCAGATGCCTAAACTAAATTCGTACCTTTTGGCATTAATTAATCCAACAAGCTTTGGGATTGGTTAAACATTGAATTATAATGGTATTTATAGACTTGTTCCATCATCATAATTCCTTGTAGATTTGACTTTAAGTATTAGTTCGATTTTAATTTGTTATTTAGGAAAATTATATCACTTAAAAAAATAGGTGCAAATTATGAGTTATGAGTAAACTATAAGTTTTATGAAATTAACGTTAATCTATATAACATGTGAAGTTCGCCAAAATGCACTGGAGCAGCGCGGCGTACCTACACTTCCTTGCAGCAGTGGGACGCATAACATTGCTGGTATGATTATGATTCTAAAACTAAAGAAAATTAATGCTACATTTGTACGAATCTTTCATCTTCAAAATATTGTATTGACAACACTGTAGATATGTATTATTTTCAAGTTTTAATAAACAAGAACACCTTACGCAGAAGTTATGGCAGTTGCCTCAAGCATTTTAGGTCAGCTAATATAATTGCTCTGTAAAACTGTAATGCAAGTTGTTACTTACTGAAAGCTAAAATAATCTTGATTGTAAAATATTGATCAAAGCCCGTTACCGTTGCAAAGCAGGGGCCGGAGCGCGGATTTGCAGTGATTGTTTATATCGTTGCGAAATAGTTAGATCAGGTGTGACCTCAATTATTAAAATATTAGTGTGTAGGTAGTTCTAGAATGTTTATCTAAGTCTCACGTTATTATACATTAGCCTTCAGAGATAATCAAAATAATAAATTTGTATTGCTGTACTTTGTTTAAAAAAATTAAATTCTTACGTCGGAAGAGTATTAACCCCTCTTGAGCATTATACCCGGTGAGTAGAGGTACATCAGACCCAGGTAACGAGTCTCTGGGACTTCTTGTAAGGAAGGCATCAGGTCCGTCTGGTTCAAGGACTGGCAGGAAGGGCAAGGCCACCGTGCCCTGCAGGTCGGCGGTTTTCCCCGGCGCCGCGGCGATTCGCGCCCCGGCTTTCACCAGCAGCTCACTTGGTGTTGCTCTTAAGTATCCTGAATTAAATATTTTATTACATTATAGATTGTTACAATGTAACAACATTACATCGCGAAATGTTTGATACGCGTCTCTATAGCATAATATTTTATAGTCATTTAAAGGAATAGAAATGGAAAGAAAAATGCGTAAATAATTAAACACCAAAAGATGAATTGAACGTAGCTTACTATTATATTTCACAGCTTAATTGTATTGGATGGTAAACAGGACTCAAAAATGTTATGTCTACCGTAACGTTAGTTGTTGAATTATACAAGATATAAATTGAGTATCGTTGTTACTCGATATTTTATGTGGTAGACCATAACGCAGCAAAAGTTCTTCTGCAATTTCTTTAAGGAATGTTAGCGTAATCGCAAGTTCATCGTTGTGCGGTTACTTCATTAAGTGCACACTATTCGACCTAACATTATGTAGTAGTGCCTTCCAACGGATAAGTCTTAAGATGAACATGTACAAAACAAAGATCATGTTTAATGTCCATGTCACACCTATGCCGGTAGTTGTTGGTAGCACTATGCTCGAAGTTGTTCACGAGTACGCTTACCTGGGACTAGTAGTCCGACTAGGTAAGTTCAACTTCGGCCGAGAGATTCAACTCGTCTGGACTCGTCTGGGTCTGGGCAGCATTCGGAAAATTACGATACATCTTCTCGTCTACTATACCTACCTCAAAACCTGAAAACGAGACTGTACAACCAGTGCGTGTTGCCAGTGATGACTTATGGAACTGAGACGTGATCCTTTACTGCTGGCCGTATGAGGACGCTTAAGGTCGCTCAGCGAGCTATGGAGAGGGTTATGCTCGGGGTTTTCGTGATAAACTTAGAAATGAGAATATCCGCAGTAGAACTAGAGTGACCGACACAGCTCAACGAATTAGTAAGCTGAAGTGGCAATGGGCCGGTCATATAGCTCGAAGAACTGCCAATCGATGGGGAAAAAAGGTTCTCGAGTGGCAGCCTCGTACTGGTAGGCGAAGTGTAGGGCGATGCCCTACTAGATAGAGCGACGACCTGGTAAGATATGCAGGAAGTCGATGGATGCAAGTGGCTCAGCACCGTCCTTTGTGGCATTACTTGGGGGAGTCCTATGTTCAGCAGTGGACTTGTGAAGGGCTATAATGATGATGATGATGTATTAGTAGCATCTTTAACACTGAAAACCCATTCCTCATCGTTTGAACCCTGTAGTAATGAGATGGATCTCTGATAATATGCAGTTGACTGGAATGTAATATACCCGCTGATTTTTGATTTTTCGATTTCTTTTACGCAATAAATTCTGCTAAACCTCACTCTGCGTAACACGTATAATTTACAATTGAACGTCGTTGAATACCTAGACTTTATCACTATTCTAAGATATGGGACGAACATGACGCTATTCATATTTTATCTTATTTGGAAATTATAAATATTTTCTTACCGCTTGAACCTAATATAATGAGATTAAGATCTCGTATGTTGTGTTGAAATAATTAAAAAAATATAACCCCGGCAATACATGTTGGCCGAGCCTCAGCCAACACGAGCGTAGGCAAATTGATACAAGGCGAGTGCTACAGTCTACACGTTGGTCAAGTTCGAAAAACACCAATTCCAAGGCCAATGTTCACGAGTTTTTGTGGAGCTATCCACACGTTGGCCGTAATTAGTCGTCATTGAGAATTGGTATCATATGGACGACGTAAAAGTTATTGCAGCTTCTGCTATTTATTTAATTACTGCATATAATTATTATGTCAGTGTACTCCGCAGTAAAGTTAAAAAACTTAAAGATGTCCTCGTTGGTATTGTGACATTGTCAAAATTATTTTAACGTTGCAACTTCATTAAATCAATATCTTGCCGGGATGGACGCCTAGCTGTAAACTGACATGGGCGACTAACATATGGAAGTGAGTTGCCGAGTGCAGGCGAGCGCCTTTGATTTGTGCAGAAAAACCAGCACTGTTCCAAAGTGGACGAGTCGTATAGAGTGATCCGGATTGGCGGCAAGGCACGCCAAACGAACCGTATACGGGTTGACGTTCGCCTGCACTCGGCCTGCTAGGTGAGTGTCGATGAACAATGGCGAGGCTGGACAATGGACTATCTACAGGTCTATAGTATAGACGAAGCGAGAAGAGCGAAGGCGAGCACCAACGTACAGACTATATATATATATATATATATACATACATACAACGTATCCCAAAATTCAACGATAAACCAACACCGGAGGATAGACCTGCTCCGGACTAATCGGGGAAAAAAAGAAAAGAAAATATATCCCAATTATATTTTAAGTTATATAAAAAAAATGAAATTCTTCAGAAATTGAGACCGTTTATGATATTTTTCACTACCATGACCATAATTTTTTTAATATTTGTTTCTTTTTTTTATAGGCAACCTGGATAGCACTGCTATCTACCACAATTCTTAAAAAATCCAGAATAACTCTTGTTTTATCACGAAAATTAATGAAACTTATTTAATTCCCTAAATTGTTTGAAGACTTTTACTTTTAACCAAATTTAACATATCGTGTTGTAAAAAAAGTATGAACACTAGTATGGCAAGTTTTTTTTTAAAAATTGACGCAACTAACCAACATTACAAAATGGTATAATACTCTAGGAAAACAAGTTATAAAAAATATGGGTCTATTATTTCTTAACAGGGGCCAAATTCCTTAAATTGTAATTGTCAGTAATCACTTTTACTACATGCACAAAATGGGTTCTTGTTACAATTTCTAGGAATTTTAATGGGGCATACATACCTTAGATGTTAGAGAGAGATAGATAGATAGAGATATTTACGTTGATAGAGATATTTACGTTAAAAAGAGACAACAACAGGGCAGGTAGAGAAGCTGTTATTATTCTCAGCAAGTTAGTTCAGTACGCTCTGCTCCTTTGTTTACTGCGCACCATTCCCAATTCAACTTACGTGGCTCTCGTACATACTATCGACTTTTGGCTTGGCTTTTTGGACTGGAATCGACCTGCAAACTTAACTGGCCTGGCATTATTTGGACTAGAAGTGATCTGCAAACTGAACTGACCTGGCATTATCTTGGACTACGATTGTGTGTTTTGTGATTTAGATTTCTGGCGCATTTTGGACTGTTTGGCGTTTAACTTGCCGCAACCGTACACACCACAGGAATACGCTAAAATGCATTTAATCTATGGAGAATGCCGATGTAATGCTAACGCTGCTAGCGGACTGTGTCGAGAAAGATACCCAAACGCTCAAAGATATTCTGATTATCGAGTGTTTATTAATATGCATCAAGCGTTTTCGGAGGTTCGTATGCCATCCAATAGGAGAAGCGCTGGAAGACCTAGATTGGATCGTGATGAAGAAGTTCTCAATGAGATAGAAAATGATTCGACTACTTCGGTACGTGCCATAGAAGAAGCTACAGGAGTTCCGAAAAGTTCTGCACATCGAATATTAAAACGTCACAAGCTTCACCCATATCACTACAGGCGTGTGCAGACGTCATTACCGCGGGACTATCCGCTACGAGTCACATTTTGCCGTGTGATGCTGCAAAGACACAGTGAAGATCCCCAATTCCTAGACAAAATTCTATGGTTGGATGAAACAACATGCAAGAAAGATGGGTATTTAAATCTTCACAACCTACATAGTTGGAGTAATGAAAATCCGCACTTGATGAGACAAGACAAATCCCAATATCAATTCAAGGTTAACCTATGGACCGGCATATTAAATGGAAAAGTAATTGGGCCCTTTGAGTTACAAGGAAACTTAGATGGCAATAGTTATTTAAACTTTTTACAAAATGACTTGCAAGAATTGTTAGACGACGTGCCCTTAAGTGATCTCCAAAACATGTGGTTCCAAAATGACGGTTGCCCAGCACATTATGCCCGTCCTGTGCGAGAATATTTAAATCAAGAGTATCCAGGGCATTGGAATTGGCGACTTGGTCCTATCTCATGATCACCCCGTTCACCCGATTTGAACCCCCTGGACTTCTTCTATTGGGGTTGTCTTAAAAACAGGGTCTACTCAAAACCCATTGCGACATTGGACGAGCTTCGTCGAAATATCACTCAGGCTGCTGATTACATTAATAGCAGAAGATATAAAAATAATATTAATAGCAGAAGATATGCAAGACAAATAAAACGATCATTTTTAAGGCGATGTCGTGCATGTATTAATGCTGGTGGCAAACGGTTCGAACATTTGCTATAATGTTAATAACTTAATAAATTACACGTGAAACTGTTTGTACCATTTGTTTTGAAATATTAAACATTTTTCAAGAACTAATGCTTTTATTACACCCGACCGGCATTTGGCCCCTGTTAAGAAATAATAGACCCATATTTTTTTATAACTTGTTTTCCTAGAGAATTATACCATTTTGGAATGTTGGTTAGTTGCGTCAATTTTCAAATAAACTTGCCATACTAGTGTTCACACATAGTATGGCAAGTTACACGGTGTTGATGGGAGACTTCAACGCAAAACTAGGCACAAGAGAAAGCGGTGAGCTGAAGGTAGGGAAATTTGGAGTAGGGCAACGGAACCGAAGGGGCCAGCAGCTGGCCGACTTCATGGAGAAAAAGGGTCTCTTTATGATGAACTCTTTCTTCCAGAAGCGGCCCCACAGGAATTGGACCTGGTCGAGCCCCGATGGTTCGACAAAAAATGAGATTGACTTCATTATGACGACCAGACGCCAACTGTTCAGTGATGTCTCAGTGATCGCAAGGGTGAAAACTGGCAGTGATCACCGAATGGTTAGAGGCACTCTGAACCTAAACGTAAAGTTGGATAGGTCTCGTCTAATGAAGTCAAAGCTCCGTCCCCCTCGTGCTCTAATCCAGAATCCCGAAACCTTTCAGCTCGAGTTACGTAACCGCTTTCAGTGCCTAGAAGATTGCAATGCAGTGGACGATATGAATGAAAAGCTCGTGGAAACTGTCATACATTTAGATTACTACATTTAGATACAAATTACATACTGATGAATAATATTTTTTGATCTTATTGACATAATAGAAAACACTGAACTGGTTATTTGAATAAAAAATCATGAGTGCAATTAGTTTATTTAAAATTTTCGTATTTTTAAAAAATATTAAAAAAGGGCTCGAAATAATAGATTTTCTCACAAAAGAAGGTAACTTGAAAAAAAAGGAAAAAAATCGGAACGGAACCCGGACGCGAACCAAGGCATTACGATTTCGCCGCTCTATATACAATTGAGCCATTACGATCATTAACACAGTGTCAAAATTTACCTTCTTATATTGTAGCAGTTTTTCATTGCCTGAAAACACGGACAAAAAAACATTTTCTAAAAATAAATCCTAGCTAGATCGTATTATTGCCCCCGAAACTCCCTGGATACAAAATTTTATGAAAATCGTTGGAGCCGTTTTCGTATGTAGTCGTATGTAGCCGTTTCGTATAAAACATAAACACTCACGCCTGTCACCCAGAGGGGTAGGCAGAGACTACGGACTTCCATTTGGCACGATCCTGACATACCTCTTTCGCCTCCTTTACATCCATATATCTACGCATACATGCTCGTCGGTTAAGGGTACTTCTAACGTGGCCCATTTTCAAAATATCGCCAATTTGGTCGATAAACTTTTTTCTTGGGCGTCCCTTTCCGACTCGGCCATTCACATCTGCCATATAAATTTGCTTTGTCACTCTTTCCTCATTCATTCTTTCTACCGAAGCATTCCTTTCTTAATCCTGGTCACAACATCATCTTGCATACCACATTTATCTCTTATCACGCAATTTCTCACCCTGTCATTCAGATTAAACCCTAGCATATTCCTTAAAGACCGCATTTCTACAGCATTTATTCTACTTTCGTGCTTCTTCTGCCACACCCAGCTTTCACTACCATACATTAAAGTAGGGACTAACACAGCATTATGAATTACCATACGTGCCTGTTTTGACACATTCTGGTTCTTCACAATAGAGTGTAGTGCCCCATTCACTCTATTCCCTGCATTTACTCGTCGTTCTATTTCCCTATCATATCTACCATCCCTGCTAAATACACATCCCAAATACACAAACTCATCCACTTGCTCAATTAACTCTCCTTCTATTCTTATTTCACATACCGTTTTGCTTTCTTCTCTTTCAAAAACCATCACTTTCGTCTTACTTGCGTTCACTTTCATTCCCCTTTCTTTCAATTCCCAGTTCATTAATGTAACTATCATTTGCAACTCTGCCGCCGATGACGCAAGTATGACTTGATCATCGGCATACAAAAGGCATTTGACGGTTAACTCGCCCATTCTTAACCCACATTCTTCATCTTTCAAAGTTTGCAAACACCGGTCCATAAATAGGTTGAACAGCCAAGGGGAAGCTACACAGCCCTGTCTGACACCTTTTTGGATGCCAAACCAGTCCGAGTAGACCCCATTGATCCTGACACAAGCACTAGAGTCCCTATAAAGAGACCTTAATGCCTGTATCAAACCAGCGCTCAACCCATATGAGTTCAGTGTTTGCCATAACACATTCCTGTCCACTCTGTCATAAGCCTTTTCCAAGTCCATGAACGCACAAAAAACTTTCTGGTTTTTGGCCAAAAACTTCTCCGCAATCATGCGCATGGAAAAGACTTGATCTGTACACCCCATTCCCTTTCTAAAACCCGCTTGCACATCCCAAATTTTTCCATCAGTTTCTTTCATAACTCTTTCAATTAACACCTTAGCATACAGTTTACCCACAATACTAAGCAAGCTGATACCGCGGTAGTTTTTGCAGTCCTGCTGTGACCCTTTTCCTTTATATATTGGTACTATAACTGCTTTACACCAGTCATCCGGTACCCGTTTTAATTCCCAACATAAATTAAACAAGGTGTACAGCAGGCCTGCCACCACTCCCTCTCCAGCCCTTAGCATCTCGAGTGATACTCTATCATATCCAGCTGCCTTACCTGCCTTCATGCTTTTCATTGCTTTCATTATTTCATCTACACTTATCTCCATACCCCTTTCCACTTCTTTCGGAATTTCTAGTTCATTTAATTCATACGACTCTTCACTCATAAACACGCTTTCAAAGTATTCCTTCCATCTGTTCTGTTCCGTTTCGCATGTTTTCGTATATGTAACGTTTTCGACCGTCATTGCTAAGGGAAGCACATAAGTTGCATTTATCTGTTAATCCTCCAGACCGAATTTCGGTCACGGCGGCCTGCCTCAACGAAGACTAGCCATCGGCGCAGGACAGGATTATAGTGCCCAAGTGTATGCGCAAGGTGCACTCTCTATTCCTTCACTCTCATAATCCGATGGGACGGTAAACTGACACGACCAGAGAGAGATCAGGTGCAGTTTCGTGGTTACTTGGAAGGGAAGGCCAAATTGGCCTCTAAAAAGCTTAGCGTGCTCAGCAGAGCGGGACAGTATTTCATGCCGGCACACCGCCTGCAACTTTACAAGGCGCAGGTTTGGCTTCACATGGAATACTGTTCCCATCTCTGGGCTGGGGCTCCCCAGTACCAGCTCCTTCCACTTGACCGCATCCAGCGCAGAGCGGCTCGAATCGTCGACGACCGAGTGCTTTCCGATCGGCTCGATTCACGGGCGCTGCGAAGAGATGTTGCATCTCTTTGCGTATTTTATCGCATCTATCACGGGGAGTGCTCTGAGGAATTGTTCGGATTAATCCCAGCCGCCAAATTTCGTGAACGCACTACACGAAAAACGTCCCGATACCATCCACACCATCTGGATGCTTGGCGGTCCACCACTGTACGTTTCACAAGGAGTTTTCTTCCACGTACAACCTCTCTATTAGTTTACCACCGGCGATTTTTCCGGACCGATACGACCTGGGGACCTTCAAGAAAAGAGCTTACTCCTTTCTAAAGGGCCGGCAACGCACCCGCAATTCTCCTGGTGTTGCGGTTGATCATGGGCGGCGGTAGTCACTTAACATCAGGTGAGCCGCATGCTCGTTTGCCCCTTCTTCTATAAAAAAAAGGTGCAGGTCCAACGGCTTTACGTGCTTTCCGAGGCACGGGGGTTAGACACCGCCAACTTCTTGACTCCGGGAGAATTTCTTGACAGAAAAACACAATAATTGATTTTTTTTGGCCCGACCCGGGATTTGAACACAGGACCTCATGATCGCACTACTACAACCACTAGTCACTAGACCAACGAGGCATTTATCTCTACAAAAATATCAAATACAAAATCACATGCAGAATATAAGTAGAATACCTACATAGTACACACCAGTGAAATCAATTTTGTTTATAATGTGCTTTTCACATACGAGAAAATTTAACCATTTTATTACTCAGTCACGACGGTTTTCTTAGTGCCGAACTATAAACGCCTGAACAAAAACACAATATTTATTTCTAAAAATAAAATTGCATTTTTTTGTGTAAGTTTTGAGAATATGAATAGCTCTGTTCATGTTTTTAAACAAAAAATAATAAAATTTATTTTAAATTAGATTCCCACTCTGGCTTCTTCTGGGTAAGACCCATTAATGTGGCTTGTATATTTATTATATCAATTTTCCACATATTCTAAATCACTACTGGAATTGCTCTCTATCCATTCGTCAAGTTTCCTCACAACCGGTCCAGCCATCCCGATGATTAGCCCGACGGACAGACGGATAAAAAGTTCACACATCGCTACTCGTTTAATGCGATACAAATAACACCTTGAGCTCGATAAAAAGCAGTTATTTTGATATTACGAAAGAACTTCAATTTTGTTTATATGTATAGATAATGTAAATATGTATTATACTTAGTATCATTACTACTACTTATTATCATTATTTATTATTCTATCGCACAAATCTTAAGCCGACTATACATGTTGTCCGAGTGAAGGCGAGCACCAATATAGAGTCTGTAATCTATCTATATAGATAGTATATAGTGTAATCTATCTATATATATACATATATATATATATATATATATATATATATATATATATATATATATATATATATATATATATATGCCTCTCACCCAGAGTGGTAGGCAGAGACTACAGACTTCTATTTAGCACGATCCTGACATACCTCTTTCGCTTCCTCCACATCCATATACCTACTAGTACTCTTAATATGGCCCTATTTTAATATATCACCAATTTGGTCGACAAACTTTTGCCTAGGGCGTCGCTTTCCGACTCTTCCATTCACTTCTGCAACATATATTTGCTTTCAGTGTCAGTCTTTCCTCGTTCATTCTTTCTACATGAACAAACCACCGCAGTATTCCTTTCTTAATCCTGGTCACAGGATCACATTGCAAACGACACTCTTCTTTTATCACACAGTTTCTCACCCTGTCACTCAGATTCAGCCATAGCAACTCCTTAGCGACCGCATGTCTACTGCATTTATTCTATTCTCGTGCATCTTCTGCCACACACAGCTTTCACCGTGCGTCAAACTAATCAGAACTGTGAATTGCCATACGTGCCTTTTTTGACCTTTTCACAATAGAGTGTAGAGCCCTATTTTCTTAATTTTCTGCGAATTGGCTTTCGAAAACGTTACTGTTTTTGTAATCAAATTTTTTATGGCATTGGGTGACTATATACATCCACATTTATCCTCAACTAAGAATCAAAATGCAAATGCGTTGTCACCCCTGAGGATTAAGATGGAATGCCAAGATTCCACTAAAAAGCGTCTCCGGTTCTCTACACTCACCATACGAAACATAGCAGCATTACGCTGCTATTTTACGCTGTTATTCTTTGAGAGCGTGGTCCTACCCCGGTCGAGCCGACCCATTCGTGCTACAACCATAATATAGCTGCAGCGTGGCTCTACGTATAAAAGTTCTTTTACATCATTCCTTTATACTCTTATTTTAGTGTTTTCGTTATCGCCAACTATATTATATGGTTTTTTATTGTCCTGTTTAGTGATAGTCTAGTATAGTTTCCGTGTTTTTAGATAGATATTTTCTTTCGGTAAACTGGAGTGACAAACGGACGTCCATGAACACCTGCAACCAACTTCAAACAAAGCAGGCTACAGATGCGTAGCACGTCTCAGGACTATACTGGAATGTCTTACAGCCTGTTATTAATTCTATACCCTACAGAATAAAATACAATATTGCAGGCACTGATGCTTGGCGGCAGAACTACATAAGAGAGTGTTATACGGACGGATTCATAGGCAGAAAATAACTTTTATACGTGGTCGAGCCATGCTGCAGATATATACCAACGTCAAATAGCAGTTTAATGCTGCTGTGTTTCGTATGGTGAGTGTAGAGAACCGGTGACCCTTTTTACTGGAAACGAGGCATTCCATCTAAGTCCTCAGGGCTGGCAACGTATTTGCATTTTGATACTTAATTGAAGATAAATGTAGATGTCTATGGGCCACAGCATTCAGTTACCATCAGGTGGATTGTGTGCTCGTTTGTCACCCATATTCCTTAGAAAGTACTCTGGCCACCTGGTGTCCATCATGTCAATTTTAATAACTGCGTACCAATAACCCATAGAGTAAACTCACGGTACCAAAATTCTGTTTCCTACAATCTTCCGTAATCATAATTATCTAGTACTTAAACAGTTTACCGTTACCGTTACAGCCTATTAAATTTCACTGTTGAACGTAGGCCTCCCCCAAGATTGACTCGCAGGGGGGATTTTTTTTTATAGGATAGGGTGACAAATGAGCACACAGTCCACCTGATGATAAGTGGTTGCTGTGGCCCATATACATTTACATCTATCCTCGATTACGAATCAAAATGCAGTTGCGTTGTCACCCGTGAGGACTAAGATGAAATTTTTTTTATAGAAGAGGGGGCAAACGAGCATGCACCTCACCTGATGTTAAGTGACTACCGCCGCCCATGATCAACCGCAACACCAGGGGAATTGCAGGTGCGTTGCCGGCCCTTTAGAAAGGAGTACGCTCTTTTCTTGAAGGTCCCCAGGTCGTATCGGGCCGGAAAAATCGCTGGTGGTAAACTATTCCACAGAGAGGTTGTACGCGGAAGAAAACTTCTCTTGAAACGTACAGTGGTGGACCGCCAAGCATCCAAATGGTGTGGATGGTATCGGGACGTTTGCCGCGTAGTGCGTTCACGAAATTTGGCGGCTGGGATTAATCCGAACAATTCCTCAGAGCACTCTCCATGATATATGCGAAAGAAAATGCAAAGAGATGCAACATCTCTTCGCAGTGCCAGTGAATCGAGCCGATCGGAAAGCACTCGGTCGTCGACGATTCGAGCCGCTCTGTGCTGGATGTGGTCAAGTGGAAGGAGCTGGTACTGGGGAGCCCCGGTCCAGAGATGGGAACAGTACTCCATGTGCGTCCGAACCTGCGCCTTGTAAAGTTGCAGGCGGTGTGCCGGCATGAAATACTGTCCCGCTCTGCTGAGTACGCCAAGCTTTTTAGAGGCCAATTTGGCCTTCTCTTCCAAGTGACCACGAAACTGCACGTCATTCGATATTTTGACGCCGAGGATTCCGATACTGGCTGAGGCTACAAGGGTAGTGCCTTGAAACTGAGGAGATACGACAAAAGGGTTCTTTTTAGCGATTAACGCGCAAACTTGTGTCTTCTGGGGGTTAAACTGGACTAGATTTAGTCGCCCCCAATCCGAGACTCTGTTCAGCAAAGACTCGACTTCAGACACAAGTTTGTCCCAGCACTCGGAGACGTTTTCCCGAGAAATATTAGCTCGGCCGGTGTAAAGAGCATCACCAGTGCTGCCATCAGCATAGCAATGAATATTACGGGCTTTCAACATATCATTGATACGCAGAAGAAACAGCGTTGGCGATAACACGCAGCCTTGTGGAACACCAGCATTAACAGGCTTGCAATTGGAGCTTGCACCATCTACAACGACCTTGATGCCCCGATCTGCAAGAAAGCTGGTGATCCAATCTTACAATTTCTCGGGAAGCCCATAAAAAGGGAGCGTCGAAAGAAGCGCTTTGTGCCAAACTCGATCAAACGCCTTCGCAATGTCCAAACTAACGGCCAATGATTCCCCCTTGGACTACTGCTTCCGCCCATCTGTGAGTTAGGTAGACCAGAAGATCACCAGCTGACCGACCACGGCGAAAACCGTATTGGCGGTCACTAATCAGCTGGTGATCCTCAAGGTACCTCATGAGCTGGCAGTTTACAATAATATATATATATATATATATATATATATATATATATATATATATATATATATATATATATGTATGTATGTATGTAATAATACCACGGAATATTTCCCATAGTTGCCTCGCTTGGCGAGCGGGTTGGCAACCGCAGTTTAATTTTTAGTCGTTATTAGGAAGCAGCTGCTGCCTATCTCTTGATTTGTTTCCCTCTGTCTCTTACGACACCCACGGGTTGATATGGGCTAGCGGATATTCTTACGCTATTACACGGCATTTTATTTTAACAGTTTAGTTACTATTATTAATAACAGTTTATTAATGAACTGTTAGATAATTGGCCATGATATTTTCCATTAACAGGGAATATTCGCCACGCTTGGCACCTGAATCATTGGCAGGGTTCGACATTTATCAATCGTTGCTCCCCGTCGTATATTATTAAAACCAGTCTAGGTTTAAAAGCCATGTGAACAAGACCGAAAGATTTTTCTGGTACTCCATTAGTCGAATTTTAAGACACCTACAAACTAAATGGGATACATAATAATAATAATAATAATAATAATAATATTCCACAACAATCACACAACGCCATCTAGTCCCAAGCTAAGCAGAGCTTGTGTTATGGGTACTAGACAACTGATAAACATACTTATATATTTCTAAATACATACATATTATAGATAAATTACACCCAGACACAGAACAAATGACCGTGCTCATCACACAAACATTTGTCCTGGGTGGGAATCGAACCCACGACCTCCGGCATAGCAGTCAGGGTCACTAACCACTAGACCAACAGGCCTGTCCTACATTATAGATTTATTTTATTTTTTGAGAAGATTTTATAATATATAATACATTATAAAATCTTGCCGCTACACATTTGAACAAACAAATACAATTCGATATACATACCAAGCAGTTCCGCAGTGCTATTGGTGTCGATACCCAGCTCACGGCCTAGTTCGAAGGCTCGCTGCCGAGGGTCAATCGCTAGGGCCCATGGAGACAGTGCGACTCCACTTTGAGCAATGGCTCGATGAAAGAGACCCTGAACAATCATATTTTTACATCTTGTAATATATCTTACTATTGTGCATTAACTGAGCCAAGTTTAAATAAAAAAAATATAGTAGGCAGGTGTGCGTACATTTTTTATTCGGTGATAAACCTACCCTACTCTTCAGTGACTCGTGAGCACCGGAAAATACTACGTGAATAAGTATATTAAGTTTTAAATAAAAAAAATAATCAAGAAAGGAATCCACAACAAAATCGAAATCGAAAATTTAGGTGTGGCCGTGGAGGGAAAAGGGGAGATCTCCCGCCGGGCAAGGTGTTCTGCCCGGGGAGCGGCCAACACTCCGTGTGATAGTTCGGAGATGTTCTATATATACTGTTTATGATTCGGAATGTTGATAGCGCGATTTAGGCTTCGGTGTGTTTCGCTTGTGGCACCACGACAGCGCCGCTACATCACCCCCCTGCTCAGACCGGAGGTCGATAGTGCAGTCTCGTTGCCGAAGAATGTGCAAGTGCCAGGAGATTGCCTTGTAGTCTGCGGTGAGTCGAGAAGAAGGCAAGTAATCTACGAGAGTGCCGTGAAGCAGAGGCGAGCAGTAAGTTTCAGAGCCGTGCCGAACACTGTATGGCGCAGAGAGTAGCTTGAAGGAACAGGAAGCATTATTATTCCAGTGCTGCGATGAACCTTGTGAAGCTAGATGGCTTGCAGGATATGAAGACTGCAGACGATATCTGCTCGGGAGCGAATGGGTGGGGTATTCTATGACGATGATGAAGCTTGATGTTTCGGAAGGTTGTTAGTTGCGTGTTCAGATCACGTCGGGTGGTCACCACTGTAGCGGTGTGGAAGGAAAAGGGGAGATCTCCCGCCGGGCAAGGTGTTCTGCCCGGGGAGCGGCCAACACTCCGTGTGATAGTTTGGAGATATTCTATATATACTGTTTATGATTCGGAATGTTGATGGCGCGATTTAGGCTTCGGTGTGTTTCGCTTGTGGCGTGACGACAGCGCCGCTACATAGGTATTTAATAGCAAAATACTATTATTTTTACTCGTCATGGAATAATGTTATTCATAAATTATATGAAGTTAGATATCATAAAACACGTTTCTCTTTGTGCACGTTAGTCTAAGGTATTCGAAACGCCATAGCACAAAACTGTTTCTACTTCAGTCACAAACATGAATGAGTCTTGTAGGTCATCATCGCGCGTGCTGGTTCATTTATCTCTACTCCCTGTTACTTTAGACCCTCATCAAAATTAAAATTTGAATTTATTTTATATTACTAACTGAAAACACCATCTCGTTCGAGCAGTATAAAGTTCAACGCAGTCGATATGCCTAGAGATTCCGCTAAAGTGACTCAACAATGACATATGATCATGTTGTTCGTCGTCATACTGTCCTTTGTGGTTATTTCGCAGAGTAAGCAAATAAGAGAGTGTAACATTATGGATAAGCAGTGTTGATTTTGGTAATCTATTTTGGTGTTAATCATGTAATTACGTCCATTACGTCACTAAATAGTATCTGATTATGATGAGCAGGTATTACGGCATGATCGAAATGTAGCTGCGTTGCACTGCAAGCAGATGACGACGAATTGCATAACCAAGAGAAAAAGTCACCCATCCGCTCTCACACTATTAGTATTTTTAACAATAACCTCTTTATGCATTTTTAACGACATATATCAACCAGCACCACCGATACAAAATATTATGCTATTGTTGCGACGCTGTCGTCGCGCCACAATAGTACTATAAAGTTTGACACAAACGGTTAGTTATACTGACCAGTTGAACTGATCTGTTTAAATGATCAGTTAAAACGGATGTAAGCCAAAACGATTTTCTCACTCACTGGTTTCATATTTCAAATTAAGATTTGACACTCACTGTCAGTTTTTGTAGGTACGTCAGTTCAGTTGACAACTGATTAGTTTAAGTGATCGGCGCGGTGCCCGGAAAAAATCGTTAGTAGCACAGTTCACATGCACATCAGTTCAAAATTTCAACTTAAGATTTCACATTCACAGTCAGTTTTTGGATGTACTTAAGTTGAACTGATCGGTTTAACTGACCGTGTGTGTCAGCAATAATCCACCACAGCCATGCAACTAATTGTAAGACATACTTATACTGATCAACTATTCACTGAATTAATAAATTACGTTAAATTGGCCGCATAGATTAGTAACAGATTTAATTATCATCTTGAGCGCCTTCACAGGTTTACTGCAGGAGAAACTTGGTTCTGAGCCACCTGCATCCACCAACTTCCTGCATCTCTTACCAAGTCGTCACATATAGTGTTGGGTTGCCCTAAACTTCATTTACCGGTCCTAGGCTGTCACTCGAGAACATTTTGTACCCGTATGTTGTCGGTTATATTAGTTATACAGCCGGCCTTGTTTGCCAGTTTCCACTTCGTAATGTGACGTCGAGAAGTTGCAGCGACATTGATTTTCGGCAACGCTTGAGAGATTTAAACTTCGCCAGCGATTTAGTGTTGAAGAGCGAGTATTGATACATTAATCTTGCGTTTATAGTCGACAGTTCCATCAATTTACGAATGATATTGTTACAATAGCAAATGGACGTTTTGAAATGTGTTTTAAATTTATAAACATAATACCTTAGACGCAGGAGAAAGCGTGTGCAAATGTACGGAGACGGCACCAGCCGATTCGCCGAAAATCGTGACGCGCTCAGGATCACCGCCAAAGAATTCTATGTTTTCTTGTACCCATTTCATAGCCATTACTTGGTCCTGAATGAAATTAATATTAAAAATAGGATATTTATTAATAATAAAAGAGAAAAAAGAAAAACATTTACTCAAATAAATAAGGTATCACACAGAGCTATTTTTCAAATAATATTATAATTATTCGAATAATAAACAAAAGTCAAGTTGCGCTGCCAACCCATGAGGACTAAGATCGAGTGCCATTAAAACGGTCTCCGGTCTCGTCTCTTACCATACGAGACATGGCAGTATTATGCTATTTCAAGCGTGTATTCTGTGCAAATATATTCTGAACAAGCGTGATCCTTCCCTGATCAAACCGATTTATTTCTGTTGCAGTCACAATACGTCGCTGTACGCGGCAGCGTGACTCTATCACGTAAAAAAGTAGATCGGCCGCGTAATTGCGTTGCGTTACATGCGCTGCACACATAATGTGGGCAGTGGCACATTATCTATACAATATAAAACATTTTACATGGTATATATTATATTATGGTTGTAGCACGATTGGGTCGGCTCGACCGGGAAAGGACCACGCTCTCACAGAATACAAGCGTCAAAAACAGGTTATTTTTTAATTAATTTATTTATTCTTTATTTCATTCCTTATCTTAATATATATAAATTACGTGTCACATTGTTTATCCGCGATGGACTCCCTACTTAACCTATTTTAGTCAAATTTGTACACCGTGTACATTTTGGTCCAACTTGAGATAGGATAATTTTTTTTTGCGAATTTAAGGTTTTTAATAAGACATGACAAAAGGTCGTCGAAAATGGCAGAACAACGTCTGCCTGGCAAGCTAGTTAATATATAAGAATATAAGGGCGGACTTAGCCTTGAGGCATTCTCTACCAGTCAACCCATTCTTAATGATGCTTTGTTTCATATGATGAGTGTAGGGGCATTCTTGTTATTGGACATGAGGTATTTATATTGATTTGTATGTCTATGGGCCACAGTATCCACTTACCATCAGATGGAATATATGTTCGTCTGTCACGCACATATAAAAAATACGATATCCACGGGGTAAAATGTGGGTGTTTTTTTACTATTCCAACCCAGCGCTCAACTACAATCCGACCTGATGGTAAGTGAAGATGCAGCCTGAGACACTGAGTTATCAAAAGCCTACGCACTCTGGCCTTGAAGGCACGTACATTGTATTCGGCAGCGAAAGACAGATGCTGGCAACTTATTCCACTCCTTTGCTGTACGCATGACGAACGACGTAGCAAACCGTTTGGTTCGAATGCGTGGTAAGTCAACAACGAAAGGGTGGAGACTGGCCGAACGTCTGGTTGTCCGATGGTGGAAAGGAGAGGGAGGAGTTAAATTATGCTATTCCTGCGCACACTCTCCGAAACGCTTTTTGTAGAAAACCGTAAGGCGAGCTACTTTACGCTTGTGTTGAAGGTGGTATTTTGCAGCACCAGACCATATATGGCAACAATACTCTATGCGCGACCAGACTTGAGCTTTATATGTATAGAGCAAGCAGCTGTCCCGGTGTGAAGTACCACCGCACCCTTGCAAAGACTCCCGGCTTCCTTGCAGCTGCTTTGGCCTTGGACACTATGAACTGCCCAAAATACAGGCGTGGTAAAACGTCCTTCCATCGCTACCGCTCGGCGCAATACTAACAGTTATAACTCTGTACATTAATAGGCTTCTTTTAAGGAGAATCTTTGCTTTTCTTAACTAAGCCAATGTTTGATCGAGATGTAAGAATCTTGGCAAAAAGGTGGTTTAATTATGTATGCTGACATAATAAAAGCTTAGTATAAACTACTGGAGTATGGAACGAACAGCGTGTCAGATCGTTTAAGACAATTGTGGTTAGAGTTAAGACAAAACGGAAGATTAAAACTCTTGACCGATTTAACTAAGCCGTGACCACGTGTTGCCAAATAATATATAGGTATGTTACTAAACGAAACTAGATCCAACTATCATTTAAAGTGCGTTATTTCTAATGCAATCTTTTTTTGATTGTAACAACATTCTATTTAAATATAAATACACACAAATGTTAAATAAAATACATTTTAAAATATTATTAATAAAAATATTATAGCGACTGGTCGTCGTTACTGGTTATAAGGGCTGGTTTTTTTATCCGCTCAAGTATAGCTATTCAGCGAGGAAACGCAGCCAGCGCAGCGTTCGTGGCGTGATACGACGGGGGTAGGACTTTATGACAATTAAAATTTTTAATTTTAGTTTTTATTTATTATAGTTTTTTTTATTATTATGTGTAAATAAATATTATATAACATTAGTTTAGTATTGCATTACCATAAAAAGAAAAAGTTGTAACTAGTCCAGAATTATTAATTAAAGTTGAGCAATATTGGTTGAGTTATAACTTGTAACAAATTGAATTGAATTAATACTAATAATAAACGCTGATTAAAAGAACCGACGTCCCCATAATTACTCCTTGAATATTTTTTAGAGGTAGATATATGGAGATACTTTTCTAACTCGTGGTAACCGAATTTTGAAATTAATATGAGACTGAAATAAATGAAGAATAAAATAGAATCCACTACGTCTTATTAATTTAATTTTAAGTAAATTTGAGCCTACCTGTGTTAGAATAGTTTAAAAATATGCCTTAAGCAGAATGTAATAAAATGTTTGATAAAATTCTGCAGTATAAAATTGCGAATTTCCTGAAGATAAATTTGTAATAATTCTTTCGTAAACACTTCTTAGCAAAGCTTATCACACATTAACATACTAGCTTAGCACAAAATCGATCAATAGAGATAAGGGTGTGTATTTTAAAATAACATTTTTCCATTAATCAACTAGCTTAAAACGTTATAATTTTTATATAATTAATTATTTATAATTGTATAACAAAGTAACTTCGCTGTCAAATCTAATTGTAAAATGGAAAAAAAATATTTAAGCTATTTGCAACATAATATATCTAATAATATTGCGGATATTTTATTTTCTTTATAAAACTTAGGAGTATCGATGTAGATGTTAGCATTATAACAAACCTTTGAGGTTTACAGATGCTATTTTACTTGTTTTTGTCTATATATATATATATATATATATATATATATATATATATATATATATATATATATATATATATATATATATATATATATATATATATATATATATATATATAATCGGAATCTCAGAAACGGCTTCAACGATTGTCATAAAATTTTGTGTCCAGGGAGCTTCGGGGGCAATAAATCGATCTAGCTACGATTTATTTTTAGAAAATGTCTTTTTGTCTGTGTTTTCAGGCAATGAAAAGCTGCTTCAATATAATTTGGTAAATTTTGACACTGTTTAAACGATCATATTAACTCAAGTGGATATCGAGCGGACGCGAAATCGTAATGCCTTGGTTTGCGTCCTGTCTTCTTTTTATTCAAGTTCCCTTCTTTTGTGAGAAAATCTATTATTTCGAGCCCTTTTTTGTAGTATTTTTTAAAAATACGAAAATTTTAATTAAACTAATTGCACTCATGATTTTTTATTCAAATAAGCGGTTCAGTTTTTTCTATTATGTCAATAAGATCAAAAATATTATTCATCAGTATGTAATTTGTATCTAAATGTAATTTCAAAAAAAAAATCCGAGCAAAGCTCGGTCATCCAGGTACTGTTTAATAAATAAAAGAAATAACCATTAAGGAAAAGTATCAATCTATCAATCAATCAATGCACATTAGAATTAAACCAGTTTTTTTAGAACCGGTTGTATTATATACTAACGTTCTAATGACCTTGAAATAAGCCTGAATTTAAGAAAGAATTTAACATTGATCTGATTATATTTGTTTGGTATACAATTTTGTAACCAATTAAAATTCTTTACAAACTTTTTTTTGTAATAACCAACACAGAGTTATAACAATCAAATAAATGGCTAAGAATTAAAAATTATAGTGAAATAAATGAAAAACAAATAAACTAACCTTAAGACCCATGTTTCCTGGTACTTCGTCATTTTCGAGGCTTAAAAAGCCTAAAGCCCCGAGTCTGTAGTTGAGCGTTACGAGGACCACACCAGCGCCAACTAGATGGTCAGGGCCGTACAGGAATGCATTTCCAGAGCCGACAGCGAACGCTCCTCCATGGATCCATAACATAACCGCAAGCTTTGGATTGTATCTGTAACAAGTGGTAAAATTAAAAATTTGTACATCGACTTTAACATAAATAAAATGAGAACATCATCGATGCGGTCGAAATAAATGAAATTCGCATTATTAAAGATAACTCAAGAACTACTGGTCAGATCTTGATTAAATTTGAACACGTGAAGCACCAGCTTTCAGAAGAAAGAATCATCAAAATCGGTTCAACATTAAAAATATCACACAAAAAAGTCGAATTGTGAACCTCTTACTTTTTTAAGTCATTTGAAAATCATTCGTTCATTCATAAAAGCCCATCAAAGTCCACAGCTGACCATAGGCCTCCCCCAGAGATTGCATCATATTATTATAGATAACCTTTTTTACCGTTTGAAAAAAAAGGTGTTACATGTGAACGAAGTAGAAACCAACAATTTTGAATTAAATAAGAAATTCAACTGATATCCACCCTATAGGTATTTTACGAACGGCAATAAAACAATAAATTGAGTAGACATCTTCGACCTTGTCACTTCACAGTGTCACAAAAGGTAAACCAGTAAGTATATATATACATATATATATATATATATATATATATATATATATATATATATATATACGTATATGAAAATGTTTCATCATCATCATCATCATTACAGCCCTTCACAAGTCCACTGCTGAACATAGGCCTCCCCCAAGTAATTCCACAAAGCACGGTCCTGAGCCACCTGCATCCATCGACTTCCTGCATATCTTACCAGGTCGTCACTCCATCTAGTGGGGGGTCGCCCTACACTACGCCTACCGGTACGAGGCTGCCACTCGAGAACCTTTCTTCCCCATCGGTTATCGGTTCTTCGAGCTATATGGCCGGCCCATTGCCACTTCAGCTTACTAATCCGTTGGGCTATGTCGGTCACTCTGGTTTTACTGCGGATATCCTCATTTCTGAGTCTATCACGCAGAGAAACTCCAAGCATAGCCCTCTCCATAGCTCGCTGAGCGACCTTGAGCGTCCTCATACGGCCAGCAGTGAAGGACCACGTCTCAGATCCGTAAGTCATCACTGGCAACACGCACTGGTTGTACAATCTAGTTTTTAGAGATTGAGGTATACCTGACGAGAAGATATGTCGTAATTTCCCGAACGCTGCCCAGCCGAGTTGAATCCGTCGGTTGACCTCTCGGTCGAAGTTGGACTTACCTAGTCGGACTATTTGTCCCAGGTAAACGTACTCGTCAACAACTTCGAGCATAGTGCTCCCAACAACTACCGGCATAGGTGTGACATGGACATTAAACATGTACTTTGTTTTGTCCATGTTCATCTTAAGACCTATCCGTTGGGAGGCACTATTGAGGTCATTGAGCATAGTGCTTAAGTCCTCCAGCGATTCTGCCATAAGGACTATATCGTCGGCAAATCGAAGGTGAGTGATGTATTCGCCATTGATGTTAATACCGTATCCTTTCCAGTCCAGTAGCTTGAAAACGTCTTCCAAAGCAGCGGTGAAGAGTTTCGGGGATATAACGTCACCCTGTCTTACACCTCTCTGCAGTTGGATAGGTTTCGAGCTCTGGTTCTGTACTCGGATAGCCATCGTAGCCCTACTGTACAAACACTTCAGCACTTCGATATACCGACAGTCAACTTGGCACCGCTGAAGGGACTGCAGCACCGCCCAAATTTCGACGGAATCAAAGGCTTTCTCATAGTCGACATACGCCAGGCAAAGTGGCAAATTGTACTCTTCAGTCTTCTGCACAATCTGCCGCAGGGTATGTATGTGGTCTATGGTACTGAAGCCTTTTCAGAAACCGGCTTGTTCGGGAGGCTGGAAGTCGTCGAGTCTGCGTGCGAGACGATTCGTAATGACTCTCGAAAACAGCACGTAGACGCGGCTCAGAAGGGATATCGGTCTGTAGTTCTTCAAGAGAGCGTTGTCGCCTTTCTTAAAGAACAAGACCACAGCACTTCTGCTCCACGCCTCTGGAGTAGTGCCACCATGGAGGACGGAATTGAAGAGCTTCTGAAGGACTTCAAGTACCGGTGTTCCGCCCGCTTTCAGAAGCTCCGCTGTAATTCCATCCTCGCCTGGGGCCCTACCGTTTTTAAGGTGCTGGAGAGCCATTCTAATCTCGCTCAGACTGACGTCCGGGATATCATCGGAATAGTGTCGGATAAGACTTGCTCTTGGATCGTTACTCACACTTGCGTGTGGCTCCAATGTGTACAGCTGTGATGTGTACAGCTGCCCATAGAACCTCTCAATCTCATTCAAAATCTCAGGTGTCCCGGAAACGATGCTGCCACACTCAGTCTTCAGCTTAGACAGTTGGCTCTTACGGGTAGACAGATCCCTGGCAAAGACTTTGGAGCCCTGGTTCCGCTCGATCGCTTCTTTAATACGAGCAGTATTAAAGTTGCGTAAGTCTCGCCGCATGCATTTGGAGATCTGTCTGTTCAGTTGCCTGTATGCTGTCAAATCTGTTGACGATTGCAGTCTCATCTCCCGTCTAACAGACGGGACCTGTGGCACTGATGTTTTTACAATTTTTTTTCTTTTACATTAACATATTATAAATATATATATATATATATATATATATATATATATATATATATATATATATATATATATATATATATATATATATATAATATGCATGAGCATTATATAATTTAATGAAACTTGCATTTAAGATGTTTAAAAAACATTCAGATGACATGCAAACTCCGCCTAAGCACATTATTAGGGTACCGCGACCGATATGTCTTACTCCATAATTTTCTCCTAATGAGAGAAGGCCTGTGTAGAAGGGTTACTTCTCTTAACTGAAGTATAAATAAAAAATAACTAGCATATTGTATAAAACGCGCAAAAATATAATAAAGTAATAAACTCTATTGAACTTTGATTGGTTCAACATTTTTCACTTTAAAACCTAATAGCATAGCTTACATAATATTCATCGTAATTGATGTTAACATAAAGCATATGACACATTCGGGTCATCAACAAAATGACCAAAAAGACGTGCAACAATCATTTAATTATTTTATAGGAAGCCTCATCTCAAAATTACGAAACACAACAAACAGAAATTTAGGACAAGCGACATTAATGTTATATAAAGACTGATCTATAAGTTACCGCACATGACGAGAGGCGAATTTTAAGTGTGTTTTGATAAAAATATAAATGGCTTAATCAAATGTGTGGACATCATATCAGTCATTGACTTAGATTTGATTTCTATGGGATTACAATATTTGTTCGTATATATAAATATGATGATTACCACCGTGTTAGGGGTTGTTTTACCTAATTGATAATTCGAGAAGTGATAGTATGTGCAACACATTTTTTCTATTATTGAGTTTTTGGTATAATGCAATTCTCTTGCAGCGCGAAATAAACTTACGACAGTGTAATACGTTATACAAGTTGCACAGAAAGAGATTCCTTGAATGAATTCATAATTCATAATTCCTTGAATTAGACTGAACACTATACTAAATGCCGTGGTAGCTCAGATGGTTAGCGCTCGCTGCAAATATAACAGAACGCGAGAAACCCGGGTTCGATCCCCGCCGGCACCAATGAAATTGTTAATTGCAATTTTAAGTGCTGATATACCACGTGCTCGGCGGTGAAGGAAAACATCGTGAGGAAACCTGCATGTCTGAGGAATAACAAAAAAATATTTCGAAGACATGTGAAGTTCGCCAACACGCATTGGGGCATGGCGGCGGACACTTCCTTGCCCTAAAACGCTCTCAGAAATGAGGGGAGGCCTGTGCCCAGCAGTGGGACGTATATAGGCTGTAATTTTACTTTTTACTTTACTATACTAAAAATTGCCTATGTCCTGTTTCAGTTTCTCTCTATCGCCACTTACGATACCTTTCTTTTTATAGTATAAGGGTGGCAAACGAACACACAGTCCACCTGATGGTAAGTGGTTACTGTAACCCATAGACATTTACATTTATCCTCGATAACGAATCAAAATGCAGATGCGTTGTCACCCATGAGGATTAAGATGGAATGCCTCGTTTCCAGTAAAAAGGGTCTGCGGTTCTCTACGTTCACCAAACGAAACACAACAGATTTAAGCTGCTATTTGACGCTGGTATTCTGTGAGAGCGTAGTCTTTCCCCGGTCGAGCCGACCCATTCGTGCTACAACTATACCATTAATATAGATGCAGCATGGCTCTACCGCGTAAACTTACGTGACGATATGGTAATGGATATTCTTAAACCGCCACTAAACGGTGATTATTGTTAAGAAATATACTTACTAAAATGAAATTGAAAGTTATTGGTCCCTTTGCATGTTGTTACTGACTTATAATGAAATGGTATCCATCTAAATAATATACAAGGCATTAGATTACATAAAAATAGTATTAATGTTTTAAACACACGTGTGTCAGTTTAAGTTTAGTATACCTTATTTTTCGTTGTTGTAATACAAGGTGAGGATTAAACATTTATGCTTGCATTTATTTAAATACTAGCTGTCCCAAGCGACTTCGTCCGCGTGGAATTCATTAAAATTAGATTTCGTTGGTTTGAATTTTTTTCGCTCGGATCACTAATTTATAAAATAAAAGTAGTCTAATGCCTAATAAATCAAATTAAAATTATAACGACAGTTATTAAATTACGACGAAGTAAATAATGCTATAGCTAAATTAATCAATTGGTTTAATGTTAATAATTTGCATTTGTATGGAACTAAAACTAAAGTATAAAATTCGTAACTCCTAATGCTAAATATGTCAATACTAATGTAATTTTAAATGGGGGGCAACTGAGTCTTGTTGATCCACCATTTTTCTTGGAATCACACTGGACGCAAGCTTTAATGGCTCCCCCATATATCAAAACTAGCTAGCAGACTTAGTTCTGTAGCATATGCTGTGAAAAAGATTAGTACTCTTACCAGTGTTGAAACAGCTAGAATGGTTTACTTTAGTTATTTCCATAGCATTATGTCGTATAGTATTTTGCTATGGGGACACGCGACTGACACTGAAATTATATTTATTTTACAGAAGAGGGCCATTAGAGCAATATATAATTTTAAACCAAAAGAGTCACTGAGACAAAAATTTAAGTAAATTAATATTTTAACTCTGGCCTCTCAATACATTTATGAAAATGTAATGTACGTACACAAAAATAAAAGTAGTTTTGCGAAAATAAGTGATATTCATTCTGTAAATACTAGGAACAGACACAAGCTAGTAGTACCAGTTACTCGACTCCACTGAGTCAGTAATTCATTCTTGGGGCGATGCTTTTGCTTTTACAACAAAATCCCAGAAAATATACAAAATGTGTCATACACAAAGTTCAAAAATGTTATTAAACAAAGTTTGTATAAAAAGGGTTATTATAATATTAAGTAATTTATGGATGATAATAACCCCTGGGAAGGGTGATCGCTACCAAGCTACACTCACCGGCACGGAAACTTGGCCAAGCGGTTATCTCGCGATAGCAAAAGCTTTAAGTGTTTCTGATGAATGTTTGTTATGCAAGTATGTCAAAAAATGTTTACCCTCAAGTTCAAGAGGGTAATTCATTATGTTTAAGTGCACCATGACGAATTCTTTAATTTTTAGTTGAATCGGGTCATTTGAGCGACTAAGTTCACATTTTAAATTTGTGTGTTGTGAAAAGTTTACTGTAAGGTTATTCAATTATTGTGATCTTGTGTCTTAATTAAATAACTAAAGGTGCTTTAAAGCCAATAAAAATGCCATTAACACCAGCACAAGTTGCACAAGCAGTAGCATTAATTGACCAAGGGCTGACACAGCGTGAAGTTGCTATTGTGCTTAACGTACCACGGTCCTCAATGCAGTATTCACTGAAACGATACCAGGACAGGCCGCTACACCCGCAGGCCAGGCAGTGGGGGCGTAAGGTGCACATCGGCCCGGGACGATCGTTTTATTGTTATGGAGATTTTGAGAAACCGCTACCTGACCGCTGTTGAGATACGCCAGCGGCTCCAAATCGCAAGAGGCGTTAATGTTAGTGAGCGTACGGTGAGAAGACGAATGGAGGAAGTGAATTTAAAAGCTCGTAGACCAGCACGAGGTCCAGAATTTCTCAGACAGCACCGAGTAGCCCGACTTCAGTTCGCAAGAGAACATGTCAATTGGACCCACGAGCAATGGGCTAGAGTGTTGTTCACAGATGAGTGTCGAATAGCTTTACGTGCTCCAGACGGTCGAGAACGAGTGTGGAGAAAAAGAGGAGAGAGGTTTCTACCCATTACCACCACCCAAACTGTGAGTTTCCATGGAGGCTCAATAATGGTATGGGGAGGTGTAAGTTCCGACGCACGTACAGAGTTGGTCATCGTCGATAATCGGCTTACAGCTACTCGATACATCGAGGAAGTTCTTCAGGAGCACGTAATGCCTTATTCGGGATTCATTGGACACGACCAATTCCTCCTCATGCACGATAATGCACGCCCGCACGTCGCACATTGTGTAGAGGAATATCTGGAAGAGGTTGGAATACAAAAATTACAGTGGCCAGCTCGTAGCCCGGACTTAAATCCAATTGAGCATGTATGGGGTATGCTCAAAAGAAAGATAAAGTCCAGCTCCAAACCGCCACAAACTCTAAATGAGCTCCGAAATGCAGCGCTGGCCGCTTGGGACAGCATACCGCAAGTTGATGTCAGAAACATCATTCAAAGCATGCCAGATCGAATGCAAGCGGTTATCAGGGCTAGAGGAGGAAACACCCGATATTAAAACTGATAGACAATAAAGAAACAGACTTAATTTTTAACTTTGTAGTGTTTTTAAAGTGACAATGGAAAGATGTTAATTTTAGTGAAAACATGTTATCTTGAAAAGAAAAATTTCGGTGAAGTAAACATTAAATTTCTATGTTCTAAAACCATTAGAGACACTTATTGAATGCATCTACCCTTAATTTACTGTTAAAAAAACGTTTCAGTGCAAATAATCAGCAAATTCACGAGTGGCCAAGTTTCCGTGCCGGTGAGTGTATTTCTAATTTGTCTTGTGTTGTTTATTGTAAACATGATTGTAAGCTATTACTGGAAAAAAATAGTCCCGCTGGGTTTCTTGCTGGTTCTTCCCAGGACAGAGATTTTTTTTGCGAACCAATGGTAAATGAAAAAAGTGACTTACAATAAGTATTGTTATAATCTACATTGAATAAAAAAGTTTCAGTTTCTGTTTCTGTTTCAATGTAGCTATCTGCCAGTGTAAGTCTCTTCAAAATCAGTCCAGAGCCGTTTCGGAGATTAGCCGGAACAAACAGACAGACCGACATACAGATAAAAATATTAAAAATTGTTTTTTGTTATTAGTAACGTTTGTACTTCTATAATATGCTTTTATTAAAAAGCTGTTATTTTGACATTACAAACAGACACTACAATTATATTTATTTGTATAGAGTATAGATTACAATGAAATTCCTAGAATAATGATTTCTTATATTTACGCGAACACTGTACATTGATTAAAACTACTTTTACGGATTTCTTTCGCGTTTTATTTTTATTTTGCGATCATATCCTAGACGGCCCCAACCATTACATCAGATTTGATAGACCACAAATCCTCGCGAAAGAACACCGATTCCTACCAAGGATGATACGTGAGGCTATTGAAATTAAAAAACATCCTAATTTCAATAGAGAAGGAGGCTTGGTATTACCACCTGCTTGGGATCCTATAATTAATAAAATTAAAACTAAACCCAAGCATACCACTGCAAGACTTCAAACCACAGTTAGTTCATTTTGCGTAGATCGGACCAAAGACAATAATTAAATAAGCTGAAGGTACTCCGGGTTAACTTTGACATCGGGACGTCAGTCACCTCAGTCCCCCATGACCATGGGTGCTGGAAAGCACCCGAAACGTCGGGTTAAAAATAAAATAAATAAAACGCGAAAGAAATCCGTAAAAGTAGTTTTAATCAATGTACAGTGTTCGCGTAAATATAAGAAATCATTATGTAAACCAGTACGGACTGGAAATAGCAAATAAAATACGCCGATTAGAAGATCTAAAGACCAAGCGCGCAAGATACATAACAGCTTTAAATTTCTTGAAGAGATGCAGAGATCATAATCTCATTCCTACGTGTGTCAAGATATCTACTAAAAAAGACATTCGAGGAAGCGCTAAGATCTTAAATCAGGCGAGTAAAAAGTTGTTAATAACGGTGATTCACCAAAAACGTACCGATCTATGCTTCATAAACAAAACCATAGACAATTCGTCCAGTGAATTAAAGACAGTTTTATCGACATTTGATTATAAGAATTGCATGGAAACTTTAGATAAACGCGAAACAACTAAATACAATGAATGCAAAAATAAACATATTGATAAATACCAAAAATTAACAACTAAATCAAATGTCCAACATCAATGGCAACGTAAGAACGAAACGACCACAGACACGAATAGTAAACAAGGCGTGGTCTATAACCTGTCAAAACAAACTCTGGACGACGCTACAATAAAAGTTTTAGGAAGAGGTTTTAATTACGCGATTACACCGCGAAGAATCCCGTATGAAGACATTATCTGTAGTGTTGAGGATTGTCTGTATAAAAATAATATTGGTAAAGATGATTTAGAGGCCATACGCCAAGACATTTCGTCTATGTTACGTCGAAGTACAGTGCCGAAATTAAATCTTCCCAAAAATGAATTTAACGCGTTAAAAACCTTACGCAACAGACCAGAGCTTACGATTCTCCGCGCAGATAAAGGAAATGCTACGGTTGTAATGGATACGTCGGATTACAATTTTAAAATACAACAACTTTTGTCGGATGAAAGTACATACCGTAAGGTCAAAACAGACCCTACAACTAATACGCTTAAAACAACTAGCGATCTAATTAAGAAATACTCCGAGAAATTGAATCTAGACGTCAATTCGATGGTAACTTCGTGTGCAAAACCTCCCAAGTTGTATGGGTTACCAAAAATACACAAACCTAACGCTCCATTACGTCCAATAGTAAGTCAAATCGATTCGCCAACTTACAGATTGGCGCAACACTTAGCCAAAATATTATCACCACTCAGAGGACACACAAGAGCACATACTAAGGATTCATACCATTTTGTCAGTAAGATAAAAGACCTACGTCTTGCTGAAAATGAAACCATGGTCAGTTTTGATGTTCAGTCTCTATTTACATGTCTACCTGTTGAAGACTGCATTTCAATTATAACTAGGAAACTAGATGAAAATAACATGCCACCAGAATATGCAGAACTACTAAGACATTGCCTTACATCTGGCTATCTATTGTGGAAGGATGAGTTCTACAAGCAAGTAGATGGTGTTGCGATGGGCTCACCTGTATCTCCCATTGTCGCCGATATATTCATGGAAGACTTCGAGGAGAAAGCCCTCCTTACTGCACCTGTCACCCCAAGGTTCTACAAGCGGTACGTAGACGATACTTTCACAATTTTACCATCAGACAAAGTAACTGCATTTTTAGAACATCTTAATTCCATAAACTCTAAAATTCAATTTACTATGGAGTTAGAGGCAAATAATTCCTTAGCTATCCTAGATGTGTTAGTCATTCGAAATCCTAACAACACCATAGGTCATACTGTGTACAGAAAAAAGACCCATACAAACCGATACTTAAATGGTGAATCTCACCACCATCCTTCACAGTTAGCTACCGTGGGCAAATCTTTGTTACAGAGAGCACGAGGAATCTGTGACAGCAAACACCTGGCCGCCGAGCTTCAGCACGTCAAGCAGGTTCTGCACGACAACAAGCTTCGGGTCCCGCGCCTCCGTCACAGTGACCGAGTGAAGCCGGCCACAGTCGAGCGTGTGCCTGCTGTACTACCTTATGTCAGAGGTGTCACAGACAAGATTGGCTACATCTTGAAGCGAGCTTCTATTAGAACATTCTACAAGCCGCCGAAGAAGATTAGTCAGTTCTTACCATCCGTCAAGTGTCATATTCCTCTACAAGATGCAGGAGTGTACAAGCTTGATTGTGATTGTGGTCTCTCATATATAGGGCAAACAAAGAGATCAATTAGAACCCGCGTAAAAGAACACATAGCTGACGTGAAGCATCAACGTTCCGGGAAGTCTGCAGTTTGCGATCATATCCTAGATGGCCCCAACCATTACATCAGATTTGATAGACCACAAATCCTCGCGAAAGAACACCGATTCCTACCAAGGATGATACGTGAGGCTATTGAAATTAAAAAACATCCTAATTTCAATAGAGAAGGAGGCTTGGTATTACCACCTGCTTGGGATCCTATAATTAATAAAATTAAAACTAAGCCCAAGCATACCACTGCAAGACTTCAAACCACAGTTAGTTCATTCTGCGTAGATCGGACCAAAGACAATAATTAAAAAAGCTGAAGGTACTCCGGGTTAACTTTGACATCGGGACGTCAGTCACCTCAGACCCCGTGACCATGGGTGCTGGAAAGCACCCGAAACGTCGGGTTAAAAATAAAATAAATAAAACGCGAAAGAAATCCGTAAAAGTAGTTTTAATCAATTCCTAGAATTTTTTAAGTTTGATGCTACGAGAATCATCTTTCATTATCATAATTACAGCCTTTCACAAGTCCACTGGTGAACATAGATCTCCCCCAAAGAATGCCACAAAGCATGGTCGGAGCCACCTGCATTCATCTAGTTCCTGACTTCCTGCATCTTTTACAAGGTCCTGACTCCATCTACTACAAGGACTGCCTCCCAAGAATTTTTCTTTCCGATCGGTTGTCGGTTCTTCGAGCTTTACTTCAGCGCTTTAGCTTACTCCTTACTCCTTACTCAGCTGGGCTATGTCGGTTACTCTGGTTCTACCGCGGTTATCCTCATTTCTAAGTCTATTACAAAGAAATTCCGAGCATAGTTCTCTCAATAGCTCACTTAGCAACTCTGAACTGCGTCATACGACTAGCAGTGGTGGACTTTTTTATTTTATTTATTTATACTCTCATGCACAAAGTAGTACAAATGGCGGACTTAATGCCATTCTCTCCCAGTCAACCATTAAGCTAAACAGAGATAGACATTTTGGAGGCGGTGCAGCAATAATCAAAGAGAAAGGATATATATATATATATATATATATATATATATATATATATATATATATATATATAAATTATCTATGTCAGAACAAATATGAAATATATACGAAAATAAGAGCTGTGTTAGTTTAAACTTGCAACAATTTTATCACATACTTACGGACTTGATTTTTAAAAACGAATTTGTAGGGAGCTTTCTTAACGTCAAGAGGGATGTCGTTCCAGAGTCTGATGGTGAGGGCGAAAGAGTGAGATGAATAGCCAGTACGGTGTAAAGGAGTGAGCAACTTCAGGTTAGCCGAAGAACGGAGAGAAAAATTATGAGAATCTCTCAGGTATTGAAATTTAGATTTCAGATACTCGGGAGAACATGGATCACATGAATGTGAAAAGGGTGCAGAGTATTCTAAATATCTGCGCTGATGGATAGGCAGCCAGTTTAGCTGAGTACGAAAGGAAGATACATGGTCGTATTTACGAAGACCATAAATGTATCTGATGCAGTTGTTAAGCATGACTTAATGATATAACAATATCACATTTCCACCATCAGTTGTATTAAATATACTTACCCAGTGGTATTGTCGGGAAGTGCGGGAGTGTAAACGTTGAGGAAGAGGCAGTCTTCATCGCCCTTGTAAGTGTCGAAGAGCATAAAACGATGTGGACACACGGCCCCCTCCTCTAACGCGTCGCGGATGCCCGACCAGGGCTCCAAGGGCGCTGGTGGCCTAAATCTCAGGTGGCCGCGTGGCGATTGTGCATACCTTAAAATAACATAATTACTTAAAATTTTAAAACTTTAAAAGTATTTTAAAACGCCAAAAGTATTATACCTTATTTAGATCTGTTATAATGAAACACATAAGTCCTGTTTTTTTTTTTTTTTTTTTATAGAAGAGGGGGCAAACGAGCATGCGGCTCACCTGATGTTAAGTGACTACCGTCACCCATGATCAACCGCAACACCAGGAGAATTGCGGGTGCGTTGCCGGCCCTTTAGAAAGGAGTAAGCTCTTTTCTTGAAGGTCCCCAGGTCGTATCGGTCCGGAAAAATCGCCGGTGGTAAACTATTTCACAGAGAGGTTGTACGTGGAAGAAAACTCCTTGTGAAACGTACAGTGGTGGACCGCCAAGCATCCAGATGGTGTGGATGGTATCGAGAAGTTTGCCGTGTAGTGCGTTCACGAAATTTGGCGGCTGGGATTAATCCGAACAATTCCTCAGAGCACTCCCCGTGATAGATGCGATAAAATACGCAAAGAGATGCAACATTTCTTCGCAGCGCCAGTGAATCGAGCCGATCGGAAAGCACTCGGTCGTCGACGATTCGAGCCGCTCTGCGCTGGATGCGGTCAAGTGGAAGGAGCTGGTACTGGGGAGCCCCAGCCCAGAGATGGGAACAGTATTCCATGTGCGGCCGAACCTGCGCCTTGTAAAGTTGCAGGCGGTGTGCCGGCACGAAATACTGTCCCGCTCTGCTGAGCACGCCAAGCTTTTTAGAGGCCAATTTGGCCTTCCCTTCCAAGTGACCACGAAACTGCACGTCACTCGATATGTCGACGCCAAGGATTCCGATACTGGCTGAGGCAACAAAGGGAGTGCCTTGAAACTGAGGGGATACAACAAAGTTGTTCTTTTTAGCGGTTAACGCGCAAACTTGTGTCTTCTGGGGGTTAAACTGGACTAGATTTAGTCGTCCCCAATCCAAGACTCTGTTCAGCAAAGACTCGACTTCAGACACAAGTTTGTCCCGGCACTCGGAGACGTTTTCCCGAGAAATATTGGCTCGGCCGGTGTAAAGAGCATCACCAGTGCTGTCGTCTGCATAGCAATGAATGTTACGGGTATCCAACATATCATTGATATGCAGAAGAAACAGCGTTGGCGATAGCACGCAGCCCTGTGGAGCATCAGCATTAATAGGCTTGCAATTGGAGCTTGCACCGTCTACAACGACCTTGATGCTCCGATCTGCAAAATAGCTGGTGATCCAATCGCACAATTTCTCGGGAAGCCCATAGGAAGGGAGCTTCGAAAGAAGCGCTTTGTGCCAAACCCGATCGAAGGCCTTCGCAATGTCCAAACTAACGGCCAATGTCTCCCCCTTGAACTCTACTGCCTCCGCCCATCTGTGAGTGAGGTAGACCAGAAGATCACCAGCTGACCGACCACGGCGAAAACCGTATTGGCGGTCACTAATCAGCTGGTGATCCTCAAGGTACCTCATGAGCTGGCAGTTTACAATGGACTCCATTGTTTTGGAGAACAAGGAGGTGATGGCGATTGGCCGGTAGTTGGACGGGTCTGAGCGGTCGCCTTTTTTAGGGATCGGGTGGACGAAAGCCGTCTTCCATGATTTTGGGACTACGCCTAGGGAGTAGGAGTACCGGAAAAGACGCGTTAAAACCGGTGCCAACTCTGGAGCACACGTCCTCAGCACAATTGGGGGGATTCCGTCAGGCCCACTCGACTTGTGGATGTCCAGGGAGAGGAGTGCTTTGCGAACCGAGCGCTGTGTGAACTGCACTTCCGGCATGGAGCACTCACACCGCGGGATGGTCGGCGGCGTACTCCCCCCGTCATCGAGAGTCGAGTTAGACGCAAAGAAAGAGCCTAGAAGATCGGCCTTCTCCTTTGCAGTATGGGCCAGTGAGTCGTCCTCCCTGTGCAGAGATGGAAGAGATGGCTGACAGAAATTCTCCTGGACAGCCTTGGCGAGAGACCAGAATTCACGGGTTCCAGAAGGAAGGCGAACTAGTTTCTCGCCAATTCTGCCTATGTGCTCTGACTTTGCCTTGGCAATGACTCTTTTGAAGGACCTAGAGGCGGAATTATACTTCTTTTTTAGAGCGCTGGTGTTTACATCCCGGGACGCTGATGCATCAACCCAGGCTTGGTAGCACTCCTGCTTATAGCATGATGCTATTTTACAGGAGCGACCAAACCATGGCTGAGATTTGCCTCCAATGGGCACCACAGAGGAAGGAATAAAAAGTTCCATACCCTGAAGTACCACATCAGTAACAGAATCCGCAACAACGTTGGGATCATCCGGCGAGAAGCAAACCCGCCCCCAAGGGTAGGATGCAAAGAAAGACCGCATCCCATCCCAATCGGCTGACCTATAGTGCCAAACACGGCGGCAGCCTGCAGAATGCAACCGCGATTTCAGCGTGAGTGGCACAACACTCCGGACCAGACAATGGTCCGAGGAGCCTAAAGGGGCGTCGACGGAAATCTGATATCCGTCCGGGTGAGAGGTCAGCAGAAGGTCCAACAGGGAAGGTGCATGATCCTCCACATCTGGAATCCGCGTAGGCGAAGTAACCAGTTGTGTCAGACCATATGCCAAGGCAAAATCATGAACAGATCTCCCCGCATGATCGGTTAAACGTGAACCAAGCCATTCGGCGTGATGGGCGTTAAAGTCGCCGAGGATCACGATCTCTGCGGAGGGGATCTGATGTAGCAACGAATCTGCAGCCATTTGGACGTGGTCGAAGAGTCGGTCTGTTTCGGCATTACCGCTATGGGACCTATAGAGGCACCCGTAGACGCGTGGATGGTCGTCGCTGTCTACGCGTAGCCAAAGGATGGACAGGTCCGAACCTTCAAGTCTGCCGAGGCGTCGAGAACAGATATCCTCTCTGACGTAAACGCAAACTCCAGCCCGAGGCACAAAGGAGTGTTCCAGTTTGTACCCCGGGTAGGAGAGATACGAGACATCAGCCGGAGAGGACACCTGCGTATCGGTCAGAAAGAGCAGAGCCGGCCTCGCCGTCTCGAGATGGTAGTGGACGGCGTTTAGGTTAGAGTGAAGTCCCCTGATATTGCAGAAATTCACGGACAGCGTGGCAGGGGTCGCCTTGGTCTTGTTGCTCCGTTTGCCCCGAGCAGTTGTAGTCTTGAGCGGAATTTTGCCCCCCCCCCCCCCCCAGAATACGCGGAGCAGCCTGAGCACCCATGCTCAGAAGTGGAGAAACATGGTCGTGGATGCTCAGCGAGGGATTCTCCAGGGGTGCTGGTACCCTCCTGGGGTAGTCTATTATTATTTAATTCCGCTACCATGTTGATGGGGGGGGGGAGGATATGGGCCTCCGGCCACCTGCACTCACCAGACGAAACGCGGAAGCAGAGCTTCCACTTCACGCCGGTATTCTGTGAGGTCGTGGTACCACCCCGGTTTGAGCCGGCCCATACGTGCAACAGCAAAGCTGCCGCGTGGCTCTACCACTGTTAAAAATAAATAATCCTGTAAAATAAAAGCATGAATTGTTTTTCATCTCCAAACGTTCCTACTGAATACTGACTTTTCCAAGATTGCAACAGCTGGTAAGCATCATGGAATACTATAATACACAAGTATTATAGTATTCTACGGTAAGCATCATGGAATACTATAATACACAAGTAGTATAGTATGCTACGGTAAGCATCATACGCTTGATTAGCCTATGTCCACAATCACCTCACAATGAGCATAAGGCTTGGTAAATGCGATATTGAGAACATCTCACGACCAAACACTGTGACACTTGAGTACCGCCAGAATAAGGCGACGGTGTGCTATCATAGCGATACCCAAGTTATAGAAGAGAAAGAGATAAAGAGATAATATATTTTCAAAGCTTGTGAAGTCAGACAATATGCACGGCTGACTTACTGCTTCATAACCCTCTCAGAAATGGAAATGTTTCTGTGAATGAAGTCCAGCCGTGGGAGTTATGTATATAACGTAGCTTATGTAATTAGTACCTGGATGATCGAGCTTTGCTCGGTATTTTTTTTTTTGGAAGTTGTGTTTTTTGGAAATTATATTTAGATACAAATTACAAGCTGATGAAATATGAATAAAATTTTTCGATCTTCTCGGTCATTATTTTTCGTGTTTTAAAAAATATACTAAAAAAGGCTCCAAATATTATATTTTCTCACTAAAGGAGTAACCTGAAATAAAAGAAAAAACAGTCAGGGCTGGAGAGACATTTGGACTCGAACCGGGGTCCTATTATTTCAGGACCGCCCGATATCCCATTTGAGCTGTTATAATCTTTTAGGCACCGGTAAAATTTACTTTCGTATTCTAATGATATCGTAGCAGTTTTTCATTGCCTAAAAACATGGATAAAACGACATTTTCTAAAAATGAGCCCTAGCTAGATCGATTTATTGCTCCCGAAATTTCATGAAAATCGTTGGAGCCATTTCCGAGATTCCGATTATATATATACAAGAATTGCTCGTTTAAAGTTATTAAATGGATTAAACTGTGTATCTAGGCCGTAGTTGAAGAAAAGTATATACTCTTTTGATATTTAGTATTTAGGTACTAACCTTATGCCCTTAAAGCTGTAGTACGGCGTCTGTGACGTCGTTCGTGTGACTAGTCGCCGTCCTCGTAATGCGCCGAGTCGGGTGTTCACCACTGGCCCGCCGCCGACTCGCATGCGGTCCACGAGCGCGTGCACTAGACGAGCGGCGCGCGCTGGAACAGCCTGAAGTCTCCTCAGTGCATGCTTCAAGCCAACTGATTCGCTTACTGTACTTGACAGTCTTCGCCATGCGCCTGTTACCTGTAACATTATTTAAAAACATCTTTCAAAAACATTACTTTTTTCGTGTATCGTGAAGGCGTTACGTACTCATATAAATTGTATGTACTTGTGGCCATACTAAATTTCTCTCAGATATGAGAATTGGTCTGTATACAGCAGAGTTACGTAGACTTGTGAGGGGTTTTAATGATGATGAGGTTTTGATGATAATTACATTTTTCGGTTCTAGAACTGTAAATCTGATCAGTTATCATCGTATACTAACTAAATAATTTGTAATATAAAATTTAAAATCATTGTTCCATTTTATCTAGTATATAAAAATTAATGTTTGTATGTTTTGTATGCGCTGCCATACCGTTCATCAGATTGCGCTAAAACTTTGTCAACTTATTGCTTGCACGTGTGCGAAGATTATGGGCATAGTACAATTAACTTACAGTAGATGGCGCGTGTATCGTGCCGTCAATTTTTTTGAAAATTATACTATATAATTTTTAATGAATATATTAACTAATTAAACAATACAAATTTAAAACAATATTTATAATTCTTATAATTATCCTTTACCCATCTCACAGTAATACATACCTATATGGCTCGTTTCGTTTTTCGCACAGTGAGCAACGTAGCAACATACACATATAATACGTATAACTATCTTATCTGTAATTTTATTTCCGCAATTTATTTACTATAAGCAATAAAAAGAGAAAATTCTGCACCGTAATATTTGTTGCCAATAATAACGCAAGCGCAATAGAACCTTGGTTTAGAAAGGGCTTGATTCTCTCAAAGGAAAACAAAATGGCAACGCCTCGTCAAGTTTGGTCTATTAATGGTATTTTAAATTAATATCAATAACTAACCCCTTTTATCATTTTATCGTCATATACAAACAGTCATTTTATTAAATTAAAGTTTAATTCTAATATTTTATAAAGATAGCTTTAAAAAAAGTTCAAACTGGTCTTTGGAAATTAATGAAATTAAATACGATGAATGTCGTAAGAGGCGAAAAAATCAGGAGATGTGCAATAATAATGATAAAAATGTGATTGCCAACCCGTCAGCCAAGCGTGGCAGCTATGTAAAATATCCCCGCACCCCATATGAGACAATCTATGGATTAGGGCTATGATCAGCAGCGGAATTTTGATAGGCTGTAAAGCTAACTGTAAACGCGGTGTATGTTGTAGTTCTTGCAATTCACGAGTGTGGTCGACCTTTGGATGTGGTTGGACATGTACATGCACAGTGTGACAGTGTGTGTGTCTGCCAGTGCGGGCGTACGCTCGCGACTGATCGCCAGGCACGCACACTATCACACTGTGCATTTACATGTCGAACCACATCCAAAGGTCGACCGCACTCGTGAATTGCAAGAACTATAGCAAACAGTATAAGCCCTAAACATACAAAACCAGTGCTTTCACTTATTATCAAGCAAGCGTTATTGAGGTTCGACGAATGTCAGCTGTGTTTTATACATAGAGCATAATGAACGGAAATAATATTAACGTCAGGGCCGTTATAGTGTTTAGAATATCTAGACAAAGATTTTATATAAAACTATTACTAATTAAAAATGAATTATAAAATAACCACCGAAATATAAAGATATCAAGAGAATTATCCCATTTGCTAAAAGTCGAATTAGCTCAAGATTTTTGAAGCGAAGCAGAGAGAGGTAGAGTAATATCACTTAAAAATCCATTACAGTTTCGGCTCCCATCAATCCTGTTCTGAATTATCGACCTCCTTACTAGCATATAAAAAATGATCATGCTAGAAATAGGCGTTACGCAAACTCGCTTTAAATCTTACTCTTAGCAGTAGAATTAGCGAGCATATTAATACCATACTACTAGTTAACTTGTAAGATCATATACAGCATTAGATATGTTTGAGCCGGCCCAGGAGTTGGGCGCTTGTAATATACGAGTTATATAAGTTAGTCTTCGTTTAGTTAGCTTTAATTACCCAAAATTTAACGTTAAAGCTAAAGCTACCACGAACTCGTCGGTGAAGGCAAAAAACTACGTGAGCTGAACGAAATCAAGGATAGGGAAATAAATTCAGGCAAATTCTATGAACATCTTCGAAATTTGATTTTATAAAACATTGTACAGGCCATCTTTTTAAAACTACTTTTTTCGTAACGTCACAATAAAATGAAGATGTGCCAATAAAAGAGACGACATCGTTGATATTAATTTTGTAAAAATAATTCGATATTACTATTAAGCACTATAATATAAGCCGTGTGCGTCGTTTGAATTATGTTTTGTTCAGTTTCTGTGTAGAATATTTGTGCAAATACATATTATATCCTGTCGTTGCTATCCTTGACACATAAATATGATACTAGCAATTAAAGCAGTTAAAATAACTAATAAAAATAATTACAGCAATTAAAATAAGTATTATTCACATTAATGAAGGTGCTAAAATATTGAATAAACGCCAATACGTTAAAATAAGCAGTATACTCACTAAGGATTTAAATATTTCTTTTTTTTATGTTATACAAAATGTTATTAAATCGAGTTGTAATTTTGTAAGACATCATCATTGACCCATGTTAACCTAGTTTACAATAAAGCTTCGTTAAAATAAAATAAACAGTATCAATCGTTGTTTGTCGCACTTAATAAAGTAATTTTAAATTATCAAACTAATTTCAATAATCAGTCAAGCCCGATTGATTGATTGAACATTTTTTGAATAATTTTTTTCACCAGTCTGCTTAGGCTTTACAACAATCACATGCCTGAATAATCAGATTCAGTCAGAATCGCACCTAAAATAAACTTTCGCATAAAATAATATAATTAATTTAGAGTGAATTAATTTTACATGGTATCGTATTTTGTATATTAGTAATTATTGTATCCCAAAACAATATTGTTTTTTGGTCTAACAAGCGTCGTCCTAATTGGCTATCGATCGTACGACTAAACAATGCGATTTCATCACACGATGAAATGATCGTGCGATGGTCCAACCGGTGTTCTAATAGCTACACGATGCCGCCGCGCCGTTACCGCTACATTTTAACAACGGATGTTACTGAGATGCACAGTTTTTTTACTCTCTTAACTCTCTACTCGTCTCTAATTCGACTCACCGATTCCCTTTCGTTGCTGAGTTCGCGCGATGCCGCGTGACCAATTAGGGCACTGAAAAAGATTTGTAGCTTTGATTGCACGATCGTACGATCAAACCCATCGTACGATCGTTATTAAGCATTTCTTGTGATCGCGCGATCACTTGCAAGCTTTAATTAGGACACCCTAAAGAAATGTGTATGTTTAATCTCGTCGTGCGACGAAATTGTGTTGTAGTGCTTGCTATGATCGTTGCCAATTAGGACGACGGCTTATTATTATTATTATATATATATATATATAAATATATATATATATATATATATATATATATATATATATATATATATATATATATATATATATTACCATACCATTAACCATCAAGCCTCTTTTCGGTTATCTTATCGTACATATGAATAGATAAAATAATGTTGCGCGACATAATTTATGCGTGATATATAGAGGGTGACTATTAGTGCCATCTAGTATTAAGGAGCAGAAATAGGGGGTCAAGATCTTTCTAAAACTCTCCCACTAGCGCTATCTAGTAACGAATAGAAGAACTAAGCTTTCTAGAAAACTACACACTTGAACTTTCTACACCTAGTCGGTCGTGACCGGTATTTGCTGGAACATTATATGGTATTGAATTGACGATACGAGCCAAGCTTTCGGAGCGGAATAAAGTGAACCAAAGTGTTAAGTGTGATTAATTATTAGTGTGATTTAAGTTTTAATTGGTGTTCCGTAATTAAAGTGTCAATTTTGGTAATTCAATCGGCAGTTTTTACTGTCACGAACCCTAAGCTCGTAACAATAGTAACGAATAATGTCTGTGTTATATTATTGTTGAGAGATAATGATCCCTGGTTCCCGAATATTGATATCCTGGAATAAAATTCTCTAAGTGTAAGACTCCCTTACGAATTTGCTTCGTAAAATGGAACACTGCTTCCACTTTTGTGCTCGGGTCTAAAGGATGTGAAGGTCTACTAAATAAAAACGTGCTCTGCAGTTTAGTCTCTGATGTAAAAGGCATCTATAACCTTTTTTTGAAGCTAGTTGCATGTGGCCACGGAATGCAGTAGCCGTTTAATATCTGGTGGTTTGTTAGCTCGTTTAACTTTTATGTAATCAAAGAATATCACAGTTTTATAGCAACCATTACAAAGCAGTAGATCTTAAGAATTAGAAAAAAAAATCGATTTCATTCTGCAACTAAATCTCGCGAACTGATCCTCCTTACTCGCATTGGCAGTACGAGAGCTCTAAGGTCACCAACTCGCCTATTATAGGTTTAATACATACGTTAATTAGCATATTTCCGAATAACCTATAACAGAAAATTTAAAAGGCTGGTAGAACGGAATTCTTACACCATTAACGAGGATGTCTTACGAGAATAGCACCTAAGGTAAAAAGGATTCTAATAATGCTATCAGAGTACGAATACGTTTTAACGAGTATCGTCATTCTGCCAAGAGATTGCGGTCATTCGTAATTGTGTGTATTTTAAAATTTTAATTTTAAAAATAATGTGCTTACTTGAAAAAAAAATTACTAAAATTTCAAAACATTTACGGATGACCTATATTTTTATATTAATATTCTTCTCGTAATAACAATTATTAAGCAAAATTATGGTTTCACAATGACATATAATGCTTCGCAATCTTTTTATAAAAGTCACATAGGATCATTTAGAGTACCGTGTATGGTGTGTACTAAAAGCAATCGGTTGATTCTGTATTTAGTTGCGTGAATAGAAATTGCGGGCAAGTGATGATTTGTAAATAAATATCAGCTAATGTCAGACGATTATAGTTACATTTATAAATACAGGAAGACATTTTCATATTATCGATAATTTGTTATACATTAGCCTACAAAAGCTGATATATTATATGATTTCATCCTTTATTAGAATTGTAAAGTAAAAAGCATCATTAGAGAAAATTTCTTGAGTAATGACATAATTTTCAACGTTGCAGTATTGCGGGCGTCACCTAATTTCAAAACTTACTTACTTACTTTTTTTATTTAGACTTGGTTACGCTTAAAATCGGTAGAAAAATAAGATTTTTGTTGCAATTTACGAAGTTTCCATAAGGAATGCCTTCCAGCAAGATGCTTAATATCAAATTACACATAGATATAGTTCTTCAGAAAAGAACAACAAAAATGAACATTTAAGTTACGAAACAATGCGTCTTTAGCAACCTTCAAAGATGCCAAATCTTTCACAACTATCCACAAAATCAATTGCATCGCTTTCTGTAAACTTTGTTATGTACATCGCAATAAGGCCTAGCTATACTCCCGCGCATTTTAACGATTTGTTTACAATGCAACTTTACTAATAGTCTCCGTGAACACTGCAATATATTACTTAACAGATGATTCGCTTAGTATCCACGTAAAGCAGTACAATAAGGATGCGGTCACTGTTCGTTGCCCAATAACATGCATCGTTGTTGCCGTTTAGGACGGCACAACAATAAGATTTTGTAAGTGGATGTGATTCAACTAGAGCTGGATCATTAATTTAATTTTTTTTAAATTAAATTAGGAGTACCCTTAACCGACGAGCATGTATGCGTAGGTATATGGATATGAAGGAGGCGAGAGAGGTCTGTCAGGATCGTGCCAAATCGTCGTGAGTGTTTATGTTATGTTATGGTATGTTAATTTTCCTAGAAATACTTTAAGCCCGGATCATAATGTTTCTTTACTTAATTATTTATTAGATAACTTGACCCAAACTTCAAAAGGTTAAAAGAAATAAAGGTTTTACTTTTATAATTATCCAAAGTTATTTTGGTTTAGCACGTAGTAATATTTTAAACACGGTGTTTTTTTCTTTCTTTTTTAGCGTGTCGGTGTTGGGAGTAAATCAAAAGATTAAGATTTGCTACTACGGTGAAATAATTATTCAACCGATCATGACGGAACTGATTGCCTCACGGAGGTCCCAGGGTATTAAGGAAATTGACAGTTGTGCGATGATTTTAACTTTTAAATATCTTGATGTTAAGGATTTGTTAATATTAAAGTCTTGATAATGAGTTCTTCATTACCAAGAACTTAATTTTATAATAACAAAACAATAATTAAGTTGGCTTTAGGATAATGGATTTAGGATAATTAGGATAAAAGTGAACTTATTTGTTACTCAAATGGTCAAACAGTGCCATAATCAATGAAAAGTTGTGATTTTGTTGTAAGATCTTCCGTTTCCAGTGTACGTATATTGTATATACACAAAACAATACCTCAGTGCTGTATTTTTAACTTTTTACACATTTTTAAGTTTTTCTTAATTCTTCTCTTTTTAGAAATATCCACAAGTAGTTTGGTTTGACCATTTGTAATATAATTAATATAAAATATAGCTATTATTTTAGTAAGAAATATTAATCTCTAGAGTTTTCTAACAATTTATCTTCCCCCGCTATGAAATCTGTCAAATTACCAATTATTAACTTATACCAATTATTAAGAGAATGAATGAAAGGAAAGACAATACGTTATGGTGGGATGACGAGGTACGTATGGAAGTTGAAGCAAAGAAGAGAGCATGGCTAGATTTACTAGCGACCAAAGCTGGTAACTCTGGTGGTAAGAATGATGAGAATGAAAGAAAAAAGGCAGAGTTTAAACGTTTAAATAAGAGAGTAAAAGAATTAGTTGAAAGGAAAAAGCAAGAAAGAACGGATAGGAATGATAGAAGAATATCGGATAACTTCCAGGCAAATATTAAAATGTTCTGGAAACTCGTAAGAAATACCAGGAAATACAAAACAGCCTAGATTGAATGCGATACGAGACGAGAATGGCTGTATCCTGAATGATGAAGTGTTGAGTCTAAAGAGATGGAAGGAATATTTTGAAAGCGAATTTATGAGTGAGGAGAAGTGTGAACTAAATGAAATAGAAATTCCGAAAGAAGATGAAAGAGATAGGGAGATAAGTATGGATGAAATAATGAAAGCAATGAAAAGCATGAAAGTAGGTAAGGCAGCCGGATATGATAGAGTTTCACTCGAAATGCTAAGGGCTGGAGAGGACGTGGTGGCAGGCCTGCTGTACACCTTGTTTAATTTATGTTGGGAACTAAAGCGGGTACCGGGAGACTGGTGCAAAGCCGTGATAGTCCCAATATATAAGGGAAAAGGGTCACAGCAGGACTGTAAAAACTACCGTGGTATCAGCCTTCTTAGCATTGTGGGAAAACTGTATGCTAAGGTACTAATTGAAAGAGTTATGAAAGAAACTGATGAAAAAATTTGGGATGTGCAAGCGGGATTTAGAAAGGGAATGGGGTGTACAGATCAAGTCTTTTCCATGCGCATGATCGCGGAGAAGTTTTTGGCGAAAAACCAAAGAGTTTTTTGTGCGTTCATGGACTTGGAAAAGGCTTATGACAGAGTGGACAGGGATGTGTTATGGCAAACGCTGAACGCATTTAGGTTGAGCGCTGGTTTGATACAGGCATTAAAGTCTCTGTATAGGGACTCGAGTGCTTGTGTTAGAATCAACGGGGTCTACTCGGGCTGGTTTGGCATCCATAAAGGTGTCAGACAGGGCTGTGTAGCTTCCCCGTGGCTGTTCAACCTATTTATGGACAGCTGTTTGGAAAATTTGAAAGTTGAAGAATGCGGGGTAAGAATGGGTGAGTTAACCATCAAATGCCTTTTGTACGCCGATGATCAAGTCATACTTGCGTCGTCGGCGGCCGAGTTGCAAATGATGGTTACATTAATGAACAGGTCATTAAAAGAAAGGGGAATGAAAGTGAACGCAAGTAAGACGAAAGTGATGGTTTTTGAAAGAGATGAAAGCAAAACGGTATGTGAAATAAGAATAGAAGGAGAGTTAATTGAGCAAGTGGATGAGTTCGTATATTTGGGATGTGTATTCAGCAGGGATGGGAGATATGATAAGGACATTGAACGACGAGTGAATGCAGGAAATAAAGTAAATGGGGCTCTACACTCTATTGTGAAAAGTCAGAATGTGTCAAAAAAGGCACGTATGGCAATTCACAGTGCTGTATTAGTCCCTACTTTAACGTATGGTAGTGAAAGTTGGGTGTGGCAGAAGAAGCACGAGAGTAGAATAAATGCGGTAGAAATGCGGTCGCTAAGGAGTATGTTAGGGCTGAATCTGAGTGACAGGGTGAGAAACTGTGTGATAAAAGAAGAGTGTGGTTTGCAAGATGATGCGGTGACCAGGATTAAGAAAGGAATGCTTCGGTGGTTTGGTCATGTAGAAAGAATGAATGCGGAAAGACTGACAAAGCAAATATATGTTGCAGAAGTGAATGGAAGAGTCGGAAAGGGACGTCCTAGGCGGAAGTTTGTCGACCAAATTGGCGATATACTAAAAATGGGCCAAATTAAGAGTACCCTTAACCGACGAGCATGTATGCGTAGGTATATGAATGTGGAAGAGGCGAGAAAGGTATGTCAGGATCGTGCTAAATGGAAGTCTGTAGTCTCTGCTTACCCCTCTGGGTGACAGGCGTGAGTGTTTATGTTATGTTTATGTTATGTTATTAACTTATACACAAAAATTACCTTAACATAACTTAATACAAAAAAATTCCTCTTTCCTAATATATATATATATATATATATATATATATATATATATATATATATATATATATATATATATATATATAAGTAGAAAAAGTCTTCGATGGCCTCATTAAGGGCCTATACTACCTGAGCTCGAATTCTAATTTTGCCCACACTTCCCCGAGTGTCGTATGATATGCTTGTAATCACTAATACTGTAAGTAGATAGGTCATTAGATACTTATTTCATTACGGTCATATTATTGCCCATTTCTTTACGCCAACCCAGTCGCTTCTAATTTTTATTACAGTTATTTCCCATTTTAATTTTACATCGTCCTGTTACGTAATGTGTATTCTAATCGTAAGCGGCACAGCTTTCCAGTTCGAAAGCCGAAGCTAGACTGAAGGGAGTTATCGGGCGGCAGGGAACAAGCTTCAGCACGCCGATAGTTTAGGTAATTTCTTTTTACAGTGTAAAATAATAGTAATTTAAAATAAAATAAAAACATAAGCACTGCTTTATAGTTAGTTCAGTTAGTATGCAAAGTTTCATGATCCAATTTAAAGTATTTTTGAAAACCAGTGGTTAATTGTTCGGTGTGGATGTAACTTTGGATTTTTTTCTATCGAGAAAATTTTATGGAATCGTGTTTTTGTCTAACATAGTACTTAACATTAATCCTCAACTTTACCATATATTTATTACAAAATTAATGCTGCAATATTTTCAGCATAACGGAGGATCTTGCTAAGACATTTGAGGTTGTATAGGCCCTTAAGCAATATTAGTGTTCCAAACAAAATAAAATAAAATTAAAAAATTATGCATTTTTACAGCCAACAATTAAAAATTCAAAGTCTAATAATTAAAATTAACATAGATTGAAATAAAGCGGGGATTGTGCCATATTCGCCACGCTTGGCAGGCGACTTGGCAACCGCAGTGTTTTATTATTTAGAGTTGTTATCAAGATGATGCTGCTCTGCCTCTCTCTTGTTTCAGTTTCCATTTGTCGCAGCTTAAGAGACCCATGGGACGATATGGGGTAGAGGATATTCTTACACCGCCACCATTGGCGATGTCAACTCGTTGGTCTACTGGTTGTAGTAGTGCAACTGCTAATCATGAGGTCCTGGGTTTGGATCCCGGGTCGGACCAAAAAATTAATTAGTGAGTTTTTCCGTCAAGAAATTCTCAGTACTTGCTTGGAGTCAGGAAATTGGCGGTGTCTCACCCCCGTGCCTCGGAGAGCACGCAAAGCCGTTGGTCATGCGCCTAATCTCTCTCCGGTCGTGTCGGTTTACCGTCCCATTGGATTATGAGAGTGAGGGAATAGAGAGTGCACCTGTGCTTGCGGATACACTTGGGCACTATATTCCTGTCCTGCGCCATCGGCGCAGCACAGGAATATAGTGCCGAATCCTCCGTTGAGGCGGGCTGGCGTGGCCGAAATTCGGTCTGGAGGACATTATTATTATTATTATTGGGGTATCTATATAATTTTCTCATCTGGTTGGGTTCTATAAATATAAATTATAATTTAAAATGAAAAGATAAATATACATAAATATCAATAAAATAAAATAAATACAAAAAATACATAAATAAATAAGATCAAACCAGATGGAAGCCCTCGGCAGGGGAGACCAAACGGCCGAGAGTTAGGGGGAAAGGGAAAGAAACCGGCAGACGATGCGGGCGGTATCGAGGAGCATCGCCTTCTGCATTTGAGCCCGGAGCGAACCGTCACGGAGTCCCAGTCGCCTCAGATGACCCGAGAGGCTGACTGGGACTAACCCATTCGCAGAGACGACTACAGGAAGAATTTCGACCGGCATACAACCCCACATGTTGGTCACCTCGTGAGCCAGGTCCAGATATTTTGTTCATATATCTGTTTCGACTTTCACGAGGTTCTCGTTATACGGAATGGTAATGTCGACCAAAAATATCCTTGACTGTGCCCGGTCCATCAGCACAATATCAGGCTTCTTCCTGATCTTTAGGAACCAAATGAGTGATCCCAGTAGTGAAAAGGCTCGGGAGCGACTATTGGTTGAGAGCCTCTTGGAACTGTCGGGCGAGCACAGCGTTTGGGGCCGTACGGACCGCCTCAGCTACGTCATCCGGCGTTATGATGACTGGGTCCATGGGCGTAATACCCGCACACTTACTCGCCACAACTTCCGTCCAAGGGCCCTCGTTGTGGTTTACAGGCTCTGACCACAGGCTGCGCCTGAATGCGACCGTGTCACACTTACCATTGGCGCTCCAATGATTTATAGAGCCTCTTCTGGTCACTCTGGAAGAGACGATTCTGGTTGACCTCCGACCTCCGAATCCGCTTTCCCCAAGCAGCGATTCTTTGCTTCAGGTCATCTATGCGCTCCGTCAGTTTTTGCATTATATCCGACTGGGACAAACTAACATTTGTCCCAGCAAACGCCATCCTGACGGTGCGCACAATCCTTGGCCTGGTATTGCTTGACCTGAAGCATATCAGTCTGCCGATGAGGGCCCTAGCCTTTGCGATACGTTCTTCAATTCTTATTCTCCAGGCTGGGTAAGCACTACTTTGTCCAGTAGCGCGTCTAGCCGTGGAAAGTTTGGCGCCTATAATACGGCAGAATGCCATTGCGGCGCCAAAAAGAATTGAGTCCGTCTCGCAAAGGTCCCGGCTGGCTTCCAAATAGGTAACCAGCATTGGGTTCAGAGCCCTCACGACAGCCTTGCTTATCTTTCTTAGGGCTGTGCGGGGAAGTCGCGGTCGATTTTCAAGAGGCGTACTGCGCGTTTCCACAATCGCCTCTTCCAATGTACTCCTCATTTGCTCTAGTTCCGGTTCCTGGGAGACTGTTCCATCATCGTTTGAATAAACCACAACTGGGGTATTCACGGAGGCATCTACGTTTGCCGTTTGCTCAGCAAGTTGTGGCGCCGCATTTTTAGCCGCAGCATTTTCACCCGATGAAGGAACAGCCTCACGTCGTAGCCGTTCGAGTTCGGTGACAACAAATATATTTGAGCGCAAGATATACAGAACTCGGTCTGCCAGGTTTTGCTCGTTGACGGTTACAGATGGCTCCAGCTCAGCAAAAAGTCGATGCATCCTTGCCCGATACGCAAAAAGTAGTTCTCCTCCTCCAGTTTCTCCCCCTTTCGTCCTAAAATACGCCCGCAATGCGTTGCTGTTCATCTGGGTTGTCCAACGCATGCGGCGTACTCCATTATTATTATTATTATTGGGGTATCTATATAATTTTCTCACCTGGTTGGGTTCTATAAATATATAATTATAAATTGAAATGAAAAGATAAATGTACATAAATGTCAATAAAATAAAATAAATACAAAAACTACATAAATAAATAAGATCCAACCAGATGGGACCCCTCGGCAGGGGAGACCAGACGGCCGAGGGTTAGGGGGAAAGGGAAAGAAACCGGCGGATGATGCGGGCGGTATCGAGGAGCACCGCCTTCTGCATTTGGGCCCGGACCGGTCCGTCACGGAGTCCCAGTCGCCTCAGATGACCCGAGAGGCTGATTGGATTTAGCCCATTCGCAGACACGACTACAGGAATAATTTCGGTCGACACACCACCCCACATATCGGTCACCTCGTGAGCCAGGTCCAGATATTTTGTTTGTTTATCTGTTTCGGCTTTCACGAGGTTCTCGTCATACGGAATGACTTTGCCCTGCCCTTGACTGTGCCCGGTCCATCAGCACAATATCAGGCTTATTCGCAAGAATAGTCCTGTCTGTGATGATGTCCCGGTCCCAGTAGAGCCTGGCGCGGTCATTTTCGAGCACGGTTTCCGGCAAGTACTTGTAATACGGCCATTTCCGGTCCACGAGACCGTATTTCAGAGCGAGCTCCTGGTGTAGAATTCTGGCTACTAGGTTGTGCCTGTGCAAGTACTCAGAGTTAGAAAGCGCCGAACAACCGGAGATGACATGCCTAAGTGACTCCCCAGGATGGCGACAAGCTCGACAGACGTCGACAGTGCCATCCTTTAGGATGTATCTCCGATAGTTGTTGGTCTTAATAACCTGATCCTGTATTGCACAGACAAAACCCTCGGTTTCCCCGAAGAGGTCACCGAAACGTAGCCAGTTGAGGGAGGCGGCTGTATCTACGTGAGGCTCATGTAGAGCCCTGTAGTACCTCCCATGGAGCTCCTTCTCCTTCCATACGGTCTCCCGGTCGGAAATGCTCTGTACTGCCGGGTCTTGCCATTGCTCGTTGGCTAAGGATAGAGGGGTAAGTCCTTTAACACTAGAAATGACGTCATTATAGAATGGATCATCCGATCTCGCCAGGAAGTAACGACGGAGGCTGCACACTTCGCGATTATGCATGGTGAGCGCGCTCAGGAAGCCACGCCCACCATGCTTTCGCGGCAAGTACAGCCTCATTACCGACGATCTCGGATGATGCATCCTATGGGACGTCATGGTAGTGCGGACTTTTCTATCCAGGGCGTTAAGTTCGGTCTGACTCCACCTGAGTATGCCAAAGGTATACATGAGGACAGGCATGACCCAAACGTTATATGCATGTGTTTTATTCACATCGGACAAAAGGCTGTTAAGCACTTTGGTCAAGCGTGCATAAAACACGTCGCAAACTGACTGTTTCATACCAGCCTCATCGATACGGATGTTCTGTGACATACCCAGGTATCGGTATGTATGAGCCTCGGAAAGGGCCCTTAAGTTGACGGGCATAGATAAGTCTATGCCCTCAGAGTTAGCAACCTTTCCCCTTTCAATATGGAGGACCGCACACGTATCCGTCCCCAGCTCCATTTCAATAGAATTGCTAAATTCACAAGTGATGTTTAGCAATTCCATAAGATGGGAGCGACTGGAGGCCAATAATTTGAGGTCATCCATATAGAAAAGGTGGACCACTTTTGTACCTCCCCTCCGAAACTGAAATCCCCTCCCGGAGCCCTCCAGTAAAGTACTGAGAGGGTTCAAAGAGAGGCAGAACCAGATTGGACTCAGACAGTCGCCCTGGAATATACTCCTTCTTCTTTCGGGAAAGGGAAAGAAACCGGCGGACGATGCGGGCAGTATCAAGGAGCACCGCCTTCTGCATTTGAGCCCGGAGCGGTCCGTCACGGAGTCCCAGTCGCCTCAGATGACCAGAGAGGCTAACTGGGATTAGCCCATTCGCAGAGACGACTACAGGAATAATTTCGGTCGGCATACCACCCGGTCATGCCACATGTCGGTCACCTCGTGAGCCAGGTCCAGATACTTTGATTGCTTATCTGTTTCGGCTTTCACGAGGTTCTCGTCATAAGGGATGGTAATATCGACCAAAAATATCTTTGACTGCGCCCGGTCCATCAGCACAATATCAGGCTTATTCGCAAGAATAGTCCTGTCTGTGATGATGGCCCGGTCCCAGTAGAGCCTGGCGCGGTCATTTTCGAGCACGGCTTCCGGCAAGTACTAGTACGGCACTTTCCGGTCCACGAGACCGTATTTCAGAGCAAGCTCCTGGTGTAGAATTCTGGCTACTAGGTTGTGCTTGTGCAAGTACTCAGAGTTAGAAAGCGCCGAACAACCGGAGATGACATGCCTAAGTGACTCCCCGGGATGGCGACAAGCTCGACAGACGTCGACGGTGCCATCCTTTAGGATGTATCTCCGATAGTTGTTGGTCTTAATAACCTGATCTTGTATTGCACAGACAAAACCCTCGGTTTCCCCGAAAAGGTCACCGAAACGTAGCCAGTTGAGGGAGGCGACTGTATCTACGAAGGGCTCATGTAGAGCCTTGTAGTACCTCCCGTGGAGCTCCTTCTCCTTCCATACGGTCTCCCGGTCAGAAATGCTAAGCACTGCCGGGTCCTGCCATTGCTCGTTGGCTAAGGATAGAGGGGTGAGCCCTTTATCACTAGAAATGACGTCATTATAGAATGGATCATCCGATCTCGTCAAGAAGTATTGACGGAGACTGCACACTTCGCGATTATGCATGGTGAGCGCGCTCAGAAAGCCACGCCCACCATGCTATCGCGGCAAGTACAGCCTCATTACCGACGATCTCGGATGATGCATCCTATGGGACGTCATGGTAGTGCGGACTTTTCTATCCAGGGCGTTAAGCTCAGTCTGAGTCCACCTGAGTATGCCAAAGGTATACATGAGGACAGGCATGACCCAGCAATTATATGCGGTTGACTTATTCACACCAGACAAAAGGCTGTTAAGCACTTTGGTCAAGCGTGCATAAAACACGTCGCAAACTGACTGTTTCATACCAGCCTCATCGATACCGATGTTCTGTGACATACCCAGGTATCGGTATGTTTCAGCCTTGGAAAGGGTCCTTAAGTTGACGGGCATAGACAAGTCTATGCCCTCAGAGTTAGCAACCCTTCCCCTCTCAACATGGAGGACCGCACACTTATCCGTCCCCAGCTCCATTCCAATGGAACTGCTAAATTCACAAGTGATGTTTAGCAGTTCCATAAGATGGGAGCGACTGGAGGCGAATAACTTGAAGTCATCCATATAGAAAAGGTGGGTCACTTTTGTCCCTCCTCTCCGTAGCTGAAATCCCCTCCCGGAGCCCTCCAGTAAGGTACTGAGAGGGTTCAGAGAGAGGCAGAACCAGATTGGACTCAGACAATCGCCCTGGAAGATACCCCTTCTTATCCTTATGTGGTTCTCCGCAGCCATCATCCGCTCGCCCAGATGACAAAGGATCGTACTCCACTGCCCCATACACTGCTCGAGGAAGTCTCTAACTGTACAGTCAATCTTGTACAGCTCGAGGACCCTCTTTAGCCATGTATGGGGCACCGAGTCGAACGCCTTTCTATAGTCTATCCAGGCGGCAGAGAAGTTCCGACGGTTGCGTTTCACCACTTTGCCTATGACCGCGTCAATGAAGAGTGGTTCCTTGGTTCCACGATCACCGCCCCGACATTCATTCTGAGCGCGTGACATCACCTGGTTTAGCTCCAGGTGCCGAGTGATTCTCGCGCTCAAAATGGATGTCAGTGTCTTATATATGGTGAGTAGACACGTGATAGGGCGGTATTTGCTCGGGTCTGTGGTATCCTGATCTTTAGGAACCAAGTGAGTGATCCCAGTAGTGAAGAGGCTTGGAAGCGACTTCTGGTTGAGAGCCTCTTGAAACTGTCGGGCGAGCACAGCGTGACACACCATGAACCCCTTCAGCCAGTAGTGATTCAGCCCGTCAAGCCCCGGACTTTTCCAGTTCGGGGCCCTACGGACCGCCTCAGCTACGTCATCCGGCGTTATGGTGACGGGATCCATGGGCGTAATACACGCACACTGACTCACCACAACTTCCGTCCAAGGGCCCTCGTTGTGGTTTACGGGCTCTGACCACAGGCTGCGACAGAATGCGACCGTGTCGGCCTGATTTGGTGCTGGGCCCGTTTCACTTACTATTGGTCGCTCCAATGATTTGTAGAGCCTCTTCTGATCACTCTGGAAGAGACGATTCTGGTTGAACCGTGTCGACCTCTCGGTATATCGCCGAATCCGCTTTCCCCAAGCAGCGATTCTTTGCTTCAGGTGGTCTATGCGCTCCGTCAGTTTTTGCGTTATATCCGGCTGGGACAAACTAACATTTGTCCCAGCTAACGCCATCCTGACGGTGCGCACAATCCTTGGCCTGGTATTGCCTGACCTGAAACATATCAGTCTGCCGATGAGGGCCCTAGCCTTTGCGATACGTTCCTCAATTCTTCTTCTCCATGGTGGGATAGCGCTACTACGGCCAGTAGCGCGTCCAGCCGTGGAAACCTTGGCGCCTATGATACGGCAGACTGCCAACACGGCACCAAAAAGAATTGAGTCCGTCTCGCAAAGGTCCCGGCTGGCTTCCAAATAGGTCACCAGCATTGGGTTCAGAGCCCTCACGACAGCCCGATTCCGCTTGCTTAGGGCTATGCGGGGAAGTCGCGGTCGATTTTCGAGAGGCATACTGCGCGTTTCCATAATCGCCTCCTCTAATGTACTCCTCATTTGCTCTAGTTCCAGTTCCTGGGCGACTGTTCCGTCATCGTTTGAATCAACCACAACTGGCCCATTCACGGCGGCATCCACATTTGCCATTTGCTGAGCAAGTTGTGGCGTCGCATCCTCAGCCGCAGCATTTTCACCCGATGAAGGAACAGCCTCACGTCGTAGCCGTTCGAGTTCGGTGACATCAAATGTATTTGAGCGAAAGATATACCGAACTCGGTCTGCCAGGTTTTGCTCGGTAACGGTTACAGATGGCTCCAGCTCAGCAAAAAGTCGATGCATCCTTGCCCGATACGCAAAGCCTCCAGTTTCTCCCCCTTTCGCCCTAAAATACGCCCGCAATGCGTTGCTGTTCATCTGGGTTGTCCAACGCATGCGGGGTACTCCACCAGTGGCGGGTGCCGATTGCTGGGCCCGCGAAGACCCTGCCGACACCAAACCAGCTGGTGGGGATGATGGATGCGAGGGGCTGCTGGGTGGGCGTGCAGCACCTCGCGCTCGGCTGGCGGTTCGCATGCTGTCGCGTCCAGCGCCAGCTCCAGACGCGCCCTGGCGATCTCCAGGCAGCGGCCCCTTGCGCGTTCTTCCGTATTCCATCATCCATAGTGGTGGGCGTTATTAAGCGGGAGACGCCCAGACCCGGCGCCCTTTCATGGTGAGGCCATGTGCACAAGCGGGCCTTTGCACCTTCAATTTTCGCCGAGGCACGGCACTAACACTTCTCGGCAAGGTGCTGACTGACTGCGCTGACGTACCGGTTTTGTCACATAACCGTTACGTCAGCGGACGATGGGGTCGTCACTTCCCTACGCCTTTTTATTATTATTATTATTATGTGGGGTATCTATATAGTTTTCTCATCGGGTTGGGATGTAAATGAAAATGAAAAGATAAATACACATAAATATTAATAAAATAAAATAAATACAAAAATACATAAATAAATAAAAGCCCAACCAGATGGAAGCCCTCGGCAGGGGAGACCAAACGGCCAAGGGTTAGGGGGAAAGGGAAAGAAACCGGCGGACGATGCGGGCAGTATCAAGGAGCACCGCCTTCTGCATTTGAGCCCGGAGCGGTCCGTCACGGAGTCCCAGTCGCCTCAGATGACCAGAGAGGCTAACTGGGATTAGCCCATTCGCAGAGACGACTACAGGAATAATTTCGGTCGGCATACCACCCGGTCATGCCACATGTCGGTCACCTCGTGAGCCAGGTCCAGATACTTTGATTGCTTATCTGTTTCGGCTTTCACGAGGTTCTCGTCATAAGGGATGGTAATATCGACCAAAAATATCCTTGACTGTGCCCGGTCCATCAGCACAATATCAGGCTTATTCGCAAGAATAGTCCTGTCTGTGATGATGGCCCGGTCCCAGTAGAGCCTGGCGCGGTCATTTTCGAGCACGGCTTCCGGCAAGTACTTGTAGTACGGCACTTTCCGATCCACGAGACCGTATTTCAGAGCGAGCTCCTGGTGTAGAATTCTGGCTACTAGGTTGTGCTTGTGCAAGTACTCAGAGTTAGAAAGCGCCGAACAACCGGAGATGACATGCCTAAGTGACTCCCCGGGATGGCGACAAGCTCGACAGACGTCGACGGTGCCATCCTTTAGGATGTATCTCCGATAGTTGTTGGTCTTAATAACCTGATCTTGTATTGCACAGACAAAACCCTCGGTTTCCCCGAAAAGGTCACCGAAACGTAGCCAGTTGAGGGAGGCGACTGTATCTACGAAGGGCTCATGTAGAGCCTTGTAGTACCTCCCGTGGAGCTCCTTCTCCTTCCATACGGTCTCCCGGTCAGAAATGCTAAGCACTGCCGGGTCCTGCCATTGCTCGTTGGCTAAGGATAGAGGGGTGAGCCCTTTATCACTAGAAATGACGTCATTATAGAATGGATCATCCGATCTCGTCAAGAAGTATTGACGGAGACTGCACACTTCGCGATTATGCATGGTGAGCGCGCTCAGAAAGCCACGCCCACCATGCTTTCGCGGCAAGTACAGCCTCATTACCGACGATCTCGGATGATGCATCCTATGGGACGTCATGGTAGTGCGGATTTTTCTATCCAGGGCGTTAAGCTCAGTCTGAGTCCACCTGAGTATGCCAAAGGTATACATGAGGACAGGCATGACCCAGCAATTATATGCGGTTGACTTATTCACACCAGACAAAAGGCTGTTAAGCACTTTGGTCAAGCGTGCATAAAACACGTCGCAAACTGACTGTTTCATACCAGCCTCATCGATACCGATGTTCTGTGACATACCCAGGTATCGGTATGTTTCAGCCTTGGAAAGGGTCCTTAAGTTGACGGGCATAGACAAGTCTATGCCCTCAGAGTTAGCAACCCTTCCCCTCTCAACATGGAGGACCGCACACTTATCCGTCCCCAGCTCCATTCCAATGGAACTGCTAAATTCACAAGTGATGTTTAACAGTTCCATAAGATGGGAGCGACTGGAGGCGAATAACTTGAGGTCATCCATATAGAAATGGTGGGTCACTTTTGTCCCTCCTTTCCGTAGCTGAAATCCCCTCCCGGAGCCCTCCAGTAAGGTACTGAGAGGGTTAAGAGAGAGGCAGAACCAGATTGGACTCAGACAATCGCCCTGGAAGATACCCCTTCTTATCCTTATGTGGTTCTCCGCAGCCGTCATCCGCTCGCCCAGATGACAAAGGATCGTACTCCACTGCCCCATACACTGCTCGAGGAAGTCTCTAACTATACAGTCAATCTTGTACAGCTCGAGAACCCTCTTTAGCCATGTATGGGGCACCGAGTCGAACGCCTTTCTGTAGTCTATCCAGGTGGCAGAGAAGTTCCGACGGTTGCGTTAAACCACTTTGCCTATGACCGCGTCAATGAGGAGTGGTTCCTTAGTTCCACGACCACCGCCCCGACATCCATTTTGAGCGGTCACCTGGTTTAGCTCCAGGTGACGAGTGATTCTCGCGCTCAAAATGGATGTCAGTGTCTTATATATGGTGGGTAGACACGTGATGGGGCGGTATTTGCTCGGGTCTGTGGTATCCTGATCTTTAGGAACCAAGTGAGTGATCCCAGTAGTGAAGAGGCTCGGGAGCGACTTCTGGTCGAGAGCCTCTTGAAACTGTCGGGCGAGCACAGCGTGACACTCTATGAACCCCTTCAGCAAGTAATGATACAGCCCGTCGAGTCCCGGACTTTTCCAGTTCGGGGCCCTACGGATCGCCTCAGCCACGTCTTCTGGCGTTATGGTGATGGGGTCCATAGGCGTAACACTCGCACCCTGGCTCGCCACAACTTCCATCCAAGGGCCCTCGCTGTGGTTTACGGGCTCTGACCACAGGCCACGCCAGAATGCGATAATGTCAGCCTGATCCGGTCCTTGGCCCGCTCCACATACCTTTGGTCGCTCCAATGATTTATAGAGCCTCTTCTGATCACTCTGGGAGAGACGATTCTGGTTGAACCGCCTTGACCTCTCGAAAAATCGTCGAATCCGCTTCCCCCAAGCAGCGATCTTTTGCTTCAGGTCGTCTATGCGCTCCGTTAGTTTCTGCGTGATGTCCGGCTGGGACAAACTGATATTTGTCCCAGCAAACGCCATCCTAACGGTGCGCATAATCCTCGGTCTATTATTACCCGACCTGAAACTTGTTAGTTTGCCGATAAGGGCCCTTGCCTTTGCGATACGGTCCTCGATTCTTTTTCTCCAGGCTGGGATGGCGCTACTTTTTGTAGTAGCGCGTCCAGTCATGAGAAGTTTGGCGCCAATAATACGGCAAACTGCCACTGCTGCGCCAAAGAGAATCGAGTCCGTCTCGCAAAGGTCCCGGTTGGCTTCCAAATAGGTCACCAGCATTGGGTTAAGAGCCCTCACGACAGCCCGATTTCGCTTGCTTAGGGGTATGCGGGGAAGTCGCGGTCGATTTTCGACAGGGGTGCTGCGCGTTTCCAAAATCGCCTCTTCCAATATACTCCTCATTTGCTCTAGTTCGTGGGAGACTATTTCATCGTCGTTCGAATCAACCACAACTGGAAGATCCATGGCGGCTTCCACGTGTGGATGCTGGTCTGTCGAATGTGGAGCTGCATCTCCAGCCATAGCCGATTCATTCGACGACGGAATAGCCTCACGTCGTAGTCGTTCGAGTTCGGCATCATCAAATATTTTCGAGCGCATGATGTACCGAACTCGGTCTGCCAGGTTTTGTTCCGTGACGGGGATAGAAGGCTCCAGCTCAGCAAAAAAGCAATGCATCCGAGACCTATACGCTATTCCCACAGTTTCTTCCCCTTTCGCCCTATAGTACGCCCGCAATGCGTTTTCGTTCATGGATTTTGTCCAACGCATGCGACGTGCTCCACCAGTGCCGCTTGCTGGGTCCGAGAAGACCCAGCCGACACCAAGCCTTCTGGTGGGGATGATGGATGCGAGGGGCTGCTAGGTGATCGTGCAGCTCCTCGCGCTCGGCTGGCGGCTCGCATGCTGCCGCGTCTAGCGCCAGCCCCAGACGCGCCCCGGCGACCCCCAGGCAGCGGCCCTATGCACGTTCCTTTCTGTGTTTCTTCCATCATCCATTTTATGGGCGCCAAATAACGGGAGACGCCCAAACCCGGCACCGTATCGTGGTTGGGTCATATGCACAAACGGACCTTTGCATCTACAATTTTGCCTAGGCACGGCGCTCACACCTCTTGGCAGGATGCTGACTGACTGCACCGACGTCGCAGTTTTGTCACATAACTGTTACGTCAGCGGGCGATGGGGTTGTGACTTCCCTACGCCTATTATTATTATTATTATTATTATTGTGGGGTATCAATATAGTTTTCTCATCTGGTTGGGTTCTAATAATACATAATTATAAATGAAGATGAGAAGATAAATATACATAAATATCAATAACATAAAATAAATATTAAAATACATAAATAAATAAAAGCCCAACCAGATGGAGGCCCTCAGCAGGGGAGACCAAACGGCCAAGGGTTAGGGGGAAAGGGAAAGAAACCGGCGGACGATGCGGGCGGTATCGAGGAGCACCGCCTTCTGCATTTGAGCCTGGAGCGGTCCGCCACGTAGTCCCAGCCGCCTCAGATGACCCGAGAGGCTGACTGGGATTAGCCCGTTCGCAGAGACGACTACAGGAATAATTTCGGTCGGCAGACCACCCCTCATGTTGGTCACCTCGTGAGCCAGGTCCAGATATTTTGTTTGCTTATCTGTTTCGGCTTTCACGAGGTTCTCGTCATACGGAATGGTAATGTCGACCAAAAATATCCTTGACTGTGCCCGGTCCATCAGCACAATATCAGGTTTATTCGCAAGAATAGTCCTGTCTGTGATGATGGCCCGGTCCCAATAGAGCCTGGCGCGATCATTTTCGAGCACGGCTTCCGGCAAGTACTTGTAATACGGCAATTTCCGAGACACGAGACCGTATTGCAGAGCGAGCTCCTGGTGAAGAATTCTGGATACTAGGTTGTGCCTGTGCAAGTACTCAGAGTTAGAAAGCGCCGAACAACCGGAGATGACATGCCTAAGTGACTCACCGGGATGGCGACAAGCTCGACAGATGTCGACGGTGCCATCCTTTAGGATGTATCTCCGATAGTTGTTGGTCTTAATAACCTGATCCTGTATTGCACAGACAAAACCCTCAAGAAGCCACGACCACCATGCTTCCGCGGCAAGTACAGCCTCATCACCGACGATCTCGGATGATGCATCCTATGGGACGTCATGGTAGTGCGGACTTTTCTATCCATGACAAACTGACATTTGTCCCAGCAAACGCCATCCTGACGGTGCGCACAATTCTTGGCCTGTTATTGCCTGATCTGAAGCATATCAGTCTGCCGATGAGAGCTCTAGCCTTTGCGATACGTTCCTCAATTCTTCTTCTCCATGCTGGGATAGCGCTACTATGGCCAGTAGCGCATCCAGCCGTGGAAACCTTGGCGCCTATGATACGGCAGACTGCCAGCGCAGCGCCAAAAAGAATTGAGTCCGTCTCGCAAAGGTCCCGGCTGGCTTCCAAATAGGTCACCAGCATTGGGTTCAGAGCCCTCACGACAGCCCGATTCCGCTTGCTTAGGGCTATGCGGGGAAGTCGCGGTCGATTTTCGAGAGGCGTACTGCGCGTTTCCACAATCGCCTCTTCCAATGTACTCCTCATATGCTCTAATTCCAGTTCCTGGGCGACTGTTCCATCATCGTTTGAATCAACCACAACTGGGGTATTCACGGCGGCATCCACGTTTGCGGGTTGCTCTAACATTTGTCGCGCCGCATCCTCAGCCGTAGCATTTTCATCCGACGAGGGAACAGCCTCACGTCGTAGCCGTTCGAGTTCGGCGACATCAAATATATTTGAGCGCAAGATATACCGAACTCGGTCTGCCAGGTTTTGCTCTGTGACGGTTAAAGATGGCTCCAGCTCAGCAAAAAGACGATGCATCCTAGCCCGATACGTCAAACATCCAGTTTCTTCCCCTTTTGCCCTAAAGTACGCCCGCAGTGCGTTTGCATTCATTGCTTGTGACCAACGCATGCGACGTGCTCCACCAGCGGCGGGTGCCGCTTGCTGAGTCCGAGAAGACCCAGCCGACACCAAGCCTTCTGGTGGGGATGATGGATGCGGAGGGCTGCTAGGTGACCGTGCAGCTCCTCGCGCTCGGCTGGCGGCCCGCATACTGCCGCGTCCAGCGCCAGCTCCAGACGCGCCCCGGCGACCCCCAGGCAGCGGCTCTTTGCGCACTATCTTCTTATCCATCATCCTTATTATTATTATTATTATTATTATTATTATTATTATTATTATTATTATTATTATTATTATTATTATTATTATTATTTTGTTTATTTTATATCTCGGCTTTTACCGGTTTACTAATAGCACGGGCCTAAGCCAAGTGTAAATTAGTGCTGGATTTGGTGCTATCCTGTGAACTACCTTATTCAGTTACCTGTGTGTTAGGTTGTGAGGCAATTTGTCTAAATATAGGAGGTGTGGTTTGTTCTTCAGTTTGCAGGAACTTCCTAACTATTCTGCATGTATTCAGTATTACAGCTTTCTGTAAAAGTTTGTATGTATTGGGTGGTAAATTTAAAGTTTTTACAGATTGGTGTAATTGCTTCGGTATTACGCCGGTTGTCGATAGGACAATGGGCACTATAATTACTTTTTGAAGATGCCAGAGTCGAGTTATTTATTATTATTATTATTATAGTACGTACATGACTGGAGTTTATTCCTTTATAAGAGAATGAATTTACTTACTTTCATTGTGTTGAGGCTGTTGGCAGCATTGGCAACTACGTCACCGAGTGCAGCCGGTGGTAGTGCATAACTGCGCAACACTATAAGAAAATAACAGAACACCACTGCCCGCCACCAACGAAAACACATCTTCTCGCACTTTATAGTCTCGGTCTTTGATTCACTATGGTTTTAAATCACTCATAGATTTTGTTGCCACTCACTAAGTTAATGTTATTGTAATTAGATTCTTTATATAAAGTTACACAATTTAAATCCAGAAAAATGTATGCTCTTACATTAAGAACTTCCACTTTGAAAATATTCAATAATTTCTTACATACTTCCTATATTCGTATATTTACATTATAATTTCTTTTAATGAACGATTGTATTATATTTAAATTTACTGGTTTTAGCTGGGCACAGCCAAGAAAATATTTTCTTTGTGCGGGCGTCCAACTTTCTAGACAAAACAACATGTGTTTTTTTTTAAAAATTACATCTTCTTCTCTAAGGTTGAATGTCTTTGTGTACATCCGACTTCAATATGAATAAAATGTGAACATCATCAATGTAGTCGAAATCAATTAAATACGCATTATTAAGGATAATTTAAAAACTACTGGTCAGATCTTGTTTTATATGAGGCCAGATGAGAAGTAACAGCTTTCAAATAAAAAAAATCAAAATCGGTTCACCTGGAAAAAATTTCTAAAGTAACCCACATAAAAAATACAGTCCAACTGAGAACCTCCTACTTCCTTTGAAGTCGGTTGAAAAATAAAGCAAGGATATTTAGATACTTAGTTAACATCATCTGAAGCCTTCGTCGCCTGCTAATTAATATATGAGACTGGCGATCCAATTCGATATCAGGACTGATAATCTGTCGCTTTTGCGTTGTTGTCCTCTGCAGGGCATTTCCCGGATTTTCCTCACGGCACACTACAGTGTGCCGGTCCTGGGCACCTTGATGGTAAAGGCGTTGTTTTGGCGACTTTTGTCGCAGTCGGTTAAATTTATCATTAGAAGTGGTTATCTATAATTTGTGTTTAACACAAATTATTTTGTCTGAGTTGGCCTTTCTACGGCATTGTGGGGTTTACTCGACTCCCTAATCTATATAGGGAGGAGTTCTCTTGGATAGGGTCGCCCGTCCGGCGGCCGTGAGTGCAACGTGAGGTGTTCATGTGGCCCGTTGTCGGCGCGGTCGAACATACCGCGCGCCAGCCGGACCACGAATTCATGTAGGCTCTCCATCTTTAAGTTGGCCGCTATAACGTCGTTACGGACGTAGCGACCCGCTCCGACTATAGTTCGTAATGACAAACTCTGCTGGGCCTGAAGTCGCCGCTTCTGATGAGCGATGAGCTCAGGAGTGCATACTAGGCCGGAGCAGCGTATGTTAGCAGGGGTCTTATATATGTTTTATAGATAGTTAACTTCGACTTTGTCGGTAACTTAGATGTCAGGACAGGGCGGAGCATTGCCCGCGCACATCGAGCTTTGCGTATAGCAGAGTCGACGACGTAGATTTCTATAGCGGCGAGTGAGTAGAGCGGTCGTCTTGCTAACATTGACGGCCATCCTCCACTCATTCAACCATGGTGGCAGCAGGTCCAGCAGACGTTGCATCCTGGCAGCTGCAATGTGGGCTCTTCTGGACGACGTGAAGTATGCGCTGTCATCCGCAAAAAGCGCTAGTTCGACGTCGTCCTCCCATTCGTGCAAGTGTCCTGCCAGGGTAGGAATGTCATTGGTGTACGCCGCGTACAGGGCTGGAGACAGACAGCTGCCCTGTGGCACACCAGCTGTTACGGTTTTTACTGCGGACTCGGCGTCCTCTACGCAGACGTAGAACTTCCTGCCTTCCAGGAAAGACGCCACTAGCCGCAATATAGCAGGAGGGATACTTGTTTGATCGTCTAACTTGTAGAGTAATCCTGTGTGCCACACCCGGTCGAACGCCTTCTCGATATCAAGAAATACGCCCAACGATATGCGGCCGCGGTTGTGCTCGGCCGCAAGCAGGTGCAGCACTCTGGTCAGCTGTGTTGCTGTGGAGTGACCCCTCCTGAATCCATATTGCTCCGGCCGAAGTTGGATGCACGGGCGGAGACGTCTTAAGAGTAATCTTTCGCACAGTTTAGCTATATGCGGTAGCAGCGTGATCGGCTTGTAGTTGGCAGCTCTACGCCTGTCCTTCCCGGGTTTTGGCAAGACGATAACTTTGCCTTTCTTGCAGTCCTCCGGGAAGTGGGATGTCCGCAATATGCCGTTGTAGAGCCGACCTATCTCTACAAGGACTCTATTGGGCAGCTGTCGTAGTGCAGCGTTGGTAATCCCGTCGTGCCCCGGCGCCTTCCTCGGTTGCAGGTGGGTTACTGTCCTCCGCAGTTCGGCGGGGGAGATAAACCACTCTCCTGCAAGCGGTGGCGCGGGCGACGACAGGAGCTCCTGCACGCGGCTCTCTTTCCGAGTATGGATTTCCAGGAACTCCGCACTTGCTGGGTTCGGCATAAACTGCTCCTCGAAGTGCTCAGCTAGGATATCCGCTCTGCCCTTGGCATCGTAACGTTGAATGCCCGCGTTGCTGGTCAGCGGGCAAACAGGTGGTCTAGTTTTCGTTAACTGCTGGTTCAATTTGTAGAGCGACGCATGCTGTTCGTCGGCCTTCCATATGCGCCGCTCCCAGGCCTCTCCTCTGTGGGCCTGTATTGCAACCGACAGTTCGTCTGACAAGGTGTTTAGCTTTCTTTTTACTCTAGGGCAGCGAGTACGCGCCCAGAGCTTTCTCAGCGCTCTTTTATGGTTTAGCTGCACGCGTAGTCTTAGCGGCAGCTCCTCTTTTCTTCCCGTGAGAGGGACGATCGTAGAGGCCGCGTTGAGGGCCTCCTGGATGCACGTGGATATTCTAGTTGCAGCGGCCTCTACGTCGTCCGCTAAGTTGATCTGTGTATGGACTGGAGGTCTCTCCTGCAGGTGTTGGTAGTAGAGCCTCCAGTCGATCTTGGTCTTGACAGCTCTGGGCGGTGAAGTCACTGCCTTAGTGCCAAGGGTTATCAGAATCGGGAGGTGCTGTGTATTCAGGTCATACAGCACTTCTACCACTACTGGGTAGTTGACGTTCCTAGTGAGCACGATGTCTAATACATCCGGACGCTTCCTAGGGTCAGTAGGGATGTGCGTCGGTTCCTCGGGACCTAGAACGTCATAGTCATGGTTTTCTGCATCTTCGTAAAGTTTACGACCCGGCGGGGTGATCACTCTGGATCCCCACGCCGGGTGTGGCGGGTGTGGCGTTCAGGTCCCCGGCGATGATGGTGGGTGCCGTACCTTCCATTACCGTCCGGATGTCTGAGGAGTGAAATGGAGTCCCTGGCGGGCGGTATGCTGCAAAGATTCTTAGTTCCTCGCCCGCCGCCTCCATTTTTATGCCGATTGAACGCATCGTCTGGAAGTCTAGCAGGTCCAGCTCCTGGTGGACGATGTCTCTCCTCACCAGGATCGCTGTCCCTCTATAAGCGACCCCTTGAGGATCGACCTCGTCCCTCCTATAGATGGTATAATTAGGCAGCTTAAGATGCGTTGTAGGTCGTAATTTGGTTTCACCCAGCAAGATCACCTGGATGTCCTGTTGCTGGGTGACCGTGCGGAGTTCATAGATCCTTTGACGAATCCCGTTCGGGTTCCAGTAAAGCAGACGCAGGTTACTATCCTCCGTAATGCCTTACCAGTAGTGATGCCAGCGCCTTTATGACGGCGGTAACGGGGTCTGTCCCGGCCCTTATGTTAGCCAGGACTTGTGTACCGACTTCGATGGCTATGCCCACCAATCTGTGGATGGCATCAGCCGTCTCGAAGTCGGACGTTAGTGGTCTACGTTCTGTACTACGCTGAGAAGGCACTGGTCTCGAGGCATTGGTTGAGGTCTTCCTTTGGATAGAGCGCGCTCTGTGTGTGGAGCGGGCTCTGCTTTCTGGTTGAGCCCTTTCTGGCGCTCTACCTATCGTAGTTGGTGCTGGTGTTCTTGCAGCAACCTGCGCCTGCGAGGCTATTGGTCCTGTGGTTGTAGGGGTAGAGGTACTCACAGCCTGAGGAGGAGGCTGTTCTGTTCTCCTGCTCCTGTTCCTCCGCCTCTTCTTTGAGAAGGTTGCCTCTCGGTGGCGTCATTGGCAGGAGGTCGGAGAGTCGCCACGGTGGTTGCTCTTTGCTCTGTTGGACCCACCGTTTCTATTGGTGTTGAGGGGGGGGGGGCTGGTTGCCTACCCTTACCTCTGGTGATGGTGGCCCACCCGTCCTCCTGTACTGTAACAGCCTTTGGGCGACTCTGGAGGATCCTCTTAGGGTTCTCCGGGAGTAGCCCAGGTAAAACGATCCCCTGCTTCCTGGCAATCCTTCTCAGGACCGGGCAGCGGCGATCGTTGGCCGTACGGTTCTTAGCGCAATTTGCGCACTTTGGCTCTTCCTCTCTACCCCTTGGGCAAAGGCTGGCAATATGCTCTCCAGCACAGCGAACGCATTTCACTGGCCTGAAGCAGTTTGCTGAGGCATGTCCGAAAGCCCGGCAACGGTGGCATTGTGGTGGCCCCGTTTTTCTTTGCCAGGCTTCGATGACTACTCCTCTCATGTAGAGGAGTTCGTCGATATGATATAATTCTTGGAGCCGCTCCAGGCTCAGATGCTCCAGCTGTGCGTAGTAGAGGCAGCCCGGTCTGCCTCTACGTGGTGGTATGGCCTTAACGTAATTGATCGGGAAGCCTTTTGCCCGAATAGCCTCCTCGATCATCTTAGGATCAGTGCCCACTGGCAGGCCCCGGATGCCCACTTTAGTGGGCTTCTCCTCTGCCGGGGTGTAGCAGTACCACGACATGGTTTTATCTTTTTTGGAGAGTTCGACCATGTATTTCTGAATGGTGCGGAACTCATCCGGACTCTGCGGAGAAAATCTAACTCCCTTCCCGAACGGACGGGCATTGGGAGGATGGCTCAACTTCTCGTTGAGCACCTTGAAGTGCGTAGTCCAGTCCGGGAGGCATTCTGCAACAATCGGCGGATATCTTGCCTTTTCCTTCTCTTTCTCAGTTTTCTGAGGCTCCTCCGCCGATTTCGGTCGTGGTACTGCAGGGGCCGCAGCCATGTAGGCATAGCTCGTTAACGGCCGCTGTCCATCGTCATGAGCTAGCCCGGACGGGTTAGGGGTTTGTACCGGTGATGATCTCCCGGCTGATGCGGCTAGGGTTGCATACGTTGTTGAGCCCCATCTGTAGGATTGCTCACCTCCTTGCTCGTATTGGGCCGAGTCGCTGTCGCTTTTGAATTATAATTATGATTAACAAAATCAGGCGTTACTTTAAGGAAATCCATTATATTAAAGATGCTAAAAAAGTGTAGAGGCGAAACACATGTCGTATTATCGACGGTGGTAGTGCAAACTGCGCAATGAACGCGTATCTTTCCTAGTGTAGTGGTGTTAGGAAAAGCGGTACTAACGTACTAAGGTACGGATTAGTGGTGACGGGGATAGTGCACGCAATTGAGGAGGGCGGAAGATGCTGTTCAAACTACGTAAGACACATCATATTATTTTATTATGCGGATCTTAGGTAATTATTTTTTTAACATCTTTAATTAAAGTTATGGGTTATAGACTTAGTTTTTAAACTCTCCTAACTCCTTAATCCTGATGCAGCAGTTACTGTACGCAGTACGTGAGGATTAAAAATCTGGTAATTTTTTATTGACATCTTTCTTCTTCGTTACATGACCGCGAAAGTCCATTGATCAAGCGCCTCTCCCATTGCAGGGAAGGCTTTCACTTTTTGCTTGGCAGGCGGATTGGCTATCGCAGATTCTTCGACGTCTCGCATCTGTAATGCTGCTTACTACCGATGGTCTTAGTGTTTTATGTCTAGACCAACAGATGTCGCTAAGTCGTCAGTCTAGTGATCGTAAGTGTTACATTTAATCATGTGATCTCGCGTTCAAAACCTTTTCAGTAGCAGCACACGGTCAAAATGTTGTAGTAAATTGTTGGTCCTGCAGTTATCTTTCTCCCGGTCGTATTTGATTGCTGTCCCACCGATTTATAATAATTTCTGAGACTGGTTGCCGTGAGCGAAATTCGGTCTGGAGTATATTGTATATTTTTTTATAGGATAGGTTGACAAACGACCACACAGTCCACCTGATGGTAAGTGGTAGGTGCGGCCCATAGACATCTACATCTATCCTCAATTACGAATCAAAATGCAGATGCGTTGTCATCCGTGAGGACTAAGATGGAATGCCTCGTTTCCCATAAAAAGGGTCTCCGGTTCTATACACTCACCATACGAAACACATCAGCATTAAGCTACTATTATACGCTGGTATTCTGTGAGAGCGTGGTCCTTCCCGCTCGAGCCGACCCATTGATATAACTGCATACAACTATACTTCTATTAAAACTGCAGCATGGTTGTACTACGTTCAATACCGTACGGTACAACAGTATTGAAAACGGCACTACCATATTCAATACTGTTGTACCGCCATCTATCGGAAACAATAATTACGATATATTGTATCGTCACTCATTATGAGTTTATGTGTGGTAAGAGGATTCACTTATGCCACTAGTACATTGTACGGTATCGGTATCGATATTATAGATAGCAAATATAGTCTTTAACGTAACATATTGGATATATCATAATCATACGATATATCAAACTCACTGGTAACCGGTATTATAAGTGCGAAGGAATCAGCTGCATACTCGCTAATCCGCTTGCTCGGCGTAATGAGGTCAATAACTTGAACACTATCCGAGTTGGTTTACAGGGCTATTTTTCAAAGAGTACCTAGCCAAATTTAAACTTAACTTCAAATGTATAAATAATGATATAACGTTATTGCAGTTTTTGAAAATACGAATATTTAAGGCTTTTACTTTTATTTGAAATTATCCCAAATTGAATATGACTTATGGGTAACAATGTTTTGCCTACCGATCGACCCTTACGAATGCGTGGTGATGAAAAGGACAGAATGTTTGAATTTTTTAAATTAATATTTCTTCACCATCTGCCTTTGTTACTTATTCTGAACCTTTTTTGCAAATCCGGTTATTGGAAAATAACCCTGTACAAATACGGCAGTAAAATACTATATAAAGAAGATAATATAGCAACTATAATGATTTCTTATATTTACGCGAACACTACACATGATTAAAACTACTTTTACGGATTTTATCGCGTTTATTTTTGACGTTCCGGGAAGTCTGCAGTTTGTGATCATATCCTAGACGGCCCCAACCATTACATCAGATTTGATAGACCACAAATCCTCGCGAAAGAACACCAAGGATGATACGTAAGGCTATTGAAATTAAAAAAACATCCTAATTTCAATAGAGAAGGAGGTTGGGTACTACCACCTGCTTGGGATCCTATAATCAATAAAATTAAAACTAAACCCAAGCATACCACTGCAAGACCTCAGGACATAGTCAGTTCATTTTGCATAGATCGGACCATAAACAATAATTAAAAAAGCTGAAGGTACTTCGGGTTTAACAATAACATCGGGACGTCAGTCATCTCAGTCCCCCGTGACCATGGGTGCTGGAAAGCGCCCGAAACGTCGGGAATATAAAATGAAAGCAATTAAAAGCAAAAATAAACGCGATAAAATCCGTAAAATTGGTTTTAATCAAATATAGCAACTTGCAATAACCCACTATTATGTACCTAAAAATTAAAATTCGAGTGTTATTTTTTTATGTGAAATGCTCAATTTAACTTAAGTATCGCATTGGACACAACAGCGTAGTGACCACTCTCTGTGTTTATTCACACTTTCACTGACCGGACTGTAGACCCTATTTTAAGTATTATAATTTTACTATGAAATTAATGTAAAAATGGATTTTTTTGAAAGAATTGAGTCATATCCATTTTCAAATCAATGTTGTGCATTTTTTTTGATCGACTTACGTAGAGTTACTTAGACTGGTAATTTTTAATAAAGTATTTTTGTGCTGACTCTTAAAAGACACATAAAATCTAAAGTGGAAATTAACATAATATTTAATTATGGATGTATTAGGAGTGTAGTAGGTGTTTTTCTTAATATTTTATCTAAATTAATGTTAGGTTGATATTTATGTGAAACACGCAAGTTATAATTAGATATTATTAATTATAATATATGATTATGAGGAAATGATAATACAAAATGAATGACAAAATTCTCTTGCAACGGTTATTGTCTGATATTTCTGAGATGACTTAACCAAATTGATAAGTCATGTAATGCGATTCCCGTGATCTAATCATACAAAATAGGGATTTAAAATTGTACGGTTGATTTTCAGCGACCATTTTTAAATAATTTACTTTTATTGTCACTTCCATTAAAATTATGTAGTAATTATGGGGTAAGGTCAGCATTAACTGTACTTATTTCATCCTAAGAAGACTACAAATACGTTGTCAGCCCTTTAGAGTGAGATGAAATGCCTCACAACTTGTAATAACGGGCTCTCGATGTCCGATCGGAATACAGCAACGTAACATCTATTCAGACAGATTCCTCCTACTCTATTATGACAGTTTCCAGCACAACATTATATTAGACCACCGTGTGTGCACGTGCTTACCCCACGTAGATCGTAGACAAGTTGAACCTGCTATACAAAAGATTTCAACGCGTTGTTTTTTGAATTCTTTTCTAGAAAGATTTATGCTTTAAAAATCTCCGAATTACTTTTTTAATAATAAAAATATAAAAATACACTGTTAATGACAAAGTTTATTATAGTTTGGGCGGGCACGGACTTTCTTAAATTTTCGTCAGTTATTTTGAATATTATATACTATTCAAAATAACTGATTAACTTATTACGAAGTTATTGTACGAGCTGCGAAAGTGTTCCCGCAGTTCGTACTTTTTCCAATATAAATATGAACGTCTGACAAAACTAGTCTGCATTATATAACATGTTAGATAGGCAGTATTAAACAGTGACTACGAAGGTTACATAAGAAATTTATTGCAACCCTACGGTGCCGGGTAGTAGAACAGCAGGAAACTATCTTCTTACTGTCACTCACTAAACATAGACTCGGTTAGAAACTGTCATTTCCGTAAACATTACTTCCGTGATACAAAAGTTTATTTGTGTTCATTCAACTTAGCATTAATAAATAACACTAGGCTATAACGCCAAACTGTGTCAATGTTTACGTACTAGCATAAAAGTTTTCGGTTTTTCGTATCTGGGAATTACTAAACGCATGTTGGAGTACATCCTTAATTCATAATTATACTTATGACGAACGACCTATCATAGCGCATCTTCTAACTTAGGCTTACATAAAATAATGATCAGGTATATTTTTTATATAGGTGGGGTGACAAGCGAGCACGCAGTCTGATATTAAGTAGATGCTGTATCCCATACACATCTACATTTATAATCGATCAAGAATCATAATGCCGATGCGTTGTCACTCCTGAGGATTAAGATGGAATGCCTCGTCTCCAGTAAAAAGGGCATCCGGTTCTCGAGCCCTCCCCATAAGAAACACAGCAGCATTAAGCTGCTATTTTAAGCTGGTACTTTCTGAGTGCGTGGTCCTACCACGATCGAGCCGACTCTTTCGTGCTACAACCACAATATAGCTGCAGCGTGACTCTACCACGTAAAAATAGAAGTGACATTAATAAAATAATTACTACTCTTAACTCAATAAACTACATTTTATACTATTAAGTTTTCGTGTACGCTTATTCTTACTCAACATTGTGACCATTATATAACTCTCAATGTACGCTAATTATGTAGAACGCTGTGTCATTATTCCGCTTTATTCTCGTTATTCATTAATTCCTTTTACGGGTATCTCATACAAAAAATTGATGTTCGGAGCATGATATTAACTTGTTATTTACATATAATTTAATATTTTAGTATGCAATAAATTATTTAAATTAGAAATACATAAATATACATTAACACTGAAATGCTTGTAAGAAAAAATTTGTTATACACAAATTTATGGCAATAAAACAATAAAATGTATCTGTAATAAGGACGTACGAGTAGGTGTGTTATGTATGTTTTTATATGTAATATTATTTGTGTATCTCTTTTCGTTACTTTTCATCTTATCTTATAGACATCCATATTTAAAAAAGTCTCCGGATAGATAGATTTTTTTATATAATGTTGACCATATTGCAATTCAAGAGTGTTAACAGGATGCACCCAGTAACAATGGAATCGCATTTGGAAAATCTTCGTCATTATTCGCTGGCATAATGCTTAGATTCAATAGCTAGCGTCTATCAACTGAGCTTGGTTATTCCGAAGGGAAATAAACGTATGTCTGTCATGTATTTACGGAATTACGAATCAGAATCCCGATACGGAAATGCGAAATGGTTTTCGGAATTTATCCCTTTGAATCCCATTTACGCCAGAACGGCAACGGATAAAAGCGTCGAAGACGCAAGACGTCTGGTGGTGCGTCTGGCACTGCAATCCTTAATCGCCAACCACTTTTGGCGATTAAAGCTAATTTTCCGAACAACGGGAGAAGCCAATATTTAGCAGTCAACTTTCATAGGCAAAAAAGAAGAAGGGAAAGAATGAGCATTATATGATTATCGTTATAAAATATGTTCATATAATGATCCAAAAAGGTCTTATTACGATAAATATTAAACATTTACTTGTATGTATTATATAAGGCTCTATGAGAAACTATTAAATGGTTTAATAACCCTTAATATTAACAAAAATAATATTTCCCCTTTTATAATTACATAATTTTTTGTGTTTATTTAAATTATTTTAAATTTATAGTTTGACTGGACTTAGCTCAGCGTTCGCATCGCCTGTCGTATTAAGTTGTGAATACGATTCCCAGCAGTTGTTAATTTGTGCCGCTTATAATTTGCATTATATGATTATCTTCAGAATTAATTACTTTTTACTTGTTCGAGCCATGCTGCAGTTATATTAGTAGTATAGTTGTAGCACGAATGGGTTGGCTCGACTGGGGAAGGACCACGCTTTCACAGAATACCAGCGTAAAGTAGTAGCTTGATGCTGCTGTGTTTCGTATGGTGAGTGTAGAGAACAGGAAACCCTTTTTACTAGAAACGAGGCATTTCATCTTAGTCCTCACGGACGACAACGCATCTGAATTTTAATTCGTAATCGAGGATAGATGTAGATGTCTATGGGACACATCATCCACTTACCATCAGGTGGACTGTGTGCTCGTTTGTCACCCAATCCCACGAAACAAAAAACTAATTTTGGTTAATTAATTAATCGTAAAGATATTTAGCGCTATCGGATTGGAATTGGATTTGAGAACACTAAGAAGAGTTGACGCCTATTATTTCGAGCGTTAATATAAATTCCTTTACCGCAGTTGAAAATTGGTGATGTAAAAATGAGTGAATAATAAAAAAATTACATTCCTAACATCGCTACATCTATTTCAAGTGATGGGATTATTATACTAATAATATATATCGTAATATTGGAAATATTACTAAAAACCTATGCGAATGATATTTTTACATGATCGATACAAATACCATAAGTTAATGACCAAAAGTACATATCTAAGTTACACAAACAGCAACCTTGTCATAAATAAAAAAATGAATAATCCTTATTATCATAATGGTTTCAACTATCTTGGAAAACTTAAACTTTATGAGTAAACAAAAAGTAACAATTACAAAATGTTTTAATTTTTAGCTTTAATCTGTTATAGCATAACAAATATTATATAATATACGTTTCAAGAACAAAAATTTGCAACGCGGTTACATAATTAAATTGTACACAAAATACCGGCCTAAAACAATACCTATACCGTATCATGGAGGCTTGCATTGTACATACTTTTAAAACTACCTTTTATCTAAAGAGTATTTAACTTTTTAAAACCACAATTTTTTTTCACAATATAATCACGATAAACTTTTGTAGTGTAAAACGGCAAAAAAGGTGATCGCGGCGTCGCGGGTCTGTATCGGGCACTCACTGCTGGCACGGTATCGTCGTCGCAAGCTCGACAGAAAAGTTACCCAACACCACCCACCATTTCGGAACCAGATAAAGTATTATTCAATACATACCACATATTCGCAGTGAGGATCTCGTTGCTAAGTATTACGCTGGAATGAAGTGTGGATTGTTACACTGGCTCCAGAAAAGAATAATTATCTAGTAGAGCTCTTTACTCAATTCGTCACTGACGCCGCAAAGGGGCGAACATTTTTTAATTTTGAAAACTCTAAGTATGACTAATTTTCTGATGATGAAAAAAACATTTGATCGGGGAATAATAACAGTTTTCTTGCTCTCCTCTATTATTTTAAAAATTGAAGTTCGCCCTTTGCGGCATTGGTGACGAATTGTGGGAAAAAATGGCAATTCACAATGTTCGTTCCACAAAGTCTAAGTTGGGTATGGTAGAAGGAACAATAGTGAGAGTTAAATTAGCTTAAAATTCGCAGCAACTCACGGTTGGAATAATTTAATTCGTTCCTTAAAACATTAAATAGTTTAAAAAAATAAGGTTGCGTTATTTGGTACAACAAGTACAAAATACGTAATAAATGTCTCCAACGTACAATGGTAACAGTATTAATATTTGTTCTACACTTTTTTATGTTCAAATATTATAGATGTTTCCGTTATTTGATTAATAATTATTATCATTTATTTGATTTTTTTTAATTCTAAAAATCCAGCAGGTCTTGTAACATGGCGTATTTCTTGTATAACGAAATATTAAATTATCTACCTTTATGAAAAATGTAAAAGATATCTTCTACATACTATAGTCAAATGTCATATTAATATTGTATATGTGTATGTATTATAAAGAGTAGTAAATATACTATAGTGCATACTGCATATATAACACTTATACACCTGTTAGGTTAGTCTCAGTGTATGCGTGTATTATCTATTTATACACGTTATATACGTTAATACTACTTTCTAATTCGTAATTGTTAATAGATAACTATGTAACTCGTAGTAACCCGTAGTTGGAAGTGAAGTCTGTGGAGTCACAAGGCTCTAACTGAAAACCAGTGCTGTCTTTGCAGCATTATGTTTAGTTGGAGACCTATTTGATGTGTGACATCTTAATCATTAAATTTAGATTTTTTGTCTTATATTTTTTGTTTTATTATTATTTAATGATGAGCATGTATTGCTTTTCAATTGTTAATGCGTGAGCAGTCTAATACTAGTACATACACATTTCCCCCTTGCTTTTGAATATTTTTTGAAATGCTTGTAAAATGTGTATAATGTCCTCCGACCGAATTTCGGTTACGGCGGCCAGCCTCAACGGAGGCTAGCCATCGGTGCAGGACAGGATTATAGTGCCCAAGTGTATGCGTAAGCACAGGTGCACTCTCTATTCCCTCACTCTCATAATCCGATAGGACGGTAAACCGACACGATCGGAGAGAGATCAGGCGCAGGACCAACGGCTTTACGTGCTTTCCGAGGCACGGGGATGAGACACCGCCGACTTCCTGACTCCGGGCAACTACTGAGGATTTCTTGACAGAAAAATATCAAATACTCAATAATTAATTTTTTGGCCCGTCCCGGGATTCGAACCCAGGACCTCATGATCAGCAGTCGCACTACTACAACCACTAGACCAACGAGGCATTCAAAAAATGTGTATATCAAATAAATAGTTGTTCAGGCCTCCCCTCATTTCTGAGAGGGGTTTAGGGCAAGGAAGTGCATGGAAGTGGAACCGCTGCGCTGCCCCAATGTGTGTTGGCGAACTTCACATGTCTTCGAAATATTTTTTTTCTTATTCCTCAGACATGCAGGTTTCCTCACTATGTTTTCCTTCACCGCCGAGCACGTGGTAAATCGGCACTGAAAATTGCAATTAACAATTTCATTGGTGCCGGCGGAGAACGAACCCGGGTTACTCGCGTTCTGTTATATTTACAGCGAGCGTTAACCGTTTGAGTTACCACGGCTCAGCACGGCAATAGTTCTTTATTTCCTATAATTAATGATGTAGAAATGCTGTCATTGAAAAGTATGCTATAGGTGAGTTTGTATGGTAGAGTGAGAAATTGTGCAATAAGAGAAAAATGTGGTACATAAGTTGTTGAGGGTAGGACTATGAAAGGAATGTTTCAGTGGCCTGATTCTGTGGACAGAATGAATAAGGAAAGGGTTACAAAGCATATTTATAAGTAATATTCTGTAGATGTAAGTGGCAGAGTCGGCACGGGACATCTTAGATGGAATTTTATCAACCAAATAGACAATAACTCTTAACAAAGATCAAAGATTTTTGAATCACTTGTCCACCCATTCATATTCAATCATGTTAAAGATCACTTATATCCCTGCAAACATGGTTTTATGCCTAAGAAGTCTACTAATACTAATTTGCTCAATTATGTTTCCAATCTTATTGATTCGGTTGACAAAAATCTTCAAGTAGATGTTATATACACTGATTTTGCCAAGGCATTTGATAAGGTAGACCATAATATACTTGTTAAAAAACTCGCATATTTTGGCATTTCCGATACATTTTTAAACTGGTGCAAATCCTATCTCTCTAATCGTAATGCCAGAGTAGTAATTGATGGCGAGTGTTCGGATTCTTTCAATGCTATTTCTGGTGTTCCACAGGGATCAAATTTAGGGCCTTTATTCTTTGTACTATTCATTAATGATATAGTAGGTGTATTTAAAAATTGTCAGGTTTATTTGTTTGCAGACGATTTAAAAATAGCTAAAGTTATAAAGCAAGAATCTGACGTATTAGAACTACAAGCGAATCTTGATAGACTTGTAAAATGGTGTGAAACAAATCGAATGCTGCTCAATCCGGGTAAATGTAGTTTTATTAAATTCACAAGAAAAAATAATCCTTTAATGAGTTCTTACAATGTTTTGTGTAAAAACCTGACGGAAACCAATTCCATTCGAGACCTGGGCGGGATATTTGATAGCAAATTAAGGTTCGATAAACATATTAATTCTATAGTGACTGCTTCTTTTAGGCTGCTCGGTTTTGTTCTTAGACAGTCTAAAGATTTCAAAAAGGTAACAACAATACTTCAACAGCTTGGTCCGTACCAAACTTGAATATTGTTGTCAAGTATGGTCTCCCGCTTACAAAAACCACATTGAAAGAATCGAACGTGTTCAAAAAAGACTCATTAAGCACCTAATATTCCGTTTTAAGGCGTCAAGTCATAGTGAGTGCTACAAAAATAAACTTGCTTACTTTAGGATGAAACCACTGGCAGTTCGTAGATCTCTTCTTGATTTGAAATTCCTTTATAAACTTTTCAATGGTAAAATTGATGACAGTGAGTTGTTGAGCAGATTTAATATTAAAGTACCTCGGAGAACTCCTCGCAACCCATGTCCTTTCTTTAGGACTGACAGCACTGGAACAAAACTTGGACAGAATTCTCCAATAACACGTATATCACGCTATACAATGTATGTTTAAAAGATATAGCAACACTGGACATTGGTTGTGACGGGCTCACACTTTTTATGAAAAAATGAAACGACTGTTTAGAAAATTAATTATTCACTAACTTTGTGCTAAACTTAACTTTTATTTATGTTATAAAAACTATTAACTTTCTTTTGTTCGTAAAACTTATTTTTGTACCACCTACCATTATAATAGGCAAATTATAAACACTGCTATTATTTTAGAATGATGTGTTCTCCTATAATTGGTAGTACATAGTAATTTATGGATGTAAAGCACGTGTTAGAAGTAATTTAATACGTACAACTGTTGGAGATCCATATAAATAAATAAATAAATAAACGAGCTTCTATATGTAGTATGACAAACGGATTTCCCTAAACGTTTACTATTCCTCTGGATGATATAAATCTACTATATATAGCAATCTAAGTAAAAAGTTAAATAGACCTTGCATCTCAGAAAACCTAAAAGGTTTTCTGAGATGCAAGGTCTGGTGTATTTAGCTCGTGATTTTATTGTATACGCTAATAACAAATGTTACTGGACAATCAACGTATTTGTCCAAAAAGCTCAGCCGCGTATCGAAAATAAAAATGGCGTTGACATAATGAATCTAAAAACCTAAAAGTGCTTATTTTACCAAAAATAAACCCGTAATTATACTGCTAAAACATTTTTAAACTTATCTTATACTAGCTGTTTCCCGCGGCTTCGCCCCCATGGTCACTGGTAAATGAACTATCCATTGCTTTTTGAATTGTAAGAAAACTGAGTTTTATAGATTTGTCAGAGGTGCAGCCATTAAAAGGAAACTAAGAAAAATTGATTCGTCAGCTTATTTAAATGTTTTGAAACGCAGCGTATAGGAAAGCATGAAAATAGCCTATTTATTCAAAATGGAAATGGGATATTTTTTTAATTAAAGGAAACTGAGCATAATTATCCGTCAGGGATGCAGTCTTTTGAAAAGAAACTGAGCTAAATTGATTCGTCAGAGATGCAGTTTTCTGAATTGAAAGGAAACTGAGCCAAATAAGAGATCCGTCAGAGATGCAGCCTTTTGAGTTGAAAGGAAACTGAGCTTAATAGATCCGTCAGAGGTGCATTTGGAATTGAAAAGAAACTGAGCTAAATAGGAAATTTCGAATTGAAAGGGAAGATCTGTGGGAATTCTGATTCATTGATTGTGGGAATTTTGGAAAAAAAACTAACTGATCACTATTTTAAGACGCTACTGTACACAATGTTATATGTTTTTCCATTTGGGGAAAGAATGTGGAGATTCTGGGCATTTGACACACGTGAACATGCTACATACAGCTGACCATGAGAGAAGCACGGTTTTTCTAAGTTGACCCCCGCTACCTGTAACGTTTGCCCTTGCGCTTTATTAATTGTCATTGCAAAACTGAGCTTAATAGGGAACTGCAACCTTTTGAATTGAAAAGGAAGATCTGTGGGAATTATAGGGATCCGTGGTATAATAACATTTTCACCTTTTCCTACGCCTGTCAAAATTGTAGCACCGATTATGTTCCGTCCATGATGTGTCACACGCAGCCTTGTCCCATTACATAACCGAGTAGCATCTAAATTTCGCATTAGCATGACTGGGACGCCTAATTTTAATTGAAGCTTATGTGATGGCACACCTGACAACTCTAGAGAATTTAGAAACTCTACGGGATATAAAGTGTTTTGTTCTGTGTCCATAACTGTGTCTACCGACAAATACTCTGTTATTTCTCCTGCTACTTCGCTTAATATATCTGAATTTATTTTGTTAACGCTCTCATTTTTTGGTACAAGAATTGCCCTTTCACATAACCATTTGTCTTCATGCATGTCGTTCGTTAAATCTGAATAAACGCTCTGCAATTAATTCGGAATGACTCTGTACTAAATTACAAAAATCTCCCGTCAATTTAACGCAGCCCTCGGCATTCGTTTCCAACCGCCCATCGCCAATTTTTAACAGTGTGTCAGCATAGTTTCCAGCATTGATATCATTATACAAATGCTGGAGACGCCAGTAACTTAAGGTATCTTCGATAAAGATTTAGTGGACTGTAATTTTGGTGCATACGGCAAAGGGGAAAATAAATAGGTGGGATAGCACGCACTGACCTGATGAGGGCTGCCGCGCCTTCCTCCTGGAGTGTCTGCTATGCAGCGAGCTCGCCACGTGGTTCGGCGCACACGCACTCTCGGAACAGTCTCGTGAAGTCCCACACTCTCCACCTTTGCCCTTACGGGGGCGTCTCACACTTTTATGAGTTACAAAGACACAATGTCTGATGCGGTGAATATTAAACATAAACAGGAGAACTCAATGTTCGTCCTGCGCGGTTTGCGGTTAATGTACATAAGACGCGACGGGTGGCCGTGCGCTGCGGATGGCGTAATATCACTTAGTATAATGACGCGCGCCGAGATCCTCTTTTTCACCTCGGCGGCAGCGCGTGCGGTAGGAAAGGGAAGGAAAAAGGAAACAAAAAATATGCACTAGTCATGTTGATAAAGTAGATATAACTTAGGACGAACTCAATGCGATATGTAATGTAATGTTGATAAAGTAGATTGTTAACTGGCGTTACCAAATGCACTCTCATATTCGTAGTTTTGAATTTTGTCACCTTGTTCCATAAAATAGACGACTTGAGGCATGCTTTAATTTCATCTGCAAGTGTGCCCTTTTGAATGACAAGTAAAGTTTAGCGAAAGTCACCAGCCAGTAAAACCACCATTCCTCCCATTACATCAGTATTGCTGCGCAAATCCTGGAGCGTTCGATTTAGTGCTTCTACAGCTTTTTTATGCGACATTGTAATTTCGTCCCACACTAAAAGTTTGCATGTCGTAGCATTATACCTTGTGCACTATTTTTGATAAAGTTGCAGATCGGCGATTCTTCCTGGGCTAGATTTAGAGGGAGTTTTAAAACAGAATGTGCAGTGCGGCCCCCGCTTAGCAGCGTGGCGGCTATACCGGAGGAAGCTACGGCCACAGCAATGTTTTTATCTTTCCGTACTTGCGCTAGTAAAAAATTTAACAAAAATGTTTTCCCAGTTCCTCCAGGGGCATCTAAAAAGAAAAGTGCACCCTTTCCAGATTCAATTTGTCCTAATACTTTGGCAAAAACTGGTTTTTGTTCGGGAAGCAAGCGGAATACAAATTCGGCTACTTGTTGCTGCAAAGCTGGTATATCGTAGTTTGTTTCACGTATAATTTAATCACTTAGTTCATTTTCGGTTGTTCGCTGAGGGCTTATCATTCCAAAGTCGCTTAATTTTTTGCCTACCATTGCCATTACTTTATCTTCAATTTTTCCAAGTGCTTCATTATAAATGTGTTATTTGTATGTCATGTTCACGTGTGTCTGCTGTAACCTTCGCAAAATATCTTCCGCCATATACTCTTTATATTTGTCCCACAATTCATGTGCATTAGATAGCCCGCAAGATGTTATGCGAGTTGCATAAAGATCCCTAATTTTGGCTGGTGACTGGCACTGCACAGCTTCCTCCATGGTTTCATCCCAGTGATTATCGTTTTCTAAAAGATGCAGAGCTTCACATGCTTCTCTATAAGTTGCGCATTCCTGACCGTTGACAGTTTTAAGGTCTTTATACCCTGTAGTACAGAAACATTCAAAATTAGTTACATGGACGGTATACACACGACCAAGGGCATCTGGTGACTTTACACCGGGCCAATTTGCAACAGGCGCGCCTTGAATACGGCGTTTCCACTCCTTACTGGATGTGTTCCAAGTATAATAGCGGGGGACTTCAGAATATAACAATGTTTTTGCAAAGGGGTCGGTTTTACAAAGTTGATAGAAGGCTGTTGTGTAGTTTTTGGCGGTGATGCAATTCTTTCTTGGAAATTTCTTTCGGTGAAATATACACGCTCTCCATTTTCTAAGTGCACAGCAAGGTGAGTAACTGTTGGGTGGCTTTCGTGTAAAGGGAAGCCAAGGAGACGCCACGCTGTCTCGTTACTGCTGACATAACGCCCTGCTTGAAAGGTCTGTACTTCATGAACGGGATTGTGCACTGTTTCTTTTAATAGCTGTTTAGGGAATTTCTTTGTACATTTTCCTTCTTTCATACATGGCTATATTGAATTTCGTGCTCCACATGGACCGTGAGTCATATTTCGGACGATGGTATCATACAATTCTTTATCTTGCTCAGGATCTCAGGATGATTGTCTACACCGGGCTAAGAGGTTAAAATCATTTTCTCGCAATTCCATATGACACGCATAAAATCTATACATGATACTTTTTTGTTCGAAGTAGAGCCTACTCCGAACAAAAAACTTTGTGACCGGGTTAATGAGTGGAATTTGAAAATGATAACACTCTTGTTCTTTTCAATAAATCAATGGGTATTGCAGAGCGTCATAAAACTTGTGTGTATCGGCTACCCGTTGCAACGTCTCATCACGTGCTCGCAAGACAATACCTCGTGAAGAAAATTGATCACCACTAATTACGGCTGCTATTTCGTTTATCAAAGGTGCATTGTAGAGCCTTTCATGCTCTCCTCGAGGGGTCCGATCTGCGTGAATGACGACTTTATAATCCTCCTCAGGTAGGTTTTCTAAAGCAGTTTTAAATGTTTTGACTAAAATGTTACGTTCATGTAAGAATCTTTGAATTTTGGACACTGTGTCTCTCTCAACTCCCTGGATAAATTGGCAGCGACGGTCTACCTCAATTTCTTCGTCACCCATAAAATATACTTGTAAAAATTTATGCTGTTCGTTTTCAGCTGGAAAAAGTGAACCTGTTCTATGATAAATTTGCCCTTGCACCGTAAATGTAGGCGAAAATCCCGGCACTATTATTTCCCGGTCAACTCCGAAGGACGTCATTTGCAAGCATGAGTTATATTTCCGGATCCTGTTTAAAAAGCGCCGTGACCCATTAGAATCATATAAAAAGAGAGTTTTCAAAGGTTCTTCTGGTTCCCCAAGTAACGGAAAAGACACTTTGCCATTGGAACAGCACATGCCTGCGGTCTCATCTTTCCATTTTAAAGCGCTGCAAAATCGACACGCTTTGTCCATCAGTCCGATAACAACTAACCTGTGATTTTTATAATCAATCAACGGATCATAATTGAATGCCGCCTCATTAAAAACCGACCAATTGTTTATTTGAAAATTTTGTCGACGTTCAGCTTGGAGCTGTGCATTAGCATCTCTTCGCGCCTGTGTCTGTTCTGGTGTTTCAGATGCCCTTATAGTAGATTGACGTTCAGCTTGCTCAGTGAGTATGTGTTGAGTTTCATCATGTGTTTCCGCGGCCTTTAAGGCGGCCTGACGTTCCGCTTGTTCGAATAGCCTTTGCTGACTTTAAGCAGGTGTTTCAGTAGCTCTTAAAGTAGATTGACGCTCTGCCTGTTCAAGACGCCTTTGCTGACTTTGAGCAGGTGTTTCAGTAGCTCTTAAAGTAGCTTGACGCTCTGCCTGTTCAAGACGCCTTTCCTGACTTTGAGAAGTTGTTTCGGAAGCACTTAAAGCAGCTTGACGCTCTGTCTGTTCAAGACGCCTTTGCTGACGTTGAGAAGGTGTTTCAGGTGCTCTAAAAGCAGCCTGACGCTCTGCTCGTTCTTGCCTTCTCAGTTCAGCATCTTCTATAGATTCTAGCGATCGAGCTAATATTTTCGCTTGTCTTTGAGAAGATACCCTTGAAAGGCTGGACTTACATTTGCGAGGCATTATGAAGTAACATAAAACCTATTTATAAAAAAAAAACGTTAAATACCTAAAAGGAATTAAATTTCCTTTTAATTTTTTTTAAAAGCAAATCCAAAATATCTAAAAGGAATAAATATTCCTTTTCAATATTTTTTAAAATCAAAACAACAAAACCAATTCAAGACACAACACGAATCTGAAAACGATAGCCAAAAAAAATCGAATCAACTTAAACCAAATCACAAAACAAATCGCAGAAAACCGAAATCGAAAGCAGTAGTCAATATAAATATAACTAACGAAAAAGGAAGTAAGTGTATAGGTACCGTATATACTATCTATACTATTAATATTCCTTTGAAATATTGTTAAACAACCTAAAACAACGAAAACCAATTCACTATTCTAAATAAAGCAAGTCGCATGTGTGTGTTGGATTTGATTAATGGTTGGATTGATTTGGTTTTGTTTGATTGGTTGGATTGGATTAACGAACAGATCATGAAAAGAAAGGGGTATGAAAGTGAACGAAAGTGAGACTGAAAGTTATGGTTTTTGAAAGAGAAGAAAGTAAAACGATTTGTGAAATAAGAATAGAAGGGGAGTTGATAGAGCAAGTAGATGAATTTGTATATTTGGGATGCGTATTTAGCAAGGATGGGAAATATGATAAGGATATAGAACGACGAGTGAACGCAGGAAGTGGAGTAAATGGGCCCCTACACTCTATTGTCAAAAGCCAGAATGTGTCAAAAAGGCACGTATGGCAATTCACGATGCTGTGTTGGTCCCTACTTTAACGTATTGTAGCGAAAGTTGTGTGTGGCAGAAGAAGCACGAGAGAAGAATAAATGCAGTAGAAGTGCGGTCGTTAAGAAGTATGTTAGGGCTGAATCTGAGTGACAGAGTGAAAAATTGTGTGATAAGAGAAGAGTGGGGTTTGCAAGACGATGTTGCGACCAGGATTAAGAAAAGAATGCTTCGTTGGTTTGGTCGTGTGAAAAGAATTACAAAGCAAATTTATGTAGCATAAATGAACGGCAGAGTCGGAAAGGGACATCGAAAGCGAAAGTTTGTCGACCAAATTAGCGATATATTGAAAATGGGCCAAATTAGGAGTACCCTTAACCGACGAGCATCCATAAACCACATGGTTTATGGATGTAGAGGAGGCGAGAGAGGTGTGTCAGGATCGTGCCAAATGGAAGACAGTAGTTTCTGCCTACCCCCCTGGGTGACAGGCGTGAGTGTTTGTTTATATGTCCAATTACTGTATTATTTAGTATGCCTTGAGAAAGAAATAAATAGATTTTCATTTTCCTTTTCATTTTAATTTTCTACACACCCCCATTTTCTATATATGGTAATTTTGAAAAATAAATACGCAGGAATTTTTTTTAGCTTAATAAACAGAATAAACCTGTTGTAATATGTGAAGACTTTAATATCAAGATACGAGAATCCTAGAAGCTTCCTCCACATATATTAAATTTAGATTATTGCTTAAATTATATGGGGTCTTTTTAATTTATTTTTGGAATCAACACGTATTGCTGAATCTATTGTAACATGTAACATGTGATAACACTTTTATAAATGATAAGCCATTCCATAAATAAATAATTCAAAAATTAAGTTTTGATCACTATGAACCAATCACAGTTTTTTCTAGTAAATGCACGTCGCTTGTAAAAGTTTAAAAGTAACATAGTTAAAAACTTTCACCACTTTCATGCCAAAATAATCCTGATTTTTTGTATGGAACATTACTTAAGCTTATTTGCAATAAATTTGATAATTCTTTTACTTACAAAACGTTCTCCTTGAACAATCGCAAGGCATCCAATAAGAGCAGGCAAAGTGAGTGAATGGTTGATGCGGGCGCAATGTCGAATTTAATACTTTTCAGGGCTCCGCTGAAAATCAGCACTGCTGCAGTACCTGTGGTAGCATAATATGCTGAGACGGAATCCTTTTTGGCATCACATTACTCACTCTTGCTGAGACTTATTTTTAATTATGTTTACCATCTTGTACCTTTTGTGTTTTTATATTCTTATTTACTTGTAAATGTATATTTTGTGAGTGTATTGATGCTGTAGTGTAGAGCGCCCACGTTAATATACTTTAGTGTTAAGGTAGAATAATGAGGCAGTCTAATTAAAGTTTTAGTACCAACCACACGTCTCCTTCATTGACACCTTTCATACATTACATGGCAACCCTGCCAGGCGGTGCGCTGCGACAATGCATGCGCAGCGCTGGGCCTAGTTAAAAGGTGGAAAGTAAAATACAAATACTACTAAATTACGTAATGAATCGATTGATTAGTGAAACGATTGAAGAAAAAATATAACGGCATGGACGCAATACCGGATATGACGAAAAATAAATAAATACGAATACCAAAAGAGGCCACAATAATAGACTGAAAATGTATCTGACACATTTGGAAAGGGAAAGAAATAGTTGTATTCTAGCGAGCATCACCCAGAAGGATGTGAAAATTGAGCCGAAAAGAATAAAGAAGAATTTAAGAGGTAACTTCGCACCTGTGTTATTTTTAATTCCATTTAAAACTTTAATAATTTGAGTTTTTTAAATGTTGTTTTTGCTTTAAAAAAAGTTATGCATTAAATTTACTGTATTCAAAATATGATTAAATTGAAAGTATTTATCAGATAATTCACGATTTTATTGTTTTTCTTTTAAATATTTATGTTACTGAAAAAATAAGCATAATGCAATAATTATAAATTAATCAATAATCTAGCACTTGATTTTATATTCAATTTTATTAAGTTATAGTTTTATATTATTTTTATTACTGTGTCCTGCAAAACTTGAATGAAATAATATGAATATTACATTTTTACGTATTTACATTTACAATGGTTTATCATTAATTAATTTTTCATATTTTGTAGTTAACATATCACTGATGATACATTTCGTGTGTGTTTTTTCTGTAGTAAATTTTATTTAAATGTACACAATTTTGAAAAGAGTTATAACCGATTTGCTATTATTGTTTTCTTTTTTTTTCTTTTCTAAAGGCATTAAATCATTAATTTATATAATAACCTACTTAAAATATTAAAAATTGTTCTTTATCATGTTTAAGTAAATTAATATATCGTTGTGTAAAGTTTATAGTTGTTATAGTGATTTTTTTAAAAGCATTTTTATAGCAAAAGTATTTTTTTAAAAAAAGCTAATGCATTTTGTGATGTATGTAAAAGTAACATAAATATTAACAATGTAACTATTTCTAAACTTTTGTGTAAATTAAGGAAATGTTTAAAACTATCCTTTTAAGGTACATTTTACTTGCATTCATATTATGTAAAAGTTATCTTGAAATTAGGCGTGAATCGCACCGTGTCATACTAGTCCGATGTAATTACAAACGATGCCTTATACGTACTTTGGAATTTAAAACAAACTTGTCTCCAAATATTTGCGGTGTTAGGATTACAATTTGTATTTTGATCTGTGTATTGCTATATTAATTATAATGATTACGTTGCTTAACATTGACTTCTTTGTTCTGTTTATCTTAATGTGAAATTTAATAATTTATTTTCGGTTTTATATTGTTTGAATATTTAAATCATGAGCTTTTAACTATTATAATTTATTATTTTCTTGGAAAACAGTACTAATTTGATTATGAAAGTATTTTCTTCGGATAATATGATTTTGAAAGTCACTACATATATAATGTTTTACACAACTAATTGATTTAAAGTTTGTTGTTCCCAAATTGTGAACCTCAATCCCTGACTGACACTGTAACTAAATATTATACGAGATTATTTTATGATATAAAGTAAAAGATGTGATTAAATGTATGGTTAATTTACGGAATACATAATTATAAATGAAAATATTGATAATGTATAGTTGCGAGAGTAAGATAAAGAAAATTATCGGAGGTTAGTATATCCACATACAATCAGCCTGATCAGCTGAGAGTTTGGAAAACCTGATAGCCGATTAATTTTTTAAGGTTGTTCGGACACGGTTAAATGCGGAATAAGTTTTAATGTATTTTAATGAGGGAAATGATAATTTATTATGAATTGTATAGGAATATTATCCACTATCTTGATCATGTATGTACGCGAGCCGTGTACGTGTAAGTTATGGTACAATTAAATAATGAATTACATTAGCTGAAATATAAAGAAGTGAATTAAATGATATTGGTAATTTTCTTGATCATGTATATATGCGAGTCGTGTACGTAAAAGAAATGACATACATGTGTAATGAATAGCTAAAGTACTAGTTATGGATAAAATAGGAAAATAAATAAGTAGTGGTTAACTAAGAATGAAGTAAATATATGAAAAAAAAAGAATAAAACAAAATATTGAAATGTAAAAGATTATGAGAATATTATATATAATACTAGCCACTAGCCAGGCGGACGTTGTTCTGCTCTTTTCGACGACCCTTTGTCTTTTAAAATCCTTAAATTTGCAAAAAATATGTAAGTCACTCATGGTCAAAAAAAACTATCCTATCTCTCAAGCTGGACCAAACTGCGCACGGTGTGCGAATTTTAATAAAATCGGTTGAGTAGTTTAGGAGCCCATCGCGGACAAACTACGTGACAATATATACTCGTATTATCATTATTGTCCTGACTAGATAAATGGTAGACATAACAAAATGATTAAGGATACGAATAAATAATATTGCAAATTTTCTTGAAAATCAAAACATAATTTTATGTTACACGTAATTATGCCTGATTCTGTCAATTATACTACTGTGACTATGCATTTTTGCGTGCTAGATATGTCTTAGATTATAGTTTTCATAATGATATTAACCTTTTTTTAAAATAATCAGGATCTATTTTAAGAATTGATAAAAAAATTATATAGATAGCATACTTTTTTATTCTTTTGTCGGTGGGAGGTGTAGTGTAGTGATCCCACGTTAATATACTTTAGTGTTAAGGTAGAATAATGAGGCAGTCTAATTAAAGTTTTAGTACCAACCACACGTCTCCTTCATTGACACCTTTCCTATATTACAATGCTAATAAAACCTATGTCTATGTCTATCTCTACAAAGGTTCTGTGAGCTTTACCATGAAAGGTCATATAATCCTAGCTTCGAATTCATGGAATATGTAAAAAAATATTTAAGAGATTGCGCTCCATAGCCAAGTCTTTGTATTTAAGCAACAAAATAAGTGATTCCGAGTCCGATATTGTCGGCTGTTATTCTGAAAAAAAAATATGGTGATTAAAAATAGTATCTATTGACTCCAAGATTGTGGCAACACTACGGCCTGTCGTCCTTCCGCCAGTCAGCCTTTTTGTAATCACTAATCAGTACGAGCGAGTTCTGACACCACGCGGTTAGTGCCTTCTATACCACAAACTAATAACTAATTTGGTTACACAGTGCCGAAAAGAACGAAAAAGACTAAGACTCCGTTTATGATGCTAGCAAAAGGTTTTACCTTTGCATCTGCATCGGCCTTAGTATTCTACCAAACTCAACACTTAAAACAAAAAAAACTCGCTGGGCCAGGTTAAGGGTTGAGCAAAACAAAACAACACGTGCGGCAGAAGGCGATAGGCATGTCGATCTAAAATCGATTACCTGCAGTAAAATAACCGATCTTTTAGATCGATTCAGAGTACCACATCGATTGATGAATCGATCCAAAAACCTCTCGAATCGGACTGTTTCATCTGATTCAAGAACTAGCGATAAAGTTCCTAAACTGTCTAGGGTAAGAATTCAGATACCGCAGTTTTTTTAATTTTTTGCTGTTGGAGGACGCAAAAAGAACCAGTCGTACTTTGTTGATAATTTGAACGCAATATAAATTTGAATAAAATAAATATTTAGGAACGCATCCAAATATATCGAAAATTTGTTTTTCATTTCTAAAATTCTAATTCTAATCTTAACTGTGGAACGTGTTTCAGGCATTCTATAGTTATATATTCTATAATATGGAAGTTATATAATCTATAATATAACTTCCAGGCAAATATTAAAATGTTCTGGAAACTCGTAAGAGCTGCCAGAGGACATTCAAAACATCCTATAATGAATGCTATAAAAGATGAGATTGGCTATATTCTGAATGATGAAGTTTTGAGTTTAAAGTGATGGAAGGAATATTTTGAAAGCGTGTTTATGGGTAAGGAGACAACGTACGAACTTAATGAAGTAGAAACTCCGAAAGAAGAGGAAAGAGGTAGCGAGATAAGTATGGATGAAATAACGAAAGCAATGAAAGGCATGAAAGCAGGTAAGGCTGCAGGATATGATAGAGTTTCACTCGAAGTGCTAAGGGCTGGAGAGGAAGTAGTGGCAGGCCTGCTGCACACCTTGTTTAATTTATGCTGGGAACTGAAACCGGACGCGGTTGTCTGGTGCAAAGCCGTGATAGTCCCAGTATATAAAGGAAAAGGGTCGCAGCACTCGTCGTCGACTGTAAAAACTACCGTGGTATCAGCCTTCTTAGCATTGTGGGAAAACTGTACGCTAAGGTACTGATTGAAAGGGTCATGAAAAAAGCTGATGAAAAAATGTGGGATGTGCAAGCGGGATTTAGAAAGGGAATGAGATGTACAGATCAAGTTTTTTCCAATGGCATGATCGCGGAGAAGTTTTTGGCCAAAACACAAAAGGTTTTTTGTGCGTTTATGGACTTGGAAAAGGCTTATAACAGAGTGGATAGGGATGTGCTATGGCAAACACTGACTCGCTTTATAGGGACTCTAGTGCTTGTGTTAGGATCAACGGGGTCTACTCGGAATGGTTTGGCATCCATAAAGGTGTCAGACATGGCTGTGTGGCTTCCCCGTGGCCGTCAACCTATTTATGGACAGTTGTTTGCAAAATTTGAAAGTTGAAGAATGCGGATTAAGAATGGGTGAGTTAACCGTCTTATGCCTTTTGTACGCCGATGATCAAGTTATTCTTGCGTCGTCGGCGGCGTCGTTGCGGCGGCGGCAGTGGTTTTTGAAAGAGAAGAAAGTAAAACCTTATGTGAAATAAGAATAGAAGAGGAGTTGATCAAGCAAATAGATGAGTTTGTATATTTGAGTTGCGTATTGAGCAGGGATGGGAGATGTGATAAGGATATACGTAGGTATATGAATGTGAAGGAGGCGAGAGAGGTGTGTCAGGATCGTGTCAAATGGAAGTCTGTATCTGTCTGTATATATATATATATATATATATATATATATATATATATATATATATATATATATATATATATATATATCATTTAAATTTGTAAATAGTGAGTTATTAGATTGAAACAGATTAATCTAGATATGTACGTTGCAGTTTGCACTTTTGTTAAAGTATTGTTGTTGTTTTTAGCCGAAAATATCAATTGTCAAATAAAAGTGATACTGATATGAAATAAATAAATAAATACATGGAATCACTCTGTAAAAAAAAGGATCGAGTGGCGTACGTGCGAACCACTCCTAACACAAGCGTTTCAAGCTTACCAGGAGTGGTTAAAAGGAGTATTGGTAATGTTAATTAATAAGATTACTAACATTTTATTTCAAAAAAAATTTAAGATCAATTAAAGAAAAAATCGAAAATTCTTGAAATTTCATTTTTTGACAGGCCTGTTGGTCTAGTGGTTAGTGACACTGACTGCTATGCCGGAGGTCGTGGGTTCGATTCCCACCCAGGACAAATGTTTGTGTGACGAGCACGATCATTTGTTCTGTGTCTGGGTGTAATTTATCTATAATATTTATGTATTTAGAAATATATAAGTATGTTTATCAGTTGTCTAGTACCCATAACACAAGCTCTGCTTAGCTTGGGACTAGATGGCGTTGTGTGATGGTTGTGGAATATTATTATTATATTATTATATTATTATTATTATATAGAACGACGAGTGAATGCAGGAAATAGAGTAAATGGGGCCCTACGCTCTATTGTGAAGAGTGAAAATGTGTCGAAAAAGGCACGTATGGCAATTCACAATGCTGTGTTTGTCCCTACTTTAATGTATGGTAGTGAAAGTTGGGTGTGGCAGAAGAAGCACGAGAGTAGAATGAACGCAGTGGAAATGCGGTCGTTAAGGAGTATGTTAGGGCTGAATCTGAATAACAGGGTGAGAAATTGTGTGATAAGAGAAGAGTGTGGTTTGCAAGATGATGTTGTGACCAGGATTAAGAAAGGAATGCTTCGGTGGTTTGGTCATGTGGAAAGAATGAATGAGGAAAGAGTGACAAAGGAAATTTATGTTGCAGAAGGGAATGGCAGAGTCGGAAAAGGACGTCCTAAGCGAAAATTTATCGACCAAATTGGCGATTTATTGGAAACGGGCCAAATTAGGAGTTAGTTAGAGAGCCTTAACCGAGGAGCATGTATGCGTAGGTATATGAATGTGAAGGAGGCGAGAGAGGTGTGTCAGGATCGTGTCAAATGGAAGTCTGTATCTGTCTGTATATATATATATATATATATATATATATATATATATATATATATATATATATATATATATATCATTTAAATTTGTAAATAGTGAGTTATTAGATTGAAACAGATTAATCTAGATATGTACATTGCAGTTTGCACTTTTGTTAAAGTATTGTTGTTGTTTTTAGCCGAAAATATCAATTGTCAAATAAAAGTGATACTGATATGAAATAAATAAATAAATACATGGAATCACTCTGTAAAAAAAAGGATCGAGTGGCGTACGTGCGAACCACTCCTAACACAAGCGTTTCAAGCTTACCAGGAGTGGTTAAAAGGAGTATTGGTAATGTTAATTAATAAGATTACTAACATTTTATTTCAAAAAAAATTTAAGATCAATTAAAGAAAAAATCGAAAATTCTTGAAATTTCATTTTTGAAAATGTCGCGATTAATCGAAAATCGATCTTTTAATCCTCGATTTAATCGATAATCGATTCTGGTATCTTCGATTCAAATCGATTCGGAGATAGATTTTTTAATAGTGAATGAAGTGTAGGCGATGCCAGTGGCGAACTGATTTGTGTTCGTATTCAACAAGCAACGCTTTTTTTGCTCATAAATGCCGGCGTTCCGTGCGGGCGGTGCGGATAGTGGACGCAGTGCCATGCGAAATCATACAAAGCAAACTATAGTAAAATTACTTTGTCCGTGCAGTTGGAGTCATAAATCATAGCTCGGCCTCAGCCCGGCTAGGGCGATGAGCATGTTGCGCGAACGCAACGCCATTATCGATAAAACAAATTAATCATCGAAGGCAAGTACAACGCGGCGGTGCGATATACAGAGGGTGGTGTGACGTTGTTATGTTATGAGTCATTTGTTTTTCGTTATTACCTCCGCCTAATACCTACAAATTAGTGCAATGATAATTTAGTACATATATCAAGAGAAATTTGTTTTTACGCATTCGCTCTCTGAATTTCTTTAGTGACACAATGGCTACTCCTTTGTTTTTTACCAAAACGGCAGAATTTATTCAAAATAATATTTTTCCTGTTGGCACCAATATATCAGCACAAGCACGTGTTGTTATCAACAATGTTTTAACCTTTGTCACTTAAATTAAAATAGATAAAGAAAAGTTACAAAGTGTTAATTTCTGCAGTTCTCATGAACTTGCTGCGGCGATATGTGGTGTGACGAAATGTCGACAAAATAAAAAAAAGAATGTATAAAGGGAGAAGTTAGCTCTCCTATCGGACTTGTACAGTAACTGCGTTAGACGACTTTGACAAAAGTGTAATTAAGCAAATAGTGTAATCGTCTTATCGCAACGGTGAATATCTTTCCACAGCTAAAATTTTGAGTACAGCAAAAGAAAGAATTGACGGATTCCAGTGTTCTATTTCTTCTATGCGTAAAATACTCATAGAACTTTGGTACAAGTACACACAAGCTCCAGATGGTCGTAAACAATTGATGGAAAGGACTGACAAGTATTACGGCTACAATTCCTGAGAAAACTGAAGACCCTGAGAGATAGTGAAGACACGCGACCAAGAATTTATTTAGATGAGACTTGGGTGAACCAAAATCACAGCCACAAACTAATTTGGCTAGACAAGGATGGACAAGGCGCCTTAAATACAAAACGGGAAAGGGGGGTGGACTAATTGGTAAATATTCTTTCATCTTTTATGTAAAAAATACGACTTAATAGTAATTTAATATAAAATATGATATTCATTTTATTATATTGTTTCAGTTTGTCATGCACGCTGCGCAAAATATTATTTTATACCCGAAGCCAGATGGGTAATCCGTGCTGCGAAGTCTCAGAACGAGGACCATTCATAAATGAATGCCGAAGGCTTTACAGACTGGTTTACAAAGCTCTGCAGAATCTTGAATAACCATCAGTCATCATAATGGACAACGCACCCTACCACTCCCAGCAAATAAATCGGGCACCGACATCAGCTAACAAAAATGGTGAAATTCAGGAGTGATTTCGCCAACACGGGATTGAGTTTAGTGATAGTGAGCTCAAGCCGGAACTATTTTACAAAAGGTATTTCAGATTATATTATTTAAAGTTTGCAATACATTTGTTTTCTTTTAAGTATTTAGTTAAATATACAAACAACATTATATTTACAAGTGCAACGTCACCAACCAGAAAAAATATACAAATTGGATCAGTTAACTTTGGAGCCAGGACACGAAGTGATTCGCTTACCACCTTACCATTGCCAGAATAACCCAATAGAGTTGGTATAGGCTCAAGTAAAAAATTAAGCTGCCACCAAAAACAGCACTTTTAAAATTGCGGACGTCGAAGTGTTACTGCATAAAGCAATGTTAAACGTTTCGCAAAAGAACTGGGAAGATTGTGTAAGGCATGCAGAGAACTCACTCAAGAGGAAGACTTGAAGAAACCTCATCTGGCAGAAGATATCGTTATTGATGATGACTGATGATTGATATGATTTTAATGTTAATAGTTTTGATTTAATTTTAGATATAAATTATTATCTTTATATTTATATTTATTTTTAATAAAACTTATTTTATTCCAAACATTTGTACTTATTGTTTTTTAATACATAGACCCAATTAATAATTTATTTTAATACATTATTATTCTTATTTTAATAAATAGGTTGTTTTTCTAATTTTTTTCATTTTTATCACTAACCCACATAGTGACAAAACTAAATACACTATCGATAACTCATATCGACAACAATAATGCGCATCACTATGCTCGCCGCTAAGGCCTGTGAGTGGGAGAGAGAGCGAAATACTACGATGATTTATGACCCAAACTGAACTGACAAAATAATTCTAATGTAAATTCGTTGCGTGCCGTACGTGCGATGCGTCCGTCGCGGGCCTTAAATGTAAAAAATTATTATTTTTTGTTTCATTATATTTAATTATATTCTGAGTAGAAAAGAGTAAATCCATGTTATTGTAATAACTTAGAGTCATGCATTACATTGTAAGCAGCTATATAATATAATATGAATAGAGAACTTAAAAAAATTTATGGCTTTTAAGCACTTTTATTGTTTACGTTATGCTTTACTTAGTACTTAGTTAAGATAAGACATTCTAATGTGTTAGAGACAGTTTAATGCTAGAGTGAAAAGGTGCATATGCATGGACAGGGACAGGTATAAATGTTAGAAAGGGATGGCAAGAGCCTAAACTGGTTTCTGATGATGTTAATGATGTTAGCCTTTTGGCTATTACAACTTTTTAGGTCTCGATACGTACAGGATACGTTGTTTTTGGTCTGAAGGTCCTCATCTGTGGGCTGACCCAGCTGTAAAAGGACTGGTCTATGGTCCGCGTTGAGCTCGACAGTCGGATATCTTTGATTAACACTATATCAAGGATATCCGGTGAATTCCTGATAGCTAATGGGTAATGGGTTGAGGTCTCAGGCGCGATAACATCGAAGTTTGGTCGGTCTATAAGCTCGAACAATGCATTACCATTAAGATTGTTTGTAAACGAGTTCCACGAATTCCTCCGGCTTACTGTTTAGGTCACCAGCTATTATGACACTGGGGCGTAGTTTTAGTAATTCTAAAATGTCTGATTATATAATACGCTTCAATGCCTGTTTGTATGCCGAAACAATGATAAGTGGTGGATGGCCGGACAGAGCTATTTTACATATAGAGACTTCTATGTTAGCTAACGGGGGAACGTCGATCGGTACGCCGTGCAAGGACGTCTAGTAGTAGATCGAGGTGCCGCCCATGGGGTTGGTCAACCTATCATTTCGAACTAAATTTTAATTTGCGATCGTGGGATAGCGATGGCTAGGCTTCAAGGAGATCCCTTGCAATAGCATAACGTGTACTTCGTGGTTGCGCAGGAAGAGCACGATCTCGTCTTTTTAGTCCCTGAGCCCATTTGCAATAAAAATGCGACAGTCAGAAAGCGTGGTGTAATTCTATCTAACGGTTGTACTGCCATTATGAGTTTTAACTATTGTGTTTTAAGCGCACTGGAAAGACCAGATTACGTCAATTAGTGCTATGCTCAATCGTGGCGTTGAGCCTGTCCTGTGGGGTGATTTGTCCGCGGAGTTCGTGGGCCAAGGATGACAGTTCAGCGACGTTGATGTTGCTGATAAAGCCGCAGACTAAGGAGAAGTCAGCGGCGAAAGTAGATAAGCCTTGTTGGACAGTTCGGTTTAGTGGCCTGGGGAGAGAGCGACAATGGCCGTGAAGCGACTAATGCCGGATGCTTTACCTACGCATTAGGTTTTAACGCGGAAGGCGCGGGAGTTCTACTACCGTGCGCGGAAACCACGGCAACGGGTGTGGGCTTGGCGGCAGTTTGGGGCGCAGAAGAGGACGCCGAAGATGGTGCGGGTTTGGGGGCAGGCAGCCGAGAGCGCGACACGTTGAGCTGATCCGCACGACTAGGACGGCTTTTACCTCCGCGCTGTTTGCGTCGCGGCACTTTAGAACACCCGCAATGGTTCGCTGGGTGTCCCTCTTCGCGGCAATTAACGCTGCTCAGAGGCTCTACCGACTTGGGCATGCGGGTGCAATCGGTAGTGCCGTGGTTACCTGGACACTTGAAGCACCTAGGCCTGGCGTAACAATTTCTGGCTGAGTGGCCATAGAGTGGGCATCGGTGGCCAACGATGACCCTATTACGGAAGGCTATTACTGCAATCCCGGTTAGGTTGCACATAAGCCGCACATTGAATATCTGCTTGCCTACCGGAGATAGGTCCAGGATGACAGGGCAGAGGTCAAGAAAACGATTCTTGTTGGTCTGGTGGTGCATTCTGTGCACTTCACGGACTGGGAGATTTTGGGCCTTAAGGTCGTTTAAGATGTGTATGGTGTCGAGTTCCTTGGGGAGTCCTCAAACGACCACACGAAGATTACGCTCCTCTGGTAGGGCGTAGGTGTGGAAACTAATTTCCTGAGCGTGCAGGTGACTAGTCAGGCTACGGAATCCCTCGGTCGAGTTGACGAACATACGGATGCCCTGACCGGCACCTGCACCTGCACCTTTGGGCAGTATATTTGTTGTAGTTTAACCAATTGGATTATTCCACTTGGTCTTGTTTCGAATGACGATGGGTGGCGGCGGCTTTTCCTTACGTTCAGAAGGGATCCTTTCTCCGCGGGTTTAGCCGCAGGCTTGGTGGACTGAACTCGCACCGCGGGGCCGCAAATTGACATCGCGGAGCGTCGCGTCATTTACCAACGCGAACGAAGCCGGTGAAATCGGGACGGAGGGGGAAGATAGGGGGTTTTCCTCATGACAGATCGGCGTGTCCTTTCTTTGTATAAGGAACGCCGATCAAATATCGGAGAAGGCTTTACGCAGAAAGTAGGCGAGTTCGTCATATGAGAACGACGCCATCTTGTCCTATGCTAACACAAGTTAATACCACGTAATTTATTTTCCTGAAAAGTTTAGTGCTATCTGCATACTGGCTGTTATGTAAGACATTACCTATGTCGTTAATTTCATAAAAATGTTTAACTCTAACCTCAACGTCGGGCACAGTACAAAATTTTTTGTTCCAGTTTACGGAGTCTGATCCCTTTCCAATACTGTCAAAATCTGACCGAAAGAACAGTTTTTCGTTAATTGTGTTCATTTTGAGGGATTTCGGTAAATGAAGAGGAGGTTAAATAAGTAAAGATTTATGATGGGCGTTTACGACGCCCAAACAAAAACAAAAATAACCACGGGCAGTCGTGCAAAAAACTAGGTCTAGTAGTCAATTATTTGCGTTAAATTCACAATTAAATTGTGATAATAGAAACGTGTTCATGAAATCGCTAGTGAGGGCTATTAATGGATCATTATTTGTTTGTACATGCTACCTATATCGTTACAAAACCACTCTGCATGTGAAACGTTAAAGTCGCCCAATATAAGAAATAAATCGTTATGATTTTTCTTTTTTTTTCTTTTTTTAAAAACGTTACCTCCACACTAGGATTTCCTCCTGTATCGTGGGGGCAGTTTACAAACATAAATTGCACAAGGACAAACATCCAGACCCGGAACAATTATTTGTAGGCCCTACGAATTCTTGTTCCGTGCGGGATTCGAACCCGCGGCCCTTAGCACCGTAACTCATTGCTAAGCCACTGCGCCACGGAGCCGTCGGTATCCGATATCGGTCGGTATATGATTTTTCTGTTAATTAGATCACTAGTTCTATCGTAGAATAATGCTAGTGAAGTTTCGTGTCGTACGCCGTGAGGTATATAGGTACAGCCAAGGTGTAAATACTGTTACGCGCTCAAGTCGACGATATACTAGCGCCATCTAGTGTCAGGAACGAGAGCGAGTAGAGCGTTGCAGAAAATGACATCACCAATCTCTCAACCGACAGCTCCATCCGAAGAACTAAGTTTCTAGAAAATCTATACTCGCACACTCGTCCCTTTGCGCGCATTTACGTGAATATTCGGGACGCTTCTTTGCTAATTTAAATAAATAGGCGCTGCAAGATGCGATGGGGGCATAGTTGAACTCGGCTACACAAGCGAAGCTTCGGAGCGGAATTAAGTGAATTAGTGTGTTTAATTATTAGTGTTTTTAATTTTAATTTGTATAAAGTAAATTAAAGTGTTAATTTAGGTAATTCTATCGGCAATTTTTATTGTCACGAACCTCAAGCTCGTAACAATTGGTGTCAGAAGTGGGATAAAATAATGCCGATTTTACCTAAGGAGGAAACGGAGGGTGTCCGTACCCGAAGTCAACGTCAGCAGGAGACGGACCAACAAAGATTTGGTGGTGCAACGCCACAGACGTCGGAGGGCCAGCCACCGGCTGCAGGCCCGTCAGTAGCTCCTACATCTGCAGCACCCGACTTAGGTGCTCTAATGGTGGTGTTGCAGGAACAGGCCCGCCGACTGGAGGAACAGGCTCGCCGACAGGAGGAACAGGCTCGTCAGCAGGAGGAACAGGCTCGCCAGCAGGCGGAACAGGCACGCCGATTGGAAGAGCAGCTGCGGGGCGGACAGGAGGAACAGGCCCGCTGGCAGGAGGAACAGGCCCGCCGGCAGGAGGAACAGGCCCGCCGGCAGGAGGAACAGGCCCGTCGTTTAGAAGAGCAACTCCAACGCGATAAGGAAGAGCAGATGCTCCTCATGAAGGACCTTCACGCTATTTTCGGAAAAGAGATACGGGAGGTGAAGGATAAGGTTGCTCAACATGACAACCGCCTGTCGGAGGCCGAAACCCGAATCGACCAAGTAAACAATCGGGTTGACAACGTAATGGCTGACGTGAAGAAAACGCTGGACGACCTCAAACTTGGGGATGGAACAACAGCTCCCGTAGTAGCTACAACACCTTCGCTACGTGGATTCAAAGTGCCGCCGTTCGACGGTACCTCTTCCTGGTCAGCCTACAAAATCCAGTTCGAGGCTGTTATGAAGGCGAACGGCTGGAATAAAAGTCAGGCCATGACTGCTCTCACACTAGGCCTGCGCGACCAGGCCTTAACAGTTCTGGAAGCTCTCGGTGAGGAAGTGACTTATGAGCAACTCCTTGAGGCATTGGAGGCAAGATATGGCGACGCTCACCTGGAACACGTCTTTCGTGCGCAGCTTAAAGATCGCGTGCAGCGCATCAACGAAAACCTGCAGCAGTGGGCTCTAGAGGTGGAGAAGCTGGTACAGACCGGTATGGAAAAGCATACCGGTCTGTACCTGCGCTCATTGAAGGGAACCTGGTGCAGACATTCATCGACGGCATCCGTGACCTGGAAGTCAGAGCTGCTGTGAGGCTCGGGCACCACGAGACGCTTAAGGACGCCTTGGCCCATGCACTGGAGGTAGAAGCCGTGCGGCAGGATCATCGTTCCCATCGCGTCAGGGAGGTTGCAGCAGCTACAGTTCGCGACCGCAACAGAGGATGCAGCCCTAGGTGCTATGGCTGTGGGGAAAAGGGCCACCTTCGATCCAGCTGCCCTAAGCGAACTGTAGAAAAGGGAGTTGATCGATCTCGAGAGGGTAGTGCAGCTAACGGCATTGCCTGGCGGCGACAGGATCATCGTTCACCTCACGCTAGGGAGGTTCCAGCAGTTACGGTTCGCGACCAAAATAAAAGATACAGCCCTAGGTGCTATGGCTGTGGGGAAAGGGGCCATCTTCGGTCCAGCTGCCCTAAGCATACCCTAGGAAGGGAAGGTGAACGGTCTCAGAAAGGAAGTGCGGCTAACAGCACCGCCCAGCAGCAGCAGGAATACGACTTTACTATCAGACACTGCAGCGGGAAATCTCACGGCAACGCAGATGCATTGTCAAGAAGACCTTGTCCTGAAGATTGCAACCATTGTAGTAGGCAAGAGAGTAAGGAAGTGGTATCCGTGAGGATGCTCAGGACAGACCACCTCAGCAACGGGTGGAAGGACAGCCTACGTCATGCACAGCAGGAAGATCCAGACATCAAGCCGATTCTGGGATGGATGAAGGCCCGTGCTACCAAGCATAAGTGGAGGGACGTCTCAGCGATGAGTTCAACCACGAAAAGCTATTGGGCCCAATGGGACAGCTTGCTGCTTCAGGATGGAGCCCTGTGCCGCAAATGGGACAATGGTCGAAGAGACAGTTGTCGTTAGCAAATGGTTGTCCCTAAAGCTAAAGTACCGGATGTGCTACAGCTGTACCATAATGATTATTCAGGAGGCCATCTGGGAGTTAAACGAACTCTACTGAAGATCCGAGAACGGTTTTACTGGGTCCACTGTCGAAACGATGTCGAGGACTGGTGTCGCAAATGTACAAGTTGTGCGGCTGTAAAGGGACCTCAGACTCGTAGTAGAGGTGCATTGAAGTTGTAGAATGTTGGTGCGCCATGGGAGAGAATAGCCATTGACGTGTCGGGGCCGTTTCCGGAGAGTGAAAGCGGTAACAAGTATTTCATGGTTGTGATGGATTACTTCACTAAGTGGCCAGAAGTCTTCGCCATTCCAAATCAAGAAGCTTCAACAGTTGCAGATAAACTAGTTCATGAAGTCTTCTGTCGTTTTGGAGTACCTTTAGAGATTCACAGCGATCAAGGAAGGAATTTTGAGTCTCAAATATTCCAGGAAACTTGCCGAGTTATGGGTACTCATAAAACAAGAACGACTTCTTATCACCCGCAATCTGATGGAATGGTGGAACGATTTAATCAGACATTGGAGAGGTACCTAGCAAAAGTTGTAGACAATCGGCAACGAGATTGGGACAAGCACATACAACCGTTTTTGTTGTCATATCGAAGTTCTGTTCACGAAAGTACAGCAGTGACACCAGCTTTCCCAAACTTTGGAAGAGAATTACGGCTGCCTGCAGACCTGATCACCGGGATACCACCTGATGCCCCACGCAGTATAACCGATTATGCAAATGACTTGCGGAACAAAATGAATGATATTTATGAGCACGTCAGACAATCGGGCCAGCAAATGTCTGAGAAAATGAAAACCCGGTACGACCGCAAAATGAACAATAAAGGGTTCAACGAAGGTTCATTAGTGTGGTTGCACAATCCAGTCCGCAGCAAAGGGAAATTTCCTAAGCTTCAAGCTAAATGGGACGGCCCGTACCGGATTGTAACCAGGATCAACGATGTGACCTACCGGATACAGAAAGGCGCAAGAGGGACTCCTAAGATCGTCCATGTGGATCGCTTGGCGCGTTATTATGGGGCCGATAATGCTCGGGACGAGCATGTCTTAGGAGGGGGCAGTGTTACGCGCTCAAGTCGACGATATACTAGCGCCATCTAGTGTCAGGAACGAGAGCGAGTAGAGCGTTGCAGAAAATGACATCACCAATCTCTCAACCGACAGCGCCATCCGAAGAACTAAGTTTCTAGAAAATCTATACTCGCACACTCGTCCCTTTACGCGCATTTACGTGAATATTCGGGACGCTTCTTTGCTAATTTAAATAAATAAGCGCTGCAAGATGCGATGGGGGCAGATTTGAACTCGGCGACACAAGCGAAGCTTCGGAGCGGAATTAAGTGAATTAGTGTGTTTAATTATTAGTGTTTTTAATTTTAATTTGTATAAAGTAAATTAAAGTGTTAATTTAGGTAATTCTGTCGGCAATTTTTATTGTCACGAACCTCAAGCTCATAACAATACGATGTCACTTCCGCAGCGTCGTCAGTAGGCATAGATTGGGTGCGTAACTGTATGCTAAGCCACAGCTCGTCGGTGGGCTGCGGGGCACACTAGCGTATGCGCGCTTGAACACAGCTCGCGATCCACAGCTATTACGACGACACCACCACGCGTGCACTGTATGGAAATAATGTCGCGATCGTATCTAAATACCTCGAAGCGATCATCAAACGATTGATCATGAAAAAACCTTCATTTAGCCGTAACTCAGTTATACACATATCACATTGTTTAGGCCGAATCGTAAATACTTAAAACTTGCGAAAACGCTCGTCTCGGGCGATAAACCTGTTTGACGGTTTGGGCTGGCGGGCGTTCGTTTTGCGGCTGCGGCCGTGCCAATTAGTCTGGAACAATCGATTGTCTGCGACGCCGCGTCGGTTAGATTTCGGGAAGTTACGTTAGACTCGTTAGGTAGCGTTGAGACCACACCCTTTGAGTTGTCTTATTTTGTTCGTATACGTGACAACGAGGCTTTCCTTGAGTTTGAGTGATTAATTTAACTTCGATTGCCATTAATTTGCGTCGACGAGTTGCATGTGTGGTATTTTAATATCGTACGAAGGAATTTTTGCTTTGTCGGGTGGAACGCTAGACTTTGTGACCCGGGAGGAGATCGCGTTACTATTCGATTATAGTTTGTGCTAAGTGACGTTGGACTTGAGTTCAGATAACGGTGAACGCCCACAGTAGTGATTGCAAGAGTGGGTCTGCTTGCCGATTACATCGGTGACGTCAGGTTACATTACACACCTTCTTACACCACTCACACCTACCATTTACTTGCCCCTGACGGTACCTTGTGGTCGACCATACCTCTGGAAATCGGTGAGTTTGTGTTTTACTTATCCAGCCATTACATAATAATTATCCATAGGCCATTTGGGCCCAAACCCTCTGGTTGCCCGTCGAGCTGGGTTACTGATGAGCCCTAGCCCAGTCGACTTCTGTCGGGGCAACTGAGGGCCGTAACATTTTCTGGTAGCATAGCGTGGTTGATTGTTTCTCCAATCACGTGCCGGCCGTAATATAATAATTTTTTTTTTGTTTTGTTAGCGGATAGATGGTTAGAACCACGCCCGTTAGGCTGCACAAGCAGGAGTGTAGTTTAGGGTTAGGTACCTACGCGTCCGTTATTTCGGGTAAGTAGATTAAATTGCCGAAGAGTCGGTCTCCTGAGCGGGGCATCTTTGCTGACCGACTGTAGTGTGTACTTGCCGTGTAGTGTAATTGTATTTAATTGAATTTAATAGTAATTTGTATTTAGTAGTGACGCCACCGCACAAGCCACCGGCGCTTCGCCTGCAGGCGGAGCTGCGCTGGGCTGCGAATGCCCATACCTTGATAGGGCGACCCGATCGGGTCCAAGCAGGAAGCGGCTCGAGCAGGTCATGGCCCGAAGGGCAGTAGTGGAGGAGGCTTTCACTGAGCTTTTGGCCTCGGATGCGGAACGGGCAGTCCTAGACTCCTGCCTCGTAGACTACGAGCAATTCTTTTCGCTCACGGACGACTTGATCGAGGCAGGGGCCAAGTATGCTAGTGAAGCGCGTGAAGCTCGGTTGAGTGGCCTGCCCCAGTCCCATCGGAAGCAGCCTACTCAGCCGGAGCTGTTGGGACGACTCCCAACTCTGGACCTGCCAAGGTTCTCCGGGGTCCTCTCCGACTGGCCGACTTTTGTTGGCATTTTGATGAACGCCCGCAGGGACTTGACATCAAGCCAGGAGATAGCGTACCTCCTGGCCTCACTGGAGGGGGAGGCCCTGGGCATCGTCAGCCATTAATCCACCAGGCAAGTCGTCGCCAACCCCCCTAGACCGAGCGGAGCTCCCGCGGGCGAGCTCGACCCCTACCTTCTTATAGCGGCCTAGCGGCCAGGGAGGCGCCCCCCTGCTCCTATTGTCGAGCATCCGATCACCGGGTGACGGTGTGCCTGAAGTTATTGGGTAAGCCGCTCCCGACGAGGCCAATCATCGCCAAGGAGCGCCGCTGGTGCTACTCGTGCTTGGAAAGGCACCTCCAACGAGACTGCCCGCACCAGCAGCCCTGTCCGCACTGCCAGAGCAACCACCATGCCGTTTTGTGTCTGGGTGCGAACGGCGTTTCCTCTCGGGGCTCTGCCGGGCCCTCAACTCCGACGGGCGGGGGCGCTCAGCCACGCCCTCTGTCGGGTGACGCTCGGCGCTCCCCTGCCGGCCACCGTGCCCCTGGGTTTGAAGGGGGTCCCTCCCTCGACCAGTCGGGGGGCGGTCCCCCGGGGTCGGGGGGTCGTCGCCCCCCTCAGCGTGTTGAGAGGAACTTCACGGCCACTCAGCGGTCAGCTAGACCCTTCTCGCCCCCGTTAGCTGAGTGGCCGCGACTGGAGTACCACCCTCCCCCCTTTGGTCGGTACCGGTACTACGGGGTGCCTGCGACCTCGAATCTGTCCCAGGCCTCAAGGCCGAGGTTCCCCGAAGCTTCCCAGGTCGGCCCGTTCGGTGATTTCCAACCACGGGTCATTGAAATGCCGTCGGAATGCCGCTTTCGGGACCCCCGGCTCGAGTGCCGATCCGATGGAGGCAGCTCCAGCTAGGTAGCTGCCGCCCTAGCTCCCACCACGGCCGCCTCCACTGATCCTTTGAGCCGTCAACAGTCTACTTGTCAAACTGTTCTATTGCCGACGGCCTCAGTGAAGGTGTACAACCTGAGTGGCGACTGTTTAACGGTTCGCGCTCTATTGGATTCGGGTTCACAATGCTCTGTGGCCTCCACTTGGTTGGTGGGAAACCTAGGGATCCCCTGGAGATCTGAATCACGTCCAATGGTAGGTATCGGAGGTGCCGAGCCTCCTGCTTCTAGGGGACAAGCGGAGTTGGTGTTTGGTCCTGCCAGCGAACACCTTTACATTCTAGTTAAAGTAAATGTCTGGACTCCGGTCCAGCCCGTATATCGCCATGCGAACCCTCCTCGAACTCGCTGAGAGATAGCGTCTAAAATACGCTCGGGGGGCTTCTATTTTGGAGACTTCGGTCTACATGGACGACATTTGCACGGGCGCCTCCACCGTCGAGGAGGTTCTTGTATTGCGAGACGAATTGATTGCCATCCTGAATTCCGGAGGTTATGAGTTGCGCAAATGGTTGTCGAACTCCCCTCTTATTTTGAAGAACCTCCTAGGAGAAAATCAACAAGACCCTCATCTAGTCGAGCACCCTGAAAATCCTAATTTGTTGATTGTGCTGGCCATTCAATATAAGCCTGTTCAGGATACTTTCACGTATCGAGTCAAACTCGATCCCCCTCCTAAATCATGGACCAAGCGCTCCGTACTGTCTAAAGTAGCGCGCACCTTCGATCCTAATGGATCGATCACTCCGGTCATTTTTTAGCTAAGTGCTTTCTTCAAAAGCTCTGGATATCCGGGTTGGGTTGGGACGACCCTATAAGCGGTGCTCTCTGGCGAGAATGGCACTCCATTGTGTTCTCCCTTCCGGACATCAACCGTGTCTCCATGCCAAGGCGCTTCCTCCCTCCAGGGAAATGCAGGGCTACCCCACATAGATTTTGTGACGTCACTGAGAAAGGCTATGCTGCTGTCGTATATTTGCGGACTGTGAGCTCTTCTGGCCATACTTCCATCCATCTCATACTTGCTAAAAGCAAGTTTGCTCCCATTAGGTCCCGCTTAACTCTTTTTAGTTCTTTCTAGTTTTTAGTCTTTGAAGTCTGTAATCCACATTACGGACGTCTACGCTTGGTCGGACAGTGAGATAGTACTTTGTTGGCTCAGAGCTGCACCTCACAATCTTGAGGTCAGAATCCAGAATTCTGGCACGTCTGATTCCGTTTTGTCCCCTAACGAGCGTCGCGAAGCCTTGATGCATTGGACCCGTATGGTCCAAGCGGAACATTTTGAGCCCGTGATTGAAATCTTGAAGCGGAGCTCCGTTGTCAAGAGCGCTCTGGCCCGCCTGAATCTCTTCCTGGACGACGCTGGGATGCCGCGCGTTGGCAGACGTTTGAAATATTCTCAACTGCCGTACGGTGCTCGACACCCGTTACTGCTCCCTAAGGACGGCGCCCTTGTCTGGTTGCTGGTAACTCACCATCATGTTCAGAATGCCCACGTTGGGTGTAACGCTCTTTCGGCTATTTTGCAGCGGGAGTTTTGGATTTTGGCTGGCCGAAGCACCATTCGGAGCGTCCTTTTTAAGTGCATACCTTGTTCTAAACTGAACGCCACCATATCGCAGCCGATGATGGGTGACTTACCACTCGACCGCGTCAGGGCCATCCGACCATTCGTTGGAGTCGGAACCGACTTTGCTGGCCCCTTCCTCGTCAAGTCCTCCAACCTTAGTAACGCGCGTTCACATAAGGCCTATCTGTACGTTTTCGTGTGCCTCGCCACTAAGGCCGTTCACTTAGAACTTGTAAGTGCCCTCAGCACTGAAGCCTTTGTGGCCACGCTGGGGCGCTTCGTACCGCGTCGCGGTTTGCCGGACCTGATCCGGTCTGATTGCGGAACGAATTATAAGGGCACGGATGGATATTTGAAAGAGATCGTCGAATTTCTGTCCAGCAACAGGACTTATTTAGGTACTGCGATGTCCAAGAAGGGCACCCAGTGGAAATTTGACCCTCCAGCATGCCCACACTGGGGCGGTATTTTTGAGGTGGTGGTTAAAGTTGCAAAAAGGAATCTCCGTCGCGTTATTTGCGAAATTATTTTGACACTTGAGGAGCTTGCCACTGTATTCTGTAAAATTGAGGCGGTACTCAACTCTCGGCCCCTCTGTCCCCTCTCGTCCGATCCGAATGATTTGTAGGTTCTAACCCCGAGCCACTTCCTGATTGGCCAGCTGCTTAACGCTCCGCCCGAGTACTCCTTCAGGGAAATAAACTCTTCGCGGTTGAGCAGATTTGAGCTGCTGCAACAAATGACTCAGAGTTTTTGGCACCGATGATCTCTGGAGTACCTACATCTTTTGCAGCAGCGCGTTAAGTGGTCTGACAAGACGGATCCTCCTCGGGTTGGAGACCTCGTGTTAGTTAAGGAACCCAACGCTTTACCTTTGTATTGGCGCCGTGGGCGCATTATTAAATTGTCGTATGGACCGGATGGGGTGCCGAGGGTGGCCGAGGTTTTGGTTGGAGATTCGGTCTTGCAACGTGCCGTCGCGACCCTATCCCGTTTGCCAATTTACTCGCGGACATAAGTCCTTATGCCCGGGACGGGGGTTTGTTTAGGCCAAATCGTAATAACTTAAAACTTGCGAAAACGCTCATCTCGGGCGATAAACCTGTTTGGCGGTTTGGGCCGGCGGGCGTTCGTTTTGCGGCTGCGGCCGTGCCAATTAGTCTGGAACAATCTTTTGTCTGCGACGGCCGTGTCGGTTAGATGTCGGGAAGTTACGTTAGACTCGTTAGGTAGCGTTGAGACCACACCCTTTGAGTTGTCTTATTTTGTTCGTATACGTGACAACGAGGCTTTCCTTGAGTTTGAGTGATTAATTTAACTTCGATTGCCATTAATTTGCGTCGACGAGTTGCATGTGTGGTATTTTAATATCGTACGAAGGAATTTTTGCTTTGTCGGGTGGAACGCTAGACTTTGTGACCCGGGAGAAGATCGCGTTCCTATTCGATTATAGTTTGTGCTAAGTGACGTTGGACTTGAGTTCAGATAACGGTGAACGCCCACAGTAGTGATTGCACCTAGTGGAGCAGGGCAACGCATGTGTGTCTGCTTGCCGATTACGATGGTGACGTCAGGTTACATTATACACCTTCTTACACCACTCACGCATACCATTTACTTGCCCCTGACGGTACCTTGTGGTCGACCCTACGCCCGGAACTCGGTAAGTTTGTGTTTGCTTATCCAGCCATTACATAATAATTATCCACAGGTCATTTGGGCCCGAACCCTCTGGTTGCCCGTCGAGCTGGGTTACTGTTGGGCCCTAGCCCAGTCGACTTCTGTCGGGGCAACTGAGGGCCGTAACACACATCATAAAACAATTTAAAATGCTTTTAAGAAACTCGTGAGATTTAGTGCGCAAGCCTCTAATGTTTTGATAATAAATTGATATTGTATCGAGTAACCATTTCATAAAGTTGAGTTATTTATAGAAGGAATAAAGGAAAAACGATGTTACGTTCGTACCACAAATGTTTGATTTTATTGGTGCTTAGTGAGACGGTAGGTAGGTTTTTTATTCATATCATATATCAATTTAAAATGATTATTGTTTTGAATCTCTCTATATCTTGTAGTGACACCTTTGAATTGTTTATTTTTTATTTAATCAGGAATTTTAAGATCTTAGAAAAATTATAGCTATCAGACATACGTTAAAAAAAGTAAATAATAGCACGTAAACGAATTTTTTTGAGCCCAATATTGGTAATGATGCATGTTTATACCTAATAAAGAATACAGTGTTAAGAGTTATATCGTCAAATACAGTACAACGTTTCAATGGTAATAAATACACAATTACTAACAAAAAGATCGGCACAATACTATGTTTGTATAGCCTATCGTTATGTAGTCATATTTTATTTAAATATTGTTCATTGGATATTTGCATTATTTTAGATGTATCCGTTTTGCGCTTGTACATATACAATATGTAACGTAATTAACGCACACCCTCAGACACCCCAATTAGTATATTATGTTATAATCATAATACTTACACTGAATTTTTAGTTAAACATTTTTATGCACTGATTATTTATCAAATTTGTTATACTAATTCCGGAAGAATGTTGTGGTCACAGTACAAATCCACGAACGCAAAGACTTTAACGTGCTTGAAATAAAGTTCATTATTCTTTATTTTTATTGAATGACAGAATTAGTAATAATACAAAAATAAAACTAAACTCTTAAAAGTCTTATTGCCTTAAGTTACGGTCCATTTCAGTTGGTTTTGACTGTACAGATTTAGTGTGACTGTATTTTACGTAGTTTTAATTATTTTTGGGATAAAAATTACCTATATTAAAAATGATAGGAATCGATTCAGTAAACGATTCTCAACAAACTACTTTCTCAAAGTGCGTTAATTATGTTACGTGTTGTAGAGGTCAGTCCTTTTGCGTAAAACATTTTACAATCCCGTGACCAAATACACTTATAATAGAGTTCTATTATAAGTGTATTTGGTCACGGGATTGTATGTACGTAGTTTACGCGCGTTTCCAAATAAGGTCTTATTATGTGGTGCCAGGTGGTCATTAATAAAATCTGATCTGTAGGTGCCGTCCAGGCCGAAGTCAGCTGAAGTCAGGCCACGGAGTGCACGCACTGCCGCCAACGTATCGGATTTTCTTTTTCTTTGGGTAAATCTTACTATGATATTTGAGATGGCAGATGCATCTCGACCATGTTCTATGGTCTCCTTATTATGATCTTTGCGAGTGAATGTAGTCATCAGACGGTGATATTTTGAATCCAATCTTAGTTACGATACCGTTTAGGATAGTATTGAGGTTTTCACCTTTCTTGAACGGGACTCCGGTAATCTCCAAATTATTCAATCGACCTTGCTGCTCTCTGTCACCGAGGTGTGTGGATAGGGTAGTAATGACGTATTTTTTTTTAGACAATTCTTTTTCTAAGATACATTTTTTTTATTTATAGGATAGGGTGACAAACGAGCACACAGTCCACCGGATGGTAAGTGGTTGCTGTGGCCCATAGACATCTACATCTATCCTCGATTACGAATCAAAATGCAGATGCGTTGTCACCCGTGAGGACTAAGATGGAATGCCTCGTTTCCAGCAAAAAGGGTCTCCGGTTCTCTACACTCACCATACGAAATACAGCAGCATTAAGCTACTATTTCACGCTGGTATTCTGTGAGAGCGTGGTCCTTCCCCGGTCGAGCCGACCCATTCGTGCTACAACTATACTGTGCCGGACGGGCGAAACTCTCCGGAGTAAATGTTGTCGAAGATACTTCGCGAGTCGCTCACGTCCTACACCTATAGGTTCCGGTGGGTACTTTCACCGCCGTCTTTGTGGGTGCCGCTGAGGTATTGTGGACTGTGGTTCAAATCAAAATGCACGATTAACAAATACAAATAGCAAGGTAGTGGCCAGCGGTTCGACTGATTGATTAGTCGCGAAATTTTATAACTATTGATCACGGTTGTTAAACTACGGTTGTTCACAATTGGTTGGTCACTGTATATTTCGAGAGATTTCTTTAAATTGTACGGTGGTATCAAAGATCTATTGGTAGTAGCTGGTTTTCTAACACTACTGACTAGCAGCTATTATCAACTAAACTAGTTGATTTTATCACTTGTGTAACTGCGGATATCAGTTACCACTTTCACTATAATATGTAACTGCGAATATCAGTTACGACCTTTTTCGGCTAGCTAACACTTTCACGATATGTAACTGCGAATGTCAGTTACGACCTTTTTCGGCTAGCTAACACTTTCACTATTCACTATATACTGCTACTAGTCACTTCAGCTACCACCGGATACCACTCACTTCACTTCACTGTCACTGGTAGTTCTTCATACTACTACTGGTACTGGGTCCCGAGCCCCTAAGGTAGACTTGGGCAATACTTTGCAGTGAGCCGCTTGCCATTTTCCGTTTGCCTCTTTATTGCATAAACTTTTCACTATACAAGTGGCATAAATTGCAATATTTTCTATACAAAACTAATTGCTACACTAACATGCTATACATCAATAAATCGGTAGTCTGGTACTTTATAAGTATATCATAAAGGTTACTCAAAATATTAACATTGTAAAACGTTATTAAACGAAATGTCCAAAATTTTCATAATATTTGGGTACATTAATTCTTTGATTTTTCTATAACTACGAAATGCGTTTAATTATACAAAAATATCCCTATACTTCTTTAATCTATAAGCCATATGCTAATTGAATGTCATATTTATAACTCTTTTAGAACATAAAATTATTTTCCTTATTTTAGTATGAACTATTACGCAGTTAATTAAAAACTTTCCACGATAAGACGCGCTGTGATTGGTCGATTTTTTGGTATATAATAAAAGTTGTTTATATCACTTGTTATCAAAACGACATTCTATACAAATATACTAAGAGTTATAAACATGCTAAATAACTATATTAATACATGTTTTCATCTCAGTTTTGTCGGTAATTTCATTATTAATACAAAAACAATATTCTTTATAACTTCGTTTCTTAGCGTTGTTAGGCCGTCGCGAACATATACTATTAATATAACTGCAGCATGGCTCTACCACGTAAAATTTAAAAAAACATTTGTCGATTCTATTTGTTTATTTAGAGCCGCTATGTTAAGTTTTACGTCATTAATTTCACAGGACATGTTTTCGGTAGTTTTATTCAAGTAAGAAATGCAACAAACTAATTAATTCAAATAACAAAGCAATTCCTTTAGTGATGAAAAGCTGCCAACGACTCGGACATTTCACGGCCATATTAAGAAAGTGAGTTGCTCAGTTTCCTGCGTAATGCAGCAATTTCACATTCTGGTTATTTTTTTTTTCTAACGGTAATGCCTTGTGAAGAGTTAAAATCCCGCAGTTTGGTGGGATCGCGGTGAAAACCAGTAGGAGGACTGCGCTGCAAACTCATTTTTAGGAGATATTATACTTTTATTCAATTTATTCAGGATATTATACTTGTATGCACAGGTAGCGTACGGGTAGGTTGCTCGACGTAAACAGTAGGTGGTTTGAAGGTATTGAAAGAAAGTTTAACGAAGTATTCCGAGGATAACCGATTTTTTAGTTAGTTTTGTTTAAAAAATCTGATTAAAGTTTTAATTCTTGCATTAAACTGTTGAATTGTTTAAGATAAATGATATTATTGGTAAAAACTGTATTATGATAACTATATTATCTAGTGTTTTAAGATGTAATAAAAGTTGTATTTAGAGTTTTTAAGGTCTGTAACCACACAAAAATGATTGCAAAAAGTGATATTATATCTTATATTTTATTGATATCTTATATAATGTGAATGTTTTATTGATGTCTATGTCTTGTCTGTCTGTCTTATCTGTTGTATATGTCTTTAAATTTGTTCTTTTTGAGAAATATATTTGTTATGTGTTGCTTTTTACGGAAAACAAAGTTGTGATGCAAAGTATGGAAATGTGATAACAAAAATTTCGCGTGAGATAGGAGGCTTTTTGCGCACGGCTCACTTTAAGGTTCAGCTCGGTAGTACTTAAGAAAATCGATTAATTTGCAATTTGTTAAGTTGCGTCCGGACCGCGCTAGCAGCCGGTCACGTCCGTCGGTCGTCGGCTCCCGCCTGGGTGGGAGAAGTACAGCACGTCGCTTCGCAGTGGGTGTACGCGCTGTGGGGCCAACTCGGCTTGCGTCGAGCCTCGAGGACGCCCCTGACCCCTCCCGGGACGTTACATACCTAACGCTACGTTTAACCTACCATGCTGGGAAGCGAACTCCGAAGGCCCGGCGTGCTGCTAGGAGAGCGCGTGCCTGTGCCTGTGTTGGTGACTTCGGTTTCGCATCGAGATGCGTCTCCGCGGGACCTGGAGGTTGCTGACCCTTCGGCAGATCCCTTTCCAGAGGCGCGAGATACGCAAACTTCTGCCTAGGAATCCACCAGGCCTTAACCTCGAGCCAGGGAGGAGCACTGGAGGCCCGGAGTGCTGCTATCAGGAGCGCACACCTGTCGGCAGGATTGGCCCTGTGTCGACTCCTTGTCTGCGGGACTCCGCGGGGCTTCGAGACTGCTGACCCTCCGAAAGCACCTATCTGGCGGCACGCAATACGCCAAAGCAGATTGCCTACAATGTCGTACAACGTACGGCTCCCAGGATCGGCCCATAGAAATGGGCTGTGAGGATTACCCGGGTAATGGGGAATACTCCGAGGTCCGTCCTTTGTAGACGACAAACACTGCATTTAGTTCGGGAAAAGTTTGGGAAAAGCTACAATTACCAGTTATAATCAAGAAAGAAAACGGATTAGGGAAAAGTAAAAAAGTAAAATAGAAGTAAAGTGAAAGTAGTTATCACATTTCCTAGGAGCAGTTGAGTAATTGTTGTTTTATTTCACCAGTGTCGACCCTATAGGTAGGGAATTAAAGAAGATATACAGTCTACTAAGTTAATGTCTGACGTCTAGACCGGAACCACCCACCGGACCCGTAATCTCAGTCGTCAACCACTTTCTTCAGAGAGAGCGGTTATGTGTTTCTGAGTTTAACGTCTTATCAGCGATCACGCTCACCACGTTGCTTCTCGAACCCAAGGAGTTGTGGCATGGGAAAGTGGGCCAGTACTTGGTAGATCATCGTGAGGGCGTGAGATGAAGAAGCACGACTGTCTATTTCATTCACAAAAGGAATTAGTGAGTTACACCGGTGTAGTTTAAGTGCCCAGATGTCAGTGACGGCGCCGAACGGGTATGCTAGACGTTTATGTAGTTTGTAACGGAGGCCCGCCACTGTTTGGTAGGGATTTTATTGCACGATTCGAACTTAACTGGTGTCACTACATTATTGTAAGCAAATACAGAATGAAATTGTAACGCTCTATATACGTTATCCTCAAGTATTTTCAGAAGAACTTGGGTGCTATAATTAAATTGATAATAAATATGAAGTTAAGTTAACCTTGAAACAAAAAGCTAAGCCATTCATTGTTTTTAAGGCACGCCCTATTGCTTTCACCTTGAAGGATAATATAGATGAAGAACTAAAGAGGTTAGTCTAGGGATACTTCGTCCTGTTAATTATTCGGTAAATGCATCCTCAATCGTAACCGTATTAAAACATGATGCTGTGTCACAATATGTGCAGATTATTCTTTTATCCTAAACAAGCAGTTGGTTATAGACCAATATCCGTTGCCAACGTTTAATGACAATTTTCTCACTCTAATAAATTTTGGCTTTACTAAGCTTGACCTCTCAACGGAATATAATCAATTTTGCCTGAAGAAAGAATCACAAAAGCTAACCTATATCAATACCCATCGGGGTTTATTTTCTTATACACGTTTAGTGTTTAGCCTGACTAGTACGCAGGTTATTTTCCAGCGTGCAATGGCGTATGTGCTAGCAGGGTTAAATATGCAGCGTCTTAAAGACGAATTAAGTTACCTGGGATACGTTACAAATAAAAACGGTTTAAAGACGCCACCGGAAAAGGTTAAAGCTATATTAGAAGCGCCAATCCCCACAATTGTTAACCAATTACGAGTCGTTTTATGCCTCGTCAATTACTACAAGTTCTTCGTTCCAAACGCATCATCTATTCTATCCACCCTCTACGAATTATTAATGTTACGAGCTTGAGGTTCGTGACAATAAAAATTGCCGATAGAATTACCCAAATTAACACTTTAATTTACTTTACACTAATTAAAGTTAAAAACACTAATAATTAATCACACTGATTCACTTTATTCCGCTCCGAAGCTTCGCTTGTCTCGCCGAATTCAATACTTCCTCGATCGCATCTTGCAGCGCCTATTTATATAAATTAGCACGGAAATATCCAGAATATTCAAGCAAACACGCGGAAGGTACCGAGAGTTCGAGTTTCAACTAGGCGCTAGTGCCGTCGACTAAGGCGCGTAACATTAAAAAAGGCGACAAAATGGAAATGGTCTAAAATAGAAAACGAAGCGTTCGATAATATAAGAAAAATGTTATCCTTGGAACAGGTTTTAACACATTTTAATCCAAATAAAATAATTATACTAACAGTGGATGCATCACCTAACGGGTTAGGTGAAATATTATCGTAAAAGGATAGGGCAGGTATTTAAATCTCGTTTGCATCACGGACGTTAAATAATGTCGAGAAAAATTATTCTCAAATACAACACGAAGCAACTGCTATCATATTTGGGGTACGGAGGTTCCACCAATATAATATTTCCTCCAAGTATTTTACTAATAACCAGTATATTATGCTGATCTTGCATTAGCAGGCAGTAACTAGTACTGGGAGATTTAATTATACTGAACGATCAAGTTCAATGACATTATACGCGAAAAACCAACACCAACCAACGGCTTTACGTGCTTTCCGAGGCACGGGGTCGGACACCGCCAACTTCCTGACTCCGGGCAGCTAGTGAGAATTTCTTGACGGAAAAACTCAATAAATTGATTTTTTTTTTGTCCTGACCCAGGATCGAACCTAGGACAACATGGTCAACTGTCACACTACTACAATCACTAGACCAACGAGGCAGTCAAAATCAAAAATAAATATCAAAGTGCCTAAACATTTATAAGAGGAAAAAATAATTGTTGGTAACATAAGGTGAGCGTCAGCTGATTATAAAATTGTTGGCTGCAACGATGTGTCGGCCGCTCCCCTCCCACTCAGCCGCCTGGAACCTATATAATGAAAGATGTGCATGCCTCTTTGCTCGCTCTTACAACTTTCATTCACTAGCGATCGTAGCCTATTTTTAGTTTTACGCTAACGCCGTAGGATGAATTTTTTTATCTATTTTTTGGATATTCGGAAATTTTGTCGAAATTATTTGTAAAATATATTTTGTTATATTTTACAAATAATTTCGAGGACGACTTCTATTCCATTTATATAAAACACCATATTATTTTTCAGACAGTAAAAATAGTCACCCAGTATAACATACGGGGAGGAATATTGTGTATGTGCGCGGCTGCGTCCACGCTCAATAATAATGGTTGCAATTAAAGACTACGTTGACAGTCTTTAAGTGTTTCACTAGTCTCCTCCGTATCGCGAACAAAATACCTGCAAACAAGAAAGTTTGATGAAACAAATTTAATCCGTAAAGCAGTATTAAAATTAAACATCAAACCTACTTAGTGCTTTTTATTTTTTAATCTGTGAACATAAATTTTCGTCTACTATATCGCACGCATGTTATAAATACAATACACATTTTGGATACTAAATATCGTAGTTTTTGCTCTTGACCAAAATATAATACTAATATGATACATTCCAAAAAATATTCATCCTCCTACAAAAGTACGTCAAAAGTCCAACAATATCTTATCTTATGGTGACTGGCGTAGAAAGGAACACAATCCATAATAACACCCTCTTGCTCGAGCTCATTTACGCTTTAATGCACAATCTTGTTTAAACACAGACACACAGAACTCGACTGCAGCGTTGCCACTTTAGTGATTTTGTCACTAGATTTAGTGAATTTTCGAAGTTAAATAGTGATTTTCTGGAAAATAAAATCACTAAAAAGTGATTTGATGACTTTTAGTGATATCTATTTATCAAATCTTAAAGAATTTAGAAAAAATATATTGGCAATCCTTTTACCTGTCGTGAATTCCCCAGTTTATGTCATAATAGCACTACCCTTTTTTCTCATAACAAAAACGTAATTGGACGCCTTTGTTAGGTTATGCTATGCTAACCTACCTTGGGAATTTCCCGACTAATAATGAGAACCTAACCCGTATGTTAAGTTTGTTTTAGAGGATGCTGAATACTGTTGCTTGTATTTAATTAGTTGCCATTCTTCGTTCGCAAAAGTTGGTCAAAATACGATGAGTAGTTTCGTATCGAAATCATTCAACTTCGAATGTTTTTGTGAAGTGTCTATTATTTATTTGTATCCGCATTTCTAGCATTAGATCTATGGAGAAACACGGATCTCGTGGAATTTTTACTGCCTTAGTAAACTGTTTACATGGTCTTCTAATAGAAAACTTAATTATTGAAATTAGGGTGAATAATGTCTCTATCATGACTCAAATCAATAATGGCATACCTAATTTAATTCTAGTCAAATGTGCTTACAACCGTTGCAAATAGATGTTTCATATGCATCAGAGCAAAGGCTACCACGAAATTTCAGAGATTTGATTAGAGAAACTTATAATTGGTTCTCACCGAAACGCTGCGATTAGTACAAAAATGCGAGTATATACTTATAAGACAGTAAATTGTAGAGAGAACCCTTTTAAAAACATTACGTTTTTTGTCATAACTTTCACAATTAAAATAGTATTTTCATTACTTGCCTTGTGATTTGATTTTAAATAATTTGGTGTATTTTTTAGTTAAAAATATCTCAAAATCTGGTGAAATTTCAGACCATAACTAGTGAGAAATTTTTCAGCAAGGTGACCGGGACCTGGACCGGGACTTGCTCTAGTTCTATTCTCCCGATTATATTAGCTTATCTATTGTTCCATTCTAGTATCAGTGCTGCCAACTTGACGGGTTTCCCGTTAGATTTGACGGGACAGCGAGGTTGGCAACGGGAAAAAATTGTGTTTAACGGCTAACGGATTTTTAACGGGACAAAAAAAATATGTTTTTTTAGATTTGTTTTCGAAATAAAAATAATTTGGAAATGGCAAAAATTAAATTATAGTTTCATTAATTTTTTTAGTTTAAAAATACGAAAAATGCGCAATACATTCTTATCGTTAAAAAGTTGAGAGAGTGAATTTTCATTTGACGTAATTCTTTTAAATACAGCTCGGAAACTGTTTTCTCGTTGGTCGACCATGATGCGCTACTGTTGAATATATAGAAAATTATCAATTAAGGGGATTACATCGCTCAAATTCCAAAAACATCCTATGTTTAAAGAAGTTTGTATGTGAATCTCTTTGTGCCCGTGCCATATAAAAATATATGTTTAACTTAAGATAATCACAAAAAATTGTATTGTTTAAAATTTTAATAAAAATATCCAAACTTTGGAAAACAATTGAAGTAAATAGGCCCTTTTTTAAGATAAACTGTAAATTTTCTCAATAACGGCTTAATAGTTCAGCATATATTATATACCAAAATCACCGCAATGACTCTTTTTAAATTTTATTTACCATTTTTGAATAATAAAGTAATACCCAAAATTACACTAGCACCCCAAAGACCTGTGACGGACACTCGGGACGCAATACACAGGTCTCTCGAAATCCTCAATGTCATTGGGCAATGTAATAACCTTAATCTATTTATTTCATTCTCTCTCTTTACTGTTAGATTCGCAAATCCTGTGAACCTGTGATATCCTTGAAAGTCAATAATTTTTAGTACGATAAAACGACTTTATTACCTATAGCATTTAGTGGATGGTGCTATTACAAATCTCACAGACCCAACAGAGTACTGGAGCCCGAAGTGAACCATTTGAAGATCGATCCGAATGACGAATAGTACTGGAATGATTCGGTCACTAGAAATGAATGATTGACACTTGTCTACCGTACTTGACGGTTGACGGGATTTGACGGGATTAGTGTTCTCTACGTAGACAGAGAAACCTATAGACTAATGATCGCCGTGGCCTCGAGTGAGAAAGGACGATAACGAATTTTTAGGTTATACAATAATCTTTATGACTTTTAAACACATTTAGATAAAAATTTTAATTGTTCTAAGAACTGAACTGAACAAGATTCGCCAATCTTAAGGTCACAAAACACTTTTTTCCCACTTAAACCAATTTGTAAACTCCTTAAATCGCTACGCTGTTAAAGTTGTTTAGCAAACTGTAGAGTTTGCTAAACAAAAAAACCGGCACGGAGAAAGGGACAAACAATCACACCGCTCTATCTCATTTCTATACAACACGTATGCATAAATCTATCTTTTTCGTGTGCGAATGCGAAAGAAGGCGTCAATTTGTCTTTAGGTTTCTCTGTCTACGGTTCTCTACGTAGACAGAGAAACCTATAGACTAATGATCAGCGTGGCCTCGAGTGAGAAAGAACGATAACGAATTTTTAGGTTATAGAATAATCTTTATAACTTTTGAACACATTTACTTAGATGAAAATTTTAATTGTATAAGAACTGAACTGAACATGATTCACCAATCTTAAGCTCACAAAACACTTTTTTTTCTCAATTAAACCAACTTGTAAACTCCTTAAATCGCTACGCTGTCAAAGTTGTTTAGCAAACTGTAGTTTGCTAAACAAAAAAACCGGCACGGAGAAAGGGATAATCAATCACACCGCTCTATCTCATTTCTATGCAAGACGTATGCATAAATCTTTCTTTTTCGTGTGCGAATGCGAAAGAAGATTGACGCCTTCTTCCGCATTCGCACACGAAAAAGATAGATTTATGCATATGTCTTGCATAGAAATGAGATAGAGCGGTGTGATTGTTTGTCCCTTTCTCCGTGCCGGTTTTTTTGTTTAGCAAATTCTACAGTTTGCTAAACATCTTTAACAGCGTAGCGATTTAAGGAGTTTACAAGTTTGTTTAAGTGTGAAAAAAGTGTTTTGTGACCTTAAGATTGGTGAATCTTGTTCAGTTCAGTTCTTAGAACAATTAAAATTTTTATCTAAATGTGTTTAAGTCATAAAGATTACTGTATAACCTAAAAATTCGTTATTGTCCTTTCTCACTCGAGGCCACGCCGATCATTAGTCTATAGGTTTCTCTGTCTACGAAATATATACAGTAATCTATGGTTTTAATATTTGTGGTACTTGGAAATGTAAATGGTCGTAACAAAAACATTTTCCATAAAGTAATTAGACGTAGTGATTTTATACAATTTTTCATATTACTATTAGTGAAAAAGTATTTTTTTTATTGCACAGTCCGTAGTATACGTTATAATGGCTACTTCAAATAATTTTGCCCCAAATGCACCTGTTCTTGGATCTTCCGGACCAAATGACCTTCCACCACCATACTCGGCTGTAGTTGGGAACCCTCAATATGGCTTCGTCTCTCCACCAGGTGAACCCACTTCTGCAGGTGTTTATCCACAGCCAAAACAATTTACTGCTACTGGAGTTTATCCCCATCCGCCAAATGTTGCCAACGCCCAACCTCAGCCTGGATTAATGGGTCCTTCACCATCTGGTGTAGCTGTTCCCGTTGGTTTAGTGATACCCCCTGCAGTTGGAACTGAACCGACCACTGTAACTTGTTTTAACTGTGGCAAAGTGGTTACAACCAGAGTAACATACACCACAGCTTGGCACACACATTTAGTTGCTGGGTCTATCTGCCTTATGACAATGTAAGTGTATATCCACTCAATGTTAATAAGCAATATTATTTATAAGCATGATATAAACAATAATTTTACTATATGATTGTACCTTAGGTATGCATATGAAAATGCTAATCAATGTTAAATGTAAAATTTATTTTAAAAGCGCAAGGTTAATGCTCCCTATTGAGAGGGGCCCATGTCTGTAGTGGACTTTTGTATGCTAAAGAAGAAGAAATCCATAAAACTGCTTCTTACATTGTGCATTAGGCTATGTAATTTAATATGTGAAACTAATTTAATCTGGGTTAAATAATACTGCTGGTATAAAAGTATTAATTACAATTTTTTACTTTACAGGGTGTGCTCACTTTGCTGCCTGGGTCTAATACCATACTGCTTTGACAATTTTAAGGATGCTGAGCACTATTGCCCTAATTGCAATACTTTTATTGGAAAAACTACAAAATGTTAAAAGTATTACTTGTAATTTCATAACATGTGGTTGGTGTTACTTTCTGACAATACACATATGAACATGGCTTAATGAATAATTTTTGTTAAATACTAAGTATGTTGTAATGTTCCAGCCTATATATGTCCCACTCCTGGGCACAGATCGCCTGTCATTTTTGAGAGGGCTGAAGCCAACATCTTTACTGTTTGGACACATTTATTTTTTTAGAGTTTTCATTCTCATATTTTTTAGGAAAAAATCAAATATATTTTCAGTAATGAATTAAATGCCTGTTAATAATAATATGTTGTTTTTCCTTACATAAAGTATTATAAGGAAATTTAAGCAACACAATTATGTTTTGTATATTATTAAAGGTCACTAATAATTGTAGTTGGGTTTACTTATAAAATTTAGTTTGGTTCAGGATAACCTAAACCCCTTTCTAAATGCAATTTTTCAACATTTTGGAATACTGAAACCTGATGTATTCTGTTGATAAAGATTAAGAGTGCCATAAAAAATCTGTTTAAAAAATTAAGTAGTTATCGAAAAATCTTCTGTCCAAAATATAGATTATCGTTGCTATGAATTAACTGAAAACAAATAGTAGTTTAAATTACATTAGGAATACTGGAATACTAGGATTCCAAATGTTAGTTTTCAATATCTACAGAAATATAAAGACTAAATATTGCCAATGAGTCTTAGATAATTTTTGATCAGGGTTACGCCTAACCTTCTGATCTACATAAATATTAAATAGTTAACAATGTTTGATGATATATCCATTTGACTAGGTTTTGCAGTGTATTTTTGTATGCAGTTACTGTTACTTTTCTACTGAATAATAATTTAAATAGCCAGCCAGAGACCATATTTGTAAGTAATGTTAATTGGAGTTTTTAAGTTTCAAATATGTATATCACATGACCAAGACGTAGAGAATCATGTCCCCTGTATATAATTACTGTACACATTAAAAATATTTTTCAACATCTTATGACATAACTCTTCAAAATGAGTTAAATCTTCAATCCCTACCTATAAGAACACATCTAACCTGACATTGCATACATAGTTAACAACTTGTTACATTAATGAGGTCAATGATAGAAATTATAATTAATTACTGCTATATCCATTGAATAAATTACTATTTATAAATTATTTATGACATAGATGGTGCTAAAGTTTATATGTCACCTATTAAAACAATGTGATACATCGGTTAAAATTGTATTAAATATTACATTAAAATAAATTTCACATTATTCAAAATTATTTTTGATTATTTCATGCTTTACCTGTATCGATGTATATTATAAGTGTTCTATTTATAAATAAAATGGAATTTTGTAATTCAGCTTTCACCTGCTTTCAGAGGTTTGAATAACCTGAAATTTTGCAGACAAGAACCGATGACAATACAGTAATTTCATGACTATGACATAGTATCCTAATTAGGATGGCACTATCATAGCATATGATAATTTGCTGTTTTTTTATTTTATACTATAATATATTCATTGTGTTTCAATCTTTTATATGTTATTCCTTATATTTTTTATTTGCCTTTAGTATACCACGTAACAATAAGTTAAACCTCCCTAAATAGCATTTCAGGCTGCAGAGACCAATAATGAATTAAATTTAACCAAAATCAAAAATATGTTGTGACTTTTACAATTTGTTTTGTTCTGTTGCAGGTCATATTATTGATAAATAAATACCCCTTGTTGGATTGTACACTTAAATACCAGATAATTATAAACTGCTATGTTTGGATGATAGTGCTTGACATGATTATTAATATGTCACAAGCTATGATAAAAAATTATTTAAGTACTTTATATGCTAATATTTCAGTAGAATACTGAAATACATTTAATAATAAGAAAACAAAACTTCCAAGTTAATTTTAAATCTTCAAAATTAATTAAGTTTCGACTCTCCGAAACATCAGTTTAAATCATCCTTAAAAAAAGACATGAAATTAACCATTATTCTAATAATTAATTAATTAGTATATGAGTAAAGAAATAGGTTTTTGGGATGAAGTATCTAAACTTTTAAGTTACTCTTAATATGCCTAATTTACAAACAATATGTCTAGGATTTTGTTTAGTGGAATTGGACTTTATTATATGTATATAAGCTGAAAAATAAGTGTTGGCTGTTGGATAAGGTGTTTTTATTTTGTAGTTATTTATATATTGTATTTTCACTGGATTGTAAGTAGATGTAATAAATAATGAATGTTTTCTGTATATATACAGTTCTTTTATGATTTTATAACAATATTGGTAAGACACAATAAAGAAACCATGGCTACATGAAATACCTAATCAGTGTAAATTTATTTCTAGCTGTTTTTAGTAACTGAAATTGTCTAATTGTGCTTAAAACCATTTTTTTTAATTCAAATTTATTACACTTGCTATTCTAGAACATTTTATACATTTTATTTTTATTAAACAAAACTTATTAAGGATGCGTTTTATTTCTCATCAGTATCTGATGTCAATAATATGTGATAATGAAACAGCACATGTTATCTCACACTTATTTTTATCTTTTAGTGATAAGATAAATGCACATAGAAGTGACTGATGACAAATCAGTTTCACTTAACTGTGTACCTGTAAATCAATACTTAGAAATTTTTGTAAATTAATAATTTCAACTTGAAAAATTATCATGAGTAACAGTGTCAGAAATACAGATAGCACAACGGAAGTTGAGCTACCTACAGTAACAGGAAGGCTTCAAGGTTATCAAGATCCACCTCCACCATACTCACCTGTGGGAATGACAAACAATCAGCCTATAATTCATCAAACAATTATAGTTCAGCCACCGTTAAAAGATAGACCTACATTATTTAACTGTCCTACTTGCAAAAAAGTATCTTTAACAAAAGTGAAATATGCAAATTCGACAAAAACTCATATGATTGCTGGTTTTATATGTGGCTGCACTTTGTAAGTGAACCAGTTAGCTGGTTGTAAAATCGGACAATGAAAATGTTAAGGTAATTTAAATTATGTACCACCCACTAAGAATTAAAAAAATATTTTTTACTCTCTTTCAGCTGGTGTATGCTATGCTGCTTGGCAGGCATTCCATATTTGTTACCTGCATTTAAAAAGACAGAACATTATTGCCCTAACTGTGACAGATTTCTCGGGACATATTCAAAATTATGATGGAGCATAATATTGAAACAAATCGCTTAATTTTTTCCGATTCTTGAAAATGCATACCCATAATTCCAAAATTCAGATGCTAAAGATTTTACACATGGAACTAAGTGTTGTTTTATTGGAATCGTTAAATATAACATTATTCTTCAAAAAGTAGTAACCACAAATTATTTTACTAATACGCTTAAGAATGGAATATTTATACTGTCTGAATTATTACTTCTTTTTAAAGTGCTACTTCTGTATGTTATATTATGAAATAAGTTTAGATTTAATAATTTTATTTTGAAGATGAAATAAAAAGACTGAAGATTGTTAGCCATGTTTATTACTTAACCTATAGACACTAATATTATATTAAATATGATTAACTGTTATAGGGAACTTGTAGTCTGAAACAATCTGATGCTATTTTCCACTTTCCATCCACAGCTACTATTAGAAATGTCTGCTGAAAGGGCTTTTTAATGTTATCATTTTGATAAGTTACATCTCCGCAAGCTTGAATAAGATAAGTTAACTTATTTGAAACCAAATTCTCCGAAATGGGTTGCGCATCCAAAGTTTTAAGAACATGGTTACTTCCGGGCAAATCCATAAGGAATTTTTGAATTTTATCATTGCCATTAATTCCGTTTCCATTCCACACCAACAGCCCCGTATCGAGGTAAAGTTTTGAAGTTAGGTGCCGGCTGTTATCCACTTGTTTGTAAAAGACTCTGGTGAACTCTTCAGCTGTTTCACAAGCATTATCTACGTTTTTTAAAACTACTTCCGTGGACATGTTTTCAGTTTCTATTCAGTAGAAAATTTATTTAGAATTAATTAACGCCCAAGGAGGTTTTAAGACCTCACAATCACAATACAACAAACATTTTGTGAATCACTTTGATACAATACAACTTCCAGGTATATATAATGTACTCTGTGAATACAACTGATTGCAACTGATATTGAATGACAGATCATTTTATTTTTTAACCTTAAGGGAAAAAGAAATGATACCATTCAGTCTTTTCAATTATTTTTTTTAATTTATTTGATAAAACCTACAACTCTTTAAATTTGTTTTAACTATCTTACATAGTATACATCTATATCTTACAGCCAATGAGGGTATAATTTTTTTGTGTAAAAAAACATTTTGTTTTAACCGAACTTGACAATTTATTACTGTTGATTGTATTAACACTCAAATTTGATTAGATGGTTTGCAAGGGAGTTTAAAATGAATATAGACGTGTTGTAGTTTGCAAGTATATTGCGCTACTGACTAACAGAGCCATAATATGCATATCTCTAGCTTATAACTATGTACCTTCTTAAAATATCTTTTAGTAACAACAATTACATTTTAGCGCATAAGAATTTAGATTATGATTATAGCTATACTCAACATGCCGCCTTTCGCACTCAAGAGAGAACGAGTGATTCAGGACGGAATTATGAGTCGAGCGCTATCAGCGATTTTAGTGTGAATCGGATCGCAGCCTATTTTTAGTAATCTGTGATTGCAAGAGCGAGATGGGACGCACGGCGGGGTTAACGAAGATGTGCGTGTCGCTTTGTTTGCCGGTCGTAACTTGTTTTGAATTTTTTACATGCCTAATTATACACTACAGTCTGGAAGTAGTCGCAACATCGTAACATCCGGTTGGTCTCATTAACATCCATTGCTCCGACTAAGCTTTTGGTATTAGATTACTCGTAAACACGATACTATCAAGTACCCATAATTTTACAATAACGTTGTTCACGAATTGTATCTATTAAGTTTTTTAATATTAGATTACTGAAAACATATTATGAATAAAAAACGTTACGGAAGACACTGACTCCACTGCATAATTGTTATTGCTGGTCAAACAAAGGCGTCAAACATCGGTCAACGGACATTGTTTTGACCATGATATATAAGCCGTTGCATTTAGAATAAAATGCATTATAGAACTGATCGTAGTCACTATTCTGTAGCATTTATACCCAAAAGGGGTTAGTCACGTAATCACCTATAGTTTGTGCCAAATTGATTGAGAAAAACGGACAACGACCTCAGATATGAGCCGAGTGTCAAAAGGCGTAACTTACAAAATCTCAATTTATATGTGATAACAACATTTAAATATTAATATTACTCACATCTAGGTCAGAACATATGTTTTTTCGTTTCTTAAATAATATTGTCTGTGGTTCCTATAAACAACATAAAATCTTACGGTACATCGCGAAAAATGTGTTATATTTTATATTTCAATTTATGGTAAGTAACGCAGCAATTCATTGAACCCCTCAAGTGCCATAAAAATCCCATGCAGTCACATGAGCCCCGCAAATCCCGAAGGGTCGCATGCGCACGCACCCACCCACAGCACTTAAAACACCATTGAAACTTACATTTAGAGACTACTTTTCAATGAAGAAGTTTAGCATTATAAAATCTATACAAAATTCTCTATCCTGTGGTCCAAACAAAAGTCAGGTTTTACATCATTACAAAAATATTTTATTGTATTTTGATAACAAAAAAAAAACATACCAAGCGAATGTCGGTAGCGTAAAAATCACAATTATTTCAATATATTATATTACTCGAAATTATTTACGTAAAAAGATAAATTATATTCACACAAAAACTTTCATTACAATTTTACAATAAAACACTATACTAAAACACTAATAAAACACTAGAAAAATCCAAAAATCAACACAATAACATTCACGCGAAAATGGCGTACGAAATGAACGTAGATTATAAGTAATATTCATAAGATAACAGTTTTTATTGCACTAGAGGATAGAGTATTTCATATTGATTATATAATGCAAAACTTCTTCATAGAAAAGTACTCTCTATATAAGTATAAGTTTATATGGGTTAAAGTGCTGTGGGTGGGTGCGACTTCATGAGACCGCTAGGGATTTGACGGAATACGGCCGCGGTCTCATGAGACCGATAGTAGTAGTTGCGAGGTTAATAACAGTAAAAAAATATTTGAAGCAATATAATCACCATATTGAGCTTTTGCAAATTCATCCCTTTAAAATAAACAAAACGCGCGTTACGTCAGTTTGTTTTAAAAGAAATGTGACAATGGCAGTCAGAGATGCGTCACTTTTTTTGGGCCTGCCCGCGTGTACCGAATAAAAATAAAGTTCCTATATAATATTGAAAATAAAGTTTTATCGTATAAAGTCCCTTCATTACGGGGCTGCAGACTGTCTGCCCTCCACGATGTTTTATATAACAACATAATATTATATCTCTGTAACTTTCCCACCTTTGAATGATTGAAGGCAACTTGTTGGTGGGTGAGACAAACATGATCGAAAATGCATTTACTCAACGTCAGTGACACAAACCCTTTCTGATGGCGAATTATTACTCTTATCTTATAACTGCCTTTTGGCTATATCTGCCGTTGTATTGGTTGGTGGAGCATATATCTCGACCTCATGCGTGTGGTAGCTGGCGGGAGGATCTGAGGAGACTCTCAAGTCTCAAGGCTGCGGCCGAAAGCCGCACAACGTGGGACCCCATTCCCTTGAGGTGAGCGGTAGACTCATGACACGCTCTGCGGCTAGTAGCCGTGCTGATCATGCAACTGGTGGTGATGCCATACACTTACATCACGTCTGCAGGAGCGGCGGTCTGGCAGGTGGTGGCGCTCACGGAGGGTTTACGGCCAGAGTGCCTATTTGCCTAAACCGTGTGACGTACATTCACTGTGGCTGGATTAGTTCATATTCTGTATGGCGTTTACACGCATTGACATGCGCACTACGGTCGATGTTTGTGCTTACGCACTAACAAGGGGCCAAGCCTCTTTTACTGGTTCGCCAGCTATTTTGCTGTGGACTACGGTCCAGTTCCCGAATTAACGTTCCCTTCGGCATCAAAATGGTTGGCGCTCACCGTGCACGGCGTGTGTGGGGCAGTGTGCCTCCTAGGCATGGGCGTTTTTGGATTTGAACGCAAACCGATACTTATCCGATTTCAGATTTCAAAATCGATTTCAAAATCCGTTTTCAAAAATCCGATTTCAGTATCGCTTAGCCACGCCAATTCGATTTTAGATTTCGTTTTATAAGTTAACAAAACGACAAACGCAAATCTAACTACGCTAAATAAATTGAAGCGTGAGATCGTTTTAAATGAGCTCCTAATTTACCCGTTGTTGATATATATGATATATTTAGACTGCAATATTTACACACTGCAACTCCAAGAGCGTTTTCTTTTTTGTCAAAATGAGTCCATACTTCACTGGGTTTACGCGAAATCTTGAAAATCAATAGAGTTCTCGTCTAATCAATTAAAAAGTCTAAACAAATAATAGTCAAAATTAAAAATGTTTAAATGTTATATAACTTACTCACTTAAAACATATACACACACAATTCACTCCTAATTTTTAAATATTTTTTAAACTTTTTTCATATACATATTTACTAAACAAAAAGGTATTAAGGCAATAAATATCAGTAAATAATATAATACAATACACTGTTACGACTGACCGGCATGGGAGCAGTTGTCAGTTGTCACCAGGATTAAATTACATCTAAAGTCTAAAACATAACAATATGAAAACAAAAAATTATTTTAAGTAAGCAAACACTTAACTAAAAACAAAAATATATCATCACACAATCTCGCAAATATAGCCTTAAACGACTTAACAATAAGACAGATATTGATCGCACACTGAATCAAAAATTCATTAACGCATAATCTCGCAAAGCCAATATAGACTTTACGTACTAAGCAGTAAGGATAATATTGTTCCCATATCTCAATGTGTAATAGATTTCGATATTCCACAGCCGACAAACCGAAATCTGAATCGCAAACTTCACGCCATCGAGAGAGCCACTGAAAAAACGGATTTGGATTTCTACGGCAACAGTTTGCGTTTAAGTTTGGATATTGTCGATTTTGTTTTCGATTTGGATTGGTTTGGTTGTAAAGATCGTAAGAGTTTAGCTAGTTAGGTCGATTTTTGAAATCGGATTTTCTCGTTTGAGCAATCTATACGAATCGATTTGTGTTTGAAATCGGATTTTAGATTCGTTTTGATATATCCAACTCATGCCTAGTGCCTCCCCCACATTTTTTTAAATAAATGTAGGAGAGCGAAGCCCTTGTATCGGGTATTTTGTATATATATATTTTGAGCCTTTTCCGAGCGGGAAGGGATAATTAATAATAAATTTATAATGTAAACCTGATACAAGTGGAATAGGGACATTTTATGTTCTTAACCTTTCTCGAGCCCTGTCTTCGTGAACGGGGTTCACTTAGTTTATAAGGCACTACCAACAGCTTTCAATTACTCTAGTGAATATTCATTCTTCCAAAAGACACCTAAAAGAACTAAGTTACTAAACAAACACAACGTAAATAAGGGTCCTAACTAAGACGATCACGCCAAAATATTACAAACGGCCTATTATTAAACCTTTTGAAAGATCATTTAGAAAGATCAAAACATATCTTATTTATCCTGGTCACATATATATATTTTTTATTATAAAGGGGAACTAATTATATTCAATATCATACATATTTATTTGAGAGGGGGAAAGCGTTACAATATGCAGAAGAAACAGCGTTGGTGATAGCACGCAGGCGCAGCCTTGTGGAACGCCAGCATTAATAGGCTTGTAATCGGATCATGCACCGTCTACAACGACCTTGATGCTCCGATCTGCAAGAAAGCCGGTGATCCAATCGCACAATTTCTCAGGAAGCCCATAAGAAGGGAGCTTCGAGATAAAGCCTAAGCAATATATATTTGGTAAAGTCACTTTTTCTTCTTAGTGTTTTAAATGTCCATATAAGTTTCCTAAGTCATGATTAATAATACAACGTGTCTTTGCTATGACAAATGTTGGTCAACTATGACTCCTAAATACTAGGTCTCAGAGACCTTACTAATTAATGAACAGCTGCAACTGGTACTAATGGGATCATAGCACGTGTGAAGTTTAATTTGGAAATTAATATTAGGCTGAGTTCGAATATAATTTGTAAAACATGTAACTAGTTTTCAAAGTAATTAAAGTAGGTTAGTGTTCAGCCACTTAACGATCCTAGCAAGGCCTTCTTTAGCAGACCTACGAACGGTATCCCAGGAGTCACCGGTAAATATTACTGCAGTAAAGGTGTTTAATATATCTTTTAACTGTTAAAATAAACAGTTAAAATAAATTAAGAAATTTATTAAACAAATAAAATTAACCATCGTTTTGTTTGTGCCATTTAGCGTATTTTTTACGCACCACCGTGAGAGTCAATCAATTTTAGTTCTTAAAATTTTATATACTGAAGAAATAAAGAAATTATATATATATATATATATATATATATATATATATATATATATATATATATATATATATATATATGTGTGTGTGTGTGTGTGTGTGTGTGTGTGTGTGTGTGTGTGTGTGTGTGTGTGTGTGTGTGTGTGTAAAAATTTAAGTTTCACATTAAAACAGTATTGTAACAATTATTTGCTCTAAAAGTAAATTATATCTCGTTGTGGTTGAAAATTATCATATTATTAAAATAACAAATCATTTGCCGTTAAGTCATTTGAAGTGATATTTTTATTAAACCATACAAACTGATACTTTTAATGCATATGGGTAACGCGTAAAATATTGGTTGGTATTAATTTAAACTGTTTAAACGAAGCGCGTCAGTTTATTACTATTTTATTTAGTGTTTACTTCTCCGGTATACAATACTCCATGCACGACCGGACTTGCGCTTTATGTAAAGTAAGCAGCTACACCGGCGTGAAGTATCGCCGCACCTTTGCAAGGACTCCTAGCTTCCTTGCAGCTGCTTTGGCCTTGGACTTAATGAACCACCCGAAGTTCAGCTTTGAGAATATCTCAACTCCCAGCAACTGGAGGCGGTCGGTGTATTTCAGTGATACATTTCGGAAAGAAGGAGCCAAGGTGAGCTGGCTCCTATTTGCAGTGAAGAGCCTCGCTTGTGTTTTGGAGGTGTTTAATTTCACAAGCATCAGATTAGCATCGCCTCGTTCGGAGACTGCCTGCAGTGTAAAATTCACACGCTCTACCATAGCTTCTATTTCGGATTCATCTTTTATGGGATGCTAAACACAAAGATCATAAGAATAAAATGAAAGTACATGACGCATGTATACGGATAAAGGAAATAATGAATATTGAAGTGACTGATTAAAAAAAAGAGAAAATCTAATGTCCAGTTATAAGAATTATAGGAAAAAGGTGAAGTATTCTGAAAGGAAGTCTGGAGCAAGCAGCGACGAAATTAACAAGCCCATTTGGTTTGCCTTTGACGCGATCGATGCTTTTTAGGAGAAAGCAATAATTGTAAAAAAAAACTACGTTTTTTTATCATTTAATAAAGGGCCCTTTCAAAAACTACATATACGTTAAGGTTTTATTTTGCTGAACAAAAGCTTAGATTTTATTATATTTTTAAGATAAGTATGCAAACTACCATGCATGAATGTTTAGGCTATGGCGGAATACCAGGGTCTATGGGTCTCCTAAATTCACTGAGCCGTAGACCATTTTGTCTCCAACTAGCATAATAAGATTTGTTTATGTTGATGAATTTGTAATTTTTTGAGACAAATAAAGACTATTATTATCTTTTAAATACACATAATTGTAGTGTGCCAAAGCGCATAGAGTCACGGCGATAGGAGTGCATATTTGGGCGTCCATTCTCGACGAGCGCACGAACTAAACCACAGAACACTAATACCCTAACTAAACTGTGAACGATAGCGAATGTGGAGGGACATGTTATTCGCGACGACTTCGCGGCAAAATTACGGCTTGATTTCACGCCGTGAATCACACAGGAGTCTGGAGCCCGTGTTATAAATAAGTACGGGTAATGGATCATGTGGCCCACCAATAATCACAATGAAATAATGTACTTATATTTATTTCTTCGACGTAAAAAAATAAAATTACGACAAATATATGCATAAATTACTGGCTCACTATTTAAATGAAAATAGCGTAATTAAATTTTTTCTAAGTGTCAAACTAATGACAGCATAAAAACTTCATTGCTATGCGGGCAGCAGCACTGGTCGTAGATAATATACTATATAGAGAGGCATTGGTGATGCCTTTTACACCGGTTGTGCCAATATATCTTGGGATGACGTCGTCGAGTATCTGAACAGAACAAACTTGTGAAGTCTAGTTGTTGTTAAATAAAGTCTCAGACTGGGGGCGACTAACGACTAAATCTAGTCCAGTTTAACCTTCAGGAGATACAGGTTCGCGCGTTTACCCCTAAAAAGAACCCCTTTGTCGTATCTTTTCAATTTCACTCCCCTTGCTGCCTCAGCCAGTATCGGTATACTCTGCGTCGACATATCGAATGACGTGCAGTTTCGTGGTCATTTGCAAGGGAAGGCTTAACTGGTCTCTACAAAGCTTGGCGTGCTCAGCAGAGCGGAGCAATTTCATGCCGACGCACCGCTTGCACTTTACAAGGCGCTGGTTCAGCCTCACATGGAATACCGTTTTCATCTTCGGGCCGGGCATCGCAGTGCTCAACGGCTAGAATCGTCGACAAACAAGTTCTTTCTGATCGATTAGATTCACTGGCGCTGCGAGGTCAAGTTGTATCCCTTTGCATTTTTTATGGAATAAGGGTGGTAAACGAGCAAACAGTCCACCTTATGGCAAGTGGATGCCATGTGTGGATGTCTATAAGTGGATGGTGTCGCCCAAAGACAACTACATTTACGCTCGTTTAGAATCAAAATGCAGATGCGTTTTTACCCCTTAGGGCTAAGATAGAATGCCTTGTTTCCAGTAAAAAGGGTTTCGGTTCTCTACAGTCACCATACGAAACACAGCAGAATTAAGCTGCTACTTTACGTTGGTATTCTGTGAGAGCGTGATGCTACCACGGTAGAGCCGATCCATACGTCAACACAATATAGCTGCAGCGTAGCTCCACCCCCTTTAAAATTTCCTATCGCGTTTACCACGGTGAGTGCTCTACGGAATTGTTCCGATTAATTCCAAGCGTCAAATCTGTTGTATTTGACATCTGGAATGAATCGGAACGCACATTGCGACAAAACTCACGATACCATCCACACCAACTGGATGCTTGAGGGTCCAGCACTATGCGCGTTACTAGGGATTTTCTTCCGGCTTAAAAAACAAACTCTTTGTGGAATCGTTTACACCGACGATTTTCCAGAACGACCTTCTAGAAAATGAGACTACTTTTTAAAGCTGGCAACGCATCTGCTATTATCTTGGTGTTGCAGTTGTTCATAGGCGACGGTAGTCACTTTCAATCAGGTGAACTGCATGCTCGTGTGCCCTAATTCTATAAAAAAAAAACTTCGCTTCGGGAAATGTATATTTATTCTAAAACCTTACATTAAAAAAAAAACAAGCAAAAATCATAGAAATATTTTATTCATAATGTCTTTATCTAATATACGAATCATCATATAAACTGCCTTATTTTATTACATATTATATCACTACTTCTAATTCAAATTTTCAGGACATTCGACACAGTGATTCACTATCGTCATTTAGTCTATTCATCAAATTAAAATAAAAAAAGAACCTGTTACTTTTCAAATATAGCGCTTATTGTTACCATGCATATGATTTTCATTGAAGTAGTAATTAAACAGTCAGCTTAAATTCAAAACTTACCCTAAGGCACTGACAGAAATGATTATGCGATATATACGAGAATAATAGATAATATAATTCTAAATAATAAATAACATTCCCTATAAATTGATGAAACATGCAAAAATTTTAATTCGGAGTAATAATTATAAAATTAGAAAATTATAAGCTGTACATATTAAAATTAAATTCAAAGTTATTCTTAATGTAAACATAAAAGCTAAAGATTTTAATCAGCCTAATTTAAAATACCTATGTAGGAATGGGGAGCTTTAAACAAAAACATAGCAAAGTAAATGCTAATTTTTAAAGTAAATTGTGTAATTTAAAAATAATTTTTATTTATTTATTAGCCTATGTATTGCCACAACTTTGTAATTACAATTTTAATTTATATAATACTAAACAAAAATTTTTACTTGAACTGCCAATTAATAATTTGAAATATTCTAGAAGTAATTAGTAATTACTTTTATAAGTCAAAATAACAATAATATAAGTATAAATAAGCTTTGATTATTATACCGTTCTCTACCTGCATAATATAATCAGTTTAATGCAGTCGAAAATGTAGGATCATGTGACATAAATTATACATTCGCTAAATTAAAACTAAAAAGATGCCTAATTCAGTTTTATATAGAGTAAACTATAAGAAGTAAAATAATTTATTGCCCAAGATATGTATGAATTGTGATACTATAATACTGATAAAAGTGTCCATATATCCCAGGGCATATATGGACACTTTTATCAGTATCCAAATATGAACCTGCAAGTCTTGAATAGCGTAATTAATTTAGGATGGCGTAAGCTCAAGAATAACAAAAATTACAAGCTCTTATGATTAATGATAATAGTTAAACAGGAACTAAATAGAATTTTTAATCATTTTTTATGGAGATATGAATTGAGAAAATGCTAAAAAAGTTTAAATTCTGAATTTAAACTATGTATTGTATTATGGCATGTTTGTCAAATAAAAATATTATTTAAAACATTTAGTTTGTTCAGACAACTTCTGGACATTAAATTAAATTAATAAAATTGATTATTTGTGTAAACTTAGTAGCAAATGAAAGCAATCACGAATTGTTATCGAACAAGTTGAACAGTTTGGAAACTGGACAACTACCTTTCAATATCAACATACCAATAAGCATTTCCCATATAAACTAGACTTAAGGTTTAAATTACAATGAAACACCTTTCTTCACCGACAACTGGTTAAAACGGCATATACTTACTGGTCTTGATAAAACGGCACAAACTAAAATAAACCTTAAGTGATGCAGTGTATTTTTTACTCTCAAGTTAACTGTAAAAGTTGATCTAAATTTATAAATTTTACAGTAAATCACTCGTAAAGCTTATAATTTAACGGCAGTGGCATCAAAGTCAACAGCGCGAACGTTATCTGCGCTCCTTATTTCTCGTTGAGTTCAAATAACAACCAGAAACATCAGCGCGTCTTGTTTTACCTGATTGTTATTTCTCTTCGACTGCCACCTGTTGAATAGATTATACATTATGAATTACATATATTCACAACAATTTACATACAAATAAACAGAAATAAACTTTAAAATGGAAATACTTTATTCAAAAGAGCATTTAACAGTTGTAAAATACCATAAATTTAGTATAAACCGACTATGAAATAGATTGGCAATGCAAAAGTGAAAGAACATTCTGTCAAGTGTCAACATACGCATGTTAGAGCGAGAAAGATAGGCTAGACCATTCACATACATGCTATCGGCCTGATGTCATTCGTATACAAAACAAATCCCGTTTGTATTAGGGGTTTGTATCAGGTTTTAAAGTGACAATTAGTGTTTAATAGGTGTAACTAATTAAGACTAGGTGCATAGTACTTAAGTATAATTCACCTCAGAAAGAAATTCTACATTATCATACATTTAACCCGTAGGTACGATTGAAATGTTTAGCTGTCTAAATGATATGTTCGAGCAGGTACAAATTGTATTTAAATGTATAGGAAAAATTATCACATTTTATAATAATGATCAAATGAATGCAAATAAATTGAATTTAAAATAATAACAAATACGCGAAATACTGCTAATTTTACCACCTGACATTTGTGATATTGATGAACATTATGGATAATATCTTATCGAAATGCCCTTAACATGCAAAAATACGTATTGCATGCAGCCTTATTTAACTTTTAATATTTTTTTTACTTTAAAATTCCGTAGTTAAAAATTCTTCAACCGTAAGAAAAAAATATTTTTTTTTAATAGAAATAGGCTGACAAACTAGCACACAGTCTACCTGCTGGCGAGTGGATGCTGTAGGAGATTTTCACAAAATATTAATATTCGACAAAAATGGTTAAAAATAATAAATGGAGAATAATCTGTTTCCGAAAGAAAAAAAAACGACTATACTTTAAGAAAAATGATTTTCTAATAGAGGTGCCCACCGTATAGCGGCGGTGTAAGAACCTGCAGAGGTGACAACTTTCATTGTTTGAAGTTAGCTGCCGTAACCATGGGCTGCAATAACCATTTACCATCACATGGACTCTAAGTTCGTCTCATACTTTAATTGCATTAAAAAAAACTGTAACTAATAAATACCAATATAGTGAACATTTTTACAACATGTATTTTATAAATATTCTAAATTACACCTTTTATTAGATATCCTGTCATGATCCTTTAATATTTAATTAATGTAGCCATTTATTTATTTATTTATTCACAAATTGCGTTACATGTGACTTAGAGACTAAACAAAACATGCAAGTTCTAACAATCACGTGCACCTCGAAAGGCATAGCAATGAACAGGAGAGGGGCAGACACTTAAAAATTCTTTTCCTCAATGTATTCATTAATTGAATAATAACTTTTTTAATAAGTATCTCTTTTAAAGATCTTATGAATTTATTAATATTTGTTTCGGCTTTTATGTATTCTGGCAATTTATTATAAATTTTTATTGACATCGAGTAAGGACCTGTACTGTGTAATTTTAATTTAGATTTTGGTTGCAAAAGGTTATTGTTATAGCGAGTTACGTTGTATCGGGGCGCGTCTATGATTTTGGTGTAAAAACTTGGGTGTCTTTTTACAAATTTACATATTTCTAATATATATAGGCACGGTAATGTTAAAATTTTGAGACTTTGAAAGTGAGGTTTGCAAATTTCTCTTTGCTTGATATTTGCAACTACGCGTATACATTTTTTTTGTAAAATAAAAAGTTCGTGTGAGTATGCACTGCTGCCCCATAGTATGATGCCGTAGTTTAGCCACGCTTGAGCGTAGGCGTGATAGGCTTTAGCAAGGAAACGCAGCCAGAATTCTTGCCATAATACCACGGGGAGTAGGACTGTATGTTAATTTAAGTATGTGACATAGAGCAGCTTAAAAATAGCGAAAGGGCACAATGCTTTTAAAGATATCTAATTTGTCAATATAAGATGAGTAGTTTAGAAGATCTGAGGGAACAGACGAATATACATACATACATACATAGCCTAAAATTCTAAACATATTTTGGCTTCGTCACTTCGGCACGTTCACTTACATCATCTGCGTCAAATCAGAATACACGAATTTACTACAATCGATAAAAGTGCAGCACTATTTGTCACCCACACATGCACATTACACGCACACTGGTGTATTTTGATTTTGGTCTCATCGTAATCACTCCATCGCCAATTTATACTACACTATATCCATGTACAATACACAATGGATTCTAGATAAGCCACTGATGACTTATCTCCCAAAGTTTTAGTGTTTTTATGGTGTAAATATATTTTTTATTCCGTCACAACAAAACATGTCAACTGATGAAACAACCGACGGTAATTAATAACTGTGTAAAGACGGACTGCCGTACTTAGCAAAAATTATTATAATTCCATAGCAGCGTAATTTATTATAACTTATTATCTAGAGGAAAGCTTTCCATTTGACACAATCCCCACACACATCTTGCGTTTTTTTTCACAACCATTATTTAAATAAGTGCCCGTCAGTTGGGGCGAAGATTTCCGACATCAAAAGGCTTCTAACGCTTTCCTCTCCGCTGCATATGTATATTTGTCCACCAGGAAATAAGCGTGTGATATTCGTTGAATAAAAAGTTACTTTATACTTAAACGTTTTTGTTTATTATTAGATAATAAAGGATCTATATAAAAATGTAGCCAATTAGGAATTTAACTCTTTATCATGCCTTTCATATAATCGAAAAATATGGTTATCGCTTAGATTAGGTTTTTTTCATCTTGATCAATATCAAGTGTTTTAAAACCCATTCGATTAGAATTTAATTATTTCATATATGTATATATTTTTCCCTACATATATATTCAAGAGATGAATTCTCGAGCGTCAATATCGTGGCTCAATTACCATATTTTTGTCCAACCTGGTCTTAAGTCTCTCATCTTCAATATATCTCACATTTAGTCCATAAGCTTCTCCAGCAGCCTCTGTGACTAGCTTCTGCGGCATAAATTTGCTTTGTCACTCTTCTCATTCATACTTTCTACGTGTCGCGTTAATACTGGTTGCAACAACTGCTCTTACATATTGAAGTACTAGGGCATTTAAATGTTGAGCGTATGTCTGAATATCCTCATCAAGACATTCTATCTATGACAAGTGAGGAAACTGGAGAATCCGCGCCGACTAATATTTTGCCTCATTAATTTCAATTTACCAAGAAAAGTCGAAATTACACCATTTGTTTTTATTAAATTAAAGCTGTCCCCTTGTAACTAAAAGTTAACGTCATTGAATTTTATCAACAAACCTGTTAAGTACGCAATGTCCGCTTTATATTTGATCAGATTTTCTTTTAAATCAGGTGTTTTAGTTTCCAGAAACTTTATCACCGATTCGAAAAGTGAGTAAAACCTCGATAAGCATGCACCTTTCGACAACCAACGTACTTTAGTATGTAAGAGCAGTCGTTGTCTTCTTTGCAAGAAGATCTTCACACTTTCCTTTTATAAGTTTATGAGTTTTCCTATCAACCTTTTTATTATAGAATAAATGTGATAATCGAATACACAGTCCATTTGGTAAGTGAGTGATCGAGAGTGGATACTGCGACCCACAGACATTTACATCTATCGTCGGCAAATAATAAAAATGCAGATGCGTTGTTACCTATGAACACTAAGATGGAATGTCTCATTTCCACTCAACATACGAAACACAGTAACATCAAGCTGCCATTTTACGCTAATATTCTTTGAGAGCGTGGTCCTTCCGCAAACCTACCAATTCGTACCACAACATAGCAGTTGCATGGCTCTACCATGTAAAATCTTGTCAAGAGTAATAATCACATTTATTTAAACTGCCATCACATGTTCATTACAGTAAACATCACTTGCAACTCGCCCGCCGATGACGCAAATATGACTTCATCATCCATTTTTAACCCATATTCTTAAACTTGAAAATTTCCAAACAACTGTCCATAAACAGGTTTAATGACCACGGGATAGTCACGTGACCTCGTCTGACAACTCTATGGATGCAAAGACAGTCCTTCGTAATTTGATAGGCTGTTGGTTGTTGTCGAGAGGACTTTGGGAGGAAGTGAGAGATACAAGTGTCGTGCCTTTTTTGCTTAAAATTTATTATTTTATTAAGTGTTGTTGAGTTACTATAGTAAATTTTTCTGTCTTGGTGGAGGTTTTAATATCTGTAAATTAGTAAGTGTTTGTAGTTGTGCCGTTTTTATGTAATTTTTTGTTGTAGTAATATAAAGGAGGACGAACCTCCCGATCCCGGAAGGGGTCGCAATGATTCCTTTTCCTTACCCATTAACATTGATAATGTAGAACTAATTAACCGTAAACGTGCCCAAGTAAGTAACGAGTCTGCCCATCCACAAAAAATAGTTATTACTGATCCAAAACAACAGTTTCCTTCAATACAATCCTCATATACCCATCCTGATTTTATTAATAAAAAAGTTAAGTACTCTCAAGATGATGCCGCTCCTTTTCTAGTTCACGTAAGTAAAATCTCAAATGATCAGCTGTCTGGAGTAACTCTTAAACCAATTAAATTCGGTCACTTTCTGTATCATAACAATATTAAAAATATAGTCCATGATGGAGTCAAAAAAGTTGGCCGAAATAGAATATCAGTGGAGTTTAAAACAGCTGCAGATGCAAACACCTTTATCGATCACCCAGCTCTCCAAATTTCCAAATATGAAGCAACCATCCCCTCATATAGTATCACTCGTATGGGGCTAGACAAGTTCCCATAGAGTGGACACTAGAAGAATTAATAGCAGCTATAGAAATTCCCTCTGGCTACGGTTCTATAATTAAAGCACGGCGACTTAATAGACGATCAGTTAGTGACAGCAATAGCATTTCATGGGTTCCAACTCAGACGGTTGTTCTAACTTTTTCTGGACAAAAACTTCCTCCCCATATTTACTGTTTTTACACTTCAATGCCAGTAGAAAAATATATTTTGCCACTAATTCAGTGTCATAAATGTTGTAGATTTGGCCATGTTACTTCCCAGTGCCGATCATCTCCTCGCTGCTTTGTGTGTGCACAGAATCATGAAGGTTTAGCTTGTTCTCGACAAACTCCTACTTGTCTATTCTGCTCAGGTCCCCACACCGCAAAAGACCCTACTTGTCCTGAACATCTAAGGCAAAAATCTATTAAACTTGTTATGTCACAAGAAAATATCTCATATTTAGAAGCTTCAGCTAGATTCCCTCAGACAAAAAGATCCTTTGCTGATACAACAAGAATCCAACCTCGTAATTGTTCTCAACAGACCCCTTATACCATAACTGACAGTCTTTCAACCCCTTCGGCTCAGCTCTCACAAACTGCATCATACAAAAAAACAATTTTTATCCCTCAACGTACCTATAGCCAATCATTAAATTCTGGATATGATATGGCAGCCCATCAGGCAATTGTTGAGAATCCTAATTCTTCCCTTCCTAATGGGTGTGCTCTACTGGGAAATGACAACAACTCCTCTAGTAATGATAATTTCTGCGAACTTATGATATCAATTCTAATTAACATGATCTCCCGTTTTAATGACACGGAACTTCCTCTCAGCTTACACCAAAAACTTACTCAGCTTTCCTCCTTAGCCCGTAACATTCGCAGTCCCGCCAATTCTTCAATGGAATTGTCGGAGCATTAGAAATAAAAAAATGAACTCATTTACCTCATTAATAAATTTCATCCCTTCATTCTTGCCATCCAGGAGACATGGCTTAGACCTGAGTCTCATTTTAGGGTTTCAGGCTATGCATGCCTCCGGGATGATAGGAGTGATGGTCGTGCTGGCACCTCTATTTTAATTTCAAGAACAGTTACATTTTCACAAATTCCTCTCCCTCCTCATAGTCCAGCAGTAAATGCTGTTGCTATTAAGGCCCTTGATGTCTCTATTCTCTCTGTTTACATTCCTAATCCTGATGCAAATGTTTTAACAGAACTTGCAACACTTATTTCTTCTCTGTCACCTCCTATGGTTATTTTGGGAGATTTTAATATGCATCATACTGTTTGGGGCTCCCATCTGTGTGATTCACTGGCTCCCTTATTTTTAGATCTTATTGATAATTTTAATCTCTGTATTCTAAATGACGGGTCTCCTACCCGTCGAGTATCCCCATTACAAAATGTTAGAAGTGCCGTTGACCTAACTCTCTGCTCCCCAGATATTGCTTCCCTTCTTTTGTGGCAAATATTACCTTCTAGCTATGGCAGTGACCATTTTCCTATATTCATCACTCCTCCTACTTCACCTAGAATAAATTTTACATTTTGCCCAAGACTAAAGTATAATCTATCCAAAGCTAATTGGCAATTATATTCTACAGTTTTGGAACAAGAGGTTTCAAATCTTCCCCCAATTAACAATGATAATATTGCTCCTGTATATATAGAGTTCAGAAATGCAATTATTTCTGCTGCTAATAAGTCAATCCCCTTAAAAAACCTTTCAAAAATAAGTATCCTTCCCCTCCTTGGTGGGACCAAGATTGTTCAGCAGCTTGTAGGAGAAGAAAAGAGGCTGAATTAATATACTCCCGTTCTATGACTGCAGAGAATTATATCTCCTATAAAAAAAATTGCTGCAGAAACCTTAAAATTACTGTCAGACAAAAAGCGAACTGGTTGGTTTAAATTCTGTGAGTCACTGTCACCTAGGACTCCCCCATCTTTGGTCTGGAGAAATGTTAAAAAATATCGCTGTGCAGTTTCTAGTGAAAATATAATTTCTAATGATCCTTCCCCGTGGATAGATGAATTCTCTAATAAACTTGCACCACAAACAGTCCCATCTTATGATGAATGCCTAGTTTTTAATTCCGCTTTTTTAAAAACAAATGATAAATTTGATTCCCCCTTTTCTTCTCAAGAATTGTTTACTGTACTCAATGGCCTTAAAGACTCCTCACCAGGTATTGATGGGATTCCTTATTCATTTATAATTAATAGTAGTGAGAACACTAAAACTGTCTTACTATCCATTTTAAATTTTATTTATATTACTGGTAATCCTCCTGCTGAATGGAAAACCCAAATTATTTTGCCCATTCTCAAACCAGGTAAGTCTAGCAATGACCCTTCCAGTTACCGACCTATTGCCCTTTTTTGTACTTTGGCAAAAATCTTGGAACATTTAATAAAAAATCGCTTGGAGTGGTTTTTGGAAAGGAATAATCTCTTACCTAAAAGCCAATTCGGTTTCCGAAAAGGTTTAAGTACCATGGATAGCCTAAGTACTTTGGTCACAGATATTCATATTGCTTTCTCAAAACATGAATTTCTCATAGGAGTTTTCTTGGATATTTCTTCTGCATATGATAATATGCTACTTCCTGTGCTCAGGCAGAAAATGCTTAATCTGAGCATTCCAGTGAGGATAGTCAATTACGTCTCTAACTTTCTCTCTTCTAGATCAATATCTATAAATGTTAAAAATCTCCTGCTTCCCCCAAAAACTATATGGAAAGGACTTCCACAAGGCTCAGTTCTTAGTCCTCTCCTTTATTCTATATATACTCACGATTTAGAACTTTCAGTAAATTCTTTTTGTAATGTTCTTCAATATGCAGACGATTTAGCTCTATACATCTCCTCAAACAACTTCACAGTGGCATGTTCCCGTCTAAACTCATCCATGGATTATTTACAAGAATGGTTAACTAATCATGGCCTCTCTTTATCTGTGGCCAAGAGTAGTGTGGTGATCTTTTCCCGCCAAAGGCGAGTTCCCGATATATCCGTTGTATATGATAAGCAACCTTTTCCAGTTAGAAGCAATGTTAAATTTTTGGGAGTTATCCTTGATTCGAAATTGGCCTTTGGTCCATACATTGAATATATAACACAAAAATGCGAAAAAAACATAAATATTCTTCGGTCTTTGTCAGGTGTTTGGTGGGGGTCCCATCCTTTTTCTCAGAAATTACTGTACAATGCTTTAATACGAAGCCACCTTGACTATGGATGTTTTCTGTTGGAGCCTTGCAATAAATCATCCCTAAAAGTAATGGACAAAATTCAATCGAAATGCCTTCGCATTATTACAGGGGCAATGAAATCCTCACCAATAAATGTTCTTCAGGTTGAGTGCGTAGATCCTCCTTTAAGATTAAGAAGGCAATACCTTTCAGACAGATTCTTATTTAAGATATGCCAGCTTTCAGAACATCCCCTAATTCCTAAATTGCACCTTCTTTCAGAGTATATCTCATCTGACTCGTCGTCGTCGATTATGAGAGTGAGAGAATAGAGAGTGCACCTGTGCTTGCGCATACACTTGGGCACTATAATCCTGTCCTGCGCCGATGGCTAGTCTCTGTTGAGGCAGGCTGCCGTGACCGAAATTCGGTCTGGAGGACATTATTATTATTATAACTTGGTGGTAGTACTGCTTTTCTATCTAGGAGTCCTTATGTTTGGGTACCACTCTCTTAATTATTTACATATACAGCTGTGTTCCAGTTGTATAGCCCTCAGTAGGTAACAACACATATGTGGCTTTTTCCTCGTGTTTTGGAGCGTGTTGCAGGTGCCCATGGGCTGCAGGAGCCCCTGGCCACCAGGCGGACGTGAGGTTCGTTTGTCACTTATAATTTATTAACAAAAAAAATGTCGTACATTTACCTGTGTAGGTCCATTGCGCAAATCGTGTTTATCTGATAAGGATCCCATTAACCTTTCCTGGAAAAAAAGATTTTATACATAGATATGAAATGAATGTTTACAGAATTCCTCCTTCTGAACTTACTACACAATTTTAATCAAATAAATGAATTCTTAGAGCTATTGTACGAGAAAGTATTTTTTTTTTAAATAATTTAAATGGAAAATTTTAAAAACTCCAGAAACAAAAAGACTACTGATTTTCTAATGGCTGAACGAATTTTGATAAAATATGTGTAAGAAGCACATAACAAACAAACTTATAAACTCATAACACCCCTCTTTTTCGTTGGGGGTTAACAAAATGAGTTGACTATCAAGCTATTATACGTGGTAGAGCCATGGTGCAGTTATATTAGAAGTATAGTTGTAGCACGAATGGGTCGGCTCGACCGTGGAAGGACCAGGCTCTCACAGAATACCAGCGTCAAATAGTAGCTTAATGCTGCTGTGTTACGTATGGTGAATGTAGAGAACCGGAGACCCTTTTTGCTGGAAACGAGGCATTCCATCTTAGTCCTCACGGCTGACAACGCATCTGCATTTTAATTTGTACTCGAGGATAGATGTAGATGTCTATGGGCCGCAGCAACCACTTACCATCAGGTGGACTGTGTGCTCGTTTGTCACGCTATCCTATATAAAAAATGTCATTAATTTACATTTGTGGTGAAAGAGATGTAAAGCGAAAATATATTTGTACCTCTGTAAATCTTTCTGCATCAGCAAAGCTGTGGCCGTGATTTTTTGTTTGTGCTTTTTTTAACTCTAGCTCCAAGGTGTCGATTTTATTCTGCATCTGCGTAAAATAGAGAACATGTAACGACGATAATTTATTTTAAAATAAAGATACATACCACCACCAGTAGAAGAACAGACAACACCAAATAAGGCAAAAGCGCATGTAATCTAACAATATTAAGTAACCCCTAGTTCTGTACTATTACAACTTGGATGGATAATGATTTAGATCTTATCCAGTTTAAGCTGACAGCAATATATTTTTGATTGACTTGATGCGTGATTGACAAATAATTATATACCATATTCTAAATATAAACCACACAGTTTATTTAGTTCTGTTTCAGAAACAATAAAAGGTGGCTGAAACCAATTATACGGGGATATAAATGCAAAAAAAAAAGAAAACCTTCTGTTTCATTTTTTGTAGTCTAGGTGTAAAAAGGACATTGATGAATACATTTAATGTGTTATTGGTGACAACACAAAAGTGAGATTTACGGATGGTGGACACTTTATACCTCTTCTACGATGTTAGGCAAAGATTTTTCTATGCAGGAGTATGCAAACGCCAGAGGTTCCTAAGTAAAAAAAAGTTTGTTTGAGAACATGTTATTGGAATTTAAATAGGTCTATGAGCGGGGTTCGTTGCCATAGCGCACGATATTTTTATAACAATATACATTAATATAAAAAAATACATTATACAAACTTGAGTCTGCCGGTACAAACGATAACTAAACTGTCGAAGGTATCGACTACTGACATAAAATTTCCATAGTTGTTTAAGCCTAATGCTAGCTGTCATTATGTTTTATTATTTAAAGAGAAGTTAATGAATTCCCGTAATTATAGTATCAAATGTGTTGCAATGTGCATATATATATATATATATATATATATATATATATATATATATATATATATATATATATATATATATATATATATATATAAATTACGTGTCACTATTTGTCCGCGATGGACTTGACTGGACTTGAATGGACTAAACTGCTTAACCGATTTTAATCAAATTTGCACACCGTGTGCAGTTTGGTCCAACTTGAGACATAGGATAGTTTTTTGCCCATGAGTGACCCACAATTTTTTTTGAGAATTTAAGGATTTTTAATAGGACATGACAAAGAGTCGTCGAAAAGGGCAGAACAACGTCTGCCTGGCAAGCTAGTATATGTATAAAATTCTTCTGCACCCGTGTTTGACACTGAACGCCTTCTAAATGGCGGGAGCGATTTTGATGAAATTATTTTGTGTGATTGAGTGGGCCCCGGATGGTTAATATTTACAATTGGACTTGGTAGATGGCGCTGTTGTCAAGATCCAGAAATCACCCGTGCGAGGCTAGTCAGGCTCGGGCGGATCGTTAGTCATAACAATAGTATAAAATATTATTTTATATTATTGTTACGACTGCCAGGTGTGTGTTGAATGAAAATAAGGGTCAATATCCTTTGTGTGGGTGTTGGAATAAACAACGCTCAAGTTAAAGCAAGCAAGACGCAACCTTATGTAGACGTCCATAAGGCCTTTTCTTCTTTGGACATATTGTTAATCACGTGTTCTAGTAATTTAATACGGAAAGATATGTGTTTCAATTATTTGGATTAAACTAGAATTTTCTATATTTTTCTTATTGGTTATAAAAGCGTGCGCCGGTCAGTTACATTCGGGAGCGCGATAGTGAACTGCACTTCGAGGAGCGACTACGAGCAATGAACCTAGATATCTGCGAATATTAAAGAATTCTTCGAAGAAGCCGTGTCGTGAATACATCCATTTCTCATCCTAATCGGCATTTTCACCCACCCCGCACGTAACATTATTAAAGGATTTATTACCGAGACCATAAACATATTTTACGATTTCAATGGTGGTGGTATGTAAAAGAATAAAAGGTCGAATAAAATTAAACTTACGGATTTCATCACATTTAACTTAATTAACACGTTTTTATTAAGTCACTTTCTAGTTTGTCTGTCCATCTGCTGTTTCCAGTGGAATTTTGTAATTTAGGATTCTAAACTAAGTTCCCGATGAGCTGGTAACTTGAAATTTTGAATAGAGCTCAAATTCGGATAATGATGCAAGAACATGATAAAAAACGTAGTCAAAATAATTAAAAAACAATTACATGTTCAATTCCCGACATGAATACTAAAATTTAGATTATTCCGTTTTTCTATTCTAAAGAATCCACCCTGTAGCGGATACTCGGAACCGCGTGTTCATCAATCCATCCCAGACGGCGTGGATAATCGGGATTCTTATATATTATTTTTCTTCCGAGTTTCCCCCTCGGCTGTGTACAGTCATTTATAGAAACATGATAAAAATTGGCTCAAGGTACTTAGTAGACATTACCTACCTATAAAAAAAAACATACTTTTTAATTGAAAAGTCAACGCTGAAATAAAATGAGTACCTCACAGGATTACAGGTTCATTGCAATCTTGAAATAAAATAATTCAAAATAAAGTTAAAGATAAACTTCCAAACGTAACGTTTTTGGAATGCTTACAAAAACAACGCCCCAATTTTCGCTAACACATCTGTGAGCATACAAACTTTAAAAAGATTGCAAATTTACATTAAAAGTGACGAATTTGTCCAGGATATCAAATTACGTCTACTCAATAATGACGTTACAGTTGGTAATGGCCTGGACATATTGCAGAATTTATAAAATACGCTATAATATGATTTAAAACGAGGTATTTCAATTTTACTTAAATGCAATACGTAATGCGTTGAATTTAATAGGCTGTAACAATAATGGCCTATTAAAGTCCACGCGTAAGTTTTTTGTTGAACCGTACTTGGGGCGAAAAGACGGATAAATAAATAAAAATAAATTCCGATTATCCATCCCGTCTGGGATGGATAGACGGACACGCGTTTCCGAGTATCCGCCCTAGGGTGGATATTCGGAATAACCCTAAAATTATATTCACAGTGGAATGAAACGCAAATAATTCATTAATTTTATGACATGTGTTACCGTTACAGTGTATTAAAGTCTACTGTTAAATATAGGCCTCCTCCATAGATTACCCCATAGGGAGAACATTTGCCATAGTTGTCACGCTCGGCAATAGGGTTGACAACCGCAATTTCTTAGTTTTATTCGTTATAGACGCTGGTGCCCATCTCCTGAATCCTGATTTGTTTTTCTCCGTCGCCTCTTACGACACCCAGGGTAGGGTATGAGGATGCCGCCACTACACGGTACATCGATGTTTTAGTGTATAGGGAGGTAACCCCAATTGACTGATATTTAAATGGAGAATCTCACCACCATTCATCACAGTTAGCTTCCGTGTATAATCAAAAATTAATATTCGAAAGCTTAAGGTAGCCCAAGCGTAAGGTGCTGTAAATGGCTTTTAATGTCGGGAATTAAAAATAAGTAAAATTAAATGCGAATGAATCCGTAAAATTAGTTTGATACAACATATAGCATTCGTGAATAGAAGAAATCATTATATTTTTATTACCTGTGACACGGTCCTTTGTCGAAGCTCGTCAAGTTCGCGTTGCCTCTCTGTCAATTGTTTTGCCCACCGTTGCTCTTCTGTCGTCACATTTTGCTGCAAGCGACTTAATGCACCTTCCTTTAAAGAAACATATTAAATATAAAGTGAAAGCTGTGGTAACTCAGAAGCTGAGCGGTCGCTGTAAATTTAACAACATGTAAGCGTAATCAACGGTTATGGTCATTATATATAGACACCAATTGTTATTTACAATTTTAATGATGAATTACCACGTGTTCGGCGGTGAAAAAAAACATCACGAAGAAACCAGTATGGGACGTATATATGCTGTAATTGTTAAATAGAAAGTAATATGAGGTGTTGCTCTTCGTAGTTTATTCTCCTCTGATATTCATAAAAGTAAAGTAAAGTAAAGTTACAGCCTATATACGTCCCACTGCTGGGCTCAGACCTCCCCTCATTTCTGAGAGGGTTTTTCTTTCATTTCTGATATTCATAGATAAGATAAATTGAATAGAAACTTACTGTATCTTCTATAACTCTCTTGTATTTGTCCAGCAGGCTTTGGAGTTGTTCATTCTGCGCGAGCAACTCACTTAGCCGTGAATCGGACGCAGGTGCGGCTTGAACTTCTGGTATTTTTTTCTTCTCTAACTCTAGCTCTTTTTGCTTCTTTTCCAGCTCCTGCTTCTGCGCTTCCATTTTCTGGAACTCGTTCCGTAGATTATTAGCGAATGCCTGGAGCCAGTCGCGACCTGTTCCCGAGCTCGGTGCAGCGACAGGACAGGCAGAACGTAGTACGTTCGTCACTTCGTTGTATTGTGACTCTTGGGCTTTTAATATCGCCTCCTGTATAAGTAGAAGTTAATTCAGAATTATTGAAAACTTTCCTTTACTTTTAAAATTCTCGAGCATTTATGGATTGTTATATTTTGCTCTATATAGTTCTATCTAGTAGTGAGGCTACGTAAGGCTTTTTTTTATAGAAGAGGGGGCAAACGAGCACGCGGCTCACCTGATGTTAAGTGACCGCCGCCCATGAACATATGCATGTTCATATGTATGTGTACACCTATTACTGGCAAATAAATGCTAAAAGGTTAGTATTCTGCAGTTGGTACGCCTGTTTCTGTTCCGGAGCTTCTTGTCTACTGTCTAGACAACGGAATAGAAAAAAACAATAGAAAACCCAGTGCAGGGAGCAGGTGTATCACAATTAAGACCGATTTACATTTCGACAAGTACAGTAGCGAGTTAACTTGCGAACCTGGCTCGTTAAGTTTGAACCTCGTTTGAACGGCAATAAGCGAGTTAAGAAGCAAATTAATGATTAAGTTGAACGGGCTAGCCCGCTGAGCTATTTTTCGAAGTGCTGCCCTCCCGCGCGTCTCCCGCCCCCCGCAACTAAACTCGCCGCTCGTGTAAACGAGCGAGTTTAGTTCAGTGCATAAGTTGACAAGACGCAACGTTTGCGCGCCAAAACATACAATTGTACTTTTATAATTAAACTCGCCACAAAGTTTGTACGATACTACGTTTTAATAATAAAATGGATGGAAGATATCACGTATAAATTTGTACAAGAGTATCTAAAACACGAATGTTTATATAATAGAAGTTCAAATTGTAAAATTAAACCTGCTCGAGGTGCTGCACTCATAAAAATTCTTAAAAACTTCTTTAACAACAACCATTAATACTTCTCTGACTGGATCATTTAATTCTTGACGTAATCTTAGAACCATCTTAAACGAAAACCAGAAAAATTCTGTAGTCTTGAAACGTCATACTCTAACGAACTCTATGAACTAATGTCCTTAACTAAACTCGCCACGAAGACTTTGTTTGAACGCTACTGCGTAAAAAAAACTAAACACGCCAGGTTCGCAAGTTAACTCGCTACTGTACTTATCGAAGTGTAAATCGGTCTTTAGGGACAGTAGAGCGTAACTGACTGTCAGTCGCAGGCTCAAACTGTCGCGAGCTAACGGGTCGCTGCTTAAGTGATATATGCGAAAATATGCCGTTTAGTGCAATATTGGTGTGTGAAAACGAAAATAAAACGTTTCAAATTGTAGTGTTTCGTACCAAAGGCACGTGCAATTTTTTATTTTTTGCATAGAAACGTGACTAGACATGGACAAAATATCAAATTGCCTATATCACAAATAATATTTAACCTTATTTCTTTATTCTAAGGTTGATCTGTTAAAACATTTTGAATAAAAATTGCTGCGATAGTGTTGTGACTATGCCGATATTAAAGCTTTCAATAAAATTTTATCTCGGTCCTGTTTATCCACTAACATATAAATGAAAATGGCAAATACTGGATGTATGAAAATATACGAAATTATAGAGTAATACCCTATGAACGAACATTTTGTTAGGGTAGCTAAGCCAGAGAACTAAGTACTTAAAAATAAGTACAAGTAGTTTATTAATACTCATGACTTTTGGAAAGTAGCTGAAATAAAATTGATCTTAATAATATCATGATCTACTTAGTAACCGAATTCTTTATCGTCTAAAATTTAATATAAAAGTGTGCAAACAATTTTTTTTAATTTCTTTTAACTAACAATAAATATTTATCAATTAACAATTGCTAAATTATTGTCTTTTATTATTCTCCTTGTTTACATTTTAAAAACGATAATTTGGATCCCTGTTAATAAATGTCCATTAAAGAAACTAATTATATGCTAAATATAGCCCATATACGAATTACGGGGATATACATAGTACATCAAGGCAATTTCTAATAAATTTTTCTATTTTATCATATATTTTTTTCTACTTCAATATTGACCGAATATCGATAAGTCAGATCACGTTCAGGCAGAGCAAATACTATTACATACTCAAATACTATTACTAACATCATTCACGTAGCAGTACAGAGGTAGAGCAAAGTCCATGTTATGTCTATTTGCATTGTACCTATAACAACGTGTATTTATTATTGCGACATCTAGCGCTACGTAACAAATGTTTTCGTCAATCTTAGTAGCTTCTTGGATTAAGACATAATAAAATCTATTAGTAAGAATTTATAGTGTTTTTTCAAATAATCGTGGTATTACTGCGATATCTAACGTTAAGAAGCTAAAAAGTCATATCCAGTCTTGACCAGAAAATTTTCTATCGCGCCTAGTGATGTAAAATATCTTATAAAATTGCATATTTTTTTCTTATTTCGTATCTCATAACTGAATTTTCAAATAAAGCCAGGAAAAAAAGTAATGTTACTTTGTTTATCATTCTCAATAGACTTTAGGAGATGAAACGCGTTTTACATGTTCCGTTACAGACTTCGAAAAACTTGATCATTCGTCATGTGGTTTATGAATTTACAAAATAACCAATTTCTTCTTTATAATTAATTAATTTATGATTAGATACGATACGATAAATTGTTTTGCACTATGATATGGAAAGAAAAATAAGTGTTACCTTATCTGACAGCTGTTATAACCTCAAACTGTTATTTACTTAATAGCATTTATCCCTGGCCTCTAAATGAAAGGATGATAAGTTATTATGTTATTATAAACATTAATTGTTTTTATACAACAGTGTTTGTAGAAAGACGCGACCTGTTAAAGGAATCTGTTAAAGGAAACCAGTGACAGGTCATTCAATGTATGGAAAGTGGGCATGATTCCAATCGGGGCTAATTAATTCAAGAAACTGCGTTGATGAATTGCAATATGATCTCTATTTTTAAGAACTTATGGTTCGTACTCAAGTGAATGGTAAGTAACATAAAGCCTTTCTATTTTATTTTTTAACAGCCAATCACGGGAAATTTTTTGAAATGGTGCACAATTGTCGGTACACATTTCTTTTTTGCACATGTGCTTTGTTGACAGTGGTTCTGGTACAAATCATGCGTTTTGCTATTTCCTGGTGTTTTTTATTTTCCGTGGTCTAGACAGCCAGTATTAATACGGAAAGTTAAAGGCAAATGTGGAGGCTAAGGGAAAAGTTCTCACAGAGATTCAAACACCAGCTCACAAAAATAAAGGTCTACAACTAAAACATTTTATTTTAAAAACAACAAAATCTATGCCTAAACCCAAAGACATCTTTTATTATCTTATTGAACATTTCACAATGCATATTTATATTTTGGTTATTTTTAAAAAGAATTATATCAACAGGCTGTATCTGTATTATAATTGAGAAAGCAGAACGAATGGTTTGGCTGGACCAGGGAAGGGCCACGCTCGCAAATAACATCACCGTGATATGACAATATTTGTAGGGAGAATGAGGATAACTTGAGACCCTTTTAACTGGAAATTGGGCATTCCACCCTAATCCTTCGGTTTTACAAGGCATCTGGATTTTATTTCTTAATCGATAATAGATGTAGGCGTCAATGGGCTATTGCATCAACCTACTTTTATGGTGAGTTATGTGCATTTTTGTCACCTTTACTACTATAATATATAAAGTGTCTCAAGGTCGGTAAGGCCCCAGGCTCTGCCCCTGATGGCATCCCCATTGAGGTCTATAAGGTCATACTGAAAAGGCATGAAAAGCTGCTTCATGACACTTACAGTGCTTGCATCTCGGCGGAAGTTTTTCCGAAAAGATGACATTTGCAAAGGTTGGTCCTGTTAGATAAAGGAAAAGGTCCACCCTACACGCCTTTGTTCTACAGGCCACTTTGTACGCTCGACGTAGCAGGAAAGATTTTTAGGGCCTAATAAGGGATCGACTGAGGGAAGCAGTGGCCGATGGGTGTGGCCTGGCCGATAACCAACACGGTTTTCGTCCGGGTCGCAGTACAATTGGTGCCTTTTCCGAAGCGCTGTCATTTGCAAGGGCTGCCTGGTCGTGCAACCGGAGGTCCCGTCTCGTGTGCATGATGACGTTTGACGTCAAAAAAGCATTACATTGCACAAAAAATCGCTTCAAAAAAATTAGGGTGTTTCTGAGTATCTCATCCGTATCATAAGTGATTACCTATGTCATCGATTATTGATATGTGAGACTACTATGGGAGAGATCATGAAGGACCTGAGTGGCTCGTTCTTAGGACCAGAGCTTCGGATCATCCTTTACGATGCACTTGGCATGCTACTGTTGGAGGGATTCGATGACGACGTGACGGCGTTAATTCTTGCAAGGAACAGCGAATCGCAGGGTTTGGCGAGACTTGTTTCAGTCAAAACCAACGCGTGGCTGAATGAACATGGTATGTCGTTAGCCATAGCGAAGACGGTGGTTGTGGCACTCACAGCACAGAAGTAGTTTCCGAGGTCCTTCCAGGCTCTCGTCGTGGATCAACAAATCGAGAGTCGGGGGTCTCTGAAATGCCTCAGAGTGACAATCGACTAGAAATTGACGTTTCGAGAACAGATTGTTATTGTGGGCACAAAAGCAGCGAAGATGGTCGGCGATCGACGGTCGGTTGGGACGGACGGCGAGTCATTCTTGGTTAATGCCAAATGTCGGAGAACCAAGGAGCAGCCGCAGATGAGCTCTCATGAGTGTCGCTAACTCGATCATGCTCTACGGAGTAAAGGTCTGGGGAGAAGGACTGAAAGTAGAGAAAAATTGGAAGTGACTTGCGTCGGTGCATTGAGGATTGCCTGTGCCTATCGAACGGTATGGGAGGCAGCCGTGTTGGTGGTCTCAGGTACAATCCCAATCGACCTTTTGGGATTCGAGAGGAGGCGTATCTGGGATGCTCGGCGGGCTGGCAAGGAACCGTTAATAGACGTAAGGACTCGAGAACGAGACTTTTGTGCTCTGGCAAGAGCGCTGGTAGTCCGGGGAAACCGGGCGTTGGACTTATAGGCTTATTGGACGAGTCCGTGACCCGACCTTACGGGAACATGAAGAGATAGACTACTACCTCAGACAATTCCTATGATAATTCGAAACATTCCTGATTGCGTGTACTGTCCGGGCGTTGTCCATTCCACCGAGCCACCTTCTTTTTCAGTCTGCGCTGGTCTGAAACACGGCTAGAGGCAGAGCGAGAAGAGGGTCCCTCAGAAGCCAGAAGGGGTCGTTCCTCGGAAAATGGCAACAAATGACAATTGGACAGCGATGACGGGGTATGTAAGGGAGGTCCTGCTGATGAAGAAGAAGTAAGAAAAAGAAGAAGAAACGGAGGAGTAGTCGTGTAAAGCAACGATAAGGAGTACCAGCACCATAAAATAATCCTAACGGGGTCCCGTGGTGCAGCGATGACGGGGTATGTAAGGGAGGTCCTGCTGATGAAGAAGAAGGAAGAAAAAGTAGAGGAAACGGGGGAGTAGTCGTGTAAAGCAGCAATAAGGAAGAGTATCAGCACCATAAAATAATCCTAACGCGGTCCTATGGTGCTGGTTACTTAAGAGAGAGGAGGTTGTAGTGGGTAAAAATCACACACTATCAGTCTTACAACAACTTGACCGGTCTCCCTTTGAAGATTTCCTCTTCTCTCTCTCTAATAAAAAAACTAATATACAAAAATCTCAAATATGTCAGTGAAAAAAAACATAATAATTTGTAGTCGAATTCAAAAAAAAGAGAAGGTTCTTAATTCGACTGTATATTTTTTTAAGCCACCGTCATGCGCCTGTATGAACATATACTTCTCGCAAATTGGGAAGACATTTTTGTAATTATCTGTACAAGTCTAAAATTATATCAAGCGATTTCAAATGTTGCCTCATATGCTTGTGCCCTTGCCTTTTAGAGATTCGTAATTAAGTGTGCGAAAACTTAAAATGTCTAAAGTGAATTATTCGTTAAAAAAAACTTACATATTAGTGGTGCTCTTGCTCATAAGCAAATAAATACGCATATTTATGTGAAAGCGAAGCCGGCCGAAGAGCGAAAACGATAGCGCCAAAAGCGAAATAATCCACCTCACTATTTGCTTTGAAAGCCTACGTTCGACATTTACGGAATACATAATTGACATAGTTATATTTCTGAACTTAACACTTACAGGCAGCGAGTCTTCGGCCGGCATCGCGCTGGTACTTTTCGCCTGGAGGGCCTTTTCGGCTGATTGTAACGCCTCCATTATTTTCCAGTTTTTAGTTCGCAACTCCTGAGTGGGAGAAGCCAAAATCAACAAGCAAAATGTCATTAAAATGGTTAAGCCAAAAAACTAATTTATTGTTTGAGTTTGTATAACAGTGCAAAAAAATGTGTGCATGTAATATTAATGAAAATGAGTAAATGGGGAAATAGTTCATTCACAAGAACTATAAACGAATCGTTAAATAATGCTAAACAAGTTTTATTCGATATATGTATTCTATTATTTCAATTAAAACTTGAGGTGGGATGTTTTTTTGATAGTTAGAACTAATAAATGATAAAAGTTAAGTGAGTAATACAAGACTAGTGAAATGTTGGTGCGCATGTCAGCCCGGCCATGTAACGTGCTAGAGCCATACTGCAGCTATATTACGGATTATAGCACGAATGGGTCGGCTCGATTGGGGAAGGACCACGCTTTCACAAAATACCAGCGTGAAGTGGCTTAATGCTGCATGTCGTATGGTGAGTGTAGAGAGAACCCTTTTTACTGGAAATGAGATGATTTCCATCATAGACCTCAGGGGTGTCAACGTATCTTACATTTTGATTCTTTATCGAGAATAGATGTTCTGTGGACCGCAGTATCCAGTTACTATCAGGTGTACTGTGTGCTCGTATACCGCCCATTTTCTATTAAAAAAAAGAAATAAAAGTTAACAGCTTTACTTAACAGTATTTTTACACAGTCCACCTGACGGTAAGTGGACACTGCGCTGTGGCCCACAGACATTTACATCTATCCTCGATTAAGAATCTATATGTAGATGCGTTGTCACCCCTGAGGTCTACGATGAAATACCTAGTTTCCAGTAAAAAGGGTCTCCGGTTCTCTCTACACTCAACATACGAAACACAGCCATTTAAAAAAAACAAGAATGTCTCTCACGTTGTTCTTGTCCTGGTAGTGGTGCAGCTGTGCGGTGAGCGCGGCGAGCTGCTGCTTGTGTTCGGCGCTGGTACGCTGCGCAGCCGCCAGCTCCTCGCGCAGGGCTGCCACCACGCTCTCCACCTTCGCTAGCTCACTCGCTCGCTGTTGAATAAAGCACTTGTTACGCAACGTCCTACATCGTAAACTCTACCTGTGCCTTTTGGTACAACTGGTACCAAGCCCGAATAAAAGAGGAGGGTCGGCTAGAAGAGACAAATACAGTAGTAATGAGTCAACGCCGAACCTTGGGCGGCGGTTAAGTAACCACACCCTAACTCACTAAATTTTTCTAGTGATCTTGATATCTAGCGGCAATTCAGTAGCAGTGAAAGATTTAATTCCCTCTAAAAGACTGATGGTTCCGCCGGCAGATAATTTGGGTGTATCCGGTGGACTAACTGCACTGACCCACCTGCTTTAGGAACTGTGCATTCGAGCGCCGTACGCGGGGATGAAGGAGGTCTGGAGGGTTGAGCCAATCGTCACTGGGATATTTAGTGCGGAGAGGCAACACACCCCCTTTGTTCCGGATTTCAAATTAAACCGCGGCCCATGTGCTAACCACAGATAGTGAAATGGCCAAGCGCCCCGTCAGAGGATCGCAGGCGACGGACGTGGGGGCTGTCTAGTCTCCCTGAAAGAGCTAGGTGGTGGCCATACTGACGGAAGTGACAGTTTATAGGCAGCGTGGATGAGTCTTTACATTCCTATCCGCCAGCAAGATTGAGCTCGCGGTACGCGGTAACCCTTACGCCTGAAATTCGTTTAGTCTTAAAGTAAGGCGTTTAAAAGTGCGGTCTCCACGAAGGGTGGAAAGCCGGGGGGACAAACTCCAACATACATATAACATGGATGCTTTGAGGCCCAATAAAAAAGGAGAGGTGTCAGAAGTGATAACCAGAGGCACCAATGAACGAGGAGGAATCGCTAGTAAATCGGCGGGTTCACAGACTACACCATCCAGCATTGGTTTCTCCGCGCTGGATGTTCCAAAAACCAGTTCCAAACCTAAAGAGCTGGACGTGAGAAAGGAGCAAGGGACTACGAATAGCAAAACGCCTGCGGAGCCTCAGAAAACAGGAGCTCGCCGAGAGGCAAGCACAAAAAAGTGTGACTCGAACAACAATCAATGGTTACAAAAACAAGCTACGCTTCCGCTACGAAAGCAGAATTGTGCGTGTGGCTTTAACGTGTGCGCGTTCAGGTCACCTAACAAAAGTAGTAGCCGATGACATCCTTGTGGCTATACAGAAGAAGACGATTAGCGATGCTTGGAGTAGCCAGGACCCTGATGGGTCGGGCACAGTTTTTAGAGGCAAATCCGTATACACAGAGGGTGTCCCGAAGCTGTGGTGCAACGATCAGAAGGCTTTGGATTGGTGGAAGAGGAACATTGCTAACCTCGACCTTAAATCATCAATTATTAGGCAGGGACGGGGAGGACGTGATCAGTGAGAGCGTACCCTTCGTCCAAAACTAGCCTCGTGCAGGCCAAACTTTACCACAGTGAAACCGCATCGGCTCAATTGCGCCAGTGGTTGGAGGCTAAACGGAGGGCCATAGCCCTAATCCAGGACACCTGGGTTACAGCGGGTAAAATCAAAGGCCTAAACAACCTAAAAGGTATGCTATTCTACAACTCTGAGCACGGCAAGCCTAGGGCTTAACACTACCAAAGATATCTGTGCACAATCACTGACAGATTTCTGTTCCAGAGACATGTATGCAATAGCAATACAAAATACACAAAAGGGTATAAATAGTAGTCGCCTGGGTCTACATGCCGGAGAAAGACACACCTCTCCCTCATGACCTCGTAAGGCAGTGAATTTCTGCGAAAGGACTGGTCTTGTGGAGACTGTGATCGGGACGGAACGGACTCCAACGCGCATCATCCCCTTGAGCAATGGGAAAACCCCAACGAACGAGATAAGGTGTTAATTGAATATCTCTTTGGCACTAATTTAACTATTTTAAACACAGATTCCAAACCTACCTTTATAAACAAACATAGTCGAACGATAAACGACCTCACTAATCACGGGATTACATATGTCGAGAGAGGCCTCATGCTTAAATCATCCAAGCGGTCAACCAAGGTCTTAATGAGATTGAGCAAGCCACAGATCAGGACAGTAACAAGTACTATTACAGGACATGGCTCTTTTAACAAACATTTACTTACTATAGGTGTTACGGATGGTGCCCTGTGAAGGGCAAGTTATGGGGGAGGAGGAAACAGCGGCCCACTTGTTGCTGGCATGTCAGAAGGTAGCTGCATACGGGGCTAAACGTATCGTCATTCCCCTAAATTGCTCGCAACATCAAAGGACTGTTGAAATTCTTCGGGATTTCATGGCTAGAATAATGCACGCGCCGACGCACGCATGCACACACGCACACACGCACGCACGCACGCATGAACGCACGCAAACTCACCCATACATACATACACACACACACACACAGGCGCGCGCGCGCGCACGCAGGTTCACTCACATATGCACACACACGCATACACACAGACATACAAACACAGAAAAAGAAAGAGAGAGGAAGAAATATGGAGGATTGGAGAATGGAAGGGCGGAAGACATAGCATTATTAGTCGGGAGTACAGACTTGACGTACGTAGTTGATTTGCAGGTCGCAATGGTGAAAAATAAGGGTGCGAGTTGGTACTGTGAACATTCTTCACGTGATGTACATTTGGTTGCTCATGACCGGTTTCCTCACGACTCGCACCGCTATTTTTTCTATAAACAAATTTATTATTTAAACTTATGAATCTTTGATACATAGAAATAATAACTTAGGGTGTAAATTTTAAAAATTACAAAGCATTTAAAACCTGAAAGTCATCACGCGAATGTTCTATATTAAATTTATTTTTAATTTTTCTTATCTGAAATACTAGGTAGCTAGATAATCAGGTAATCTTTTCTACGTAGGTGTCTATCTGAGTAGATGTTTCAACTTCCTTTTACCTATTTCTGGAGCCAATCAACACAGCTTGCGCTGTTGTGTTCAAGTCTTGAGAGTAAAGAGAGGCAGTATGATTACAGGCTGTGACATATTCCATCTTAGTCCTCAACGGAAACAATGCACCTGCTGCATTCTTTGAAGTTGGTTCCAGGTATTCATGGACTACATCAGTCACATACCACCACCACCAGGTAGACAGGTAGTTCGGTTGTCACTTACTAGTTTTATATACATAAACACTCACGCCTGTCACCCAGAGGGGTAGGCAGAGACTACGGACTTCCATTTGGCACGATCCTGACATACCTCTTTCGCCTCTTTTACATCATTATATCTACGCATACATGCTCGTCGGTTAAGGGTACTTCTAACGTGGCCCATTTTCAAAATATCGCCAATTTGGTCGATAAACTTTTTCCTAGGGCGTCCCTTCCCGACTCGGCCGTTCACATCTGCCATATAAATTTGCTTTGTCACTCTTTCCTCATTCATTCTTTCCACATGACCAAACCACCGAAGCATTCCTTTCTTAATCCTGGTCACAACATCATCTTGCATACCACATTTATCTCTTATCACGCAATTTCTCACCCTGTCATTCAGATTCAACCCTAGCATATTCCTTAAAGACCGCATTTCTACAGCATTTATTCTACTTTCGTGCTTCTTCTGCCACACCCAGCTTTCACTACCATACATTAAAGTAGCGTTACGAACATAGCATTATGAACTTACTAGTTTTATTAAAAAAAATAATATTACCTTCTGGTCGTCATTAGTGGATGGTGGCAGTCCGTTCTGCGCAGGGACAACAGTCATTTGCTTCAACTCCGCCACCTCTGATTCTCGCAATAACAACTGCTCCTTCAACGATGCAAGCTCGTTCGACACCTAGAATACAAAAAAAATATATATTAAAACCTTACTTTGTAACAATCAATCTGCTTGAGATTCTATGATTTCCTAACATTTCTATTTCGTTAATTGTTCGAAACGTGTGGTTTCGATCGCGAAATTAAGTTTTTAAGTTCAAAAACGTCATAATAGGTGGAAATTTGGAGCACTGCGTTTCAAAATAGCGGGAAGTTTCGAGGATGCCCCGTAGGGTCAACCGTATTTTTTTTATAAAATAAAGGTGACAAGAGCATACAAGCCCACTTGATATTAAGTGAATGCTGCATAGACATCTACATCTATCCTCGATCCAAAATGATGACGCGTTGTCGCCACTGAGGACTAAGATGGAATGCATCATTTCTAGTAAAAAGGAACCTCCGGTTCTCTACACTCACCATACGAAATACAGCATTTAGCTGCTATTTCACCACATCAAAGTATATTAAGTTTATAAATGGTATATTTTAGAAGAAATTTGTCAATGTAGTTTTTGACATTTTTGACTATGCACTAAGTACGACACTAAACGAAAACACAGGTAGAGCTAATTGGTAGTAATGTGGCAAAATTATTTATTTAAAATTCGTCTATAGTTGAAATTTTTAATTCTCAAACTCAGAAGCATATATAATAATACATAACATAATTTTTGCAATAACCTTCCGCAACTTGACTTTTAAGTAATTTTACCAAACTTAAAAATAAAAATTGAAAAAAAATGTGAAAAATAGCTGTACTAAACATTTTCAATTTACTAGTTCAAATGATATATCATTTAAGTTTTTAAAGTTATTGGGAATCTGCATAAAGGAACAGAATCTTAAAGTTACAGCCTATATATGTCCCACTGCTTATCACAGCCCTCCTCACATTTCTGAGAGGGTTTTAGGGCAAGGAAGTGTCCATCGCGCCGCCTCAATGCGTGTTGGCCAACTGCACACCTCTTCGAAAAATATTTCTTCTTATTTCTCAGACATGCAGTTTCCTCACGATGTTTTCCTTCACCGCCGAGCACGTGGTAAAATCAGCACATTAAACTACAATTAACAACTTCATTGGCACGAGCGGGGACCTTACATGTATTTAAGTAAAAATTTTTATACGTGGTAGAGCTATGCTGCAGTTATATTAGTAGTATAGTTGAAGCACGAATGGGTGGGCTCGACCGTGGAAGGACCAGGCTCTCACAGAATACCAACGTAAAATAGTAGTTTAATGTTGCTGTGTTTCGTATGGTGAGAGTAGAGAACCGAAGGCCCTTTTTTACTGGAAACGAGGCATTCCATCTTAGTCCTCACGGGTGACAACGCATCTGCACGCATGGGCCGCAGCAACCACTTACCATTAGGTAGACTGTGTGCTAGTTTGTCACCCTATCTTATAAAAAAATGTATGCAACATGATTTAACAACATAACAAACACGAAGTAAATGTTTCACTTACTTGTGATGTTTGTTTTTCAGATTGTTCCCTCAGTTGATCTGCCTCTTGTTTTAATTTTTCTACTTCTTCTCTTAGTTTATTTGCTTCTAACTTTGCCTTTTCTGCGTCTTCTTTAAGATTTTCCGCATTGCTTTCGGCCGTCTGTGCGCGAGTAGTCAGTCTCTGTATTTCATTTTGGAGCTCAGCCATGCCTGTTGACAATTGATAATTTTAAATAACCATTCATTGAGAAAGTTGTGCCAACAAAACATATACAGGGTGTTAGTGTAAACACCGTTATCCTTGAAACCAGAGTTTGGTTTCACTTATAGAATGTAAATTCAATGGAAAATAACAACATTTTTTTAGTAAAATCTCAATATTTCCTTAATTCCTCAATTTTGTCTGTCCTAAGCCAGGATGAAAGTATGAGGGAAAAGTTACATCACAGGTTATGTGTACCTATTGTGTTTTTATTGGAATGTTGTGTAGGTAGTCAGCGCGGGCGGTGATCTTTAAAGTGATTTTACGTAACTCGGGCGCATAGGGTATCCATGAATTTACGGACGGTGTCGGACAGAAACTTTTTAAATGTTATGATAGAAAATAGCGTTTTTTTTAAATCGTATAAATATTTTTATATTAAAGGCCTACCTTTTTATACGTGGAAGAGCCATGCTACAGTTATATTAGTAGTATAGTTGTAGCACGAATGGGTCGGCTCGACCGGGGAAGGACCACGCTCTCACAGAATACCAGCGTGAAATAGTAGCTTAATGCTGCTGTATTTCGTATGGTGAGTGTAGAGAACCGGAGACCCTTTTTACTGGAAACGAGGCATTCCATCTTAGTCCTCACGGGTGACAACGTATCTGCATTTTGATTCGTAATCGAGGATAGATGTAGATGTCTATGGGCCACAGTAACCACTTACCATCAGGTGGACTGTGTGCTCGTTTGTCACCCTATCTTATAAAAAAAAAAACCTATGGTTTTAGTGACAACTGTGTTTACATTTACACCTTGTACATCATTGGTATTGAATGTATAACTTATAAGACTTAATCTTTTAAATAATCCATTAAAATTTAACTTTAACTTTAAATACCCTGACATACAGATTCAACATACAAGGTTAAGATTATCGCACTTAGTAACATTGTTCAGCTATTACTTGTATCATAGTCATCGTATGATGAAAGTGAAAGTATATGTATATGGGGAATGTGATCAGGATGATGTTTAAAACACTATGATGGACGTCTTGCTGCTTGATGAGTACATGATATTTCGAAAATTGCCACTAAAGCTAAATACAATTGACCCTGGACCTAGATACTGATTAAATATCAGTGTGATTTCCCTGGCCGATTTTGGACAGAGGAATAACTTCTATTTACTTTCGAAAGTTTTTAACAAGAGTCAACACGCACAGATGCTAAGTTCCATCTGTGTGACGTGTTCGGTGGTAGGCTACAATGGATTAAAGATATGAGAACATACTAAATTCTTCATCATAATAATTATTTATACTGTAAAACTATTGACTGGTATACAATAATCATTATCTACTTGATAAACTGTGGCGAGTGCTCGGGAGGAATTGTTCGGACTAATTCCAGCTGCTCAGTTTTACCATCGCACATCGCGACAAAACTCGCGTTACCATCCATATAATCTGGATGATTGGCGGTCCACTACTGTGTGATTTATAAGAAGTTTTCTTCTTCGCACAACGTCCTTGTGGAATCGACTACCACCAGCAATTTCTCCGGGCCGATGATACAACTTAGGGACTTTCAAGAGCCTACTCTTATTTAAAAGGCCGGCAACACTTCGGCAATTCCACTGGTATTGCAGTGGAATGGGCGGCGGTAGTGACACCCTCAGGTGAGCCGCGTGTTCGTTTGATCCCTTTATATAAAAATCCGTCCTTATTGATATGTTAAAAGCTGTTTAAGGTCAAGTTCAAGAGTTCTTAAGTTAGAGATACTCGTTGTAAATTATAAAGGCCACTAATTACTTACCGGCGAGTCTGTCTTGTGCCTCTCGCAGTTCCTGCTGTGCAATTTTCTCCCCATGTATGGAGCGCTGTCTCTGTTGTTCCAATTCTGCTAATGCTCGGTTGGCCTCCTATGAGAACATATGTTAAAGATTATAATATAAGCTCTGCACATGCACGGATTGCGTTATATGATAATGCAAACAATAAAGAAGTATCCTATACCTTTAAATGAGCAATTCTTGTATATACAACATGTAACAAAAACCCTATGGTTCCCGTTAACTGGGTTATCAGAATCAGTATCCGAGCATATAGAAATATTTTTTTTTTCAAAAATAAACACATTTAAAAAAGATTTTAATGAAAAAAAAAATAATTTGCATATTGTATGTGGTTTTATTATCTCTGCATTGGCCGAGGAGTAAGAAGATTGTCGAAGATCCCGCTTCACCGATACTGTGAGTTAGAGGAAATAAAACCGCATACAATTTGAAAATTATTTTTTTTTTCATTAAAATTAATTTTTTTAAAATGTTTTTTTTTTTGAAAAAAATTATTTCTATACTCTCGGATACCGATTCTGATAACACATTAAACGTTACCACACCACAGGGTTTTTGTTACATATTGTACATATATAATCGGAATCTCGGAAACGGCTCCAACGATTTTCATAAAATTTAGTATCCAGGGAGTTTCGGGGGCAGTAAATCGATCTAGCTAGGATTTATTTTTAGAAAATGTCTTTTGTTCTTGTTTTCAGGCAATGAAAAACTACTACAATATAAGAAGGTAAATTTTGACGCTTTGTAATGGAAATCTTAATGCTTTGGTTCGCGTCCTGTCTTCGGTCCGATTTTTTCCCCTTTTTTCAGGTTCTCTTCCTTTATGAGAAAATCTATTATTTCCAGACCTTTTTTTAGTATTTTTTAAAAATACGAAAATTTTAATTAAACTAATTGCACTCATGATTTTTTATTCAAATAACCAGTTCAGTTTTTTTTATTATGTCAATAAGATCAAAAAATATTATTCATCAGTATGTAATTTGTTTCTAAATGTAATTTCAAAAAAAAAAAACCGAGCAAAGCTCGGTCATCCGGGTACTTTAATTTATAAGTTAAATTATAGCTCATTAATATGTTTTCTTACTAAAACATGGTGGAGCAACACTGCAATTACATTATGGTTGTAGCACGAATGGGTTGGCTCGACTGGGGAAGGACCACGCTCTCACAGAATACCATCGTAAAAAAGCAGCTCAAAACTACTGAGTTTTGTACGATGAGTGTAGAGACCATTTTTCCTTGAAATGAGGCATGCCATCTTAGTCCTCAGGGGTGACAACGCATCTGGGTTTTGATTCTTAATCGAGGATAAATGTAGATGTATAGGCCACAGCATACACTTATCATCCATCAGGTGGACTGCGTTCGGTTGTCAAAATTGGACAAACAAATAAAAACACGACTACGAACATCTAAAATGTGTTTTTATAAAAGTGTTACAACAATCATATTTTGCACAATTTTTCAGCTGTGAACAGTGGCGCAATAGTTTATGTGTCTCACAACTGTCATCATGCAAACATAAACAGAAACGCACACTACAAATGAAACCAATTATACAGTATGTTTTACATAGTAGATATTTACTACAACTTAATATCTTAACACTACTAACGTTAAATAAAAGCATAATGCTGCTGTGTATGTCGAATGACGAGAACTGGAGACCTTTTTTACTAGAAACAAGGCATTGTTCATTATCTATCAGTGGTTGTTTTATTTTTAATTGAATTCAGATAATATTTTTATTAAGATTTTTGGATTGGATGCTTGTACTTTAAGCCATGTCTTCATTTATTTCAGTATCAAGTGATAATAATCCTTTAAAGCACTCTTCTTCAATATATGTTGATGCGTCACATTGCTTAGTGTTTGGGAGATTTTGACGGCAACTTAAGTCAGCATACATTTGGCGATAGTATCTCAAGGCGCCTAAGCAGACAAACACTTTACCTGGAGATTCACATCACCATCGGAGCGTTTGTTTCACTGTTTACATTAATAGTTCACATGCGCAGACATTTAATACGCAAAATTACACCACTTTTACATATCAACATACACTTCAAACCATTATTTAAAAAATAATACAGATCAAGTTTAACAGTCACAGAATAAATAAATAATATGTATAGAATTATCATAAAGATATATTTGTCAAATATACTATTTGTCTACTACTGTATCAGGGACTGCACATTGCATTATATCTAGTGCTCCATATGCTTCAGGTTCTGTTCTCTGTGATTATAATTCTATGTTACTGCTAAATTCTATCACGTTTAAATTTGCAATTGTTAATGTTTTCTTATTGATTTTATCATGTTTTATGTCCGACCGCTTTTACAACAAAATCCCAAAAAATATACAAAACTTGACATACACAAAGTTCAAAAACTTTATTAAACTAAGTTTGTATAAAAAGGGTTATTATAATATTAAGGAATTTATAGATGCACCCCTTTTTAGAATTTATAGATGTACCCATGGGAAGGCTAATCGTTACCAAGCTATTTCTAATATGCTTTGTGTTGTTAATTGTAACATACATGATTGTAAGCTCTTATTTAAAAAAAATAGTTCCGCTAGGTTTCATGTTGGTTCTTCCGAGGACAAAGGTTTTTTTACGAACCAGTGGTAATGAAAAAAAAATGATTTTCAATAAGTATTACTTCTAATCCATATTGAATAAAAAAAGTTTCTGTTTTTGTTTCAGATGACAATGTAATAATCTTTTTTTCCATATGCCATTAATCATAACGAACGATTTTAACCCTTATGCCACAGCCTGTCTGCTAAAAACCCGTAAAAGAAATTGATTAACCAATAAAAAAAACCTCTAAAGGTAATTATTTGTGCGAGTAATTAGTTGTTGATGAAATCGTGTATGTCATGTTATAAAAGTAGAAGTTAATTTTCGTCGCAAAGTGATGATACGACTAAATTAAACAATACGATAAATAGTTTTATGACAAATGTAACAATATCTCTCCTGAAGGAGCTTATTTTTTATAGGAAAAGGGTCACAAGCGAGTACACAGTCAACTGTGGCCCAACATCTACATACATCCTTGTTTGCGAATCAAAATGAAGATGCGTTGTCAGCCTTGAGGACTAAGATGGAATGCCTCTTATTTAATTAGTACAGACGTCAACGATTAATTTATTTATAGATTTGAAAAAAAATATGTTCCTCTGAAAGATAGAGAAATTATTGTTAACCATGTATCGTTGGCTTTATTAGTGTACCGATTATGATTTCTTAAATTTACGCGAACACTACACATTGAATAAAACTGTTATTTACGGATTCTATCGCGTTTAATTAAACTTTAATTTATTTTTATTATCCCGACGTTTCGGGTGCTTTACAGCACCCGTGGTCACGGGGCGACTGAGATGTTTGACGTCCCAATGTCATAGTTAGTCCGGCTACCTTCAGTTTTTGAATATTATTTTTGGTCCGATTTACGCAAAATGAGCTTATAGTATCATGAAATAAATTAAAAAGATAATAAAATAAATTAAAGTTTAATTAAACGCGATAGAATCCGTAAATAATAGTTTTATTCAATAGTGTACCGATTGTTATCATACAAAGACATAAACACTAAGGTTTTGTTTTTAGGTCCTTTTAGTATTAAATACCGATCATGTTTGCAAGTTAAACTCGTGCGAATGCGGTGCCCAAGCAGCATACGAGCCAGGTACCAAAATCAAGCTGTATACGAGTTGTATTGAAGTTCGTTTTTATACCAAGTGCTGTATTTTCTGGCTGTATAAAGGCTCATACAGTTCTTCTAAGTAAAAAATTGGCACAAGTTATACAATTTTGTGTTAGTAGCGCTGTACAGTGGATGTACAAGCGAAAACGCGTCTGTATAATAGCTGTATTACAGCTGTTATATGGTATGCAAGGAAAACTTTACAATACAGGTACTTATGAGCAACTTTTAAAGATACGCGTCCTATATTGGGTTTGGAACAGAAACAGAACAGAATTTATAAAGAATAGAAATACAAAATAATACAAACAGAAGAACTTTATTTCCGTTGATTAGCTTGTATTTATATACTTTATTGAATGATAGCGACATTATTTAACGTCAGAGTAAAAATATATTTAACATATAAATATTATACTCGAACTGGAAATGAGTTTTGATGGTGATGATTGGTGAATTGAAAGTGCAAAATTAGATTTAATGTTAACTATTAAAAATTAACAAAATAACCAAATAATATAAGGACAAAATACTAAATACGATAAGTACATATTGATCGTATAGGTTATAATTAAAAACGGCCAAGAGCGTGTCGGGCCACGCTCAGTATAGGGTTCCGTAGTTTCCCGTCCGTCACAATAAGTGTTCCCACTTATGAGTTTAAAGGTGGGTGGGTATCCATTATGTTCGCGCTCCAGCAGCGCTCCGCGCTCCTGCAACTGCTCCCGGTAGTGGGTACTGTTGTTTCCATCCAAGTTCAAAATGATTTTCCTAGAAAGTCCTTATAAAGTTCTACTTTTCAGATTTTTTTCATATTTTCTAAACTTATGGTTCAAAAGTTAGAGGGGGGGACACATTGTTTTTTACTTTTGGAGCGATTATTTCCGAAATTATTAACATTATCAAAAAATGATTTTAGTAAACCCCTATTCATTTTTAAATACCTTTCCAACAATATATCACACGTTAGGATTGAAATTAAAAAAAAAAAATCACTCCCCACTTTACATATAGGGAGGCTACCCTAATAAAACATTTTTTTCCAATTTTTATTTTACCACTTTGTCAGCGTGATTGATACACATATTGATACCAAATTTCAGCTTTCTAGTGCTAACGGTCACAGAGATTAAGCGAGGACGGACAGACGGACAGACAGACATGGCGAAACTATAAGGGTTCCTTTCTTGACTACGGAACCCTAAAAACAATATTAAATTAATGGATATGAAGACACATTGGGGCACAGTGATCAATAGTCAAATTGAAAATCGCGATAAAAGTTAAAAATCTTAATAAAAGTATACAACACTTCTAATTTCACCAAAACAATTTTTCCACATATTGATAACAAATTAATTTTGTTCACTAGCACAATATGAACACGCAATGCATGCAAAATGGCGATATTATCACTTATACAGATTTAAATTGTACCTATTGCCTGTTATGTTTTCAGTTTTATATCACCCTTATAGACAGAAGTTATAAAATTACTGTTTTTACAAGTATACAATTACGCCATAAAAAAAGTTTTAGAAGGGAGTTTGCATAAATCATTGTTCAGAAATAAGATTTGAGTGATATTATAATAAGGTTCTCGAGTGGCAGCCTCGTACCGGTAGGCGTAGTGTAGGGCGACCCCCCACTAGATGGAGTGACGACCTAGTAAGATATGCAGGAAGTCGAAGGATGCAGGTGGCTCAGGACCGTGCTTTGTGGCATTACTTGGGGGAGGGCTATGTTCAGCAGTGGACTTGTGAAGGGCTGTAATGATGATGATGATGATGATACAATAATAACACTTAGAGCTGTGGCAAGTGGCAGCATGCAAAAAACAGCTTCCATACAGCTTTAATGATAAAATCAGATTCACCTGTTACAAAATACTTAAAGTTGTATACTAGAGTTTACATATTATTCAGATTAAGAACCTTAAGCTTACTCAGATCCTATAATAAAGACATTATACAATCTGAGCTGTATAATAACTCATAAACCACTCTTATAAGGATATAACCACTTTTCAACACTATAAGAGTGTTGAAAAGCTTTAAAAGAACTCTAAGTTCCATGTGGGCTTGTATATTGATGTTCGTAACGCGTATGTGCAGCTTGGGTGTGCGTGTAAGTGCGTATATACAGCATGTAACAAAAACCCTGTGATTCCAGTTAAGTGCGTTATCAGAATCGGTATCCAAGCGTAAAGAATTTTTTTTTTTGAAAAAAAATTTTTTTTCAAAAAAAAACACATTTAAAAAATCAATTTTAATGAAAAAAAAATTGCAAATTGTACATGGTTTTATTATCTCTGCATTGACCGAGGAGACAGAGGATTGTCAAAGACTCGGCATTACCGATAATCGTGTGAGTTAGAGAAAATAAAACCACATACAATTTAAAAATTAATTTTTTTTCTTTAAAATTATTTTTTTTAATTAGTTTTTTTTTTAATTATTGCTATACGCTTGAATACTGATTCTGATAATGCAGTTAACGGGAACCACAGGGTAGACGTGCGCGCCGCGCTACTGTTACCCGGCGGCGGCGCGCCGGCTTATCGGGGTCGGCGTGGCGGCGCCGCGCTGGCGTAGGTATTTTTTTAATAAAAATCTAGGAGCTATATCCAGTTCCAGCAGTAGGTACTGTAGGCAGGTAGGTTTGAGTATGAGTATTTTGAGTAACTAAATTAAAGAAAAATAATTGCGTATGACTGAATGAAAACTTTTATTAGGTATTTATTACTGTGTGTGTTCTTCATCTTTATACAAATCGTAATTGTTATGAATAAAAATAATTTTATTCACGCGTCCTGGGCTAAGTCGCGATCTTTTCGCAGTTACGGTAAGGCCAGCAATAGAAAACACCCTCTCACTGGGTGTGCTGGTAGCTGGAATTGCGAGAATAGCCCTTGCAAGTTCAGTTAGAAGAGGAAAAGCTTCTTTTTTCCCCCTCCAGTATTGTAAAATGTCTTCATTTACGACATTGCTTGCAGTAGCTGCTGTCAAGTAGCGCCAGCACTCCTGATCAGCTTCGCTACATTCAAGATTTATGTTTACGCTGGATGTGGTGCTACTGCTTGTTTGCGTGTTAACTTTGCCAATAAAGAATCATCGGCAGAGCTAGAACTAGCATTAGCAGCAGCAACCACGGTCACGGATACTCTTGAAACGTCAATATCTTTTTTTATGTACTTAGCGAGCAATGCAGCATGTGTACTATTCTTTTGTTCCAAGTACGTATCTATTTGAGTCAGGCTTATAAACCGAGGATCCAACAGCGCCGCAACTACAACTTTCTCAGTGATTGGGAATCTTTTTTCTAACTTTGCCAGCATTTTGTTCTTGAGCTGAACCATTACAAGCGTTTCTTCATCTGTCACTGAATGAAGGATATCCCTGATTTCCAAATTAAACACCAGTGCTAAATTCAGTGAAGCTGCCTTCTGTGTTGATAACATTTCTACGACTTCACGGAATTTGCGTAGAAATCTGATAAGATCTAATAGGTTCCACTCCCTTTGACAAATTTTTAGATCACTCTTTCCTATTTCTGACAACATATTATTAACTGGTTCTCTGTTACAAAAATGTGCCAGACTTTCCAGCGTAGCTAGCACACTATGCCAACGAGTTGGCAAAGAAGTTTTGATAATCGGCACATGATTTATGTTACCGAATTCATTGGTGATGGTTTGCGATTCGGAAACCAAAATGGTTCGGGCTCTTCATTAACAATTGGCTGATTTTCATCCATTTCTAAATGGTTTGATACTTCTTCCATAGATTGTAAAACTTTTAGTTGTTCTTCTTTTGCAGAACGTTCTAACTCTGGTAAACGATAGTGAACCGTCTTGACTATCTTTTTGCATTTTTTGACCAATGATGATAATTCGGGTACACTGTCAATTCCATCTACAGTCACCAGGTTATGTAAACCATGGCCTAAGCACAAATGGGAGTCTAGATCCGCAAGTCGAATCGCTCGTTGGACATTTGATCCAGCATCAGTCACAGGGTGGAGCTCTATTACTTGAAGTCCAAAGCACTCTTTTGCGTCGTTCAACATCCCATTTATTTTTCTCCGGATTTTTTTCCCTCGATGAGTTTAGTGCACAAAGTAAAAAACTTGAGCTTCAAATCTGTAACAGAATTATAATTATGTATTAATATTTATTATTAACAAAGAAAAACAGTATCTAGCTATCTTTAAATATTGACATATTTCATTAATAACACCTCTTGATCGTTTGATCTGAATGTGCTCAATATTAATTCATCGTGAAATAATAACAAAAACTACGTGAACATAAAACTGGATTCGCAATAAAGACGAGGCAAGCTATCTAGCATAGATAGATAGAAAATTAAATAAATAAATAAGGAAGTATTATGATTATGACTTACCAGCTGTTAAGTAGTGAAATGTAAATGTTATGTAGTTCAGGTGTCGATATTGATCAGACCATAGATCAAATGTGATAGCTGCATGTCGAGGTGCATCTGCTCGTATTTGAGATTTGACATCATTCAGCATGCTTTCATAAACGTCATCAAGAGCAGTGCGAGACACCGTGTCTCTAGAAGGCAGGTCTGCATCAGACTCAATGATGTCATATTTCTGAAATGATAATTATAACTTGATAAACAAAATCATGTAGTTGTCTTAAGTCTTTGCCCAATCGAGATTCGACTTGGCCCAGAGGCACTACTGTGCCACCAAACAACGGTTTAAATTTCGAGGGTAAGTAACAGGACAGGTTAATAATTTAAACGTAAACTTACTTGAAAAAAATCCTTCATAGCTTGATCAGATATCGAATCGAACGGCATCAGAGACTTACAAAACCAGAGAACCATATCTCGAGCAAGTAACCATGCATTCGTCTTTTTTGCCTTTGATGTACTACTTCTACTTGTAGTTGCCTTTGGTCGCGGTTGTAAGTTAAAAAACTGTGTGATATTTTTTTAAGCTATTTTAGAGCTATCCTCTCAAATATCATGAGAATCTCGCAAATGTCTGCTTAGATTTCCTGTGCTCACAGTTTTGGCTTTATGATTTTATTTTAGCCCTGGAAAACAAACAACATAGATATGCAAAAACCACGTGCAAAATGAACACTTTGATTGAACCAAACTCATTCACCACCAGTCAAGCCGTAAACATCTTTAAATTAGAAAACATTTAATGCTCAATATCTCACCGCATTACACACGCGTTACCTACATTAGGTTAGGTAGGTATATACACTTTAAACCAAGCTCATCACAACACCACACCCACCAATCAAGCTTGGCTCAGTACTGTAGATACTGAACAACTTTTGACTAACAAGAAAACATTTAAAAGCATCATATCGCGCAGCATCATGCACAGGCCAGGCACACACCACACACACATCACATTCATTAGTTAGGTTAGGATTTAGGATGACTGCAAATGACAAACAGCTAATGAAGCTAGCAGGTTATTAGTATTAGTATGTTTATTGTAGCTAATTATTTGAACATACTAACACTATGTTCATTGAATTTTACCTATTGTTTCCTGGATGAAAATTCCGTTTGTTCTCATCTCATGATGACGATGATATCCTACATAGATAAATTAGGTAATAGTACATTATTGTCGAAAATAAACTGAACAAAATGGTAGGTACTTTAAATATCGGTACTGTACTTACAAATGTAATTTCATCATTTTCTTCTTGAACAGAAGATAAGCATGCGTTACAGAATACTTGATCAGTAGCCACTTTTTTCTTTCGATTATTCTCCTCGAAAATCAAATCTCCGAAATGCCGCCAGCAAAAACTTGATTTTGATTTCGCATCGTATAAAACTGATATCGAAAAGTGTTTCATTTTTGTTTTATTAAATGTAGCCAAAGCTGAAGCCATCGTAAATGTGCACTATAACCTCCGTGCCTCCCCGTCAAAGCAATTCAAGGATAAAATGGCGCGGGCGACGGGCGACCGAACCGAAGGAATGACAACACGGTGAGAGGCAGTGTTGCCATACAGCCGAGACTAAAAACCCGGACATCTAACAAAAAAATCCGTACAAAGTCCGTACACATGGAAAAGTTAAAAATTCTGAAAGAAATCTGTATGAAATAAAGTAAAAATACTAACATTTTTGTTTATGTACGTCTTTATTAATTTTTTAACATTTTCTGCACTAATTTCAAATTTAAAACAGGGTGTATCAATTGTTTTGTATGAAGAAGACCTTCGATAGTCTCAGTTGAAAGTTGGTTTCGTAATTTAATTAGGTTTTCATCAATAGGAGAATAATGCAGATGAACTTCGCACTTATATCCCGTCCAGAATCAAGAGAGAATTTTCACTATAAGAAAACCACCATTTAGTATGGCAAAAATGCTCTCTTGATTCTGGACGGGGTATAGTGCTTAGTAAAATAATGTAGATTAAATAATTTTTTAATTACGAATTAATGGTTGTGCGTGCGTGTAGCTTTCTAAAATGTTGAAACTTATCGGTAGATAGGAAATCCGTACGCATATCCGTACGCAACTTTTATCCGTACAGCATGCCCAATTTCCGTACGCGTACGGAGTACGGACAAATCCGTACATATGGCAACACTGGTGAGAGGAGAGAAGTTCGCCTCTTTACCCTCCCCGCGCCCCGCTCTTCCCGCCAGCATTACGTTCGTAAACGCTCGGCCGCGCTTCGGCCATCTTCGGCGCGCCGAGAGAATGTCTCGGCGGCGGCGGCGCGTCCCGAAGTCAGCGCGGCGCGGCGGCGCCGGAGTGGCGCGTACGTCTACCACAGGGTTTTTGTTACATGTTGTATAATTATGTGTGTCCGTGTGTGTGTTGGTGTGTGTACCTGTAACTGCTGCGCGAGCTCCTCTGCGTGTCGCTGCGCCATTATCATAGAATCGCGTGCAGCGCCCGCGTCGCAGCGTGCTTGAGCAGTTTCCCGCGCGAGTGTGTTCATTTCGGCTTGCAGAGCCGTCAGTTGCTGCACTAGCGTCGCCTCAGACTAATCAACATTGTTAATCATAAGCCAAATTTGTACCGTGTAGTGGCGGTGTAAGAATATTCACTAACCCATATGATCCCGTGGACGACACCCACGGGATGATATGGGTTAGTTTAAAGAATTAAACAAATCGGGAGATGGGTAGTCTTCCTAAAAACGAATAAAAATAAACAACTGCAGTTGCCAACCCGCTTGCTAAGCGTGGCGCCTTGAACGAATTAACCACTGGACCCGACATAAAACACAAATGTATGAAAACTCGTTCAACCAAGTGGATAATAACGCACACAAAAATTTTATTACGTTAATATAAACATAGATATGAAATTCGAAGAAGTTCACTCAACTCTCAAGAACAAGTGCTTGAACGTAGTCGATAAAATAAATCGATGAACGACTGAGAAAGAAAAGGCGTATCGTAAATAAGCTTGTAAGACAAAGGAAATAAAGGGATAATGAAGGTGAGGTAAGCTTCCGGTATTTAAATTTTAATTAAAATAAAAGAAGCAGGACATTGTAATGGACTTTTATTCAATTAGTTATGATAAACGTCAATTTTTTTTGTTAAGTTTAAATTATTTAATTAGGTTTATTGACTTTTAATATGTATCATCTATCTTAAAATGTGTTTCTTAGAATTTATTTAGATCGCATGTTTTCTTATATAAGCAATTCTGATATTTATATACTTTACAGCAATGGCTTTCGTTAATTATTCGACGTGATTCACGTTGTCGTTATCAAATTTATGGAAATGAATGTCTTCGTACAACGGAAGTTGCAGCAATGTTTCTGTTATTTTCGGCAGGAGAAAGTCTGTTGTGTAATTTTTTTTAATCGTTTATTCTGAACGCCCTTCATAAGTGATACTTGAGGGAAGTATCAGTTTTCCCTTGTCTTTAGGGCAATGAGACATTCATTGGTGCCATTTTGTGTTTCTTTGCATTAGTATTAAAACAGGCAGTATCGAAATGTACACTGCATATGGCGCTTTGTTTCGTCGGAATCCAGGTTACATCTCTACGAAATGCTTCTACCCACTTTCTTTTCCGAGAAGGGTCACTAGGAAATCTGAAAATTCGTGTAATTTATGTGTTTAAATATTTTAAGTACAGATACAAATTATAATTTTTGCATTTATAATATTTTTATTTAATTATAAAAATTACTATTATAAATTTAATAACATCAGATTGTAGGATACTGTTATATAAGTATTTTAAGTGTTATTGTATTGTACAAATAACATCATCCTTCATTCGGTCATAGGTTAAATATCGATATATTTTTCGACATGGTCAAGCACTAGTCGATGTCAAATTGATTCACTCCACAGTTTTAGTCCTTCGTTCTGAATGGTATAATTCACCCATTTTGTGATGGTTGTCAGATGTCAACAATACATAATATAAAAAAATATCGACAATATTTAACATAGTTGGATAATACAAAATTTTATTTTACATTTCATTAAATTTTTTGATAAATAACAATAAATGTAATAAAATAATGTACTTACAAGTGAAAAGAAATAGTGCTGCTTCCGCCGCTATAGCTTTTACACTATTTAACTGAACATTTAGTCATTTTTGGGAGATGTTTTGTTGACAAGTGAGTGCTTGAGACTGACGCAAAAACAAACGACCAAGGCTAGAATTTCCTGGTTACTGACAAGACCGGTATAGGTAAGTCCGCTTATATGTCGGGTCCAGTGGTTAATTCGTTCAAGCGTGGCGCCTATGGCAAATATCCCCCCTATAAGGGGGAGGCCTATGTTCGGCAGTGGACTTATACTAAATAATGGAAATCCAAAAACAAAATTGTGATTGACTGGATTAAATCGATGAGTCCCAAAATGTAATCAAATGTATACAATTTGATTTTCATTAGTTTATCATTTAATAATTAGATAGTAGTCTTGGTTGCCTGGTATACATGAGAAACTTGGAAATAATTGATTACTTAAGCTCAGTACATTTCATCAGTAATATTACACAGTCATGTTAAATTATTAAGATTGTGTTACTTAAACTAGTTTATAATCATTACACTATATTAATACATAATTTTGGACAATATCAATAATCAATAAATAGGCAAAATGATAGATTTTTTTATACAATTAACTTACTTCTGACAATCTCTGGATGTGCATTTCCATTTGAACTCGTTGCGCCTGTGCTTCTCCCTCGGCGGCGAGTTTTGATTGTAGCTGTTGGTATAAAATTAATGTTTTACTGCAGCACACATTTCTTTAAACATAGTCAATTGTGTAGGAATGATTTACAAATAGTATTAAAAGTATATGATATACTTCATTATCCGACCCTTATAAGGCCGGACTTGGGTCTCTCCTATTGTAATCGCCACGCTTGGCAGGCAGACTGGCAGTATTTTTTTATTTTTTTTTACAGGATAGGGTGACAAACGAGCATACAGTCCACCTGATGGTAAGTGGTTGCTGTGGCCCATAGACATCTACACCTATCCTCGATTACGAATCAAAATGCAGATGTTTCCAGTAAAAAGGGTCTCCGGTTCTCTATACTCACCATACGAAACACAGCAGCATTAAACTACTACTTTACGCTGGTCCTTCCCCGGTCGAGCCGACCCATTCGTGCTACAACTATACTACTAACATAGCTGCAGCATGGCTCTAACACGTATAAAAATAAGTATTAGACGTCTGAAGAAAAATTAATTTAAAAAAATTTCAAACATTCTGCCCTCTGTATTTTTAATTCAAAATGCGTGGTAATGGATTATTTTAACTGATTTTACTGCGCGCGCGCACATTCGTAAGGCTCGATCGGTAGGCAAATACATTGTTGCCCATAAATCACATTCAATTTGGGATAATTTCAAATCAAAATATAAGCCTTATTTACTCGTATTTTTAAAAACTACAGTAACAGTATATCCATTTTGTTATTTAGAATCTAATTGCACGTGTGTAGTCACCCCCGAGGCCTCCGGGCCTCTAATCTTAAACTTAATACACGGCAGCGTTAACCTGGTAAATATTCAAACTCGTTACACTTTCTTGTAGATTTTACACAAACACTTGGCCTTTGCGGGATTCGAAGCCACAACCTCAAAATACTGCAGTGAAACGCTTAGTGGTACCGCCGAGCTATAGTGTATGTATGTGTGTGTGTGCGTACGTACGAGCAAGCTTCTCCACCGCGAGCGCGTGGTTGTCGTCGAGCACGCGCTGCAGCCGCGCCTGCAGCGTGTGCAGCTCGGCACGCGCTCGCTCGTGTGTGTGTGTGTATGTGTGCGTGCGTGTGTCGGTGCGTGTGCACGTGCGGCGTGCGTACGTACGAGCAGCTTATCCTGCGCGAACGCGTGGTTGTCGTCGAGCACGCGTTGCAGCCGCGCCTGCAGCGTGTGCAGCTCGGTGTGCGCTCGCTCGTGTGTGTATGTGTGCGTGCGTGTGTCGGTGCGTGTGCACGTGCGGCGTGCGTACGTACGAGCAGCTTATCCTGCGCGAACGCGTGGTTGTCGTCGAGCACGCGTTGCAGCCGCGCCTGCAGCGTGTGCAGCTCGGTGTGCGCTCGCTCGTGTGTGTATGTGTGCGTGCGTGTGTCGGTGCGTGTGCACGTGCGGCGTGCGTACGTACGAGCAGCTTGTCCTGCGCGAACGCGTGGTTGTCGTCGAGCACGCGTTGCAGCCGCGCCTGCAGCGTGTGCAGCTCGGTGTGCGCTCGCTCGTGTGTGTATGTGTGCGTGCGTGTGTCGGTGCGTGTGCACGTGCGGCGTGCGTACGTACGAGCAGCTTGTCCTGCGCGAGCGCGTGGTTGTCGTCGAGCACGCGTTGCAGCCGCGCCTGCAGCGTGTGCAGCTCGGCACGCGCCGCACCCGCCGCCGCCTCGGCCGCGCGGCTTGCCGCCGCTGCGCGCCCGCGCTCCGCGTTCAATGTCGCCCTGCACCGATACCCCGTTATGATCAACATATACAAATACTACTCAATGAGGACCTATCATTTTACGCTCACCAGATTTTTTTATAAAATACAGATAACAAACAAGCGCACACAGTCCACTTGAAGGTAAGTGGATGCTGTGACCCATTGACATCTACATTTTATTTCCAGTAAAATGGGTATCTGATTCTCTACACTTACCATACGAAACACAGCAGCATTAAGCTACTATTTGACCCTGGAATTCTATGAGAGCGTGGTCCTACCCCGGTCGAGTCGACCCATTCATGCTACAACCATTATACACCTGCAGCATGACTCTATTAAGCAAAATGCGAAATTGAGAATGAGATGAAGTTATTTGTAACACAAGCTCATTCAAAAGTTTTTCGATGTCTATACTCCGGCCGCTGAGTTATTACCGATTTGACACATGACGAATTGACAATGCTAGTGAAGTGACTGAACCAGTAACCCTAATATCATTTGGGAACAGTTTGTTTTTAAATATTTTAGTATAGTGTGTAATTAAATAAAATCAAAACAATAATAGTTAAAGACACAGGTTCTTTATTAGGTGGAGTATCCTTGATGGGCGTAGATAATTAGTCGAGGACATATCAAAATAAAACAAATTTGTAAACACTGTTACACATTTTAATGAATAGAGTAGGTACAAGATGTTTTAATAAATGACTACCTATCATTTATTAAAACAATTATTCAGACTCTGAACCAGATTCGCCAGAGCTGTCATCGCTATCAGTCACTTGTATGATAATTTCATTCTCTATAATGGTGTCCACTCTTATATCGCGTTCATAATCTTCTGTTATTAGTTTTCGAGTTTTTTCGACAACCTTGACCCAATCTTCTTTCGTTATTTTGCTGCAAGCATCTTTTAATAGACCCATCATTTTATTAGTACTGAATGGCGGAGTCGTATTATTACGAGCTGCGTAACCTGTAATGTAAACATTAAATGACGTTAATTTATTACATTAAATAAACGAAATGTTACACAATTACCTACATGTAAGGGACATGAGATATTTATTTCTTAGTTATGTATCTTTTTACTTATATGCTGAATATTGGATGTTATAATAGTACAAATTATTCATATTCATAACTTATGCGATAAAAAACAATACCTTTGATTTGTGCCCATATTAGCTCAATGGCATTGTACTGGCAGTGATAAGGCGGAATTCGAAGTACCCGATGTCCATGTGCTAGAGCTATCTCATCTACTTCATAACGGACTCTTGATGTTTTATTTTCGCGTACCAACTTTACTAAGTCAGACTTTAGCATTTCGGCAGTAGTTTCAATTCCATTTTGGTGTAGCCATGCTACGAGATCAGCTTTCTTGTCGGCCTGAGTAGGCGCTTTATTCACTTGTTTCGAGTGATATGAAGCGTTGTCCATTATTATGATAGAAGGCTCTGGCGGGCTGGTTAATAATTGATTTTCGAAACAATTCGTAAAAGTGTCTGTATCCATCTCCTCGTGGTAATCGGAAGTACTTTTTGACGCGAAAGCCAGCAGTCCATTTTCAAAGAAACCACTTCCAGCAGAACCGGCGTGACAAATTATCAGTCGATCCTTTTCCAATTGGAACCTTTGAGGTTGATGCTTTTGTTTCGTCAGTCCAAGAGCGTGACACAATGTGGTTCGCATTTAACCATGTTTCGTCAACAAAAACGACGTTGTCCCAAGACTCGATTTTTCTGGCTTCTCTTAAAAACTCGCTCCTTTTAATTATTAAATCAAATCTTTCCATTAATATTTTCCTTTTATTCGTTTTTTTATATTCAAACCCAATTTCGTGCAATAGTTTTGACAACGCCGTTTTACCGCCTTTAAACAAGCCAGCTTCTTTTAAAGAGACCAAAAGGAAACGTCTAGTTGGAAACTCGTTCCTAGTATAATAACCATATATGTGGTTTCTTATTGCATCTGCATCAAAAACATCAACACCTGTCACGGGCTTTTGTCTTCGTTTTTTCTTAGGAGTGCGTCTTCACTTCCAGAAGCACCAAATTTTTCTTTATTTATATTATATAGTGTTTTTGCACCAATTCCAAGAGCTTGTGAAACCCGATCTTTCACTTGAGTGACAGGAATCAAACGGCCGCCATTTTGTGACTCACGCTCAAAGTAATCCTGTAGCTTTAGTACAAGCTCACGACATTGACTATTCAATGTTTTTCCTCGTTTCGGCATTTTCAACAAAATTACCAAACACAAACAAAATTAGTCCAATAAAGCGCAACGATAAACAGGAGAAATCCGAGTCAAAAAACAACGGTTACACAAGAGAACGTAGTCTGTGCGCACGAGAGTACGGAAGACGACTAAACAGATTAAAATAGCGGTGGTAAGGGTGTTGCCAGAATAGTATCGCCAATTACTTAAAAAATACACCTATAACATTGCTCAATTGAGGGAGAAAATTATATTCATTAAATGTTGTTTTATATATTATGAATGTTAAAAATTATACATAATCATTTTAATTGTATTTATTTTTAAATCATAGAAAACAGTATTTCTGTATTTGGATCACACATAAATCTTAAACATCATAGAGATACTGGCAACACAGTGCAATTAGGAGACGCAAAAAAATGGTAGCATTATAGTCTAGTTGCTCGAAGGAATAAGTAAAATAAAAATATCCAAATAAAATAAATATCATATCTAATGATTTCTTATATTTACGCGAACACTACACATGATTAAAACTACTTTTACGGATTTTATCGCGTTTATTTTTACTTTTTATTTTTAATTCCCGACGTTTCGGGCGCTTTCCAGCACCCATGGTCACGGGGGACTGAGATGACTGACGTCCCGATGTCATTGTTAAACCTACTCCGGGTTAACAATACCCGGGTTAACAATACCCGGAGTAGGTTTAACAATGACATCGGGATAATAACTAAAGAAAGTAGAAACGAAAATGATTGGCTTCCAACCAAATCGAGTGTAATTTGCAACGTCCATTTTGATACTAAAGATTTATACATAACGAAATAAGAACCTTCGAAAGTAAGACAGTTGTTTAAAGAAATATTCAACGAAAGGGTTGCATATATATGCTTGTAATGAAAATGAGTAAATTGTGGTAATTATTTATGACTTATTCACATAAATAATAACTATAATTTACACTCACAGCTTGGGAAGGTATTACTCTAATTATTCAAGCTTTTTACTTTTTTAATTACTTAATAAAAAAAACAGCTAAATATGTCGTGGGCTCTTTTCATGGCGCATTTGGCCTCTCAAGAACACTTATTGAAAGACGACATACATTAAATTTACGAAAATATAATGTACACAAAAACAAAAATAGTTTTATTAAAAAGTTATACCAGTTACTCCACTCAAAAGAGTCAGTAATTCCTTCATGGGACAATGTACACGCTTTCACAACAAAGCCCTAGAAGATACGCAGGCCTTATCTATCAAAGTTACTAAGCAAAACTTGTTTAGTAAGGGTCATTAAGGTATACTACTAAAGAGTACATGATTGATGATAATAATTCCAGAGAATGAGGTGATCGCTACCACGTTGTTTTTAAATGTTTTCATACTAACTCTCAAAATAATATATTTTAAATTAATTTTATTTAAAAAAGTCCCGCTGGGTTTCTTGATGGTTCTTCCCAGGACAGTGTTTATTCCAAACCAGTGGTAAAGCCTAAATGACTTTCAATAAGTATTCTTGTAATCTGTATTGAATTAAAATAATAGATTTATTTCTATCCTAATCATTTTTAGGTTCCCTACTAATGGTAAAAAGAATCTAGCTCATTAGTAATTAATTATCACCATCACGTCTTATGTTTTATTAACGTTCATATTATATGATAACCATTTTTCGATTCCCTAACAAAGATTCGATTACATTGGTTTTCGTTACCTATTTATAATACGTTTCGTTTTAATTATATAATGCAATTTTTTATATAATATAATATTTGATATAAAATTAATTCAAATCAATATGTTTTTATTACACCCAAGCAATCGAAATAAATCGAAATTATTCGATTTCAAGCAAAATCGAAATCTTAAATTCTTAGAGTTTTTAATCATCAAACGTGTTATTTATATTAATGAGTTACGTAATAATAAATTAGCATTTCGTCAAGGTTATGTTATATTTTGACAGAATGTTTTATTTAAAAGATGAGGAAATTTTGTTTCACATGATAACCCTTTATAGCATGCAAACATTCTTGTACCGCCACCATTGCAGTGCATCAGCCCTTTCTTAACAAAATTCAGTCCGCCATTTTTATACGTCCATGGGCCAGACAAAGAACCTCATGATCAGCAATCGAAGCATCAGCAACGAGCACTAGGCCAATGAGGCAGTCAATATGCTAATCATCTATTTAGGACTAAGGTGAATCTTTAAAAAGTTACGATTTCAATGTAAGTTTTTGGTTTCTTATTCTGTATTCTTTAATATTTTTATTAATACACATTTTTTTAATTCTCCTACTTTTGGAAATATCCATGATTATCCATTTCTAGTCTAATGAATATAAATTATAACTAATATTTCAGAAATGAACATTAATCTGTTTACTTTTATTACAAATTAGCGTACCGCTATGAAATCCGTCAAATATTTGAAAATAATATACGAATTCCTGTGCGTTTCTGTGAATTATTGCGTGTTCCTTGAAACTTTCGTTGACCCCAGACAGGGTGGAATGAACACGCATTTCCGAGTATCTAACCTAGGGTGGATTTCTTAGGTTGGATAAACGGAATAACCCCTAATAAATGTCAATCTGGCTCCGTCCTGGTGACAGGAAATACGTGGATGCCCTCATTAATTTTATACTAGTGGTCGCCTCATGTTCCATATTTAGGTTTCATATTTAAGTTGGTATATTAAGCAAGCTGTATTTGACTTTCAACTGCACATATATAAAACACAGATATCTAATATACAAAATATAAAATAAACACTTTAAGTGTATGTTAGCACTCAACTTAAAAACATTTTAAATCACACAAAATTCAAAGCTTTTTCAGTCAGTCGGTCAGTAATTAACTGTTGGCAATAAATTCTTTAGCAACAATCTCAACTTCTTGCAACTGTTAACCTATTATGTGTGGGTTACAGCCCTGCAAGGTATTTGACTTTAGGAACTGTTCAAACGAAAATTATAAATAAGCAAAACTACTAAATTAAGGTTTGGTGTAGACCCCCTTTACTTATGAACTATTTAAAAGACCTGCATTTTTTTAAATATGGTGAGAACGAGTAAATGATGGTGACAGAGTCCACCTAACGGGAAGTGCTGTGGCATGAGGACTTAAATGGAATGCCTTATTATCATTATTATTGTTACGAGCTTGAAGTTCATGACAATAAAAACTGCGGATCGAATTACCAAAATTTACACTTTTATTACCGAACACCAATTAAAACTTAAAAGATTAAAAGACACTAATAATTAATCACACTAATTTACTTTATTTCGCTCCGAAGCTTCGCTTGTCTTGTCAAATTCAATACTGCCCCGATCGCGTCTTGCAACGCCTTTAAATACACCTTTTCCACCGAAACATCCAGAATATTCAAGTAAATACGGGCGCCGAACGACCAGGCGCAGAAAGTTCGAGTGTCGGGCTTCTAGAAAGCTTTATTCTTCTGTTCAATACTAGATGGCGCTGTTGGTCGAAAGTTCAAGATTGACATTTTCTAGGAAGCCCTCCTCGCTCAAGTCCCCGACACTAGATGGCACTAGTGCCAGGTACCTGAAGTCAACTTAGGCGCGCAACATTATAATATTAATTGAATGAAACTAACAGGACCATCAGTCCTGCAACTGTCATACCATAATTCAGTTTATTTGGAATAGTCTTTATATTAGGTTGTTTATTGTTATTATGAAATGTCTTACCACATCCTATGCCACAAATATGTTATAAAATATAATGGACATTTGATATTTTAATTCAAAAAAGGATGCTTACCGAAGTTCCTTTAGCTTAGCATGAAGTGCTTGGGAAGCTTCTATCTCATCTGCAAGAGCCTTTTCTTTTTCTGCAAGTTGCTTCTTCATTTTTTGCATAGGGTCATTCGGGCCCTGGTGATAAATAATTCTTATATTATTACTTTAAATATGTAGAGAGCATCATAAGTTTTTGGTCTGTGGAAATAAATTTATATCAGTGGGAAGTGTATTTAGTCTGTACATATCAGTGTGTACATAGTGCAGGCACACCTGGAGGCGTACTTGTTATTTTAATTTTATTTTATTACTTTTTACTGTGTTTGTTAAATAAATGTTTTTCTATTCGAAGAATAAAATAGAGTAATATTTTACTATTGCATATATACATGATTGATTTTTATTGTAAAAAATAAAACACAAATAAGTCGACTGTACCAAGAAATTCAATATCGCACCAGTCACTAATTTCCGAGAAAAGAAGAATAAGCTACAGAAGAAATTAAGAAAAGATGAGTCGCGTATGGGAACACCGCAGCATCTTAATCACTCTCAAACTAATGATAATGTTTCGTAACCTGTGCGAGAACGCAGTTTTAAAACTGACGATAAATTAAAGGCCGCTTTGATTAACTAGTTCGGCTACTAAAACTCCCTAATTTACACAGCCTTGCCGCCCATGAACAACTGCAACACTAGGGGAATTGCAGATAAGTTGCCAGCTTTTTAAAAAAGATTACCCTCTTTTTTGAAAGCCTTAAGGGGTTATAGACAATACTTACTTATGAATAAATAAATACCTTTGAAATATACTGACAACGGCTCATAAAGCATACATTACTATGTACTACAAAGAGACTAAAAATTTGATGTCAACAAAGTTAGTAGAGAGGCCTACTGATGAAATGACATTTTGCAGTGCTATTATTAGAGTATATATATAAAATAATGTTATTTCTGAAGTGTTTAAGAAGTAAGTTATTTACGCAAGTATGCAAACCTCAGTCCATTCAGAGTGTTCCGGCAACGGATCATGGTGTTTGTTCAGTAGAGCATCAGTCAATATCTGGATTTCGGTGCGCGAGAGCGTAGCATCACGTACAACTCGTACCAATTCACTGACTGCAACACCGCCGCTGTCGCTAGCTGGAAATAAATATCTAATATTTCAAGGTTTTGTTATTCTAGTTAGTGGTTTTACTGGGTACTTTTACGATTCTTTTTTTTTAAAGAATATTAACAATGCTATAAAGATTACTAATTAAATTCCCCTTAACCACTCGTGGTAAGCTTAAATTGCTTGTGTTACGTGTGGTTCACGCCAGTAGTCGAACGGCGGATTCGAACCCACGACCTTTTTGAGTTCGCGGTCCGCGCCCTGACCATTAGGCTACTGTCGCTTCTATAAGTTTATAGAGGCAAAGTAATAATGATTGTGCTGTAAACCTTCTTCAAATATAAATAAATTTAGTACAGTATTTATTAACTTAAAGCCTATATATGTCTGACTGTTGGGCACATGCCTCCTCTCATTTCTATGAGGGTTTTCTTCAGGGCAACTAAATGTCTGCCGCGCTGCCCCAATGTCCAACTTCACATGTCTTCGAAATATTTAGTCTTATTTGTCAGACGTGCATGTATCCGCACGATTTATTTCGGCACAGGGTAAATCGCGTTTCGTTGAGTGGCGTGGTGCTTCCCTCCCCAAACTCTCTCACGTATCGCAGTCGAGGGAAGCCCGGTCGACGGAGCCCCGCGAAGCGGGGCTCCTACTTCTGAGTGGTTTATAAAGAATTAACCACGAAGGATATGGCGGGATCTATTCGCTCGCTTCACTAGCTCACTCAACCCCGCCATCTTCTTCCAACCTAACCTGTCCGAGTCAGGATGCCCGAAGTCCCGAGATCGCATCGCTCGATCTTACACTCAATAAAAACCGAAATAAAAAGTTTATAAACAAACATTATTTAATTTTTTCCCGAGTCAGGATGCCCTTAGCGTCACTCGATATTACACTCAATAAAAACCAAAATGAAAAATTAATAAACAAACATTTTTTAATCTTTTTCAGAGTCGGGATGCCCTTAGTTCCGAGCGCGCATCACTCGATCTTACACTTAATAAAAACCAAAATAAAAAATTAATGAACAAACATTTTTCAATGTTCTTTTCTTAAATGTTCGTATCTTTGCGTAGATTATGAAAAAAAATATAACACTTCATTTGATTATTTTAAAAAAAGTTATCAACAATTATACGCGAATGAGTGCATTTTCATGAACATTTAAAGCTTTGAAACCAATATAAGTTCTCTTTTTTTATTCTCGTAATTATTTTCGTAAATCCGCCGTAATAATGAAGATTTAAAAAAATCATCGAAATCGGATGATTTTTCGATTTTCTAGAGCCCAAAAACGAGGTGACCGCGATAGTATAAAATAACCAGTGTTTGAATTGAGAGTATACCTAGAAAACACCCCCTTCGTTTGTGCTGTACAAAGCTCACTATAGGCAATGTGCAGGAGAGAGTCCACTTAAGTTCTACAAGTGTCTAGCTCTCATAGCCCAATAGGACGGTAATACTACTGGAGAGAGATCAGAGGCAGGACCAACGGCTTTACGAAGTTTCTGAGGCAAGGGAATGAAATGTCGCCAACTTCGTGATTCCCAGACTATTTACTGAGAATTTCTAGACAGAAAATCCCAACTTTTAACTGATTTTGGCCCAACGCAGTATTCAAACCTAGTATTGTGGTTCTTCTGATGCAGGCAAGGAGGATGGTGTTGCTAAGAGGCTGCCCTGTGTTACGTTGAGATGGGTGGTGTGTAGTAGGTGAGATGGATTGTGACAGGGACATATTACGGTATGGTCGAACTGTAATTGCTCTATACTGAATGTATAGCAAATCCCCCTATGAATCAATCTACGCAGGCTTTTTTCAGCAGGGGATTTTCATAAGCTGTAATGAATATGATGAAAGAAAATAAATAAATAAATTTAACGTGAGCGAAGTCATATAGATGGTAAAGAGCATATAAGTTTTATAATGATTTCTTATATTTACGCGAACACTACACATTCCATGCATGCGCTTCCAGCATGATACGTTTACGAAATCTGTATCTTTGTTCACAAAAATAGTAATTTATTTGAAAAACACAACGATGTTGTAATTAGGACTAGTAGAAATATACATAAATTGTGTGTACCAAAGCAAAGAATACAACTCTACTCAAAAAATGTATATTGTTGTAACAAATTGCCTGTTTGTTTCAAAAATATTATAAATAGATTGATGATTGTTTTATATAGATTTAGTTTCCGTAAGTATTGCTGCAAGTATCTTTATACTATATGATAATTAATGTCTTAGTTTTCTACTTTATTCGAAAAATGATCTATCTGAAAATATTTGTACGCCGGAAACAGCAGAATATTTAGGATCGAAATTCTTTTATAACAACAGTTATGTACCATATTCTGACAAATAAAACATCTTATCTTATTGATTAAAACTACTTTTACGGATTTTAATCAACATATAAGTTTCATTATAATTTTACCCATAAGCGAGAGCACATTGGGCTCGGCTTTTTTCTTCTTGTTCTTGCCGCCGGGTGGCGAGGGCGCGGGCGGCGCAGCTACCGGCGCAAGCGCCTGCTTCAGCAGTTTATCCGTTGTCAGTTCACTCGGTTGCGGAGCGTTCAGTGGCGGCACCACTTCTTCAGCAGTGACTACGGTTTCCTCGCTGGTGCTCTTTTTCTCTCCTTTTTTGACTGTCAAAGTTAAGGAATTTTAAAGACTAGTAATGGCGATTGTAGAATTTTACGTAAAAAAATGTCCGGAGCAATCTCTAGCCAGTAGTAAAGTTAAAAATATAAATTTATAGTTTCCGCGACATTTGAAAGGTTTTAGCTCTTATTGGGTAGGCACGACCGGGGAAGGACCATTCTGTCACAGAATTCTATCATCAATTCCAAAATGATGGCGGTTTTGTATGGTGAGTGTAGGATCGCAGAGCCTTTTTGCTGGTGTACATCACGGCACGTAAGTTGATCTATGACCTTGCGCAGTAACACTTTTTCGGGTCTCAGTCGAAGTGCGGTATGAGGTGCGCCGCGAGGGGCTGCGCGTAACCATAGCAACGTGGCGACGCTAGCCCCCACTCAGTCGCACTGTCCGTCGCTGGTCGCTGCTCGCGCACTCACCGAGCGGCTCTTGAGTACAATTGCGCACGAAGTTTTTAGTTCTTTTATTTGACATTTATAATTCAGTCAATTGATCATATAATTTAATTTTAATAAAATGACTCGATCACAACCAATTTTAGGAGACAGGGGAGAAGAATAATATTTAGTGTTTATAATTATTTTTTGAAAGAAAAGTATATAACTGATTCTTTGAATAAAACTTCGGAAGCTATGAAAAAGTCTATATCCACAGTTAAAAGGATTGTAATATATATGTATATATATACAGAATAATATATATATACAGAATGGGTCCCACATATATGCAATAAATGAAACCATATACTTGTTATCGCTTTTGCTGACGATATACAAAAAATGAACGTAATCGGTCAAGTAATTAGTGCAACTTTACACCGTGCAAAATTACGTGCCAATATAAAATTTGAAGGTCCTGAAAAAAGTTCTTCCCCTAAAAGTTTAGTTAAAGTTTAGTTAGTTTTTTTCTGTTTAGTTAAATTACTTCACTCCATTTTCACATTTCATTAAAAATATTTATTTAAATACGACGAATTGGTTGTCCTTTAAGTTTTTGAATTTCTCGGGCAACCGTGGAGCATACGTCCAACACTTTTGACCATAATGATACCTGCGGGAACGACTACCATTTTGATTCAACTTACGTGCTGCGATCTATAACAAGGATTTCGACCTTAGTTTTCAGAGGTGTAAATATATTTGTAATTTGGTTGAAACTTGCCATCAAGTGGACTGTGTGCTCGTGCTCCAACTTCAATTCTATAAAAAAAGCAAAGTGGCCTGCCTATGAGCCCCGTGCGGCACAAGGGCCCTGCAGCCTTATAAAAATATATTATAATTAACATAAAGAAATTAATATTAAATTCTTTATGTGTGAACTAGTGACACGCCCCGACTTCACGAGAATAGGATCTTTTAATGTGGCATTATTTCGATTTAAGGTAAATATATATCAAAGACCATTTATTTCGTGTTTTAATTTCAAAAAAAAATTTTTAGATAAAGCAAGCAAAAGATTTTTGGATAAAGCATAGTCCTATCACTCTTGGCATTGCTCTCTATCTAAGTTATATTACAATCGGTTAAACTAAATGTTTAAAAGTTGCTTTTCAATGTCTTGATGGTATATAAATAACCCCTTCAGCACAATAAGAGGCAGTTATTTCGATATTAAAGACAGACATTTTAATTTTATTTATATCTATAAATGCATATCTAAGGGAGGTCACTAAACATGAGATGAGTGCCAGGTTTCACAAAAAAGTAATCATTACACATACTATAAAGTTCTTATTCCTTTGCTTGGTAACATCAATAAGGAAAGAAGATCTTCTGTAAACTTGTTTTGGTACGCGGAAGAGCTATATATACACTCACCGGCACGGAAACTTGGCCACTCGTGAATTTGCTGATTATTTGCACTGAAACGTTTTTTTAACAGTAAATTAAGGGTAGATGCATTCAATAAGTGTCTCTAATGGTTTTAGAACATAGAAATTTAATGTTTACTTCACCGAAATTTTTCTTTTCAAGATAACATGTTTTCACTAAAATTAACATCTTTCCATTGTCACTTTAAAAACACTACAAAGTTAAAAATTAAGTCTGTTTCTTTATTGTCTATCAGTTTTAATATCGGGTGTTTCCTCCTCTAGCCCTGATAACCGCTTGCATTCGATCTGGCATGCTTTGAATGATGTTTCTGACATCAACTTGCGGTATGCTGTCCCAAGCGGCCAGCGCTGCATTTCGGAGCTCATTTAGAGTTTGTGGCGGTTTGGAGCTGGACTTTATCTTTCTTTTGAGCATACCCCATACATGCTCAATTGGATTTAAGTCCGGGCTACGAGCTGGCCACTGTAATTTTTGTATTCCAACCTCTTCCAGATATTCCTCTACACAATGTGCGACGTGCGGGCGTGCATTATCGTGCATGAGGAGGAATTGGTCGTGTCCAATGAATCCCGAATAAGGCATTACGTGCTCCTGAAGAACTTCCTCGATGTATCGAGTAGCTGTAAGCCGATTATCGACGATGACCAACTCTGTACGTGCGTCGGAACTTACACCTCCCCATACCATTATTGAGCCTCCATGGAAACTCACAGTTTGGGTGGTGGTAATGGGTAGAAACCTCTCCTCTTTTTCTCCACACTCGTTCTCGACCGTCTGGAGCACGTAAAGCTATTCGACACTCATCTGTGAACAACACTCTAACCCATTGCTCGTGGGTCCAATTGACATGTTCTCTTGCGAACTGAAGTCGGGCTACTCGGTGCTGTCTGAGAAGTTCTGGACCTCGTGCTGGTCTACGAGCTTTTAAATTCACTTCCTCCATTCGTCTTCTCACCGTACGCTCACTAACATTAACGCCTCTTGCGATTTGGAGCCGCTGGCGTATCTCAACAGCGGTCAGGTAGCGGTTTCTCAAAATCTCCATAACAATAAAACGATCGTCCCGGGCCGATGTGCACCTTACGCCCCCACTGCCTGGCCTGCGGGTGTAGCGGCCTGTCTCCTGGTATCGTTTCAGTGAATACTGCATTGAGGACCGTGGTACGTTAAGCACAATAGCAACTTCACGCTGTGTCAGCCCTTGGTCAATTAATGCTACTGCTTGTGCAACTTGTGCTGGTGTTAATGGCATTTTTATTGGCTTTAAAGCACTTTTAGTTATTTAATTAAGACATAAGATCACAATAATTGAATAAGCTTACAGTAAACTTTTCACAACACACAAATTTAAAATGTGAACTTAGTTGCTCAAATGACCCGATTCAACTAAAAATTAAAGAATTCGTCATGGTGCACTTAAACATAATGAATTACCCTCTTGAACTTGAGGGTAAACATTTTTTGACATACTTGCACAACAAACATTCATCAGAAACACTTAAAGCTTTTGCTATCGCGAGATAACCGCTTGGCCAAGTTTCCGTGCCGGTGAGTGTATAAAATATGGCAGGAAACATATTTTACCTTTTCTTTGTTCCTTAGCTCCGTCGACGCTATTGTTACGTTCTTGAACAGTTTCTTCCTTGACTGGCTCCGGAACTGCAGCTGGTTTGGATGCAACTTTCCCAATCTTAGTTGGCTTAGGTTGTTTATTTTCCTTCTTTTCTCCCGAATCTTCTTTTTTCTCTAGTGTCTACATTTATTGAAATATACCATAGATAAATATATCCACCAAATAACAACAGTATATGGGGTAAGTATTCGCACATAAAATAGTACAAAGACATAACATATACAATACAAAACTATTATGGTCTCAATTAGGTAATTTCAATGCAAGTAAAAACGTTAGCGACCACAGAATACTATAATACACAATATAATGGCTGTCAACCTTATTTTGTACGAGGATAGGCGTCGCCGGGGGCACACATACACATACAAGCAATTACGTCGTATTATCAGTTAATCACTACTACAAACCCGATTCGCTGTGTTGACAAACAGATTTTAATACATATTTATTTGTAAATAGCGTGCAATTTGGTATTTTCTAAATAATTTGCATGCGAAATTTGGAAATGATTGTAACGTCAAAACACATCTCATGTTGACATTTAACCGTGTGAATTAACGTGTTAGTGGCATTTTAGTGGCTACACGGGCTCCGCCCACTCCCCCGTTCTATTATGTATGTATTATAGTATTCTATGTTAGCGACTCATTCATACATTTATGACTTTTTAACAACAAAAAACTTTAAGGAATTGACAATGATTATGAGTAGTGTAGATAGATACAGATAACCATGCTCGAATATTGAATAAACATGCAAATAAGCCTATTAAATAAAATGCCCAAGCAATAACAATAAATTGTTTACTAAACTATATGCAAAGCGCCACTATCACAATACTACCCACATGTCTACTTTCTACATTTTTAGAAAATTCTACAAAAAAATGTTAGCTCAAAATCCATGTGCATTTCGGGCGAAGTGCATTACACACTCACTTTTTCAACAAATGTCGAGTGCAATAACTCGAACTCATCCTTTGGTTGCATCTCTTCAAAGTGGTTGGAGGCAGTAGGGGAAGGGACCGTGCTCGGATCGCTAACGCAGCTCGGATCCTCTTTGTTTATAAGTATCGGCTTTACTTTAGGATCCTTACCGCGTTTGCGGATCTGCACAGACAGTAAAACTACCGTAGAATAACTAGCACACTGTTGGAACTATAATACATGTTAGTGTTGTTTAAAGTAAGTTACTTGAACTTACTCTTAGTGTCACTTATTAATATTATTTTAAGATTTGAAGAGACCCTAAACTTCATACTTGAAAGGGCTTATGCTAATGATTCCTTATATTTAAATGAATATTATAGGCCTTAAGCTCTTATTACCAATTCTAATTACATCTAATGAACTTAAGCTGTTAGGACTTTTAAAATGTAAATGTAATTACTGATATACTAAGAAGACTACTAATAAGAAAATATTTCTTAAAATTGAATATTTATGATATTCATTCTAAATGTTTTGTAAGTCTCAGATCAGATCAGATCATCAGATCATCTATACATTCCAAAATACGAAACATATCGAATGCCAATTTTTTATATCAATTTCCAACCGATTTCAAAAAAACGAGGAGGTTCTCAATTTGAATGTATTTTTTATATATTTTTAGTAGCCCTAATGAACCGATTTTGATGATTTTTTTATTCGAAAGCTGGTGCTTCTCATGTGGTTCCATATAAATTTGATAAAGATCTGTCCAGTAGTTTTTGTGTTATCCTTAATAATGCATATTTAATTGACTTCGACTACATTGATGATCTCATTTTATTTATATTGAACTACTTGTTAATAGTGAACTACAGAAGGCATTCTTTGTAGTTTTTAAACCCAGAAAAATAACTACTTTTCACAAGCTTTTAGTCGCAACCCTATTTCGGTGTATATGTGAACCATTCATAAAACATTGCTTTTAAGTTAAACCAAATTATAATAATTCAATAAGTGCCTTTAAAATGTATAAACACTTGGAATTTAAAGTATTGATCTTCATAAGTACTTATTTATGCAGTAATGTTTGATAATTACTGAACTTGTTAAAGGTATTTTGAGGGTCAAGAGTTTTATTTTGTTAAATATTATTATCATTTGTCAATATGATTGGCATTAGTAAAGGCCAAAGGGCAAGGAGCCTAAAGTAGCCAGTTAAATTGTATGAAATAATTAAAATTAAGTTGATCAGAAGTTTAGTATTGCAGAATTGTGAAAAGGCAATAGAAAAAAATGTTTTGAGAAAAATATCCATAACAGCATTCACCTCTTATACTTATGTGAACTTCCTTAGGAGCTAAGAAATAAAGTTATTGTGTAAAGCTTCATATTCAAATTTTACTTAGAAATTCATTTGTCTCCACTATTTTGTCAACTTTAATGCTGTTCTTTCTAATTGAGGCGACCATAGAACAATTTCTAGTATGTCCCTGACAAATGCCTTCCTCATTGAAATCATATGAGCAGAAATGTTACAAAATATCTGTCAAAATCAATCACATCAACACAACTACCATAAGAACACCCAATTTAGTTGATATATTTGTGCTAGTCAAACCTTGTAATAGAATTTTAAAAATTACTAATATATTTAATTGATTTGGAAACTCACTGACATGGAAAATCAAGTGGTTATTAATTTTTTTTCAATTTTATTACAATTACAATTTTATCAGTACTGAAATTTAGTGTAAACAGCTATTTTGCAAGACGTTGATGGATGCAGATGCCTCAAAATTGTGTTTTGTGGATTTACTAGGCTGTTTTACATTAAAAGTTGTAATGATGAAAGATGATGATAATTTTTCCATTTAGATATTGAATCATACAAAATTTAAATTTAGATATAAATTAGTATTAGGTTAATAAACCTAACAAAATATTATTGTAGTATAGTATTAAATGTCTACACTTCAACAATCTGTACTTACTTCAACTGTCTGTACTTCAACAGTTTCACCAATATTTATTTCATAGATAGATCAAGGAGACATCTTTATTGATATACATTTAAGTAACTTGAATTTTGATGTAATATACGATTAATTCTACTTTTATCAGTTTAATAGTGTCTACTTTGTATAACAATTATTTTCAGATAATGCATGTTTATATTATTAATACTTAAATAAAATGTATGGACTGATTTCATTCAAGCTGTAGGTAATAAATTAGTTAGATAGTCATTTTAAATGCACCAATGAAAGTTATGGGCTGAGTTAAAGAAACATATCTCAGTTGAATATAATATGTTTAAATCTATGTAATTGAAATATTTTACATGAGATAAATGCAGTAAGCTTTAGATTCTGTTTATACTTTGTGTCAGTTACACATGCAACTAACTGACACAATGAAAATAAAAAGATATTTACAATTATTGTTTTATCAAGCAGTGTTAGGCCAATGCAGAGCTGCCAATATAACAAATGTATAAAAAAATTATGATAGAAATCTACATACCTTAATATTAGGAGGAGTATCAGTAGGCATTTCAACAACCACAGGTGGACAGAACTCAACATGAGGCTTTGTTGTTGGTGCTGAATCTTCATCAACGCCACTTTCAGCTGGAGCCTCACTCTCGGGTTCACTACCTGTTGCAGCTGTAGCATTCTCCCTTTTCTCTTTCTTTGCTAACTGTTGGTAATATTGTTAAATATTTCATTAAAATAAAAATCATTAACAACACAATACATTATTAAATAATTGAGTAATAATTTTCCATAACTAGCTTTCAATGTGATATTATTTTTATGCTTGGATGGACTCTACATTCCTGCTTCATCTTACCTCTTTTGACCCAAAATAGCAGCACACCCATTGTTGTGCTCCTATCTTTAAATACTTAAATGCTATTGGATGTATGACAAAACAGCTTATTATAGTAAGAGCTATGAGACGATGACAGAAGTCTAGATAATATTAAAAGAGAAAACAGCTAGAAGAAATGAAATGAAATGCCACCTCTACATTTTTTCCATTCTTTTAGCATTTTATTTATATCCATTTTTACCATTTTACATATTTCACACTATCTTGTTCATGTATTTTTTTTCTAAATCCAAGTTTAGTGTAGTTATAGATAGCAACACAAGTCATGAACATAGCCTTGACATGTGCAATAGCCTATTTCCATGTCTCTTTGGTGACATACATGGCGGGTACTGTGCACATTCTTTGTTGTAATTGGTCTGTTAGTAAATCTCTTTCTTCATTGGATATTCACATGACATTTGCCTGTAGTATATTGGCTGGAAAATGTAGATGTGCAAATACTAAGACACTTTTTAATGGAAACGAGGCATTCCATCTTAGTCCTCACGGGTGACAATGCATCTGAATTTTGCTTCGTAATCGAATATAGATGTAAATGTCTTATGGGCCGCAGCAACCACTTACCATCAAGTGGACTGTGTGCTTGGTTATTACCCTATCCTATAAAACAAAAAATACTGTCACTTGTGCTCACAACTGCTTACACTGATTTTTTACTCCATTCTGCTTATTTTTGTCTGGTTATCTCAAGGGTAATAACTGAAAATCAGTGTTCAAATCATACCAGTTATTGTTAGCAGAATCACTAAACAATATTAACCACTGAACTAGGGTCCATTTGATAAACTGCAATACACATGTACTTTTAGATCTTACTTTAATATAAATTTATGTAATAACTTACTTAGTTTAGTTTACGACAGGCTGTTTTTCGATAAGTTAGTTAAAGGCCTGGCTACACACTCAAACTTAGTTGCACAAATTCTAATTTGCATGAGCAAGAATTGTACCTTAAGACGGCATGTGGACTGCACACATGTTCTTCGAGAAAACTTTGTATAAACTGTTTGTGCACGCATAACGCTATTATGTGAATGGTGTGCAGTGCACCATATTGTTTGCACAAATGTTTTTCACAAATTGTTTGCACATGCAAGTCGCTGATGTAACCAGAGCTTAACACATATTTTAGACACTGAATGTACATAATATGTAATTGGAGTGAGTTTTGTAGAAATTTCAGCAATAATGACTTATAGTTGCAATATTTATCATAAAAAAACAAGCTTTGCACACTACAACATACAATTTATAAAAAATAATTTATCAAACCTATTATAAATTTAGCTGATATTGTTTATACCTTAATAATAAATACATAGTAAAGGCTATGTGCCAGTTATTTTCAACTCAAAATAGATGTAACAAAACTATCATTCTTTAATAGAGGTTTACTATTTCGCACATTTGGTAAATGTATGTTGAAATTAGATTTAGTCCTAGCCACAATACCAAACACAAGAGCCTATAAACTAAATATAACCTACAGTGATCCTACGGATCTTTTATATTATTGTCCTTAGTTAAAAATATAAAATAAAATTTTAGTTTAATATTGAACAACAACAATTATTGGATATAAATTATTTTAATTTAGATTGTGACAAAAAAAAACTTGTAGAAATAATACTTTTACAAATCAAATGATACAGCTGAAGTAAATTCTTAGTTATTATAACACATACCTATACAAACACAAGTACAATCATTATCATACATAATATTATCAAGGACAAAAACTTATATTGCTAAAACCATGTAATGCAAGATGATGAGTTGTTTTGATAAATAAGAACCGAAATATACAAATATATGCTATCAATGCCTACTTACTTTTACATAATAGATTAAAAAAAACAATTACCTTTTTATTAGCTTTTTTGCTCGTTTTTTTAGCTTTGCTCTTATTATCAGCTAGAGCCAAGAGTTCAGTCGTAGCCTTTCTTTGTTGGGCAATTGCTTCTTCATAGGTAGTGCCAGAAGCAGAAAACAAGCCCATGAGCAAAATGACAGCTGCTCCAGCTACTCCAAGACCACAGAGCACTAGCAATGCTTGCAGTTCCATTGGATCTGCTGCCTGCTAGACCTCAATAAAACAATGCCAAATAATAAATTGCTTTGATTCCTTTTAATATTTCTGAATGAGAGACATAATATTAAACCAACTTTTGAAATGTATTATAATTTGAGATACTGTGTATAAAGAAATTATTTGAGTATTTTATATATTTTGTAATAATATAGCAGAAAATTTATAAAGAATTAACAAAATTAGTAGTCTTTATGATATCATTAACATTGATATAATAATCTTTTGATCCGAATTTGCGATCAGAAAACCGGTAACATTAAAATGGATCTGGTACGAATGAAAACAAAAGAAAAAATTGGATATGGATTATTTTAAGATACAGAATAAATCGAATTAGGCAAAGCAAAAGATGTACCTTCTGACAACTCAGTAAATACGCTTATGAAAATTTTTCTGGTAATCTCATAAGAAAACTAGCTGATACACTGACCGATACTGATACGATACAAATTGACACGTAAGCAATGACACATGTCAAAGGTTAATGACAGGATTTTCGCTCAATCTCTCAAAGCATTTCATTTCATAATAAACTTAATAATTTCCGAAAATAAATTACTCTAGTAGATGTTTAGTATAGCTTTAGCACTAATAGTAATAATACATAACAGCTGTAACTCACAAATGTTAGGATTAAGAATTGCGGATCTTACCTATTAGAAACTTGTTTTCAAATGAACACTTTAATATTATATTACAAGAAGGTAAATATCAAACCAATATCAAATTAAACTATGAAATAAAAATAAGGATTTGACCACAAAATAAATAAATAGGTACTTCAAGTAAGCTTACGACTCTATGCAAAAAAAAGCCGACAACAATGTTGCCATAGTCTAGAACGGTGCGAGTAGCCAAAAATTTGACGTCAAGTAGGTAGCTTAAATTCGCCTGATTTTTTTTTCTTTACAGTAACTTAAATCGCCTACTCGAATGTCAGGTATGTAGCCTATAAAGGCTATTTATAAACGTAGATCTTAATCAACCTTATTTTTAATTGTAACATGATAAAATTATGAAGTTTCTTGTAAATGTGGAAGAAAATATTTAATAAAAAATGTATTTTGTCTGTTTATCAATATTAATATTTCACAAATTTAAACACATAATTTTACTTACATATAGAGAGATCAATTAAGTAGAAGAACATAATTTCGTGGCGGTGCGTTCGTTGCGCCACAAGTGAAAACGCACCGAAGCGTAAATGGCGCTATAGAAGTCCGAAGCTACCGCGAACAGCTCCAAGATAATACACTGAGGGTTGACCCTCTCCCGCTGAACACCTTGTCCGGTAGAAGTTCTACTATTTTCCTTCCATCCACAGCTACAGTGGTAAACCCAATACTTTCCTTCCATGGCCAAAATTCAATTGCCATTGATTCATCCTCATCATTTCTTAATGATGAGCTAGAGGCAATAGTATCAGGGGTGGAAGAATTATATTGACAATCAAGTTTTTGCTATTTAGGATATATATTAAGGAAATTTTGCGGTGTAATCATATCTTATGTAGGTGTCAAAATTGATGCAATACACTTTTCTGACACCTAAGAAAACTCTGGTACTTTATAGCAACTATGTTGTTGTGCAATCTGTAAAACATACAAAATCAACCAACAATCTAAATAGTAGAAGACAGCGAAGGGGAGTGGTGGTGGTGGGGGCAAACAATGCAAAATATATCTTTTTGTCATGGTCTCTATGCTACTATTATTAAAGTATATTTTTTAATACCTTTAAGTCTAGTTTTCTTTGATATTTCTCTGTGACAAAATTACGTTTCATTAGACACATTTTTATTAGACAGAGATTAATTTAGCATATGTAAAAATCGTCCTAGTTTTTCTTTCGAAGTAGCCCAAATTGCGACCAGTCGCAATTTTCAGTCTCCCAACAGCTTTCGAGATAGCCTAAAAGGTGCGAAAAATCAATTTATATATAATTATAGAACAAACAATTATTTTATTTCCGTAGTTTAGGTAAAAAGATATATTAGAGAAGAATGCTCATGGGTAAACAGACTACAGAATACATTACGGGCAAAGATCTAAAGCACCCTCCACATTCACGCCATGAACACCTGTGAAAAGCGTGAGCTGCGAATGTATCGTTCACGGGCTTCGCGCCTTTTCACGCCTTGTTCACCGTTCAGTGTCGCTATTTAGTGCCCGCGTCAAAGGGTTTACGAAACGTGAACCTCCCGTGAACGCAAGCGCATCCACACTCGCGCGTGAAATCAGTAACGCGCGAAACTCGTTTCTGTGAGGTTGTGCTTATTTGAATTTTTTTACGGAGGACGGTGCTTCAAAATGAGCGTCAGTTCGACGAACGAGCAGGAACTCTTGTTGATCGGATGTTATCATGCCGAACCCATTTTATGAGATGCTAAACACAAAGATCATAAAAATAAAATGAAAGTACATGACGCATGGATACAAATAAAGGAAAAATTAATATTAATTTATTTTATTTTATAGGATAGGGTTACAAACGAGCACACAGTCCACCTGATGGTCTGTGGATGCTGTGGCTCACAGACATCTACATCTATCCTCGATTACTAATCAAAATGCAGATGCGTTGTCACCCGTAAGGACTAGGATGGAATGTCTCGTTTCCAGTAAAAAGTGTCTCCGATTCTCTACACTCACCATACGAAACACAGCAGAATTAAGCTAAAATTTTACGTTGGTATTCTGTAAGAGCGTGGTCCTTCCTCGGTCGAGCCGACCCATTCGTGATACAACTATACTACTAATATAACTGCAGCATGGCTTTGTCACGGAAAACGTTGAAGTGACTGAAAAAAAGAAAGTATAATGTCCAGTTATAGATATTCTAAAAAAGGTGAAGGATTCTGAAAGGAAGTCTGGTGCAAACAGCGATAAAATTTACAAGCCCATTTGGATTGCCTTTGACGTGATCCATGATTTTATAGGAGAAAACGATAATTATAAAAGAAAAACTACAAATACGGTTTTTTTACCTTTTATATACACGTAATTGTCGTGAGCCAAAGCGCATAGCGTCATAGTGATATCAGTGCATATTTCAGCGTCCATTCTCGACGAGCGTGCGAACTAAACTGTGAACGATTGCGAATGTGGAAATTACGGCGTGAATTCACGCCGTGAATCACACAGGAATATGGAGCCCGTATAAGATAAAAAATTCTATCACAAACTACTAAGAGGATAGATTCGACATACGCGTAAACACGTAAAAGGTAAAGGAGCTTTAAAGTTTGTGTAAAGGACATTTCAAAACACAAACTAAATACGTAAGTTTTCTGGTGATGTTTTCCTCACGAACGTGCTAAATTCAAATTGAAACCTCAAATTGCAATTAAAATACTTTTTAACTAGTCAGACATCTAGGTTTCACCACGAAGTTATTTCCACCACTATATCTGACACGAGATAAGTCAACACGTAAAAACTCCCATAGTAGATTTAAGTGTCCTTGAGGCAATGGTACATGATTTTCTCCTGTGCCATGATGAAATCTCACGGCCTTCTACACTGCTCTCGTATTTTCTTAAATAAAATTCACAAAAACTGAAAAAAGCTTTTGCACGATTGTTAACCATAATATCTACCTAGTAATTAGACATCCAACGATACCAAGAACTATTCCATCAAATAGACTTAAAACTGTGTCACTGTGGGAACAGTGCACTTAATTATCAATTATTTACGGCAGTTATCATGATAACAAATGAAGTTGGTGAAATGAAAGCTATGCCGATATACACCCAATATATTCAACTTAAGAGGTTCTCTCATAAACGTCCCGATACCATCCACACCATCTGGATGCTTGGCGGTCCACCACTGTACGTTTCACAAGGAGATTTCTTCCGCGTACGATCTCTGTTACCTATATGTGTGGTTAACGCTCGCTGTAAATATAACAGAACGCGAGTAACCCAGGTTCGATCCCCGCCGGCACCAATGAAATTGTTAATTGCAATTTTAAGTGCTGATTTACCACGTGCTCGGCGGTGAAGGAAAAATTCGTGAGGAAACCTGCATGTCTGAGGAATAAGAAAAAAAAAATATTTCGAAGACATGTGAAGTTCGTCAACACGTATTTGGGCAGCGCAGCGGACACTTCCTTGCCCTAAACCCTCTCAGAAATGAGGGAGCTGTGGGACGTATATAGACTGTAACTTTACTTTTTTTACTTTACGACTTCTCTGTGGAATAGTTTACTACCGGCGGTTTTTCCAGACTGATACGACCTAGGGACCTTCAAGAAAAGAGCTTACTCCTTTCTAAAGGGCCGGCAACGCACCTGCAATTCCCTTGGTGTTGCGGTTGATCATAGGCAGCGGTAGTCACTTAACATCAGGAGAGCCCCATGCTCGTTTGCCTCCTCTTCTATAAAAACTAAATACAGTTTTTTTTATAGGAGAGGGGACAAACAAGCATATTGCTCACCTGATGTTAAGTGACTACCGCCGCCAAAAAAAGAAGTTTAAAAAGGAGTAGGCTCTTTTCTTGAAGGTCCCTAAGTCGTATCGGTGCAGAAAAATCTCTAGTGGTAGTCGATTCCACAAGGAAATTGTGTGAGGAAGAAAACTTCTTTTAAATCACACGGTGGTGGACCGCCAGTTATCCAGATGGTATGGATGATATCGTTTTGTCGTTTTGTCGCAATGTGCGTTGGTGAAGTTGTGCCCCGTGGTAGATGCGATAAAATATGCAAAGAGATGCAACATCTCTTCGCAGTGTCAGTGATTCGAACTGATCTGCGTTGGATGCGATCAAATGGAAGGAGCTGGCACTGGGGAGCCCCGGCCCAGAGATGGGAACAGTATTCCATGTGCGGCCGAACCTGCGCCTTGTAAAGTTGCAGGCGGTGAGCCGGCATGAAATACTGTCTCGTTCTGCTGAGCATGCCAAGCTTTTTAGTGGCCAATTTGGCCTTCTCTTCAAAGTGACCATGAAACTGCACGTCACTCGATATGTTGACGCTGAGGATTCTAATACTGGCTGAGGCAACAAGGGGAGTGCCTTGAAACTGAGGAGATACAACGCAGAGGTTTTTTTGCGGTAAGCGCGCAAACTCGTGTCTTCTGGGGATTGAACTGGACTAGATTTAGAAGCCCCCAGTCCGAGATTTTGTTCAACAAAGTTTCGACTTCAGACACAAGTTTCTCCCGGTACTCTGTGACGTTTTCCCGAGAAATATTGGCACGGCCGGTGTATAAAGCATCACCAGAGCTGTCGTCTGCATAGCAGTGAGTGTTTTCGGTTTGCAACACGTCATTGATATGCAGAAAAAACAGCGTTGGTGATAGCACCAGCGTAAATGGGCTTGTAATCGGAGCTTGCACCGTCTACTACGACTTTGATACTCCGATCAGCAAGAAAACTGGTGATCCGATTGCACAATATCTCGGGACATATAGGAAGGAAGCTTTCTTTCTTTCTTTCAACGCCTCCCCCTTGGACTTTACTGCCTCCGCCCATTTATGAGTTACGTAACCCAGAAGGTCACCAGCCGAGCGACCACGAAGGAAACCGTACTGGTTATCACTAATCAGCTGGTGATCTTCAAGGTACCGCATGAGCTGGCTGTTAATAATGGATTCCATTATTTTAGAAAACAAAGAAGGTCATGGTTATATATACTATAGTTGGACGGATCAGAGCGGTTACCTTTTTTAGGGTTCGGGTGCACGAGGGCTGTCTTCCATGATTTCGGGACTACGCCGAAGGAATAGGAGTACCGGAAAAGACGCGTTAAAACCGGTGCCAACTCCGGAGCACACTTCTTCAGTACAATAGGAAGGACCCATCCGGTCCACTCGACTTGTTGACGTCTAGGGAGAGGAGTGCTCTGCGCACTGAGCGTTGGGTAAACAGAACATCCTGCATGGAGCACTCACACCGCGGTATGGTCGGCGGTGTGTTCCCCCCGTCATCAAGAGTCGAGTTGTTGCGGCATGGGCCAGTGAGTCGTCCTCCCTGTGCAGAGATGGGAGAGATAGCTGAGAGAAGTTCCCTTGGACAGCCTTGGCGGGAGACGAGAATGCACGTGGTCTCGAAGGAAGACGAATTATTTTCTCGCCAATTCTGTCGATGTGCTCTGACTTTGCCTTAACAATAGCACTTTTGAAGGACCTGGAGGCAGAATTGTACTTCTTTTTAAGGACGCTGGTATTTGCATACCGAGATGTCGATGGCAGCGAGCCCAGGCCTGGTGGCACTACTGCTTATGGCGTAGTAGAATTTTATAGGAGCGACCAAACCAAGGCTGGCTTCTGCCTCCGTTAGGATTAGGTTACAGATGATGGAATAAAAAGTTCCATTCCCTGTAGCACCACATCAGCGACAGAATAAGCAACAACGCTGGGATCATCCGGCGTGAAGCAAGCCCCCAAGGGTAGGATGCAAAAAAAAGATCGCATCCCATCCCAGTCTACTGACCTATAATTCAAAACACGGCGGCAACCTGCAGTACGCAACCACGATGAGTGCGTGAGTGGCACCGTACTCTGGATCAGACAAGCTCTGAGGAGACAAGAGGGTCATCGACGAAGACTTGATATCCGTCCGGATGAGGGGTCAGCCTTCTGCTTACCTCTCATCCGGACGGATAACGGTCCAACAGGGAAGGTACATGATCTTTCTAGTACCAGTTACTCGACTCCACCGAGTCAGTAATTCATTCTTGGGGCGATGTTTACGTTTTTACAACAAATTCCCAGAAAATATACAAAATTTGTCATACGCAAAGTTAATTTTTTTAATTAAACTAAGTTTGTATAAAAAGGGTTATTATAATATTAAGGAATTTATGGGTGATAATAATCCCTGGGAAGAGTGATCACTACCAAGCTGTTTCTAATTTGTCTTGTGTTGTCAATAGTAAACATGATTTTAAACTATTATTTGAAAAAAAAAATAGTTCCGCTGGGTTTCTTGCTGATTCTTCCCATGACAGAGGTTTTTTTGCGAACCAGTGGTAAATGAAACAATTGACTTTCAATAAGTATTGTTTATAATCTACATTGATTAAAAAAAAGACATGTGGCACTCGGGGACTGCTGCGGTAAAGCTATTGCATAGCATTTTGTATCAACTTATGCAATTATAATTATTTATCTATTTTATTTATGCAGTATTTCTTTTTCTTTGATATTAATTCAAGTTACTTAGGTTAATCCAATCAAATTCAACCAGATTTAACCGAACCCGCGTTATAACGAACTCACTATTTGTGAAAAATACTGTATCACCGGACCGCGTCGCAAAAAACTCAGGTTCGCGCAGTACATACGTCAGGGCGGCCGTACGGCAACTATATTAACAAGACGCTCAACTACTCAGTTCCAAGCTCCACGGCAAGATTTGTCACTTATTATTTATTGTCCAATTAATTGTCTTTAAATTCAAATGGCACGCTCTATTATAATCAATAAACGATAATCGCGTATAGTGAATTTCGAGGTAAATTATTATATGTAAACGTTTTTGAATCGTCGTAATGAAACATATTTCCTAAAGAAAATATCTTCACAATTAATTTGATGTAAAATAACATTAGAAGTAACGTATAAAAACAGAAAAATTATCAAATTTTTGATCGAGTTCCTAACCAGTACACAAGCAAAAATGGCGAAATATCATTTTCAGATTTTTTTCTATATAGTTATTTGTTACAGAGTACACAGATAAAATTCACTCTCACAGATGACAAATTTCAAACACCACAATCTCTAATTTTTTACTCTGCTATCTTCAGCGCTGTACACGAACGGAACGATGTCGTTGAGAGCCGTGGTAGCTCACATGGTTAGCGCTCGTTATAGGTATCACAGTACGGGAGCAACCCGGGTTCGATCCCCACTGGCACCAATGAAATTGTTGCGTGCTGATTTAGCTATCAGTTGGAAAGTCTGTTTTTCTGGGCCGTTTTGTTTTGTTACACTGACATCTTGCAAGTCACCTAGGGACCTAGGAGGTTGTCGGTTGCTTGTTTTTTATTTTTCTTTAAAATTTTCGTCGGTAAAATAACATATTTATAAAAGTAAAAAAAAGTAAAGTTACAGCCTATATACGTCCCACTGCTGGGCACAGGCCTCCTCTAATTTCTGAGAGGGTTTTAAGGCAAGGAAATGTCCGCCACGCTGCCTCAATGCGTGTTGACGAACTTCACATTTCTTCGAAATATATATTTTTTAATTTCTCAGACATACGCTACCAGCATGCGACGACGCGGCCCGCGCCTTGCCGCCACTTGCGTTTGCCGCGATTTGTCTTGTCACAGAGTGGCGAAATCACAGTAATATAGGTATTTTATAAACAGCACCTGTCTAATATTATGAAATATGTAGATAAAACTTAAAACTTACCTTGATAAATGTATACCCTTTTGTTTGTAATATTTTTTTAGACCTCTCTTCAATCGTTTCTGCTTATTCCCCATGTTTTACAAACTAAACTTAAACATTAATAAAACTGTACAATTAATATAACTATAAAACAAGAATTAGAAAAAACCTACTCCACTATTAACAAAATTAAATTTTTGCAGTAATATTTTACGATTTTATTTCGTAGTGCTGAGCTCTCGCAACGCAGCGTACGTCCACCTAGCAACACGATGCGCCCCGCACTGAATTCGTGGACGAATGCGGGGGTGATATAGACGCAGTATTTAATCGGGACGCATTTTTAATTTATTATCATAAAAATAATACATATTTCTAAAAAGTAACCAAACCAAATTATTTTATTTTGTATTGCAAAGCAGTAGATATTTTTTTTATATTCCTTTGATAAACAATGAAGGAGTAAAGTGGTTTCATCTCAACGATTTGGAGGTGATTTGGGTATTTTTTTATTTATTATGTGACACCGATAGAAAAATTATGGCTAAACCAAATTACGTATCAGATCATGTAGATTACTAGCTATTTTTTCATATGTAATTTCTCTGTAAGTGTCGACGAAAAGTTGGTTCATCTGCACGCTTTTTTCAAGCTTTTTGCGAGAGAGCAGCCTTAATAAATGCACTTTGTTCATTCATATTCAAAATTTCAAAACTCTTCGACAAAGACAACAAAGACTGAGGAAAAGAAACGACGTTAGACCATCGTTAGACAATGCACGGCCTTCAAGCCACACCTCCGTGCCCGTCGGAGAGCGTGAGGTTTTTTTCGTTACGAAATTTCTGGATTTTCCCACACTCAAGGCCCGCGATAGAAGCTATGCAATAGCTTAAAAAGTTTCTGTTTCTGTTTCTTCCACATCTGGGATCCGCGTAGGTGAGTTAACCAGTTGTGTCAGACTATATACCATAGCAAAGTCATAAACAGATCTACCCGCATGATCGGTTAAACGAGAACCAAGCCGTTCAGCGTGGTGGGCGTTAAAATATCCAAGTATCAGGAATCTGTTGTAGCATGGAGTCTGTAGCCATCTGGACGTGGTCGATGAGTCGCTCTGTTTCGGCATTACCGAGATGGGACCTATAGAGGCACCCGTAGACGCGGGTTCGGTCGTTGCCGTCTACGCGCAGCCATAAGATGGACAGGTCCGTACCTTCAAGGCTGCCGAGGCGTCGGAAACAGATGTCCTCTCTGACATACACGCAAACTCCAGCCCGGGGCACAAAATAGTGTTCTAATTTGTATCCCGGGTAGGAGAGATACGAAGCATCAGAAGGAGAGGTCACGTGTGTCTCGGTTAGAAAGAGCAAGGCCAGCTTCACCGTTTCCAGATGGTAATGGACGGCGTTAAGGTTTGAATGGAGTTTCCTGATGTTGCAGATACTCAAGGATAGCGTGGCAGGGGTCGCCTTTGACTTATTGCTCCGTTTGCCTCGAGCAGGTTTAGTCTCGAGCGAAATTTTGTCTACCTTCTTAAGAATACGCAGGGCAGCCTGAACACTCACGCTCAGGAGTGGAGTAGCTTGGTCGTGGATGCTCAGCGAGAGATTCTCCGGGGGTATTGGTACCCTCCTGGGGTAGTCTTGCGTTTAATTCTGTTTACATGTTGATGGGGAGAGGATTGAGCCTCCAGCTACCTGCACTCACCAGACGAAGTACAGAAGCAAAGCTTCTACTTCACGCCAGTCTTCTGTGAGGTCGTGGTACCACCCCAGTTTGAGCTGGCCCATGCGTGCAACAGCAAAGGCTGCCGCGTGCCTCTGCCACTGTTAAAAACAAAACACTCTTGTGTTTTTTTGTACACAGTAATAAATATCACAGTAACCTTATTCATTTCGCCAATGTGGTAATTGAAGTAATCATCCCGATAATGGCCACCGGTCTGGTTATTTAAGTTTTGATTCTAACGAATAAGTATTCAGTAGCCTCTATTATATAATTTTATCAGTGACAATACTATTATAATCTATACAAAATATTTACGACCTTATTTCTTGCGTGCCGACTTGTCATTCAAAATCGGTTACAGAAACACAAGATTTGGTATCCTTTTCTATCTTGCATTTTTGCCTTAGAGAATTCTTTTCCCCCTTGCACACTAGGTCCATCTATGCGCCAGTATATTCTAAGTCTGTGTTCGGGACAGATTATTGTTCTGAGGGACAGATAAAGACACAGAGTACATCTTAGTATACACATAAGCAATCCATAGAGTGCACGTATCGCTCATTGCCCATTAAGCTAAGTAAAAACAGATCTGTGGGCACGGCAGTGTCACCGCCAAGTCGAGCAAAAAGCGGCACGGCCGTATCATACTTTTCTCGAAGCATTTCAGGCCATTTTTGACCCCTATAACTTCGTTGTAGATAGAACTAGAAATCTGAATTTTCAGAAACTAAGCAAGCATTGTATAGACACGGTATATTTCAAATTTCATTCAATTTGAACCTATAGTTTAGGAATTATAATTAGTCAAAGTTTCTTAATTTTGTCACTCACTGACTGACTGATCATCAAAACTCTAAGGCACTTCTGGCATACATAGAAGCTTCAAACTTAGAACACGATAAGTGCTTAGTCTATAAATCAAGGAAAAACTAAAATATTTTTTAATTTTTCTCCAGTTTTCTAGATACACTAACTGCATACTTAACTTTGTAATCTCATATAAATATATAGGATTACAAAGTTACATTTGCAGTGAATGAATTAGTGTATTATAATGGAATAAAAGGTGTAGATAGGCACTTTGTTGGTAATCAAGAAGTAGAAGGTACCGGTAGGAAAAAAGTAGGTCTACCTGCAAAAAGAAATGCGATGCCATCAAAAACAGAACTTGTAAAAAAAACAATGCTCGCAACTCAGTTCTTCTATCGTAAAAAGTGGTAAGATCCATGTAATACCAATTCGGTTAATTTATTCAGTCCCTACTTAAGAGTCTTTCTGTCTTAAGTTATTACGTAATTAGCTAACATAACGACATCTTATTGGGACCATATCAATATTAAAAATATTTTATGTTTTAAATAAATAGATTGACTTGGCAATCGCACTAAGCAATCAAATTTAATATAATATGTATTACCTGTGAGACATTGTGTTTTCATGTGACTTACGGAGGGTGTCCGTACCCGAAGTCAATGCCAGCAGGAGACTGACCAGAGACGATTTGGTGGTGCAACGCCACAGACGTCGTAAGGTCAGTCGCCGGCCACAGAGGCCGGCCCGTCAGTGGCTCCTACATCTGCAGGACCTGACTTTGGTGATCTGATGATGATGCTGCAGGAACAGGCCTACTGACAGGAGGAACAGGCCCGTCGATTAGAAGGTCAGCAGGAGGAACAGGCCCGCCGATTGGAAGATTATCTGGAGAGCGGACAAGAGGAACAGGCCCGTCGGTTGGAAGAGCAGATACTCCTTATGAAGTACCTTCACGCTACCTTTGGGAAAGAGATACGGGAGGTGAAGGATAGGGTTGCTCACCATGACAACCGCCTGTCGGAAGCTGAAACCCGAATCAACCAAGTGAACAATCGGGTTGACAACGTGATGGCTGATGTGAAGAAAACGGTGGACGACCTCAACCTTGAGGATGGAATTACAGCTCCGGTAGTAGCTACAACACCTTCGCTATGTGGATTCAAAGTATCGCCGTTCGACGGGACTTCTTCCTGGTCGGCTTACAAAATCCAGTTCGAAGCTGTTATGAAGGCGAACCGCTCTCACACTAGGCCTGCGCGACCAGGCCTTAACTGTTCTAGAAGCTCTCGGTAAGGAAGTGACTTATGAGCAGCTCCATGAGGTATTGGAGGCAAGATATGGCGACGCTCACCTGGAACACGTCTTTCGTGCGCAGCTTAATGATCACGTGCAACGCATCAATGAAAACCTGCGAAATGGGCTCATGAGGTGGAGAAGCTGGTGCGAAAATCATACCGGTCTGTACCTGCGCTCATTGAAGGGAACCTGGTGCAGACATTCATCGATGGTATCCGAGACCTTGAAGTTATAGCATAAATTAATATAGGATTAATTTGGTAACAGCCACCGGTCAGCGTATACCCATCCGTGGAGAGAAAGAGATGGAGTTGAAGCTAGGCAACATGATCTACATGCATAATGTCATCGGGGCTGATATAATGGACGACTGCATCCTGGGCCTAGACTTTATGAGGCCGAATTGTTGTGAGATTGACGTAAAGCAAGGTGTTTTGAAATGTGGACAAGGGGAACTTTTCGTTAAAGGGCGTTACCAGGGAACGTGTACAACCTTAGAAAGATTGTTCTTTCGCCGAGATCGGAAACGATTGTGCCGGCTAGTCTTCCTCGGAATCCCGGGCAAACTTATCGTTGTATACTCGTGGAACGGTTTGACAATAATATTCCATGGAAAGTGGCTCAAACCTTGGTCAGAACCACTAACATCTCAGGAGTACGTGTGCTGAACGGAACAGATTATGGTGAAAGGCACACTGGCTGGTACTTGTGAGGAAGTGGATTGGTTGCGTCGGTGCCAATATCCATCGACTGGGACCCCCAGCAAGGATGCACAAACGAGAGTGACCACACTTTTAGAAGACTACGGCAGCGTTCTCTCCCCGAACGAAATGGTCAAGGCGAAGAAGTTGTTACTCAAGTATGTCGATGTATTCTCATCAAACGATGCTGACATAGGAAAGACTGGCTTAGTTCAACACAAAATAAACAGAGGAGGAGAATTGCCTATCCATCAGCGGCCAAGAAGATTGCCGGTATCACGTGAAAAGGAAGTGGAAACCATGATTGAGGAAATGGTGAAGGATGGTGTTATTAAACCTTCATCTAGTCCATGGTGTTCACCCGTGGTGCTGGTAAAGAAGATGGACGGCAGCATGAGGTTTTGTGATGACTACTGCCGTCTGAACGACGTTACAAAGAAGGACAGCTATCCCTTGCCAAGAATTGATGACACGCTTGACATGCTTACAGGAGTAAAGTGGTTCTGCACGCTGGATCTAAAAAGTTGCTACTGGCAAGTTGAAATGACCCTTGAAAGGTTGATGGAACTTGTACTTACCGGGCTGATTGGCTATGCCTGTCTGGTCTACATACTTGAATGACATCATCATCGTAAGCCGTACGGTTGAGGAACACTTTAAAAACCTGGAACGCGTGCTCATGAAGATTCAGAGTGCCAACCTCAAGTTGAGTCCGAAGAAATGTTCACTATTCAAACGGCAAGTTAACTTTTTGGGGTATGTAGTATAGGAAGAAGGTGTCCACACGGATCCAGAGAAAATCGCCGCTGTCAAGGATTGGCCGGTTGCAAAAGATTAAACGCAGATTAGAGCATTTTTAGGTTTGTACTCCTATTATCAGCGATTTGTGAAGAACTTTGCAGATATAGCCAAACCTCTGCACAAGCTAACCAAGGAGAAGCGACATTTCTGCTGCGATGAAAGTTTCTATATCGCATTCCAGGAGCTCAATGACCGTCTTTGCAAAACACCTATTTTGGGGTAACCTGATGCAGGCAATGAATTTATAGTTGACACAGACGTAAGCGATACAGTGCTCGGCGGTGTGTGTCACCACGGAACGGTGATCGAGAGGTTGTGATGGCGCACTTCAGCAAGTCATTGTTAAAACCGGAAAGGAACTATTGTGTCACAAGACGCGAATTGCTAGCTGTGGTAAAGTCGTTGTAACATTTTAGCAAATATCTTCTGGGGCGGAAATTTCACTTACGAGCTGACCATGCTGCACTAAAATGGCTATTGCTGTTCAAAAATCCAGAAGGACAAGTTGCGAGGTGGATTGAACTACTGCAAGGATACGACTTTGTAATCGAGTATCGAAGCGGGAAATCTCATGGCAATGCAGATGCATTGTCAAGAAGACCTTGTCCCGAAGATTGCAAGCATTGTACCAGGCCAGAGGATAAGGAAGTGGTATCTGTAAGGATGCTCAGGACAGACCACCTCAGCAACGAGTGGAAGGACAGTTTACAACATGCACAGCAGGAAGATCCGGACATCAAGCCGATTCTGGAATGGATGAAGGCCAGTGCACCCATGCCAAAGTGGAGCGACGTCTCAGCGATGAGTTCGATCACTAAAAGCTATTGGGCCCAATGGGACAACTTGCTGCTTCAGAATAGAGTTTTGTGCCATAAATGGTAAAATGGTCGGGGAGATAACTGTCATTTGCAAATGGTTGTCCCTAAAGCTAAAGTATCAGATGTTCTACAGCTGTACCATAATTATTGTTCAGGAGGCCATCTGGGAAGTAAACGAACTCTACTGAAGGTCCGAGAACGGTTTTACTAGGTCCACTGTCAAAACGATGTCGAGGACTGGTTTCGCAAATGTACAAGTTGTGCGGCTGTAAAGGGACCTCAGACTCGTAGTGGAGGTGCATTGAAGTTGTACAATGTTGATGCACCATGGCAGAGAATAGCCATTGACGTGGCGGTGCGGTGCCGTTGCCGGAAAGTGAGAGTGGTAACAAGTATTTCATGGTTGTGATGGATTACTTCACTAAGTGCCCAGAAATCTTCGCCATTCCAAATCAAGAAGCTTCAACAGTTGCAGATAAACTAGTTCATGAATTCTTATGTCGTTTTGGAGTACTTTTAGAGATTCACAGCGATCAAGGAAGGAATTCTGAGTCTCAAATATTCCAGGAAACTTGCCGAGTTATGGGTACTCACAAAACAAGAACGGCTTCTTACCAACCGCAATCTGATGGAATGGTGGAACGATTTAATCAGGCATTGGAGAGGTACCTAGCAAAAGTTGTAGACAATCGGCAACGAGATTAGGACAAGCACATACAACCGTTTTTGTTGTCATATCGAAGCGCTGTTCATGAAAGTATATCAGTGACTTCAGCTTTCGCAAACTTTGGAAGAGAATTACGGATACCTGCAGACCTAATCACCAGGATACCAACTGATACCCCACGTGGTATAACCGATTATGCAAATGACTTGCGGAACAAAAGGAATGACATTTATGAGCACGTCAGACAATCGGACCAGCAAATATCCGAAAAGATGAAAACCCGGTATGACCACAAAATGAACAACAAAGGGTTCGACGAAGGTTCACTAGTGTGGTTGCACAATCCAGTCCGCAGCAAAGAGAAATCTCCCAAGCTTCAAGCTAAATGGGACAGCCCGTACCGGATTATGACCAGGATCAACGACGTAACCTACCGGGTACAGAAAGGCGCAAGAGGTACTCCTAAGATCGTCCATGTGAATCGATTGGCGCGTTATTATGGGGCTGATAATGCTCGGGACGAGCATGTCTTAGGAGGGGGCAGTGATGCGCGCCTAAGTTGATGTCTGGTACCTGGCACTAGCGCCATTTTGTGTCGGGGAACAGAGCGAGGAGAGCTTTCTAGAAAATGCCATGCTGGAACTTTCCACCTCCAGTGCCATCTAGTATCGAATATAAGAACTCAGCTTTCTGGGAAAACTCCACACTCGATCTTTCTCCACCTAGTCGGTCAGGACCGGTTTTTGCTGGAATATTCTAGATGTTTCGGTGGAAAAGGCCTATTTGTGGCCGTTGAAAGCCGCGATCGGGCCAGTATTGAATTGGCGATACAAGCGAAGCTTCAGAGCGAAATAAAGTGAACTAAAGTGATCAGTGTGATTAATTGTTAGTGTCTTATAAGTGTTAATTGGTGTTCGGTAATTAAAGTGTTAATTTTGGTAATTCAATCGGCAGTTTTTAATTGTCACGAACCCTAAGCTCGTAACAGTAATTTTTCTCAACATTTTACTATGAAAGATGCAAATATTTTTATACGTACTTATTACTAAATAGTAAGAGGTGAAATAAAGTGCAGAAATAAAACTTTAAATTGTTTGATTATTTTTCTTTTAGATGGGAAATTCAGAAATAACCCTTTTTCTTTTTTCACTCACATATAGTTCGGTCATATTATAATAATTTCGAATAAAGGTACTTTCAAATTATAGGAAATTTATCTAGGAATCCAATAATAAATAATATGTTTGGAATTTAAGAACAATGAGGCCGTAAAACTAATAAAAAGAACATTGGTCTCACCGCGCGAAGTTATCTCACAATGACCTATTAAATTACGACAACATTGCGCTTACCCGATCATCAGGTGAAGAGTTATAGAGGTAAGTGCATAGACTTGGAATATACTGGTGTACTCGCGTATAGACGACCTGACAGCCCGAAAACATGTGAGCAATTTTGATTTGTCATGGTGTGTGTTAGCTAGGGATGTACATTTTACTAACAAGGACTATCGAAAAATGATTGTTAAAAAAGCAATAAAAAAAACTAGTTAATGAACAAAACTGAATAAGAAGTTATTCAATATTCAAGATTATCATATAAAAAATAATTGAAATATATTCATATAGCATGTTCCCGAGAAGACAAACTCTTCTTATTGTGTGGGCAAGTTTATCGATTAATTATAAACATTCAAGATAAATATCGACATTAATTTTGATATAATTGAGTAAATCCCTAGCGTACATGTAAAATATTTTGTATACAATTATATTTTCCAAATTCATGCAAATTATCAACAACGTGACTTTTTTCTTTGCAAAATTAACAAAATATTTGAAAATGATATATATTTTAAACAGCATATTATATAAATTTAAACCAAACGTAGACGCGTCCTATCGTTATTGACGATGTCTTGAGAATTTACCTGATAAATATGCAATTATCAGGATTATTACTGTTATTAATATCACAGTCACTCACAGAACAAGTAACCATTTTGGAAAACAATTACTTACTGATAATAATAGCTATTATACTCTAAAAATTAACAAAAATATCTAGGAGCTCATTTCTTGCGTGCCGACTTGTGCTGACCTGTCATTCAAAAACGGTTACAAATTCATGAGATTTGCTATCCTTTTCTATTTTGCTATTTTTCCATAAGGATTTCTCTTCTCACTTGCACACTATGTTCGTCTATTACTATCCTAAGTCTATGGGACCTAAATCTATGTATGTTACTAGTACACATATTATACTACACTGAATCAGGGTCCCTAATACCCCTATTACACTACCCTGAATCAGGGTCCCGACGCCCTTAATAAAGGTGGTGTAATAAGAGTGACGGAGGAAGGGTCCATAATTAGGGCGGCAAAGTGCACCCGGTTAGCACTGCAGACCGTACAGTGTAATAACACTAAGGGCAGTTAGGGTACTTATTCGATGTGCGACTAGAGATGAAAACGTTACGTCAATTCTTTCAAACATCCATATATCGTTCATAAAAATGGTTCTTCATGAGCGACGATTTATGAACGATGTTTTCGCTTGCCGTCAAAGTCGATTAACCAAGTATTCGAAGATATAAAATTCTGTATGTTACAAGTTGCGAACGATGGTTATCACGAATTTTATGTCGCTGAAAAATAAATAAGTAGGTATTCAAAAAATATGTCAAAGTTAGATAAAGTCTAAATTTTTAAAGTTAGAAGGTTTATTTAGCGGATATAACACAATCCCGAGAATTTTCATTACGAATCAACAAACAGCCGAATGGTCTTTCAGCCGAAAATAAATATATTTTGAACTTCATGAATGCAATTGTCTTCAATCGGTAATTTCATTTTCGATGTAAAATTGTATTTATTTTTCTTTTGATAATTAATTACCATAAGTTAGCAACATTGAAAATGGATTGACATTGTTTTATTCAGTTTTTTATTAATAATTATATTGTTTGAGCTTTAACTTAATCAACAAATTAATTAACAACAAAATTAGCTATATAGCAGTCTTCACAAAACAACATCAGTCCAGTTATAAGATAAAGGTATCATAAAATTCTAAAAAACAAATCATTTTGGTAGTAGCTAATACTGTTTGAAGCACAAAGCGTGCGAACACAAATACGCGCACATAAAGCTAGAAATCTTAAAGTGACAAATAATTTCTGCCTAGCACTTACACTCTGTCTTAAAACCGTATTTTGTTTTTGATATAAGGAACTAAACTCAATAGCTCCTCAAACTCCCCTTCCACAATTCTCAGATTTTACCTAAGTTTTAAATATTCTTTTTTTATTATATATATATATATACATATATATATATATATATATATATATATATATATATATATATATATATATATATATATATACTTTTTTCACTTGCTCATCCCTATGATTGAGTAAGGCCGTAAAATCAGTGTAGCGTAATTATTGACGACCCTGATTAGGGGCCACGCTCACCCTTAATTCAGGGCTCTGATTTAGGGTAGTGTAATAGGGTCATAAGCCCTTCATAAGGGTGGTGTAATAAGAGTAAGGCTACTTACTCTTCCCTAGTAAAAGGGTCCCTAATTAGGGCGTTAAAGTGGACCCGGTATGCGGTGTCCTTACCATCGTGTAGTGTAATAGCATTAAGGGCAGTTAAGCTAGGTTCCCACTATGCCGGACCGGCAGATTTACCGGCTCGGTAAAACTGCCGAAAGAGCTGACAAAAGCGAAGAAGAAGAGCGAAAGAATGAAAGAAGAGCGGCTAAAGAATATATATGAAGCTGTTCACATTATGCCGAATCCACCAAAAATACTGACGTCGGCATTTTGGCCGAGCGTTTTGTCACTGCGAAGCGCCAGTGGAACACCCGGACCGGAGTAATGTGAACCAGTTTGCCCCGGATCTATGTGCCCCGCTCACCCCGCCCGTGCTCCCCTCACGTCATTTGGCTCGCATTTTCTGATAAAAGTAGACGTGTAGCATGGACATTCAAGCAGAAAATTTAATTACGCTTGTCCAAGAGAGACCTGTTTTGTGGGATAAGACCGAAGAAGTCTATAAAGACAAAAACTTAAAATTAGGAGCATGGCGTGAAGTATATTTAATACTGAAACTAAACTTCTACGAACTGGAAAAAAAAGAAAGAAAACAGTACGGTGAGTTTTTTAATTTTTTGTTGATAAAATGTAAATGCATACACAAATGTTATTTTATAGCTGCTGCTTGTCACGGAACGGAACCAATATCCAAAACAAAATAATTAATAAATGCTGTCCGTATAGCGTTGGCATTAGGGCCACCTCGACTCGACCCATTTCGATTCACGGGTCTCGTTTCTTGTTCTTGTCTATGTTCTATATTTTGGCAACTTTCAAAATTTATACAGTCTTGTTCTCTAACAAAATTATATAAGACTGTACAAGCTTTAAGTACTTGAATTGCTGTGACTACAATTAGATATATAGCTCAATGGAGTATTCGCCACTTATTCGCCAGAATACCAAAAGCACACTCAACATATCTTCTTGCTCGACTTAATCTATAGTTAAAAATGTTTTTATCAGTATTCAACTAGTATAAACGGTAATTCCTCGTGCAAGTTTACATGGAGTGGTCTAGGCTTTGGTACATAGAAAGTGCTGTCATTGATCTTTTGCCAAAATGTACTATCCTTTAATATAGTGGAATCGCATTCCTTGCCATATGAGCACACACTAACAAAAATGAATCGGTACTCTGAATCGACAACTGCCATTCATACAATCGAATAATATTCCTTGTAATTAAAAAACATAGAACCACTCTTGGCTGGTTTCAAAATTCTTTATGTTTGCCATCTAGTTTTAATACAGTGAGGAAAGTTGGCTTTTCTTTCGAATCCTAAAGCGATGTCCTCCCGTTCTCTCTCAGTATCAGGCACCTTAAGGAAATCAGTCTGTCTTTAGGTTTCCCCAAATGACGTGGTTCATTTCTTTTATTATTTTAGTTATTGTCGAAACGCCTACTCTGTATGAGTCATTGATATATTAAAAGGGGAAGATAGGTCACTAAATCAAAGCGCCCGGTCCTACATAACTACGGGATTGCCCGTACTTGGCTCGTTTGTAAGAGCGAGAAAACATGCGTGAGAGACACGATACGCACGTGATGCCCGATTTCGCGATGACGCGATTTCGCTCGCACAACTACGACGTTTCCTATTTCTGTCCTTGTCTATCGTTAAATATAATTTTGCGTTTAAGATAACAGATGTGTAAGTTTTGGTGCTTGTAGTCGTGCGCCGAGCCCAGGTTTAGTGATTGCGATATTAGCGTGTAACATATCTTCCCTTTTAATATATCAATGGTATGAGTAATGTATTTCTTTGAATAAACATCCTGAAGCTAAATATCTGAAAAAAAAAGGTATCTTTTGTTACTACATTATAACTTTATACGTCACCAATAAACAAACTCTATTCTATTCTATTATAATATTTTTATTGATTTCAGGAAAACTGGTTTCAACTAAATGGAATAACATACGAGATGCATGGCTTAAGACAGTAAAAAAAAAAGATGAGTCTAAATCTGGATCTTCAGCCAAAAAGATATGAAATTATTTATATCACAAGCAATTAATGTTTTTGAAAAAAGTCTCCGAACATCAACCACCTCATGAGTACTTATCACGCGATGTGTATTGGTACTGTTTAAAAATATCGATTCATTATGCATATATATTTTATTCACTTGCCCATCCTTATGACTGAGTAAGGGCGTAAAATCAGTGTACTGTAATAACTGACGACCCTAATTAGGGGCTACGCCCACCCTTCATTCAGTGCCCTGATTTATAGTAGTGTATGAGGGGCACTGACCTCTATATATACAGCGTACTTTTACATATAGAGGTCAGTGATTTGGGGCATTTTCCATAAACTTAGGAACGCCAGTATATATTGTGGTATATATTCTACGTCGTAGAAACGTCACAAACTTGTAGAAGGCGTATCTGTCTACGTAGGAAGGTCTATAGGTTAATCTATGGGTGCGTTTGGCAGAAAAAACCGCTAGCAAGCGCTTGTAAGTAAAATGGCGAAATTAAACAGTTTTCGGCCAGGACACGTTTGCTAACTTCAGTAGCCCTGACACAATCCGCCATTTTGCTTATTTAATTTGCTTGTTTTGAAGTAGAGTTTATAAGTTGTTTTGTGCAATATTAGTTTTAAGTAATATGATGACATGAATAAATATACATGTTATTAAAAATTCATGATTGGTAAGTTTTTGATATGAATACTTTACAAACATATATTTAAATTAGGTTAAGTTCCCCGGTTATAACTAACTTCGTGTCCTAGAGGAAAATAGCTACTTACGATTTGACAGCGCTTACCACTTACGATCGCCATTTTGCTTACAAGCGCTTGCTAGCGCTTTTTTCTGCCAAACGCACCCATTGTCTTTGGTTATTCCTGGTTGATTTGAGTTTGACAGCTCTTCTGTCAAATTGTAGTTATAAAATTGTTGAAAATTGTCAATTAAAAATGAACAGCTGTCGACGTTTTTAGATTATTCTTAATTAATAAGTGGTGTTTTCAGGATTTAGCTACTACGCTTCTTAAATACATTTTTCTAAATGATTGTGAATTTGTTAGTTTTTAAATTTAACGAACAATAGTGTGTTCTCTGGTCAAGTATGTCGCTTCCTCCTCTTGTTTGCAATACACCACCACCACCTGATCAGTGCGAAGATGACAAAGACACTGATGATTTTGATGTTAACTACAATTGTAAGTTAATGCCTGTTCTGGATTACCTCGCTATATTGACATATTTAACGCCAAAATTAATAGTAAATCTTGGTATAATCATTTTGAGTTTGACTTGTCGTTTAAAATATATAATAATAATAATAATAATAATAATATGTAATAAATAAATAAGTTATTTATTAAAAACCAATGAATTTAAACATAATGTGTTGCATCAAAATCTTTTAACCAATCCATTTTATCTAGCATCTTGCAATATAATTTATTATTACTTTACAGTATCACAAGACGAGGATGAAGAGAGCAATGGATATGATTATCAGACATATACTAATTATAATTTGTATGAACCCTCAAAATCAGAATCAATGCAAGAAAGAAACTGGTCTCCAATTATTAGCAATACTATTGAAAGTATTACAAATGAAAACTTTACTGAAAAAAATGAACAAAGTAGCCATATGCCACAAATAATAGATGATTTAAGTGACAAATTGACCATTGATGATGTGGCTGTTGAAGATTTAAATTTACAAATAAATCAAGATCAATTGAATACACTTAACATAGATACAGAAAAGAGTGACACGGATAATTGTGAAAATGGTTCCCTGTCCAAAAAAATTGCAACACCAACTGATAATAAAATAAGTGTCGAGTCTGATATTACTGTGCAAGATGACAGTACTTTTAGATCAAACACCCCTGAGGACATTTCTTCCGCATTAGTAACTGAACATATTGATTCTCAACCTCATAACGATGAAGCTGAAGTTTATTGTGATGATCTCAATTCCAATTTAGAATCAAAAAACACTGGCACAGAAGCAGATCAGTCTTTTGTTGAACTTGAAACAAAAAAGGAGTTGAAAGATTTAGAAGGCAGTACAGAGACTGAAGATGACTTTGGTGATTTTGATGACTTTCAATTTGTTGGCGATAACAATAATATAACAACAGTAATACATAATTTTGAAGATCCGTGGGATAATGAAACACCACAAACCGGTGATTTTGGTGCCTTTAAAGCCAATTTTGATGATAATATTAATAGTTCATATGAAGCTGATACAGAAACAAAAAATATTGAAAGTAATACTATTTTAGAAAATAAGAACAATAATGATGACAATGTTGAAGATGATTTTGGAGACTTTGATGATTTCAAATCATGTGTTGAACAAAGTGAGGCAAAAGATCCAGTTCCACTGTCAAAAGAACAAGTTACCATATTAGATTTACATTCACCAGATAATGAAAGTCAAATTTTAGAAAGTATTAACAACATATTTATTTCTATTTTTGAGGAAGAAATATCAGAAGCACAGTCTGAATTTATAGAAAATTTAGAGTCGGCACTTAATGAGAAATGGAGCCATTTAGTAGATACAGATGTAAGACAACCTTATATGGTCAATTGGAATAATTCATTAGGCCAGAAAAATCTCTTAAAAGCTCTTTGTATTGATTCAAGAAACATTGTAAGATTTTTCTTTATTTAAATGGATACATAAATTTTTTGGTTCATTGAAATTTTTATTATATGTATTGTTTATTTTCAGCTATTTGGGCCCAAATGGAATTACAATATGCCTAAGTATGCAGTAAATCTAAATACTGCTCCTCTACAACCACAAAAACAGGCATCTTTATCACATTCTGAAGTTTTAAATTCTGATAAGTCTACACTTAAAGAGACTGACACTTGGACGGATCCTTTTGCATCTAATGGACAAGAATGTAAGTTTTTACACAAATATTATGCAAATGAAAGTGCTGAACAAGGCTCATGGGCTGCCAGTGTTCTGCATTCAAAATTTTACATTTTAATAATTCACATTAGTATGCTAGAATTTGAAAATAATTGCACTGATGTCAATGATATTTAAAAGATATAGATATGTTTTTTTAAATGGACATTCAAATATATATGTGTGTGCCAAAAGTGTCTAATAATATTGTGACATATTGCTAAATTTAAATATGTCACAAATATGACAAGTGAAGAAAATCATGAAGTTTCATTTCCTAATCATTTATTAGGCCATACCCGCAAAGATATATTAAGTAATAAATAAAAAGAGACCACTAGGCAATGTAAGACTTAGGATCGTCCCCCTTGTTAAACTTTTTACTTTCTTCTATCACTTAAAAATGCTTTATCCCCAAGACCATAGATAGGCTCCTTAAGCAATGTGGGGCCCATAGGCAGTTAGTTGCCTTCCTTGCCATTAGGTTAAACTTGCCCTATCTACTCATTAGATTTTGACATCTTAAAATAATATACATTTCTAGAGTTATTTCTAAAATATTCATTCTGTCTGTAATGTGTTAATTGGTTGTAAGTTTTGATAAATATGTTGTAATCTATCTCTTGATTACTAAAATTGATTGAATAGAAATGATTTCAAACAATTATATCAGGGGTTCAATGTATTCTCGGTATGGGTATGTTAGAAAAAAGATAAAATTAAGAGATATTTTTTATTTTTCAATATAGTCTCCCATGACATAAATACATTCACTTGTTTGTGAAAAATGCTTTTCTACACTCACCGGCACGGAAACTTGGCCAAGCGGTTATCTCGCGATAGCAAAAGCTTTAAGTGTTTCTGATGAATGTTTGTTATGCAAGTATGTCAAAAAATGTTTACCCTCAAGTTCAAGAGGGTAATTCATTATGTTTAAGTGCACCATGACGAATTCTTTAATTTTTAGTTGAATCGGGTCATTTGAGCGACTAAGTCCACATTTTAAATTTGTGTGTTGTGAAAAGTTTACTGTAAGGTTATTCAATTATTGTGATCTTGTGTCTTAATTAAATAACTAAAGGTGCTTTAAAGCCAATAAAAATGCCATTAACACCAGCACAAGTTGCACAAGCAGTAGCATTAATTGACCAAGGGCTGACACAGCGTGAAGTTGCAATTGTGCTTAACGTACCACGGTCCTCAACGCAGTATTCACTGAAACGATACCAGGAGACAGGCCGCTACACCCGCAGGCCAGGCAGTGGGGGCGTAAGGTGCACATCGGCCCGGGACGATCGTTTTATTGTTATGGAGATTTTGAGAAACCGCTACCTGACCGCTGTTGAGATACGCCAGCGGCTCCAAATCGCAAGAGGCGTTAATGTTAGTGAGCGTACGGTGAGAAGACGAATGGAGGAAGTGAATTTAAAAGCTCGTAGACCAGCACGAGGTCCAGAACTTCTCAGACAGCACCGAGTAGCCCGACTTCAGTTCGCAAGAGAACATGTCAATTGGACCCACGAGCAATGGGCTAGAGTGTTGTTCACAGATGAGTGTCGAATAGCTTTACGTGCTCCAGACGGTCGAGAACGAGTGTGGAGAAAAAGAGGAGAGAGGTTTCTACCCATTACCACCACCCAAACTGTGAGTTTCCATGGAGGCTCAATAATGGTATGGGGAGGTGTAAGTTCCGACGCACGTACAGAGTTGGTCATCGTCGATAATCGGCTTACAGCTACTCGATACATCGAGGAAGTTCTTCAGGAGCACGTAATGCCTTATTCGGGATTCATTGGACACGACCAATTCCTCCTCATGCACGATAATGCACGCCCGCACGTCGCACATTGTGTAGAGGAATATCTGGAAGAGGTTGGAATACAAAAATTACAGTGGCCAGCTCGTAGCCCGGACTTAAATCCAATTGAGCATGTATGGGGTATGCTCAAAAGAAAGATAAAGTCCAGCTCCAAACCGCCACAAACTCTAAATGAGCTCCGAAATGCAGCGCTGGCCGCTTGGGACAGCATACCGCAAGTTGATGTCGGAAACATCATTCAAAGCATGCCAGATCGAATGCAAGCGGTTATCAGGGCTAGAGGAGGAAACACCCGATATTAAAACTGATAGACAATAAAGAAATAGACTTAATTTTTAACTTTGTAGTGTTTTTAAAGTGACAATGGAAAGATGTTAATTTTAGTGAAAACATGTTATCTTGAAAAGAAAAATTTCGGTGAAGTAAACATTAAATTTCTATATTCTAAAACCATTAGAGACACTTATTGAATGCATCTACCCTTAATTTACTGTTAAAAAAACGTTTCAGTGCAAATAATCAGCAAATTCACGAGTGGCCAAGTTTCCGTGCCGGTGAGTTCCCTTGAAATGACATTCTTGGTCTTGTTTACAGCGGTTTTGATCTCATTATCATCAGCAAATCACTTTCCCCGAAGGTCTTTTTTAAACATAAAAAAGACCTTCAGGGAATGAATAAAAAGTAGTCACTAGAAGGTAGATCTGGGCTGTATGATGGGTATCCTCAGACCTGTAGTCTCGTACAGCAGCCTTTGAGAGCTTTGTCATGTGAACCGGTGCATTATCTTAAAGAAGCAGCACCCTCTTGGTCAGCTTTCCTCTTTTTTTCTTTTATTGCTTCTCTCAAATGGCGTAAAGTGGCCAAATTATGTCTGCGTTAATGGTTTTTTGTGTACTCGATCTATAGTATTACTTTGGAATCTCAAAACACTGACCCGATTTTACTGGCCGATGGAGTGATTTTGAACATCTGGGGTCTGATTACTTTTTATGCCATTACATAGACTCCTGTTTACTCTTAAGGTCATAGTGGTGAGCCCACATTTCATCTCCTGTTACTATCCTATCAAAAACACTTATTGGGTCATCACCACACGGCTCTAAAAACTCCCTACGACAGTCAAACTGCACCTGCTTTTGAAGCGCAGTGAGCATTCGCGGCACCCATCTTGCATTGACTTGTGAGGTTGAGGCAATCATGCAATAAGGTGTGTATGGTACTAACGAATGAAGTTGGTACTGTAGTCATTCTGCTAACATCTTAATTCTTACTAGTGCACTAACATACAAGTTTTTCAATAATTTTCACATTTTCTTCTATAGCCGCTGTGCCCACCCAGGTGGGGTCATCTTCGATCGTTCCCTGCCTCTTTTAAATTCACTTCACCACTTCTGTATGGTTGACATTGCAGGAGCAGAGTCTTGGTAAACGGCCACCATTTGTTCATGGATGTTGTTTGAGTTTTTCCTTGTTTAGTGAGGAATTTATCACTGCACTGTGTTCGTTTTTTTTCAACATTGTCAAGTCAGTCATTCCTGCCATCTATGACTGAAGGTTACATAAGAAGTAATGAAGTTATCAAGACAAAATTTTATATTTATACTCTCAGGTAGTGCCGTTAGCTAATGAATTTTTTAATTACCCACATTATTTGCAAATTACCCTAATACCGAGAATACATAGAAAAATAACACTAGCTAACTAAACCGAGAATACATAGAAAAATAATACTACTAACAAAATAATACTAGCTAGTATTCTGTTCTGTGTAACATATCTACAGTTTCAAACAACATCAATTGAAATAATTTTCTAACAAAACAATTTAATTGTAAGTAAAGTATGAACATAAAAATGTCTCTTCACATATTCATTTATTTGGCTACAGCTTAATTGTAATAAAAATGTCAACATTTTAGAGTTTGTAGACAAGGAAAAAAAGCTTGCTTTCTAATAACAAAGTATAAAATACCAGTATTTTAGCATTCGTTTGTAACATATTCTATAAAATATGAGGTGTAATCAAAAAGTAAGGTGGCTTTTCAAATTTAGTGGGCTACGTCCATTCGACCTTCGATTTTTTTTTGTTATGTTGGTGCACTTGTCTTGAACTTCTGTAAAAGTTTCAAGTATATAGCATTTTTTGTTTGTTTGTGAGAGGCATTAAGCTTAGAAGAGTTTTGTGTGCTCAGCGATATTCTATTGTCGAAAAACTTGGATCACGGAGTTTGCATTAAATGTTGTGTAAAAAATGGAATCAAGTGCTCTAAAACTCTTGAAATGTTAGCAGTGGCATATGGTGAGTCTACTTTAAGTAAAAAAAAATGTTTACAAGTGGTATAAACTCTTCCAAGGAGGCCGAGAAGACACCAATGACGAACCTCGCTCTGAACACCCCAGTACGACATCAACTGATGAGAATGTTGTAGAAGTGAAGAAAATAGTGTTGAGGAATCGTCGAATTACCATAAGAGTAGTTGCTGATGATTAGTTTAGTATACGACGGGCTGTTGCGCAACTTCATGTCCAAACGCGTATTTTGGGTGTGAGCAGGAATAATGTGATTATTCGAGCCATGAAATCTCGCTGAAGAAGTTCATCAGTCCTTTGATGTTGCAAGCAACTTCGGGGAGCGATCTCCGGACATGTCAGCAACATGTGAGCCACCGTTTCTTCCTCCTACATACATGCCCTGTACAGGGGGCTAACTGGAACACCTATGGTAAATAAATGTTTGTTAAAGGAGCCATGTCCTGTAGTAGTTCTTACTATCCTGATCTGTGGCTTGTTCAGTCTCATTAGAACCTTGGTTAGACGACTGTTTATTTCAGGCAGGGCCTCCCTAGCTTATCTACATTCTACTAGAGTTTTCCAATGTTGAGTGTGTAGATTACTGAAGTTTCTATGTACCAGTAAACAAATGTAACCAAAGGGGATTGGATTATTGGTTCCGGCCCTATAGTGGCCAGAGCCGATCCCCTTCTGGCCAGTTTGTCTGCTGCATCGTTGCCTCTAGATCCACTGTGTCCCTTGATCCATTGCAGAGTCACATTGTTGTGCTTACATACCTCATTCAGTCGTTGATGGCACTCGCATATCAGTCCCGAGTTCGTCACATTGCAACTCAGAGCTTGTAGTACCGGCATACTGTCGGTCAGTATTCTGATGGAGAAGTCTTTCACCTTCCTAGCATCTATTGCTATGGCCGCTTGCATGATACCCATGAATTCACAGTGGATGCAGAGGCAATGATGCCTCTGGATCCACTGTATCCCCCAATCCATTGCAGAGTCACATTATTGTGCTTACCTCATTAAGTAATTTAACAGTGGTAGAGCCACGCGGCAGCTTTGCTGTTGCACGTATGGGCCGGCTCAAACCGGGGTGGTACCACGACCTCACAGAATACCGGCGTGAAGTGGAAGCTCTGCTTCCGCGTTTCGTTTGGTGAGTGAAGGTAGCCGGAGGCCCAAATCCCCCCCCCCCCAATCAACATGGTAGCGTAATTAAATAATGATAGACTACCCCAGGAGGGTACCAGCACCCCTGGAGAATTCTTCGCTGAGCATCCACGACCATGTTTCTCCACTTCTGAGCGTGGGTGCTCAGGCTGCCCCGCGTATTCGGGGGGGAGGGATTCCGCTCAAGACTACAACTGCTCGGGGTAAACGGAGCAACAAGACCAAGGTGACCCCTGCTACGCTGTCCGTGAATTTCTGCTATATCAGGGGACTTCACTCTAACCTAAACGCCGTCCACTACCATCTCTAGACGGCGAGGCCGGCTCTGCTCTTTCTGACCGAGACGCAGGTGTCCTCTCCGGCTGATGTCTCGTATCTCTCCTACCCGGGGTAAAAACTGAAACACTCCTTTGTGCCTCGGGCTGGAGTTTGCGTTTACGTCAGAGAGGACATCTGTTCTCGACGCCTCGGCACACTTGAAGGTTCGGACCTGTCGCGACCTGAAGCGACGACCATCCGCGCGTCTACGGGTGCTTCTATAGGTCCCATAGCGGTAATGCCGAAACAGACCGACTCTTCGACCACGTCCAAATGGCTACAGATTTGTTGCTACAGCAGATCCCCTCCGCAGAGATCGTGATCCTCGGCGACTTTAACGCCGATCACGCCGAATGGCTTGGTTCACGTTTATCCGATCATGCGAGGAGATCTGTTCATGATTTTGCCTTGGCATATGGTCTGACACAACTGGTTACTTCGCCTACGCGGATTCCAGATGTGGAGAATCATGCACCTTCCCTGTTGGACCTTCTGCTGACCTCTCACCCGGACGGATATCAGATTTCCGTCGAAGCCCCTTTAGGCCCCTCGGACCATTGTCTTGTCCGGAGTGTGGTGCCACTCACGCTGAAATCGCAGTTGCATTCTGCAGGCTGCCGCCGTGTTTGGCACTATAGGTCAGCCGATTGGGATGGGATGCGGTCTTTCTTTGCATCCTACCCCTTGGGGGCGGGTTTGCTTCTCGCCGGACGATCCTAACGTTGTTGCGGATTCTGTCGCTGATGTGGTACATCATGGTATGAAACTTTTTATTCCTTCCTCTGTGGTGCCCATTGGAGGCAAATCTCAGCCATGGTTTGGTCGCTCCTGTAAAATAGCATCATGCTATAATATCCTGTAAAATAATATCATGCAATATATAATATGCAGGAGTGCTACCGAGCCTGGGCTGACGCATCAGCGTCCCGGGATGTAAACACCAGCGCTATAAAAAGGAAGCATGATTCCGCCTCTAGGTCCTTCAAAAGAGTCATTGCCAAGGCAAAGTCAGAGCACATAGGCAGAATTGGCGAGAAATTAGTTCGCCTTCCTTCTGGAACCCGTGCGTTCTGGTCTCTCGCCAAGGCTGTCCAGGGCAATTTCTGTCAGCCATCTCTTCCATCTCTGCACAGGGAGGACGACTCACTGGCCCATACCGCAAAGGAGAAAGCCGATTTCTAGGCTCTTTCTTTGCGTCCAACTCGACTCTCGATGACGGGGGGAGTACGCCGCCGACCATCCCGCGGTGTGAGTGCTCCATGCCGGAAGTGCAGTTCACACAGCGCTTGGTTCGCAAAGCACTCCTCTCCCTGGACATCCACAAGTCGAGTGGACCTGACGGAATCCCCCCAATTGTGCTGAGGACGTGTGCTCCAGAGTTGGCACCGGTTTTAACGCGTCTTTTCCGGTACTCCTACTCCCTAGGCGTAGTCCCAAAATCATGGAAGACGGCTTTCGTCCACCCGATTCCTAAAAAAGGCGACCGCTCAGACCCGTCCAACTACCGGCCTATCGCCATCACCTCCTTGTTCTCCAAAACAATGGAGTCCATTGTAAACTGCCAGCTCATGAGGTACCTTGAGGATCACCAGCTGATTAGTGACCGCCAATACGGTTTTCGCCGTGGTCGGTCAGCTGGTGATCTTCTGGTCTACCTAACTCATAGATGGGCGGAGGCAGTAGAGTCCAAGGGTGAGGCATTGGCCGTTAGTTTGGACATTGCGAAGGCCTTCGATCGGGTTTGGCACAAAGCGCTTCTTTCGAAGCTCCTTTCCTATGGGCTTCCCGAGAAATTGTGCGATTGGATCACCAGCTTTCTTGCAGATCGGAGCATCAAGGTCGTAGTAGGCGGTGCAAGCTCCGATTGCAAGCCTATTAATGCTGGTGTTCCACAAGGCTGCGTGCTATCGCCAACGCTGTTTCTTCTGCATATCAATAATATGTTGCAAACCCGTAACATTCATTGCTATGCAGATGACAGCACTGGTGATGCTCTTTACACCGGCCGAGCCAATATTTCTCGGGAAAACGTCTCCGTGTGCCGGGACAAACTTGTGTCTGAAGTCGAGTCTTTGATGAACAGAGTCTCTGATTGGGGGTGACTAAATCTAGTCCAGTTTAACCCCCAGAAGACACAAGTTTGCGCGTTAACCGCTAAAAAAAACCCCTTTGTCGTATCTCCTCAGTTTCAAGCCACTCCCCTTGTTGCCTCAGCCAGTATCGGAATCCTCGGTGTTGACATATCGAGTGACGTGCAGTTTCGTGGTCACTTGGAAGAGAAGGCCAAATTGGCCTCTAAAAAGCTTGGCGTGCTGTAGTGTTATGCTTATACATACTTACATATCATTTTACACTATTTTAAATTTATTTTTCCATTCTGTTTTTGATGTTCTGCATTCGCCTCAAAACTTGATATTTTGCATCACCTTTATTTCTATAGGATCCTGTAATATTTTTAATTCATAAGAATACAATAACAAATCATTTTCACTTCGTATTTTTCATGCTATCAGCACTTTTTAAATCGGTGTCAATGGAGTCTACCTTTTTCGGTCTTTTATTTAGTTCTCCGTAACTCAGCAATTTCGGGTTTCGTGCGCGCTGTTGCGCTACTTTTTTTTCCTATATAAATAATATCTCATTTTTCACTTAAATCTTGCCGTTTCTGTATTACGAGCCTAAAACCAAAATTTGACATGTTTTGCTTCTAAAAAAACAGGTTTTGCGTTTAGTTGAGAATTCTCACCCTGAAGATATTCTGACTTCTCCAATTCCGATCGAGGATGACTTGTCTCAAATTGGTTCTACTTTGACTTACCTGGACTGTAAAATTGAAAAATTTTTACAAGGTGAAACCAAATACTTACGATTAATAGAAACTTTTATTAATCATGTTTTTTACAGATTGGAGCGAATAGATACTGACTTATATCCAGACTTTAAAACTATTTTCGATACTTTGAAGATGAAATTTGACGCTATTACTAAACAATTCGAATCCTTGACTCCACCTCCAACTGAAAATGACTCTCCATCACTTGACCCTCCTGTAGACCCGACTGTCATGGAACCTCCTCTTGTTTCTCAAACATCTGTTAAGATCCATACCCCGTATCCTTCACCACTACCTCAATCTTTTTCTCCAACTAACGTCTTCAAAGATCTGAAAAGACACACCTTCAATGGTAAAAGCTGTCCAAGATCCTTTCTTCAAAAACTTGAAGAATACTGCTTAGCTCGTGGCTTACCCAAAGACTTGTTGATTTCTCAAGCGTTTGAAATTTTCACCGACAATGCTCTTCATTGGTTCAGATTTAAATATAATCAGAATCCAAACTTAACTTGGAACGAACTTTCCTCTTTATTAATCAAAGACTTTGGTGGTTTTGATTATGATTATAAACTTCTAGAAGCGATTAGGAACCAGCACCTATCATAGGCATAGCCTGTGCATACTTCGTTGCAGTATCTTTTATTTTTTTTTTTAATAATATTGTAAATCACCATCTTCATTACAACCCATCATCACCTTCATACCTTTTTTTTTATAAAAGATACTGTAAAACTTCAAATTTTTAAATAATTTATTTTATTTTGGTTGTTTTCGTTCTAGTTAAGTTAGGTTCTTAGTTTTTTTATTGTCGCTTCACGACATTTGGCGCCCGACGTAAAAGTTCTTCTTTTCTTCACCTTAGCTACGCCTTATCCATTTCCTTTTGATTGAATTGCTTTCTCTTTCGTTCTTAACTCTTTGTTTACTCATCCTTATCATATCTTCCAAATTCTAAAACAAAACTTCATCTAGTTTTTCAACTTATTTGGATTTTATTTAGACCTACATATAACACTTCACTTACATTCATCACTTTAATATGTTTACTCTAGATAACTTAAAGAGGTACAATCTTCCAAATTCTGAAACAAAACTTCATCTAGTTTTTCAACTTATTTGGATTATATTTAGACCTACATATAACACCTCACCTACATTCATCACTTTAATATGTTTATTCTAGATAACTTAAAGAGGTACAATCTTCCAAATTCTAAAATAAAACTTCATCTAGTTTTTCAACTTATCGGGATTATATTTAGGCCTACATATAACACTTCACTTACATTCATCACTTTAATATTTTTATTCTAGAAAGAGGTACTATCTTCCAAATTCTAAAACAAAACTTCATCTAGTTTTTCAACTTATCTGGATTATATTTAGACCTACATATAACACTTCACTTACATTAATCACTTTAATATTTTTATTTCTTAAACTTAACTTTGCACTTAATTACAACAATGAGAAGGGTTATTAAGTACAAATTTCGTAACAAGGCCGAACTCGAATACGAAGTGAAGATTAGATGTGAGGAACCGGCTAATACTGTTTTGCATGACACTACATTTGTATATATGTTTGTATATTTGTATATAAGTTTGTATATATGTATAAATATCAATTTCAGACACATCTCGTTAGTGATGTTGCTGACCTCTGGCTTTGAGCCCTACCGCTCTGGCCGTTCTTAATCTTTACTTAAGTGATAGCGACTAAAGCTTGCTTAAGATTAATTTCTTTAACTTTATCTTCACTCAGGAGCGGATGACAACTCCTTAAATAAGCCTGGATGTCCTTTCAAAATGTTTTTTTTTCCACGCAGGAGCGGATGACAACTCCTTAAATAAGCCTGATTGTCCTTTCGAAAACACACTTTTAGAGTGGTAGTCATTGAATGTGAACTCCACCCTTACCTGAATGCAGATGATGAATGTAAGAGATAGTATATCTGATTTTGCCTGGTGATGTCTGTTACTGCAAAGCTGTGTTTTCATGGTTTATTTTATGGTGTACATGTCAAAATTTTTGCTGAGTCAAAAATTTTCCAGGGTCGGGGGGAAAATGTAGTGTTATGCTTATACATACTTACATATCATTTTACACTATTTTAAATTTATTTTTCCATTCTGTTTTTGATGTTCTGCATTCGCCTCAAAACTTGATATTTTGCATCACCTTTATTTCTATAGGATCCTGTAATATTTTTAATTCATAAGAATACAATAACAAATCATTTTCACTTCGTATTTTTCATGCTATCAGCACTTTTTAAATCGGTGTCAATGGAGTCTACCTTTTTCGGTCTTTTATTTAGTTCTCCGTAACTCAGCAATTTCGGGTTTCGTGCGCGCTGTTGCGCTACTTTTTTTTCCTATATAAATAATATCTCATTTTTCACTTAAATCTTGCCGTTTCTGTATTACGAGCCTAAAACCAAAATTTGACATGTTTTGACATCGTTGTTTATCAGGTTGTCATGGCAATTTTTATTCAAATATCGTTACCGGCCTGATGTTTTTACTTCAAAATACTCCTTTCTTCTTGGCCATTTACAAGAATTTGCTTTTAATTTAAATAATTTCAAATTTAATGAGAATAATATTACGTTCTTATGTGAGATCCGTCAAAAAGCAAAAATAAGCCGAACTGAATCGGCGAATGGGGAGTCTGACTTGAGCTTTGATACTTGAAGCATCTCCTAAAGGCCTTTTCTGCACTGCCTCGGGATCCTGCAAGCCTCTGCCCGCTCCTTAAGTCGTCGCCTAGCCACGCCTACGCCTCCGCCTACTAGTGCGCTGTGTTTACTTACTTCAAACGCTGCGTGCCTTCTCCTGACGTTGCGTGGACCTACTTCAGACGCTGCGTGTTTATTCCGGACGCTTTGTGGGTCTACTCCGGAAGTTGTGTTTGCCTACTCCAAGCGCCGCGTGTACCTACTTTAAACGCTGCGTGCCTACTCCAGACGTTTCGTGGACCTACTCCCGACGCTGCGTACCGGCTCAAGACGCTGTGTGGGCCTACTCCAAGCGCTGCGTGTACCTTCTCCAGACGCTGCGTGTGTTTTCTCCAGATTCTACGTGTTCCTAGAGCAGGAGCTGTGCACCTATCATAGGCATAGCCTGTGCATACTTCGTTGCAGTATCTTTTATTTTTTTTTTTAATAATATTGTAAATCACCATCTTCATTACAACCCATCATCACCTTCATACCTTTTTTTTTATAAAAGATACTGTAAAACTTCAAATTTTTAAATAATTTATTTTATTTTGGTTGTTTTCGTTCTAGTTAAGTTAGGTTCTTAGTTTTTTTATTGTCGCTTCACGACAGTGCTCAGCAGAGCGGGACAGTATTTCATGCCGGCACAACGCTTGCAATTTCACAAGGCGCAGGTTCGGCCGTACATGAAATACTGTTCCCATCTCTGGGCTGGGGCTCCCCAGTACCAGCTCCTTCCACTTGCCCGCATCCAGCGCAGAGCGGCTCGAATCGTCGACGACCGAATGCTTTCCGATCGGCTCGATTCACTGGCACTGCGAAGAGATGTTGCATCTCTTTGCATTTTATTTCGCATATACCATGGAGAGTGCTCTGAGGAATTGTTTGGATTAATCCCAGCCGCCAAATTTCGTGAACGCACTACGCGGCAAACGTCCCGATACCATCCACACCATCTGGATGCTTGGCAGTCCACTACAGTACGTTTCAAAAGGAGTTTTCTTCCGCGTACAACCTCTCTCTGGAATAGTTTACCACCGGCGATTTTTCCGTACCGATACGACTTGGGGACCTTCAAGAAAAGAGCTTACTCCTTTCTAAAGGGCCGGCAACGCACCTGCAATTCCCCTGGTGTTGCGGTTGATCATGGGCGGCGGTAGTCACTTAACATCAGGTGAGCCGCATGCTCGTTTGCCCCCTCTTCTATAAAAAAAAATTAAATCATTGATGGCATTCATATATTAGTCCCGAGTTCACCACATTACAATTGAGAGCTTCTAGTACCACCATACTGTCGGTCAGTATTCTGATGGAGAAGTCTTTTACCTTCCTAGCATCTATTGCTATGGCCGCTTGAATGATACCCGTACATTCCGCCTGAATAACTGTGTTATGGGTACCCAGAGGTGTACATATGTGGATATTAAGGTTTTCAAAGAAAGTTCCAGATCCAGATCCTTCATTTGTTTTAGAACCATTTGTGAAAACTCTAAGCTCTATTAGGTTTAATCCCTCTGGCTGGTCTGTTTCATTTAATTGTATCTAATACTTCATATTGAATACAAATTGTTTTGGGATCTTATCGTACTTGGCTTGTAAGGTAGAAATTTTTGAGTAAATTCTATCAATTATACCTGTATGAGGGAAGAGTAGATACTCTTACTCAAAAGATTTGGGGTCTTGAGTCTAATGGCAGCTAAAGTTGCTTCTTGTTGTGGAATGAAGATGAAGCGGGGTTAGCTCCAGTATTACTTTACCCCCCCCACTGTAGGAGTGCCGGGAATATGCCGTCAGGTCCTGCCGCCTTATAGACGAGGAAACTATGAATGGCCCAATGGATTTTATCCATCGTCACCACTCTATGTGCAAAATTCGAGTCTTCTTCTGTTGGTGTCAGTGCATCATCATCATTGCTGATTATATCGGCATTTCATTTGGTTTGTGACAAGATTGTGATTTGCGTTTTTGTGTCAGCGAAGTTTGCACCCAAATTGCTAAATTTTGACTCAAAGAACCGTCCCATGAGCCTCGCTGAAGAGCTGTTGAATGACGTCACGACGACCAAGATTTACTCAAAAGTGTCATAATAGGTGATGAAACATGACTATAAAGTTAAGACGTCGAAACTAAGGCTCAATCGTCCCAGTGGAAGCAGTCGGACGAGACAAGAATGAAAAAGTCACTGTCAAGGCGTTGCTCACTGTTTTCTTTGACTATCATGGCATAGTGCATCAGAATTTCTTACCACAAGGTCATACAGTTAATAAGGAATATTACCTTGAGATTATGTGCCGTTTGCGTGAAGCGATACGAAAAAAACGCCTGGAATTACGAAAAAATCTAGTTGTAGTGTTAGTTAGTAGTAGTTTTTTGGCCAAGAACAACACCGTAATCATGCCAAATCCACAGTATTCACCGGATTCAGCCCCCTCTGACTTTTTCCCTGTTCCCGAAACTCAAGAAATCCATGAAAGGACGGCGTTTTGCAACAATTGAAGTCATAAATACCGCATCGCTGGATGAGCTAAAAGTGCTTATTAGAAGTGCTTTGAGGATTGGAAAAAGCGTTGGCACAAGTGTATTGTATCTGAGGGGGTTTACTTTGAAGGTGTCAAAATAAATATTGATGAATAAATAAATATTTTTGATCAAAAAGTCACTTTACTGTTTGATCACACCTCATATTTTTTACTACTTATTAATTAAGCTTTCTGTAAAATGTTTATTCATCACTGTAAAATTTTTTTGCATGTCTTGCACATGGACTAACATCATTCACTTGTACATTTTTGCTTAACCCAATAACCTTCCCTAAAGTCACATATGCTGAAGCCCTCTTACTAGATCTTGAAAATCTAATGGCTACTTTAGATCAAATGGCTCACAAACATTCCACACTCAAAATATCAGAATTATTATCACAGGGTAAGTCCGGTACTTATGTAATAATAATATTGTAAGATTACAACCTATTATAAATATAAATAAAACAATAATATATGCCTATATATAAGTTAAAGTTATTTTTATTTTCATAAAAAATTGCTTATTTATATATTGTACAAAGAGTTTAAAAATATATCAAAACGTTTACTATTACAGCCTATTAAAGTCCATTACTGAACAAAGGCCTCCCTCGTAGATTGGCTCATAGGAAGGATATTTGCCATAGTTGCCACGCTTTGCAAGCAGGTTGGCAATTGTGGTAGAGCCATACTGCGGCTATATTATGGTTGTAACTCAAATGGGTCGGCTCGACCGGAGTACGACCACACTCTCACAGAATAACAGCATAAAATAGCAGCTTAATGCGTTTCATACGGTGAGTGTTGAAAACTGGACTTTTTACTGAATATGAGGCATTTTTATTTCTGTTTTCAAGAGTGACGATGCATCTGCAAAGTGGATTGTCTGCTCGTTTGTCATCTTTATTCTATAAAATAAGTAGTTTTTATTTTTAGTTGTTATAAGGATATATAGTTCCTCATTTGTTTCCCTTGACAACCGAAAAAAGTTGGGGAAAGTTTCTTGAGTGGCAGTCTCGTACCGGTAGGCGAAGTGTAGGGCGACCCCCCACTAGATGAAGTGACGACCTGGTAAGACATGCAGGAAGTCGATGAATGCAGGTGGCTCAGGACCGTGTTTTATGGCATACCTTGGGGGAGGCCTATGTTCAGCAGTGGACTTGTGAAGGGCTGTAATGATGATGATGATGATGTATTTGTAATAGTTGAGCAATGCACCCATACAAAATCCAATATTTTATTTTGAAATAATATAAGAAATATATTTAAAAAAACTCTTTTTTCTTAGCTCTTTACAACATGGCCTTTCTTTCTATTATACTCGGTTCAACAAAAATAGGCACTACATGAAGTATTGCATATATTTAGATGTGGTTTTTTCCTAACAATAATGAAGGAACATGCTCTTTAGCTTTATATTTATCAATATCGATATTTTATTGAGAAAACAGATTATGTATTCATAATTATAGGTGGCTCACAAACATTCCACACTCAAAATATCATATCATAGACCCATTGTCTATATAATCACAAATCCAATATCACATTAGTCTCCTTGACTGCCTAGCAGTCTGGTGGTCGTAAACGCAGTTACTGATCATGAGGTCCTTGGTTCGAATACCAGGTCGGGCCAGAATCAGTTATTGAGTTTTTCTGTCTAAAAATGTCCAGTAGCAAGCCAGAGTCACCACAAAATTGGAAAGCACGTAAAACTTTGCTTGCCGCCGCACCTTAACCTACTGTCGCTGATATTGCAAGATAGTTGCAATGTTGTATTAGACGCAGCGGCTGAATATCGTTCAGGCCCCTCGTTAAACATGAAAAGGCGAAGCTGTTAATTGAACGGCAATTAAGCTAGTTGCCATGCCGGGCGCATAAAGTATACATGAATTTACGGACGGTGTCGGACAGAAACTTTTGAAATTTTATGAAAGTAGCTTTTTTTTTTAAATTCCGATAAATATTTTTATATTAAAGCCAACTACCTATGGTTTTAGTGACAACGGTGTTTACACTTACAACTTATATCATCATTCATCATTACAGCCCTTCACAAGTCCACTGCTGAACATAGGCCTCCCCCAAGTAATGCCACAAAGCACGGTCCTGAGCCACCTACATCCATCGACTTCCCGCATATCTTACCAGGTCGTCACTCCATCTAGTGGGGGGTCGCAATACACTACGCCTACCGGTACGAGGCTGCCACTCGAGACCTTTCTTCCCCATCGGTTATCGGTTCTTCGAACTATATGGCCGGCCCATTGCCACTTCAGCTTACGTTGGGCTATGTCGGTCACTCTGGTTTTACTGCGGATATCCTCATTTCTGAGTCTATCACGCGGAGAAACTCCGAGCATTGCCCTCTCCATAGCTCGCTGAGCGACCTTGAGCGTCCTCATACGGCCAGCAGTGAAGGACCACTCAGATCCGTAAGTCATCACTGGCAACACGCACTGGTTGTACAATCTAGTTTTTAGAGATTGAGGTATACCTGACGAGAAGATATGTCGTAATTTCCCGAACGCTGCCCAGCCGAGTTGAATCCGTCGATTGACCTCTCGGTCGAAGTTGGACTTACCTAGTCGGACTATTTGTCCCAGGTAAACGTACTCGTCAACAACTTCGAGCATAGTGCTCCCAACAACTACCGGCATAGGTGTGACATGGACATTGAACATGATCTTTGTTTTGTCCATGTTCATCTTAAGACCTATCCGTTGGGAGGCACTATTGAGGTCATTGAGCATAGTGCTTAAGTCCTCCAGCGATTCTGCCATAAGGACTATATCGTCGGCAAATCGCAGGTGAGTGATGTACTTGCCATTGATGTTAATACCGTATCCTTTCCAGTCCAGTTGCTTGAAAACGTCTTCCAGTGCAGCGGTGAAGAGTTTAGGGGATATAACGTCACCCTGTCTTACACCTCTCTGCAGTTGGATAGGTTTCGAGCTCTGGTTCTGTACTCGGATAGCCATCGTTGCCCTAGTGTACAAACACTTCAGCACTTCGATATACCGACAGTCAACTTGGCACCGCTGAAGGGACTGTAGCACTGCCCAAATTTCGACAGAATCAAAGGCTTTCTCATAGTCCACATACGCCAGGCAAAGTGGCAGATTGTACTCTTCAGTCTTTTGTACAATCTGCCGCAGGGTACGTATGTGGTCTATGGTACTGAAGCCTTTTCGGAAACCGGCTTGTTCGAGAGGCTGGAAGTCGTCGAGTCTGCGTGCGAGACGATTCGTAATGACTCTCGAAAACAGCACGTAGACGCGGCTCAGAAGGGAAATCGGTCTGTAGTTCTTCAAGAGAGCGTTGTCGCCTTTCTTAAAGAACAAGACCACCGCACTCCTGCTCCACGCCTCTGGAGTAGTGCCACCATGGAGGACGGAATTGAAGAGCTTCTGAAGGACTTCAAGTACCGGTGTTCCACCCGCTTTCAGAAGCTCCGCTGTAATTCCATCCTCGCCTGGGGCCATGCCGTTTTTAAGGTGCTGGAGAGCCATTCTTATCTCGCTTAGACTGACGTCCGGGATATCATCGGAATGGTGTCGGATAAGACTTGCTCTTGGATCGTTACTCACACTTGCGTGTGGCTCCAACGATGATGTGTACAGCTGCCCATAGAACCTCTCAATCTCACTTAAAATCTCAGGTGTCCCCGAAGCGATGCTGCCACACTCAGTCTTCAGCTTTGACAGTTGGCTCTTACTGGCAGACAGATCTCTGGCAAAGACTTTGGAGCCCTGGTTCCGCTCGATCGCTTCTTTAATACGAGCAGTATTAAAGTTGCGTAAATCTCGCCGCATGCATTTGGAGATCTGTCTGTTCAGTTGCCTGTATGCTGTCAAATCTGTTGACGATTGCAGCCTCATCTCCCGTCTAACAGCTGAGATTAAGAGTGTGAGAGGAGAGTTTTTGTGTTCTTCTGCGGCGGGTCTTGCAGAACTTGGCTCCGACCGCAAGAACAATTTCCACGAGCTTGTCATTCATATCGTCCACTGCATTGAAATCTTGTAGGCACTGAAAGTGGTTACGTAGCTCGAGTTGAAAAGTTTCGGGATTCTGGATTAGAGCACGAGGGGGACGGAGCGTTGACTTCATTAGACGAGACCTCTCCAACTTAACGTTTAGGCTCAGTGTTCCTCTAACCATTCGGTGATCGCTGCCAGTTTTCACCCTTGCGATCACTGAGACATCACTGAACATTTGGCGTCTGGTCGTCATAATGAAGTCAATCTCATTTTTTGTCAAACCGTCGGGGCTCGACCAGGTCCACTTCCTGTGGGGCCGCTTCTGGAAGAAAGAGTTCATCATAAAGAGTCCCTCTTTCTCCATAAAGTCGGCAAGCTGCTGGCCCCTTCGGTTCCGTTGCCCTACCTTGTATATATATACATGTGTATATGTATATACGACCTGGTGCTAAAAAGGCCAAAGTACGTTTTATTAAACAGTACAGTACTGTACAGTAGCACATATTTTATTTTATTAAACACTATGGAATTACAAATTACGAGTACATTGACCTCTTTTTACATAATATCTTTTGAAAGACTATCAATAAACGTACAAACAAATTTCGTATTTTTCAATAATAAAATCTCATTTCTTAAAAAAAAAAACGTAAGAAACTTTTGTAAGAAATATTTGTATAACAAAATATCCCTAGATTGTATATATATAATTTATATAGAAGTAAGGGTAACGAACGTGCAAAATACTAACTAAAACAATCTAGCTGATGGTAAGTAAATGCTGGGGCCCTGAGTCATCTCCTTCTTTTGCCGTTTAAAAAACAAAATGCAAAAGCGTTGTCACCCCTGAGGACTAACATCTTAAATACCTTATATAATACGAAAGAGTGAGAGCGTGATCTTTTCCTTATAGAGTCGACTTATTTGTGCAACAGCGCACGTTCGGCGTGTATTTATGTGTTTATGTTATATACGTGTGTATAATTAACGGTGTGATTATGTATCGAAAACTTATTTAGTATTGGTTAATTATTGTCCTTCTTAATAACATTTTTTGAATCAATCTTATGTGATATTATCATTACATTTGTATTTAAAATGAAATATGTTTCAGCATGCAGCAATGAAAATGAAAGTACTACGACTGAAAAGACATCTACTGATTTGGAAGTCTTTGAGAAAGTTATGTCAACGAAATTGGAGAAAGTCTATCCAACATCCCTAAATGTTCAAGCTTTACGCCAAATTAACTTACCAGATACTCACATTTTCACACCATCAGACTCTGAAACACCAAGATCTAAAACAATACATTATGACAGCGGTCCCCCCATTTTATTTCCGGAATCCAATGTAAGCAACAATAAGACTACTGCAACAGTATTAAATCCGCAGTCACTTTCTAATGACGTTGTAAATAAATTAGAAGATGATAATGAATATTGGGAATTTCAAGATTTTAAAAGTACAACTGAAAACATTAAATCGCCAACACAAGTTGAAAAATTGAACACAGAATTGGATAGAAATAATCTACAAAGTGTGAGTATGCCTTACCAACCACACTTATTACAACCTATTAAAGTTGAACCAATTACGCCAACTTTAAATTGGCCAGATCCTGGTGAAGTTAAAGAAACATTTAACGATTTCTCAGATTTTGTATCGAGCACGCCATGGGATGGAAACAAAAACAATATTACAGTTGCAGATATTCACGAAAACAAATCTGATGTAATAACTGTAGAATCAAATATAGTTAATAATTCTAATAAAATATCGACTTATGATGCCGTTAGTAATGAAACTTCTTTTAAAGTTAATAAGGAACTGATTTTTAATGCCGTTAATAATGATGACGATTTTGAATTATTTCAATCTGCGCCGCCACTGCTCCAAAGTAATAATGAAGCACCATGTACACCTTCAACAAGCAAAACAACGGACTTTGATACTGCATTTTCTGAATTAAGTAGATATAATAATACAATTGAGGTCAAAACAACAAAGTCCAGCGATATTTCAGCAAAAGATGTGTTACACTTTAAACCAGAGAGTTGTAACAGTACTGTTTTGAGTGTTCAAGATGGGTTTGTTACAAATTCACCAATTCATCCTGTGAAGACTCCAAATATTTTGCAACCTTTGCCTGCGTGCTCGAGCAATACAACTCGAAATCAAAACAATACAGTTCAGATCTTACAACCATTATCTTTAGAAAGCTATTCACAAATTAATTGGCCAAACCCGGGAATAGATTTGCAAGATCTTTCTCGATTCAATCCTGTAGAGACACTTCCATCTTTAAAAAGCGATTCGAGTACTAGTACTCAAAGCAAAACTAACTCGCCTGCTCATAACGAAAAGAGTTCTGTTCGTAAGGAAGTATTAGATGACGACATATGGGGCGAGTTTGTTTCGAGTAAACCTAAGCAACAAATACCAGCACCAAAAACACTGCCAGTTTTTGGTGACGAAGACGAATGGACAGAATTTGTATCAAGTCCAAGTGTGAAACCTCAAAATGGTTTAAATACAATTAGTCTAAATGTTCATACTAATTTGAGTATGCAAAAGTCTACTAAGCTAAACAAACTAAATACAAAAAGCAATCAGATATCTCTAGATATTCCAACGTTAAACTATATAACACCTAAATCAAATCGTAAGACATATAGTGACAAACATTTCCAAAATTTATAACATCGGCGGTCACTAACACATTCTACACATAAGTTATGTACTTAAAATAGAAATATAAGTATTATGTAAATAGGGTGATGGTCGTAGTTTTAATATTTATATCATAATGTAAAGTGAATAGAGGTAAATATCTTATAATATCAATTATTTGTAGAAAGATTTTATTGCTAATAACCCGGTATTTATTAAAAATACAAAATTTCAGATCATAATATCTTGACAGATAAAATGTCGTAGGTGCGGTATTTGTATATGAACGATTTGTACAAACAAATTTGATAGCTGATAGCGATGTTTTGTTATAAGATCATATTCAAATACTATAATCCCAAATATAAAATTTAATATTTTTTGCATTCATTCTCAGCTCACCTATTTGCATATTCGTCTAGTAATTAACGCACGATCAAAAGAAATAAAGATGAAAAGGTTAATTTTTCAACTAGTTCTTAAATAATTGGACAATTTCGATTAAAAAAAAATATTAAAATGAAATACCTACACAATAATTCATACAAACATGACTCCCAAAATAATTATTTCCTTGCTCCACAGAAAAACGACTAATATGTATAATGGTCGCCACACACGGTCGGTTCAACTGATCATTCCAACTGATCGGTTCAAACTTTAAACTGTCAATATTTTTTAAAATATTGGAGTTTCGATATATCGAAAATTCAATATTTAAAAAAAATATTAACGGTTTTAGTTTGAACGGATCAGTTGGAATGATCAGTTGAACTGACCGAGGTGTGGCGTCCATAATAATTATTGATATTTACTCAGTGGATATCTAGAAAGCAATATTTGTAACGTTTAGTTAATGGGTTTTGTAAAGTGATGTCTGTATATAATGCTAATAATGTATAAAATATGTAAAAATATGTAGCCTTAAACATCATCACATTGTAGAATATAATGTAAATTATTGTAATATATAGTATTACTTCACCCACGGTTACCAGCCCTTTTGCTTGTGCATTGATGATATGTTTTAACTACATACATAATTATTTATTTATTGATTTTAAAATATTTGAACTTATTTTGATGGAAACCAATAATGCCTATGCAAATTTGTATAGTAAGTAACTCACACTCACATAAGTGTGAGTGTGAGTTACTTACAAGTATTCAAATTGACAGTGCGACAAGAGAGTCCACTGTACCTATTGGTTCAATATTTCATTCCACATATTGACTAATATGTAGTTCTGAACTTAATGTTTTTACGTAAGCTCCGAACTATTGTTAGTTAGAGTAGCTGTATATTGATAGTATGTAAACTACTTGTCGAAGCCTCATTTCATATATTATACAGATTTTATGAAATTATACAAAGAAAACTAAGCAAGTTTTATTTGTTTTTTAATTATCAATATATTTTCCTGATGTCTGCTGGCTACGATCAATAGGCAAACAGCCTTTTTCGTGTTGTGATTTCATTGTAGGCTTATGCGTACACTACTAACTAACTTTTTTCATTTATTTTTTTATTTATAATGACTGCAGATCGTGCAATTTAAATAGCGACTTTACACGGATCGTCTTACACTTATTCGGAAGTGAGATCGTGCGCTTTGGATGGTTTGGCAGAGCTGGTCCGGCTATAAATCGAGTCCTCATCTAAAGGAGTGTGTTTGAGATTGCAAACTCGCACGAACCTTTCTCTCCGCTTTGTTTACAGTCACTATATCGTCGTCGCGCACTTTCGGCGTGTAGTTGTTCGCCGCAATTCTAACAACAAATCTTTCCAGTTTCGCTCTGATCCCAGCCAACTACAGTTGTATCTATACCTGTTGGCTTTTTCATTTTGGTAGTCTTTATATAGTGCGACGACATTATCACTCTAGGCATAATCATTAATATCGTAACATTCGTGAATTATTCCTTATACAATTTGTCAGAGGCATCCCATAAACATTTTTTTTTAATCGCACTTCATCAATCAAGTTCAAGAATCACTCCAATTAGGCGTGTGTAACTCTTTACGGAACCGACTCACTAATCCGAATCACTGAAGTGATTCAAAAATTGATTCAGTAACAACGTTTCAAATGCATCATTTGGATCTGAAACATTACTTTGATCTGTGATCATTTCGCGCAACGCGTCGCTCGCGAGGCGACTGAGCTTCGACCGAGAGTGGCGAGTGAGCCGGCGAAATAATTGCAATCAATACAAGTCAGAAAGAGATAAAAAATGAGAAGTGTGTACGTGTGTACTCAACTCGTACGGATTTTCGCTATAGTTATTCACGCACGTAAAAATGACCACTAAGGCGCTTACGTATCAAATACTGTACGGTAGTTTTTTTGTATGTAATGTTTGCATTAACATGTTACTTTTACGTTGATCCGGCACTTGTCAAATTATTTATGTTGCTTTACGCCTGTTTACGAAAACATGCTAAGTTCTGTTTAGGATTTCTTTGCGTAGTGATTATTGTGACTTACTTTCTTCTTTATCATCATAAATAATACGCCAGCTGGCCATAAATTAAGGACTAGCCGCCAGTCCTGTGCTTGGATAAAGTATGAAGGAGGACCGATTTTATATACAACCTTATTACGGTACACAATAAATAACAATAAAAATAACTATATAATATATAATAAAAATAACCTAAGCACTTATATCATTCAACGTTGTTGCCACATAATATTTCACTGAATCAGTCAGTAATAAACGCCCGCGACGCAACTTAATGTATTCGTAACATTCTGTATTTTACCTATATCTTTTGACTCGATGATCTCAATGAGCCAAATGAAACATATCAGTGTTTCGGAACATTTCAGTGATTGAGATGCAAATGTTCCAATCGCAAAAATGATACAATTTGCCCACCTCAAACTCCAATCAAATTTACAGCCCACCTGACAGAAAATGCACCTGTAGTTCACAGGGCCAGCCAACTAACTTCAAACAAAGCAGATACAGATGCGTTGTATCTCTGAGATATCACTTGAAAAGATTTAACGGCAAACGATTTATTTAATGATTATGATAAATTCACCCACAAGTTCAGCATATAATATTGAATATAAGTTTGATTTCATAGCAAATAATTATTACAATGCTTATTTTTAGACATCTCAAGCCTACATTTTTATGTAATAAATCAAATAAATACATGTACTGATGTTTTTATAGAATATTGGCCTTCATGGTTGTAGTATCTTTTTTAAAAAAGTCCCAAAGTAGGTACACACTGGCATTACTTCGAGATATTTTTGAATACTATCACATAAAGTTTTAGTATTTTTTTTACACTTAGTTACTTACACTAATTACTGTACAATTATTATTATTAACACTAATATATACAATCGTATTTAGTTCTTATTTTACTAAAGATATTATTATTATTGCACAAAAAGAAAATAAAAACGCCTAAAAACACGCCTAAAAAGTAAAAACAAACCGTGTCATTAAACTTAAACACAAGACTAATTTAAACCGGGCCAAGGCCACTTAAATTATGGAATTTGAACTACTTTTTGTTAAAAACGTGCACACTTACTTTCTCATTTCTAATATCGCGTCTATACGAAGGCAATAGAGTCATAGGTCAAAAGCCCGGTTTACATTTTGAGAAGTGACAAGTGCATGTGACAACTGAGAAGTGGCAAGTGAGATGAGAAGTGGCAAGTGAGATGAGAAGTGGCAAGTGGTATTGAATTTCTACTTGTCACTTGTCACTGCCTGTTCACACGCACTAAGCACTTGTCATTTGTCACTTGTCATTGTCAAAATGTAAACCGGACCGGGCTAAATGCAAAAGCACCCACGCCCACTCGACATTCGACGACCGGTGGTACTTCTACCACAGCGTAAAGAGTCGGTTTTCTATGGTCGGTTTCTTTACTCATGTGCTTCTACTTCAACAGCCGAAGCCGTTGCCGATGCGTCGCGAATATAGCCGAATAAACGTTTTGTTATTGTTCATGATCGCTCGTTCGTGATTCGTGAAACGTGAATCGTGTTACTGAGTAAAACATCTACTGTAATAGATAGTTTCGTTGCACTGCAATAACCCGCTACCCGCTATTGTGTGAATAGATAGTTTCAGTAACTCGTTACGTTTTGTAACGACCACTCCTAGTTTCATTAGTCTGAACAACTGAAGTGACTGTAACGGACGCGAATTACTGGTATTACACAAATTAAATTAAATGTTACTGCCTAATGGTGAAAATGTGTGCTGAAACGCAGGAAAATGTAATTTATTTAAACCCAGGTGAGTCCTCCTCGTGTGAAACACGCACTAAAAAACGGCGTGATGACTCTGCTGATTATTCTCGGAATAAGATCAAACAAGCACGTATTCATGGGCAGGCATATGTGACGGCAAAAAATAAAACTGTACAGGCTAAGACAACAGGACCTCCATGCAAGTGTACTAAAAATGCTGGGAAACTATATCCCAAAGAGCCAAATAAGAATACCTTCCCAAATTATATAACTTGGGAAACAGAATGAACAAGATATCTATCTCCGGGGGTTAATATCCTGTAAGGACATAAAACGACGCCGAGTGCTGAAGGAGATCCCATTGAGACAAAAAATGTTTACATACACCGTTCAAATTAGTAATGAGAAGAAAGAAGTATGCCATTCTGCTTTTCTTAGCTTGTTTGGTATTACTAAGGACCGTATTAAGAGGCTCCGTTGGTTTTGGGTAAAGTACCGGAAGACAAGAGAGGTAAATCGAAAACAGTCAATGCGATGTCTGGTTATGAAATTACTGCAGTGATCTCATATATCCTGTTCTCCAGCAAAAAAGAGCCACTTCTCTTCTGGCATAATAATAGTAATAGTAATGTTACGAGCTTGAGGTTCGTGACAATAAAAATTGCCGATAAAATTACCTAAATTAACACTTTAATTTACTTTACACAAATTAAAGTTAAAACACTAATAATTAAACACACTAATTCACTTAATTCCACTCCGAAGTTTCGCTTGTGTCGCCGAGTTAAACTCTGTGCCCCGATCGCATCTTACAGCGCCTATTTATTTAAATTAGCAAAGAAACATCCCGAATCTTCAGGTAAATGCGCGCAAAGGGACGAGTTTGCGAGTATAGATTTTCTAGAAACTTAGTTCTTCGGATGGCGCTGTCGGTTGAGAGTATGATGTCATTCTCTGCAGAGCTCCCCTCGCTCTCGTTCCTGACACTAGATGGCGCTAGTTGACTTATTCACACAACACTGCCCCCTCCTAAGACATGCTCGTCCCGAGCATTATCGGTCCCATGATAACGCGCCAAGCGATCCACTTGGACGATCTTAGGAGTCCCTCTTACGCCTTTCTGTAACGGCTCCGCAATGTCAAGGGATGTCCTATCCCGTGGTGCACCAACATTGTACAATTTCGACGCTCCTCTACTCCGTGCCTGAGGTCCCCTCACAGCCGCACAACTTGTACATGTACGACACCAATCCTCGACATCGTCACGATAATGGACCCAGTAAAACTGTTCTCGGACCTTCAGTAGAGTTCGTTTACCTCCCAGATGGACTATTGAACGACCATTATGGCACAGCTGTAGAACATTCGGCACTTTAGCTTTAGGGACAACCATTTGTAAACGACAGCTGTCTCCTCGACCATTGTCCCATTTACGGCACAGGACTCCATCCTGAAGCAGCAAGCTGTCCCATTGGGCCCAATAGCTTTTCGTGGTTGAACTCATCGCTGAGACGTCCCTCCACTTAGGCTTGGTAGCACGGGCCTTCATCCATCCCAGAATCGGCTTGATGTCCGGATCTTCCTGCTGTGCATGTCGTAGGCTGTCCCTCCACCCGTTGCTGAGGTAGTCTGTCCTGAGCATCCTCACGGATACCACTTCCTTACTCTCTTGCCTACCACAATGGTTGCAATCTTCAGGAAAAGGTCTTCTTGACAATGCATCTGCGTTGCCATGAGATTTCCCGCTGCAGTGTCTGATAGGAAAGTCGTATTCCTGCTGCTGCTGGGCGGTGCTGTTAGCCGCACTTCCTTTCTGAGACCGTTCACCTTCCCTTCCTAGGGTGTGCTTAGGGCAGCTGGACCGAAGATGGCCCCTTACCCCACAGCCATAGCACCTAGGGCTGTATCTTTTATTGTGGTCGCGAACCGTAACTGCTGTAACCTCCCTAGCGTGAGGTGAACGATGATCCTGTCGCCGCCAGGCAGTGCTGTTAGCTGCACTACCCTCTCGAGATCGATCAACTCTCCTTTCCACGGTTCGCTTAGGGCAGCTGGATCGAAGATGGCCCCTTTCCCCACAGCCATAGCACCTAGGGCTGTATCCTTTGTTGCGGTCGCGAACTGTAGCTGCTGCAACCTCCCTGACGCGATGGGAACGATGGTCCTGCCGCACGGCTTCTACCTCCAGTGCATGGGCCAAGGCGTCCTTAAGCGTCTCGTGGTGCCCGAGCCTCACAGCAGCTCTGACTTCCAGGTCGCGGATGCCGTCGATGAATGTTTGCACCAGGTTCCCTCCAATGAGCGCAGGTACAGACTGGTATGCTTTACGAACCATCTTCTCCACCTCAAGGGCCCACTGCTGCAGGTTTTCGTTGCTGCGTTGCACGCGATCTTTAAGCTGCGCGCGAAAGACGTGTTCCAGGTGAGCGTCACCATATCTCGCCTCCAAGGCCTCAAGAAGCTGCTCATAGGTCACTTTCTTACCGAGAGCTTCCAACACAGTTAAGGCTTGGTCGCGCAGGCCTAGGGTGAGTGCAGTCATGGCTTGGCTTTTATTCCAGCCGTTCGCCTCCATGACGGCCTCGAACTGGATTTTGTAGGCCGACCAGGAAGAGGTCCCGTCGAACGGCAGCACTTTGAATCCACGTAGCGAAGGTGTTGTAGCTACTACGGGAGCTGTTGTTCCATCCCCAAGTTTGAGGTCGTCCAGCGTTTTCTTCACGTCAGCCATTACGTTGTCAACCCGATTGTTTACTTGGTCGATTCGGGTTTCGGCCTCCGACAGGCGGTTGTCATGTTGAGCAACCTTATCCTTCACCTCCCGTATCTCTTTTCCGAAGATAGCGTGAAGGTCCTTCATGAGGAGCATCTGCTCTTCCTTATCGCGTTGGAGTTGCTCTTCTAAACGACGGGCCTGTTCCTCCTGTCGGCGGGCCTGTTCCTCCTGTCGGCGGGCCTGTTCCTCCTGTCCGCCCCGCAGCTGCTCTTCCAATCGGCGGGCCTGTTCCTCCTGTCCGCTCTGCAGCTGCTCTTTCAACTGACGGGCCTGCTCCTCCTGTCGGCGAGCCCGCTCCTCCTGTCGGCGAGCCTGCTCCTGCAGCATCACCATCAGAGCACCTAAGTCAGGTGCCACAGACGTAGAAGCTGCTGACGGACCGGCTTCCGTGGCCGGCGGCTGGCCCTCAGACATCTGCGGCGTTGCACCACCAAATCTCCTCTGGTCCGTCTCCTGCTGGCGTTGACTTCGGGTACGGACACCCTCCGTTTCCTCCTTAGGTAAAATCGGCATTATTTTATCCCACTTCTGACACCAATTGTTACGAGCTTGAGGTTCGTGACAATAAAAATTGCCGATAAAATTACCTAAATTAACACTTTAATTTACTTTACACAAATTAAAGTTAAAACACTAATAATTAAACACACTAATTCACTTAATTCCACTCCGAAGCTTCGCTTGTGTCGCCGAGTTAAACTCTGTGCCCCGATCGCATCTTACAGCGCCTATTTATTTAAATTAGCAAAGAAACATCCCGAATCTTCAGGTAAATGCGCGCAAAGGGACGAGTTTGCGAGTATAGATTTTCTAGAAACTTAGTTCTTCGGATGGCGCTGTCGGTTGAGAGTGTGATGTCATTCTCTGCAGAGCTCCCCTCGCTCTCGTTCCTGACACTAGATGGCGCTAGTTGACTTATTCACACAACAGTAATAATAAAGTATCTTCCTGCTAACTTATCAGTAAAAGAATATTACGACTTTATAAGGAAAAATACCCAGAAACTAGGATTAAAGTATGAATATTATAATAAAATACTCAGAGAGAACTTCGCTCTTCGCTTTGGATGACCAGCAGTAGAAACGTGCTGCCTCTGCAAGAGTCTAGACTTGAAAATCAATTCAAAAACCCTGAATTACGTAGCTAAAAAGGTAGCTTAGGCCGAAAAGCTAGTACACAAAAAGAGGGCAAAGAAGTTCTATAATAAACTTCAAGAAGCAAGGCAAGGATCCCAAGAAGATGAAACAGTTTTGGGAATATGCTATGATTATATGAAGAATGTGTCACTGCCAATAATTCCAGTGCAAGAAATATTTTATTTGCGGCAAATGAGCGTTTCTATCTTCTGCATTCACGATTTAAAAACGGGAAAAAAATGTCCCGTTTGTAAATCATGAAGGGCAAGCAAAAAAGGGACCAAACGAAGTATGCTCATTTATTATGACATACATTAAAGAGTACTTCGACAAAGAGTGATAGAACTAATGCTCATTTCTGATAACTACGCAGGGCAGAATAAAAACAATACAGCAGTGCGAATGAATATGGCCCTAGTTGACAGTGGGCGTTTTAAAAAAAAATCAACACATCTTCCCGATATGTGGCCATTCATTTCTGCCGTGTGATAGAGCATTTGGGATTATAAAAAGAAGCCTCGTAAGAAAGGCTGTACCAGTGTACAGGAATTTATGAAATTAATCGTATCTTCGAGCAGGCAGAGTGATTTTTTTACAGTTCACTTAGTCAGTGGAGAGCATGTGACCGAGTTTAAAAAATCGTGGGTTCAACACTTCAGTAATTCAGTATCTCAAAGTTCCATCACCTCACATTCAAAAGATCGGCGGACCGACAAAGTATACGTTTTTGTTGAAGATAAGGCCACAGATTACCGTATCGTTACCGAATAAACCTGCATAATATGGACCAAGGCAGCTCTGCATTAATGCAAACAAGATGCAAGACCTGAAAAAATACGTTCAGTTTGTGCCTGAAGACGAAAAAGTTAAATTCTGGGACGAAATATTGCAGTGGCCAACAGCTGAAAATGTCGAAGATGAAGAATTAGATTAATTCTGTTAGTTTTTTTATGAAAATAAATATTATGAAACATTCGTACAAATTGGACTATGATTGTAAAAACACACCTTGACATGATGACTGTAAAAATCCACCTCACCACAAAACTTTAAAAAATCAAATAAAAAATCAATGAATATATTATACACCCACTTTTTAACATACCATATATTAAATATTTTTCAACATAAATAGTAAAAAAAGAAAAACATGGCCTTCAGTTTTTTTTACACCAGACAGTTTTCATTGATTTTCTGAAACTTTTGCATTTGGTCTGAGGTGGGTTTTTACAATCATGCATTTACATATAAATAAAATTGAAGTGTCTGTATTAAAGAAATAACTATAGTTCGTGCCAAATCGATGGAGAAAAACGGACACTGACCTTTCGGTCGTTTAACCAGGGGCTACAAACCTTCAATATATAGGCACTTTTTATATGTAGTACTTTTTTATTTATGATGATTGATATAATATATATTTATTAACTAATCATTAAAAAGTTATGTAAAAGATCGCTGTAGAAGAAAAATCATCTATTGTTATAAAGTACTTTATTCATTTAACAACAAAAAGCATTAATTTATAACACATATAAAGATTCGAGTGATAACGACACCGAATAAGTACGTACTTATTCAAAAGATAAAATTTTATTTTCAATATTATATAAGAACTTTATTTTTATTCGGTGCATGCGGGGCCGGCCCAAAAAGTGACGCATTTCTGGCTGCCATTGTTACGTTTCTTTTAGAACGAACTGACGTAACGCGCGTTTGTTTATTTTAAATGGATGAATTTGCAAAAGCTCAATATGGTGATTATATAAACTGTTATTAAATAATTTGCTGTGTTACTTACCATAAATTGAAATATAAAATATAACGCAAATTTCGCGATGTACTATTATTTAAGAAACAAAAAAACAAAACATACGCGCTGACCTAGAAATGTGAATAATATCAATATTGAAATATTGTTATCACATACAAGTTGAGATTTTGTAAGTTACGCCTTTTGACACTCGGCTCATATCTGAGGTCATCGTCCGTTTTTCTCAATCGATTTGGCACGAACTATAGCTTCCTTTAAGCTCGGGGGTTATTTGCATACTAATAAGACATGAATAACCATTTTAGATATTTTGTTTGTCTGTCTGTCTGTCAAAACTTCACGAACAGATAGAGATCAATGTAAGTTATATTTTTTCGAAAAATAGACGATTTTTAGGAAATTGAAAATAAATGACAAGGCAAAAACTAAGTATATTAAAATGACAAACATTTCACCTCATATTTATATGTGTATTTCCACGTGTTACATTAAGCTTTCACGTGCTTTATACGCTCGCTCTGTGTATAAGTGTGAGCGACAACAACTCTAAAATACTGATCCATGCATTTGTGGGGTCCAGACCTAAACAATATAAAAAAACTATGTATAAACCCTGTGTTTGGTTTTTCAAATGAATATATCAAAATAAACTTCTTGTATAATTTTAAAATATGTTTTATTGCTTATTTATCGGAATCACTTTCTGTGTCTATATGTTCCATGTCGTCAATATAAGTCCTTATTTTTCGTTTTTCCTCATCTTCAATTTGTGTGATAGATTTCGGTAGGTTATTTTCCATTGTGACTCTGAAAGGACATTGTTCAAATTCTGGCCATGATACAAACCTGAAATTAAATAATTTTAAATAACAGATTATTGTTGATGAAAAAGGAGTCAGGCAGCAAGATCTGCCTGATAATAACTCAAAACAATAAAATATTGGTTGCCAACCAGCTTGCCAAACGTTGTGGCAAATCCCCTCCCCCCTCCCCCTAGACAATCTGAGGTGAAGGTATGTCCAGAGCGGCGAAGAGATGTTGCATCTCAGCATTTTCTTTCGCATATATCACGGGGAGTGCTCTGAGGAATTGTTGGGATTAATCCCAACCGCCAAATTTCGTGAACGCACTACGGAGCAAACGTCCCGATACCATCCACATCATCTAGATGCTTGGCGGTCCACCACTGTACGTCTCGTACACCACCACAGTACGTACGGAATAGTTTACCACCGGCGATTTTTTCGGACCGATTTGCCCTTCCGATAGGGACCTTCAAGAAAAGAGCTTACTCCTCTCTGTAGGGCCGGCAACGCACCTGAAATTCCCCTGGTGTTGCAGTTGATCATGGGCGGCGGTAGTCACTCAACATCAGGTGAGCCGTACGCTCGTTTGCCCCTTATTCTATATAAAAAAAGTGGACTTATAGGCATAATACTGATATGGCTCTTTTGTTATGTGATAAGGGTGACAAACGAGCTAACAGTCTACCTGATGGATCGGAACTTCTATAGCGTGATTTAAACTTTGACAGTCGTTCAATTCGAATAAGTTATTGTGGCATGGTGAATGTGTTGTTAGAGGTCCATGTGGGCCTAGTACAGTACTAAACACGAACTAGACTAAACACAAACTATCTAAGTCATGTACATTTAAAAAAAATATTTGTTGCCAAATTGGCCAAATTAAGCCATAATGATGATTAATAAACATCAAAGTAATATTTAAATATTTGAAATTACTCACTTTTTTGATACTATAGTTAAACAGAATTTATATATAATTTATTAAAGCTTACTTTTTAAATACGGTAATTTTTTGTTTAAGACTGAGATCACCAAATTCCGTAAATATCGTCATATGTGGCAGTGGCGCATCATCTTTCGTTGGTGATATTGCTTTATTGGAATCCGGCGGATCTTGTCCCGTGATTAACCAAACACCGCAACCAGGAATCCATTGCCTAAAATATGAAATAAAAGATGTATTTACAAGGATAGCTTTCATCATCATCATTACAGCCCTTCACAAGTCCACTGCTGAACATAGGCCTCCCCCAAGTAATGCCACAAAGCACGGTCCTGAGCCACCTGCATCCATCGACTTCCTGCATCTTACCAGGTCGTCACTCCATCTAGTGGGGGGTCGCCCTACACTACGCCTACCGGTACGAGGCTGCCACTCGAGAACCTTTCTTCCACATCAGTTATCGGTTCTCCGAGCAATATGGCCGGCCCATTGCCACTTCAGCTTACTAATCGGTTGGGCTATGTCGGTCACTCTGGTTTTACTGCGGATATCCTCATTTCTGAGTCTATCACGCAGAGAAACTCAGAACATAGCCCTCTCCATAGTTCGCTGAGCGACCTTGAGCGTCCTCATACGGCCACATAGGACCACGTCTCAGATCCGTAAGTCATCACTGGCAACACGCACTGGTTGTACAATCTAGTTTTCAGAGATTGAGGTATATCTGACGAGAAGATGTGTCGTAATTTCCCGAACGCTGCCCAGCCGAGTTGAAGCCGAGTTGAGCAGAATCGCTGGAGGACCTAAGCACTATGCTTAGGTCCTCCAGCGATTCTGCCATAAGGACTATATCGTCGGCAAATCGAAGGTGAGTGATGTACTCGCCATTGATGTTAATACCGTATCTTTTCCAGTCCAGTAACTTGAAAATGTCTTCAAATGCAGCGGTGAAGAGTTTCGGGGAAATAACGTCACCCTGTCTTACATTTCTCTGCAGTTGGATAGGTTTCGTACTCTGGTTCTGTACTCGGATAGCCATCGTAGCCCTACAGTACAAACACTTCAGCACTTCGATATACCGACAGTCAACTTGGCACCGCTGAAGAGACTGTAGCACCGCCCAAATTTCGACGGAATCAACGGCTTTCTCATAGTCCACATACGCCAGGAAAAGTGGCAGATTGTACTCTTCGGACTTCTGTACAATTTGCCGGTATGTATGTGGTCTATGGTATTAAAGCCTTTTCGGAAACCGAATTGTTCGGGAGGCTGGAAGTCGTCGAGTCTGCGTGCGAGACGATTCGTAATGACTCTCGAAAACAGCACGTAGCCGCGGCTCAGAATTAAAGATGCTCCGATGGACTTCAAGTACCGGTTTTCCACTCGCTTTCAGAAGCTCCGCTGTAATTCCATCCTCGCCCGGGGACTTGGCGTTTTTAAGGAGCCATACTAATCTGGTCTGGGATATCATCGGAATAGTGTCGGATAAGACTTGCTCTTGGATCGTTACCCACACTTGCGTGTGGCTTTAACGATGATGTGTACAGCTGCCCATAGAACCTCTCAATCTCACTCAGAATCTCAGGTGTCTCGGAAGCATCCTCACTCAGTCTTCAGCTTTGACAGTTGGCTCTTACTGGCAGACAGATCTCTGGCAAAGACTTTGGAGCCCTGGTTCCGCTCGATCGCTTCTTCTATACGAGCAGTATTAAAGTTGCGCAAGTCTCGCCGCATGCATTTGGAGATCTGTCTGTTCAGTTGCCTGTATGCTGTCAAATCTGTTGACGATTGCAGCCTCATCTCCCGTCTAACAGCCATGAGATTAAGAGTGTGATCGGAGAGTTTTTGTGTTCTTCTGCGGCGGGTCTCGCAAAACTTAGCTCCGACCGCATGGAGAGTTTCCACGAGCTTGTCATTTATATCGTCCACCGCATTGCAATCTTCTAGGCACTGAAAGTGGTTACGTAACTCGAGTTGAAAGGTTTCGGGATTCTGAATTAGAGCACGAGGGGGACGGAGCGTTGACTTCATTAGACGAGACCTCTCCAACTTAACGTTTAGGTTCAGTGTGCCTCTAACCATTCGGCGATCGCTGCCAAATTTCACCCTTGCGATCACTGAGACATCACTGAACAGTTGGCGTCTTTTCGTCATAATGAAGTCAATCTCATTTTTTGTCAAACCGTCGGGGCTCGACCAGGTCCACTGCCTGTGGGGCCGCTTCTGGAAGAAAGAGTTCGTCATAAAGAGTCCCTCTTTCTCCATAAAGTCGGCCAGCTGCTGGCCCCTACGGTTCCGTTGCCCTACTCCAAATTTCTCTACCTTCAGCTCACTGCTTTCTCTTGTGCCCAATTTTGCGTTGAAGTCTCCCGTGTTGTGGGTTTTTGAGGAATGCACGGCTCTGGAAATATTCTCATAGATTTCCTCCACCTGCTCATCGGGATGTGCCGAGGTTGGTGCGTAAAGCTGTATGACCTTCAGCGAATACCGTTTGGTGATTCTGAGTATCAGGTACGCGACGCTCGTCGACACACTCCCAATCTTTACAGCGTTGTTAACGAGAGACTTGTGGACGATAAATCCGACACCTCCTTGGGACAGATGGTCGCCCTCCCGGTGATAAAAAAAGTTGCCGGACTCTAGGATTACCGTGTCCTCCCCCTCTCTACGGACCTCGGATAATCCAATAATATGTCAGCGCAACTTGTCTACCTCTTCTTCGTGCGTGCGTTATATGTTGCCAGGTCGAGTCGTCGTAGGTGGCAACCGAACCTCCACCGGAGATTCTTAGCACCCCCTGCCCCGCTGTTACCATGGTCACCACCGTAGCCAGGAACATCGGGGCCGCCGGGGACTGGGGGCCGTTTGTTTGCGTCGTTATTCATGGGGGGATATTTGCCATAGTTGCCACGCTTGGCGAGCGGGTTGGCAACCGCAGTTTTTTATTATATCACAGCTGTTATCAGGAAGATGCTGCTGCCCATCTCCTGCCTGTCTCCCTCTGTCGCCTCTTACGACACCCACGGGAAGATATGGGGTAGTGGATATCCCCAACCGCCACTACACGGCAAGGATTGCTTTAATGAGTTAAATTAGGCTAAGAGATAAAACAAATACTTACTCTAACATAGGGATGATTCTTGTTGATTTTGAAAATGTATGAGGTTTGAAAAAGTACCACAACAGTGGAAGATACTCTGGTGGGCATGGTAATGTATCCTTCTGAGTTATATTTACTAAGTACATGCAATGCTCGCTTATCTGCAATGTAACTGTTGCATTATAAAATTAAACACTTTTGTATGAAGTATATTACGTGTTTGTAATATACATACCAGTGATCCTTTTTTGCTACTCGGAGAATAAGTCCAAGGTAAATAGTGTACCTTAGGAACTTTTATGAGAATTTTATGGTCAAAAAACATTTGAAAAAGAGCTGGAAAATACTTGTGCTTACCCATTAGCACACAATTATCTGTAAGAAACTGAGAACAAAACCATAAAATATTTTAGGTGAGATAACATTGGGATAATAACAAATGCGTAATATAATATATACATACGACATACATCGTAATGATGACTAGGCATTGTTATAAAAAGATCAGGCCTGCCCAACTGGTTTGTATCATAGTGAAAAACAATATTTTGTATAAGATGTTTTACAAAAGACAATCCTGGCATAGCACCCACAATCTTTATTATTCTTCCTGAAAAATAACAAATTATGATCATAAATAAATAGCAGTATGCTGTAGAAAAAATGGTCAAATATATGCGACGCGCGCGACAGACACCGAAGGAAAGTCCAAGCTGCCAATTACCTATTTTTGATTAAGCTTTTTCAATACTTAGAGCTACAAGACATAACCTTAAGTAATTGTTGTAAATAATATCTCTAATAATGGCTTTAGTTGTACCACGCAATTAATAGGACGAAAATAGAAAGTAAATATCATGCATGTCCTCTGTCGCAGAAATACGACACGAGCGGTAGGGGCACGAAAACATGTGTCGCATTAAAGCGGTCAAAAGGTTAAAAAGGCCGATATAGAACAATAGTCTAATTTCTTACCGTTATCATCCGATGCAAGATCACCCAATAATTCTTTAATTCTATTTCCGCCATCCATCTTATCCTTAAACGCTAACTTCGACATTCCAAAGAAGTCAGCTACTTTATAAGTAATCCTTTGTCCTAATTTATTTTGTAAAGCCTGTAAAGTAAAAAATTAACTGGTACATAAAAACATCTTGCCTATTTTTTGTTCTTAGTATGACAAAAATATCACTTTACTGTAGTTGACAAGGATTGATGAATCAATAATTATTCTAAGAGGCAATAACTAAGTAAAGAATTGCATAGCACCTTCGAAATTTGAGGCTTATTCCGGTCCACAAACTGGGTATTTTAGGTACCTGCCAAGAATGAGATGTAATTTAATGTAAACTAATATCACCATTTATCAAAAGTCATTAGAACTTTCAGGCATTTTCCATAGTTGAACCTACATATACGGTCATTGCACACCTACCTATATACTCACAGGAGGAAGTTGTTAAATTACATAAAAGATTGAAGTAAAATTTGGAATGCTGAAACTATATGCTCAACTTCTTATACACTCATGCACACATCTTTTCCCTTTTTTAGAGCCCATAAAAGTCCAAGGACCTAATGCCACGTTGTTGTTAGCAAATTATTTTAGATACATGATATGTGTATGTGACTCTCTTCTTCTCTTGGCTTGGATTTGGCATAATGTGAAATGCACTCCGTTTATCTTCCTTATTGGTCTGAATAATTTAATACTTTAAACATTCAATCACACAATCTATTTTATTTGAGTCATAATAAATCAGTAACCAAAAATATGATTGCATCAAAAACTAATAAAATGTTAATACATTTAAGGAAATTAAAATATTGCACTGTAATATAATGTTTCCCTACAATAAATCAAAAGGCAAAATATTGTAACTAGCACCACCTCTGTGTTAAAAGGCTTTATCATCTTACTAAGAAAAGGTATTGAAATATTTTGAGCCTCCTCATTCTTCTTTGATGCTTAATGAGATGTTAAACTCAATGTGCCTGATGGGTTCGTGCACATCATCTGAGCCTTCATCGCTTGAGAACAGAATTACTCCTTTCCCCATTGAGTAAAGGGAACTCCCCCTCTGAAGTGTTACTTGAAGGCCGGTGTCTCTAAAGGCTCCATCCTCTCCCTACTTCTTTTTACACTCAACACGAGTGTAATTCCAAAACACCAAACAGTAAGAACTACACTTTTTGCTGATGATATGACACTCTATGTAGCCGAAAATAGTAAGAGAATTTTCACCAAGAAATTGCAAAGAGCGACTGATCGCCTGATTGCATAAATGCCTGGATTTATCTGGACTATCATTTTAAAACTAAGACATAAAACCCTTAATAATAATATTAATAATATTAACAATCGTAATTTTATTTAATTATTCAGGTAAGTACACCCATTTTGTTAGTACACTTAAAACTTAAAAACATAAAAACTAGGGGTTAGTAAATTCACAAAACACAGAAATTATAACTACACAAAAATTATTACTTATTATTAAACATATTGGGTCCGGAACCCATATGCACTGTGTTCCAGTACCTCATTACCGGGCAATCTTGCCTTCCATATATGGAAGCTATGAGGCCGTTGGTGCTGTCTCGCACGCGACGCATTAAGGAGGCTATTCTTTTGCGTAATATTGCTGCAAAACTGTCCACGCGTGCCTCAGAAAACATACGCGATGCGCTGCAAAAGCGTGGCAGTCCCAACAACATCCTGAGTCCATTGTTGTACTGAACACGCAGCGCATTGAGAACTCGGCGAGTACACTTCGTCCACAGGCTACAGGTGTAGAATGTCTGACAGTAAGCTTTGAATAACGTTATCTTAACTTCATTCGTACACCTAGCAAACCTGCGGGCAAGCATATTACACCTCACTGCCAACGCTCTACGTTCCCGTTCAACATCTAAATTGTCACAAAGATCCTCGGCGACCCAGTGTCCCAGATATCTGAATTTGGTGACTCTACCCAGTGTAAATCCTCCAAGTTTAACATGAGGAACAGACTTAGGTTTTTTAATTCCAGCCTTAAATACGAGTAGTTCACTCTTATTACAATTATATTTGAGACCATGAGCCGCCGCGTACCTTCCACAGATGCCCACTAGCTTTTCGAGGGCCCTGATCGAAGGACTCAGCAAAACCATGGCATCGGCATAGCTTATATTATTAACAAAATGACCGTCAATTGAGCAGCCGAATCCAGCATCACTGAGCTCCACGATCAGACCGTCGATGTACAGGTTGAAAAGTTGAGGGGAGTTAAGGCCGCCCTGCCTCAACCAGCACTCCAAACTGTACTCCGGCGAATATGAGCCAGCCCACTTCACACAGTTAACTTGGTTATGATACCAATACTTGAAGAGGTTAGTTACTTCTTTGGGTGTGCTAGTTTCCTGGTTAAGTTTATCCCATAGCACAATGTACGAAACCAGGTCAAATGCCTTCGACAGGTCCAAGAAACACGCGTAAACCGGCGTTTTTCGCGTAGTGTAATACTGGACAGTATGCTTGAGTCGCAGTATGGCAGTTTCAGTTGAAAGCCCCGGCCTGAAACCAAACTGAGCCTCATGTAGGTGAATGTGTCAGCTGAGTTGCTGATCAAGCAAACTGTCCAGAACCTTCGCAACTACTGTAGCCAAAGATATTGGGCGATAATTGGACCCAACGGAGGCATCACTAGTCTTATTTTTTAATATTGGTACAACCATGGTTTTTATACGCTCTCCAGGTAAGTACGCATGTCCTAGACATAGATTAAACAATAGAGTTAACACCCTTGGCAAGTGCACACCCGCATATTGCAAGTGCTCAATGCTGAGGTTGTCATGACCAGTAGACTTACCCCTAGTCATTCCACTTATTACACGAGCTATATCCTCAGTTTTAATACGGTGATATTCACCACTTAATTCTTGTTCAGCACTAAGCACCTGCTGCGTCGACGCAATCGAAGATTGAACCTTAAAAATATCTTTAAATAATTCAGCTATCTTACCTGGCTCATGTTGGCCCTGGACGCTAGCTGGGACACATAACTCTGTATTAAACTTTTTAGTGTGTTTCCAGAACGCCCTAAAGTTTTTTGACTTATGATGTTTGGCCAAAATGTCCTGTTTAATTTGTGTCTCATTATGTTGACACCACTTAAGTCGCGACTTGAAACGTTTTCTGGTCTCACACATGTTTTCATACGAAACGCCAGATGTAGGTTTACCATGTAGGATCCACATCTGGCAACAGAGTCGAGCTTCATTATGTATCTCCCTTACATGCCTGTTCCACCCCATAATTTTTCTTTTATTACAACGTACTTTAAAACTATCTACTGCAGCTTCCTTTAATACATTAATAATAGAGCTATAAAAAATATCAATATGTGCTTTATGATCCACATTACTACATATTTGATCAGCGCAATATCTAAATACCTCAGGGAGATCGATAGTTTTTAATTTTCCATTACAAATATCGTGATAATAATTTATTTGTTCACTGTTCCTTTCCCCCCATCTTATCACATTACAAGGGTTTGTATTACATATCATTTTCATTTTAGGAGGCAACCTAGCTAGCTCACACTTCTAATGGTAGATGATCCGACCAGTATATACCGATCTGCTACACTCAATTTGATCGCCGCAAGCCTAACACTGTTACATGGGACGACTTCCACTGACGAAAATAAGCCCTTCTTCCACATTATCGCGACGCCGCCGTACGGACGCCCGCGTAGAATACCGGCCGAAGTGTCTACCGCAGATTTGCTTGTGAATTCATAATCTTTGTCAATGGTGCCAATAAATGTGACATCATGGGGCAAAAGCCAAGTCTCTTGCAAAGCAATCACGTGTGCAGACTTACAAAACTCTCTTACCCCATCCACTGACCTCATGACAGATTTACAGTTGTAACTAACTAGTTTAATTTCTGATCGGAAGAAAAAACCATATTATTATTTCTATGTCTATGCATATGATAAATATTGATATTGATATTTATAATTTTATACTGTAAGTGTAATATAGGTAATTATATATTTATTTTAAAATTATTATTATTTTACTTAATTATAATATTATTAATGTATTTTAAGCTTCAGCCTCTGTATTTTTACTCAGGCTTTGTGACCTGCTATCTTATGCTTTGGAACAAAAATTTTATATGCTTTGTAGTCTTTCTGACGTTTCATTTTAATCTCAATTAAATGAACAGCCACATTTGTTTTGACTTTTATATAGTCTGTTATATCTTGTATCGATGCCCCTTTATCCACGTTGTTTATAAACAATGGTATTTTTATGCCCGCTGCATTAAACTTACCAGAAGAGTCTCGTGGTTGTCCTTGCATACCTATAAATTGGTTTCTATGCTTTCTTCTCTGCGCCGTAATCCAATTTTCATCTTTAGGGTATTTAAAAACGCCGCCCGCTCTCGCTACTTGTGCAAATGATTTACGCTCATTATGATTCATTATTACTGCCGCGTTCATCGATATACGTGACTGCGTACCTGTTTGAGTCATAGGTGGTGGGACGCAAGACATAGTGTACAATCGCATCGCCTTTTTCACACCTGTGTTATACGCATCGCAATCTCGCTCACTAGTCTCATTCATCAATTCGTCGTTATTCTCGTGTGTGAACGGCTGTATTGCGGGTGACAGAGATGGTGAATGAGTTATTATATGGCACTATGATTCATTCCGAGTAAATGAGGTCATATTATTATCAGATATTTGTGCCCGCTCTGGAGTTTTTTTATGTTGAGCTAGATTCAAAATGCCAAATAGTCCACTGCTACCCTCATAATTTTCATATTGTAATAAGTTACGAAAACCGCCTCTATTGGTATTGACACAGTTTTCAGGTTCAATATTGTTAATCAGTGATGCTTGTCGTAGATTACATACTTCCATTTTTAGCTCCTTTAGTTCTTTAGCCGTCACACACTGTTTTCCTAGTTCTTGTACTTGATCCTTAAGAATAATTATATCTTTTAATAGCCTTGTGACGTCTATATGATCAAACGTAACCGGTGGCAGTTTCCGAAGCTCCTTAGCCACAAAAGTAGGCATATGCTCAGCTTCCGTACATTTAATGAGCGAGATAATGTCTTTCAGGTCCCGTTGTGTTTTTACTTCTGCTTTACCTTTCCTTACTTTTTTCTTTTCTTTAGTTCGCACTGATTGATACAGTAAGTCCTTAGCAGCCACAATATCCTCAGCACTAAACGCTGTTATACATAGACGAATAATGCTTTCTTCACACATTACATCTACGTGATTTTGTATAAACACCAGAACCTCACAAATAACTATATCACAACTATTACAATTAATGACAGTCGACATCATTGTCTCGATTTAATACGATCTACTACTACTAACTATTGACTACTACTACTGACTAATGATGTGGCACTGAATACTTAATATGTTGAGGTGTCTGGCCTTTAACCCTAAAATTCAGTTTAACTAGCTGGCCTGTTTGATTTCTAGTTTTAGGACCCTTATACTAACAACTCTAGAAACCAATTGTAGTAAATGGAGCTATACATATGAAGGTGTACAATTAGCCAAAAGACATAACAAATAACAGAAGCAAAATAAAAATAAAAACTTAAAAAAAATTAAGACTAGAGGTCCACTAGTGTTTAAAATTCAAGTGTAACAGAATTTTTTTTTAAGTTTATTTAATAAGCAAGCTGTATTTCAATTTCAACTGCATAATAAAACACAGATATTTCAAATACAAAATATAAAATAAACTAGTTATACCAAATCTGCAAATCTCACACTCTGAAGGTGTACACTACCATTCACATTATGATCTTGATATTATATTAGATTTAAATGTATGATATGTCCAACTAATGTACTAAATGAATAAATATTATTTAAGTTTCTTATGTAAGTGAATTCTTCAAATCTTATAAAAAACAAATTATCTCAAACATCAAGATTACTTTCTTTTTCTTTTAGCAAGTTAAAGTATTTAGAAATAGTGAGCTAGTGACTACTACACCACCTGATGGGTGATGTAGTGGAAGATGGTAAAGCACAATGACTTAGCTTCACAAAACCCCATTTCACTCTTTCCTTGAAGACACATTGTAATTGGATAGGGAAAGTTTCTCTACTTAGCCTAATGGTTGACTGGGGATTTCCTTTGGTATTAAATTCATTGTATCAACTACTTAGTGCAAAAAATAGAAATAAATATATTATTCTTTGATCATTCACATTTTAAATACCTAGTAATCAATTCCACTACACAATAAAAATTCACATAATAAACTATTGGTAGCTTCAATATAGTACCTACAAATAGTTTATTCCAAAAATTTGTTTATGTATTGAATAGGTCTCTGATTAAGGATAATGTTTTACAAGGTAAAATTAAAAATGCTGTACAACTGACTACAATATAAAAATGAAATAAGAACATCATCAATGTAGTTGAAGTCAATTAAATATGGATTATTAAGGATAACTTAAAAACTACTGGTCAGTTCTTGATCAAATTTATACGAGACCACACAAGAAGGACCAGCTTTCAAATAAAAAGAATCATCAAATTAAGTTAAAAAAAACCAGTCGAATTGAGAACCTCCTCTTTTTTGAAGTTGGCTAAAATGAGTATCAAATAATAAAAAATACAAATACCTGAAAATGTTGAGAAAAATGAGCCGATGTTTCATACAAATAAAGGTGCTTAGTGTGACATTTCAATAACTCTTCACTTAACAGTCCAAATCCAGGATTAATTTCAACTAAAGGTGAATCTTCATCCAAATAGCTTACAACAGATTTAGCTATTTCTTTTGCAGTTTTTTTATTTATTAGATACATACTCTCAGGGGTTTTGTATTTTCTCAAAAGAGATTTAGGTAACTTCTCTATCAAATGTTTATACTGGGAGTCATTTTCTAAATAGTTTATTACATCAGCTGATAGTTTTGGTTCCTTTTCAATTTTTGGTTTACTAGTGGCGTATAATCTTGAATATGGAAGGATTGGATTATTTCGAGATGCAAATCTAACAATAATTTTCTGTAACATTGTTATCTGAAAGGGATCACATATTTTAGTTATTTTTTTATTATTTTGTGCTATTTGGTTTTAATACTTAAAATGTTGAGGAAAATCTCTGAATAATCTTTGTATTTCTTCCTGTACCTATTTATTTTCTCCGCTAGGAATAAAAGCGAGTAAAAGTATTCTGATTTATTTACTTTCTATGATTTACTATTGGGTATGTTCCGAAATACAACCATAGATAAATAAATATCATAGATTACTGTGTATCAGTGTTGCCAGATGCCTTGAACCTTTTATCTGTATTAGAAACTGCTAAAATCTGTATTAAATCTGTATGCTATTTAAATTTAAAATCTGTATAATATAATAAACCAAAATAGAATAATTGATCATCATCATTGCTTCTTTTGAAGGAATAACTACTAACATGATAAGCTGGTAAAGTTTGATTACTTATCGTTATTAAATAAAAATATTTTTTTATAGAATAAGAGTGACAAACGAGCACACAGTACACCGATGGTAAGTGGATGCTGTGGCCCATAGACATCTTTATTTATCCTCGCTTAAGAATGAAAACGCAGATGCGTTGTCACACCTGAGGACTAAGATGGAATACTCGTTTCCAGTAAAAAAGGGTCTCCAGATTTTTACACTCACCATACGAAGCACAGCAGTATTAAGCTGGTATTTTAAGCTGGTATTCTGTGAGAGCGTGGTCCTTCCCCGATTGAGCTGACACATTCGTGGGTTAAACTTTCCAATATGGACCATCGATTTCAAAGCCCATATTTGTTTTGTAGATAGTACTCACTAAAAGAAAGCGTTTTGCAAAGTTTTAGGTTGCGGAAACTTACGGTTCATGAGATATATTTTTTTAAACTTTTCATACAAATTGGCAAATAACACGCTATTACACCAATTACAAAATGAATTTGACAAATCATTGATGTCAAACGTCAATTAGTGTAGGGTTCCGAATATTTTGAAAGTATCGATACGTACTCGATACCAAGTATCGTATCAAAAGTATCACTACTACTTGGTATCGAGTACATTTCGTTAATTTTGGAGACTGGGGGGGGGGGGGGGGTAAGAAGCCGGGAAGTTGTGCTCCGGCGCTCCGTGGCAGCTCCGGCGCTGCGGGATGAGCAGTGCCTCCGCCCTAGCGTAGGGAAGCACAGGCACCTGGGCTCGCCTTCGCAGCTTCGGCTTTTTGGTCGCCTTCGGCGACCAGCCTCAGCCGCTACGGCGATCTCGGTGCCTGCGCTTTCCTACGGCGGGCGGGCACTGCTCTCCCTCCGCGCCTCCGGGCTCTTATATACACTCTAGGGGTAGGGCAGATAAGACCACGTGGATAGTGGGGTGCTCTGATTCGGTTTTGGGTACTTTTTGAATATTAAATAAGTAAGTCAATAAGTCAGTAAACACTTTATTGTAGTAAGAATTAGATAATACAGAAAGTTGCAAACAATAAAATAAAAGTACAAAAGCTGTACTAATTAAGATATACAAACAAGTTGCAAACAATGAAATACAAGTACTAAGGTGGAACTTAAATAGAGTAAACTTTATTCTACTTTATATACATCTATAATTGCACTTATCAGCTCTTCCTATGCATCTAATTGGTTTGTCATAATTTTTCGTCTCCAAAATTAACGAAATGTACTCGATACCAAGTAGTATTGATATTTTTGATACGATACTTGGTATCGAGTAGGTATCGATACTTTCAAAATATTCGGAACCCTGCACTAACTGACGTTTAACATCAATCATTTGTCAAATTTATTTAGTAATTGCGTGTTATTTACCAATTTGTATGAAAAGTTTAAAAAAATATATCTCATGAACCTTAAGTTTTCGCAACCTAAAACTTTGCAGAACGCTTTCTTTTAGTGAGTACTATCTACAAAAAAAATATGGGCTTTGAAATCGATGGTCCATATTGGAAAGTTTAGCCATATAATTACTTTATTATTTTCAGTCATACATATTTTATAATACACTCGTAATTCTGCCATACTAACTAATTACGTTCTGAAAAAATAAATTAACCATAAAGAATAGAATTATGCAATGATGCGTGTAACGCGGTGTCTAGTCACTTATTCTGCTTCGTTCTGTTTTAAGTTGAATATTTTGGTAAGCCAATCAATAGAGTTGGAAAATTCTGTATAAAAATCTGTATCCAGTGCTAATCTGTATCACACACCGAAAATCTGTATAAATACGGGGAAATCTGTATATATGGCAACACTGCTGTGTATATACTAGAGATAGATGTGCGACTCAAGTTTAATAGTTAAAGTTCTTGTTTTGCCTAATAGATGGCGTTAAAATATTGGTGCTTTGGGCTCGCCCTTTTTTTGCACTTTAATAAATATTTTTATTTTATATACAACCACTAATTACATTGCGCAAGTGCTGCAATGTAATTAATAGTTGTTTATGTTTCTCGTGGTAATTGTAAGTTCCTATACCAAAAAATAAAAAACAGGTTATTTTTAAAACGTTTATTTTTTAAAAATTCTTTGCTTAGTTATTGAATAACATTAGATGTGTTAAATTTAACAGTGTCTGCACAATATCAATTGATTTCTTTATACAATGTCCCTACTAGTTAGTAAATATCTTATATTACAGAGAATAGAACATTTTTTAAATTAAATATATTATTACATAATACTTATTGGAAATCGTGTTTTATTTACCACCGATACCACTGTCCTGGGAAGAACCAACAAGAAACCCAGCGTGACTTTTTTTAAACATATTTCACTTTACAATATCATTTTTTAAATAAATTTTAATAGTACATACAAGCATGATTGCGATCACCTCATACCCCGGAGTTATTTTATGTATTCTTTGATATTATAATAACACTTTTTGTACATTTTTCCTTTAATAAAACATTTCAAATTGTTAATTGACAAATTTTGAACGTTTTCTGAAATTTTGTTGTGAAAGTGTATAATACATTGCCCCATAAAGCACTACTGACTCAGTGGATTCTAGTAACTGGTATTACAAGCTTATGTTTGTTCCTAGTGTTTAAAGTTTGAACATCTTTATTCTTATAAAAGCTATTTGTAACACTTTTTGTACATTTTTCCTTTCATAAAACATTTCAAGTTGTTAATTGACAAATTTTGTACATTTTCTGCAATTTTGTTGTAAAAGCGTATAACACATTGCCCCCATAAAAGCACTACTGACTCAGTGGATTCTAGTAACTGGTATTACAAGCCTATTTTTGTTCCTAGTGTTTAAAGTTTGAACATCTTTATTCTTATGAAAGCTATTTATAACAGTTTTGTACATTTTTTCTTTAATAAAACATTTCAACTTGTTAATTGACAAATTTTGTAAAAGCGTATAATACATTGTCCCATAACAGCACTACTGACTCAGTAGATTCTAGTAATTGGTATTACAAGTTTATGTTTGTTCCTGGTGTTTTCTTTATTCTTATGAAAGCTATTTATGTTTTTATGTACGTACATATTATATTACATTTTCATAAATATATTGCAATGCCAAAGTTAATGTGTTTATTTCTTTAAATTTTTTAAAAGGCTCCTTAAAATTTAAGATAAAAATTGACCGTGCGGCTCTCTTTTATAATCAAAATATGGCTTCAATATCAGTCACATGACCCCAATATTAATACAGGGAAATAGTGGTATCATCCACAAGACTCAACTCCTTCCCATTTAAGAGCACATTGGTAATTGAATCCTCTCCAAAGGTTTGCTCCTCTTCCATAATTTTATGAATTAGTATTTAAAATTAATTAATTTAATAAAAAAGATACATTTTGGAGCAGCATTATTAATCTTTAAAATGTGAACTTGATAATGTTATCATACTTTAATAACATAACAAATCTTTTTAAATGTGTGTAATAACCACAATTTTAAAAAATACAAATAATTTACAAAAGTGACTTTCTTATGCCCACTTTACCATTGTTTTACATGTGTAATCATTATATTTTTTTATTACAAAACGAGCATTTTATATATTATAACATACTCATACATTATACAACTTTATAAACTATTTGCGAAATTATAATCAATCTAATAAATTGGGGAATTTTGATAGTCAAAAATAGCCAAAGTTTTATTCTACACCCACGAATTCCTGAATATGCAGTTAGTACAAGTAAAACATGAATGTCGTGGAAGATGATAAAACTTTGAAGACAAATTGTTTAGGAATTTCAATAAAAAGAAAAAAGCCTTACAAGATATATATTTTTAAGGAAATTGTTCACTTTGTCCTCAAGACGGACATTAAAAATGTCCTTAAATAAATACTAATTAAACCAGGTATAAAGTTAATTATATTTAGGTAAATGAAAGAACAAAGCTTGAACATGGCAGATTGCTTGTGTTTCTTAATGTTTGATGAGATGCTAGTGTTCTAAACTACATTACAATACAACTGTCATAGGTTCCGAAGACTGAGGATGTTAAGAGTGAAAATATAACCATAAACATGTTTTGGTTTGATGATAAAGGAGATAAAGCTCATATTAAGCTATCAATTTGTTATAGATTTTTGCAAAAATGCTACGATGGCAGTAATTAAAAAAATATATATAATAAAAGATTTATAACAAACATGATTAAATGTTGTCTATGATTACATATACATAAACACTCACGCCAGTCACCCAGAGGGGTAGGCAGAGACTACAGACTTCCATTTGGCACGATCCTGACACACCTCTCTTGCCTCCTTCACATCCATACACCTACGCATACATGCTCGTCGGTTAAGGGTACTCCTAATTTGGCCCGTTTTCAATAAATCGCCAATTTGGTCGATAAATTTTCGCCTAGGACGTCCCTTTCCGACTCTGCCATTCACTTCTGCACCATAAATTTTCTTTGTCACTCTTTCCTCATTCATTCTTTCCACATGACCAAACCACCGAAGCATTCCTTTCTTAATCCTGGTCACCACATCATCTTGCAAACCACACTCTTCTCTTATTACACAATTCCTTACCCTGTCATTCAGATTCAGCCCTAACATACTCCTTAACGACCGCATTTCTACTGCGTTTATTCTACTCTCGTGCTTCTTCTGCCACACCCAACTTTCACCACCATACGTTAAAGTAGGGACCAACACAGCATTGTGAATTGCCATACGTGCCTTTTTCGACACATTTTGACTCTTCACAATAGAGTGCAAGGCCCCATTTACTCTATTTCCCGCATTCACTCGTCGTTCTATATCCTTATCATATCTCCCATCCCTGCTAAATACGCAGCCCAAATATACAAACTCATCTACTTGCTCGATCAACTCACCTTCTATTCTTATTTCACAAATCGTTTTACTTTCTTCTCTTTCAAAAACCATAACCTTCGTCTTACTTGCGTTCACTTTCATACCCCTTTCTTTTAATGATCCGTTCATTAATGTAACCATCATTTGCAACTCTGCCGCCGACGACGCAAGAATAACTTGATCATCGGCGTACAAAAGGCATTTGACGGTTAACTCACCCATTCTTAATCCGCATTCTTCAATTTTCAAATTTTGCAAACAACTGTCCATAAATAGGTTGAACAGCCACGGGGAAGCCACACAGCCCTGTCTGACACCCTTATGGATATCAAACCAGTCCGAGTAGACCCCGTTGATCCTAACACAAGCACTAGAGTCCCTATAAAGAGACTCCAATGCCCGTATCAAGCCAGCGCTCAACCCAAATGAGTTCAGTGTTTGCTATAGCAAATCCCTATCCACTCTGTCATAGGCCTTTTCCAAGTCCATGAACGAACAAAAAACCTTCTGGTTTTTGGCCGGAAACTTCTCCGCGATCATGCGCATGGAAAATACTTGATCTGTACATCCCATTCCCTTTCTAAATCCCTCTATGATTAATTTACAATTAATACCAAAGTAAGCAATAATTAAGTTAATAGGACAAAAAACAGCAAGAATGCTTTTGAAATTTAAAATTAGAAATAATTCTCTTTGTTTGATCCTACACTTATCGAAAGGGGAAATTTTATTTCAAAATAATTAAGATTTATACGCATGACATAGTAGACTGCTAAATGGGAGCATTTAAAATTAATTACTACTTTTAGATATTGATACGGGAGATAATGAACTACTGGATGATGGATAAGTAAGCTGACAGATACCTCAGTGTAACCTGATAAAATACCTAAAATTAAGAGTAAAGTACGAAATTTAACCAACGTGTATTAGTAATAGTGTAATAGTAGGTGGTATTAGACTTTGCGCAAATAAGTTTTTACAACTGAAACATATTACTAACCCCAAGAGAGCAAAGATACTGCAGATATGACTGACTGCCTGAAGTTAGTCACTTTTGTTTGATTTTGTTTAATTCCTTTAATCAAAGATTTTATAAAAAGTATCTAAAACATAATTCGGAACATATATGCCGTGAAACAAAGTTTTACCTATTACAATGAGATTTCAGGAAGTTAAAAGAGATGGAAGTGTGTGTCATCATTTTAAACAGTTTCCATAAATAAAAATTGAACAATATCTTATGTTAATACGACAAAAGATTTGTTTCAATATCTATATGATAACAACATATTAAGTTAGTTAATGTGCTAATTTAACTAAGACTCTGCTGAATACTTTCTCCTTAGTAAAAAAACCACGAAGCAGAAAACACGAATCCTACTTGCCAACAATTTAAAGTGTATTCAATAAACTGTTGTTCAATAATTTAAATTTAAATTATTCCTTGGTGAAAAGTTGTTAGGAAGATGCTAATAATATATTATAAAATCTGGAATATTTACTGGTAAAAATGTCCTCCACTCCAAAGAAAGAGGTACTAATTAAAAGAAATTTTACTGCTCACAAAATGGCAGTAAGCAAATTTGCAGAAACTAAAACTAAAATATTTGTATTTTAAAAGTTATAAAAAGATGAAAATTAATGTAGGTATGTAAATAACGTAATAATGACCTTTGTAATACAACTCCACACCAAGCAAATTCATTAAATTTGTAATGTTTCAAGAAAAACGCTTTTGTGACTTTCACAAAACTTTACGATGTATTGAAGATTATAACAAAAATAATTAAAAACATTTGACCAATGACTCCCCGGAAATGGGATATTTTAAATCATTAAATTGTTAATAAATATCAAATTTGAATTTCTAACATGACATAAACAAAAAAGTAAGGACCCTTATCATTAATTTGATGATCAAAATAATTATACATAGTTCAGACCCTCAAAGATGGCCTAAGAGCTTGTGTAATAATTATAAATAAAATATTAAAAGGCAGACATATTAAAATCAATAATGATAAAATAAAACTTCAAACATTAAAATATTTTTAAACTCTTAGAAATACCAAAAATAGAAGTGGTTATAATTAGGTTTTTTCTCTCCAAAATATCAAAATTAAGGTGTCATCAAACAGCTTATGTGATTATTTATCTACTTTACTTAAGGCCCCGATCAAAACCTTGCGAAAGTGTGTTTTTCAGAGACTATTATCACTTTAATTATGAGAAATAACACACAAAAGCACATTATTAAAGTGTTCGATATCCTATCATCACATTCCACGTTTTAATTAGTTTTTATGTGTTATCTATACATTTAAAACTTATTTTTAAAAATGAATAAAATTATTGATAACATGCATCTGTTGTTAAAGGCAATGCTCTAATCATTTGAGGATTACACATTACATACTATTGGATAGATAATTTAAAAATCTATATTATTTCTTAAGTTAGTCTTTCTTTCTTAATTGAAATAATTCCAAAAATTTGAGCGTATTTATTACGCGATATATTGTAGGGAGATCGCGTGGATTGTATAGAACCGACCGCTCAAGGTCGTTCGTAAGGAGTAGCGCCTTAAGCATCTCAATTAGTAAGTTTAGAAAGTTAAAAGTACATCATAATGTGATATAGAGATAAATCTATGAGTCAGATAGTATTTTTTAGCTTGAATTTTTATTTTGTCATTTTCATCAATTTTAACATGTCTACACTGCAATATTTTCATGACATTCATGCACCAGCTGTGAGTAATTAAACTGATTATATAATTAATTATAAAGGTTTTTAAGCTTTCTTTATTTTTTTTATAGAATAGGCTGACAAACGAGCACACAGTCCACCTGATGGTAAGTGGTTGCTGCGGCCCATAGACATCTACATCTATCTTCCATTACAAATCAAAATGCAGATGCGTTGTCACCCATGAGGACTGAGATGGAATGCCTCATTTCCAGTAAAAAGGGTCTCCGGTTCTCTACACTCACCATACGAAATACAGCAGCATTAGGCTACTATTTCACGCTGGTATTCTGTGAGAGCGTGGTCCTTCCCCGGTCGAGCCGACCCATTCGTGCTACAACTATACTACTAATATAACTGCAGCATGGCTCTACCACGTAAAAAATTATGCTTTTTACATGACAAAAATTCGAATTCCACACCAAGATCTATTAATAATTTAATTCTATCACATATACCACTGTAGGGGCCATTTTGTAAAGCATTTTTTATTATTTTAATCACATTTTCAACACACTCTAAAAAGTTTTGGGAAGGTCTCATAAGTGATCTTCGCGTGACATCCACAGATAAAATGTAATTGTCTACTTGTGGCGGAGTTGTATCACACAATTCATTATTACATGTTAAACATGATTTGCAAACTTTAATTTTTGACTTTTTAATAACTTGTCCTTCCACATACCTTTTTGTCTCCGTGACAATTTTATTTGCAAATTCTTGCGAATCATTACCTGCCAATTTTTGAACTATAAAGTCTATATTAATTCTATTTTCCTTTGGGGGCAGGTGTAATTCATTTTTTGCCAGCAGGCAATCCAAATTATTTAAAACTTTATTTAAGTCTTCCTCACAATTTGCCCCCAAGGAATGTGTTGAACTCAAATTAATTTTGAACTTAAATTGAACTAAATGGGAGCATAAATAATAATTACAGTTAGATATTAATGCGGGAGAAAATGATCTACTGAATGATGGACATGTAAGCTGACAGATAACTCAGTGTAACCTGACAAAATACCTAAATTTAAGAGTAAAGCACGAATTTTAACCAACGTGTATCAGATGGTCTAATATTTTGTGCAAGTAAGTCTTTACAATTGAAAAATTAATAATTAATGTAAAATAAATATTTGTCTGTAACAACTTTGTTTTGATTTTATTTTCAAAACATTATTAATTACCCCAAGAGAGCAAAGATACTGCAGATATTACTGACTGACTGAAGTTAGTCACTTTTGTTTGATTTTATTTAATTCCTTTAATCAAAGATTTTATAAAAAGTGTCTAAAACATTATTCAGAACATATATGCTGTGAAACAAAGTTTTACCTATTACAATGAGATTTAAGGAAGTTAAAAAAGATATGGAAACAATTTTTGTCTTCCCCATTTTCATTGCTGCTTTTATTTGACACTTTTGTTTTTTAATTTTGCTTTTTAAAATCATGATTTTGTTAATTACTTTTTTATTTTCACATCTGTACACCTTTCTTGTAATCAATGTACCTGAAAAAAGTACGACAATCAGGTATGCATATAGAGATCAAATGAAACAATGACGGCATAGATCAAATTGTATTGGATTCTCCTTTTTTAATGAATGATTTTGAATTGCAACTTGTGCCTTAGGATAAAATAATAAATAAATGATATAACATATATTATGCAATATGCTATTAGAATGCTTTTGGAGCTGGCGCAGTGCTGCAGTGTACACAGTGCAAAAATGTAGCATTTCCACTGCATGGCTTGCGGCTCAGTGATAACAAAAGGAGGATGGCCAAATCGTACCAGACAACGAAATTACAGCGTCCCAATATGAAATATTTATGTAAAATACCTTATTGTTAAGGTATAACTCTCTAAGTAGCCACAAAAAAAGTTATTAATTTATTTCTATTGTTGTAACTGTTCAAAATTATTTCAAATAATAGTTTCAGAACGCACCTAATGACGATTCATTTCATGTGTGAAAGGACTTGGTATTCAAAGACTATAATTATTCACGTTTTTACGAATAGTTGTTCATTTTAATTCAATTCAATTAGTATGTAGACATCAAATCAACTACTATGCTGATTTATTATGTACTGGATTAATATCAATCATTATTAATCAGTTCCACGTCATTGACCATCTTATGTACCATGTTTTTAGCAAATACATTTTCTATTCTAAGAATATGTATTTTAATAGAATAAGGGTGACAAAGGAGCACACCTTCCAATAGCAAAGTGCAATCGGCAAGTGCATGCTGAAGCTCATAGACACCTAAATTAGTAATATAATATATAAAGAATCAAAATGCAGACACCGCTTGTCACCCCTACCCCATGAAATTCCTTGTTTCCAGTAAAAAGGGTCTGATTCTCTACGCTCACTGTAAGAAACAGAGCATCTTTAAGCTGGTATTTCGCGCTGTTAGTCTGTGAGAGCGTAATCCTTCCCCGTTCGAGCTGACTCATTCGTGCTACAACCATAACATAGTTGAAGCTTGGCACGTAATAAGGTATAATAGAATATAGGATATAATGAGTTCATATCGATACCTTTTCCGAAAAATTGGGTTAGTTTTACAGGAACATTACAGTGATGTATTTGATATTTAAGTCTAATTAAATAGTTTAATTAACTTAGACAGTTTCATGTATTTTTGTACTTAAGCTGAGCATAACTGCTTAAGTGCAACTGAATGTCTGTGGAAATTATTTTCGCTAATTTAAAACTCACATTTAATTGTACACACATCACGTATTTTACTAAAAAGCTGTATGTTTTCCTTATATAAATAACTGAGTAATAATGTCCTCCAGACCGAATTTCGGCCACGGCAGCCTGCCTCAACGGAGGCTTGACATGTAAATGTAGATGAATTTTAATTTGTAATTTTAATAATCTAATGTAATGTAATATCATTTGCATTGATTGTAATTTTGACAAACCAATGTTATATTTTAACAAAATGGTCAATAAATAAAAAAGTAAGAGGTATTTGTTGATTTAGCCTTAAAAATATTTTTGACGTTATTATAAAAAATCGTGGCTATTTAGATATTATTTTTAAACGTGATTGTGTTTACAACATAAAAACAAACCAATCTAACTATAGTTTGTTTTGGGACATGAAAAAAAAGTCCAGCTCCTATAGAAATTTGGCCATCCTCCTTTCGAAGTTATAAATACAAGAGTTGTAACCGCTTTCTACATTTTAACCATTATTAGTCGTAGTTGTTACTATTATAGTAATCTTTAACTTATCACACGGAAAACTTACTGGTATAGTAATAGAATATAGTTACAGTAATTACTAATTATTAATGTATGACCACCAGAGAATTTACTGGACAGATACAACTTGATCTTTCAAGAAAAGAACCTACTCTTTTGTAAATGCCCCCGGGTGTTGTGGTTCTTCATGGGCGGTGATAGTTACTTACCATCAGGTGAGCTGCATGATCATCCCCCCCCTCTCCTTTAAAAAATAAATTAAATACCTCTTATAGGATTATCATGTGAACTTGGCAGAATCTTGTGAAGTACATTCAGTATATGTGGTGTGGGTTCCATTTCTAATCCTTCAGCATGTAAGCCTGTAATAGTGGTGAAAGTATATGAGTAACACAAAACTTTCTTTATTGGGCTTGCTTTATTCACTGCTACATACCACATATATAATGATAATAATAATAATGTCCTCCAGACCAAATTTTACAGTGCCCAAAGTGTATGCGCAAGCACTGGTCATTATTACTATTTCCAATTTCTTAACTCTAACTTAAAAATTTAAAACTGCTGAGAATTTCTTGATAGAAATACCCAAAAACAGATTTTGGACCGAACTGGGATTCAAACCCGGGATCTCATGATCAAATTGCATTTATGACACTAGACCAACGAGGCAGTCAAGTGTTATTATAGTATTAAGGAATAAATTAATGTTTTCATTATAATCATTAAAACCTAAAAATAAAAAATGGTGCTCCTTGAAAAATGCCGATATGTGTGCATAAAGCAGTCAAATACTTAAAATTTGCAAAAAGATTAAGTTACACCCCACATGTATTTTTATTATGATATATGCTTTTTTTTTCTATTAAAAATTGTTTAAAGTTATGTCGTAAGTAATAATCGAAAACTATACCGATTAGGTAATCTACTACAACTGCCCTGATTTATCCTGAGGGTCGCCCGCATAAACCAAGAGTATTACAAATGAAACTGTATCAGGCTTTTTGATTGTATGAATACTTTGACTGAGACAACAATATCTACCAACTAAAAAATAAACGAAAATAGTAAGATTTCTTCATAAAATGTTTATTTCTTACAGTTCACAATAACAATACAAAGTTATAATGCAGCTAGTTTTATGTCATTTTCTATGGAGTTGTAACGAAATTTTTACCAATCCAAGTTCAATTAATAAGTTGGTATTTATTTTATTTATTTTTTTTATTTTATAGTATAGTTGTTGTCAAGTTATACACTGACATACCATTGTCTTTAATTTAAAAGTGAATAAGCTTTTTTTTTCTTATTTTATTTAGGGATTTTTGTTAGTTAACATGTCAATCCTATTAAAATCTATATGTTGCTATTAATCTGCACATACTCAATGCAATATCCAAGGTGGGGGCATGTAGGATGCCCTGCGTAATACCTATATTGTCCACATTTATCTTATATGTCCTTCCAAATAATTCCCTTTCCCCTAGTTGCCATTCACATTCCATCAAAAAGTGATGTAAGTTTTCTATTACTCCACAAGTTTCACATTAGATGGAATCAGTTCTTTTCATCAAATAAGAAATCTTTTTCATGGAATGACATGACCTGTTCTTATTCTAAATATTAATTTAATAGAATTTTTTTTTTAATTTTGTATCTACAAACCAAGGTATTCGAGGTGGTTCACTCTGTATTGTTTTGTACCAAACACCTTTCGTTTTAGAGCGTTCATTGAAAAATTCTTTCAATTTGTTATGACATAAATTTTTGAATTTTGGTAGTACTTCTGAGTAGCAAGGGTCAATATTATATTCTACACCATTTATACAAGCAGAGTTCACTAATCTATCTGCCTTGTCATTACCCAATATTTGGTCTATGTGCTGGAATCCACTGCACTCTTGCACATGTGTTGCGTAGACTGAACTGATATATTATTTGGGAAAGTATGCAATAGGCTTTCGAAACACCTACGATTCCAGAGGCAGATCGAGCCAAATATTGGATAGCAGTTTTCCTGTCCGAGTATATAATAATTTAGTTACAGTTATAGCTTGCAGCATACTTTAGGGCTTCGGATATTGCAATGAGTTCAAGGGTATAAGATTTAGAAACTGCTTGATATGGGTCGAAAAAAGCTGCCCCTTGCAACTTTAGCACTCTTTAATCCGTCTGTGTAGATTTTGTGCCAATCGTGATATTTATTTTCAAGTTCTTCAATAACATTTACTTTAACGGAATTTATTCCTACCCCTATCCTATCCAATCCTATCCTTTAGTTATTGATAAGACTAAAGGATTGATAGCTTTACTATCTATGGCTTTATAACCACTGACCATCAGGTGGGGTTGTAGTAGTTGTCGCAGTCAAGCTATACACTGACATACCTATAATAAGTAAAAACATAAAATTTGCTTGCCCACCTTTACTAATATTACAATCATGAAAGTGAGTTTCTTTAGTCTGCACTGCTAAAACAATTGCTAATTAACATGACAATGAGAAAGTTTTCAATAAACTTACCAAGGTCTTTTAGTTCGAGGATATGGAAAACGGTCCTCAAAGTGCCGATCGCAAATGCGGTAGTTATAGTAAAATTCACGATCGGTTTTATATTTTAGATGTTTCAGCTATACTTTTCAACTGCTGAAACCTTTCTAGTGAGGTATTCTGGTTTCGGAACATAGTGTGAAACATCTGGAATAATAAAATATAATCATTAATTCCGAGGCGAGAGAGGGAAACTGTAACAGATGGGCAATAACCCGTCTGCCAAGCGTGGCAGCTATGGCAAATAGTACCTATGAGGCAATCCGTGGAGGTGCCTTGAACCTTCAATTTCTTAGATATTAGCTGTTAGCTGTTGTTAAAAAAGTCCTTACTCGGTTACATTTAAAAACACATTGCCATTTTTCTTCTTCTTCACATTTTTGCACACATTAAAAAAACACTGGGTCGCAAATATTTATTTTAATACAAGAAAGCATATAAACAAACGAGAAATCAGAATAATTTGAAATTAATATTAATATAAAATTAACCTCAACTATCAGTGACCGTGACCGCCATTGGGTGCGTTTGGCAGAAAAAAGCGCTAGCAAGCGCTTATAAGCGCTGAAATAGTTTTCGGCCAGGACACGATTGCTACTTCAGTAGCGCTGACACAATCCGCCATTTTGCTTATTTTGTTTGTTTTGAAGTAGAGTTTATAAGTTGTTTTGTGCAATATTAGTTTTTAGTAATATAATGACATGAATAAACATATACATGTTATTAAAAATTTATGATTGGTAAGTTTTTAATATGAATACTTTACAAACATATATTTAAATTAGGTTGGGTTCCCCGGTTAAAACTAACATCGTGTCCTGGAGGAAAATAGCTACTTACGATTTGACAGCGCTTACCGCTTACGATCGCCATTTTGTTTACAAGCGCTTGCTAGCGCTTTTTTCTGCCAAACCCATTAACTGCGTAGGTAGTGGCGTCAGTGTTGCCAGATGCCTTGAACCTTTTATCTGTATTAGAAACTGCTAAAATCTGTATTAAATCTGTATGCTATTTAAACTTAAAATCTGTTTAAAATCTGTATAATATAATAAACCAAAATAGAATAATTGATCATCATCATCATTGCTCCTTTTGAAAAACAAGGAATAACTACTAACGTGATAAGCTAATAAGGTTTGACTATTGTTATTAAAAAAATAGAATAAGGGTGACACACGAGCACACAGTACACCGATGGTAAGTGGATGCTGTGGACCATAGACATCTACATTTATCCTCGCTTAAGACTCAAAACGCAGATGCATTGTCACGCCTGAGGACTAAGACGGAATGATTCGTTTCCAGTAAAAAAGGGTCTCCGGATTTCTACACTCACCATACGAAGCACAGCAGTATTAAGCAGGTATTTTACGCTTCTATTCTGTAAGAGCGTGGTCCTTCCCCGGTCGAGCTGACTCATTGCGCATGGCTCTACCAAGTACCAATATACACTATACACTAAATATTTTATATAGCAAAATTGAACACATTAATTTAAGCAAACAACATATTAAAACTCAAACATTTGAAACAAACGAACATATAATTAATTTATTATTTCAGTCATACATATTTTATATATAAATATTATATAATACGCTTGTAATTCTGCCGTACTAACTAATTACGTTGTGAAAAAATAAATTAACCATAAAGAACAGAATCATGCAATGATGTGTGTAACGCGGTATCTAGTCACTTATTTTACCTATTTTCTATGCTCAAAGTATTTTACTTCGTTCTGTTTTAAGTTGAATATTATGGTAACCCAATCAATAGAGTTAGAAAACTCTGTATAAAAATCTGTATCTAGTGCTAATCTGTATCACACACCGAAAATCCGTATAAATACGGAGAAATCTGTATATATGGTAACACTGAGTGGCGTGGTGCGGCTAATTTAGTCTAGTGCTTTGGAATGTAGATGGCAGCACAAAAAAAATATCATTTTGTTCTCAAAATAATGTTCTAAGTTGCACGCCCATGATAAATATGTAGCAAGCTAAATACAACGCAGTGTACTGTGTAATTAAAGTGTGCACTGTGCAGTGTAAGTAATCGTTTTGGTAGCGTAGTACTGTCCAATGCAAATGATGTATCATTTGACACTTTATTGTACTAGCAACAATTTTAATTGTGTGTGCGCTGAATGAAGCATGCCAGAATTTGTATCTATTTATTCAAATACAAAAAATTATAGAATAATTGCTGGTATATCCATTAGGAGGATATAATGATTTTTGGATCACAAAATGACAAAATAATCGCCAACACTTTTCTAAATGGCGCAAAAGTATGACGTCATATACTGTCCAATGTCTTGGAACGAATCACCAGTATAGCGTCGAATTATGACGTCATTTGCATTGGACAGTACACTGCGTTGTATTTCGGAACATACCCCATTAGATAATTAGATAAATATTAAATATATGTCAATGGGTGCGTTTGGCAGAAAAAAGCGCTAGCAAGCGCTTACTAGCGCTAAAATAGTTTTCGGCCAGGACACTATTGCTACTTGCTAGCGCTGACACAATCCGCCATTTTGTTTATTTAATTTGTTTGTTTTGAAGTAGAGTTTACAAGTTGTTTTTTTGCAATATTAGTTTTAAGTAATATAATGACATGAATAGACATATACATGTTATTAAAAATTCATGATTGGTAATTTTTAATACGAATACTTTACAAACATATATTTAAATTAGGTTAGGCTCCCCGGTTAAAATTAACATCGTGTCCTGGAGGAAAATAGCTACTTACGATTTGACAGCGCTTACCGCTTACGATCGCCATTTTGCTTACAAGCGCTTGCTAGCGCTTTTTTCTGCCAAACGCACCCAATGTCAATCACCAATACATAAGCCAATAACCAATAACATATTTGTGGCTTGGATGCTTGTCTTTTAGGCCATGTTTTCATTTCATTCGGGATCTTCGTTTTTACAGATTTTCTCTTCACAATATGCTGATGCGTCACTACGTGAAGTTTTTAGGAGATTTTGACGAAAGCTCGACCCAGCGGACAGTCGATGATGAAAGTGACTCAAGTTCATAACGCACCTAAGTTATAAAAATAACTTACATCCAATCCAATTTATATCGAATTACACTTCAAATCATTACATAAACGTAGACAGAGAATACTATGGATATCAGCAAAGCGTTTCGAAAATGAGACCCTTTGCCTACTACATCTCGCAAAACATGACGATATATTGATATTTATCACGCGATATATATTGTTACTGTTTAAAAATATCGATTCAATAAATATTTATACATTTTTCACTGCCTATCCCTACGATTTTTTTTTGCGCCCGAAGCAAAAATGGGCAACCCTCCGGAAAGCGGGGGAGGGAGGTTGGGAATGCTCATAGCATACCACGCAGCCGGCTGCGTGGTTATGTGGTGACTTTTACCCACTAAACCCAACCTTTTAGGAATTGGCTTAACGATCTGACTAGAGATCTCTAAGCCGTATACGAACGCGACCCTCCTTGGCAGAAAGGAGGGCGCAATCCCTACGACTGGGTAAGGTAAGCTTGAAGGTTAGAGAACAGAAGAACGATCGCCGTAGAAAATAGTGTCCCAGAAATATGGACACCATCAGTGAGGCGCTTCGATCACTAAGTGCAGTCAATAAAAGTCATTTACAGTCTATTTTTCCGATCAGATGCTCAACTACTTGCACATCCACGCACAATAAAATATTACTCCATTTTTTAATGTTTCTTTTTGTCAAAAATTACAAAATTGCGGGGCGTGAAAATTTTCTACGAAAAAATGAAAAGAAAATTTGTACATTATTCAACTAACTTCACCTACTTGTACTCATAAACAGCTAACTTCGCAGTCACTACTCATCGACGTCAGCACCGCTATGTATTCTACAATTTTCAAGGACAGGCGGGCTATGCTTTATAAAAAAATAAATAAAAGTACAGAGACAGTACCTGTCAATGTCATACTTTATGGGCATGCCGACACAATTAGTGCATGCCCATAAAGTATGACATTGACCGGTACTGTCTGTACTACTAAGAAATTCAGGACTTCATAGGCGTGATTTTTACTGACAGCTGTCGCAGAGATCAAGCTATCTTTTTTGAACTATAGTGATCATTTTCCTATTCTCTAACCTTCATGGAGGTAAGCATTAGGAGTAAGGGCGTAAAACGTAGAAAGAGAAACCTATGGACTGATGATAAGCGTGGCCTCGAGTGAGAAAGGACGATAACGTAGTTTTAGGTTATACAATAATCTTGATGACTTTTAAACATATTTAGATAAAATTTTTATTGTTCTAAGAACTGAACTAAACAAGATTCACCAATCTTAGCACTTTAATATAATCTTATACACTAGTAAAATTAATGTACGGCCTGACCTTCCTGTGAGCGTCGATGGTGTAAACGACCCCAAGGACATTGCAAATGTCTTTAGGGACCACTCTTCTGTGAAATCGCAGCTGGGCCCGGCTGGGGGGTGTGATCAACAGTAACATGAGTAGTCACGTGGTAACGACCGCGTTTTTGGCAAAAGATGTTTCAAAAGCCATAAAAAGTATATCAAGAGGTAAGTCACTGGGACATGACGGTCTTAGTATTGAGCACCTGCAGTACACCGGGCCACATGTCGCGAGGGTATTGGCTATGTTTTATTCACTGTGCGTGGGCCATTCTTACTTACCAGCCGATTTTATGAGGACAGTTGTGATGCCTGTAGTGAAAAATAAAACTGGTGGTCTTACCGACAAAAGTAACTACAGGCCTATCTCTCTTGCCACTGTCATAGCAAAGGTGTTTGACGGGTTGCTTAATGCACAGTTAAATAAACACGTAAAGCTGAATGATAACCAGTTCGGGTTTCGACCGCAGCTGTCGACTGAAAGCACAATATTGTGTTTTAAGCATACCGTTAAATACTATACAAACCGCAAGACGCCTGTATATGTCTGCTTCCTCGACTTATCAAGGGCTTTCGATTTAGTCCGATACGACCGTTTATGGGATAAGCTGAGAAGCATAAACTTATCTGAGGAACTCTGTAGCGTGTTCCAGTACTGGTATTCACACCAATCTAACAGCGTACGTTGGGCGGGAGCAGTGTCGGATCCGTATTGGCTCGAATGTTAATTTGTATATGAATGATTTGATCGTCGCTCTCAGCAGCCAGCACGTCGGCTGCCATATCAGCGGCGTAGGTATATGTTAACAATCTGAGTTACGCTGACGACATGGTTTTGCTGAGTGCGTCGATCTGTGGCTTAAGTAAACTGATACGCATTTGTGAAGAGTATGCGAGTGGACACGGTCTAAAGTGCAATGTGAAGAAAAGTCAATGCATGGTCCATGGACCAAGTGTCCCCAGGATTTACCTCCAGTGTTACTAAATAGGGTGCCCCTACAATTTGTCAAACAATTTAAGTACCTGGGACACATAATAACTAATGACCTCTAAGACAATGCGGACATTGAGCGGGAGCGGAGAGCGTTGTCCATCAGAGCTAATATGATAGCCCGCAAATTTGCGCCTTGCTCACAGGAGGTAAAAATTACACTATTTAGAGCTTATTGTACGTCACTCTATTCATCGAGCCTGTGGGCAGACTATAATAAACGAAGTTACAACGATCTCCGCGTCCAATAACGCTTTCAGGGTGGTTTTGGGGCTGCCCCGATTCCGCAGTGCCTCTGGCATGTTTGCAGAGGCTCGCACTGCCTGTTTTCACGCGACTATGCGTAAGCGGTGCGCGTCACTGGTTCATATTATTCTGAAAATGATAGGAGACAGATTGGACTGTCCTATCCTCCGGCATTGCTGCGGACAAACATGTCCCAGTAATTGTGGGAGTGAGAAGGTACTAAATAATAATTATGTGTTACTTATTATTGTGTTTATATGTTTATATGTTAGTTATTGTATTTTAATGACATATTATTATTATTTATTATCAATTAATTAATGTTTTTAAATCAATCAATTCTAATGATATGGATCATATGTTATCTGAAATAAATTATTAAATAAAAATAAATAAGCTCACAAAACACATTTTTCTCACTTAAACCAACTTGTAACCTCCTTAGATCGCTACGAACTGTCAAAGTTGTTTAGCAAAGTGTAGTTTGCTAAATAAAAAAACCAGCACGGAGAAAGGGACAAACAATCACACCGCTCTGTCTCATTTATATGCAAGACGTATGCATATATCTATCTTTTTCGTGTGCGAATGCGAAAGAAGGCGTCAATTTGTCTATAGGTTTCTCTGTCTACGGCGTAAAATCAGTGTAGTGTAATAACTGACGACCCTAATTAGGGGCAACGCCCACCTTTGATCCAAGGCCCTGCTTCAGGGTACTGTAATAGGGGCATTAGAATTTATATACGTCTATGGAATATACTCGATATGTACATTATATTCCATAGACGTATATAAATTCTAATGCCTATATCGTGTTTTGCAGGATGTAAAATTTTATTACTTGACGTTTTGAATACGAAAAAAAAATGCGACAGTTAATAGTAAAGAATTAGAAAAGGCTAAAATTCATTTATACAATATTGAGAAGAAACTTGAAAAAAATTATAGATTGAAAAAGAATATGAAAAACAAATTGATAACCTCATCGATAGTGGTTACGCCGAGAAGCATAATTTCATTTTCCTACGAACGTGGCACCTTCCGCATTTCGCGGTTATACGAGTACATATGCAGAAAAAATAAATTAGGATTGTATTCGATGCAACTGTTAGGACCAACGGACGGTGTCTTAACGACGCTTTGTTCGGTTTTGTTAATATTCGGTGTTTTGTTCCTATTTCGAGCAGAAAGCTTGGCAGTTATGGCAGATATTAAGGAGATGTTTCTTGAAGTTAAAGTGCGTGACGCGCCAGCGGAAGAGTATAGAATGACGTCACTTAATTTCAGAGCAGCGTCATCTCCGTGCACAACAATTTATATGAAAAATAAAAATGTTCAAGATTATGAACATTTGTATCCAGGAACATCTTTGACTACATAACATAATTTCTATATGTATGATTATATACTTGCATTTCCCGACGTGGTGACGGCGGAAAACGTAGTTAATGACATATATGAATTACATAAGCACGCTTCGTTTCAACTGAGGAGATGGGCGAGCAACCAACCCGAGGTTTTAAATAACATGAAGGAGACGTTCAAGAGTGAGAGCACCTATCTGGGCGATAGAGAGCACGCTGAGCGAACGTTATGTTTAAATTTGGAACATTAAACGAGATACCTTGAGTTTCTCCGTGAGTTTACGGAATAAGCCAACGGAAGTAATCAATGGCTTATGACCTCCAACGAGGAGGGGCACAAGTGCAGTTATGTCGGTTTTCGACCCATTAGGTATATTGCTACACCCGTAACGATACAAGGAAAGTCGCTTATATTAAGTCGTTGTTACATCCCCAGGCGTTTAGAAGGTTTACGCAGTCTCAAACTAACATCAAGTTCACTAAGTTTGATCTCAGCGCTAACAGTGCTGCTTGATTATCAGAGTTTATATAGTTTATATGATTGGCGTAGTGTTTTTGCAGATTTATTTCTTAAGTATGACGAAAATTTCTGCCTGGAAGGTGGAGGTGAATCTATTAGCCTACGTCGGGATCCATTTTTGACCCATCGGTGTACCATATAATACTACCAACCTTACAAATAGCCTGTCCAATCAGCCAGTTTTCTCTGGAGAGTAGTTCCACCATACATTTTTATTAAAAGAGTATAGTGGACGTATATCTGAGATCATGCATAAGACCCGTGTTTCCTTAATTGTGTCGAGCATGGGAATCAATTTGTAGGAAAGCAATCGCAGTCCGCCCTGGGCGTTAATCCTAAACAAACTAGCCCTCGACTCCCGGTCTAAATAAAGATCAAGGGACATTAGGCACAGAAGTGCACTAAGAGCTGCTTCAGGTGATGATCGCATCGCTCCAGTTTCCATTAAGCAGGCAGTCCTTTGTAAACTATTTAGTCTGTTCGCTGTCGTCTTTTGGTTGGCTTTGTTACGCCAGACAATAGAGACGTAGGTGAGAATCGGCCTCACTATACTGCTGTACTCGAAGAACCGATAACCGATGGGGAAGAAACGTTTTCGAGTGGCAGCCTCATACCGGTAGGCGTAGTGTAGGGCGACCCCCCACTAGATGGAGTGACGACCTGGTAAGACATGCAGGAAGTCGATGGATGCAGGTGGCTCAGGACCGTGCTTTGTGGTGTTACTTGGGGGAGGCCTACGTTCAGCAGTGGACTTGTGAGGGGCTGTAATGATGATGATGATGATACTGCTGTACAGCCATAGGACTATCCTGGGACGCAAGCCCCAGTTGTTCCCGACCAAACGACTGCACGTACCTAAAGCAATTTTTGGCTTATGGCGTACGTTATTAAGGTGAAAGTTCCACGTTAGTTTTTGGTCGATTATTACGTTATATTATATATACGTTATATTATAAATAAGTATTTTGGCGTAATAATGTATCGTTACGGGTGTAGAAATATACCTAATGGATCGAAAACCGACATAACTGCACTTGTGCCCCTCCTCGTGGGAGGTCATAAACCATTGATTACTTCCATTGGCTTATTCCGTAAACTCACGGAGAAACTCAAGGTATCTCGTTTAATGTTCCAAATTTAAACATAACGTTCGCTCAGCGTGCTCTCTATCACCCAGAGAGATGCTCTCACTCTTGAACGTCTCCTTCATGTTATTTAAAACCTCGGGTTGGTTGCTCGCCCATCTCCTCAGTTGAAACGAAGCGTGTTTATGTAATTCATATATGTCATTAAATACGTTTTCCGCCGTCACCACGTCGGGAAATGTAAGTAGATAATCATACATATAGAAATTATGTTATGTAGTCAAAGATGTTCCAGGATACAAATGTTCATAATCTTGAACATTTTTATTTTTCATATAAATTGTTGTGCACGGAGATGACGCCGCTCTGAAAATAAGTTACGTCATTCTATACTCCTCCGGTGGCGCATCACGCACTTTAACTTCAAGAAACATCTCCTTAATATCTGCCATAACTGCCAAGCTTCCTGCTCGAATTATACATAATACATAAACACTCAAGCCTGTCATCCAGAGGGGTAGGCAGAGACTACAGATTTCCATTTGGCACGATCCTGACACACCTCTCTCGCCTCCTTCACATCCATACACCTACGCATACATGCTCTTCGGTTAAGGGTACTCCTAATATGGCCCATTTCCAATGAAACGCCAATTTGGTCGATAAATTTTCGCCTAGGACGTCCCTTTTCGACTCTGCCATTCACTTCGGCAACATAAATTTTCTTTGTCACTCTTTCCTCATTCATTCTTTCCACATGACCAAACCACCGAAGCATTCCTTTCTTAATCCTGGTCACAACATCATCTTGCAAACCACACTCTTCTCTTATTACACAATTTCTTACCCTGTCATTCAGATTCAGCCCTAACATACTCCTTAACGACCGCATTTCTGCTGCGTTTATTCTACTCTCGTGCTTCTTCTACCACACCCAACTTTCACTACCATACGTTAAAGTAGGGACCAACACAGCATTGTGAATTGCCATACGTGCCTTTTTCGACACATTTTGACTCTTCACAATAGAGTGCAAGGCCCCATTTACTCTATTTCCTGCATTCACTCGTCGTTCTATATCCTTATCATATCTCCCATCCCTGCTAAAGCTCGAAATAGGAACAAAACACCGAATATTAACAAAACCGAACAAAGCGTCGTTAAGACACCGTCCGTTGGTCCTAACGGTTGCATCGAATACAATCCTAATTTATTTTTTCTGCATATGTACTCGTATAACCGCGAAATTCGGAAGGTGCCACGTTCGTAGGAAAATGAAACAAGCAAGTGTCCGATATTCCAAGGATCACACGGGTAACCAGCCCCAAACACATGTACGATATTCCAAGGACCACACAGTTAACCAGGCCTAAGCAAGTGTCCGACAATACAAGGACCACACGGGTAACCAGCCCCAAGCAAGTGTCCGATATTCCAAGGACCACACGGGTAACCAGCCCCAAACCAGTGTCCAATATTCCAAGGACCACACGGTTAACCAGGCCTAAGCAAGTGTCTGACAATTCGAGGACCGCACGGGTAATCAGCCTCAAGCAAGAGTCCAGCTATCCAAGACCCATGAATTGAAAGATCCCTCTCCAACAAGCAAAATCGAAATTTATGAGATAAATTTAGATACTACTAAAAGGATGTTACCACATGTCCTGCTCAATTCCTTAGTTCCTTTCTTTTTTCTAAAATGTATTTTGGATAGTCCTCTTTCATATAATATTCAGAGTCTTTCAGTGCTCCCTTGTGTTTAAATATGTTTATTTTGACACCGAGAGTAGTGAAGGTTACTATTATTGGCCGAGGTCTTTTACTTTTTTTTCCAATTCTCTTTACTTCCTGAATGTTATTATGGTCTAACCTAATAGAAAGACGTTTTCCTATCCACTTGACGATATTGTTTTCCAGTTCTCCGTACGAAGACTCTCTTTCCTCGATGCCAAAGAACACTATATTTCTATGTCTTGACTGTTTGTCTAAAAAGTATATTCGTTTCTCTTGATTTTCTACCTTTTTTTTTTTAATTTTTCAAGCTTTTCTTCATATACAGAAATTTTTTCATCTAATATTTTATTTACATTCAGAGTTACTTGATGTGTTACATTTTCCCCACTTTGGCGGATCATTGTTTTATGTTCTTCAAGCTCTTTTTGTATGGTACGAAGTGCGCTAAGAACTTCTTCCATGGTTGAAATAGAGATTATTTTTTTGTTGTTAATGCGCCCTCTTTTTTTCGTTGCTGTACTACGTTGATGTACTGATTGCGGTCGATGCATGGTGCAGTAGTATAGGATCTCGCTAGTAGATGTCGCTTAGTGTTGTGCGCCATCTGTTATTTATTTGCTGCACTATGACGGTGGTGTATTGGTTACGATCGTTAAAATTTGGTGGTAGTATATACATTGATAAATAGACGGCACTTTTAGCTAATTATTTCGGCAGCCATGCAATAAAAAGGTAAATAGGTATGTATTTATCGTATATAATATTGCACTGGTGTTTAATTTATAACTTTATTATCACTTTTGCAACGATCACGTTAGTCTTGATTAATATTTTCTTTTTTAGACCGTCGATCTTCGATTAGGTCCAATAAAAGAAGTAAGCACTGGTGAACACTGATGTTGCTATTCACTGTTAAGTATAGTATTTTAGGTTTTATTATACTTTGAAGACAATTTAGGTTCAAGTCTCCAATGTACTTCATTGTTTCACTGAGTTTTATTCACTTTTTACACATAAACACGTACTGAATACACTATTTTTAGAGTAAAAACTTAAATTTGTATGAAGACGACGTGAATCGTGTTGTTGATCCATTATATATCGTTCCACCATGCACCGAAACTGTCATTGAATGTTCGGTTTACGATACTAATCTTAAAGAAGGCCTTATCGTAATCGTAAAAATAAAAGAAAATAAACGCGTTAACTTAACTATAGCCAATACTTCAGAGTTTCCTGTCAACATAAATCCGAATTTAAATCTTAAAGTTACACCTTTACATTCTGACGCAGCTCAGGTGAACACAAACCTCTTTAATGAGACCAAAAGAACAAATGACGTAATAAACTCATTAAGAATAGAACATCTTAACCAAGAAGAGTCTAACGCCCTCATTGAATTTTGTTACCGATAATCCAATATTTTTCATCTGCCCGATGACCAATTAACATTATACATGACAATTATACTTACTTACTTACTTACTTACTTACTTACTTACTTATCGTCACGCACAATCCCTAACGGGGTAGCCAGAGAGAACAGATCGCCAAGTGTCACGATCCTTACATACCTCTTTCGCTTCTTTCAGGTTCATTAACTTCTTCATACATGCACGTCTAGGTATCCGAGTATTCTTGACCCTCCCCTCTTCGAGCAATTTGCTCACATGGTCTTCGAAAGTTAGTCTCGGTCTACCTCGACACCTTTTAATATTTACTTTCGCTCTATATATTTTCTTCACCATTCGGTCTTCACTCATTCGTTCAACGTGCCCAAACCATTGGAGTACGCCCCTATCAATTTTTGTGATAAGGTCATCTTTCAATCCTGCCATATTGCGAATCTCTTCGTTTCGCTATCGGTCGGCTATGGTAACGCCACACATTTTACGAAGAGATCGCATCTCCACTGCATTCAACTTGCTTTTATGCTTCTTCTGGCATACCCAGGTTTCGCTGCCATATAACAAAGTCGGTACCAACACTGCGTTATGTATTGCAAGGCGTGCACTCTTCATCACGCCTTGCCTTTTTACTAATGCATTCAGGGCACCATTGACTTTGTTTCCGGCAGCGACACGCCTATCCACATCTAAATCACATCTTCCATCCCGGCTGAAAGCGCTCCCCAAGTATACAATTTCATTTACCTGTTCTAGACATTCCTGATTTACCCATATTTCACATTTCGTTCTCTCTTCGTCCTTTTCAAATACCAGAACCTTAGTTTTATTAGCATTCAAACGGAGACCTTTAATTTCACATTCCTCTTTCATACACGTGACTAATGCCTGCAGTTCTGCTTCTGATGGTGCAATAAGCACTGCATCATCAGCATACAGCAGACAATTAACTTTTATGTCACCCAATTTCACACCAAAACAAGCTTCAATCTTTCAGCTTCTGTAAACAGCTGTCGAGATACAGTATGAACAGCCAGGAAGACATGACATAACCCTGTTTTACGCCCGCTTGGACGCTAAACATGGGTGACAGGTCATGCCCTACCCGCACACAGGCTTTACAGTCATAGTAAAGTGACTGCACAGCCCTTAACAATCGACCATCCACACCATATCCCGGCAACAGTTCCCACATTTTCTTCCTTATAACCTTATCAAATGCTTTCTCCAGATCCACAAAAGCACAGAAAATCCTCTGGTTAGCACTCAGAAGCTTCTCCGTGATCATGCGGAGAGAAAACATTTGATCCGTGCATCCTCTTCCAGGTCTAAATCCGCATTGTGCCTCCCATAAGAATCTTTCCGATTTCTCTTGCATCCTGCGTGTCAAAACCTTCGAATAAACTTTACTTGCTAAACTGGTCAAGCTGATCGCCCGATAGCTCCCGCAGTCAAAATGTGAACCTTTACCTTTATATAAAGGCACAATGACCGCGGATCGCCAATCATCCGGGACATCTCCCGTCCGCCAGCATAAATTGCACAGCAGATGAAAGCTGTCCCAGACGCGAGGCCCACCGTACTTGACCATTTCAGCAGTAACTCTGTCTAGTCCCGCAGCCTTACCACATTTCAAACTTCGAATCGCACGTTCAATCTCTTTCATGCTGATGACCTCAGTGTCATCGAGGTCCGTGTCTGGCGTGCCAGTCACGGCGTCACCCCCGGATCCTTCACTAAGATCATGACACGCATACAATTCTCTATAAAATTCACTCCATCGCTGCATGACGTCCGATTTTTCTGACAGGACGTCATTGGCTCTCGAAAGCACTTTGTTCATTCTTAAGGCTGTCACACCACTCCGGGACCTTCCAACCTCTTTCCAGAAGGAAAGTTGTGCAACAACCTCTCGTCCGCTTCTATTCTACACCTTTCACGTACTTCCTCAATCAATGTTTTCGCATGAACTTTCTGCAGCTTATATCTTTCTTTCATCTTCTCTCTCATATGCTCATCGTTACTAGAGGCTAAGTAGTCTAACCATGCTTTTTCCTTCTTTTTTACAGCTTCTTTCACTTCGTCATTCCACCATGCATCTCTTCTTTTACTACTACCTCTTTTTGTCGTACCAGATACTTCTTCCGCTGCACTTACCATTCCATCCCTAAGGTTCTGCCATGTTCTCTCCACACATTCTTTCCTGCCATCGATGGTGTCAAGCTTTTCGGCTACCCTCGTGTGATATTTGTCCCTAGTATCCGCTTCCTGAAGCTTCCAGCTTCGGATGCGACAGACATGCGACAGACATGACAATTATACATCTGCCCTTAACCATTAAATCAAAACGAGCAGCGAGATGCCCATCCATACTAAAACGTATAGGTTCCCAGAATGTCATAAAAAAGAAGTCAAGACCCAAATCAATAAGATGCTCGACCAGGGCGTAATAGAACCCTCATCCTCACCTTGGAGCTCAATAGTTTGGATTTTACCTAAGAAATTAGATTCCCAGGGAGAATGTAAATAGCAAATAGTAATTGATTATCGCAAAATTAACAATATTACTGTGAATAAAAATTATCATATTCCACAAATTTATGAAATGCAAGACTAGCTGAGTAACACTAAATATTTTTCAACCTTGGACTTAGCCTCCGGGTTTCACTATTTGCTAATCAAACCTAAAGATTACACCATTTTATGTACTTGAGTGATATTTCAATTAATAGGATGCCTTTTGATTTAAAAAACGCTCCGACCATCTTCCAGAAGATCATGAATGCATGCCTATCGGGACTTCAAGGTTTATGTTGATAACCTCAATGCTGTATTTAACAGACTCAGAAATTACAATCCCAAGTTATAACCTGAAAAATGCACGTTCCTTTGTAAAGAAGTGATTTATCTATGGCATATAATCGGCAAATATGGTGTCAAATCCAATCCAGAAAAGGTGAGAGCTGTCACCGAATTTACAGTTCCAAAACCATCTAAAGACGTAAGATCCTTCCTCGGCTTAGTATCTTATTATAGATGTTTCATTCCCGACTATTCTAAATATGCCAAATCCCTTTTCTTTTAAAAAAGGTTGTCCCTTTTCAATGAAACAATGAACAACAACTTTCTTTCGAGACTTTAAAACTTAAACTCGTTACAGCTCCAGTTCTTGCATGTCCAGACTTTACAAAACCTTTCCTTTTGACATGTGACGCATAAAACTATGCTGTCTTTGCTGTTTTCTCCCAAGGGCCAGTAGGACAAGACCTATTGCTTTTGCCTCATGCACACTTAATAAAACAGAGAAAAACTACAGCGTAACCGAAAAAGAGTGCCTGCGATAGTATTCGGCACCAAAACATTTTGACCTTATCTATGTGGCAACCGATTCACAATAATGACGGACCATAAACCTCTCCAGTGGTTTTTTAATTGTAAGGACCCTGGCTCCCGCATTGTTCGATGGCGGCTTAAATTGGAGGGATTTGAGTATGATATACATTATAAAAAAAGGCAAAAACAACACAAACGCTGACATACTATTACGGTTTCCTGTGAACCCTGTCCAACCTAAAGACCTACCAACGTCCAACCGTCCTATAGTGGACCCGGGTCAAAATCTAGACGAGAATCTTATAGGCTTACCATATTTTCCATCATCCTTCAATCCATACGAAACAATCCATCTAACACTTGATTTACCTGAAGATGCTTCTCTATTAACCTACGTTGATTTACATTCCAACATTCCAGATACCCTAAGGGAAGAAATCGAAAATGAACCTATTAACTTAGCTCAGTACAGATAACACCACCTGAAATCCTGACCGATAATATTCCATTTATATTAACGAGTTCATCTCCAGATATACCTGTTGATGATTACATTACTTTACTTCTTTTTAATAAGACTTTTAATAAAGAAGTGGAAGAGCACAATAAAACTCTTATGAAGTGCCCGCGTTAATTTTGGGACGAGAACTAAGGTAGTCCTCGTCTCAACATCCATCAAGAAATATTAACTGACCCTGAAATTATCGCCGACGTACATGAGTCTAAGAAAGACTCTACTTTAGAAAGATAGAAATAAAATAATAAATGCTAAATGTTATTTATTGTTTACCAAAGTTCATCATTTTAATGAAGTCGCCTATCCAGAAATACGTCAAACGTTAAAAATAATCAGAAATTAATTAGAAATCTTCGAGAGGATTAAAGAACTCGGTATAACAGATCCTAAAAATTCCACTCGAAAAACATTATTTCATTATCTATTTCACGATGCCCAAATTAAAATCAACATATACCATTACAATATTATATACCCAGCTCCGATTGAAATTATCAAACTTCTTATATAGCCGGTCATTTAGGCTATTTTTTAGTTATTTAGGCATTTAGGCAATCGATATAGTGATATGACACTAATTAAGTAAAGAAATGTAAATCATGTCATGAAAATAAAGCACTAAGAAAAATCAACCGCTCTCCAATGCAGATCACCAGTACATCTACAGAAATATGCCAAAGAATATGCTTGGACGTCGTCAGCCTACTTCCCGAAGCTGGACCAGCGATATTACGTTTCATTTCACAATACAAGACGATTTCACTAAGTTCTTCAGTGCGGAATATGCATCCAGAGTACCACCGTTGAACAAAGAAGTGAATGCTGGCACCATTATGGTATCATTGACCTCGACAATCGTTCGTGTCTTGGTCGAACTCTTGTTTTTCTGCCGAAGAGTCCCTTACCGACTTGTAAGCAACAAAATACTCTTTTTTCTTTCTTACTATTCTACCTCATTAGTGTCAACAAAACGGAATGTTAGTGATATGAGTCGGTGACCAGTGCCCGATGGTAGCGTTACGGTTGATTTCGGAGCCCTTCCGATGACGATGCCTGGTGCGGTCGCACCGTTCGCACTACCCTAGGGCCGCCAATGATAGTACACTTAGTATTATCTCTGAGTACTATATACAATACTTATTCAATTCAATTGAAGTGCTTTTATCTTCGTGCTATATAAGAATCTGTTATACATAAATTAAGAAAGATAAAAACTACCTTAAACAGCTGTAATACAGCAAGGCAGCGATATGCTGTCTGCGTATATTGCATTGTGCTGTTAGCTTATTCAGCTCTTACGGCCTGGCCACGGGGATCGGCAGCGCGAACGGCAAAGCGGTGGGCGGGACGACAATTTGCGCAGCGCGCCACGTGCAGTCACGTTCGCCGCCTTGACCAGATAGCGAAATGTCTTTATCAAAGTTATCTCGATATTGCTTAGAAAGTAATTGTTTTTTGGTTCCAGACAATATTCGGCAGAGATTGCGGAGTACATGATTTGAATAGGAATCGGGTTATAGATGGAGAATTCCACAACAAGTACAGAATGTATCCAGAAAAAAATTTCAAGTACTAGAATGAGTGTCGAAACCTTCGATTATATTCTTGTTAATATTCAACCAAAATTGGAGAAAAAAATCAATGATAGAATTTTAAGATCTTTTTGTCGGCTCGTCCGCCACGCCTTTTTTCGCGGCGAAAACAACTAAACCATTTTGTATCCTATACTATTCGCCGCGTCTTTCACTCAACTTCGTGGCTTGCGCCGCGGCGTACTGAATCATGCCTTTGTTTTAGTCGCCCGCCGCGCCGCCAGTCGCCACTGCGCGTGGCTTGATCCGTACATTTCTATACATTTATTTTAGTCGCTAGACGCACCGCTGTTCACACCGCGCGAATATTCGCTATGGCGAATGTCCCTTGACCAGGCTGTTACAGCTTCATCTGACTCAGGGTATTTGGTATTGGTACAAATCATCATGTCGCATCTGTAGTGTTTCTTGAACTATATGTCTGGGGAAGTGCAGACCCTCGCCTCTGACTGCTATCTGGTGTCGGTCGATTAATATTATTTATATTAACCAAATAATCAGTAAAGCACTAATTATTTGGTTATTATCGCCGCATATTGACAGGGCCACGGGAACGCTTTCGCACACATTCACGGCCCCACCACCGCCGGCTGCCCTATTGCGGCCCCTCCTTGAGAGAGGATTACTCCTACCCCATTTTTTTCTCAGGTAAGGCAGACGGCACGCCTTACCCCTCGGCCTACAACTTCACCTGTGCAACTATCACGCCATAGGGCCAGTGAACGGCTGCTAAGCGAAATGTAAGCTAAGGTGAACTAACTAGATTTAAATTCTTTTCTTTCACTATAAAGTGAACTCAAAAGGGAAAACCCTTTTTTGTATTATATTAAGTTATTAACTGTAAACAGATGTGATTTAGCACTAAAGTTTTCATTTTATTTAAAGGCAGATCTACAAATACAATTAAATAAAAATATTTTTTATTGTTCTACATACATACACTAACTGATTATTTTTTATTTAACTTTTCAACTTTTGAAATAATGACCTACAATTTTCTTTGGAAAATAGTTTCGTTATTTGTTGCATACTGGTTGATTGTACCGTCTTTAGTGTCTCTCACAAATGACATAGAGTTTAATGCTTTGCTTTCCAAATGTCGACGAATAAATTTCTGCACAGGGCTCTGTGTTTGTACTAGTACTGAATAACACAGAACTAATCTATTTTCTTCATTGTACACCCTCCATTGCAAAACGCCACGTTGATTCTATAAAAAAGAAAAACTACTTGTTATTTATCTTTATATGTATATATAATTGTTGGTCTGTTAGTGCTCGTGGAACTTCTCAACGACTTGAAATATTAACATAACATAAGTATTTGTTTTGTCGAGATGATGTTTCATAGCTATGGTTGGATCTGATAGGTGGTATGATGTACCTTATGTTGGCTAAATGTCCAAAAAGAAAACTGCAAAATCTATCTAGACCCTATAGGTGGCACCATGGTAGAGTTTTAATATTTTACCACGTTTTTATTAACTCACTTTCTTGTTTGGTTGTCTGTCTGTCTGTCTATAGTTCCGAGTGGAATCCTACAACTCATATTTCGAGCACTTCCCGATGACCAAGAGGTTTGAAATTAGCTCAGAAACGGATAAAAATGAAAGAATCTATACATATATTAAATCTGTAGAAAAGTCGTGTCTGTAATTCTATTATTACTGTTGAACGGTATTATTGTTGGGTTCACTTTTTCAAGACAACACCATCTAACGTAAAACACAAAAAGAAGTGACATTTTGCCATCACTTACTAATAAACTAAATAATTTAAATTACTTACATTTATATAGCGATTTATTTTAATTCATAATTAATTTATAAAATCGTATGTACATTGTTTAGTTTTTGTTATTTCATTTTAGTAGATATAAATAAATTTAATAGTAACTAATTACTACTTAAATAGATAATAGTGACATCTATTAAAAATCATAACATTAAGGATGCTTCTACGTTTAATTTCTAATTTATAAAAAGTTTTAGTAGGTACGTAAGCAACTCAAGTTAGATCCACGTCGAATCCACTCATATTTTAACTGCAGTATGAAGTTTCGACTTACCACGTTCTCGGTGGTAAAGAAAAACATCGCAGGGAAACCTGCATATCTGAGAAGTTAAAAAAATAGTTCGGAAATTATTTTTAGGTATAGGTATGTTATGTCCTACCTAAAACTCGCTTTGGACTGTGCCCAGTAGTGGGATTGAATTAGGCTGCTACTTTTTACTTTTAATAGGGCTATTCACTACTGATCATAGACTTCTCCCATTGTATATCAAATAGACCGGGTATTTGCTGTAGTATTCACGCTTGGCAAGTGCGTTGGCAAACGCAGCTCTCTATTACTTAGCGCTGTTATCAAGAAGATGCTGCCCATCTCCTGTTTCAGTTTCCTCTGTCGCCTCTTAAGACACCCACGGGACGACAACACGGGAAGATATGGTTAATATATTTCTACTCCCATTCATCAATTAGATTTCGTCCAAAGACTGCCAAATAATATTTGGATATTTGCCATAGCTGCTTCGATTGGCATGCGAGTTGTAAACTGCATATTTATATTATTTTGAACTACGATCAGGAAGATGCTGTTGCCCATCCTATGTAGATTTCTACTCCTGTTCATGAATTTTGTTCTTTTCACACGCGCACCGTGAATAGAACTACATTTATTACATCATGATGTCTACTCGAACGTAAAAAAATACTGGCGTGTGGTGATAATCAATATTCAATGAGACCAATATAAATAAGACCATTAAATTAAACCTTATTTTATCTAAACTATATCAACTTTAATAATGAATATTATGTAAATAAATCACTTTTGGGTCCGTGACAATTTCCCTTCATAAAGACACATCGGAAGACGTGCCCGATATAAAAAAGTGTTGCTTGACGTATGATATTTATGCGATTCCGATAAACTAACTTATGTCTTTCTGTAGCTTATAATATTGACAATATAGACACAGATCTCTAAAAAGTGATCTAGTTTTAGTAAGAAATTGTAGTATTATTGATGTTTATAAATTCAATCCCTCGCGAGCGAAGGTAAAAAGCTAGTATGAAATAAATCTTTAGTACAGAATTTAAAAATAACATTGTTAATCACGTCTTTATGAAGTCACTTTCTTGTTTGTCTGTCTGTCGTTCCGGGTGGAATTTAGTTTTTGATTTTAACTAATTTCCTGGTGAGCTGAAAACTTGAAATGAAAATAGCTCAAATTCGGATGACGATGCAAAAATCTAATTTAAACGTGGTACTTAAAATTTAAAATTAAAAAAAATCTCTTTATACTTTTAAACTTTAAAATAACTTTATCTTCCGCTCACCAGATGTCACTAGTTGATACTGAGGTTAAGTTTTTCATTACACAATGTCATTTAATTGGGAAGTTAGTTTAAAATTAAGGTTTATCAGTTTCCGGAGTTATTATATTAATACACAAAGCAATGCCTGTGGCTTGCTCCTTAATTTTTTTGCATATTTTTAACTCTTTTTTTAATTTTTCTACTTTTAAAAATATCTGCGGTTTGGTTTATTTATTTTTAATATAATTAATACAAAATATAACTAATAATAGCAACATTAAATTTTACATTTTCCGAACAAATTCATTTCCTACTTAAGTCGGAGATAACTTCTTTTATGAACCAGTAATATAAAAATACCGTTATCGAAATTTTAAGACTTATCGCCCCATGGCCTACCATGGCTTATAGTAATCGCGTATTTAATAACGTTTATTGTGTGAGTTTCCTGCACAATAAATTCAAGAATTCAAAACGAATTTCTTCACTTAGCAACTATACTCGACACAAAAGATGCCATTGCCATGTGACTATTATGCCGAGTATCTGACTACGGAGTCCTTTATCTATGTAAATATGAAAGACTTAATTTTCGGGTATAATTTTTCCTCCGACGCTGCGCTAGTCTGCTTCAAATTTCGATCTGCAAAATCTGCAAAGCATTTTTACATCCTTGTAACAAATGTTTGTGGTATTGGTCTCCTGGCCAAAACATGCTGAATTTTTAATCGACATCAGCCCGGAAAACATTCATACAATAATTTATGTATTATTTAATAAATTTTTAAGATCAAAAGACGGATTCATGTGAAAAGCATTCTCTGCCATCACGGAATATATATGCAATTCAATTTTTTTTGTTTTTATTTGGATGACGCAACATGCTCTATAACAGTATCCTAAGCGATTTAAATATCTCTTCTGTTTCTTCTTTTTAAGCTCGTAAAAGGCCATTGCTGGTCCGCTATATATAAGTCTCTGCCTTACTGGGTCTCATACACTTCTTACTAACAATTTTATACAACTTACTCATATAGAATATCTATCCCATATGAGTAATATTAAATAAAGACAATCACGTCATGCAATGCAAAACAAGACAATTAATATTATTAGCATAAACCAACACAGGCAATAAATATAATATTATCCAATGACTGTATATTATCCTAAGATTTCATAAAAACAGAAATATAAAGTATTTTACCAATGGAACATCAGTCGGTACTGTCATAACGCTAGTAAAAGATGTCACAGCATTTGACCTTACGGGACATTCCACCGTCGCACATGGATCTGAAAACGTATTTTACGTAATGTTAGAATACGTAATATTAAAACATAACAATTGCAAGCAATAATTATATATTTTGGTGCATCTGGTACCTCTAAAATTGTAAGTAGGTACTGTACATTGCAACAGGTTTGTAACGAAAATTTGAACATAAACGACTATATTGGCATTGATAATGGGCCTAATGTTAAAAATGAAAATGTTGTAGCAGTATATAGTTATGTGAACCTGATCGTGGTTACACGTGGTCCCATACATGCTTGTTATGCATTATTAACGTTACGACATAGATTTAATTCTAGATCTGTGCGTTATAATGCATTACACATGTTGTTTCCTGTGTCCGTGATATCATACGCGCAAACAAGTAGGTATCATCTGCACGTCCAACTCGTTTAATATAGATAAAATTCTGTTGTGCATTATTAGGTATATTAACTTCGTATTCATCTTAAAAATCATAATCATACATAAGTACGCACTGAAGCAGCGCGGCGGACTTACAGAAATTTTAGGAGTTAAGTACGCAGCAGAGGGTATTTAGTATTATAGGTGGCAATTATATATTTTTTCAACATACATATAATAAAATCGTCTTAAGTAAAAATAAATAGATTTCGATGCATAGCTGAAAAATCATTTTGCGCAGGCGAAGGAAAAAAGCTCATTTTAGATTCTTCTTTCAGTTGTTAATTGTTGTTAAAAACATCGGCGATTGAACACAACCAACAGCAACCAAGAAAACAGTGGTTGTCTTGACAAATCATTTAAAGACTTGATAGTCGGAAAATGACGACTGCCAATCCCATCGTCTTCTTCTACATTTAAGGATTTCATAAGGACTAATATATAAGGTACTATAGGGCATTCGCACTTAAGGTAAAGGCACTTTATTCCGAAGGGTTCCACAATTGACACACACTTTTTTTTTTAGGAGATGGGGCAAACGAGCGTACGGCTCGCCTGATGGTAAGTTATTACCACCGCCCATGAATAACTGCAACACCAAGGGAATTGAAGATGCGTTGCTGGCCTTTTAAAAAGGAGTAGGCTCTTTTTTTGAAGGTCCCTAAGTCGTATCGGTCCGGAAAAATCTCTGGTGGTAGTCGATTCCACAAGGAAGTTGTGCGAGTAAGGACCGTCAGTCATCCAGATGGGATGGATGGTATCGGGAGTTTTGTCGCGATGTGCGATGGTGAAATTGTGCGGCTGGAATCCAAACAATTCCTCAGAATTCTTCCAGTAGCAGATGCGATGAAATAGGCAAAGAGATGCGTGCTGCATCTCTTCGCAAAACTAGTGAGTCAAGCCGATCAGAAAGAGCTCGGTCGCCGACGATTTGAACGGCTCTGCGCTGGATACGATCAAATGGAAGGAGCTGGCACTGAAAAGCCCTAGCCCAGAGATGGGAACAGTATTCCATGTGCTGCAGTTCCCGATTTAGCGCGGTGCCCGTAGCAAATTATATCGAAGGGCCCTTGATCTGCTATGGGTTCTTAAGTTTGAATTGTTAAAAAGTCTCAACGCTCAATAATCGAATAAAACTCTTTTACGGATTTTATCGCGTTTAATGAACTATTTTAAGTTATTTTTCCGAAGTTTCGGGTGCTTTACAGCACCCATGGTCGCGTGGGGGGGGGGGGGACTGAGACGCTTGACGTCGCAATATCGTAGCCCGACTACCTTCAGTTTCTGGCGCACTGAGTCAGAAGTTTTACAAGTACGACGTTCGTCGATTCACGATCCTAAAAAAAAAAAAAAAAAAAAAAAAAAAAAAAAAAAAAAAAAAAAAGGTTTTGGCATGCTCTGATCACGAATCTGCGGTCCATTTTTGTGTAGGATGCACGGTTCCGGAGATGTGCAGATCAATTAACTCTTATCTAATTGATATCCGCTTCGAGCCTCAACCGTCATTAGCGCTCCATTGTCCTTATCTACTTATCTATTGTTGATTGACTACCGTCATTATCTATTATTCGTCGGCGTGTGGGTCGGCTTATGCTATTGTATTATACTCCTTTGTTCCTATCTACACTAATCTGACTCATTAATAAAACACATTACCCAATTTTGTTAAAATTTTTATTTATAAAATACAAAATCTTATTACTTATTATCTATTAAATAGGAGCGAAACATCTCACCCACTAAAATATCGTTGTACAATGTGTTCCCTGTAAATATACTCGTAAAACTATGCATTGAACATCCCTGAAACTTATATAGCAAATACATTAAGCAATATTCGCCACAAACTGAAGTCCACTCATTCTGAATCCTATCAACATTCCGGTTCCATCTTTTACAATTTCTTTTAAAAAACTCTAGATGATATCGTACAGGTGCCCGTCCGAATGAATCAAAATATTGACCGACGTCATTCGTATCGATATATAAAGCTACCAAATGTGACCCTGGTTTATCATCTGTATCCAAATTGCATATTATCTAGTCAGGTCATAAATTCTATCACATGTTTAATATAAAATAATTGAAACAAGTTTATTCATTATGTAACCATTTATATACCAAAATGAACTTAACAAAACATAGATTCTTATGACACTATAGTTTATTCAAAACGACCTCCGTAATTTTGAATACAGGCCTTCAATCTGCGCAGCCAGTCGTCTATCTCACCACGAACGAGGTCCATGTCATATCGGCGGCTGCCTTAATTAAAGATGTCTTGAGTGACTCGAAATTGGGATGAGGCTTTGAGCACGCCTTTTCCTCCAAGCGTTACCATATCTTGTAATCTAACGGATTCAAATCTGGACTGGTCTTTGTGTCGGATGAAGTCGATTTCACGCGCCGCCAGCCAGTCTTTTTTTTTTGTTTTTAAAGAACGTTCCCTCCACACTAGGTTTTTCTCCTGTATCGTGGGGGCAGTTTACAAACACAAATTTCACAAGGACAAACATCCAAACTCGGAACAATTACTTGTAGGTCGTACAAATACTTGTTCCGTGCGGGATTCGAACCCGCAACCCTCAAGCGCAGCCACTCATTGCTAAGCCACTACGCCACGGAGCTGTCAAAAGTCTTGTGTGCTCTTCGCTCTATGAGCTGACGCCGAATCTTGTTGGAATACCCAGTGCCTGTAATAACAGGAACATGGTATGAGAAACAGGTTACACAAGGTTCGTCAGGACTGTATTTTGATACACAACTGCATTCGTTTTTAACCTTTCTCACAAAAATGTACCTCTGTTAAGCCCCAATAAGAAACTCCCAACCACACCATGAGCGAGGAAGGAAAATGACCCCGTTGGACACGCGGAATACGGTTGCTCGCTTCTTCACTACTGTGTGCGTACACCTTATCATTTTGTTTGTTGTAGCTCTCTTCTACGGTAAAAAATTTTTCATCCGAAAAAAGAATTTCCCGATATTTTTTTCCCGCGTACCGCTTCAACAAAGCGCGGCATCTCTTCAGTCTCAGATCCATTAGACGAGCATTCAAACGATGTCCTGTTTTTCTTCGATATGCCCGAAGCCCTAAGTCTTCATTTAACGCCGTGGTTCTGCTTAACCCCATCTGAAGGGCCAACAGTTTCTGCTTACGTTTGGGATTTCTTTGAATTCGCACCTTTACAGCTTTTATCACTGCTGGAGTCCTAACAAATCGAGGGCGACCACTTCTTGACCTGTCATCTACACTAGAGTCTTCATTGTATCGTTTGATGGTACGATAAACGAATCTTTTGGTTATATTCAAATTTTCAGGATATCAAAAAATTTAATTGGCGCGTAATCGCAACTGCAACACGGTCTTTTTTAAGCGCCCACTCCATATGTAAAAATGAGTAAAATTCTAAAAAGTATACAGTTTTATTTTCATGAACAATTCGAATTCAATAAACTTTTTTGTGACCAGCATTCTAAAAGAAAAGTTTTTACTGTGTGACAATACTTATGACCTGACTAGGTATATACGTTGGTACGTGGGTGTACATGGGCAGTCAGTGAGTAGCACATTATTTTCTAGACTGGGGTGAATCTTTTTCAGATGTTGTTGTACATCTAGTGTATCCATGATATTACTGCTATTAGTAGATTACTACAGTACAATCTACTCAATGACTAACATAGGAATGATCAATTATGTGATTTCTAAATATTAAATTGCATTTTTTCTGTTATACGAGTCATCAATACACTGAATAAGACGCAACACGAAGAATGTGAGATAAGGTTGTTGACGCATAAAGTTGTTATCAATTCTACTGTAGAAATTCTTTAGATTAAAATTATTACTTACTGGTACTATATAAGACCAAGCAACTGCAGTCATGGAGTTAGTGTATGGTCGTTTGACCGCAGTGTATCTATCAATAATACATTTGTGTTACTTCAACGCATCAAAGGCCATAGATGTAAGTGTTTAATCTATTGACAAACTTACTTTTCTTTCTGTTATTTTTTTACGTGTGTATGATTTTGAACGACAGGCCTGTTGGTCTAGTGATTAGTGACCCTGACTGTTATGCCGGAGATCGTGGGTTCGATTCCCACCCAGGACAAATGTTTGTGTGATGAGCACGATCATTTGTTCTGTGTCTGAGTGTAATTTATCTATAATATTTATGTATTTAGAAATATATAAGTATGTTTATCAGTTGTCTAGTACCCATAACACAAGCTCTGCTTAGCTTGGGACTAGATGGCGTTGTGTGATAGTTGTGGAATATTATTATTATTATTATTATTATTATTTAGTGTTAACAAATTATATTTAAATATTTTGTGTGTGTATATGATTAAGCCGTGGTAGCTCAGATGGTTAGCGCAAGCTGTAAATTTTACAGTACGTAACGCGGGTTCGATCCCCGCCAACACCAATTAAATTGTTAATTGCAATTTTAAGTGTTTATTCTATTGACACACTTACTTTTCTTTCTGTTATTTTCTTACGTGTGTATGATTTAGTGTTAACAAATTATATTTAAATATTTTGTGTGTGTATATGATTAAGCCGTGGTAGCTCAGATGGTTAGCGCAAGCTGTAAATTTTACAGTACGTAACGCGGGTTCGATCCCCGCCAACACCAATTAAATTGTTAATTGCAATTTTAAGTGTTTATTCTATTGACACACTTACTTTTCTTTCTGTTATTTTCTTACGTGTGTATGATTTAGTGTTAACAAATTATATTTAAATATTGTGTGTGTGTGTATATGATTAAGCCGTGGTAGCTCAGATGGTTAGCGCAAGATGTAAATTTTACAGTACGTAACGCGGGTTCGATCCCCGCCGACACCACTTAAATTGTTAATTGCAATTTTAAGTGCTGATTTACCACGTGCTCGGCGGTGAAGGAAAACATCGTGAGGAAACCTACACGTCTGAGAAAATTTCGAAGGCATGTGAAGTTCGCCAACACGTGTTGAGACCGCGCCGCGGACATTTCCTAGCCATAAATACAAAGACAATAGCAGAAAGTAAAAAGTTAAAAAATACTTTTTTAACAATGACAGTCATTAGTTGATCATTAGTGAATGTGATTCTGTTTTCTTAAATTACAGGAAGAAAAGAGCAGAAGGAAGAAATGGGATGATGGGAAGTAATGAAGAATGAATTGTTATGTGAAGTTTGTTGGAACAAACATATTTTAGTCACGTGTAAATACTTTTAACATTTGGGTTCAAAATGACACAAAATCTAAAAAATATTAGATACATCATCGACATGGACGGATTTTACATTACATATCCTCATAAACATTTTCAATGTAGAGAAATGGCTATTCTAGACGTAAAACTATCTAATAAAAATGATTCGTTTATCGATCATTATTTGTTTCGGCCAAGTTGTCCTTTCAATTATTTGTCGCAAAAAGACAAAAAAACTGTTCGTTATTGTGAAATACACGTGCACGGCATTCCATATTTTGATGTGACCGAAGAATTAAAATGTGCCTACAAACAAGAGAACATCATTCCCATATTAAATTGGTATATTAGAAATTTGTGCAAAGACGAAGTGATCGCATACAAAGGTGGTTCAACAGAAAAACAATTTTTAAAAATGTTGACGACGAATGATAGAATTTTTAATATTGAAGAATACAAATGTCCAAAATACAATGATTTGGTAAATGTCATAAATTTAAACAAACGTTATGTGTGTAATAATCATATATTTGCAAAAAATAATCACAAAATTTTACATTGTTCTTGTGACGAAGTGTGGGTTTTTTACAAGTGATTATTGCTTGAAAATAAAATTTTAAATTAATCATAAATTTTGTTTGATTTCCCAAAAACATTAGTTATAGTATACTATATAATACAAAATTGGTTCAACAGAAAAACAATTTTTAAAAATGTTGACGACGAATGATAGAATTTTTAATATTGAAGAATACAAATGTCCAAAATACAATGATTTGGTAAATGTCATAAATTTAAACAAACGTTATGTGTGTAATAATCATATATTTGCAAAAAATAATCACAAAATTTTACATTGTTTTTGTGACGAAGTGTGGGTTTTTTACAAGTGGTTATTGCTTGAAAATAAAATTTTAAATTAATCATAAATTTTGTTTGATTTCCCAAAAACATTAGTTATAGTATACTATATAATACAAAATTGGTTCAACAGAAAAACAATTTTTAAAAATGTTGACGACGAATGATAGAATTTTTAATATTGAAGAATACAAATGTCCAAAATACAATGATTTGGTAAATGTCATAAATTTAAACAAACGTTATGTGTGTAATAATCATATATTTGCAAAAAATAATCACAAAATTTTACATTGTTTTTGTGACGAAGTGTGGGTTTTTTACAAGTGGTTATTGCTTGAAAATAAAATTTTAAATTAATCATAAATTTTGTTTGATTTCCCAAAAACATTAGTTATAGTATACTATATAATACAAAATTGGTTCAACAGAAAAACAATTTTTAAAAATGTTGACGACGAATGATAGAATTTTTAATATTGAAGAATACAAATGTCCAAAATACAATGATTTGGTAAATGTCATAAATTTAAACAAACGTTATGTGTGTAATAATTATATATTTGCAAAAAATAATCACAAAATTTTACATTGTTCTTGTGACGAAGTGTGGGTTTTTTACAAGTGGTTATTGCTTGAAAATAAAATTTTAAATTAATCATAAATTTTGTTTGATTTCCCAAAAACATTAGTTATAGTATACTATATAATACAAAATTACTGGCATAAATACATTTGATGTCTTCGAACTCGAACGGCTACGACGTGAGGCTGTTCCTTCATCGGGTGAAAATGCTGCGGCTGAGGATGCGGTGCCACAACCTGCTGAGCAAACGGCAAATGTGGATGCCGCCGTGAATACGCCAGTTGTGGTTGATTCAAACGATGATGGAGCAGTCGCCCAGGAACTGGAACTAGAGCAAATGAGGAGTACATTGGAAGAGGCGATTGTGGAAACGCGCAGTACGCCTCTCGAAAATCGACCGCGACTTCCCCGCTTAGCCCTAAGCAAGCGGAATCGGGCTGTCGTAAGGGCTCTGAACTCAATGCTGGTTACCTATTTGGAAGCCAGCCGGGACCTTTGCGAGACGGACTCAATTCTTTTTGGCGCCGCACTGGCAGTCTGCCGTATTATAGGCGCCAAACTTTCCACGGCTGGACGCGCTACTGGACAAAGTAGTGCTATCCCAGCCTGGAGAATAAGAATTGAAGAACGTATCGCAAAGGCTAGAGCCCTCATCGGCAGACTGATATGCTTCAGGTCAGGCAATACCAGGCCAAGGATTGTGCGCACCGTCAGGATGGCGTTTGCTGGGACAAATGTTAGTTTTTCCCAGCCGGATATAATGCAAAAACTGACGGAGCGCATAGACGACCTGAAGCAAAAAATAGCTGCTTGGGGAAAGCGGATTCGGCGATATGCCGAGAGGTCGACACGGTTCAACCAGAATTGTCTCTTCCAGAGTGATCAGAAGAGGCTCTATAAATCATTGGAGCGACCAATAGTAAGTGGAACGGGCCCTGCACCAAATCAGGCCGACACGGTCGCATTCTGGCGCAGCCTGTGGTCAGAGCCCGTAAACCACAACGAGGGCCCTTGGACGGAAGTTGTGGCGAGTCAGTGTGCGGGTATTACGCCCATGGACCCCGTCATCATAACGCCGGATGACGTAGCTGAGGCGGTCCGTAGGGCCCCGAACTGGAAAAGTCCGGGGCTTGACGGGCTGCATCACTACTGGCTGAAGGGGTTCATGGTGTGTCACGCTGTGCTCGCCCGACAGTTTCAAGAGGCTCTCAACCAGAAGTCGCTCCCAAGCCTCTTCACTACTGGGATCACTCATTTGGTTCCTAAAGATCAGGGTGCCACAGACCCGAGCAAATACCGCCCCATCACGTGTCTACCGACCATATACAAGACACTAACATCCATTTTGAGCGCGAGAATCGCTCGTCACCTGGACTTAAATCAGGTGATGTCGCGCGCTCAAAATGGATGTCGGGGCGGCGGTCGTGGAACCAAGGAACCACTCCTCATTGACGCGGTCATTGGCAAAGTGGTGAAACGCAACCGTCGGAACTTCTCCGCCGCCTGGATAGATTACAGAAAGGCATTTGACTCGGTACCCCATACATGGCTAAAGAGGGTCCTCGAGCTGTACAAGATTGACTGTACAGTTCGAGACTTCCTCGAGCAGTGTATGGGGCAGTGGAGTACGATCCTCTGTCATCTAGGCGAGCGGATGACGGCTGCGGAAAGCCACATAAGGATAAGAAGGGGTATATTCCAGGGCGACTGTCTGAGTCCAATCTGGTTCTGCCTCTCTTTGAACCCTCTCAGTACTTTACTGGAGGGCTCCGGGAGGGGATTTCAGCTTCGGAAAGGAGGTACAAAAGTGACCCACCTTTTCTATATGGATGACCTCAAATTATTCGCCTCCAGTCGCTCCCATCTTATGGAATTGCTAAACATCACGTGCGAATTAAGCAATTCTATTAGAATGGAGCTGGGGACGGATAAGTGTGCGGTCCTCCATGTTGAAAGGGGAAGGGTTGCTAACTCTGAGGGCATAGACTTATCTATGCCCGTCAACTTAAGAACCCTTTCCGAGGCTGAAACATACCGATACCTGGGTATGTCACAGAACATCGGTATCGATGAGGCTGGTATGAAACAGTCAGTTTGCGACGTGTTTTATGCACGCTTGACCAAAGTGCTTAACAGCCTTTTGTCCGGTGTGAATAAGACACACGCATATAACGGTTGGGTCATGCCTGTCCTCATGTATACCTTTGGCATACTCAGGTGGAGTCAGACTGAACTTGACGCCCTGGATAGAAAAGTCCGCACTACAATGACGTCCCACAGGATGCATCATCCGAGATCGTCGGTAATGAGGCTGTACTTGCCGCGAAAGCATGGTGGGCGTGGCTTCCTGAGCGCGCTCACCATGCATAATCGCGAAGTGTGCGGCCTCCGTCATTACTTCCTGGCGAGATCGGATGATCCATTCTATAATGACGTCATTTCTAGTGATAAAGGACTTACCCCTCTATCCTTAGCCAACGAGCAATGGGAAGACCCGGCAGTACAGAGCATTTCCGACCGGGAGACCGTATGGAAGGAGAAGGAGCTCCACGGGAGGTACTACAGGGCGCTACATGAGCCTCACGTAGATACAGCCGCCTCCCTCAACTGGCTACGTTACGGTGACCTCTTCGGGGAAACCGAGGGTTTTGTCTGTGCAATACAGGATCAGGTTATTAAGACCAACAACTATCGGAGATACATCCTAAAGGATGGCACTGTCGACGTCTGTCGAGCTTGTCGCCATCCCGGGGAGTCACTTAGGCATGTCATCTCCGGTTGTTCGGCGCTTTCTAACTCTGAGTACTTGCACAGGCACAACCTAGTAGCCAGAATTCTACACCAGGAGCTCGCTCTGAAATACGGTCTCGTGGACGGAAAATTGCCGTATTACAAGTACTTGCCGGAAGCCGTGCTCGAAAATGACCGCGCCAGGCTCTACTGGGACCGGGCCATCATCACAGACAGGTTTATTCTTGCGAATAAGCCTGATATTGTGCTGATGGACCGGGCACAGTCAAGGATATTTTTGATCGACATTACCATTCCGTATGATGAGAACCTCGTGAAAGCCGAAACGGATAAACGAACAAAATATCTGGACCTGGCTCACGAGGTGACCGACATGTGGGGTGGTATGCCGACCGAAATTATTCCTGTAGTCGTCTCTGCGAACGGGCTAATCCCAGTCAGCCTCTCGGGTCATCTGAGGCGACTGGGACTCCGTGACGGACCGCTCCGGGCTCAAATGCAGAAGGCGGTGCTTCTCGATACCGCCCGCATCGTCCGCCGGTTTCTTTCCCTTTCCCCCTAACCCTCGGCCGTTTGGTCTCCCCTGCCGAGGGCTCCCATCTGGTTGGATCTTATTTATTTATGTAGTTTTTGTATTTATTTTGTTTTATTGATATTTATGTATATTTGTCTTTTCATTTTAATTTATAATTATATATTTATAGCACCCAATCAGGTGAGAAAATTATATAGATACCCTAAGTAATAATAATATTCCACAACTATCACACAACGCCATCTAGTCCCAAGCTAAGCAGAGCTTGTGTTATGGGTACTAGACAACTGATAAACATACTTATATATTTCTAAATACATAAATATTATAGATAAATTACACTCAGACACAGAACAAATGATCGTGCTCATCACACAAACATTTGTCCTGGGTGGGAATCGAACCCACGATCTCCGGCATAACAGTCAGGGTCACTAACCACTAGACCAACAGGCCCGTCGTTCAAAATCATACACACGTAAAAAAATAACAGAAAGAAAAGTAAGTTTGTCAATAGATTAAACACTTACATCTATGGCCTTTGATGCGTTGAAGTAACACAAATGTATTATTGATAGATACACTGCGGTCAAACGACCATACACTACTCCATGACTGCAGTTGCTTGGTCTTATATAGTACCAGTAAGTAATAATTCTAATCTAAAGAATTTCTACAGTAGAATTGATAACAACTTTATGCGTCAACAACCTTATCTCACATTCTTCGTGTTGCGTCTTATTCAGTGTATTGATGACTCGTATAACAGAAAAAATGCAATTTAATATTTAGAAATCACATAATTGATCATTCCTATGTTAGTCATTGAGTAGATTGTACTGTAGTAATCTACTAATAGCAGTGGCGAAGCTAGGGCTCCAAACTAGGGCAAGCCCGAGATATGGTTTTGTTGTTTTTAGCAGTTTAATAAAAATACACCAATCTTGAGCTGTCTCCACTCTTTACTTTCACATTCAGTGCTGACAAGGACGTGTTTAACAAAACACACAGAAAGCATACTACCGCTAGATAGATTGTATGTCATAATATGCAATTGCACACCTTCGGTGGTTTTGAAAAGAGCCGTTTGGGTTTGCTTGAGATATTTACAAACAATACAATACATGAACAAAATAAAAGCATGAACAAAGTACAAACAAACTATGCAAAGTTAAAAAAGGGACGCCTGGCAGATGTGAAACCTCGAAATTATATTTTGTTTAAGTTATATGCATAAAAGAACAGATTACGACAGGAATGAGATAGTTATAATGAGAAGATAAAGCTTTGCTATTTTTTTACCATAAAATAATGACTATTTATTATAATTATAATTATTCATTTTCAATTCATTATAAACCGTACAAAATGATATTTTTAAACTCATATATCACTATTAATATAAATATTGAGTTATTAAACCTTTAAATACGCCTAACCTAATTAAACTTTAATACTAGAGTCCTGTACCTATATTTAAAGTATGAAGAAATGTTTATTGAATATTAAATTTCATTTTTAAAGATTTTTACCTTTTCCTTGCCGATTAGCACTTCAACACACTTATATTCATCACAATGAACACTATTATCCTCCCATTTTCACTAAAAATCTTCGAAAAAGCATAAATTTTTAACAAACACAACAAAAACAAACATAAACATTGTAATGTGAAGTGAACTTGCATACGAGGGGCCCGCAACCACTTCGCTAGTCGCTAACGCACTCCTAAACAACTTCATGGCAATGCCAGGCTTGTTGGCTAATAGTAATTGCTATGTAAACATTTCGTAGTTATACTTCATTATAGAACATTTTGCCATAGGTTAGAAAGAGAGCGATCGTCTTCTCGAAAGCCCCGTAAAAAGCCCACGCGAGCGAGGGAGACAAGTAATCGCTCTATTAAAACTCACTTTATGACAGCAGCAGTATCGCCACAGAGTACCTTTGTATAAACGTATCGCTAAGCTAGCTTGCTACATATTTATTTATCTATGATCGCTAAGGCAATACGAGGTCATCGGTCGACATGTGTCGAACAGTGGAGTGCGCGGGAAAATTGAAATAATTTGAAACAGTTTACGAGTTATTTTATTAGTTGATATTATTGATTGATTCAGTTTAATAAGGCAAGCTGGGCTTTTCGGCTTTAATGGTAGCTTCGCCACTGACTAATAGCAGTAATATCATGGATACACTAGATGTACAACAACATCTGAAAAAGATTCACCCCAGTCTAGAAAATAATGTGCTACTCACTGACTGCCCATGTACACCCACGTACCAACGTATATACCTAGTCAGGTCATAAGTATTGTCACACAGTAAAAACTTTTCTTTTAGAATGCTGGCCACAAAAAAGTTTATTGAATTCGAATTGTTCATGAAAATAAAACTGTATACTTTTTAGAATTTTACTCATTTTTACATATGGAGTGGGCGCTTAAAAAAGACCGTGTTGCAGTTGCGATTACGCGCCAATAAAATTTTTTGATATACTGAAAATTTGAATATAACCAAAAGATTCGTTTATCGTACCATCAAACGATACAATGAAGACTCTAGTGTAGATGACAGGTCAAGAAGTGGTCGCCCTCGATTTGTTAGGACTCCAGCAGTGATAAAAGCTGTAAAGGTGCGAATTCAAAGAAATCCCAAACGTAAGCAGAAACTGTTGGCCCTTCAGATGGGGTTAAGCAGAACCACGGCGTTAAATGAAGACTTAGGGCTTCGGGCATATCGAAGAAAAACAGGACATCGTTTGAATGCTCGTCTAATGGATCTGAGACTGAAGAGATGCCGCGCTTTGTTGAAGCGGTACGCGGGAAAAAAATATCGGGAAATTCTTTTTTCGGATGAAAAATTTTTTACCGTAGAAGAGAGCTACAACAAACAAAATGATAAGGTGTACGCACACAGTAGTGAAGAAGCGAGCAACCGTATTCCGCGTGTCCAACGGGGTCATTTTCCTTCCTCGCTCATGGTGTGGTTGGGAGTTTCTTATTGGGGCTTAACAGAGGTACATTTTTGTGAGAAAGGTTAAAAACGAATGCAGTTGTGTATCAAAATACAGTCCTGACGAACCTTGTGTAACCTGTTTCTCATACCATGTTCCTGTTATTACAGGCACTGGGTATTCCAACAAGATTCGGCGTCAGCTCATAGAGCGAAGAGCACACAAGACTTTTGACAGCTCCGTGGCGTAGTGGCTTAGCAATGAGTGGCTGCGCTTGAGGGTTGCGGGTTCGAATCCCGCACGGAACAAGTATTTGTACGACCTACAAGTAATTGTTCCGAGTTTGGATGTTTGTCCTTGTGAAATTTGTGTTTGTAAACTGCCCCCACGATACAGGAGAAAAACCTAGTGTGGAGGGAACGTTCTTTAAAAACAAAAAAAAAAGACTGGCTGGCGGCGCGTGAAATCGACTTCATCCGACACAAAGACCAGTCCAGATTTGAATCCGTTAGATTACAAGATATGGTAACGCTTGGAGGAAAAGGCGTGCTCAAAGCCTCATCCCAATTTCGAGTCACTCAAGACATCTTTAATTAAGGCAGCCGCCGATATGACATGGACCTCGTTCGTGGTGAGATAGACGACTGGCTGCGCAGATTGAAGGCCTGTATTCAAAATTACGGAGGTCGTTTTGAATAAACTATAGTGTCATAAGAATCTATGTTTTGTTAAGTTCATTTTGGTATATAAATGGTTACATAATGAATAAACTTGTTTCAATTATTTTATATTAAACATGTGATAGAATTTATGACCTGACTAGATAATATGCAATTTGGATACAGATGATAAACCAGGGTCACATTTGGTAGCTTTATATATCGATACGAATGACGTCGGTCAATATTTTGATTCATTCGGACGGGCACCTGTACGATATCATCTAGAGTTTTTTAAAAGAAATTGTAAAAGATGGAACTGGAATGTTGATAGGATTCAGAATGAGTGGACTTCAGTTTGTGGCGAATATTGCTTAATGTATTTGCTATATAAGTTTCAGGGATGTTCAATGCATAGTTTTACGAGTATATTTACAGGGAACACATTGTACAACGATATTTTAGTGGGTGAGATGTTTCGCTCCTATTTTATAGATAATAAGTAATAAGATTTTGTATTTTATAAATAAAAATTTTAACAAAATTGGGTAATGTGTTTTATTAATGAGTCAGATTAGTGTAGATAGGAACAAAGGAGTATAATACAATAGCATAAGCCGGCCCACACGCCGACGAATAATAGATAATGACGGTAGTCAATCAACAATAGATAAGTAGATAAGGACAATGGAGCGCTAATGACGGTTGAGGCTCGAAGCGGATATCAATTAGATAAGAGTTAATTGATCTGCACATCTCCGGAACCGTGCATCCTACACAAAAATGGACCGCAGATTCGTGATCAGAGCATGCCAAAACCTTTTTTTTTTTTTTTCTTTTTTTTTCTTTTTTTTTTTTTTTAGGATCGTGAATCGACGAACGTCGTACTTGTACAACTTCTGACTCAGTGCGCCAGAACTGGTACAACCTCTCTACAAGTGAGCCAGAACTGGTACATCGTAACTACTCTCTGGCAAGTACAAAAAGCCAGAGATGAGGTTGTACTGGTGATTTCGAATGATTTTGATAAGAAACTAACAATTTAAAACTAACGATACGAACAAATAATTGTAAATCTATCTTAGTACATATTTTATAGTTTATATTTATTACAAAGTATAGTATATTTTTAGGAATAGTTAATGTAATATTTTATCAATGGTGTACTTTAAATTATTTAATTTTTTTTTTGATTAAAACTACTTTTACGGATTTTATCGCGTTTTATTTATATTAATTTTAATACCCGACGTTTCGGGTGCTTTCCAGCACCCATGGTCACGGGGGACTGAGGTAACTGACGTCCCGATGTCAAAGTTAACCCGGAGTACCTTCAGATTTTTAATTATTGTCTTTGGTCCGATCTACGCAGAATGAACTAACTGTGTTTTGAAGTCTTGCAGTGGTATGCTTGGGTTTAGTTTTAATTTTATTAATTATAGGATCCCAAGCAGGTGGTAGTACCCAGCCTCCTTCTCTATTGAAATTAGGATGTTTTTTAATTTCAATAGCCTCACGTATCATCCTTGGTAGGAATCGATGTTCTTTCGCGAGGATTTGTGGTCTATCAAATCTAATGTAATGGTTGGGGCCATCTAGGATATGATCGCAAACTGCAGACTTCCCGGAACGTTAATGCTTCACGTCAGCTATGTGTTCTTTTACGCGGGTTCTAATAGATCTCTTTGTTTGCCCTATATATGAGAGACCACAATCACAATCAAGCTTGTACACTCCTGCGTCTTGTAGAGGAATATGACACTTGACGGATGGTAAGAACTGACTAATCTTCTTCGGCGGCTTGTAGAATGTTCTAATAGAAGCTCGCTTCAAGATGTAGCCAATCTTGTCTGTGACACCTCTGACATATAGTAGTACAGCAGGCACACGCTCGACTGTGGCCGGCTTCACTCGGTCACTGTGACGGAGGCGCGGGACCCGAAGCTTGTTGTCGTGCAGAACCTGCTTGACGTGCTGAAGCTCCGCGGCCAGGTGTTTGCTGTCACAGATCCCTCGTGCTCTCTGTAACAAAGATTTGCCCACGGTAGCTAACTGTGAAGGATGGTGGTGAGATTCACCATTTAAGTATCGGTTTGTATGGGTCTTTTTTCTATACACAGTATGACCTATGGTGTTGTTAGGACATCGGGACGTCAGTCACCTCAGTCCCCCGTGACCATGGGTGCTGGAAAGCAGCCGAAACGTCGGGTATTAAAATTAATATAAATAAAACGCGATAAAATCCGTAAAAGTAGTTTTAATAAATGTATAGTGTTCGCGTAAATATAAGAAATCATTAATTTTTTTTTATTTTATTACTTTTCAAACTTTTACAAAGTAACTTTTTTAGATTTCATGTAGGAAAATTTAATAATAATACTATCCGTATCAATTTCTCTAAGAAAATCATTTATATTCATTACATAAATAATTCCGGCGATCTTGACTCATCATCATCATCATTACAGCCCTTCACAAGTCCACTGCTGAACACTGGCCTCCCCTAAGGAATTCAACAAAGCACTTGCATCCATCGATTTCCTGCATGTTGGTAAGACACTCCATCTAGTGTGGGGTCGCCTTACACTACACCTACCGGTACGAGGCTGCCACTCGAGAACCTTCTTTCCCTATCGGTTGTCGGTTCTTTGAGGTATGGCCTGCCCATTGCTACTTTAGCTTACAAATCCGTTGGGCTATGTCGGTGACTCTGGTTATACTGCGGATAGCCCAATTTCTTAGTTAATGACGCAGAGAAACCCCGAGCATAGCCCTCTCCATAGCTCGCTGAGTAACCTTAAGTGTCCACGAGAGACCACGTCTCAGATCCATAAGTCATCACTGGCAACACGCACTGGTATTTTACTATCTAGTTTTCAGGTTTTAAGCAGTACCTATTTGCCGTAATTCTCCGAACACTGCCCAGCCGAGTTGAATCCGTTGATTGACCTCTCGGTTGAAGTTGGACTTACCTAGTCGGACTATTTGTCCCAGGTAAATGTACTGTAAATAATTACGAGCTTACTGCTCCCAACAATTACGGTATTAGGTGTGACATGGGCATTAAACATGGTCTTTGTTTTGTGCATGTTCATCTTAATACCTATCCATTGGGAGACACCATTGAGGTCGTTGAGCATGATGCTTAGGTCCTCAAGCGATTCTGCCATAAGGGCTATATCGTCGGAAAATCGAAGGCGAGTCATGTACTCGCCATTGATGTTAATACCGTATCATTTCCAATTCAGTCACTTGAAAACGTCTTCCAATGCCTGCTGTATTGGAAGACGTTCCGGGGATATAACATCACCATGTCCTACACCTCTCTGCAGTTGGAAAGGTTTCGTTCTCTGGTCCTGTACTCAGATAGCCATCGCAGCTTTACTGTACAAACACTTCAGCACTTCGATTTACCAATAGTCAACTTGGCACCTCTGAAGGGATTGCCCATATTTCGACGAAATCAAAGGCTTTTTCATAGTCCACATACGCAAGGCAAAGTGGCAGATTGTACTCTTCGTCCCCTGTACTATCTGCCACAGGGTATGTTTGTGGTCTTTGGTACTGAAGTCTTTTGGAAACCGGCTTTTTCGGGAGGTTGGAAGTCGTCGAGTCTGCGTGCGCGACGATTCGTAATGACTCTAGCAGACAGATCACTGGGAAAGACTTTGGAGCGCTGGTTCCGCTCGATCACTTCTACTTCTACGAGCAGTATTAAAGTTGCATGAGTCACGCCGCATGTATTCGGAGATCTGTCTCTTCAGTTGCCTGTATCGTGTCATATATGTTGAAAACTGCAGCTTCATTTCCCGTCTAACAGCCCTGGGATTAATAATGTGATCGGAGCGTTTTAGTGTTCTTGACTCATAGTTTTCCCTAAATTCATTTTTGTACATGAATTGTAAATGAATGTTCACCGCTACAGTTATTGATCATGAGAGACAATAAATGCGAAAAGCAGTTTCTAAATTGGGGAAACGTGATTCTAATGAATTTATTATATAGAATTTCCGGAGATCTGGTTTTCGTCCACCAATCACAGCAGCCACATCCGTTTTAAGCAACTTGGCAATCTGCACTAATTCGCCGTCTACGCTATCTTTCAAACCATTTGCATAAGCACTGACCATAATTGGAGTTTCTTTCGAAATCTCTTCTGCTGTAATAGATTTATATATTATATTTGTTTATATATTATTAATATTTTGTAATGTGGTTCCAAATTCCTTCATCTGTGTGTCCATTGTGCAATACAAGGTACTTCTCGATGCATAGTACTTCGCGCTGGCAATCATTAAGTTCGCGGGGCACCCATGGTCAAGCTTTTTTAGTGTTTTGATTTTTTACCGCATGAGCTTGCAGTTAATAATGGATTCTATTACTTTGAAGAACAAGGAGTCGATAGCGATGGGCCTGTAATAGGACGGCTCCGAGTGGTCACCTTTTTTAAGGATCGGGTGCATTAAGGCTGTCTTGGCAATGTACTCCGGAACAATAAATGATTCGAAAAGCCAATAGGGGTATTGACGGAGACCTGATAGCCGTCCGGATGAAAGCTCAGCAGAGGGTCCAAAACATCTGGAATCTACGAAGACGAAGTGATCGGTTGTGTCAGACCATATGCCAAGGCAAAGTCGAGAACAGATCTTCCCGCATTATTATTAGTATGAGAACCGAGCCATTCGGCGTGTTGGGCGTTAAAATTTATGCATTTACCGTATTAAATTCTGTTTCATTTTCGCCATCAAAATAATCGGTTACCGATTGTCATTTGAAACGTTTCACGTTCAAGCAAATTCAATATACCGTTTTAATAAAATAAGTTTTACTCAAATTATTACGCTTAGGCGGTAATGGGCGGATTTGGGTACGCCAGGCTCACTTTTGCGCGAGCCTGTAGCAATTGTTACTCTTGCTACGTGGTTAATTCGACGCAGATGTGCGGCCGAACCACCTTGTAAAGTTGCAGGCGGTGTGTCGGCATGAAATACTGTTCCGCTCTGCTAAGCACGCTAAGTTTTTAGAGGCCAATTTGGTTTGAACTGGACTGGATATAGTCGTCCCCAGTCCGAAACTTTGTTCAACAAAGTCTCGACTTTAGACACAAGTTTGTCTCGGTACTTTGCGATGTTTTTCCGACAAATATTGGCACGATCGGTGTAAAAAGTGCTGTCGTCCGCATAGCAACCGGTAACATTGTTTGCAACATGTCATTGATATGCAGACGAAACAGTGGTGATAGCACTGGTGTGGAACACCAGCGTTAATGGGCTTGTAATCGGATCATGCACCGTCTACAACAACCTTGATGCTCCGATCTGCAAGAAAAGTGGTGACCCAATTGCATAATTTCTTGAGAAGCCCATAGTAAGGAAGCTTCGTAAGAAGCACTTTGTGCCAAACCTAATCGAAGGCCTTCGTTATATTTAAACTAACGGCCAATGCCTCCTCCTTGGACTCTACTGCCTCCGCCCATTGCGGAGCTAGGTAACCCACAAGATTCCAAGATGTTTTGAGAAACGGCATTTACAAGCGCTTCACAATGTATTTTTATTGGAAAATCTGTTATTCAATTGGTAATAGATTGTTGCGTGATTATATCTTATATCATCAAAAGGTAGGTATAATATTTGTAACGTTTTGAAATATTCGGTTATTTTAGCGAAAGTAGCTGGTCCAAATTCTCCGAATGCATGCTTCATACATTTTGGACCCTGTAGACGCGAATACTTTTTTCAAATAGTGGTTACCTCGTTATTTTTGTATTGTATGTACTAAATTTAACACTCCTATTCGATGGAATAGCGATTTTATAATATTTATTTATTTTTCGATTTTCAGGGTTATTTTTATTAGCAGTTAGTTCTCGTTTTGGATTTAACTACTTAATATTCAAATTTCCGAGTTACACTTTTGCGTCGAATTCACTGATTACATTAATCTAATCTATTTAGGTATTTTGTTTTGTTGCATTGGTAAGTCATGAAAGAAAATATAAGTTCATACACAGTACACTGATACACAGTTCAAACTTGTAGATTTTGAAATATTACATAATTATGGTATTTACGAAAATATTTCAATTAAACGTTTATCCAAACTAATAAAAATCTGAATCGAAATTAGGAAAAGCGATTTTTTGGTATGAAATGCTATACCTAGTGGATTGAATAAGGTTCTATGAGCTTTATTTTTTTTATTTAACTGACTTTACGGCTCGGCTACGAACAAAAAAAATAAAAAAGAATAATTGCATTTTTTAAATGGCTTTACGGCTCTTGGTTCTAGTCCTATATCCATATTTTTTCTTAACAATATGCTGATGCGTCACATTGCGAAGTTTTTGAGAGATTTTGATGACAGATTAAACCAGCGGACAGTTGATGACGACGGCCACTCAAGTTCATAAGGCGTCCAAGCGATCAAATTAACTTGAGGTTTATATCAACATCAAAGCACTTGTTTCGTTGTTTTCTCTAAGAGAATAGTTCATACGCGCAGACACTTAATTCACGAAATCGCATCACTTTTACGAATCAAAATCCAACTTCAAACCATTATTCAAGCGACAAAACAGGAGCGACAATCCGTCGACGGCCAAGTTCCCGCCAAAACTCGTTCTATGAGCTCCTTATTTTGTGTTATAGACAAGTAAAATACGGATTATAATACTACACAGATTATATTATACTAGAATATAAAATAAGAATTTAACTATCATAATTGAACATTATTGACATCAATCTCGCGACAAGCTTTTATATTTTTATACCATATAAATTGTGTAATGTAATAAAATTGATCGGTTTGATTTAATTTAAAGTTTATTTTCTTCTTTTTGAAGCATTTAAATAAAAGCTTGTTTTGAATAAGTTTTTTCTTAACTAAAAATTTATTTTTATTTTTTAGTTATCGTTGGATACGTTTCTTAGTCTGTTAATTTCATTTAAAACGTCATTGTTGGTTTTTGATCGCCATCATTAATTTTTTTATCGCCAGCAGTTGACCCTTGTCGGTCCTCATGGCTCCTCTATACTACTCGCGAAGTTGATCGAAGTTGGCCTAGGGGAATAGCGCAGAGAGCTAATTCGATTCGCTTTGTGTATAATTATTAATTATTAATTATGTAACCTTGCTTCTCCTCGGGCGACTTCTGATCACTGTCGGTTTTTTGCGCAAAGGACTTCGTGAGGTGTTCCAAAGTTACACGAAGCTTCTCATTACACTACTTGATGTATGCCAGTTATCGCATTGATGTCTACTTACAGCGGCTGCCTCTTGAAGGTTATTCATGTTATTAGGGTGCAGGCGACCTAAGGTGACTGAGCTCTTCGCGAAGTTGCACGAGTATGTAGTCACGTTCTTTGGACTGCAATTGACTTCGACGAGTACTTAATCGAAGTAACTTCACCGAGTAGTACAGAGAAGGCATTACAAAATTTGTTCAAGCACTACCAAACTATTTCCAACTTTCGCCGCAATATAACTCTTTAAAATTGGTATGGCGGCCATTTTGTTTCTGCCTTTTTTAGCCACATCACAGCTCCATCATCAGACCATAGGGGGTTACTAAGAAAATTATAAATAGCCATTTTGTGACATCTACTTTACTTATTGTATTTCGCTTATCAAGCATTTTGATTGATTACTACACTACACAAGATTGCAGTGGAAATCATTAATCGATATTTAGTAAGTCCGCAATATCGGATTAAAAATTTGCGCCATTTAAATATTCGGGCATTGTCACGAGAACCAAATGTGTACTGCCAAATTTTAGCCCCATAGCTTTAGTGGAAGTGGTTAAAATATTAATTGGAAAATTCCAGGATATACAACTGAAGTTAAATAGAAGTTTTTATTAATAACATGGAAACAGATTTAAAACTAAATTTTTTATAGTCAAATGGGATATTAAAATAGATGCACAAGCTAACAAACAATATCCATTTGAAACCCAGAAAAAATAAACAAACAACCTCCGCATATCGTAAAATTATCGGTTAATTAAATGTCATGTTAAAATTGTTATCGAATGTTATTAGCGGGAGAACACAAAGTAATATAATTATAATTAGGTGAACTGTCTAAAAATTTCTTAGAAAAAAAAGATTTAATCCTATTGAAATATGCTTACAAATATAAACGAATGCTAAAATTAGAAAAGATAAAGATAGACAATTAAATATAAGCTGATAAATTCTTACCAGGAGTGACGTAAGTCTTCGTGGATATAAAATTTATATTTATTACAACATCTTGCTCAAGTTTACTTGATACAAAATCTGTAAAACAGAAATTAGATTTGAGCTTCAGCAGCATAATTAGCGGTCAAAGTTGAACGCCGTGACAGACGAGGCTTTCTAGATCGATTGCTGGCAAAAAAACCATCCAGGTAAGTATGTCATACCTAAATATCACAGACTGTTGAGCTTACGAACCTGACCGCCCAGCGTGGTAAGTTAGGGCAAATTCATGTATTAATGAAAAGGACTGTTTTAGGCAGTATATATAAAGAAGGCAAAAAAGAAAAAAATATTAGCGTACGTGAGGGTAATATGTTCATCCGGTTATTATGGTCTCTTTTTTATAACTCAAAAACTACAGCCTTGTTTGCATAAATGGCTTTATGATACAATAGCTCTTCAGTCAATCAAATAAAAAAGGTCAAGACACCATTTTGACAGTTGTTCGCTTAGACCCTTAAAACATTCAATGGTCTAAGGTTGTTGGATTTCACACGGTCAGAGTTTGAAGTATTGCTTAAAATTTACTGAAAAAATCTGTGTTCAGTCAAATTTGTTATTTTAAGTGTTATCATATCGTATTATAGGTAAGTAAATAGAAAATTCATCATATTTTTATATAGTCAAGAGTCCGTAATGGTCTTCTAAATATAGTTTTTTGTTATTCGTAAACAAAGAACAAGTACTGTTCTGCTAATTTAGCCACCAAATTGGCCATATTTACAGAATGAAAACAGTACGAAAAGTTTTACGATGTTTTTGTTCATCATTACAGCCCTTCACAAGTCCACTGCTGAACATAGACCTCCCCCAAGTAACGCCACAAAGCACGGTCCTGAGCCACCTGCATCCATCGACTTCCTGCATGTCTTACCAGGTCGTCACTCCATCTAGAGGGGGGTCGCCCTACACTACGCCTACCGATACGAGGCTGCCACTCGAGAACCTTTCTTCCCCATAGGTTATCGGTTCTTCGAGCTATATGGCCGGCCCATTGCCACTTCAGCTTACTAATCCGTTGGGCTATGTCGGCCACTCTGGTTTTATTATTACTTAGATAATTCTAACAAAAACCTTTGATTCCGTCGAAATTTGGGCGGTGCTACAGTCCCTTCAGCGGTTATCCTCATTTCTGAGTCTATCAAGCAGAGAAACTCCGAGCATAGCCCTCTCCATAGCTCGCTGAGCGACCTTGAGCGTCCTCATACAGCCAGCAGTGAAGGACCACGTCTCAGATCCGTAAGTCATCACTGGCAGCACGCACTGGTTGTACAATCTAGTTTTTAGAGATTGAGGTATACCTGACAAGAAGATATGTCGTAATTTCCCGAACGCTACCCAGCCGAGTTGAATCCGTCGATTGACCTCTCGGTCGAAGTTGGACTTACCTAGTCGGACTATTTGTCCCATGTAAACGTACTCGTCAACAACTTCGAGCATAGCGCTCCCTACAACTACCGGCATAGGTGTGACGTGGACATTAAACATGATATTTGTTTTGTCCATGTTCATCTTAAGACCTATCCGTTGGGAGGCACTATTGAGGTCATTGAGCATAGTGCTTAAGTCCTCCAGCGATTCTGCCGTAAGGACTATATCGTCGGCGAATCGAAGGTGAGTGATGTACTCGCCATTGATGTTAATACCGTATCTTTTCCAGCCCAGTAGCTTGAAAACGTCTTCCAATGCAGCGGTGAAGAGTTTCGGGGAAATAACGTCACCCTGTCTTACACCTCTCTGCAGTTGGATAGGTTTCGTACTCTGGTTCTGTACTCGAATAGCCATCGTAGCCCTACTGTACAAACACTTCAGCACTTCGATATACCGACAGTCAACTTGGCACCGCTGAAGGGACTGTAGCACCGCCCAAATTTCGACGGAATCAAAGGTTTTTGTTAGGATTATATAAGTAATAGGGCTTAATGTTATTTTTTCAGATTATGGGTCATTATATTAAGAAAGGATTAAGAGGGAATTGGCATCAGGAGGATCTGCAAGCAGATTTAAATGCAGTTGCAAATGGACAGAAGGTAAATACCGCCGACAAAGAGCTCAAAATGCCAACGAGAACCCTTAAAAGGTACATAAAGACAAAACCAATACTAAAGGCTCATCTTGGTCGCAAACTACTTCTCTCTACAGATCAGGAGGTAACGCGTATTATACGATTAGCAAGCGTTGGTTATCCTATAACACCAAATATATTGAGAATACCTGTGTATCAATATTGCCAACTCAGCAAAATTCGTATACCTAAGCCAACTGAATGAAAAGGTAAAGTTGGACGTGACTGCTTAATAGGATTTATAGAACGTCACGAAGATATTTCCGTGAGAAAAAACCAAAAGTCCTGCGAGGGCACAGTAGCTTAACAAATTTGTGGTGAATGATTATTTACAAAAAAAGCAAATATTGTTTATTGTTCTCACTTTGATTACAATAGACGACGACGTGAGACGTTACAGATAAACATGACATTTCTCTATTATGTCATCCCAGTAACACAACGCACGAGCTGCAACCCATGGACCAGGCTGTCTTTAGAGGGATATAGGGGGTTATTAGGACAAAGAGCTTGAGAAATTTTGGTTCTAGAACAAATACAAAGCTCTGACAAAACAAAGATTCGGGAGGATATTTACTCCAGTATGGGACAAAGCTCTTAATAATAATAAAGCCTCTTTATTCCTTAATAGAAAATAATTACAATACAGCAATTATATGTACGCTTAGAAAATAAAATAAAATAGGTATATCTTTCAATTAAGGACCCCTCTTTGGGTAAAGGCCTCCTCCATCTTTGCCCACTCTTTTCGGTTCTGTGCTATTGTTAACCAATTTTTTCCTGCTGTCTTTTCAATCTCATCGACCCATCTTTCTTTCGGTCTTCCTTGCTTACGTTTGCCTGTTGGTCCTGTCCACATGGTTGCTCGTTTAGTCCATTTGGTATCTGTAGATCGTGCTACATGACCTGCCCACTTCCACTTCAATTTTTGAGAGTAATGTAATGCGTCTATCACTCTCGTTTTCTTGCGAATGTCATTGTTTTTTGCTTTTATCTTTTAGTTTTAGGTTTAGGATACTTCTTTCCATTGCACGTTGACATGTTAGTACTTTATTCCTTGTTTGTCTATTGAAGATCCATGTTTGGCAGTCATATATGAGACAGGGAAGTATGCAGCAATCCATGACTTTCTTTTTTAAATTTAGCGGTAGATCTGCTTTGAGTACCTCTTTATGTTTCCAAAACTTATTCCAGGTTATAGCAATTCTCCTCGATCGATAGATCTCGTCTTGATTTCTAGAAATTTTAAAAGATGTTTGTTTACCTAGGTAGTTATAGTGGTCTACATATTCAAGCTCTATGTCATCTATTTTTATTGGGTGTTTTGTGCTATTTGTGCATACCTTCGTTTTTTTGGTGTTTAGTTTTAGGCCTATTTTTGTGCTTACATTGTTAATTTCTTGTACCATGGCTTCAAGTTTTTTATGTGAATCGGAGAAGATAACAATATCATCGGCGAAGCGAATTGTTCAAATAGTTGCCATTGATATTAACTCCTGCTTTATTCCAGGATAGGTCTTTCATAGTGTGTTCTAGTACTGCTATGCAAAGTTTAGGTGAAAGAGGATCACCTTGTTTTACTCCTCTACGTATTTTGATCTCAAGTCCTGTACGATTAAGTTTAACTCGGCTTTGGCTTTGTTCGTAGATATTTTTTATGATAGCTATATATGTTTATGGTATTTTTTGCTGTTTGAGAACTCTCTATATACTGTCATGGGATATAGAGTCGAATGCTTTTACGTAGTCTATGAATCCGAGATATAGAGGTTTACTGAACTCTACAAATTTTTTAATTATTAAATCTAAGGTATGGATATGATCGTTGGTGCAGAAACCTCTACGAAAGCCCACTTGTTCTGTAAGTTGCTGTTCGTCTATTTGACCTCCTATCCGTTTTTCTAGGCACAATGCGGAAAGTTTATATATCGCAGGTAACAGACTTATAGGGCGATAGTTGCTAGCATTCGTTGGGTCACCTTTTTTGTACAAGAGAATAATTCTTGATTCTGTCCATTTTTTGGGAACGCTACGTTATTCTAAAACTCTATTAAACAGTTCCATGAGAGGCGCAGCTAATAGATGTTTGCCAAGTTTCAAAGCTTCGTTAAGAATATCGTCAGGACCGGGAGTTTTATCATTTTTCAGGTTGTCTATGTTTCTGATGATTTCTATTTCGGTAAACTTATCAATACTTGTGGAGTCATAGACCTCCTCTAGTGTTTGCTCAGATTCCAGAGTATCTATAGTCTGCCCTTCATAGAGGTACTTATAAAATTCTGTTGCGATATTGACAACATCTTTCCTTCTCTGAATTCCGTGTTTATTTGTTTTAAGTTGTGGTATCCAATTTTTATTTTTATATAATTTTTTATTAGCTTTTTTGAGACTCCCAGTATTATTAAGATGCTCCTCTAATATTTGTATTCTATGTTGTTGGTAATCTTTCTTTAACTTTTTGTTTGCAGTTTTGAATAATTGTGATAGCTCTTTTTTTTCTCAGAGTTGAGATGTTTTTTATGTTGAAGATCTGCAGGTCTTTTTAACAACGATTTAGTTTCTATGGTGATGAAACAGTTCCTTTGTAACGGTTTTTGAGATTTCGCGTGATTTAGGCAATATTTTATCAAAGATTCGATTTTTTTATAAAAAGACTCTATGTTGTCGTTTTCTCCAAAGTTCTTTTGACTTTTGTTTAAGGATGTTCTGGTATTTATTTTGGGCAACTTTTTCTTTTAATATAGAGTTCATAGAGCTAAAATATTTTCTCGTTTTTTTTTTCCTGTTTTCCAAGACTTATAGTACCTCGTACCAGCCTATGATCTGTTTGTATTATTATTCATTACTTCAATGTTTGTAAATTGTTTTAAATTGTTACTTAAAATGAAATCGATTTGGTTTTTGTCTTTTTATTGGGGGAAATCCATGTCCACTGGGATGTTGACTTTTGTTAAAGAAAGTATTTATTATTTGAAGTTTGTTCTCTAGAGCGTATTGAAGAAATAAGTCACCCCTGTGGTTTCTTTTTCCATAACAGAAGGGTCCCATAACCTTAAGTTCTTTATATTCCCGTTGCCCAATTTTGAAATTGAAGTCGCCCATTAAAATAAGGTTGCTTGCAGCAATAGATTGCGCTTTTCGGATTGTGTCATAAAACTCATGCATCTCTTGGTCTGTTGCGAGTATGTAGGTGCGTATGCTTAAATAATGGGCAGTTCTTTTACCTGAAACTTTAATTTAAGTACGTACACTATTTCCGAAAGCCCTGTGTAGTTTCATATATTGCATTTATACTTCTTTTTTACCAGAAATCCCACGCCATAGAGTCCTCCGGATATCCCCGTGTAGGAAAATATATGGTCTTCATCTTCTACTATGTGGTTCCCAATTCTTCGTATCTCTGGTAGTCCTATTATATCGTATTTTATATTAGCTAGGGATGTTTTAAGAAGTGCCAGTTTTTCTGGTGACTTTAGAGATCGTATATTGTATGTACAAATGTAGAGTTTTTGCGATGGAGGGTTACAGTCGTTGTTTACGCACGATAGTCTCGAGCGGGGTGAGGTAAAGGTTAGTGTCGTGCGGGAGGCGGAGGCTAGCTGTGGCGTACGCGCACAAGAATCGGGGCAGTCAGCCGAAAGCTTTGATCGGTGAAACCGCGCCAGTTGAACGTCGGGCGTTATATAATCTCCTGGGTCGATTTAGGGTTCGCGAGTTTAATATAATTTTGCGTCGAAAGGGCGGCCTCCTGGTGTTATCTTATATTTGAACGTATCCGTGATAACGAGGCTTATTTCTTGAGTTTATTTGCGCGAAGTGAAGTGAAGTGTCTGTCATACGGTTGCGCGCGGCAGGTGTAGACTCTCATGCCTAAAGCTTGTATTAATTGTGCGCGCCATTTTGAATTTACTATTGAATATTAGAGTATAGTCTAGACCGCCTCGAATTTAGTTGTCTGTTTTGATTGTGTTACGCGACAAGAGGCCTACTTGGAATTTGTAGTGATTAAAGGAACTTTTATGCCGTTAATTGGTAGGTTTAGGCATCGACATCGACGAGTTAATAGTTTTGTGCTAAGTGAACCTGGGACTTTGAACTTTGACCAACCGTCCTTAAGTTGTGTAGCGTGTCACTTGTTTTAATGTTGATTAACGTTGATTGGGTTGAGTTTGAAGTTAATTAAATGTACAATAAAGTGATAAATTAATATAGTGAAAATAGAAGCAGAAGTTTTCATTCGGTGAACTCCCCCTCGGCGGATCCCACATTTGGAGAGAGGCAGCGCCTTGGGATCTGCAGTCCAAGATCGGCGGGGTTGTCAGGTTACATATTATACACATTACTGCATACTACTCACATGCACCTCACTTATCACCTGACCGTTGCCCTGTTGTCAACCCTACCTCCGCCAATCGGTAAGTGTTGCTTGCTTCTTTGTTAGCCGTTATAATTTAACTATCCATAGGTCGGTTGGACCCTCCCCTTTGTTACCCGTCGAATTGGACTACTGATGGGCCCTAGTTTCAATCGGCTTTTGTCAGGGTAACTTGGGGGCAGTAACAGTCGTTCTCACCCGCGAGACTAGCCGTGTTGGGTGAGAGAAAGAGGGGCAGGTGATTGTTATTCTATATTGTTGCTTATTCGGTTAGAGTTTTCTGATTCTGTAGATTTTTGTGTCAAGTATTGTTTCATATTAACTTTATTTTTCTTCGTGGGTTGTTTGTTAATTGGTTTGTCGATTTCCTCTACCGATATAGTTACCTCTGGAGATTCTGATAGAATTCGTTTGTTTGATTTCGTAGTATAGTTTATTATCTCAGTGTTTTTATTTCCTTTTAATATTATTATTTTATCGTATTTCAGGGAGGCTCTTTTTTCCTGTTCGTGGGCTTCTTTAAGCTTTACTTGCAGTTCTTTTCTTTTTTGAAGCACTTCTAATGGAAAATCTTCTTGTATGTAGTATGGTGTGCTTTTTCTTTTTTAGTAATTCTATCTTTTTACACATCGTGGTGAAGGCTACAATCACCGGTATTACTTTTTCGCTTGGTTTGCCTAGTCTTCTAACGTACTCTATGTTGTTGGTTCCACAGTTTGCTTTCATGTGAGTGTTTATTAACTCTAATATGTTTTCCTCTAGATCATGGTAGGTTTTTCTTCTTCACTAATACCAAAGAATCGCCCTCTAGTGTCAATTAACAGGTTTGATTAAATTCTCTAAGATTCGAAAATAATCATTTGAAACGATACGACAACTTAACAGTAGATGGCGCTATTATAAAGTTTTCAATGATTGTCTTTAAGTAAGTGTAATTTAACAAATATCTAGGTTATGAAACAAATGAGAAGTTTATTTAACTAAAATTAGACTACTAAACCACTTCCTTTGGCAACAGTATGTAGTATTTAATGAATTTTGAACTGTAAAATTTCAAATTTTATAAATAACGGTTTATGATTTAAAAGTTAATTTCTCACACTATTTTTGGTACTTTCACTGGTAAATTAATGTTTTTCACACTGATACACACAAGTTCTTAACACACAACTTTTTCAAACTGTTTAATAGACACTTTACAAATTTTAAAACTTATTTTTGTACGAGCTCGATATCAACAGTTACAAGGTGGCGCCCTCTCAAAGCTCTTACCCCATCTAATATAAAATCCGAATTTGAAGCTATTGGGATCTATCTATTCAACCCGGATAGAATTTCAGAATGTGCCTATGCTCCTAGCAGTCCAAATCACTTACCAGAAGTAAGTGAACCACGTGGCATTATAAATGCAGCTTCTGAACTAAATGGTGAGGGTTTTAGTTCCGAAGATGACGTCCCTTTAACCTTGTTTCAAAGCAATGAAAAAGAAAATGTGATTTCATCTTGCATCAGAGATGAAGAACCAGCACCATTAGCTTCCCTTGAGGTCATAGAATTAAGACCCGTAAACCGACCAGTGTTGAATGAACCGGGGTCTACAAATTCTAGATGCTCTGTTCAGTCTTTACCTTCAACTACAGAAGTCAATGTTCAACTTAAAGTTTCCTTTACGCTATACAATGTTCTGCTGCCGATATTATCAACAACTCCCAGAAATATAAATAAGACGGGCAATGTTTCCTTTACAGATATGATGAAAATGCCTGAAAACTTTTCGTCCAATAAGTCAAAACGACCCAAAACAATTAATAGTCTTGCACAGTATTTAACAAAGTCAATGTTCGCTAAGATAAATTCTACAGTATATTAGAGTATACTTTATTACATTATATACTTTATTACAGTATACTCCGACCAGCTCAAGAACTTTCCATCCGAAGCGAAGAGACACAAACAAGTGTTAATCGGAAATTGCTTGCTCTGTAAGGAAGACAGATTAGCGGACATGAGGCTCTGCAAATTTTGTGGTGTCTATGTTCATGAAGAGTGTGTAGAATTAATAGCAGTAAATAAACAAACATACATGTATCCAAAATGCGAGAACTAATTTATGTGGGGAAACTCATACTGTTATAAGGACACAAAATGGCCTAATTTCCAGTATATGCGGTAAATATGGTCAAAAACTGTTTTTGTTGTTTTTAGTTTTTTTTTTAGAAATGTTCCTAATTCTTCCCAAAGCTTGTCTGCTATTTTTATCTTAATATATTAGTTATAGTTTAAGGCTTTGTGTTCTTATGTCTGTCCTTCTCCTAGTTTTAGTTTTATAACACGGCATAGTTTAAGGTGAGGTATAGTCGCGGTGTAAGAATGTTCACTACCATAGATCATCTCGTGGTGTCGTAAATGATTTCTTATTGTTTTGATACTCATAAACCGATGCCGGAGTTTGAGACGGATCTGCTTCCACTATCGCGTTTAGTTTCGTTTCCGAGTAACCTAGAGGTTCATCCTTAAGGTAAAAATTTCGTTCGCTATTATTGATTGAACGATGTATTTAATTGATATTGTGAGTAGCTTGAGACGCATTGATTCCACGTTCGAACTCATGAAAAAATAACATGATTTTTTTAACAGCCCATCGTTTTAAGCATAACACTTTGGAGAAGATATAAACATTGCCATATATACATATAAAATTTATTTGAATTTGGAATTCCAGGTCAAACCAAAGCTATTACAGTTCAAAGATGTCAGTTAAAAAATAAAACAAATTCATAGTAAATACTTAATATCTGTAGCAAATTAAAGAATAGTGTGAATTTATAACTTTTTATAGGTTACATTTTGCAATAGGTATGTTTTTTCAACCTTTCGCTCTGTAGTGATGACAAAAAAGAATAAAGTTCATGCTTTTTATTTGTTTACTAGCTAGAAAATGTAGGGTATAGTAAATACACTCACCTGAATAAAATTCCATAGTGACGGAAACACTCTCGCCCAGAGTGATGTAACTTGGTAGCCTCATGCTGCAGCCGAGAATATTTACCCTGTGTAACTCATACGCTGACCCTGTATATTATAAATGTCATTAATATCTCACAATCTCGTACGTCAACGTCATAGATTATATATTACAGGTATATATTAGTCGATAGAGTGAACTGCACAAATAAACAAAAAGCACGTCATAGGTGCGAAAAGTCGATCGGTTTTGCGATCGCTAATGTGTCTGCTATAATAGTGCCGTAATAGTCTCCAGTGACCAGCTACTTAGGTTTTTGTCCAGAGAGAAATCTACCAAAAATCGCCTAAACCTACCAAACATGAGGTGGGGACTCCGTAAGCCCAGTGCGGCGACCGCAACTACTGTTTTAGAAGCTTATATTTATCAAGGCAGACCATTTTAATGAAAACACATATTACTAGACATAAAAAATCTGGAAGCAACATTAAGTTCAATATTCACAACATATTATTTGGTAGAAAATATTTAAAAAAAACTTTTAACAATATTCAAATATTACGAAGAATAATAAATAAAGAAAGGTTGTAGCCCCGTCAACTATATATATATATATATATATATATATATATATATCAGGTCATCGGGAAGTCAGTTTAACTAAATCAATTATTAAATTCCACGCGGAACAACAGACAAAATAAAAACGTGGTAAGTATAATATTTTTATAGCTAATGCCTACTAAGTATTTGAGCCAGTTTTTATCATGTTTCTATAAATAACTGTACAAAGCCGAGGGGGAAAGTCGGAAGAAAAATAATATATACGAATCCCGATTATCCACTCCGCATGGGGGATAGATGAAAACGCATTTCCGGCTATTCAACCTAGGGTGGATTCTTTAAGGTGAATAAACTGAATAATTTACCCTCCAGAGAAGACTGGCTGAATGGCCAGGTTATCTGTGAGGTCGGTAGCCTCATATGGTATACCGATGGGTCTAAAATGGGCCTCGACGTAGGCTTTGGAATTTACGGGGAACGCCCCAGATTCAAACTTAGCATGAATTTGGGTAGATACACCTCTATCTTCCAGGCAGAAATTTTCGCCATACTTCGGTGTGCGGAAATCAATCTGCGAAAACACTACGTCAACCATATAATTTACATAAACTCTGATAGTCAAGCAGCACTGCTAGCGCTGAGGTCAAACTTAGTGAACTCGAAGCTAGTTAGAGACTGCATGAACCGTTTAAACGCCCTGGGATGTAACAACAGGATCGTTTTAAGATGGGTTCCGGGTCACGAGGGTATTGTAGGCAACGAATTTGCCAACAAATCTGCACGGGAGGGCTCAAAGTGCACACAATTTGGACCTGAGCCATTTGTGGAATCTCAAGAAGCCTAGCCCGATTGACCCTTGAAACTCTTTATCACAACAAATCACTTAAGATCTGGTCTGACACACCAGGCTTAAAACATTCTAAAACCTTGATCTGGGCTTTTGATCGTAAATTCGATCCAGAAGCCCTGGGATTAAGTAAAAATAAATTGCGCATTCTGGCGAGAGCCCTAACTGGACACTGTTGTCTTAAAAAGCACATGTCCATCCTGGGACTAAGCAACTCAAGGATGTGTCGGATGCTGTTATTTCTGTTCCATAACGGAAGAAACGCCTCTACACATCCTAACTGATTGCGGGCCCTTAATGCGCAAACGTAGCACTCATCTAGCAAACTATATACTCCGCCGAGAAGAAGTGAAATTGCTCACGGCTAAGCAACTCCTTCTATTCATTCAAGACATAGGGCTTAGTCGTGAACTATAGCTATAGCAGCGATCACAATAGATCTTCTAGGTCGCAGTGATACTGGTCTCTTTCCCTAGACCTGCATAGCTGCTCGCACTTAATAAAAAAAAACTGAATAATTCGAATTTTAGCGTTCAGGTTGGGTATTGAACACGTTATTTTTTTATTTTATGACTACATTTTATATAATGTTCTTGCAATATAATCTATATTCAAAATTACAGGTTTTCATCTCACCGGGAAGTTATTTTAAAATCAATTACCAAATTCCACCCGGAACAACAGACAAAATAAAAACGTTGTAAATATAATATTTTTCAAGAGACAAAGTTCTAATCGCCTTCCGCATGCACTACGTTTTTTCTTAAAAATTAATTCTAAGCTCTTAATATTTTAAATTTACATTAATTAGTGGATATTACGAAAATGTAACAGGTCTCTCATGACGTTATGACGTTCATATTGATATTTCTTATTGATGACCATTAAGAATTTTAATTTATGAAATAGACGAGTCGTCGGTAGAGTTGGAAGTTATGCAACTGAACGAATTTCCGGATTGCCGGAAGGCTAAGTCACCATGGCACAATAACCGAGACAAGAACACTCATGGCTACCCCGAGGTGAAAGTCTGGACCAAGTGGCCGATCCGACTGGGCACGGCGAGATCACTCAGGATGCGAGTTTTTGGACTACAAGGTACAGGGAATAGGTAACCCCTCCCGCCGCCTTCCGCATTTGAAATGGTGTTTGGCCCTTTGCTCCGCGATTTCGACAGCTCCGTAATTCTCTTGGCGAAAATGTCGGCAAAGGCTTATTTAAAGGACGCTTAAGAAAGTCGGTATTACGAGCCGCTCTTCCACAACTTGGCGTGTAGCTCTAAGTCATATTACACCGGAGTCAGAGTGACTGGCTCCCAAGTGCTGTTATTTCTGATTCCATGATCTTCACGTGGCAGACTCGTGTACGCTGCGCAGGTGTCCCAAGGCCGGAAGGGTCGCCAAAATGCAACGCGCGCTAATTGGGCTCCTGTTGTGTGTGACAGGGTTCCCGTAGCCCTACCCATATGAGGCGTAGATGAAACACAGGGTTTTAGTTGGTGCGAGTCCAACAAATGCATGTAATTTTCCCATGAAAAAAAGGAATTTGCATACGACATTAGTCTGCCAGATAAAAGATTAAGCCTATGGTTATTTTTTTGCCAACCGTACCCTATCTAACTATTAAGCTGCTGCCATTTATAAGAACAAGCGTTAAACTCATTAATGAATATGCCATTCTGAAGAACCTGATTACGCTTATTCATTTCGTTTCTTTGTAACATATTTTTAAAAATATCGTATTAATTATTCTATCAACACTTACCGCAGTCTTCGAATACAACCGACGCTGTCGCGGTAATAAAGTAAAATTGTATAAAGTACATTATAAACATTTCTTATGTAATGGTAAATGTTACTAACTTTCAAAACAGAAATATACGTAAAACACCTCTACAATACAGAAAAAAGTACTCGTGGATGTTTATATACAGAATAAGTAAACTATACTCATAAAATAGCACAAGTGTGACTATACGTAAAAAGAAGCAAGCAGTAGGGAGCAATCGCCTATCACCAAGATAAGAATGTGAATAATGAAAGCAGGTAATTACTGTCGCATTTGATCGTGGAATCGTGAGGTGATTAAAAATCTTTATCTTGATATTTTTCTTGATTTAATCATTAATTATTTTCGTGCATAATGAATAATAACTTAGATGTTGTAAGCGACGAATTAGTTTCAGTAACGTGATAGACGAAGTAATCAACATTATATTTTCATCAGATGTAAATTATACATCGCACAAAATACCAGCGTAAAATAGCAGCTTATCACTGCTGTGTTTCGTATGGTGGGTGCAGAGATCCTAAAACCCTTCTTACTGAAAAGGAGGCATTCCATCTTAGCTCACGGTTGACAATGCATCTTAATTTTTATTCGTAATCGAGGATAAATGTAGATGTTTATGGGCTACAGTAACCACTTACCATCAGGTGGACTGTGTGCTCGTTTGTCACCCCTAGGACCGATCCTCATTATAACGCCGTTCACAGTTCGGTCTCGGTCCAATTTCGGTCTGATAAAATATAAAAAAGTAAAGTTACAGCCCATATACGTCCCACTGCTGAGCACAGGCCTCCCCTCATTTCTGAGAGGGTTTAGGGCAAGGAAGTGTCCGCCGCGCTGCCCCAATGCGTGTTGGCGAACTTCACATGTCATCGAAAAATTGTTTTCTTATTCCTCAGACATGCAGGTTTTCCTTCACCACCAAGCACGTGGTAAATCAGCACTTAAAATTGAAATTAACAATTTCATAGGTGCCGGCGGGGATCGAACCCGGGTTACTCGCGTTCTGTTATATTTACAGCGAGCGTTAACTATCTGAGCTACCACGGCTCTAGCTCTGATAAAATATTATCAAGTAAAAAATATGAGTGTGCTAACATACTACACACTCAGTCAAGTTTCGCTCGAATCCCATTCCGATAATATAACATCAGACAGAGATCGGACCGAGAACGAACTGTGAACGGCATTATAAGAGTATCGGCCCTAAATCGTGGCATTTACGGCAAAACTTGTGTAGATGATGTCAATCTCTCAAACCAAATTGTTAAAAATATCTTTTTAAATGTATATATAGAAGTTTCTTAATTTTTTCAACACCAAAAGAGCGTCGAGGTGGTAAGAGCGATAAACAGCTGGGAGTTATAACTGAGATGGTAGTTCTGATAAAAAATGACATTATGAAGTATCAATGTAGAGAAAGTCATTATTCTAGAAACAAGTGTTCAAGATTTTACTTACCTCCTGAACTGAATTTAAAAATAATGTACGAGAAATTCATAGAAAACCAAAAGTCTATTCCGGAAAAACATGCTCCTTGTCTAAGTACAAGTCAGTACTTTACAAAAACTTTAATCTAGGATTCGGAAATCCTTTCGATTCGGATACTTGTTCAGCTTGCAAGGAGTTTTTAATTAAAAAATAAAAAGGATTTAGTAACAACAAATGAAAAGAAAATAAAAAGGTTTAATAACAACATTCGGACTGAATATCGCTTGCGCAAGTTAAGGGCTAAAATTTCTTTGGTTTACTGAATGATACTAAAGATGATAAAGTTATTAAAGTTTGTTTCGATTGCCATCAAAATCAACCTTCACTAAAATTAAGTGTTGGAGAGGTATTTTACTCTCGTCAAGTTTGTCTATATAAGTTTAGTGTAATGTAACATAAACCTAAAACTAAACAAACCAAGGACGATATAGAGTTTTATGTTTGGTTGGAATATCAGAGCAGCCGAAGAGATATTGAGATAGCTTCGGCACTTCAACATTATTTGAGAAACTTACACGAAATATTAGTCATATTTCAAAGAAAATAAAAAAGATTTGAAGTTTGAAATTTATTCTGATTTTTGCAGCAGTCAGAGTAAAAACTTTATCATATTAACTATGTTAGCAAATTTCATGGCTTCTAGCAAGGTTTTCAATAAACTGAGCCACATTTTTCTTATTCGGGGCCATAGTTTAATGCCTCCTGATTGAGTATTCGGAAGTGTGGAAAGAGACTGCGATCGACATGAAGTGTTGCCAAAAGAGTACTGTTCAATTTTAAGAAAACATAAAACAATGAATGGGTAAAGAGAAAGAAGTTAAGATTGGTATACCTATGACATGAAATCCACGGCAAAATGACCGATAAAGGCAAAACTGCCCTTTAAGTTATCCCAAACACGGATAATACACTTTACTGTAGCTGGATCCCAAGTTCCAAAAAAAAAGTTGAAGTTGGTGTTCAAGATAAATATTCTGTTGCACCAGTGATAACTGAAATAAAAAATAAAGAAGTCAAATCTTTCTCGAGATTTTATTGTGTTAGTTACCTAAAACTAATATGATCTCATCAAAGGAGAACGCGGACATCGAAAACTTACTTAAAGGAGATGGCCAATAGTTGTATGAACCTGTGCCCCAGAGTGCACAGGTAGATGAAATCTATTTCATTTGAAAGTACAGATCTTTTATATAAAGAATTAGAAAAGTGCATGTAGCTACACAGTAGTGGACAATAGCTACGAAGATTTAATAATAAATAATTTTAAAAACTTGATTTTGGCAGTCGGTTTTCATCATTATTACACAATGTAGATATTAATAAAGTTCATGTATATGCATGATGATTATGGTGTATCCTAACTGGTTTAGCTAAAAAAACAAGGACAGCAGTTTTTTCAGTCTTTAAAATTATTATTTGTAACTATTTTTGTAACATAATTATACTAATACTATTATTGATCGAAGTATATCAGACAGAAAATAATTAAACTTATGTATTACACCGTTTATAATTAGTGTAACACTCGCATGGGGCACTTATTAAATAAGAGCGAAATACAATAAAACACAGATACGAAGGAAAAGGAATACGAAGGAAAGGAATGACGTATTGCGATCCATATCGACACACTCTACATGTTCATTACGGATTACGTCAGTATTGGGCACAAAACTGTTATGTGCAGATATATCTAAAATGGACCGAAATGTAGAAAAAGCTTTTTAATAGGATAGGGTGACAAACGAGCACACAGTGGTAAGTGGTTGCTTTGGCCCATAGACATTTACATCTATCCTCGATTACGAATCAGAATGCAGATGCGTTGTCACCCGTGAGGACTAAGATGGATTTTTCTTAAAACACGAAAATTTAAATTAAACTAATTGCACTCATGGTTTTTTATTCAAATAACCAGTTCAGTTTTTTCTATTATGTCGGTAAGATCAAAAAATATTACCTATTCATATTTCATCAGTATGTAATTTGTATCTAAATATAATTTCCAAAACATACGACTTCGGTTAAGGTCATCCAGGTACTTTAAATGGATAAGTGTAATTAAATAATTTAATGACCCTAACATAACATTATTCATCTGACTAAAATCACTTACTTACTGTGTTTACTAAATAAAACGGATGTAAAAATTTCTGGTACCACCGAATCAATTATTTTACTTACCTAACTATTTCATGAATTCATCATCATCATCATCATCATTACAGCCTTTCACAAGTCCACTGCTGAACATAGGCCTCCCCCAAGTAATGCCACAAAGCACGGTCCTGAGCCACCTGCATCCATCGACTTCCTGCATGTCTTACCAGGTCGTCACTCCATCTAGTGGGGGGTCGCCCTACACTACGCCTACCGGTACGAGGCTGCCACTCGAGAACCTTTCTTCCCCATCGGTTATCGGTTCTTCGAGCTATATGGCCGGCCCATTGCCACTTCAGCTTACTAATCCGTTGGGCTATGTCGGTCACTCTGGTTTTACTGCGGATATGCTCATTTCTGAGTCTATCACGCAGAGAAACTCCGAGCATAGCCCTCTCCATAGCTCGCTGAGCGACCTTAAGCGTCCTCATACGGCCAGCAGTGAAGGACCACGTCTCAGATCCATAAGTCATCACTGGCAACACGCACTGGTTGTACAATCTTAATGAATTAATAAAACATTATTATGATCAAAATATTAATGTTGTATATAACGTTATGTAACCGTTACAGCCTACTAAAGTCCACTGCTGAACATAGGTCACCACCGTAGATTGCCCCATAGGGATTTTCTATAGTTGCCACGTTTGGCAAGCGAGTTGGCAGCCGCAGTTTATTTTTACTTTCAGTCGTTGTTGGCGACGCGCCTATAAGAATATTTCAGTTTATTAAGTCAACCGATGACGAATAACCTTTCAAAGTCTCATTGTCCAATAGAAATGTTCTGATTAGAAAATGCTTGGTTAAATCTTAAAGAAATGTCGAATTAATGATATGAAGGTCTTGGGTGCAACTCCCACGCCGGACTAGTTTACTGTTTTCTAAGTAATATCTTTCAATAAATTCATATAGGGAATTTTATGATATAAATTATGTTACCGGATTTGTCCCCCGGTTGAAATCGTCTTTCCAACGATGTAAATTCAAAGGAATATTAAAGTGAAGCTAGAGATCGGATTTGTTCCCCGGTCGAGATGATCACTCTGTGCATAAACAGAATTAACGGAAGTTAATTGCATAAGTATTGTCTTGTATAAGTTTGATATGTTTGTACGAAAACAAATGCCTATTTGTTATGATTGATTAATGAAAACATTCACTTGTATTGTTATCTGATAAGAAACATGATAACTGATAAGAATTCTATCAGAGATAGTTTCTTGCAGTTCGAAAATTATGTAGAAGCACTTATTTACCTAATATTGTTAAAATTGGTGTATTTCAAATTTTCATTTTTTCTGATAGCCGAGAGCCGTGCAAAGTTAGTTGTTCAAATAGTGTGAGTTCACGGAAGCACGCTCGCCACGCCCTTAGGAGGCTGAATATGTAAAAATTTAAAATGTTTGTAATTTCAGCAATTTATGTAAAAATGACTTGTAAAACATTTCAGATTGATTGTACGTGCTAAAAAGGTGAATTCTGTGTTATTTTTATGTGAAAATTCCTGTGTATAAGTGAAAAAATGATAGTTTTGTATAAGAAATTTAAAAGTGTTTTAAATAGTGAAATAAATAGAGAAAATGTAAATTAAACTATTGTATTAGTTAACATATGTATAAATTCAAGTGAGAAACATTGTTTTAACTTTCTGTGCTAAATATTTAAGAAATTTGGACGTTGAATTTGTGATTAAAATAGGCATATTTTGTTTAATAAATTAAAGGATTTTTGTGATACGAAAATATAATGTATATCATAGTGTAGATATTGTTTTGTGCTATCTAAATAGATAACTTGTATTTATGTATGACTTATGTGAATAAAGAAATTAAGTGAAACGTGAGAGAGTAATAGTACAAATTCATATTATTAAGTTGCGCAGGCACGCGAATGGCGCGGCTCACTTTCGCGTATAGCTCTGGGGGTAGCTTAGTGAACGGGTTTTATTGCAATTCGTTCGGGGAAATAGTTCGGGGAAATAGTTCGGAAAAATAAGAAAATCCTTCGGGAAAAGTGAAAAAACCAGCCAGAATAAGTGTAGGGAAGTGATAGGGAAAAGTGATTACTCTCTCACGGAACGGTTTGAAGATAATTGCTGTTTTATTCCCAAGAAATTCATCCCTCAAAGTTATACAGTCCACATCGAAGAATTAAGGCGTCGGGACCGGGACGACTTCGGAAGACCCGTAATCCCCGTCTGAACCTACTTGCTGAAAAAGAAAGAGGTTATCGCCCGTGTGTTACTCCGTTGCGGAGATCACATACGTTGTTCCCGAACCCAACGTAGGCGTTATAGGAGGCCGGATCGAGAGAAGCCTCGATTCCTCCCTTCTGTTTCTTAATCGAACGTCAAGTTCCGTTAGGTTCTTTTTCAATTGGTCCTTGCGAGCTGAATCTTTTTCAATTGGACCTTCGGAGCCGGATTAAAAGGACCACCCGAACCCCGCCAGCTGGATCAAGGAACCAGCTGTGGACTGCTGGTTGTGGAAAAAGAAGACCTTCGGAGCCGAGTGAAGATCAGCAACCGAAGGAAGCCGGAGGTTTGAGCTGAAGCAATAGGACCAAAGGCCAGAAGACCAGGACGTCAACGCTGAAGGACTGGACCTGGAACTACCGGAAGAAAGAAAACCGGGATTGCGGCCTGGGGCGTGTGCTCGCATGGGGCACGTATCGCAGCCGGGCGCAGGTGTCTTGTGAAGGCACTCATCGTGGCCAAGCAGGGCTTGGCATTTTTCCTGTCGGGCGACCGTGCTCGGCATTTCCTGTCGGACGACCGTGTCTGGCATTTTCCTGTCGGGCAAGCGTGCTCGGCATTTCCTGTCGGACGACCGTGTCCGACATTTTCCTGTCGGGTCATCAGGGTGCAAGAAGAAGCATCCACCGCTGCTGCTGCCAGGCGAGGGTGCGCGTGGGCACCTGACTGCATCGCGGCCGGAGCAGGGCGCTCGGACGAGGCGTCACCAGCAACTGGGCGGCGAGCATAGCATACATCCCGACCACCTAACGGTGCCAAACGGTCGGGCTCTGGCACAACACCTTCGGGTGGAGCAGTTCTCTCGAGCGAGACTGCGCTTGCACTACCGCTCGACTGTTTCGTCATATTCCTTGGCGGGACAGTTCCTAAACCTTTCCTCCATTCCATTCCTGCACGACTCCATCCCTGGACGGCTCACCTCGGTAGGCCCCGTCCAGGATTGATAGGGCTGATAGGGCTGTTAGGGTGGTAGTAGGGTTGTAGGGTTGGGAGATAAGGGGGGGAGGGGTAGTGGTGTTAGGTTGGGGTGTAGAAGGGTTGTAGGTAAGGGGTTGTAGGGACCGTAGGGACAGTTAGGGACCGTAGGCCAACAATCACCTTCCTGCAGGATGAAGAAGGCACAAGACCAGACAGGGAGAAGCGAAGGGAGCAGGACAAGGACAGGGCTCTCAAGAAAAGCTAAAGAAGCGGAACCATCTGGAGCGACCACAGCTACTTCGTCAAATGGAGCAACTCCTTCAAGTGGAGCCACCACCGACACGTCCACATGCACGTGGGACTCAGGGACGTCCATGGCAACGACAAGCAACAGGACGGACACCAGTGGTACGCAGGCCAGTACCGCACAACAATCCGTTATATCCAGGAGTGAAACGGTGGTCGAAAAAGTAGGTCAAAGGACCGAAGAAGCGGCATCGTCAAGGACAGTAATCGGGCACACTAGTGATAAAGGGTCACAGAGAGGTAGTAGGTCATCGCGATCGGCGAGGCTGAAAGCCGAATTAGAGGCGCGGATTAAATTCGAACGCTCAGAGCTCGAACGAGCACAGGCAGCTGCTGCCTTAGCCAAGTCTCAATTGGAGTTGGCACGACTCAACCGAGAAGAGGAGATCGACTCGAGTGAGGATGATGAAGAGCGGAATACTCAGGTGGAACCTTTCGTAAGGAGTTGGGTTCAGCAGACCATAATGAGCGCGCCGGTTAGTGTAGCACAACCCGATATTACTGATAAGGAAGCGTGTAAAGGATCACGCCGCAAAGGGGCGGAGATCGAGCGCAACCAAGGAAATGCACAGAAAACACACGCGAGTGAGGTGTCAGAATTGACCGAAGCGATTGTGAGTGCAATAAAAATAGCTGTCAAAGATAAGTCTTCCCAGCTTCATTTCCTCCAGGAATTACCAGTGTTCGATGGAGACCCGGGTGAATGGATAATTTTCAAAACGGTGTTTGAAGACACGAGAAGCCAATTTTCAGGGGTGCAAAATGTTGCACGCCTTAGGAGGGCATTAAAGGGCACCGCTAAAGAGGCGGTAAAGTCGCTGTTATTTACTTTGTGTGAACCGGAAGAAATAATGAACGCTCTCGAAAGAAGATTCGGTAGGGTTGAGATGCTCATTCTAGCCGAAATCGAGAATGTAAAGCGTATGCCAAGATTAGCAGAAGATTGCCGGAATATAGGATCTTTTGCAAGTCGTATTACGAACATGGTTGCCACGATACAAGCGTTGGATCAACCACAGTATTTGTACTCACCGGAGTTAGTGAGCCGCATAGTGGAGAAACTCGGAACTATGATTAAATTTGGTTTGGTTTGAATATCGAGCTCAGTATCCTTTGGAGCCAGAGTTACAGAAGATGGCCAAGTTTTTAAATTTATTGAGTGAACAATTTGGAACGTCCTTGAACAATGAAAATGCGCCTGAAAAAAGGAAGCGTCCTGAATTCAGGAAGCAAACTGTACACACTGCAAAGGGAGGTGTACGCAGCTGTGCCGTGAGCGAGCGCTATATGCGCCGAAGTAATTCGAGCGAGCGTCTAGAACGCCGAAATAATAAAGGGCACAACCGACAAGTGGTTATGACAACCCAGGACAAGCCTGTAAGTCGGGTAACACATAAGTGTGTTATATGCAACAAGGAGCACTCTATACTGAGTTGTTACAAGTTTAAGGACATGAATATTCGCGAGAAATGGGAAGCGGTCAAAAAAGCGAAAGTATGTTTCCAATGTTTGTCACCTAACCATAGGAGGTTAGAGTGCAAAGCGAAAAAATGTGGTGTAGAGGGATGTAGAATGTCACATCATCGAATGCTACACCGATACCCCAATGAAAATACCTCGCCACAAGGGGACGAGGGGGGTAAAGATGCTCAGATTACAACTATTAGTACAATGAATGCACTGGCATGTGCATACTTAAAGATTATACCGGTCGAGTTGTATGGACCTAGAGGAAAGGTCAAGACAACAGCTCTTCTGGATGAGGGATCGACCATGACACTCATAGAGGAGTGGATGGCTCAGAAATTAGCGCCTCGCGGACGTAAAGAGGGATTACGTATCGAAGCCGTGGGAGGTAAGCGAATTAAAGACGACAATTCGTATCGCTTAAACGTTAAGATAAAAGGCATTTACTCGAGCGACTTAGAAGAGATAAGTGTACAAACAATTAAGTCACTTAACCTTTCTCCTCAGTCGGTAAGCCGAGAATTATTGCAACGGTGTTCTCATTTGACACCGATTAAGGATGAGTTGATGTATGAGAGGTCCAAACCTACCATATTAATTGGTCAGGACAATTGGCATCTCATAGTTACTCGTGAATTAATTTCAGGAGGTAAGAACCTACCTGTAGCATCGCTCACCAAACTTGGATGGGTTTTACATGGTCACATATTGGGTGATATTAAACCAATCAAGATCGTTAACCACATTTCCACCAAGAAGGAGGAAGATATGGATAAATTAATCAAGGATTATTTTAGTTTGGAATCTCTGGGAGTGTCGGCTAGAAAGCCCGCGAACGACCCAGAAGAACGAGCTTTAAATATTTTGAACAAAACGGTACGTCGTATACCTAATAATAGGTACGAGACTGCTTTGTTATGGCGCACAGACAATGAGTGCATGCCGTCGAATAGAGCGCAGGTTGAAAGTCGCCTGTGAAATATTGAACTTCTTTTCAAATTTTCTCGACAAAAATAGCGAGTTGAAAAAGGAATATGAGAAGCAAATTGAAAATCTCATCGTTAATGGTTACGCAGAGAAAGCGAACCATATTCCCATTTCCCCACGTACGTGGTACCTTCCTCACTTCGCAGTGACTCACCCACAAAAAAGGAAAATAAGGATAGTTTTCGACGCCGCCGCAAGGACGGGCGGACGTTGTCTCAATGATGCATTGTTAACCGGACCGGACTTATTGAAGTCGTTGTTCGGAGTTCTGCTACGATTCAGAGAAGGAAGCGTGGCAGTAATGGCAGACATTAAAGAAATGTTCCTGCAAGTGAAAATCCGGGATGAAGACAGGGATAGCCTTCGATTCTTATGGCGGCACAATCGTGACGCGCCACCGGAAGACTATAGAATGACGTCACTCATATTTGGAGCGGCATCATCACCATGCATCGCTATATATGTAAAGAATAGGAATGCGCAGGACAACGCACATATCTATCCAGAAGCAGCTTCCGCTACGGAAAGCAATTTTTATATGGATGACTATCTACAGGCATTTCCCGACGTGACGACGGCCGAAAGGATAGTAAACGATATGTATGAATTACATAAACATGCTTCTTTCCAACTGAGGGGATGGGCTAGCAACCGACCCGAAGTTTTAAGTAAAATGGAAAATAAATATAAGAGCGACAGTGCTTCGCTGGGAGATAAAGAGCACACAGAGCGCACGTTAGGTTTGATTTGGAATATCAAACGGGATATAATAAGTTTCTCCACAAGTCTTCGTAACACACCGGAAGAGGTGATGGAAGGTTTACGACCGCCTACGAAGAGGGAGATAACTAGCGCTGTGATGTCAGTCTTCGATCCTTTGGGACTCGCATCACCCATAACGATTCAAGGGAAGTCGCTGATCCAGCAAGTATGGAGGACAGGCATCTCTTGGGATGAAGAAGTTTCACACGAATTACACGTGTTATTTTGTAAATGGATATCGGATGTGAAGAAATTAGGTCATTTAGAAGTACCTAGACCCGTTGCTGAAGGCGTCGGCAAGGGAGAGTTACACACTTTCACGGATGCTAGTGAAAAAGCATACGCTGCCGCGGTGTATTACGTCACCACGGACGAGCTAGGAATAAGGCGGATTACGCTGATCGCCGCAAAGGCAAGAGTAGCGCCATTGAAACCAATTTCGATTCTAAGGCTTGAATTGCATGCAGCTCTTATGGGCAGCAGACTGGCTGCATCGGTTAGTGAAGAGAGCAAGTACGAGATGTCCGAGAGAGTATTTTGGACAGACTCACGTACAGTGTTAGCGTGGATTAAGTCAGATCCTCGCCCTTTTAAACCATTCGTTGCTCATCGATTGGCTGAGATCGAAGATCACAGTAAGCCATGTGAATGGCGATGGGTTCCAACGTCACAAAATGTGGCAGACGACCCCACTAGAAATTTTCCTTCCACCTTCGATGTAAGTCATCGCTGGTTTCAAGGACCTGAATTCCTCAGGAAAAGTCCTGATTTATGGCCCAAACAAGTGGACACCATAAAAAGCTTAGAAACAGGTGAAGAAAAATCGCCAAAGGGCGTAAATGCATTAAGAAAGCAAGAACCGTTAAGTCTACCCGACTACGGACGATTTAGCAGCTTTAAGAAATTCCTTGGGGCAACTACACGCACCTTACAAGTGGTAGAAAAATTCAAGAGTTTAAGAAAGTCGGTTAAAGGACCCGACGACGCAGCCGAAAAGTCGGTTATGTGTTCCAACAAAGTTTTAGCAAAGTCGGTTAAAGGACCCGATGGCGCGTTGGACATAGCGCTCTTGAAAAAAGCGGAATTATTAATTTGGAAGTTCGTTCAAGACGAGTGTTTTTATTCGGAAATAAAATGCTTTAAAGCAGGCAAAAGTGTTGAAAGAAGTTCACGCTTAAGTAAATTATCTATGGAAATAGGAGAAGATAACTTACTCCGTTTAAATGGACGTTTACCTTTCAAGTCTAATTTGACCGAGGAAAGTAGAAAACCTGTCATATTGGACGGTAAACACGAAATCGTTAAAATGATGATTAGAGAAGTTCATCATCATTTTGGACATGCCAATCACCAGACGGTGATGAATGAGGTGAACCAGAAATTTTATGTCTTGAACTTACGTAATATAGTACGAAGTGTGTCACATCATTGTCAGTGGTGCAGGACATACAGGTCAAAACCGCAGAACGTGCCACAAGGAAATATTCCTCTGGAGAGAATAGCTCATCATGAACCACCTTTTACATGCTCAGCTGTGGATTATTTCGGTCCTATGAGTGTGACTATAGGAAGGCGACACGAAAAACGTTGGGGTGTTTTATTCACGTGTCTGACTACCAGAGCAGTACATCTGGAATTAGCAGCCTCGTTGACACCAGCGTCAATGATAATGGCGTTGAGGCGATTTATCGCCAGAAGAGGAAAACCAGCCGTTATATACAGCGATAACGGGACGAATTTCAAAGCTGCAAATAAAGAATTATTGAAAGCATGCGAAGAATGCTATGAGAGCATGAAAAATGAGTCATTTAAGAAGTACATTAAATGGAAATTTATACCTCCGGGAGCACCGCACATGGGTGGCGCCTGGGAGAGGTTAGTAAGGTCGATTAAAATTGCGTTGACCGCTACGCTCAGAGAAAGGAGCCCACGAGAGGAGGTTCTACATACGCTACTTTTAGAAGCAGAGCATACAGTAAATTCCAGGCCTCTGGTAACATTCAGTATGGATAGTCCTGAAGAGGGTTTGACACCCAATCATTTTCTTCTGGGACGCTCATGTGGTGATCGACCACCTGGATTATTTCTAGAGCAGCATCTGACGGGTCAACTCAATTGGAAAGCTGCACAGAGGTTAGCCGACCATTTTTGGACAAGGTGGCTGAAGGAATACATGCCTACCTTAATACCTCGAACAGGTAATAACGGAAAGTTCATGGAACCTAAAGAGGGCGATATTGTTTTGATAATAGATCATTCGTTGCCACGAAATACGTGGCCGAAAGGCAAAATTAGTAGAACGTTACCGGGACCAGAAGGTCACACCAGAGTGGTTGACGTCATTACTAGCACAGGTATCTTGAGGAGACCTACATCCAGAATAATAGTCCTGGTACCCGCGACGCCTCCCAAATGATGGTGCTAACGCACGGGGGGGAGATTGTTGGCGACGCGCCTATAAGAATATTTCAGTTTATTAAGTCAACCGATGACGAATAACCTTTCAAAGTCTCATTGTCCAATAGAAATGTTCTGATAAGAAAATGCTTAGTTAAATCTTAAAGAAATGTCGAATTAATGATATGAAGGTCTTGGGTGCAACTCCCACGCCGGACTAGTTTACTGTTTTCTAAGTAATATCTTTCAATAAATTCATATAGGGAATTTTATGGTATAAATTATGTTACCGGATTTGTCCCCCGGTTGAAATCGTCTTTCCAACGATGTAAATTCAAAGGAATATTAAAGTGAAGTTAGAGATCGGATTTGTTCCCCGGTCGAGATGATCACTCTGTGCATAAACAGAATTAACGGAAGTTAATTGCATAAGTATTGTCTTGTATAAGTTTGATATGTTTGTACGAAAACAAATGCCTATTTGTTATGATTGATTAATGAAAACATTCACTTGTATTGTTATCTGATAAGAAACATGATAACTGATAAGAATTCTACCAGAGATAGTTTCTTGCAGTTCGAAAATTATGTAGAAGCACTTATTTACCTAATATTGTTAAAATTGGTGTATTTCAGATTTTCATTTTTTCTGATAGCCGAGAGCCGTGCAAAGTTAGTTGTTCAAATAGTGTGAGTTCACAGAAGCACGCTGGCCACGCCCTTAGGAGGCCGAATATGTAAAAATTTAAAATGTTTGTAATTTCAGCAATTTATGTAAAAATGACTTGTAAAACATTTCAGGTTGATTGTACGTGCTAAAAAGGTGAATTCTGTGTTATTTTTATGTGAAAATTCCTGTGTATAAGTGAAAAAATGATAGTTTTGTATAAGAAATTTAAAAGTGTTTTAAATAGTGAAATAAATAGAGAAAATGTAAATTAAACTATTGTATTAGTTAACATATGTATAAATTCAAGTGAGAAACATTGTTTTAACTTTCTGTGCTAAATATTTAAGAAATTTGGACTTTGAATTTGTGATTAAAATAGGCATATTTTGTTTAATAAATTAAAGGATTTTTGTGATACGAAAATATAATGTATATCATAGTGTAGATATTGTTTTGTGCTATCTAAATAGATAACTTGTATTTATGTATGACTTATGTGAATAAAGAAATTAAGTGAAACGTGAGAGAGTAATAGTACAAATTCATGTTATTAAGTTGCGCAGGCACGCGAATGGCGCGGCTCACTTTCGCGTATAGCTCTGGGGGTAGCTTAGTGAACGGGTTTTATTGCAATTCGTCAACCCAGAGGCGGCGACTGCAGGCCCAGCAGAATCTGACATTAAGGACGATTGTCGGAGCAGGTCGTTACGTCCGGAACAACGTAATAGCAGCCGACTTAAAAGTCGAGAGCATCACCGACTTCGTGGCCCGGATGGCGCGCGGCTTGTTCGACCGTGCTGACAACGGGCCACACGAACATCTCAACGGCTTTGCGCCGTTGCACACTCGGCCACCGGACGGGCGACCTCTTCCAAGAGAACTCCTCTCTATATGTGATTAGAGAGTCGAGTAACAACCCACAATGCCGCTGAAAGGCCAACTTTGACTTTCAACCGGATAACCTCTCTTTTTCCGTAGTAGGTTAACTACGGAAAAACTAAACACACCATATAAAGAAGACAACCTCTTAATTTTTCCATAGTCGGGTAAACGACTATGGAAAAAAAAATATCACCATACACGGACATTCCGGTTATGAAAAATAAAGCCACCTACAATAATAGGTGAAGTAAAGGACTGCCCCATAGTAATGGGGCATGAGGATCGTCCGGGCAATGGGGTTTACCCCGAGGCCCGATACCTGTATTGCATCTCGGTGCAATCAGACGACAAACTGGCTTGCAATTCGTTCGGGGAAATAGTTCGGAAAAATAAGAAAATCCTTCGGGAAAAGTGAAAAAACCAGCAGTCAAGAATAAGTGTAGGGAAAAGTGATTACTCTCTCACGGAACGGTTTGAAGATAATTGCTGTTTTATTCCCAAGAAATTCATCCCTCAAAGTTATACAGTCCACATCGAAGAATTAAGGCGTCGGGACCGGGACGGCTTCGGAAGACCCGTAATCCCCGTCTGAACCTACTTGCTGAAAAAGAAAGAGGTTATCGCCCTTGTATGTTACTCCGTTGCGGAGATCACATACGTTGTTCACGAACCCAACGTAGGCGTTATAGGAGGCCTGATCGAGAGAAGCCTCGATTCCTCCCTTCTGTTTCTTAATCGAACGTCAAGTTCCGTTAGGTTCTTTTTCAATTGGTCCTTGCGAGCCGAATCTTTTTCAGTCGTTATTAGCAAGACGCTGCTGCCCATCTTCTGATCTGTTTTCCTCTGTCGCCTTTAACGATACCCCCGGGATGATATGGGGCAGTGGATATTATTAGGTTTACCAGATCGGAAGACCTAAATATCTGGACAAATTTTTAAAGTTTCGGGATTTTGGGGTTGATGTCTGGAGAAATAAATATTAAATTAAGAGGCCACAGAAAGTAATACCAAAACTAATTTAATTACACTTAATGTTTAGGTTGCCTGATGTATTTGGCATTGGACTTTTTTAGAGTCCACCAATTTGGATCCTTTAGTAGTATTCAGAAAATATTTAAAATTCAAACAATTTACTTCAAAGTTCATTAAATTGTTCAATTAAATTCAATTAAATTTTTCACAATGGTAGAGCCACGCGGCAGCTTTGCTGTTGCACGTATGGGCCGGCTCAAACCGGGGTGGTACCACGACCTCACAGAATACCGGCGTGAAGTGGAAGCTCTGCTTCCGCGTTTCGTCTGGTGAGTGCAGGTGGCCGGAGGCCCAAAATCCCTCCCCCCATCAACATGGTAGCGAAATTAAATGATGATAGACTACCCCAGGAGGGTACCAGTAACCCTGGAGAATCCCACGCTGCGCATCCACGACCATGTTTCTCTACTCCTGAGCGTGAGTGCTCAGGCTGCCCCGCGTATTCTGGTGGGGGGATTCCGCTCAAGACTCCAACTGCTCGGGCAAACGGAACAACAAGACCAAGGCGACCCCTGCCACGCTATGCCGCGAATTTCTGTAATATCAGGGGACCTCACTCTAACCTAAACGCCGTCCACTACCATCTCGAGATGGCGAGGCCGGCTCTGCTCTTTCTGACCGAGACGCAGGTGTCCTCTCCGGCTGATGTCTCGTATCTCTCCTACCCGGGGTACAAACTGAAACACTCCTTTGTGCCTCGGGCTGGAGTTTGCGTTTACGTCGGAGAGGAAATCTGTTCTCGACGCCTCGGCAGTCTTGAAGGTTCGGACCTGTCCATCCTTTGGCTAAGCGTAGACAGCGACGACCATCCGCGCGTCTATGGGTGCCTCTCTATGGGAATAGCGGTAATGCCGAAACAGACCGACTCTTCGACCACGTCCAAATGGCTACAGATTCGTTGCTACAGCAGATCCCCTCCGCAGAGATCGTGATCCTCGGCGACTTTAACCCCCATCACGATGAATGGCTTGGTTCACGTTTAACCGATCATGCGGGGAGATCTGTTCATGATTTTGCCTTGGCATATGGTCTGACACAACTGGTTACTTCGCCTACGCGGATTCCAGATGTGGAGGATCATGCACATGCACCTTCCCTGTTGGACCTTCTGCTGACCTCTCATCCGGACGGATATCAGATTTCCATCGACGCCCCTTTAGGCTCCTCGGACCATTGTCTTGTCCGGAGTGTGGTGCCACTTACGCTGAAATCGCAATTGCATTCTGCAGGCTGCCACCGTGTTTGGCACTATAGGTTAGCCGATTGACACGACATCACTGACGTGGAAAAAATTAAAAATATCAAAAATGACATAAAAATCAGTGCCAATCATGTTTTTAAGAAAAGAAAGGAGAGTTTTTGGCTTCTTTGCAAAAAAAAAACGAGGACGAAATAAAAGAATTAGAATTGGCTACTAAAAATCAAAGAGACAATGATTATTGGCACACTGAACGGAGAAAAAGGCTAACTGCATATAGTAAAGTAAAGTAAAGTTACAGCCTATATACGTCCCACTGCTGGGCTCAGGCCTCCCCTCATTTCTGAGAGAGTTTTAGGGCAAGGAGGTGTCCGCCGCGCTGCCCAAATGCGTGTTGACGAACTTCACATATCTTCGAAATATATTTTTTTCTTATTCCTCAGACATGCAGGTTTCCCCACGATGTTTTCCTTCACCGCCGAGCCGTGGTAGCTCAGTGGTTAACGCTCGCTGTAAATATAACTGCATATAAATTTGGAAAAATCGCAAACTGCGCCCTTACTGTATACCCATTTCAAAGGAAATATGGCAACCGAATATGGGAACCAACATGAATCGGAGGCCATACAAGAATTTTCCACAACTACCTATCTAAAAGTTTCGGTGTGTGGACTGCTTATTGATTAAGATGATGACATTTGACTTCAATTAGAGATGACTCTCTAATTGAAGTCAAATGTCCTATTTCTACTTCTAATATGCCACCTGTGGACCATAACTGAAAAAAGATCAAATTTTCGTATCAAAGAAAATTTGATGATTTAGAAAAGAAAGCATTATTACTATTACCAGGTCCAGGGAAAATTACGTACCTCGTATCACTGGTAGGCAATTTTGTTTTTTCGTAGTATGGACGCTACATGTTTTGGCGTATGAAAAAATTAAGTACGATGACCACTTTTGGACAGAAAAAATGCCGCCAAAACGTAACTCATTTTATTTTCAGTGTTTATTACCAAAACTTGTTAACCCTTGAGTGTCTAGAAATAAGGCAGCTCGAGAAAGAGTCATCATCATCATCATCATTACAGCCTTTCACAAGTCCACTGCTGAACATAGGCCTCCCCCAAGTAATGCCACAAAGCACGGTCCTGAGCCACCTGCATCCATCGACTTCCTGCATGTCTTACCAGGTCGTCACTCCATCTAGTGGGGGGTCGCCCTACACTACGCCTACCGGTACGAGGCTGCCACTCGAGAACCTTTCTTCCCCATCGGTTATCGGTTCTTCGAGCTATATGGCCGGCCCATTGCCACTTCAGCTTACTAATCCGTTGGGCTATGTCGGTCACTCTGGTTTTACTGCGGATATCCTCATTTCTGAGTCTATCACGCAGAGAAACTCCGAGCATAGCCCTCTCCATAGCTCGCTGAGCGACCTTAAGCGTCCTCATACGGCCAGCAGTGAAGGACCACGTCTCAGATCCATAAGTCATCACTGGCAACACGCACTGGTTGTACAATCTAGTTTTTAGAGATTGAGGTATACCTGACGAAAAGATATGTCGTAATTTCCCGAACGCTGCCCAGCCGAGTTGAATCCGTCGATTGACCTCTCGGTCGAAGTTGACTTACCTAGTCGGACTATTTGTCCCAGGTAAACGTACTCGTCAACAACTTCGAGCATAGTGCTCCCAACAACTACCGGCATAGGTGTGACATGGACATTGAACATGATCTTTGTTTTGTCCATGTTCATCTTAAGACCTATCCGTTGGGAGGCACTATTGAGGTCATTGAGCATAGTGCTTAAGTCCTCCAGCGATTCTGCCATAAGGACTATATCGTCGGCAAATCGAAGGTGAGTGATGTACTCGCCATTGATGTCAATACCGTATCCTTTCCAGTCCAGTAGCTTGAAAACGTCTTCCAATGCAGCGGTGAAGAGTTTCGGGGATATAACGTCACCCTGTCTTACACCTCTCTGCAGTTGGATAGGTTTCGAGCTCTGGTTCTGTACTCGGATAGCCATCGTAGCCCTACTGTACAAACACTTCAGCACTTCGATATACCGACAGTCAACTTGGCACCGCTGAAGGGACTGTAGCACCGCCCAAATTTCGACGGAATCAAAGGCTTTCTCATAGTCCACATACGCCAGGCAAAGTGGCAGATTGTACTCTTCAGTCTTCTGTACAATCTGCCGCAGGGTATGTATGTGGTCTATGGTACTGAAGCCTTTTCGGAAACCGGCTTGTTCGGGAGGCTGGAAGTCGTCAAGTCTGCGTGCGAGACGATTCGTAATGACTCTCGAAAACAGCACGTAGACGCGGCTCAGAAGGGAAATCGGTCTGTAGTTCTTTAAGAGAGCGTTGTCGCCTTTCTTAAAGAACAAGACCACCGCACTTCTGCTCCACGCCTCTGGAGTAGTGCCACCATGGAGGACGGAATTGAAGAGCTTCTGAAGGACTACAAGTACCGGTGTTCCACCCGCTTTCAGAAGCTCCGCTGTAATTCCATCCTCGCCTGGGGCCCTGCCGTTTTTAAGGTGCTGGAGAGCCATTCTAATCTCGCTTAGACTGACGTCCGGGATATCATCGGAATAGTGTCGGATAAGACTTGCTCTTGGATCGTTACTCACACTTGCGTGTGGCTCCAACGATGATGTGTACAGCTGCCCATAGAACCTCTCAATCTCACTCAAAATCTCAGGTGTCCCGGAAACGATGTTGCCACACTCAGTCTTCAGCTTTGACAGTTGGCTCTTTCTGGCAGACAGATCTCTGGCAAAGACTTTGGAGCCCTGGTTCCGCTCGATCGCTTCTTTAATACGAGAAGTATTAAAGTTGCGTAAGTCTCGCCGCATGCATTTGGAGATCTGTCTGTTCAGTTGCCTGTATGCTGTCAAATCTGTTGACGATTGCAGCCTCATCTCCCGTCTAACAGCCATGAGATTAAGAGTGTGATCGGAGAGTTTTTGTGTTCTTCTGCGGCGGGTCTTGCAGAACTTAGCTCCGACCGCATGGACAGTTTCCACGAGCTTGTCGTTCATATCGTCCACTGCATTGCAATCTTCTAGGCACTGGAAGCGGTTACGTAACTCGAGCTGAAAGGTTTCGGGATTCTGGATTAGAGCACGAGGGGGACGGAGCGTTGACTTCATTAGACGAGACCTCTCCAACTTAACGTTTAGGTTCAGTGTGCCTCTAACCATTCGGTGATCGCTGCCAGTTTTCACCCTTGCGATCACTGAGACATCACTGAACAGTTGGCGTCTGGTCGTCATAATGAAGTCAATCTCATTTTTTGTCGAACCGTCGGGGCTCGACCAGGTCCACTTCCTGTGGGGCCGCTTCTGGAAGAAAGAGTTCATCATAAAGAGTCCCTCTTTCTCCATAAAGTCGGCCAGCTGCTGGCCCCTTCGGTTCCGTTGCCCTACTCCAAATTTCCCTACCTTCAGCTCACCGCTTTCTCTTGTGCCTAGTTTTGCGTTGAAGTCTCCCATCAACACCGTGTAGTGAGTTTTGGAGGAATGTATGGCTCTGGAAATATCCTCATACATTTCCTCCACCTCCTCATCGGGGTGTGCCGAGGTTGGTGCGTAAACCTGAATGACCTTCAGCGAATACCGTTTGGTGATTCTGAGTATCAGGTACGCGACCCTCGTCGACACACTCCCAATCTTTACAACGTTGTTGACGAGAGACTTGTGGACGATAAATCCGACACCTCCTTGGGACAGATGGTCGCCCTCCCGGTGATAGAACAAGTTGCCGGACTCGAGGATTGCCGTGTCCTCCCCCTCTCTTCGGACCTCGGATAATCCAATAATATGCCAGCGCAACTTGTCTACCTCTTCTTCCAGCTCCAGTATCTTCTCGTCAGTCCTCAGGGTGCGTGCGTTATATGTTGCCAGGTCGAGTCGTCGTAGGTGGCAACCGAACCTCCACCGGAGATTCTTAGCACCCCCGAGAAAGAGTGTAATAAAGTAATACGTAGTAATAAAAAAATAATTTGTACAAGTTGTTACTTTTTTATTTATTCACCTACCTAATTAAGTGTAATCTCGAAATCTTTTTAAGTTAGGACAGTCCTTATTCAATAAAGACTCTAAAACCTACAGTCCCTATTCAATAAAGACTAAAATAAAAAGACTAAATACATAATGAATTTATTCACAGATATTATTTTTTCATAAGAAGTATCTGTGTAGGTTTTCTGTATTACATTCTTCTCCCTAGGCTATAATAATATCTTTTTAATTATTATTTTTTTACGTTATCCCCACACTAGGACTTTCTCCTGTATCGTGGAGGCAGTTTTTACACACATAAATTGCACAAGGACAAACATCCCGAAACAATTACTTGTAGGCTATACAGATACTTGTGCCGAGCGGGATTCGAACCCGCGGCCCTCAGCGCTATAACTCATCGCTGAGCTACTGCGCCACGTAGCCGTCAAATCTATATTATATATAATATGTATATCGATAAAATCTCCGACATCTAATAACAACCAACCACAACTACAGCAGTATGCGTGTGCCCCTGCCTCCCGACCCGTATCATGCGATAGAGAGAGTTGCAAGTCTTGGAAGCAATTGCCTACATTTCTTTATTGAAATATTGCTTCGGGTGATTTGACATTTTTACCCCCCTAAACCTTTACGAAATGAGATAATTTTGGTATCTTTAGATTCAGTACACCTTAGTCTAGGTCTGTACGTTTTTCATTTTTAGTAAATCAGTTTAGTTTAATTAAGAACAATAAAAACGCTCGAGGAAGTTTTTAAGTCAAAGATATAGATATTTAGATGCTAATAACTTATATCGTACGTAATATTTTTTTAAACTAAAACATACCTAGTTTTTTGTTATATCTACAACATTACCAAAAATTATGAAAATTAGACTATGTTTACTGGTGAGAAAACGTTATCGATTTTTGTATGAAAATTTACATCCTCTTAACCATCTGAGCTACCACGGCTCTAGAACTTATCATATATCAATATCACAGTCAGTTATCGTCGAGTCCACACATAGAAAAATTACGATGTGGTCTAGTGTCACATAAGGGTTTATTATGTAGTGCAATCCGTTGCTTCCCAAAATCAGTACGCTGTATTATATATAATTTAATGATAAAACTGCATTTAGAATACCTTAAAGAAATATGGCGCTCAGCCGCTAAACAACAATCACAAAGATCTCAATATTAAATTGTAAATATGCTTTTCAATATGATTATCACTAGGGAATGCAAACCCATTGACTTATATATTACTAGCGGAACGACTAAAACGGACCAGTGCGTTGGCCCTAAAATTACAGTTTAGGGCCAGCGTGAATCGGTCGACAGTGGTGCGCGCGCAGGACAGATTTGCTTGTCACAAATATGTTTAGTTGCGTGGTAAAAGAATGCAAAAATTACGATACAAAAATTTAAGAAAAACGTGGGATATCGTATCATCGGTAAATAACCTTATATTAATTTTCTTACGATTTAAATTATTATACAAACGCATTTTTAAAGTTTTATTTTACAGTTAGTTTTAGTAACGTTACCAAGATTAGGCCGGAGTTGGATTCAGACCCTCAAAAATATTGTACATGGAAAATAAAATTATACTATTTTAAAAAAAAAATCTCACGTTTGACGTTTCATGTTTCTTTTTTCCCATGTGTCGGGATTTTGGCGTCACGCGTCTAGTTTATCTATACGTTTCAATTTTTGACTGGTTTATTTTTATTTCTGTTTAATTTTTGTCTAAAGAACTTAGTGTAAGTAAAATTTTGAATATTGGTACCTAATATATTTAATATTTAATAAGGGTAAAACAAAAAGAGTACAAAAGAAACCATATCTGCTTAATTGAATCTGAAAATCCGATTCATAAAATATTTTGAAATTCTGTTTTCAAACCGATTGCTTCTGGAGCATCGAGTTTTTATCGTGGTAGCCCCTCATTATAGTTGTATCAAGGATCCAACATAAATGCATCGATCGAGTATCGATTGACCAGAAAGGGTCTACTCTTGTACAATACAGAAATTCTCGATATCGTAGCGTTAATATTAAAATGTAAAAGGACCCACTAATAATACAAGTCGACCTTTAGATAAAATTATGGTATTTTCGCTTTGTATTATTACGATACTATGTACTACAAACTATGAAATAATGTTGCAATTAGGATAACTAGACTACGAAATCCGACCCCGGTTATGTGGTGTTTGATATGACGTTTGTATTATAATTTATGACAGATGCGCTACTTTTTCTTGTACGGAAAAGTTATGAGTAAAATATTTAGATGGGCCTATCCTTTCTTTTGAAATCATTGTGCAAACCGGGTTACCTAAAAACCGAAAAACCGGTTTTTCGGCATATTTGAATTATTTAAAAAACCCGGTTATTTTTTGTCACGTTTCCGGTTTTTCGGGTTTTTATTGTTTACCTGAACATAAATGTGCACTCATCTGACTTAAATAATAAGCATCACATTAGCTTGGGACTTGCACGATTGGAAGGATCAACCTCGTCCAAATGTGCGCTAATATTTTAGAGAAACATTTGCATGAGTTCGATTCGCCTTTTTCAAAGATGATATTGCAGGCATTTCTACTGACGGGGCTGTCGTAATGGTAAGAATCGGAAAACGTTTACACATATATCATCAACTATGTTATGCGCATGGTATACAATTGGCAGTATTGGATGAACTCTACAAACATCAAGTAGAAAAACGTAATCTATCCAACTTAAGTTAAGACAAAAAAATAGACAAAGATCCAGTTCCAGTAATTCTTATCAATACTACAAAGACTTCATTCAAAAATTTTGACGGGTTGTAATTTTTTTAGAAAATCTGTCACTAAAAATGATGACATGCTACAAAAGTATGTAAAAGAGAAGTTTGGCCATGAAATATGTGTGGTTTTGGACTGCAAAACGAGATTGAGTTCGTTATGAGACATGGTTGACAGATTTTTAGTACTCTACGAGTGTATACAGAAAGCGTCGCTGGACTTAAAATCAGATATTCATTTCACAGACGATGAAATTACCTCTCTAGATCGATTGGAAAGAAGCCCTCGAAATAGTAAAAGGAGTTGTCGAAACTCTTCTTACAGCTGATACTGCGTTAAAATATATGTTCAGAAAACTGTCAAGCATTTATGGCGGTCTGAGTTTTGAACTGCAGATAGCTTTACAACAGAGAGTAGATGAGAGATACCTTTTAATACAAGATGTTCTGAAATATTTAGACCACCCTCAAGTATTTTTCGATGACATTGACAATGGGTGCGTTTGGCAGAAAAAAGCGCTAGCAAGCGCTTGTAAGCAAAATGGCGATCGTAAGCGGTAAGCGCTGTCAAATCGTAAGTAGCTATTTTCCTCCAGGACACGATGTTAGTTTTAACCAGGGAATCTAACCTAATTTATATATATGTTTGTAAAGTATTCATATTAAAAACTTAACAATCATGAATTTTTAATAGCATGTATATATTTATTCATGTCATTATATTACTTAAAACTAATATTGCACAAAACAACTTATAAACTCTACTTCAAAACAAACAAATGAAATAAGCAAAATGGCGGATTTTGTCAGCGCTACCGAAGTAGCAATCGTGTCCTGGCCGAAAACTATTTTAGCGCTTATAAGCGCTAGCTAGCGCTTTTTTCTGCCAAACGCACCCAGTGATTCTATGTTTCAAAAACTAACCGCAAATTTCATAAAATCTATCGTATCGAAAATAGTCACTAACGATGACGACAGTATTACTTTAGCAAAATATCAGAGTTTTAAACACTGCTTCTTCTGATTCTACTTTAAAAAGTTTCAAAGACGAACTTTTGCATTCATTGAAACCAAAAAAGGGCTGTACTAAACCATCTTTGAGAAAATCGTGTTATGTGATATAGCATTACACGAGAATGGCGGTGGACGCGTAAATTTTTTAGCAAAGACATACAAAGCTCTCATCACGATCAAGCCCGCAAGTGTCGAATCAGAACGTGCATTTTCGACAGCTGATTATTTTTGCAGCAAAATACGGTCTCGTCTTAATGATTTCACTCTTCGGTCGTCATGCTTTACTTTTCTTAAGATTTCATTTTCTTACTTCATTTCTTACAAATGTAATGTGTAACTACGTGCTAGATCAGATTCAAACTATGCAGATATATTGAGAAGACAAATCGATGTCTGTAATTGGTTTTCAATTCTCTAAGTACTAAAATTAAACGGAACAAAATAAGCGCGAGTTGAAACTTTTTTATACTAACCTAATTACAGCCTTTTATTTTGTTTTGTTTAAGTTTACCGATACTGTTACCGATGAAAACAAACAACGGACATCGATGTTCATTCGTCTTGTCAATATATTTGCAAAGATTGAATTTGACCGGTTGTTGTGTCGTTTTTAAATGAGAGTAGAACTAATAATAATATTAAATATAGAAACCTTTCATTAAATTTTTTCTTTAATAAATTTCTGCATTTTCATTCAAAAATTGATAGGGGCGTACTCCGATGGTTTGGGCATATTGAGCGAATGAGTGAAGACCGAATGGTGAAGAAAATATATAGCGCGAAAGTAAATATTAAAAGGTGTCAAGGTAGACCGAGACTAACTTTCGAAGACCATGTAAGCAAATTACTCGAAGAGGGGAAGGTCAAGAGTACTCGGATACCTAGACGTGCATGTATGAAGAAGTTAATGAACCTAAAAGAATCGAAAGAGGTATGTAAGGATCGTGACACTTGGCGATCTATTCTCTCTGGCTAACCCGTTGGGATTGTGCGTGAAGATAAGTAAGTATTTTCATTCAAGTTTTGAAATTGTATTTCCTTTTAATAGGTGTATGTATCTATTTAATAATTGAGAAGATTAATTTATACAAAGAATAGAAAATCTTACTTTCAAACCGGATTTTAATTTGGGCCGGTTTTGCTTTCCCTAATTATCACACCCCAACAGTAAAAATATATAAACATACTAAGCTTAGGTATGTCTTTATCAAAAATGTAAATGTAAAACTCAAAACACGTATATTACCTAATAAGAATTAAATCTGTTTATAGAAATTCACACAAAGCTAACTTTAACCATAAATTGTGAAGTCTGGAAACGGCTTAGACCATTCAAGGTCTAAGGAAAACGGTTAACAAGATAAGCAAAAACTACGTTACGGAAATAAAACGTATTATATAAAGAACACAGCTATATAATAAATTACCTATAATGATGAATAAAACTACTATTTACGGATTTTATCGAAGTCTGCAGTCTGCGAACATGTTCAAGATCGTCCCCACCATTACATTAGATTTGATAAACCACAAATTCTCGCAAAAGAACACCGATTCCTACCAAGGATGATACGCGAGGCTATTGAAATTAAAAAACATCCAAATTTCAATAGAGAAGATGGTTGGGTGCTACCATCTGCTTGGGATCCTATAATTAACAAAATTAAACCCAAACCCAAGCATACCACTGCAAAACTTCATGATACTATAAGCTCGTTTTGCGTAAATCGGATCAAAAATTAATATTAAAAAAACTGAAGGTAGCCGGACTAACTATGACATTGGGACGTCAAACATCTCAGTCCCCCCCGTGACCATGGGTACTGTAAAGCACCCGAAACGTCGGGATAATAATAAAAATAAATTAAAGTAATTAAACGCGATAAAATCCGTAAATAGTAGTTTTATTCAATGTGTAGTGTTCGCGTAAATTTAAGAAATCATTATACCTATAATGATGTAAAAGAAATTCCCTGCCTTTGAATGCTTTGTACTGTATAAAGAAGGAATGCTTTTGCCCTGTATAAAAATCTGAAAAACGGTTGACCCTGCAGGCCATCCCTGGAACTTCCCGCTTACTGATCGAGCGCAACGACTGACTTAAAAATCTAATCAGTTCGAAGTCTCAATGAACACTTTCCAACGCCGTGTCGCCCATCTCGATCGGTTGAATGCGTTCGAAAGATATCGTATGACAAATTTCAATATACATACATACATACACACAACACGCACACACACACACACACACGCACGCACGCACGCATACACACACGCACGCACACATGCACGCTCACATGCACGCATACACACACGCACGCACACATGCACGCTCACATGCACGCAGCACGCACGCACACAAACACTCAAAATTTCAAAGCGGGAAGTTAAAAGATATCAAAATATCGTATTCTACAGCACTTGTCCGAGTTACAAAATTACTTATTAACTACTCTGACCTTCTCTGAAATACGATGGAAATTGTTGTAATTGCAGCCATTTATTGTTTTGTTATGTTCGTATTTTATGACTTACCTTCAACATATTATACTAAAAATAGTGTTAAATCATAATTTTAGCTATTGTGTAGATTAATTAATTAATTTTTAATTTAATTAAAACGGTTAAATCAATTATATTAATTAAAGATAACATATTTATTCTTCTCGCTCACAAAACTTCAGGCGTTCAGATAATATTACCGTCCATTCATCCGCAAACAGGGCGCACACAGAATTTGTGTCCAGGAGAGCATTAAATGTGGTGATTATACGGGAAACAGGCGAGAAAGTGCACGCAACGGTCTGTGCCTATGGTAATAGTACGGCGAAAATTTATTCTTGCGATTACGACAGAAAATCGACACAGCCCGACCCATCAGGCCTAGAGCTTCTATCCCTCGAATTATTTTTCATGCCATGATAACTAGTTGATACGCTTGCCGTACTTGCAATGAGTTGTAACTTAGAGAACCGAGGAGAAATTTAGTGGAATATAAAAATATGGATAGCATCCATAAAGGGGCTTGTAACCATATCTTAAAAAGACCTTATGAACCCTTTCTTAAAGAAAAATATGTGAAAGAAGAAAGAAAAATCTCTGAAACTAGAATTTCTGAGAATAATTCCCAAACATTTGTATGATTCCTTAGCTAACGTTATTTATTATATGAGCGTGAAATTTAAGCTTTCGATCGAATAAAACCCCTGGGTCTTTTTAGTTATAGTCCGAGACATAACATGATTGTTGATTTTTGTTTTTATTTTTTGTGAAATATCACTGCCATAGGCTTCTACTCCGTTCACGTGTTACACTTTATTTTTTCCAGACGGCAAAAAAGGTCACCAGTATATGGAAAAATACTACGCGTTCATTTCGAGTTTGCCGTCGTAGACCGTTACGACGTCACAGCTGACGGTACCGTAGACGAAAAAAGTCATCGTGTTTATGTTTTTTAGCATTCATATTTTCAATAAAGTTAAATAATAACGTGTTCGATGAAATAAAATATTTTTTGAATGATGATGATGATGAAATAATAACGTGTTCGATAAAATAAAATATTTTTTAAAGTTTTATTTTACATTTTAAATATATCAAATTAAAGATTTTCGAAATTTACTCATTGTAACAGAACAAATTAAGGAATATCAACAGAAAAAAAAATCAACAGTAACAAAAACAACAGCAAAAACAGTAACAAACTAGAGAACGTACGGGAGCATAAAAAACGGACGTGAGTACACTTCGGTATTTGCTATCGGTACTAAAAGGGCGACGCTTGAGGCGCGGAATGAGGGGGCGCGGCGGGAGGTAACGGCATTCTTGAAGTGAACGACTAGTACATAAAGATTAAAAGTAAATGTGTACTTTTTTCTGCTGAATTTCTCAAAAGTACCGTAATTTGCATCTCAAAACCAGGTGGAAACTCTATTAACAACCCACCTGCCAAATATGGCAACTATGGCGAATAGAGGAAGAGACGTGGGAGATAGAGATAATCTATGGAGAGGCCATTGTTTTTTTTTTTATAGAATAGGCTGACAAACGAGCACACAGTCCACCTGATGGTAAGTGGTTGCTGCGGCCCATAGACATCTACATCTATCTTCCATTACAAATAAAAATGCAGATGCGTTGTCACCCGTGAGGACTGAGATGGAATGCCTCATTTCCAGTAAAAAGGGTCTCCGGTTCTCTACACTCACCATACGAAATACAGCAGCATTAAGCTACTATTTCAAAAATTTTTCATTGTTCAGCAGTGAACTTTTGATAGGCTGTAATAAATGAAATATTAGGTTGTGCGTCATAAAAGAAAAATAACAAGGCTCGTTTACGCTCGTATATGTGAAACATTCAAACCGGCGACATTAAGGATGCGAGATATCGGGTAGAACAATCGCCAATTCGCCTATTAAGCGTGATCATCAAGGCAAATCCCCACAAAGGGAGAGGCTTATGTCTGGCTAATAATGATGAAGATAAGAAGATATATTCAACGATGTTTCATCCGCATTTGTTCATTCTGCAAGAGGTTGAATGCTAATTAGCTCCGTGGCTCTTTAGTTATAGACGTAATTGCCGACTGGATGGCGGGATAATAATCTTTCATATGGTCAACAACTAGAGACAGGCTCATCATAAATCGTACATCTACGTCATGTTATGACATGTTAGATATATCTCAAAGGCATTTCGAAGTTTTCAACAGTTTTGTGCTTGTAAACTTTACGATCTTTTCCATTGCGATCTTTGCCGGGAAGTCGCGGCGCGTTTCGGGCCGCGCTTTGATTTCACTAGCGTGAATGGGGCTGTGTCGGTTATAGTTCCTTCGGAGTTAGTTGAATCCGAGGAGCCGGTGGAGCTGAGGGCGGACCTCTTACGGGAGGAGGAGGTAACGGACGTGGTGTCCGAGTGCTCCATATCGGAGTCGGGGTACGCGGGTGAGTCAGTCTGCGGGGCAGCCGCTTGGGTTGCGAGGAATGCCGCGACGGCGGGTGGGGGGACGCATGCCTTAGGGGCACAGGGGGTAAGATTAATCGAGAAGCTATCAATATCTACGCCTTGGGTTTTTAAAAATTGGTGAAAAAGAGCCAAAATTTGGCTAGCATCCATGGAAGACATGTTGGGCGGACGGGGGGGGGGGGGAGACGATTTGATTCTTATGAAACTAGAGGTCCCTGTTCTGAGAAGAACAGGGCCTTGGGGGCAGATAATAATAAATAAATAATAAATAATAATATAATAATATTCCACAACTATCACACAACGCCATCTAGTCCCAAGCTAAGCAGAGCTTGTGTTATGGGTACTAGACAACTGATAAACATACTTATATATTTCTAAATACATAAATATTATAGATAATCGTGCTCATCACACAAACATTTGTCCTGGGTGGGAATCGAACCCACGACCTCCGGCATAGCAGTCAGAGTCACTAACCACTAGACCAACAGGCCAGTCAACAGATGGGGAGGACTAACGTTCTATTCCAGAAGCTGGGGTCCCTATGTTCTGAAAAGAACAAGGGCTCGCTCTGAGAAGAGCAAGAGACGATCTTCTAAGAACAGTATATACAACAAGTAACAGTATAACAAAAACAATAACAATAACAGAAAAATTAAAAATAAAACAAAACAAGCAAAGCGCGTTCAAGCCTCCCCGCCGGAGCAAGGGGGCAGGAACGATGCGAAAACAAAGTGACTCACCAACGGCGTCTGCTCGGCCGGTGTTAGCCGGGGGGAGTGGGGCGCGCGGGCGAGCGGTTGCGCTCCGAAGGGTCGGAGCATGAAAGAACTGTATGCACGACCGCTCGGGGGCGGCGCGCAAACGGAACTGTTATTTGATATATTTTTTTATTATTTATGAACCTTAAGGTGAAGTGGGCGCCATAGGCAGATTTTTCAGTCTTTATAGGTACGCAGAAAATCAATTTTTTTCATTAAAAACTACGAATTCACATATTTTTTTTAATTCATTGTGAAAGTTAAAGATTTTTCTTAGTAAATTATGGTTAACATGATTGACACATTTTAGCTCGATAGAAAAAGATCGCAAAGTTTCCTCAAAATCAAAATCAAAATCACATTTTAGCTCGATAGAAAAAGATCGCAAAGTTTCCTCAAATTCTATCTTATCTTTGTTTTTCAATAACAGAGTATATATCATTTTAAAAAGAAATATCTAATAAATATTGTGCGATTAAATAGCGCGCGGGCCGACCAAACAGTCCCGCCAGTCGTCCGCAGAGAGTAGAGATCTACCATGTACAACTTTATCACGCCCGCTGGCGTCGTATAAACGTAACAATATATTTAAAAAATATTGATAACCGTGTTATGCCATTGAGAGGTAGTGAAAAATTAGGCATCCAAACCGGTTTGGATACCTTCCTTCGTCCTAGTATCCTGTTAAACAGTGAGCTAGTAGTAAGTAATGTTGTGCGCCACAGTTGATGGCACTAGCGCCATCTGGTATCAAGTATCAGAAATAGGAGTGTCAAGATCTTTCTAGAACTCTCCCAACAGCGCCATCTAGTGTCGAATAGAAGAATTAAGCTTTCTAGAAAACCCCACACTCGAACTTTCTGCGACTGGTCGGTCGGGCCGGTATTTTCTGGAATATTCTGGATGGATAGTATTGAATTGGCGATACAAGCAAGGTTTCGGAGCGAAATAAAGTGAACTAAAGTGATCAGTGCGATTAATTATTAGTGTGTTTTAAGTTTTTAATTGGTGTTCGGCACTTAAAGTGTCAATTTTGGTAATTCAATCGGCAGTTTTTATTGTCACGAACCCTAAGCTCGTAACAGTTATACACATGTAAATATAGGTACTAAGTATGTTTATAATACAAACTGATAAGTAAAAAATTGTTATAGGTTTGAGTAAAGTGACCATTTATTTTTTTCTTTAGAGTGGGACGCTTTTGAAAGTATTATAGTTTTAACAATTTTGACTAACTTCTTGTTCTAATGGTCGTAAACGCAATTGCTGATCATGTGGTCCCGGGATCGATCCCGCGTCGGGATGACAATAATTTATTGGGTTTTTCTGTCACAAAATTCTCAGTAGCAGCCCGGAATATTGATTTCAAACTTATTGAAGTTGGCGGAGTTTTACCACCGTGCCTCCGGAAGCATGTAAAGCCGTTGGTCCTGCACCTGATCTCTCTCCCGTCGTCTTGGATTACCGTTCCATCGGATCTATAAAAGCGAGGGAGTAGGGTAGACCTGTGCTTGCGTATACACTTGAGTAATATAATCCTGTCCTGCGCAGATGGCTATTTTCCGTTAAGATTGGCCGCCGTTACCAAAATTGAATCTGGAGCCCTTTATTATAGTTTTAAAAATGAAACACATAGTTGTTTGAATCTTTTAATGATCAAAAAGTGGGAATGTTTAAAATATGAGCTGTTCCTTATTGACTAAAAACTTAATTCAGGATCGTTCAGGAATCGTCGCTGGGGTTCATTCGTAATTTTATAGTAACAGACGAGTAACAACTCGTGGAAGTGAGAATGAGAACTTAGAATCATATAAAATCTGGCCTCTTACCTACCACATGCCTAACGTGAGGTATGAGGGAACTCGTAAAAGATATACTTTGACAAAGTGACGGCTCCGTGGCGCAATGGCTTGGCAATGAGTGGCTGCGCTGGGGGCCGCGGGTTCGATTTCCGCACGGAACAAGTATTTGTATGGCCTACAAATAATTCTGTCGGGTCTGGATGTTAGTCCTTGTGCAATTTATGTTTGTAAACTGCCTACACGATACAGGAGAAAATCCTAGTGTGGGGGGTAACGTTATAAAAAATACTGGTAAAAACACTTGAGTGTGCCTAGGCTGCCTAGTTTATTTTTATGTTGAAAAGTACTTCATCATTATTTTATTTGGACATCATTGTACAAGACGCTTTTAATAAAAATTTATAAAAAATAAATATTTGTTGGTACTTATTAGTTTACAATAAGCGCATTGGACGATAGTGTCCAAATAAAATAGTGATGAAGTACTTTTCAACGTGAAAATAAACTAAGTACATACTTCGGTAGGTATGTTGTTTATTTTCATGTTGAAAAGTAAGTATATGTCGACTCGTAAGTAAGCATCTATAGGCATAGGTACGAGTCGTATCATGTTGTACCTTTCTTGTGTGAGAAGGCTCTTTTGGTGCACCCAATTATTATCTGAAACTATTTTATAAAATAAACGCAGGTTATGTCAATCAATTACAATATATTTATTTTGTATACTACGTAGATGTATTCAAATATTAGTGTGTTACAAAACAATCCATAACGATAACATAATTCGCTAAGAAAAATCTTCAAACAGAAAAACTTTCATAATAAATTTAAAAAAATGTGGATTCGTAGTTTTTAATGACAAAAATTGCTTTTCTGCGCACATATAAAGCGTGAAAAATCTGCTTTTGCTATATTATGAGCTGAAAGCATAAGTAAAATATTAAGTTTCGTAAGAGGCGGGACTCAATTACAAATTACAAACCGAAAAAAAATTAATGTGTTCCGTTTGCTACTAATAATTGCTAATAATAAATTGGTTTCTAAAGTTTTTGATAACTGGTTTATAAAATGTGGAATGTTTGTGCCGGACCTCGTGCTATTGTATAAAAAAAGTATAGTTATTAATATCCGTCGCCCAATCACATTTAAAACGAAACAAATAAATTATTTCAACAAATTTTGAACCGTGTACATACTTTGAAGATTTGAAAACAAATGTAATAAATAAACACCGTTTATTTCAGGAAATATACATCAACCTTTCCAAGTCGCATGGTTTTTGAAAAATCGTCAAAATCTTTACCTGTAGTAATAGACTGGGACACTAAAAAGTCTTAAATAAAATAATTAATTAAAAAAAAACCCAACTGCAAAAAGACAAATGCTCTAAAAGACCGTAACAACATTGAGTAAAGAAAACAAAATTTAAATAAACTATAAATAAAGTAAATTCTACTTCGGTTTAGCAGACTATATCATGAGTTAAAAGCCCAAGTTAAATAGCCCAAGTAAAATATTAAGTTTAGTCCCCGGAAATTGGGACGTCTCGTCGCGCAAGTCGGAAACGGAAACTAGAAACTAGCTGTCACACTTAGGATTTTTAACAATGTTCTTTTAATATATTTCGGATACGTATATTATTAATAACTTCCTTTTATAACAGTTTTTAAAACTGCATGAGGCGCTAAGTTACTTGCATTAACAATGTTGATGACGTCTAACGATTCTTTGATTGATAAAAAATGTCAAGTGCGGATGTTCACGCTTGGAAAGAGTGCATGCCCCATTCATTATAGCCATATAAGTAGCGGTTTAGTGTCGTCTAATTCAGTTAGTCATTCACCATGTTCCTGTGTAGTGCAGTTGTGCTATCCGCGCTCGTTCTCGCCTCCTCGACCGAGGTGCAGCAATGTCCCGGTAAGTACCTTACGTAACAATCGACCCGCTTTCCACTCGGCTTGCCTTCATGGAAAGTATAAAGGAGACAATGCGATCTGGTTGAACGACGCATAGTTATTTGCTTTTGTTATTTTTATGTAAACGTTTTCCAAAATCATCAGAATGTACATTTTTAGGTAGCGCCTATTAAAGGAGTTGCTTCAATCCATAATATAAAACTACCTTCTAATGTGGTTGAAGAAACCGAAACAACATTAGTAGGTTTATTGATCCATTCGTTGTATCAAAAGTCATTTTTGAGTCATTTTGAGTTATTATTAGAAATATAAATGGGGAATGTTAAAAGGTAATGTAAATTATGTACGAGTAACTAACTGACCACCATTAGTAGGTACACATTAGTAAATTAAATAGTTTCTTAAATGTGGTATTATAATTTGTTTACATACTTTGTTTTTTTTACATATAATTTTAGTACCTATTGCTTAATGATAATTAAAAGTTAAATAATTTAAAATTATTAAAAAAAGTGATTTTATTCTTATCTATTCTGCTTAATAAATAATAATAGATTACTATTTTCTAAATACAATTATTAATATTTAACATTTTTATAGTGCGTGTTAATATAAAAATTGTAAAACATTTATTTAGACTGCAATAATATATTTCAGTTACTATTTATTCTGTGCATTTATCTAAAGGTACTTATTTATATTAAGCTATACAAACGATAGCCTAGAAATCTAGCTTCCACGAATGATAAATATTTCACAATTAAGGCCCTATTAATAGTTAAGGCTAGTAGGAAATATATTTCTATTCCAACCTTTAACCTACATTTATGGAGTATATTGTTCTGTGGAGTATATATTATTATAGTCTGAAAAAGAGAATCATACTTAATAACTGCACTGGAATTCATAATCGAAGAGTATACAGTCCCCCGAAATCCTTCATTTGGGATTTAGCTAATGGGTATTTTTTACGTCTGTGGAGGTTGAATGTTAAACGATCCCTTGTCTTTTATGAACAATCATTGAATAATTGCAATGCCTCATGGATAACTTTTTATGTATGTAATTTGATGCTATATTATCTATTATTTAATCATGTTACCATATAACGTTGTATTATAAATCCGTGCACACAACACTATTACTCTCTATCGGGACGTTTCTTGTTTTTGACGATGACATTTTGTGAGTGTTATTTTAGAGTTAGTAATAATTAAAACAAATTAGTGGCAATGAGCCGGGCATATAGCTCGAAGAAACGACAACCGATGGGGAAAAAAGGTTCTGGAGTGGCAGCCTCGTACAGGTAGGCTCAGTGTAGGGCGACCCCCCAGTATTTGAAGTGACGATCTGCTAAGACATGCAGGAAGTCGATGGATGCAGGTGGCTCAGGACCGTGCTTTGTGGCACTCCTTGGGGGTGCCTATGTTCAGCAGTCTCTCACAGAATACCAGCGTAAAATAGTAGCTCAATGCAGCTGTGTTTCGTATGGTGCGTGTAGAGAACCGGAGAGCCTTTTTACTAGAAGCGAGGCATTCCATCTTGGTCCTCACAGGTGTCAACGCAACTGCATTTTTAATTTGTAATCAAGGATAGATTTAGATGTCTATGGGCCTCAGGAACCATTACCATCAGGTGGACTGTGTGCTCATTCGTCGCCCTATCCTATAAAAAAGCAGTGGACTTGTGAAGGGCTGTATGATGATGATGATGAAAACAAATTAAAAATTTAGATTGAAATTCTGCTGATTTCTCTGGTTATATGTGAGATGAAAGATCAGACAGACCATCTGATCGTAATATAAGTGAATTCCCTGCCGTGTATCTACATCTATCCTCGATTAATATAGGAATTCAAATCAGATGTACTGTGACCCCGAGATCTAAAATGGAATGCCCCCTTATCAGTAAAAATTGTCTGCGGTTTTCTACACTCACTATACAAAACACAGCACAGCTCACATATCACATACCTACCTACATCCAGCTGGGATACGAAGGCTCGCTCTTTTAACATAGTGCCCACTAGAGACTAGAGAGACCTACACTACTGAAACTCTTAAACTTATATCACAGAACTTGATGGATTGTAGAGCTCGTTCCATTAAGTTATATTTGTTTTATTATATTACTTAAACTAGCTAACCTGCCAGTTACTACCACACATTGTGTTCAGCAACGTTTTTTATTTTAACGCATGTAATTTAAAATGTTAAGGCGCCATCAATTTCTATTAGTTTCTAAATCTTTTTCATTGAAAAATACACATAAACCACCAAGTTTCATGATGATAAATATACCAATTTTCATGGTGATGGATCAAATAATATAAATTTTGAGTTAAATGATTTAATATATAAAAAATATCTTCTTTTATATATTATTTAAATTCGAATTAATTAGGTTAATTATAATATTTTAGTAAAGTATGAATGATAATTTCCCGTGTGGTGGTGTGGCGGGATCAGGATCCACTACTCCACGTCATCCCGTGGGTGTCACAGGAGGGAAACTAAAACAGGAGAACAATTCAGAATAATAATAAGCTGCAGTTTCTAACCCGCTTGCCAAGCATGGCAACTATGGCAAAACCTCCCTATAAGATAATCTATGAGGATAGTGGCCCATGTTCGACGCTTTCCTGGAAAGAACCTGCAGACAAAAACCTCCCTCGCCAATAGGCAGATTTTGCAGTTATCTCGATTACCATGATTTTAATTATATGTCATCATGTACAATTATATTTTATTTTAAAATATATCTGACATGATGCGCAGTTTTTTTCCAACTACCTACTCATATTGCATTTTCAACTAAACTACAACTAAACTATAAATAAACCAGGGTATAAATATATTCTTTGTTTCAATAAACGTTCGTGGCGAGATAAAGAATTAAGTTATTTACTTTGAATGAAAAGAATATGTTGATAAAATGTCGCAAGAAAAAGAGATAATATAGTTCTAAACCATTCAAGAAAGACAATAAAATCATTTTGAAGAACCACAGCTGATTTCTCTTGTGAGCTGCATCAACTTGCTGTTTTCGAGAGTCTACGGACTATCTTGTCGCCAATTTCATGACTTCTAGTTGGTCAATTAACCGTAGATTGTGTCTTCTCAAAATATACTATTTTTCAAGATAAGATATGTATGTAAATATATCTATTGTATTATTTATTTACACTACACATTTACCGAATTGTAGAAGAATGGGTAGCGGATGGATGCAGGTAGCTCAGGACCGTATTTAGTTCTTTTATATAGAATTTGGTGACAAACGAGCACACAGTCCACCTAACGGTAAGTGGATTTTATTTTGTAGAGTAAGGGTGATCAGGGAGCACACAGTCCACCTCATGGTAAATAATATATAAGTCAATGATGGTAAGCGGATGCTGCGGCCCTTAGACATCTACATTTAACCTCGATTAAGAATGCGGATAGGTTGTCACCTCTGAGGACTAAGATGGAATGCCGCTATTCCAGTAAAACGGTTCTCCGGTTCTCTACACTCACCATACGAAACACAGCAGAATTTAGCTATTATTTTATGCTGGTAATATGTGAGAGCGTGGTCCTAGCCCTGTCGAGCCAACCTATTAGTGTTACAACCATAATATAGCTGCAGTGTGACTCTACCACGTATATAAAATAATATTTGTGGCAATTTTGTGATGGGCAATAGTAATAAAGGTGATAGAGTTGACATTTTTGAGCCTTTTTGTGTACTTGTAACTTCTACCCCCTCTGATATTACTAACTATTATAATTGGTTTAGTTATTTTTTTTTCATAATATTGTATTTTCTCTGTGTAAGTGCTGTTTTGTAAGTTTTTTTAAACGTTAAGCATCTATTCTTAATCTTTATTCGATGCGAAATATCGTTGTTTTGTAATAGTTCAATTACAAAAAATTTAGACTCAAACATATCATTAGAGCCGTTTAAAGAGTCTTTAAAATGTGATTAGTATAAAGCTTAAATCTGCCGATGTTATGAAGAGTACAAAAAGTATTTTTTGTCAATATCTTCTATTGACAAAAAATTACATTGAACTAAACTCTATGCCACCTTTTACAATTATACAGTCTCCTTATGAGCTAAGCGTGTTTATGTCAATTATTATTTACAGCATTCATTTAGAATAATAATTTAGAATTAATGAAGCTAAAACGCGTTTGGCAGTTTTTTCAACCGACTTAAAAAAGGAGGTTCTCAATTCGCCTGTTTTTTTATGTATTACCTCAGAACTTTTCCTAGACGTACCGATTTTGATGATACTTTTTTATTTAAAAAAGGAAATTATATAAAAATTGTGGTCCCATATAATTTATAAATAGATAAAGATCAGACCAGTAATTTTTGAGTTGTCCATAATAATGTGTATTCAATTGACTTAGACTTCATTGATGAATGATGATTTCTTATTCGATTTTTATTTTGTTTATATTGAAGTCGGTTGTACAATTTTTTTTAATTTTACTACTAGTTTTTGATATTGTAAGCTATGACTACTAATCTACCATCTTTAATTTTAAAGGGCACTGTGATACAAAGCCGCGAACATAAAATTCGTATATATATATATATATATATATATATATATATATATATATATATATATATGTAAGTATATATACATATATATATATACAAATATGTTATATATGTATATATTTTAAGTGCATAAATTTTTAGAAATAATAAATGTGGCCTTCAAAAAACACATGAATCATCGTGTATGAGGAAATGAGTATTCAAAAATGTTTCACCAGAACTAGTATCTGGTATTTGTGTATATATGCTGCGTATGAATTTTTGTATTCAAAAGACTGCTTACTTATCATGCCTAATTAATACGAAATTAAGACAATTGCCATTGCTGATTCAATAAAATAAAATTCCACAATCTACAACGCAATTAATTAGAAATTATAGTATAAAGTATGTATAGTAGTTTTCTGCATGCGTTAGTTTTGTGTTTGTGTTTTGTGTTCGTGCTTTTATAAGATGGAAGAACATTATTTTTGGAATAATAATAGAAAGCGTAAACTTGTAAAGAAATAAAAAGAACAGAGACTTAGGCCCGATTTACATTTTGCGAAGTGACAAGTGCGAGTGACAAGTGCAACTGACAAATGACAAGTGCTTAGTGCATGTGAACAGGCAGTGCCAAGTGATAGGTAAGTGGGAATAAAATACGCACTTGTCACTTCTCATTTGCCACTTGTAGGTTGGCACTCGCACTTGTCACCTCTCAAAATGTATACGTTGCCTTAGGTATAATTATGTAGTAAATTTTCCTATTACGAGTTCATATTAAGAAATCTGTTGTTATTTCGTAATTACTATTAGGTATATACGTATATAAATGTTACAGAAACATCATCATCAATGCAATTACGATTGTCTTGCATATCTAATACATTATTTTTTACAAGTTCGCGGATAGCAATTATGCTATTGCAATGTATTTGTTGATATTGTATTGCATTGAATTTTGTCTATACATACAAATAAATAAAATTGAAGTGTCTGTTTTTAATGTCAAAACAGCTTTTTACTAAATGCACATGAAATTTTACACGGTACTTATAACAAAAAATAGGTTTTTTTCTGTCTGTCTGTTTGTTTCGGCTAATCTCCGAAATGGCTGGACCGATCCTGACGGAACTTCTATTGGCAGATAATTGATTTAATAGGAGTAACTTAGGCTAATTTTTTTTTAGAAAGAGAATTAGGGTTCCGCGCAAATAGTTGAAACCCATGAAATACAATCGTAATACACACGGATGCACGCGGGTAACAGCTAGGATAAAATAAATTCCAAGTTGTCAACACAAAACTACACACTCTAAATAACTGGGGGAGCAATTGTGTGATAAGAGAAAAGCGTGGTTTCCAAGATGATGTTGTGACTAGGATTAAGAAAGGAGTGCTTCAGAGGTTTTGTCATGTGGAAGAATGAACGAGGAAAGGGTGACAAAGCAAATTTATATTGCAGATGTGAACGGGCGAGTCAGGAAGGAACACCCTAGACGAGAGTTTATCGGCCAAATTGGCGATACATTGAAAACGGGCCAGCGTATCCTTAACCGACGAGCGTGTATGCGTAGATATATGGATGTAAAGGACGCGAGAGAGGTGTGTAGGATCGTGCCAAATCGAAGTCTGTAGTACCTGCCTACCTCTTTTGGGTGTCAGGCGTGAGTTTTTAAGTATGTATGTATGTTCCCAAGACATTGTGATGGACATAAATGAATTAAATGAAATTCGAATGCATAATATGCGTGATATACACTTTTTCTCTATCTTCTACGACGCGACGTCAACATAACTTAAGAATAATGTTACGAGCTTGAGGTTCGGGACAATAAAAATTGCCGATAAAATTACCTAAATTAACACTTTAATTTACTTTACACAAATTGAAACTTAAAACACTAATAATTAAACACACTAATTCACTTAATTCCGCTCCGAAGCTTCGCTTGTGTCGCCGAGTTTAACTCTGCCCCCATCGCATCTTGCAGCGCCTATTTATTTAAATTAGCTAAGAAGCATCCCGAATATTCAAGTAAATGCGCGCAAAGGGACGAGTGTGCGAGTATAGATTTTCTAGAAACTTAGTTCTTCGGATGGCGCTGTTGGTTGAGAGATTTGTGATGTCATTTTCTGCAAAGCTCCCCTCGCTCTCGTTCCTGACACTAGATGGCGCTAGTTGACTTATTCACGCAATACTGCCCCCTCCTAAGACATGCTCGTCCCAAGCATTATCGGTCCCATAATAACGCGCCAAGCGATCCACATGGACGATCTTAGGAGTCCTTTCTGTATCCGATAGGTCACATCGTTGATCCTGGTTACAATCCGGTACGGGCCGTCCCATTTAGCTTGAAGCTTAGGAGATTTCCCTTTGCTGCGGACTGGATTGTGCAACCACAATAATGAACCTTCGTTAAACCCTTTATTGTTCATTTTGCGGTCGTACCGGGTTTTCATTTTCTCAGACATTTGCTGGCCCGATTGTCTGACGTGCTCATAAATGTCATTCATTTTGTTCCGCAAGTCATTTGCATAATCGGTTATACTGCGTGGGGCATCAGGTGGTATCCCGGTGATCAGGTCTGCAGGCAGCCGTAATTCTCTTCCAAAGTTTGCGAAAGCTGGTGTCACTGCTGTACTTTCGTGAACAGAACTTCGATATGACAACAAAAACGGTTGTATGTGCTTGTCCCAATCTCGTTGCCGATTGTCTACAACTTTTGCTAGGTACCTCTCCAATGTCTGATTAAGTCGATCTTGTTTTGTGAGTACCCATAACTCGGCAAGTTTCCTGGAATATTTGAGACTCAAAATTCCTTCCTTGATCGCTGTGAATCTCTAAAGGTACTCCAAAACGACAGAAGACTTCATGAACTAGTTTATCTGCAACTGTTGAAGTTTCTTGATTTGGAATGGCGAAGACTTCTGGCCACTTAGTGAAGTAATCCATCACAACCATGAAATACTTGTTACCGCTTTCACTCTCCGGAAACGGCCCCGCCACGTCAATGGCTATTTTCTCCCATGGTGCACCGACATTGTACAATTTCAATGTACCTCTACTACGAGTCTGAGCTCCCTTTACAGTCGCACAACTTGTACATTTACGACACCAGTCCTCGACATCGTTTCGACAGTGGACCCAATAAAACCGTTCTCGGATCTTCAGTAGAGTTCGTTTAACTCCCAGATGGCCTCCGGAACAATGATTATGGTACAGCTGTAGAACATCCGGTACTTTAGCTTTAGGGACAACCATTTGCAAATGACAGCTGTCTCCCCTAACATTTTCCCATTTACGGCACAGAACTCCATCCTGAAGCAGCAAGCTGTCCCACTGGGCCCAATAGCTTTTAGTGGTCGAACTCATTGCTGAGACGTCGCTCCACTTAGGCTTGGGAGCACTGGCCTTTATCCATTCCAGAATCGGCTTGATGTCCGGATCTTCCTGCTGTGCATGTCGTAAGCTGTCCTTCCATTCGTTGCCGAGGTGGTCCGTCCTGAGCATCCTCACGGATACCTCTTCCTTACTCTCTTGCCTAGTACAATGGTTGCAATCTTCAGGACAAGGTCTTCTTGACAATGCATCTGCGTTGCCGTGAGATTTTCCGCTGCGATGTTCGATCTCAAAGTTGTATTCCTGCAGTAGTTCAATCCACCTCGCAACTTGTCCTTCTGGATTTTTAAACTGCAATAGCCATTTTAGTGCAGCATGGTCAGTTCTTAAGTGAAATTTTCGTCCCAGAAGATATTTGCTAAAATGCTGCAACGACTTTACCACAGCGAGCAATTCGCGTCTTGTGACACAATAGTTCCTTTCCGGTTTTGACAACGACTTGCTGAAGTACGCTATCACGACCTCTTGGTCACCATTCCGTTGAGACAACACACCGCCAAGTCCTATATCACTTGCGTCTGTGTCAACTATAAATTCTTTGCTTGCATCAGGGTATCCAAAAATAGGTGTTTTGCACAGACGGTCTTTGAGCTCCTGGAATGCGATATTGCAACTTTCATCCCAGCAGAAATGTCGCTTCTCCTCGGTTAGCTTGTGCAGAGGTTTGGCTATATCTGCAAAAGTTCTTCACAAATCGCCGATAATAGGAGCACAAACCCAAAAATGCTCTAACCTGCGTCTTGTCTTTTGGAACCGGCCAACCCTTGACAGCGGCGATTTTCTCCGGATCCGTACGGATACCTTCTTCCGACACTACATACCCTAAAAAGTTAACTTGTCGTTTGAATAGTGAACATTTCTTCGGACTCAACTTGAGGTTGGCACTCTGAATCTTCATGAGCACGCGTTCCAGGTTCTGAAGGTGTTTCTCAAACGTACGGCCCACGATGATGATGTCATCCAAGTAGACCAGACAGGCATCGCCAATTAGCCCAGTAAGTACAAGCTCCATCAGCATTTCAAACGTTGCTGGAGCATTGCACAACCCAAATGGCATTACTTTAAATTGACACAGACCCTTTCCCGTCGAGAACGCAGTTTTCTCCTTGTCCTTAGGGTCAATTTCAACTTGCCAGTAGCTACTTTTTAGATCCAGCGTGCTAAACCACTTTACTACTGTAAGCATGTCCAGCGTGTCATCAATTCTTGGCAAGGGATAGCTGTCCTTCTTCGTAACGTCGTTCAGACGGCGGTAGTCAACACAAAACCGCATGCTGCCATCCTTCTTCTTCACCAGCACCACTGGAGACACCATGGACTAGAGGAAGGTTCAATAACACCATCCTTCACCATTCCTTCAATCATGGTTTCCACTTCCTTTTCACGTGCTACCGGCAATCTTCTTGGCCGCTGACGGATAAGCAATTCTTCTCCTGTGTTTATTTTGTGTTGAACTAAGCCAGTCTTTCCTATGTCAGTATCGTTTGATGAGCATACATCGGCGTACTTGAGTAACAACTTCTTCGCCTTGACCAATTCGTTCGGGGAGAGAACACTGCGACAGTCTTCCAAAAGTGTGGTCACTCTCGTTTCTGCATCCTTGCTGCGGATCCCAGTCGATAGGTATTGGCACCGACGTAACCAATCCACTTCCTCACAAGTACCAATCAGTGTGCCTTTTTCTATAATCTGTTCCCGGTCGCAAAGGTTCAGCACACGTACTCCTGAGATGTCAGTGGTCCTGACCAAGGTTCGAGCTACTTTCCATGGAAGGTCATTGTTTACCTTTTCCACAAGTACACAACGGTGAGCTTGCCCAGCGTTTCGAGGAAGACTAACCGGAACAATCGTTTCCGATCTAGGCGGAAGAACAATCTTCCTAATGCTGTACACGTTCCCTGGTAACGCACCTTCCATAAAAAGTTCCTCCTGTCCACATTTCAAAACACCTTGCTTAACGTCGATCTCACAACAATTATTCCTCATAAAGTCTAGGCCTAGGATGCAGTCGTCCATTATATCAGCCACGATGACATTTTGCAGGTAGATCACGTTGCCTAGCTTCAACTTCATCTCCTTCTCTCCACGGACGGGTATACGCTGACCGGTGGCTGTAACCAAATTAATGCGTTCTAGGTTGTATGCGGAGTCCCCAAGGTACTGACTTATAAGTTGGGAACTAACAACCGTACGAGAGGCTCCAGTGTCTATGGTCAGTTTACACGGCATTCCGTTGACCTCGCCCTTGATGATTAGACTATTCCCATCATGGGTTTGTGAGATCGAGATCCTTGGGGCTCTTTTAACATCAGCCAGCACCCGCCCCGCAGTTCTGGCTTTTACTCGTTTCCCTGCTGCTGCTGGGCGGTGCTGTTGGCCGCACTACCCTCCTGAGATCGTTCACCGTCCCTTTCTAGGGTTCGCTTAGGGCAGCTGGATCGAAGATGGCCCTTTTCCCCACACCCATAGCACCTAGAGCTGTATCCTCTGTTGCGGTCGCGAACTGTAGCTGCTGCAACCTCCCTGACGCGATGGGAACGATGATCCTGCCGCACGGCTTCTATCTCCAGTGCATGGGCCAAGGCGTCCTTAAGCATCTCGTGGTGCCCGAGCCTCACAGCAGCTCTGACTTCCAGGTCACGGATGCCGTCGATGAATGTCTGCACCAGGTTCCCTTCAATGAGCGCAGGTACAGACCGGTATGCTTTTCGCACCAGCTTCTCCACCTCTAGAGCCCACTGCTGCAGGTTTTCGTTGATGCGCTGCACGCGATCTTTAAGCTGCGCACGAAAGACGTGTTCCAGGTGAGCGTCGCCATATCTCGCCTCCAATGCCTCAAGGAGTTGCTCATAAGTCACTTCCTCACCGAGAGCTTCCAGAACTGTTAAGGCCTGGTCGCGTAGGCCTAGTGTGAGAGCGGTCATAGCCTGACTTTTATTCCGGCCGTTCGCTTTCATAACAGCCTCGAACTGGATTTTGTAGGCTGACCAGGAAGAAGTCCCGTCGAACGGTGGCACCTTGAACCCACGTAGCGAAGGTGCTGAAGCTACCACGGGAGCTGTAGTTCCATCCCCAAGTTTGAGTTCATCCAGCGTTTTCTTAACTTGGTTGATTTGGGTCTCAGCTTCCGACAGGCGGTTATCATGTTGAGCAACCTTATCCTTCACCTCCCTTATCTCTTTCCCGAAGGTAGCATGAAGGTCCTTCATGAGAAGCATCTGTTCTTCCTGGCCGCCCCGCAGCTGCTCTTCCAACCGACGGATCTGTTCCTCCTGTCGGCGAGCCTGCTCCTCCTGTCGGCGAGCCTGCTCCTGCAGCATCACCATCAGAGCACCTAAGTCAGGTGCTGCTGATGTAGGAGCTACCGACGGGCCTGCAGCCGGTGGCTGGCCCTCCGACGTCTGCGACGTTGCACCACCAAACCGTCCGTCTCCTGCTGGCGTTGACTTCGGGTACGGACACCCTCCGTGTCCTCCTTAGGTAAAATCGGCACGATTTTATCCCACTTCTGACACCAATTGTTACGAGCTTGAGGTTTGGGACAATAAAAATTGCCGATAAAATTACCTAAATTAACACTTTAATTTACTTTATACAAATTAAAGTTAAAAACACTAATAATTAAACACACTAATTCACTTAATTCCGCTCCGAAGCTTCGCTTGTGTCGCCGAGTTCAACTCTGCCCCGATCGCATCTTGCAGCACCTATTTATTTAAATTAGCAAAGAAGCATCCAGAATATTCAAGTAAATGCGCGCAAAGGGACGAGTGTGCGAGTATAGATTTTCTAGAAACTTAGTTCTTCGGATGGCGCTGTTGGTTGAGAGATTTGTGATGTCATTTTCTGCAAAGCTCCCCTAGCTCTCGTTCCTGACACTAGATGGCGCTAGTTGACTTATTCACGCAACAATAATTAACATTCAAAACGGTTACAGGTAATATTTCAGTGTTTTTAGAATTACAGAATAGTTCTCTTCGCCCTTAAATAGATGTATCTAAATTTAATATATTGATGAATTTAAGATATGCCATTGAGCGAGAAACGAACTTGCCATCTTATTACCCGCGATGACGACACCACACGTGGACGTCACGAACCGATAGTCTCTACAGCAAATGACACAAATGTGTAGTCATCCAAGGTTCTGGAACCGTGGGAAAATTTAGAGGCAAGAGCTCTCCGGATGAATTCTTTCAGAAAACATTTAGGGGATGAACTACCAGCACTTTTTAAAATAAAAGTCCGTGGAACCCAAAATCATTGACAGCCGCTACCAAAGTGGCACTGACGAAGTTGACAGATCGCCACTCCTAGTCGGATTCGTTATATTTTCAAACAGATAAATCAAGGACAGTAGCAAGCATGAAGGTTAGAGAACAGGACAACGATCACCTTAGAAAATAGTGTCCAGAAATATGGACACCATAAGTGAGGCGCTGCGATCGCTCGAGGTTCGGTCAATAAAAGTCATTTTGAGTTTTTATTTCTCAAAAAGAATACAATTCACTTATCATGAGAAATAACAAGTTAATCTTTAGATATTAAATACGTGAACTTATGATGAACGGCAGGTGTGTGCAATGTTTTTACTTGTTGTGGTTAATAAGAAAAGTAGGTGTACAATTACATATCGTTATTGAAAGGAAGTCTATAGCAATTACACATTGTTCATATTTGTGAGCAATTTTGGTTATATTTTAAATATTTGGTAAAATCAAATTAATTAAAGAAATAACATTAGCTCTTTAAAAAAGTTATTGGTATTTAAAATCGAGAAAAATCTTTTAAGATGTGGTGCTTTAATGTTTTTTTTTGTATAAAATAAAGGACTGGATCTCTTTTATGTTAATAGGCAATTTATTATATAACTCTGCTCGTTCGTATAATATATTTTTTTCTTCCGTAGTTAGTTCAAAGTTGTCTTAGGCAAATGTTATTTTGTCCTCTAGTAATACGTTTTGTGTTAGTCCTTTCTTTGTAAACGTTATTTTAGAGTGTATATCTTTATTTAATAATTTATGTATTATATTTATAAATTTGCTATAGTATGTAGTAGTATTGCTATAGTATGCCGTGTAGTGGCGGTTAAGAATATCCACTACCCCATATCTTCCCGTGGGTGTCGTAAAAGGCGACAGAGGGAAACAGGCAGGAGATGGGCAGCAGCATCTTCCTGATAACAGCAAATGTACGACAAAAAAACTGCGGTTGCCAACCCGCTCGCCAAGCGTGGCAACTATGGCAATATACCCCCCCCCCCCCCATGAACAATTACACAAATACACGACCCCCAGTCCCCGGCGGCCCCGCTATTCCTGGCTACGGTGGCGACCATGGTAACGGCGGGGCAGGGGGTGCTAAGAATCTCCGGTGGAGGTTCAGTTGCCACCTACGACGACTCGACCTGGCAACATTTATCGCACGTACCCTGAGGACTGACGAGAAGATCCTGGAGCTAGAAGAAGAGATAGACAAGTTGCGCTGGAATATTATAGGATTATCCGAGGTCCGAAGAGAGGGGGAGGACACGGTGATTCTCGAATCCGGCAACTTGTTCTATCACCGGGAGGGCGACCATCTGTCCCAAGGAGGTGTCGGATTTATCGTCCACAAGTCTCTCGTCAACAACGTTGTAAAGATCGGGAGTGTGTCGACGAGGGTCGCATACCTGATACTCAGAATCACCAAACGGTATTCGCTGAAGGTCATACAGGTTTACGCAACAACCTCGGCACATCCCGATGAGGAGGTGGAGGAAATGTATGAGGATATTTCCAAAGCCATGCATTCCTCCAAAACCCACTACACGGTGTTGATGGGAGACTTCAACGCAAAACTAGGCACAAGAGAAAACGGTGAGCTGAAGTTAGGGAAATTTGGAGTAGGGAAACGAAACCGAAGGGGCCAGCAGCTGGCCGACTTTATGGAGAAAGAGGGACTCTTTATGATGAACTCTTTCTTCCAGAAGCGGCCCCACAGGAAGTGGACCTGGTCGAGCCCCGACGGTTCGACTAAAAATGAGATTGACGACCAGACGCCAACTGTTCAGTGATGTCTCAGTGATCGCAAGGGTGAAAACTGGCAACGATCACCGAATGGTTAGAGACACACTGAACCTAAACGTTAAGTTGAAGAGGTCTCGTCTAATGAAGTCAACGTTCCGTCCCCCTCGTGCTCTAATCCAGAATCCCGAAAACTTTCAGCTCGAGTCACGTAACCGCTTTCAGTGCCTTCAAGATTGCAATGCAGTGGACGATATGAATGACAAGCTCGTGGAAACTGTCCATGCGGTCGGAGCTAAGTTCTGCAAGACCCACAGCAGAAGAACACAAAAACTCTCCGATCACACTTAATCTCATGGCTGTTAGACGGGAGATGAGGCTGCAATCGTCAACAGATTTGACAGCATACAGGCAACTGAACAGACAGATCTCCAAATGCATGCGGCGACACTTACGCAACTTTAATACTGCTCGTATTAAAGAAGCGATCGAGCGGAACCAGGGCTCCAAAGTCTTTGCCAGAGATCTGTCTGCCAGTAAGACCCAACTGTCAAGGCTGAAGACTGAGTGTGGCAGTATCGTTTCCGGGACACCTGAGATTTTGAGTGAGAATGAGAGGTTCTATGGACAGCTGTACACATCATCGTTGGAGCCACACGCAAGTGTGAGTAACGATCCAAGAGCAAGTCTTATCCGACACCATTCCGATGATATCCCGGACGTCGGTCTAAGCGAGATTAGAATGGCTCTCCAGCACCTTAAAAACGGCAGGGCCCCTGGCGAGGATGGAATTACAGCGGAGCTTCTGAAAGCGGGTGGAACACCGGTACTTGAAGTCCTTCAGAAGCTCTTCAATTCCGTCCCCATTGTGGCACTACTCCGGAGGCGTGGAGCAGAAGTGCGGTGGTCTTGTTCTTTAAGAAAGGCGACAACGCTCTCTTGAAGAACTACAGACCGATTTCCCTTCTGAGCCGCGTCTACGTGCTGTTTTCGAGAGTCATTACGAATCGTCTCGCACGCAGACTCGACGACTTCCAGCCTCGAACAAGCCGGTTTCCGAAAAAGCTTCAGTACCATAGACCACATACATACCCTTAGGCAGATTGTACAGAAGACTGAAGAGTACAATGTGCCACTTTGCCTGGCGTATGTGGGCTATGAGAAAGCCTTTGATTCCGTCGAAATTTGGGCGGTGCTACGGTCCCTTCAGCGGTGCCAAGTTGACTGTCGGTATATCGAAGTGCTGAAGTGTTTGTACAGTAGGGCTACGATGGTTATCCGAGTACAGAACCAGAGCTCGAAACCTATCCAACTGCAGAGAGGTGTAAAACAGGGTGACGTTATATCCCCGAAACTCTTCACCGCTGCATTGGAAGACGTTTTCAAGCTACTGGACTGGAAAGGATACGGTATTAACATCAATGGCGAGTACATCACTCACCTTCGATTTGCCGACGATATAGTCCTTATGGCAGAATCGCTGGAGGACTTAAGCACTATGCTCAATGACCTCAATAGTGCCTCCCAACGGATAGGTCTTTAAGATGAACATGGACAAAACAAAGATCATGTTTAATGTCCATGTCACACCTATGCCGGTAGTTGTTGGGAGCACTATGCTCGAAGTTGTTGACGAGTACGTTTACCTGGGACAAATAGTCCGACTAGGTAAGTCCAACTTCGACCGAGAGGTCAATCGACGGATTCAACTTGGCTGGGCAGCGTTCGGGAAATTACGACATATCTTCTCGTCAGGTATACCTCACTCTCTAAAAACTAGATTGTACAACCAGTGCGTGTTGCCAGTGATGACTTACGGATCTGAGACGTAGTCCTTCACTGCTGGCCGTATGAGGACGCTCAAGGTCGCTCAGCGAGCTATGGAGAGGGCTATGCTCGGAGTTTCTCTGCGTGATAGACTCAGAAATGAGGATATCCGCAGTAAAACCAGAGTGACCGATATAGCCCAACGGATTAGTAAGCTGAAGTGGCAATGGGCCGGCCATATAGCTGGAAGATAACCGATGGAGAAGAAAGGTTCTTGAGTGGCAGCCTCGTACCGGTAGGCGTAGTGTAGGGCGACCCCCCACTAGATGGAGTGACGACCTGGTAAGATGTGCAGGAAGTCGATGGATGCAGGTGGCTCAGGACCGTGTTTTGTGGCATTACTTGGGGGAGGCCTATGTTCAGCAGTGGACTTGTGAAGGGCTGTAATGATGATGATGATGATGATTTGCTATAGTGTCATTAATTGAGTTTCTTTGTATATTTTTCGGTGGGAGTTAGATAGTGATAATTGAAATCTAGCAGTTTCGTATTTTATAAGTTATTTGCAATCGAGCCATCTCTAAGCTGATGACAATACCTCACAGCCAATAATTATACTAGCTCTTTATATTTATAACCATCAGACCGGAACACATCGGTGTAAGCATTGCAATTTGGCGGTAGAATAGGCTAAGAGTCCTCTTAGACTCCTAGGCAGAAAGAGATTCCTACCACTAGTGAAGTTATACATTGTGGTATTATTTTTAAATCTACAATACTTATGTCTATATTTATACCCTTCAGACCGGAACACACCGGTGTAAGCATTGCTATTTTACGGTAGACATAGGTTAAGAGTCCTTGTAGACTCCTAGACAGAAAGAGACTCCTACCACTAGTGAAGTTATACGTTGCGGTGTTATTTTACAATCGACAATACTTATGTCTATATTTGTACCCTTCAGACCAGAACACATCGGTGTAAGCATTGCTATTTTACGGTAGACATAAGTCAAGAGTCCTCGTAGACTCCTAGGCAGAAAGAGACTCCTACCACTAGTGAAGTTACACATTGCGATATTATTTTAAAATCTACAATAATTATGTCTATATCTATACCCTTCAGACCGGAACACATCGTTGTAAGCATTGCTATTTTACGGTAGACATAGGTTAAGAGTCCTCGTAGAGTCCTAGACAGAAAGAGCCTCCTACTACTAGTGGAGTTATACATTGCGGTATCATTTTAAAATCTAAAATTACGTCATACATTTTGAAAAATGTATCACAGTCACAATCGAAAACGTCAGAAAATAAACTAATTTCTCCTCAACATTTTTTTTGTAGGATAGGGTGACAAACTAGCACACAGTCCACCTGATGGTAAATGGTTGCTGCAGCCCATAGACATCTACATCTATCCTTGATTACAAATCAAAATGAAGATGCGTTGTCACCCGTGAGGACTAAGATGGAACGCCTCGTTTCCGGTAAAAAGGGTCTCCGGTTCTCTACACTCACCATACGAAACACAGCAGCATTAAGCTACTATTTCACGCTGGTATTCTGTGAGAGTGTAGTCCTTCCATGGTCAAGCCGACCCATTCGTGCTACAACTATACTACTAATATAACTGCAGCATAGCTCTACCACGTATGAGCATAGACAGATCTGCCAGTTTTCTGTGTTAGATATTTATATATTATCGTATACTATTAAACGAGCAATTCTTGTATATATATATATATTTCGTTTCCGAGATTCCGATTATATATATATATATATATATATATATATATATATATATAGGTATATATAATCGGGATCTCGGAAACGGCTCCAACGATTTTCATAAAATTTAGTGTCCAGGGAGTTTCGGAACCTGAAAGAAGCGAAAGAGGTATGTAAGGATCGTGACACTTGGCGATCTGTTCTCTCTGGCTACCCCGTTAGGGATTGTGCGTGACGATAAGTAAGTAGTAAGTAAGTAGGGAGTTTCGGGGATAATAAATCGATCTAGCTAGGATTTATTTTTAGAAAACGTCTTTTTGTCCGTGTTTTTAGGCAATGAAAAACTGCTACAATATCGTCAGAATAAGAAGGTAAATTCTGACAGATTGTTAATGATTATAAATAGCTTAATTAGTAAAATGGGCGGTCACAGAATCGTAAAACCCCGGTTCGAGCCCAGACCGACCGACCGACTTTTTTAATTTTTTTTTCAAGTTCCTTTCTTTTTTAAGAAAATCAATTTTTTCGAGCCCTTTTTTTAGTATTTTTTAAAAACACGAAAATTTAAATTAAAATAATTACACTCATGATTTTTTATTCAAATAACCAGTTCCGTTTTTTCTGTTATGTCGCTAAGATCAAAAAATATTATTTATATTTCATCAGTATGTATTTTGTATCTAAATATAATTTCCATAACACACGAATTAAAAAAAAATCGAGCGAAAAATACCGAGTAAAGCTCGGTCAACCAGGTTTTGTTTACTTACACACTTAGTTTTTAATCACGACATTGGGTTGAGTTTTTGCAGAGGCAAGCACAACAGGAAAATGTCGAGGTACAGAATGGCAAAATAAATTTCAAATAATAGCTAAAATGTATGAGGGCGTTTTGGTAACTACTAAAGCTAGTTTATGCTATTAAAAGTCGTGTTTTTCTATATAATGCTGCAATAAATTTTAAATCATAGACCTCTTGGGTGTCTTATGATTTATGAATACTATTCATTTAATTAGTGAAGAACAAGATGGATTGAAATCAAAGTATACTAATAGCACTATTTACACAAGAAGATATTCTTGTGTAAAAAGTGCTATTAAGAATTTTATGCAGACGATAATTAACATTTACATGTAAATAGGTGTGCTATAGTAGGTATTATATTTATAGTACGTGAGGGTAATAATATGGTCATCCGGTTAATATGAACACATTCTTAGAACTCAAATACTACAGGCTTGTTTGCATAGATGTCTTTGTGATACGATAGCTCTTCATCGGTCAATCCAATATTAAAAGATGAAAAGAGCGATGCTTTATCGACGCCACATTGACAGTTGTTAATACAGTAAATATTTTAGGCGATTTCATTATGGTGTAGTGTTAGTTAATTTTTTTAAGTAGATTTTTCGAAGTGTTCCTAATTATTGCCAAAGCTTGTTTACATTTGTTTTTCTTAATATATTAGCTATAGTATACGACTTTGTGTTTTTGTCTCTTTCCTTCTCCTAGTTTTGGTTTTATACATACTTATTACATAAACACTCACGCCTGTCACCCAGAGGGGTAGGCAGAGACTACAGACTTCCATTTGGCACGATCCTGACACACCTCTCTCGCCTCCTTCACATCCATATACCTACGCATACATGCTCGTCGGTTAAGGGTGCTCCTAATTTGGCCCGTTTTCAATAAATCGCCAATTTGGTCGATAAATTTTCGCCTAGGACGTCCCTTTCCGACTCTGCCATTCACTTCTGCAACATAAATTTTCTTTGTCACTCTTTCCTCATTCATTCTTTCCACTGACCAAACCACCGAAGCATTCCTTTCTTAATCCTGGTCACAACATCATCTTGCAAACCACACTCTTATCACAAAATTTCTCACCCTGTCATTCAGATTCAGCCCTGGTTTTATAGGGCGGCAAAGCTTAAGGTGACCATATTACCCTCACGTACCTTAATGGTAGTGACCATCCATATTTGGAACAGTTTAATAGGGCACTAAAACTTCGTATTATTTAAAATTAAAGTATCAACGCCAGCATCATATTCTGTACAGAAACCGGGAAAGGGTTACTTTTTTATAGGAGAGGGGGTAAACCAGCATACGGCTCACCTCATGGTAAGTGATTACCGCCGCCCATGAACACTGCAACACCAGGGGAATTGCAGATGCGTTGCCGGCCTTTTAAAACGGAGTAGGCTCTTTTCTTCGAGGTCCCTACGTCGTATCGGTCCGGAAAATCTCTGGTGGTAGTCGATTCCACAAGGAAGTTGTGCAAGGAAGAAAACTTCTTTTAAATTGCACGGTGGTGGACCGCCAGCTATCCAGATGGTATGAATGGTATCGCGAATTTTGTCGCGATGTGCCATGGTAAAATTGTGCGGCTGGAATTAGTCCGAACAATTCCTCAGAGCACTCCCCGTGGTAGATGCGATAAAATACAAAAAGAGATGCAACATCTCTTCGCAGTGCCAGTGAGTCAAGCCGATTGGAAATAGCTCGGTCGCTGACGATTCGAACAGCTCTGCGCTGGATGCGATCAAATGGAAGGAGCTGGCACTGGGGAGCCCCGACCCAGAGATGGGAACAGTATTCTTTGTGCGGCCGAACCTGTGCCTTGTAAAGTTGCAGGTGGTGAGCCGGCATGAAATGCTGTCCCACTCTGCTGAGCACGCCAAGCTTTTTAGGGGCCAATTAGGCCTTCTTTTCCAAGTGACCACGAAACTGCACGTCACTCGATATGTTGGCGCCGAGGATTCCGATACTGGCTGAGGCAACAAGGGGAGTGCCTTGAAACTGAGGAGATACGACGAAGGGGTTTTTTTGCGGTAAACGCGCAAACTTGTGTCTTCTGGGAGTTAAACTGAACTAGATTTAGAAGCCCCCAGTCCGAGATTTTGTTCAACAAAGTTTCGACTTCAGACACAAGATTGTCCCGGTACTCGGCGATTTTTTCCGAGAAATATTGGCACGGCCGGTATATAAAGCATCACCAGTGCTGTCGTCTGCACAGCAATGAATGTTACCGGTTTGCAACATGTTATTGATATTGTAACGCTCTCCCCCCCCCCTCTCTATATAAAAATTTTATAATATTAAAAATATCCCCTTTTCAACAACATTATATATATGAGACCAGGATTAATAAAATATGTTTTGATCTTTCTAAATGATCTTTCAAAAGGTTTATTAATAGGCCGTTTTAATATTTTGGCGTGATCGTCTTAGTTAGGACCCTTATTTACGTTGTGTTTGTTTAGTAACTTAGTTCTTTTAGGTGTCGTTTGGAAGAATGAATATTCACTAGAGCAATTGAAAGCTGTTGGTAGTGCCTTATAAGCTAAGTGAACCCCGTTCACGAAGACAGGGCTCGAAAAAGGTTAAGAACATAAAACGTCCCTATTCCACTTGTATCAGGTTTACATTATTAATTTATTATTATTTATCCCTTCCCGCTTGGAAAAGGCTCACAATATATTTATACAAAATACCCGATACAAGGGCTTCGCTCTCCTACATTTATTTAAAAAAATGTAGGGGAGGTACACGGCCCCACACACGCCGTGCACGGTGAGCGCCAACCATTTTGATGCACTCCCCCCAAAGGGAACGCTAATTCGGGAACTGGACCGTAGTCCACAGCAAAATAACTGGCGAACCAGTAAAAGAGGCTTGGCCCCTTGTTAGTGCGTAAGCACAAACATCGACCGAAGTCGCGCATGTCAATTCGTGTAAACGCCATACAGAATACGAACGAATCCAGCCACAGTGAATGTACGTCACACGGTTTAGGCAAATAGGCACACTGGCTGTAAACCCTCCGTGAGCGCCACCACCTGCCAGACCGCTGCTCCTGCAGACGTGATGTAAGTGTATGGCATCACCACCAATTGCATGATCAGCACGGCTACTAGCCGCAGAGCGTGTCATGAGACTACTGCTCACCTCAAGGGAATGGGGTCCCACGTTGTGCAGCTTTCGGCCGCAGCCTTGAGAGTCTCCTCAGATCCTCCCGCCAGCTACCACCCGCATGAGGTCGACACATATGCTCCACCAACCAATACAACGGCAGATATAGCCAAAAGGCAGTTATAAGATAAGAGTAATAATTCGCCATCAGAAAGGGTTTGTGTCACTGACGTTGAGTAAATGCATTTTCGATCATGTTTGTCTCACCCACCAACAAGTTGCCTTCAATCATTCAAAGGTGGGAAAATTACAGAGAGATAATATTATGTTGTTATATAAAACATCGTGGAGGGCAGACAGTCTGCAGCCCCGCAATGAAGGGACCCGACTTGGGCAAAGCTACTTAGGTGTGAGTCAAACCAAGACGCAGAGAGCGCCATTGAGAATAGCGTCCCACCAAACAACCATCGCAGAGACGTAATGCTGCAGAACGCAACAAGCATCAATACGACTATCGTCGGGCTTACACCATTCCAAGGTCCCCCATACATCCCAGCAGACATCACCACCCGTATACCTCCATCGACCAGAACCACAGAGAGCGTCGAATCAGGCGCAGCACACCCGTAGATCCATCACAAGACGCAATACCGCCAGTAGCAGTAAGCATCAATGCAACTATCATACGGATGGCGCCCCCTCACAACACACTCAACATGATCCCTATCGACTTTGGTAACAAAGTTGGTATTGTTGTTATATTAAAAATATCACCAACGTATCATAGTAGCACGCTACTAAGACGCCAATGAACAAAACTCCACGTATCATAGCGCTAATGCACTAAGACATGAAGCTGAGTATGCCTGTTACACTTAAAAGTGCTACCAAACACACTCAACATCCCCATCCGAAAGATAGACGACGCATCGCTATGCGCTACGACGCCGCCCACAAACGGTATGGGTGTGCAATGTCCACGGGAAAGCCGTATTGCTACAACAAACCCGCTTACCACCGACACTAAGAGTTAATTGTATACCTCCATCGACCAGAACAACAGGAATGCGTCGAATCAGGCGCAGCGCACCCGCAGATCCATCACAAGACGCAATACCGCAAGTAGCAGTAAGCATCAATGCAACTATCATACGGGCGGCGCACCCTCACAACACACCCACATGACTCCTACCGACTTTGGCAACAAAGTTAGTATTGTTGTTATATAAAAAATATCACTAACGTATCATAGTAGCACGCTACTAAGACGTCAATGAACAAAACTCCACGTATCATAGCGCTAATGCACTAAGACATGAAGTTGAGTATGCCCGTTACACTTAAAAGTGCTACCAAACACACTCATCATCCCAATCCGAAATATAGACGACGCTTCGCTATGCGCTACTACGCCGCCCACAAACGGTATGGGTGTGCGATGTCCACGAGAAAGCCGTATTGCTACAACAAACCCGCTTACCACCGACACTAAGATGTTAATTGTATACCTCCATCGACCAGAACCACAAGAGAGCGTCGAATCAGGCGCAGCACACCCGCAGATCCATCACAAGACGCAATACTGCAAGTAGCAGTAAGCATCAATGCAACTATCATACGGGCGGCGCACCCCTCACAACACATCCACATGATCCCTATCGACTTTGGTAACAAAGTTGGTATTGTTGTTATATAAAAAAAATATCACCAACGTTTCGTAGTAGCACGCTACTAAACGTCAATGAACAAAACTCCACGTATCATAGCGCTAATGCACTAAGACATGAAGCTGAGTATGCCTGTTACATTTAAAAGTGCTACCAAACACACTCATCATCCCCATCCGAAAGATAGACGACGCATCGCTATGCGCTACGACGCCGCCCACAAACGGTATGGGTGTGCGATGTCCACGGGAAAGCCGTATTGCTACAACAAACCCGCTTACCACCGACACTAAGATGTTAATTGTATACCTCCATCGACCAGAACATCAGGAATGCGTCGAATCAGGCGCAGCACACCCGCAGATCCATCACAAGACGCAATACCGCAAGTAGCAGTAAGCATCAATGCAACTATCATACGGGCGGCGCACCCTCACAACACACCCACATGACTCCTATCGACTTTGGCAACAAAGTTAGTATTGATGTTATATAAAAAATGTCACCAACGTATCATAGTAGCACGCTACTAAGACGCCAATGAACAAAACTTCACGTATCATAGCGCTAATGCACTAAGACATGAAGCTGAGTATGCCTGTTACACTTAAAAATGCTACCAAACACACTCATCATCCCCATCCGAAATATAGACGACGCATCGCTATGCGCAACGACGTCGCCCACAAACGGTATGGGTGTGCGATGTCCACGGGAAAGCCGTATTGCTACAACAAACCCGCTTACCACCGACACTAAGATGTTAATTGTATACCTCCGTCGACCAGAACAACAGGAATGCGTCGAATCAGGCGCAGCACACCCGCAGATCCATCACAAGACACAATACCGCAAGTAGCAGTAAGCATCAATGCAACTATCATACGGGCGGCGCACCCTCACAACACACCCACATGACTCCTATCGACTTTGGCAACAAAGTTAGTATTGTTGTTATATAAAAAATATCACTAACGTATCATAGTAGCACGCTACTAAGACGCCAATGAACAAAACTCCACGTATCATAGCGCTAATGCACTAAGACATGAAGCTGAGTATGCCTGTTACATTTAAAAGTGCTACCAAACACACTCATCATCCCCATCCGAAAGATAGACGACGCATCGCTATGCGCTACGACGCCGCCCACAAACGGTATGGGTGTGCGATGTCCACAGGAAAGCCGTATTGCTACAACAAACCCGCTTACCACCGGCACTAAGATTGTTGTTATATAAAACTGCACCAACGTATCATAGTAGCACGCTACTAAGACGCCAGTGGACAAAACTTCACGTATCATAGCGCTAATGCACTAAGACATGAAGTTGAGTATGCCCGTTACACTTAAAAGTGCTACCAAACACACTCATCATCCTAATCCGAAATATAGACGACGCTTCGCTATGCGCTACTACGCCGCCCACAAACGGTATGGGAGTAGTTACGTTGTACCAGTTCTGGCGCACTTGTAGAAAGGTTGTACCAGTTCTGGCGCACTGAGTCACAAGTACGACGTTCGTCGACTCACGATCCTAAAAAAAAAAAAAAAAAAAAAGGGTTTTGGCATGCTCTGATCACGAATCTGCGGTCCATTTTTGCGTAGGATGCACGGTTCCGGAGATGTGCAGATCAATTAACTCTTATCTAATTGATATCCGCTTCGAGCCTCCACCGTCATTAGCGCTCCATTGTTCTTATCTACTTATCTATTGTTCATTCAATACCGTCATTATCTATTCTTCCTCAGCGTGGTGATATTGTTATATACTCCTTTGTTCCTATCTACACTAATCTGACTCATTAATAAAACACGTTACCCAATTTTGTTAAAATTTTTATTTATAAAATACAAAATCTTATTACTTATTATCTATAAAATAGGAGCGAAACATCTCATCCACTAAAATACGTTATACAATGTGTTCCCTGTAAATATACTCGTAAAACTATGCATTGAACATCCCTGAAACTTATATAGCAAATACATTAAGCAATATTCGCCACAAACTGAAGTCCACTCATTCTGAATCCTATCAACATTCCAGTTCCATCTTTTACAATTTCTTTTAAAAAACTCTAGATGATATCGTACAGGTGCCCGTCCGAATGAATCAAAATATTGACCGACGTCATTCGTATCGATATATAAAGCTACCCAATGTGACCCTGGTTTATCATCTGTATCCAAATTGCATATTATATTCGTTGGTACGTGGGTGTACATGGGTAGTTTATTGGCAGCATAAACATTATTTTCTAGAGTGGGGTGAATCTTTTTCAGATGTTGTTGTACATCTAGTGTATCCATAATATTACTGCTATTAGTAGATTATTACAGTACCAATCTACTCAATGACTAATATAGGAATGATCAATTATAGTGATATCTAAATATTAAATTACATTCTTTGTGTTATACAAATCGTATTTGAGTCACCAATACACTGAACAAGACACGACAGGAAGGACGTAGGAATGTAGAGATAAGCAACAGAATGTAAGGTAAGCTTGTTGACGCATAAAGATACTATCAATTCTACTGCAGAAATTCTTTAGATTAGAATTATTACTCACTGGTACTATATAAGACCAAGCAACTGCAGTCATGGAGTTAGTGTATGGTCGTTTGACCGCAGTGGATCTATCAATACTACGTTTGTGTTACTTCAACGCATCAAAGGCCATGGATGTAAGTGTTTATTCTATTGACAAACTTACTTTTCTTTCTGTTATTTTCTTACGTGTGTATGATTTAGTGTTAACAAATTATATTTAAATATTATGTGTGTGTATATGGTTAAGCCGTGGTAGCTCAGATGGTTAGCGCAAAATGTAAAATTCACAGTGCGACCCGGGTTCGATCCCCGCCGGCACCAATTAAATTGTTAATTACAATTTTAAGTGTTAATTTACCACGTGCTCAGCGGTGAAGGAAAACATCGTGAGGAATGCATGTCTGAGATAATTTCGAAGGCATGTGAAGTTTGCCAACACGCATTGAGGTATCGCAGCGAACATTTCCTAGCCCTAAAACCCTCTCAGAAATGAGAGGAGGCCTATGTTCAGCAGTGGACTTTAATAGGTTGTAACTTTAGCTTTTTTAACTTTTATGATTAAGTGTTACCAAATTGATATTAACATGATAACTGTGTTGTTGCAGAAATCATTGAGCTTCGATGAAAATACATATAAACAGTATTACTACTCGCCACTCTCCCCTCAAGAAGAGAGTGATGACATCGTCATTAATAATAACACATGCGATGGTGGAAAAAGAAAATCGCAATCGATTGATCATTTTTTTGAAGCTGAATCAAAAATAAAAAAGAGGAAGCTGTTATCATCAACCGTAGCACGAGCCGCTAGAGATGGTGTATCATACATTTCTACTAATTCTGACGATGGAGACCAAGCGACGCATCTCATCAAAATTGAAATGTACGATATGAAGAAGCTATCCAAGATTCCAACTACTGATCATTGGAAACATGCTTCCACGAGGATTAAATATTACGTAAAGACTAATAAGGATAGCATCTACGACAACACAAACGCCCTCGTATACAATATTACAAAGACAATAGCAGAAAGTGAAAAAGTTAAAAAATACTTTTTTAATAATGACAGTCATTAGCTGATCATTAGTGAATGTGATTCTGTTTACTTAAATTACAGGAAGACAAGAGCAGAAGAAAGAGATGAGTGTGGCATACGTGTACAGAACACATCATTGAAGAACAAAACTACAACACTGAGTGGAGATGAAAACGAGAAGAATATGCAGTACTCAAGAGCTGAATATCCATTCTTCAGTTCAAAATCTAGCCGGTTGCTCAGTTTCGAAAACTGGCCTCTCGTTATGCGACAGAAACCTGAAGATCTTGCAGAAGCCGGTTTCTTTTATACTGGCCATGCAGACAGGACCAAGTGTTTCCATTGTGGTGGTGGCTTAAAAGATTGGGAAGATGATGATAATCCTTGGCAGCAGCATGTTCAGTGGTTTAGTCAGTGTGCTTATGTAAAATTTAAACTCGAACAGAGTTTTGTATTAGATTAAATAGAATATTTATAAAGAAATAAAAAATAATATATTGCATACAATTTGTTTTATTTAATTTTATAATGTTTCACATAGTTACATACACACAAAATGCATTACACATAACTCATAAAATCTAACACACAACACATATTATAACCTTAACTACTATAGTCTACAGTAACATTTCTGTTTTTATCTATCTCAATAATATTATCAAACTCAGCATAAACTATACAGTTAATTGTTTGTATTAGTGAGGATTCAAATCGTACTTCTAATCTTACACTACCATGCTTTATGAGATTCCAATGAGCTGATGAGTTGGCTGATAAATCAGGAGTTAAGTCAAATGCTAATAGACAGTAACCTCTGGCATACTGTTCACAAGAGATTCCATTTCCTTCATTAAGAAAGTGAATACCAGTTCCCGAGAATAGAGTATGATATGCTGATGTAAATATGCTATTATTAAAAGATGGTTGCAAAGCTTTTGAAGGTATTTGTTGACCATCAATATATAAGCTGAAAGAATTAATACCATAGTTTTCAAAGTTAAATGGATTTTTAGTAAGGGAACCATTAAATGCAGAATTGTTCACAAATCCAATTATACATCTTTTGGGTACCTGCCCTAAAAATATATTATCAAGAGTTTTTCCTTGAACACCCGATGGAATTGTTAAAACTTTTACTTCAGCTCGAGTAATAGGATATTTAGCAGTGGTAGAAGCTATAACTTTTTGATGTGCGAGTAATACGCTTGGATTAATTCGTGCTCGTCGAACAATAAGAGTTGCGTCCGTAATGCAAACTTTAAACTTTACATCGTTTGACCCAGCAATTAAATTAAAGCTCTCTCTCGATCGAACCAATTTAACACTCATTTCAACACCATTAATTAAAAATTTATCTTGGTTGAAAATGTCACCGTGAAGATGACCAATCATTTCTATTTCCTTACTTTCACTAATCAATTCCTGTCTTTTAACAAATCCCATGTTTTTACCATCCGTAGAATCCATTTTTCCTGCTGTATCATCATACCAAAGACTACAAGTAAGATGAGATTGTTTAGCAGCAGGAGCATAGTTTAAAAGGGTTTCCATGTATGCTCGATATGCATAGGTATTATTAGGTGGTGATACAAGTTTTTGGTTTAAATAAACATCAAGTTGACTAAAAAGTGAATGCAGCCAATTATTTACAGGTGCTACTATTGTAGTAGATATCAAGTTAGTTGAATCTTGATTTAATACTTTTGCCTTTATGTGGAGTAATGTATGAGACAAATCTATGTAGTCATCGCCTGTCCCAGGAACTTGAAACTCGATAGGTCCATCATCACCAAGAGATGAAATTGGTTTATAATGAATCCACAATCCATTTTCAATGCTAGTTTGTGTAGACGGTAGTGCAAACAAATCCAATTCTGACTTAACTCACTTAAGCACTCGCAAGAATGATTATGAAGGAAAGACATATTTAATTTGAAAATATATCTTTGTTATTTTTTGGTTTTAGACCAAGTTTTTTCGCAGCTTTCACTTTAGCAGTTAATGGTGGAATGAACGAGGTCAATCGTTTTCTTTTAGTTTTATACCCAGATCCTGTCATGTTAAATTGATCAATTTTCTCATCAGCCTTTCGTTTTAAATTCGTACTAACTTGCTTTAGACGATCTTTTATTGAGGCTTCCATAGGACGCGCTTGAACCATATCCGATAAAAGTCCTACTCCAGCGTTTAATGCCTCCTTACCAATCACTCGAGCACCACTTGAAAGTAAAGGTAAAACTGATCTAAATAACCCCCCTAAGAAGCTCCCAATACCATGACCGCGTTGGTATGGTGCACCCTTATTAATTACTCCAACTCCTGACCCAGCTTGATGTGTATAATAATTTTCATATGGACATTTATGATGATCACGAAGAGAATTCATTATAATAATTTTCGGAAATGTAGTTTAATACACACGGTTCCAAACTGGAATGGTATTTTTTGTCCTGTGCTCGATCTTATAACTATTTCCAGCGTATCGAACTCTCTTCGCATAACAGGTAAGTAATGAGGTTGAGAGAAAACGTGCATTTTATTTGCACCATAAATGTATTTTGTAGGATCTAATGAAATGACTCTTAGTAAAGGAGTCATAACATCACCCACAATCTGAGGATCGATAATGTCACAATATAGAAAGAGTTGAGATGGTAACCCTATGTGTAAATTAGCAGGACACTTTCCAAAATTTCTCTCTAGGAGATTTTTATTTGGTTCATAACCTAGTTGTAAACTTAATTTGGGTGATAATGTTACGGATGTTACATTTTTATCCAAAACAGAAATAGACACAAATTTTGTTATTTCATCATAGCGAAATTTCAAGTTCTCTCCGATACCATTTAACACTCTTAAAATATGCTCAACGTTATCATAGTTGGTAGCTGGAATATGTTTTTTGTAGTACACTGTGGATGGTTTATCTTCATTAGGCATTAACATAGATTTTGTAATGTATATAACATTTTCATGATCTTGAACAGTAAACATGGTACATGGATATTGAAACTCGACAACTCCAACCGACCATTCACCTTCTAATTTAATAGCTTTCGGTAATTTCGTTGAAAAATTTGTGGTCTTGTTATCAGGAAAGTATTCCATTGAACTATTGCTGAGCAAAGTTAAATAAAAACTTTCTTTATTCATATTTCTTTTAAACTAGAAGCTAAAATCCAACTGTTAAATTTATCTGGATGACCTTTCCACTTCACTAATACTTCTTTTCTGTTACCTGAGTAACGAGTGTCAATTATTTTATCTATTTTATATTGTGAGGTGGGGTTGTAAGTGATTTTCTGTAATTCTCTTTCATAAAAAGTACCAACTATTGGTTCATTTTGTAAATCTGTTATTGTATAAACAACCCATGGAGATCTATCAATTATTGAAGATATAATAAATATTTCATCACTCCAATTTGATTCATATCCTTTTTGGAAAGCATGTTTATATTTAGTTATTCGAACATAATCACCCACATTGAAATTTGGTTTAGGATTTTCTAAAGAAAGTTTGTTTGACCGTCTATCATAAAGATTAGTCCAAACTGTCATAATATTGTTGGAATTTACATCACATGGGCACATCTTAATACTAGAGTGAAAGCTGTGATTGTAAGAGTATATTAAATCTTGTAAAACATCTATATATCTATAAGTATTATTATGAGTGAAATAACGCCACATTTTCATTTTTAGTGTTCTTTGAAATCGTTCAACAATACTGGCCTTAATGTCAGGATTGTTAGTGGTATAGTAATTAATCTTTTTGGATTTAAAGTATTTTTGTACATCTTTTGAAACAAATTCTGTACCTTTATCAGATTGTATGTGAGTAGGTGTTAAATTACTTTCAGTAAATATACTTTCAAAACATTCTTTAGTTGTTTCTGAGTTTTTCTTTTTCATTGTTCTTGCAAAAGCATATTTACTAAATACATCAATAACACAAAGTATATACTTGAAACCATCATTATATTGAGAATAAGTTCGCATATCACTTAAATCAGCTTGCCACAGTTCATTAATATTTGATAGAATGTACCTATTACGCGGGAATTTTTTTCGAATGGGTTTATGTAATGTGTATGTTTCTTGTGATTTTAACCATTCCTTTACTTGCTTTTTATTCATTTTACCCTTCATGGCTTTTGATAATTTATCAATACTACCAAAACCAGCGGGATTAGATGGATCATAATAAATCCTGTTAATTTCTTCTAGTACGGGGTCCATTTTTCCCGCTCAAGCCTTTTACGTATTTTAGTTGTAGACTTTTTATCTCTACTGCTCGGTGTAGAAAACTCTTGAAATTCAATCTCAGAGGGTTTGTTCAGATCTTTTGCTTGAAGTTGGTTAATACACTCACATCTCTTTGGATTTCCAATATAAGTAAGTGGTACTTTAATATCTTTTAATGCTTCAGCAAATCTATCCCACCCTACTGGATCACTTCTTTTTAAGGGTCTTAGTGAATCATTTATTAAATCAACAATATTACTTCCAGGAATTTTTTCATTATCAATTATGACTGTACCTTCATTATCCCAATGTATTTTACCTTTACTTGTTTCAACTAAGTTTAATAATAACTGTCCTTTTTTATTATAAGTTTTTGGTATTAAACTGAGTATTTGAGCTGGTGTGTAAAGTGGATTTTCAACATTTTCTTTACTTTTGATGGATCGATTCTCCTCCAACAAAGATTCAGCATCAACTGAAGTTTTTAGATCTCTATCTTTATTTTTAAAACCAATTTTAGACTCGTTTGAATCTTCATTAGATGTATCAGAATAAATTGGTAATCTGAGTGGTTGACGATCCTCTTCGGTAAAATGAAGGTATCTTTGCAGTGTTTGTAAATATAACATCCATTTCTTTCGGTCTTCCGTCTTTCCGTAAACCCACAAATTCTTTCATGATTTTACCATTATTTTCATCTTTAAAAAAACCTAATTTCTTTTTATTTAATTTTGGATATTCAAAAATATTATTTGCATCATAAGCTGAGGTATCAAAGTATGATGAAAGGTCAGGTTTTATATCAGAGTAAAAATCATCTGTAAATATATGATATATTAAACTATCCGTATCTGTATACAATAATTTGATTTTACTAAACTTTTTAACCATATAGTTATAATGAAAATCATACATTAATGTTTTTGAAATATCTAAAATGCAAAACCCTAAATAAATTGGTTTGTTATATATTAACTTTGTTTTTCGCAACTGAACCGCAACTAGGTTTTCCGAAAATACTGAAAGACTATGAAATTGTGGTTTAGCGATTAGATCTTGAACACCTAAAGCTTTGCCCTGGTTCTCCCAGTGTGTAACTAATTTTATGTTAACCCTTTTTTCAATATTCTCCATAGTCTTTCCGAAGACTGAATTATTCATTAATTTATAAAAATCTTTTTCGAAATCTGATTTTGCTAACGTTCTTAATTTTGTGTTTAGATCTATGTACATCTTCAACCAGCGAGACTGTTTAAATTTTAAAACTCTATGAATTTTAGTTAATTTAACCCCCATTTCTATGCACTGCTTTAAATTTCTGTAATGAATTACATATTTATCTTTATTATTTAAATTTGGGACTAGTTTATTTTCATTAATATTGCCTGCACAAATGTTTTCGGGGCATAAAGGAAAGTCCGAATGTAAATCATGAAGTTCATCTGGATATTCCAAATCAACTTCTAAAATAAAACCGAAGTTCGATGTCTCAGACACATTAAATTCTGTATTCGGATTTACCCATTCGAATCCACCAGTAGGAAGACATTGAGACATAGCCCAAATATAAATTGTTGGCATCAAAATATGTGATATATGAATTTGGTTTCCCTGCATCATAATCCCCCATATATTTGTTATTAGCTCTAGCATAACGATTACTACATTGAGATACACCACCCCTGATACCTAATCTAATAAATGCAATTTTCTCATAATCTGTTAAAAGTTCTAATTCTATTTTTGTATATTTTAACATTGCATCCCAACTTAAACCGGGTGCTGTGTAATAATGGGCAGGGTCTAAATCATAAGTATTAATACATAATTTTCTAAAGTTTTCAAATACATCGGTTAAAAGTAAAACGTCTGTTTTTAAATACAGGTTTGAATAATCTAGCATATTACAACACCCAAAGTGTTCCCAAACATCTTTAGCATGATTGTAATCATCATTTGAAATATGGGAATCTGTGAGCGAGCTATAAAAAAATTTTTGTTCGGGGAGCGATGTTAGGCTTAAACTATCATAATTAGTCATAAGTTCATATGGATAAACGCCTTTCCGTTTTAAACGAAAGAAATCTTCATCATTAGGATAATTTCTACGTAATTCTTGAAATTGATCATTACTGAGATTTTTGGCCAATTCTTCTAATTTACATGATAAAAACTTAAATGAATCTATGAATCTTAATATAATTTCGTGGTTATTCATTTTTAATTTTTTGGAAAAGGATATATATTTTTCTTTATTTTGAGGGATAACTTCGACTTCACCATCACAAAAGTTTAACGCGTGAACAATAAAATGAGCATCATAGCGACTAAGGTTGTGTAAAAATATTGGTATATAACGAGGTTTTCTGAACTTCGAGCTACATGATCCGTGAGCAACACCTATAAAACTACCGGTGTACCAATCAAAATCATAAAAATGTTCTGCTAACTCTGTTTCACAAATATGACAAATGGTTGCATTTGAAATTTGGTTTTTGTCTTCATTTGTTAGCGGAAGTGGAGGATATTTTTGAATTCTATTTATTTCTTTGAGATTGTTAGATAAACTTTCCATAAACACTTGTGCACAGTTGGGTCCGCAATACGTTACATATTTTGATAATTTATCATCATATGAACATTTTATATAATAACCAAAACTATGTACTTCATGTTTCTGAATATTGTGTGTGAAAGGTTTGGAAGGATCGTTAGAACATGATTCTATTGGTTTTAAAAATGCTTCAAAATCAGCATAAACTACGAATGGTATCTTCAACTTTTTTTCATAACTATCAAATTTAATTTTATCATTTGAAATAGGTTGACCAAACCAATTCTTTTTTTTAAAAGTTTCACTGTTTGGTAATTCTGTACAAATGTGGGCACAATCGTATTGTTCATGGTTATTTAAACTTTCCTTAGATGGAAAGTGAAGTAGACATGCTTCGCAAATGTACATGATGTGACCGTCTTTTGAAATTTGTTTACTAACTAACCGCGATAAATTTTTTATGTAACAATAATGATTTTTTGTATCCTTGGAAAAAAATAATAAATTGATATGTCTATCTTTACGACACTTTGTTAAAAATAATGGACCTACTATAGAATTACATCGTTTTTCTTTATTATATTCTAACCCAAAAACATTAATACTAATATCATTTAATTTCTCTACTTTTGCTATGTCAGAAATTTTAACTGGAAAGGAAATACCATCAAATTTAAGTTTATTTGCATGTTTAACGTACGATGATACACGATCCGCGTCTTTGTTTACGGGATATAACGCCGAGAGTAACGCCCATTTAAAACAAAAATAATCCTTGCTTTTTACATTTATAACAGCCTTTTTTAATTTTATGTCACGAGGAAGATCTATGTATGAAGTACCGCGTAGGGGGTTAAATTTATTAACATTCATGTCTATAGATTTTATGTTTTTTAGACTCCATCCACTATCTTTTTTTTCAAATGCACTAATTTTAGTAGTAATTGTATCATTTAAAGATGAAAAAAAAATATTTAAGTCATCTCCTTGACAAATAATATAGTTAATCGTTTGAAAATCGAACGTATCATGAATATCTTTAGTTTGTTGAACAAAATCAGCATGCAATATGAAGTTTACTTTAAAAATTATGTGTTGATGAATACACTCTTGTATTAAAAATAAAATATCATCTTTAATAGAATTTAAAAATAGTTCAGGAGTTTCAAAATTTACCAATGTCGAACTATCTACTCTACTCTTGATTTTATAAGTTAAAATCCTATTTCCAAAAGCAGATTCAATAACACTAACGTTTGATAAAGAATTATGTGAATTTAAAAGATTATTTTTGTGAACATTACTTTTAAAATGATTAGCTAAATACCGTTTCTTGATAAATATATGACACGTTAGACATTCCACTTGATCATCGTTACTGATACTGTTCCCTGCAGAGGTAGGCGCTTCTGCTTCCGTTGTTGGTTTTTTGATGATCTTGGGTTCTTTGCTGCTCGTTCGCTTCGTTCCTCTTCCAAGTTGTAGTGGTTGACTACTAAAATGTTTAAATTTATTAAAAACTGTACAAGACATTGTGTAAATTATGATCGAAATGAATGTTTATTTTACTTACTTAAACTGTGTTTCAACCATCGCACAGTGATTATACAAATCATCATCATACGATGAATCGAACAGTTGATCCTTCTCCATTTCATCACAAACTTTAGACAACTCCTGATTTAATTCGCTGTTGAATAGTTCCGTATTCTCTTCCATGGTTGTGGAAAAGAAAGCACTGGTGCACACTTCACCGAAGTTTGCCATCCTTATAGTAAAGAAGAAATTAGGTAGCAGAGTAAGTAACAGTTCAGTGTTGGTAGACCAACTGATACCCAAATTTCAAATAATGTCCGATATTTAAGTCTAACAAAGGATTAGAAATAGAATATAATGAGTACACGGAAGTAATTTAAGTAAACAGAATCACATTCACTAATGATCAGCTAATGACTGTCATTGTTAAAAAAGTATTTTTTAACTTTTTCACTTTCTGCTATTGTCTTTGTAATATTGTATACGAGGGCGTTTGTGTTGTCGTAGATGCTATCCTTATTAGTCTTTACGTAATATTTAATCCTCGTGGAAGCATGTTTCCAATGATCAGTAGTTGGAATCTTGGATAGCTTCTTCATATCGTACATTTCAATTTTGATGAGATGCGTCGCTTGGTCTCCATCGTCAGAATTAGTAGAAATGTATGATACACCATCTCTAGCGGCTCGTGCTACGGTTGATGATAACAGCTTCCTCTTTTTTATTTTTGATTCAGCTTCAAAAAAATGATCAATCGATTGCGATTTTCTTTTTCCACCATCGCATGTGTTATTATTAATGACGATGTCATCACTCTCTTCTTGAGGGGAGAGTGGCGAGTAGTAATACTGTTTATATGTATTTTCATCGAAGCTCAATGATTTCTGCAACAACACAGTTATCATGTTAATATCAATTTGGTAACACTTAATCATAAAAGTTAAAAAAGCTAAAGTTACAACCTATTAAAGTCCACTGCTGAACATAGGCCTCCTCTCATTTCTGAGAGGGTTTTAGGGCTAGGAAATGTTCGCTGCGATACCTCAATGCGTGTTGGCAAACTTCACATGCCTTCGAAATTATCTCAGACATGCATTCCTCACGATGTTTTCCTTCACCGCTGAGCACGTGGTAAATTAACACTTAAAATTGTAATTAACAATTTAATTGGTGCCGGCGGGGATCGAACCCGGGTCGCACTGTGAATTTTACATTTTGCGCTAACCATCTGAGCTACCACGGCTTAACCATATACACACACATAATATTTAAATATAAATTGTTAACACTAAATCATACACACGTAAGAAAATAACAGAAAGAAAAGTAAGTTTGTCAATAGAATAAACACTTACATCCATGGCCTTTGATGCGTTGAAGTAACACAAACGTAGTATTGATAGATCCACTGCGGTCAAACGACCATACACTAACTCCATGACTGCAGTTGCTTGGTCTTATATAGTACCAGTGAGTAATAATTCTAATCTAAAGAATTTCTGCAGTAGAATTGATAGTATCTTTATGCGTCAACAAGCTTACCTTACATTCTGTTGCTTATCTCTACATTCCTACGTCCTTCCTGTCGTGTCTTGTTCAGTGTATTGGTGACTCAAATACGATTTGTATAACACAAAGAATGTAATTTAATATTTAGATATCACTATAATTGATCATTCCTATATTAGTCATTGAGTAGATTGGTACTGTAATAATCTACTAATAGCAGTAATATTATGGATACACTAGATGTACAACAACATCTGAAAAAGATTCACCCCACTCTAGAAAATAATGTTTATGCTGCCAATAAACTACCCATGTACACCCACGTACCAACTAAATAATATGTGACGATGATAAACCAGGGTCACATTGGGTAGCTTTATATATCGATGATGATTTATATTGCCAGTGATGACTTACGGATCTGAGACGTGGTCCTTCACTGCTGGCCGTATGAGGACGCTCAAGGTCGCTCAGCGAGCTATGGAGAGGGCTATGCTCGGAGTTTCTCTGCGTGATAGACTCAGAAATGAGGATATCCGCAGTAAAACCAGAGTGACCGACATAGCCCAACGGATTAGTAAGGTGAAGTGGCAATGGGCCGGCCATATAGCTCGAAGAGCCGATAACCGATGGGGAAGAAAGGTTCTCGAGTGGCAGCCTCGTACCGGTAGGCGTAGTGTAGGGCGACCCCCCACTAGATGGAGTGACGACCTGGTAAGATATGCAGGAAGTCGATGGATGCAGGTGGCTCAGGACCGTGCTTTGTGGCATTGCTTGGGGGAGGCCTATGTTCAGCAGTGGACTTGTGAAGGGCTGTAATGATGATGAATGATGATATATCGATACGAATGACGTCGGTCAATATTTTGATTCATTCGGACGGGCACCTGTACGATATCATCTAGAGTTTTTTAAAAGAAATTGTAAAAGATGGAACTGGAATGTTGATAGGATTCAGAATGAGTGGACTTCAGTTTGTGGCGAATATTGCTTAATGTATTTGCTATATAAGTTTCAGGGATGTTCAATGCATAGTTTTACGAGTATATTTACAGGGAACACATTGTATAACGATATTTTAGTGGATGAGATGTTTCGCTCCTATTTTATAGATAATAAGTAATAAGATTTTGTATTTTATAAATAAAAATTTTAACAAAATTGGGTAATGTGTTTTATTAATGAGTCAGATTAGTGTAGATAGGAACAAAGGAGTATATAACAATATCACCACGCTGAGGAAGAATAGATAATGACGGTATTGAATGAACAATAGATAAGTAGATAAGAACAATGGAGCGCTAATGACGGTGGAGGCTCGAAGCGGATATCAATTAGATAAGAGTTAATTGATCTGAACATCTCCGGAACCGTGCATTCTACGCAAAAATGGACCGCAGATTCGTGATCAGAGCATGCCAAAACCTTTTTTTTTTTTTTTTTTTTTTTAGGATCGTGAGTCGACGAACGTCGTACTTGTGACTCAGTGCGCCAGAACTGGTACAACCTTTCTACAAGTGCGCCAGAACTGGTACAACGTAACTACTTATGGGTGTGCGATGTCCACGGGAAAGCCGTATTGCTACAACAAACCCGCTTACCACCGGCACTAAGATGATATGTCTAGGACACATCGGTTAGCGAGTCCAAGTTTACCTCGGACCAATTGCTCGTGAAGCAGCACACACGCCACCATAATATTCCTTTTCAAGTCCCTAATAAGGACTAGTCATTTTGCTACAGTACTAGGAGCAGTCAGTCACCCGACCACCCCATACAATGCTTATGCATCAAGGAGACCTCCTATAATATTGCTTTTGTATCATAGACCTTACTTTCATAAGTCATGTATATATAGGATTCGAACCCACGACCCTACTATTGTAATGCATATTAATCATAGAGACCTTCTATAGTATTGCTTTTGAATCACAGACCTTACTTTCATAAATCATTCATATATAGGATTCGAACCCACGACCCTACTATTGTAATGCATATTAATCACAGAGACCTAGTAGTATTGCTTTTGAATCATAGACCTTACTTTCGTAAATCATTCATATATAGGGTTCGAACCCACGACCCTACTATTGTAATGCAAATTCATCATGGAGACCTTCTATAGTATTGCTTTTGTATCATTGAGTTTAATATCATAAGTCCCTAATATAGGACTAGTCATTGTGCTACAGTACTTCAGGCAGTCGGGCTCCCGACCACCCCATATATATGTAGAACTGCAGGAATGTATCTCCGGCAGCTCATCCATACAAGACATCTATACACGAACACCTTCAATAACTTAGGAAAATTTTCTTTAATACATGAACTCCTTCAACAACTTAGGAAAATTTTCTTTAATACATGAACTCCTTCAACAACTTAGGAAATTTCATCTATACGTGAACTCCTTCCACAACTTTTCACCACATTTTCTTTTATTCACGAACACCTCCCATGACTTAAACAATTTTTAACAAATTTTCTAATTATCTTATAAACGTTATTTAACTTAATTTTATAATATTTTTTGACTTGTATTTCTATTACTTATCTTATTTTAAATATTTTTTCAAGTTTTTAAATAAATTTATTTATTACGAAAAAACAATAATTTTGCCTTTAATTTACTATGTTATTGGGATAATGTCTGAAATATATTAACTTTATGTTTATTAATTTGACTTAAATAGTTAATATATATCTTTTAAGACTATTTTTGACGCCCCTTTATATTGAATTTAATTATTAATAATAATATTGGGCCGTCACAATATGCAGAAGAAACAGCGTCGGTGATAGCACGAAGCCTTATGGAACGCCAGCGTTAATGGGCTTGTAATCAGAGCATGCACCGTCTACTACGACCTTGATGCTCCGATGAACCCGATCGAAGGCCTTCGCTATGTCCAAACTAACGGCCAACGCCTCCCCCTTGAACTCTACTGCCTCCATCCATTTATAAGTTAGGTAACCCAGAAGATCACCAGCTGAGCGATCGTGACGGAAACCGTACTGGCAGTCACTAATCAGTTGATGATCTTCAAGGTAATGCATGAGCTGGCTGTTAATAATGGATTCCATTATTTTAGAGAACAAAGAGGTAATAGCGATAAGCCTATAGTTGGACGGATCAGAGCGGTTACCTTTTTTAGGGATCGGATGCACCAGAGCTGCACGATTTTGGGACTACGCCAGGGGAGTAGGAGTACCGGAAAAGACGCGTTGAAAACCGGTGCCAACTCCGGAGCACACATCTTCAGCACCATACGAGGGACGCCATCCGGCCCACTCGACTTGTTAACGTCGAGGGAGATTAGTGGTCTGTGCAGTGAGCGTTTAGTAAACAGGACATCCTGCATGGAGTACTCACTCCGCGGGATGGTCAGTGGTGTGTTCCCCCCGTCATCAAGAGTCGAGTTGGACGCAAACAGAGAGCCCAGCAGATCGACTTTGTCCTTTGCGGCATGGGCCAGTGAGTCGTCCTCCCTGTGCAGAGATGGGAGAGACGGCTGACAGAACTTCCCTTGGACAGCCTTGGCGAAAGACCAGAATGCACGTGTTCCCGAAGGAAGATGAACTAGTTTCTCGCCAATTCTGCCGATGTGCTCTGACTTTGCATTGACAATGACACTTTTGAAGGACCTGGAGGCAGAATTTTACTTCTTTTTAAGAGCGCTGGTATTTGCATCCCGAGACGTCGATGCGTGAGCCCAGGCCTGGTAGCACTCCAGCTTATGACGTAGTGCAATTTTACAACAGCGACCAAACCAAGGCTGGGTTCTGCCTCCGATAGGTACCAGAGCGTGAGTGGCACCGTACTCCGGATCAGACAATGGTTCGAGGAGCCATCGACGGAGACTTGATATCCATCCGGATGAGAGGTCAGCAGAAGGTCCAACAGGGACGGTACATGGTCTTCCACATCTTAGTTATCCGCGTAGGCGAGGTGAGCAGTTCTGTCAGACCATATCATCATCATCATCATCATTACAGCCCTTCAAAAGTCCACTGCTGAACATGGGTCTCCCCCAAGTAATGCCACAAAGCACGGTCCTAAACCACCTGCATCCATCAACTTCCTGCATGTCTTACCAGGTCGTCACTCCATCTAGTGGGGGGTCGCCCTACAATACGCCTACCGGTACGAGGCTGCCACTCGAGAAACTTTCTTCCCCATCGGTTATCGGTTCTTCGAGCTATATGGCCGGCCCATTGCCACTTCAGCTTACTAATCCGTTGGACTACGTCGGTCACTCTGGATTTACTGCGGATATCCTCATTTCTGAGTCTATCACGCAGAGAAACTCCGAGCATATAGCCCTCTCCATAGCTCGCTGAGCGACCTTGAGCGTCCTCATACGGCCAGCAGTGAAGGACCACGTCTCAGATCCGTAAGTCATCACTGGCAACACGCACTGGTTGTGTAGTGGTGTACACTTTAGTTTTCAGAGATTGAGGTATACCTGACGAGAAGATGTGTCGTAATTTCCCGAACGCTGCCCAGCCGAGTTGAATTCGTCGATTGACCTCTCGGTCAAAGTTGGACTTACCTAGTGGGACTATTTGCCCCAGGTAAACGTACCTCCTCAACAACTTCGAGCATAGTGCTCCCAACAACTACCGGCATAGGTGTGACATGGACATTAAACATGATCTTTGTTTTGTCCATGTTCATCTTAAGACCTATCCGTTGGGAGACACCATTGAGGTCATTGAGCATAGTGCTAAGGTCCTCCATCGATTCTGCCATAAGGACTATATCGTCTGCAAATCGAAGGTGAGTGATGTACTCGCCATTGATGTTAATACCGTATCCTTTCCAGTCCAGTAGCTTGAAAACGTCTTCCAACGCAGCGGTGAAGAGTTTCGCGGATATAACGTCACCCTGTCTTACACCTTTCTGCAGTTGGATAGGTTTCGAACTCTGGTTCTGTACTCGGATAGCCATCGTAGCCCTACTGTAAAATTACTTCAGCACTTCGATATACCGACAGTCAACTTGGCACCGCTGAAGGGACTGTAGCACCGCCCAAATTTCGACGGAATCAAAGGCTTTCTCATAGTCCACATACGCCAGGCAAAGGCATGTATGTGGTCTATAGTACTGAAGCCTTTTCGGAAACCGGCTTGTTCGGGAGGCTGGAAGTCGTCGAGTCTGCGTGCGAGACGATTCGTAATGACTCTCGAAAACAGCACTTAGACGCGGCTCAGAAGGGAAATCGGTCTGTAGTTCTTGAAGAGAGCGTTGTCGCCTTTCTTAAAGAACAAGACCACCGCACCTCTGCTCCACGCCTCCGGAGTAGTGCCACCATGGAGGACGGCATTGAAGAGCTTCTGAAGGACTTCAAGCACCGGTGTTCTACCCGCTTTCAGAAGCTCCGCTGTAATTCCATCCTCGCCTGGGGCCCTGCCGTTTTTAAGGTGCTGGAGAGCCAATCTAATCTCGCTCAGACTGACGTCCGGGATATCATCGGAATAGTGTCGGATAAGACTTGCTCTTGGATCGTTACTCACACTTGCGTGTGGCTCCAACGATGATGTGTACAGCTGCCCATAGAACCTCCCAATCTCACTCAGAATCTCAGGTGTCCCGGAAACGATGTTGCCACACTCAGTCTTAAGCTTTGACAGTTGGCTCTTTCTGGCAGACAGATCTCTGGCAAAGACTTTGGAGCCCTGGTTCCGCTCGATTGCTTCTTTAATACGAGCAGTATTAAAGTTGCGTAAGTCTCGCCGCACGCATTTGGAGATCTGTCTGTTCAGTTGCCTGTATGCTTTTAAATCTGTTGACGATTGCAGCCTCATCTCCCGTCTAACAGCCATGAGATTAAGAGTGTGATCGGAGAGTTTTTGTGTTCTTCTGCTTCGGGTCTTGCAGAACTTAGCTCCGACCGCATGGACAGTTTCCACGAGCTTGTCATTTATATCGTCCACTGCATTGCAATCTTCTAGGCACTGAAAGCGGTCACGTAACTCGAGCTGAAAGGTTTGGGGATTCTGTATTAGAGCACGAGGGGGACGGAGCGTTTACTTCATTAGACGAGACCTCTCCGACTTAACGTTTAGGTTCAGTGTGTCTCTAACCATTTGGTGATAGCTGCTGGTTTTCACCCTTGCGATCACTGAGACATCACTAAACAGTTTAGGTCTGGTCGTCATAATGAAGTCAATCTCATTTTTTGTCGAACCGTCGGGGCTCGACCAGGTCCACTTCCTGTGGGTCCGCTTCTGGAAGAAAGAGTTCATAATAAAGAGTCTCTCTTTCTCCATAAAGTCAGCCAGCTGCTGGCCCCTACGGTTCCGTTGCCCTACTCCAAATATCCCGAACTTTAGCTCACCGCATTCTCTTGTGCCTAGTTTTGCGTTGAAGTCTCCCATCAACAACGTGTAGTGGGTTTTGGAGGAATGCATGGCTCTAGAAATATCCTCATACATTTCCTCCACCTCCTCATCGGGATGTGCCGAGGTTGGTGCGTAGATCTGTATGACCTTCAGCGAATACCGTTTGGTGACTCTGAGTATCAGGTACGCGACCCTCATCGACACACTCCCAATCTTTACAACGTTGTTGACGAGAGACTTGTGGACGATAAATCCGACACCTCCTTGGGACAGATGGTCGCCCTCCCGGTGATAGAACAAGTTGCCGGACTTGATGATTACCGTGTCCTCCCCCTCTCTTCGGACCTCAGATAATCCAATAATATGCCAACGCAACTTGTCAATCTCTTCTTCCAGCTCCAGTATCTTCTCGTCAGTCCTCAGGGTGCGTGCGTTATACTTTGCCAGGTCGAGTCGTCGTAGGTGGCAACCGAACCTCCACCGGAAATTCATAGCACCACCTGCCCCGCCGTTACCATGGTCGCCACCGTAGCCAGGAATAGCGGGGATTACCCCAGCCGCATATTAATCTACTGTCGCTGATGTTACTAGATGGTGCTTTCGTATGATATTATGGCGAAACGAGAATCTACTTCGTGGATTCAATTGTAAATTGAGGATAAATTTGACAAACATTGACATTTATACGGTACTAGCGATTCACCCCGGCTTCGCACGGGTGATTTCTGGATATTGGTAACAGCACCACCTACCGGATATAAAATCTAAACTAACTTGTAAATCTAAATCATCCAGGGACTCACTTAAAAAAATATGTTGAGTAATTTCAAATGGCCATCAAAAATTTTCTATTTCATCCTCGTTCTATCGGTATATCACATGTTACATAAAACTTTAGATTATCAACAAAATTGTTGATAATCAAATGTGAGCCATCAAAAATTTTCTATTTCATCCTCTTTCTATCGGTATATCACATGTTACATAAAACTTTAGATTATCAACAAAATTGTTGATAATCAAATGTGAGGACGGGGGAATTAAAAAATTACAAGTTTCGTAAAAATTGCCAGGGCACCCTAAACTGGTTTTTACCGGTGTAAATATTTTTTTATGGTTTCATTCCTAGATGTTGTCTCTTTCTAGTGGTACAGGCAAAGTAACGACGCGCGGATCAGCTACCTGCTTCTGTTGTTATTAAATTTAGTCATGATTTGACTGTCTCTGAAGCTACTTGCGAGTTCTTTTTAGACATTCATTGTTGAACAGTTTCGTTGAGTTTAGTTTTTGTTTCGTTGATTGTTAAGTTTTTGTTGAAGTTTTTGTTTGTTTGTTATTCATTTGTGTTTTCAGACGGTAGTGTTAAAACTTAATTCAAAACACTGCAGTGATTATGGCTCAACGCACTTATTTTACTAACCAAGAATACGCTGATATGCTTTTGGTTTATGGCCGGGCCCTGGATAACGGCCACAGAGCACGTAGACTTTATGGAGAGCTTTATCCCACGAGAAGGTTGCCTAGCCATGATACGTTTGCAAATACTTATAGAAGGCTACGTGAAACTGGCAAATTGCAACACAGGGAACCAGGAGCACGTGGAAGACCACTTGATGTTGCTGTGGATGAGCGTATATTGGCGGCTTTTGACGATGATCCCACTATAATCATTAGAAAAGTAGCGACTGAACTCGGCTTTTCTGTATGGAAAGTGTGGTCGGTTCTGTGCAAAGATTGCAAGCACCCATTTCGCCTCACCCCAGTGCAAGGTACTTATTATTTCTTCTTTTTATAAAATTGCTGTTCATCTTATCCATTATTAATTATTTCGTACATTTTAAAGTGAGTAAAGTAACTTACACTAATTTTTTTTGTGCTAGGTATCGTGGAAGGAGATTTTGCACGGCGTACAGAATTTTGCAGCTTTATACTGCACAAAGATGTCGACGATAATCAATTTTTGAAGAGCATTTTATGGACCGACGAGTTAAAGTTTACACGAGAAGGCATTTTCAATCAACATAATTTACATTATTGGTCAGATAAAGATGAAAATCCACGTAAAACGAGACAAATATCGCATCAGACACGGTTTAGTGTTAACGTGTGGGCAGGTGTGATTGGAAGATATTTAATCGGTCCTCATTATCTACCTGATAATTTAAAAGGAGATAATTATTTACATTTTTTACAAAATGATCTCCCGGAACTAATGAGCGAGGTACCAATAATGAATGAGGACACAAGAATAATATTTCAAAACGGTGGCTGCCCTGCCCACTATCGCAAAACCGTAAGGGAATATTTAGATGCGGTATTTCCGAACACGTGGACAGGGAGACTCTGACCTATCGAATGGCCCGCGAGATCCCCAGATCTGACTCCACTGGATTTTTAATTTTTATGTCTGAGGCCGAGCAATATAAATTGTATCCGAAATGAATACAAACAAAAGAAGAGTTGATTGGAAAAATAAATGCTGCTTTTCATATTATGAAAGAAGAAATGCGATTAAAAACTACCACGACGTTCGAAATACGTCGAAGATATCGAGCGTGTCTGCATAATGTAGGAGGATATTTTGAACAAAACTTGTAAATTTAGTAAAAAATTATTAGTACTTATTTTTTTATTATTATTGAGCAAGACCCTGGTTAGTGTAGTGTAGACACAACCATGAATTTTTTTGTATTAAATACAATAATACGCGCTCATATGAGCTGGCAGCTGTAGCTGACCCGCGGGTCCTAAACGGCATTTTTTTAATTCCCCCGCCCTCACATTCAATTATCAATGATTTTGTTAGATAATCTAAAGTTTTATTTGACATGTGATATACCGATAGAAAGAGAATAAATCAGGGAAGTTTTTAAGGCCATTTGAAATTACTCAACAATTTTATTTATTTTTGAGAGGCTGGAAACTTAGAGGTTTACAATTATTTTTCTCGTTTGTTCACTTTCAATGTATCGTAGGTATTTTTTCTTATGCTTTTTGGGCGTTAAATTTTTTTAATTATAAACGAATCATTATACTTAGGAAAAATAAAAAAATGGTAGAAAACTATAAATACTAGAAGTTATTGAACCAAAATACTAGAAAATTGGGAAAATAACAAATAGTTTTTATAAATTCATTTAAAAAATGTTAAGAGATTTTAGACTTGTAATGAACCCATCTATCTCCCATTTCAGTTTGTCGGATCATCCACCAAACACCCTGTGTATTCCACGGTGGGAAGCGACTTCGATTTTTATACTTTGGAGAGATGGTCATTAATAATAGAATATCATGAAATGATTATGAATATGATTATGACCATTATCTAGATGATTTACCGTAATTGCCACGTTTAGCAAACTAACTAACTAAACTGTTGTACTGGATGCTGTGTATACAAAACTATGATTTAAAAGAGAAACTCTTTAGTAACTGTACTTATTGGATGTATACTGCATGGCAATAATTTCCCTAACTTCCTCTGGTATTAAGTTATCCGATGTAAGTTTTAATCTCTATTTGATGGATTAGTAAAAAATAAAAGCAACTATTTTATAATGCCAATCAATATTCAATAGGCCAATGATATAAAACAAATATCGCAAATAAACACTCTGCCGTACATTAATAGAAGACAAAGAAATTCGACATTATTTAGTCGAAATTAAATTACCTTAATTTATGAATAAATGTAAAGAGTAAAAAGTAAATAACGTAACTTTGAATCTAAGATAATTTACCCTTACTTAAGATACCTTTGAAGTCATAACCGATATAAAAATTGACAGGGGTTGCTAGACGTATGATATTATAATTCTAAAAAAATCTACATCTCTAAGAATTCAAAAGATATCACTTGACTAACAAACGTGACAACGAGGCGACTCTACAAATGATACAACTTTGTTGGTTTTGGTATGGAGCAGTATTAGTGGTGTTCCTCAACGGAAGCGCACGCGAGCAAAGCCCCGGGTAAAAAGCTAGTTTAAAATATATTTAGTTAAGAACTGTCCGACTATTTTATTCACAATCCTTCGGAACAGTATCGCAAAATATAATAGCTGCCTTCTATGCATAACACGACTTTGGTCTGAACGGAGTCTGGAAATGGAAGATGTACCTTTTCATTTTTAAATTTAAAAAAAAACGGGGTAACGTTTTTTTTTCACACTAGCTTTTCTCCTGTAAAGTGGAGGCAATTTACACACATAAATTGCACAAGAACAAACATGCAGACCCGGAACAATCACTTGTAGGCCATATAAATACTTTTTCCGTGCGGGATTCGAACCCGCGGCCCTCAGTGCTCTTACTCTTTGCTAAGCTACTGCGCCACGGCGCCGTCCCTTATGACACCCATAAACAATATGGGGTAGTCGATATTCTTACTTCGCCATTACACGGTATTATTATATAAGATTACCCATCCATCCAACACAGCCTATAAAAGTCTACTGCTGTCCATAGGCCTCCCCGTATTAGCTCATAGGTTGAATTTTGGCGTACTTTCCGTGCTTGGCAGTCGGGTTGGCAACCGCAGTCTTTTATAGAGTTGTTATCAGGAAGATGCTGCTGCCCGTCTCCTGTTTTAGTTTCCCGTTGTCGCTTCTTCGTGTGAGAAAGCTCAAGGTCGTTCAGCGAGCTATGCTCGGGGTTTCTCTGAAGATATTTGCAGTAGAACCAGAGTGACCGACATAGCCCAACGGGTTAGTAAGCTGAAGTTGCAATGGGCGGACCATATAGCGATAGGCGAAGTGTAGGGCGACCCCACATTAGATGGAGTGACGACCTGGTAAGACATGCAGGAAGTCGATGGATGCATGTGGCTTAGGACCGTGCTTTATGGCATTACTTGGAGGAGGCCTATGTACAGTTGTGGACTTGTGAGAGGCTGTAACGATATGAAGACGCTGCTGCCTATCTGATTTGTTTCCCTCCGTCGCGTCGCCTCTTTTACAATACCCACGGGATGATATAGGGTAGTGGATATTCTTGCATTGCCATTACCCGGTCCATCCTATTGACCGTGTAGTGATGCTGTCAAGCTTGGCAAGTGGCAACTATGAAAAATATCCCCCCCCCCCCTATGAGGCAGTTTATAGGGGAGGCCTTGGTTTAGCACAACTAACCTATTGATTATGAAATAAAAGGTCTTGAGAAAACATGAACTCGTTAAAGATGTGACGGAACCATTATTTGAGCCAAAACCGCCCACGAGTGAAAAGAGGATAAATAATATATGATTATATAGCATTTAGCAATACATAAAAATTCATACCGAGAATACAAACACCAGCAGAGGAGCAGCAGCATCCTTCTGATAAAACAAAAAAAATAAAAACTGCGTTTGCCGATTCGCCAGTTAAGCGTGGCAACTTTGGCAAATATATACATATATACCATAAGATGATCTATGGGGAGGGGATGGGGATATTTTGTTCAACAGTGACTGAATGAATATAATAATATATTATTTGTCGTATTATATTTTGATTACAATATTAAAATATTGTAATATTGCGGCACGGCCATACCATCATTTCCTCGAAGCAATCAGGGCATTTTCAACCCCTTATAACTTCGTTGTAGATAAAACTAGAAACCTGAATGTTCTGAAACCAAGCAGGCATTGTATAGACACGGTATATTTCAAATTTCATTCAATTTAAACCAGTAGTTTAAGAATTAAGTCAAAATTTCGTAATTTTATCACTCACTGACTGAATGACGGATCATCAAAACTCTTAGGCACTTCTAGCAGACATAGAAGCTTTAAACTTAGAGTACAATTAGGGTTTTGGTGTATAAATCAAGGAAAAACTAAAATATTTTTAAATTTTTTTTTAGTTTTCTAGATAAGGGAAACATAACTTAATCGTAATCCTATATATTATATGACCATATCAATATTAAAAATATTTTATGTTTTAAATAAATAGATTGATTTGGCAATCGCACTAAACAGTCGAATTTATTATATGTATTTCTTGTGAGATACATTTTGTTTTCATGCGATGGCCCAAGTCAATTTATTTATTTAAAACATTAAAGATTTTTAATGTTGATATAGTCACTATAAGATGTTGTTAGGTAAGCTAATTCGTAATACCTTAAGACAGAAGCACTCTTAAGTAGGGAATGAATAAATTAACCGACTTGGTATTACATGGATCATAACTTTTTACGGTAGAAGAACTGAATTACGAGACTGGGTTTTTTTACAAGTTATGTTTTTAATGGCATCTCAATTCTTTTTGTAGATAATCCTACTTTTTTCCAAGTTTTTTTTACAAGTTATGTTTTTGATGGCATTACTTTATATTATATTCTCATAATTGGTGCCTACTTAATTTCTTTATGTACTAGAATCTAGTCACTAGTTTATAGTAATGTTAAATATCCATATTATTTTCTTGTGCTTGTGAGTGAAGTCATTTTTCTTATCATGTTGTTGGTTGTCGTAGTAGTGGTATTATTTATTCTGTGGTAGTGGACTTTGGTACGCTGTAATGTATGAATAAATTAGTTATTAAATTAATCAAAACTTAAGACTGTGATGAGGCTATAATTTTCGTATTTTTTTTGGACCAGCACACTAGTGCGATGGTACAAGTTCTACGCTCATAAACCGATTGTCATAAGACCAACAAACCTTTCAATTGTTGATTTACCTAAAACGCGCTCGACGTTGAATGAAATATCGTGAGGAAACTTATATGTCTAGGGTATAAAATACTTCGGGGACATGTAAGGTCCGATCCACCAACACGCACTAGAGCACCGTGCAAATTGCTCCATTAAAATTAAAGTAAGTTACAGTCTGTATACGGCACAGGCCTCCTATCATTTCAGAGGAGGTACGGAAATATAATAAGTAAGACAAAGAAGTGTCCGACACGCTGCCCCAATGCGTCTTGTAGGACATGACATATGTATCACCGAAATATTTTTATTTATTTCTCAGACATGCAGGTTTCCTCACGGTGTTTTCCTTCGCCGCTGAGCACGTGGTAATTCAGCGCTTAAAATTGCAATTAACAATTTCATTGGCGCCGGGAGCGAACCGGGGTTGCTCGCGTACTGTAAAATACAGCGAGCGCTAGGTCTCTTTGCTACCAGCCTATTATTTATTTTATTTTTTAATATATTATTACATTCATTAATTACACATTACGTTACGGTACAATCATAATAAAAGCCACGGCAGGATCTGTTAACAAAATTATCCGTTCATTGAGCACTAAAAAAGCTCCTGGTTTTGATGAAGTAAGAATTATTGATCTTAAAAATATAAGTGATAAAATTGCACCCATTATAGCTAATCTTATAAATACATCTGTGGAAAAAGGTACATATCCAGCAGGGTTAAAAACAGGTATAGTACGTCCAATCTATAAAAAAGGTAATCATAAAGATTATGATAACTACCGTCCCATCACTATACTGTCTATAATTGATAAAATTATTGAAAAATTTCTCACTCGACAAATACTAAACTTCTATTCAGACAACAGTATTATAACAGAAAAACAATTTGGTTTCCAACCTAAAAAAAGCACTATACAACTATTAAGTAATTTTTCAGATTCCATTTACACACACCTTAATAATAAAAAACATGTCCTAGTTGTATTCATAGATTACAATAAAGCTTTTGATACCCTTCGGCACAGTACGCTTATTGAAAAACTTAATGACTGTGGAGTAAGAGGTCCTCTCAACAAATGGTGTGAAAATTATATGCAAGACAGAACCCTATATGTAAAGGTTGGAGAGGAACTCAGCTCTATGGTGAGAGTAGCAGAGGGCATAGCACAGGGCTCTGTTTTGGGACCAGTGCACTACATCTCTTATGTTAACGATCTGATTAACCTGATTAACAACTGTGAAATATATCAATTCGCAGACGACACATGTTTAGTATCCGCAGACGTTAACATAGATGTAGCACTGCATCGGCTCCAAACGGACTTCACCCTTCTAACAAAGTAGTCTCATGATAATGGGCTTGTTCTTAACGCCAATAAAACTAAGCTTATGTATATCAGCTCCAGCCAAAATAGCATTAATATAAGTCCTCAATTAATCGTCCACGATCACGCCTGCCTTCACTCAGACCATACCAACTGCGTATATGAACCCGTAGAAGTAGTAAAAACGCAAAAATATCTTGGACTAGTAATTGATGAGCGCTTTAAATGGACCGACCACATTAATTTTGTTTGCGATAAATTGAGAGCAATTTTGGCAAAGTTTTCACTAATTAAATGGAAAATACCGTTTTCAACGAAAATCCTGCTGTACAAAGCATTAGGAGAATCTGTCATATCATACGGGCTGCGTAGTTATGGACGGACATACAAATCACACCTAGACCTAATTTATCAACTCCAGCTAAGAATTCTTAAAACCATCGTATCACCTCACATAAAAGACAAGTACAGAAATAACTGTGACGGTCTATTTACTTACTGTAAAATTATTCCTGTCCATGAGAAAGTTAAATTAACTTTACTTAACGAACAGTTTTTTAATAAAGACATACAACACTCAATAGACCATACAAAGCACACTCGCAGTGTGTCAAAAGCTTTACTGAAAATACCACGATCTCAAAATCATTACGGAAGACAACGACTTGCCTATATTATACCCAAACTAATAAATGAATTACCCTTTACACTTAAAAATGAGATTACTGCGGAAAATATAAAAAGAAAACTAAAACTACATTATTTAGAGGAAATAAAAAAGCATCTTACTAAATAATTATATCTCATATATATTATTATGTACGTAATAAATGTACATATTATATATAAATAAATAAATTTAAAAAAAGTATAGTATGCCTGTATGAATGCGTATATATTATTGTTATATATATGTGCGCATAATGTGTATGTGTGTGTATATATTTATACACAAATATCGATTATTTTCTATGTGTTTCATACTTACTTAACAGAGATTTCTTACCAACCGTAGTACAGTTAAATTTTACCGCTTGTGAACATCCTGTGTACGTTCACTGGCTAACCGGTTTTGTGCGTCTGAGTAATGACATATTTTTACTACCCGTGAATGGTAGCTACGTATGCATTGCGAGCGTGTAGACCTTCGCTACGATTTTAAAGCATATTATATCTATCGTAAAATATAATAGATAATGTCTGTACGTAGATTGAGCATCGAGTGCCGTCGATGAAGCATGGTGTACAGATAAACCTTCTTAGGTTTTTGCGACACCGTGATAAAATAATTAAAGCTTTGTATTTGATTTATTTTAAATAAATAAAAAAAAATAAGTTTATAGAAACTTTACCGTGTACCGGTATCACCGACAATAACAAATATGAGGGTGTAGTAAGAAAAAAGAAATACACTTAGTAGTTATTAGTTAATTGCGTGACCTATTGCTTAATGCACCGCGCATAGATCCTATATATTATCCAGGTCGCTTGTTTTAGGCCGTTATCGTAGTATTTATTATTAAAACATATTATTTATAATTTAAATCAGTAGTAATGCATTCCACAAAATAGTTTACCATATAAATTATTGTATTTAGGTAAGGCTAGTTTAGGTTTCCCATATATGCTCCATTATCCTCCAGAAATGAGAGAAGGCCTGTGCCTAGCGGTAGCGCTGTACTTTATAGGGTTATAATTTTTATACGTGTCTTTTACAGGTCGATCCGAGCAAAGTTTGAAGGATAAAGTGCAACTAATCCCTTGCAAAAAGTTGCCGTGCCGTCTCAAGAAAGGAACTGACCAACACATTAATATCCTCATAACGCCAGGTAAAATGAACCAACCAATACATTACTATCCACACAAGTTTTCATACGTGGTAGAGCCACGCTGCGGCTATATTATGGTTGTATCACGAATGGTTCGGCTCGACCGGGGAAGGACCACGCTGTCACAAAATACCAGCGTGAAATAGCAGCTTAATACGTATGGTGAGTGAAAAAATCCGGAGACCTTTTTTTCTCGAAACGAGGCATTCCATCTTAGTCTTCAGGGGTGACAACGCATCTGCGTTTTTATTCTTAATCGAGGATAAATGTAGATGTCTATGGGCCACAGCATACACTTACCATCAGGTGGACTGGGTGCTCGTTTGTCACTCTTATTATATTTAAAAAAAACGCCAGGTAAAATGACAACTTGATTGCAACTAACGATTGTTTGCTTTATATATTTTTACAATCGCTGTTCACAGCATATGATACTTTTTTAATTGCCTCAGTTTATTTCCATTGCATAAAATAGCGTTATTTGCCTTTAGACTCGAAGACTTTTTCTTTTTTTTTTTTTGTTTAAAGGATATTTTAGTATTGTATTAGCAGAAACATTGTAACCTAAAATTACTTTCACGTTTTACTAAAAATAACTAACGTTCTCCCTGTGATTATACGTGTATAATACATAATTATTATTTATTTATTAAACAGCGGAAGAATTTTGACACAACCTACAGTTGACACAATATAAATAAATATATCATACATATGCTATAAGTGAGAAATTCTTGTATATGTGGGGTCTCCTATATGATATGGCCGTAGTATAATAAAACCTAAGTGCGGTTTCACCTAGGTTTAGCCGACTAAACATAAGTGTGTCCGATTGGTCCGAATAATTTATAAATAAATATTCCAAAGGTTTGGTATTTTTGACAAAGTTTATAGCTATAGTTATTTTGAATATTATTCGGACTTCTATATCTATATCTACGAGTTAACCCGAAAGCAACCGACCACACCTAGTTTTAGCCATTAATAAGTAAATTAAAGTTTTAGCCTTTATTAAGTTAGTTAAAGTTTTTAATAGAGTTAGTATAGTAATGTTTAAAAGTTCCAAGCTGTTTCAGACATTAGTAAATCCAATATTAAATACACCTAAGTTTGCTAACTGCAATCAGCTCTAATATTATAACTAATATTATGAAGTGAGCATTGTCAATACTACTCTCATAGAATAATAATTACGTTCATTTACATATTATTATAACGCGACAGATAGTTAACATTCAAGCGACGTATTTTTCGTAGCCATGTTTTGTATAATATTTCACAGTAATAAAATTATCAAGTCGGGCAAGAACTCGATCTTCCAATGTCGATATCAAAAATACTGTTTAATTTAATAGCTGATTTACCATGTGCTCGTCAGTTGAAAATTCACCAATTATCACCATCAGAAAATCGTGTCTTAAATTCACACATACGAGATGATACATTTATTACGAATTCACTCTGGAAATAGGAGATAGGACTTATTTCCTGCTTTTCTGCATAGGAGTTTGTATAAGTTAAGGCACTATTCTCTCACCAATTTCTGATGCCAAATACCATTGTGATGCAACATTGTGATGCAACGGGGAGTCAGTATAAAAACAGGTTGTGCGGCTTTTGATTTTATTCTCGAAAGTTCACATACTGTAGTGGTTATTTATCACCAAGAGATATTTTAAGTAGGTACTGTACTGTTGCAAAAAAAGAGAACCATACTTGCAACATTCATTCGAAATGTTTTCGTAAAAAAAAATTACCACTTACAATATAATATATATAATATATAATAATAAATATAATACGCATTATATTTTCTTGTAGAATTCATTTTTATCATTTTTAGTACTGTTGCGCGGCTAAGTTGACATCTGGCACTAGCGCCATCTATTGTCGGGTAACGGAGCGAGGGCAGAGCTTTCCAGAAAGTGACATCATTAATCTTTCAACCGACAGCGCCATCTGTTGTCGAAACGAAGAACTAAGCTTCTGGAAACTGACTCTCTAACTTTCGGCGCTTTGTCTATTGGTGCGCGTATTTACTTCAATGTTCTGGATGATTCGGTACTAATGTGTATTTATAGGCGCTGCAAGTTGCTTATGCCACTAACTTGACTGGTGGTAAGTGGGGATGAAGGTCCTAGATGGTAACTCGTACTGTCTTAGCATAAGAAAAGGCTGTTCACTCTAGACGCCCTAAGACTAGTCTAGTCTAGTCTAGTAGACTAGTCTAAGACGCCCAGATATTACGTCTGGCGTTAACAAGCCGGTTACACTGTCATATAACCAAGTTATTCTATCTAAAATAATCAAAAATGTTTTTCCATTCACGCTTCTTATACGACATCCACGGAACAAAATGGGATAATGGTCTGTCTTATAATCCGATTTTAGTGCAGTACTTAAACAAAATATGAAACAAGATTACGTGATAACTCGTAGAGAACTCGTAAATAGGATAGCCAAATGTAATTTCCTTCTTGTAACAATTTTAACTATTATATCCTTCTTGTAATATATTTCTCATGTAACTATTTAAAGCAGATTTAATTTATATTTATATCTTTTCTTTTGCAGAGTCCGACTTAGAAGAAATAACGAACGAAGTAAAAGCTGATGTGCTCGGAGTTCAGGTGCCATTCGTTGGCGTTGACGGCAATTCTATTTGCGATAAACTGTTCACTGAAAGTGGAGAGAAGGCTGAGTGCCCTCTTAAAGCTGGCAACAAGTACATGTACAAGGATTCGTTTCCTATTCTAAGTTTCTATCCTACAATCGAAGTGAATGTGCATTGGGCGTTAAAATATCGGGACGGAGAAATCATTTGTTTTGAAGTGCCAGCGAAAATTGTTAAATAATTTATTCTGTTTATGTATAAGTATAACAACTGTGGTGGGTATTATGAAAGACTATACATTTAAGTGTTAAGTTTAAGTTATGTTTTACAAAATAATTAATCCTGTGACAGCGTGAGCTCACAATACGCTATGATAAGGAGTATCTAGGTCTTCTGTGACGATAAGTGGCAAAATGTCAAAATGTCTGAGTCAAAGAGAAAGCTAAAAAATACAGTACTTAAACAAATTCATTTTACAATTATCATATTAAAACATTTATTTAAATGTAGGTAATTAATTAATTAATAAAATAAAAATTTTTTACAATCCTTATTTTTTACTTTCTTTCTTTATGAAAAACTAAACATACCATTATTTTAATACATTGATACAAAATAAAGCATTGTAACACCTAAAAAATAAAATCAATGTTTCTTTGCTGGCGTGATGACGGCGGGTACTTCAAAGCAAATCACATTTTTTTTGCCGTCTTGGAGCGCCCAATGTACTCTTAAATCTACGTTGGGGTAAAAGGACTCGATGGGGAAGACGTTGCTGTAGGTATATTCTTCTCCAGCGGCAAGGGGACAGGGTGCCGGTGACCCGTCACTGCTTCTGGTCACCTGAGGACAGGCACTGACTCCAGTGACTCCGAAGAAGGGAAGCGGCAATCCCGCCACAATGGCATACACATCGTTTGTGAGAGTTGTCACCTCGTGTTCTGGAATCATAAACATATCCTATTATATAAAGTATATGGCATATTAAGTTTTCTTTTTGTATACCAAAAATTTGGTATTAACAAAAATTAAATTATCGAAAAACATAGCCAAGCTGTCATCTAAATTTGTCATAGCAGCAGACAGTAGTAAGTTTTATGAAAGTGAACTTACCAAACTACTTATATTTATTTTATTTTCTCAGAGTTAGTCTTAGGTAAACGAACAAAAAGCCTCTAAATTTATTCATTAATTTATCAAGCTTATGGCAGTCCAACACTAAATGTAAGCCTTGCCTATAAATAACTTATTATATTAGTTATTTATTATATTGAACTGTTATCAGGAAGATGCTACTGCCCATTTCCTGATTCACTGTCCCCCTGTCGCCTCGCATGCATATATCTAATTAATATGTTATTTTATGTCACAGTATAGCGACTAAAAGTAGCGTTCAATGTACGAGTACAAAATGTTATCGTCATCGTATAATTTATTAGTCAATCTGGCTGGCAAGCAACGTACAACGATTCCTTCGTGCATGTACATTTATAGTTTGTCATCATTCATTCTGAGACATATAGATCTGAAAATGGCGGCGGGTACACATGGTACAGTTGGCAAAACAAGTTCTCAAACATCGATTTTTACTTTTTTATTGACTTTTTTGTTATAAATTATTCTTTTTTAATATTATTAATTAATAATAGTGGAAATAATGTCCAAAAATATTAATAAAATAAATAAGGAGCAAGGGTACATGTACAGACAAATTTTAAAATCCAGTGTCGTATGTATACGACACTGGATTATAAAATTGTCTGTCTGTCTGAATGTCTTTATTAATTCATATTACAAAAACAATCAAACGTAACGCAAACAAATAACAATCAAACTCAACAAAAACAACAATTAATATCAACGAAAACAACTAAAAACGGAACGAATTTAACGATAACTCGGAGTGCGTCAAGTAGCGTGGAAAGCGAATCTTGACTGACTATTTTTTTGTAGCGCGTATTTCACTGTGTGAGTATAGACAGCGATAGAGAGTGAGCGAGAACGCATGCGAGCGGACGCCATTTTCAGATCTATTCTCTATTGCGCGGCTTATACGAATAATTATGTTTTATGTTGTTCATAAATAATGTAGGTAAGCACATTTACGTTAACAATTATAAGGTTTGTTTTTATGAGGAAGATAAACGAGCTGTATTTTATTTCTTATATAAGAATAAATAATTGCACCACGCTTATGATCTGCTATTGACGATTCGTATCATATTATACCTAAAGAGGTATATTTTAAAACATATAAATAATTTTTACACATAAGGAACTTTTTTTTAAATAACAGTTTCTTATGATTTTATAAATAATAAGCCATAGCTGAATAAATAACGGGAAATAAGAATACATATCGGATCAGTCATACATATTACACAAAAATCCGTATCTCTGTCCGACAGGTTTTACCGACAACTTAAAAACAATGAGCTTAATATAGCCTGAAGAGACATAAAACAAGTTATAAACTTAAAAAGAAAGAATATCCACTGAATAAAAATAACATTACTAGATTGGTTCATCGACTTCGTCAGGCTCTTTATAACCAGTAATAATGTGAAACTAATAAATAAATAAATAAAATGAAACTATCATGTTTAAGCGTATTGCAAAAGGTAAAGTTTAAGTTGTGAGATTTTATAAGTTTTACAAATTTTTGTACTTGAATGTTACATTGGATATTTTAATTCGCAAGTCACGAGCCAAAACATTCATCTATATTTAACCAACTTAGAAAAAGGTAATTTAACTGCAAGTACTATTTTTTGATTAATGTTTTTATAATAAATTGTCAAACAGTTAATATTAATCAAAGTAGGTGGATACTGCAGCAAAATCGCACATGTAACTTCAAACAGAGACAATAGTTGCGTTGTCAACGTTAAAGACTAATTTGTAATGTATCACCTGGATTTATTTCAATCAAATATGTACATTATACATATTAAAGTTATATTTCATTAATCATCATTCATTACAGCCATGAGTCGTGGTAGCTCAGATGGTTAGCGTTCGCTATAAATTTCACAATACGCGAGCAAACCGGGTTCGATCCCCGCCGGCACCTATGAAAATGTAAATTGCAATTTTAAGTGTTGATTTAACCACGTGCTCGGCGGTGAAGGAAAACATCGTGAGGAAACCTGCATGTCTGAGAAATAAGAAAAAAAAATATTTCGAAGACATGTGAAGTTCGCCAACTCGCATTGGGGCAGCGCGGCGGACTATTCCTTACCCTAAAACCCTTTCAGAAATGAACGGAGGCCTGTGCCCAGCAGTGGGACGTATATAGGCTGTAACTTTACTTTACTTTACATTACAGCCTGTCAAAAGTCTACCGCCGAACATAAACTTCCCCCTGAGATTACCTCACAGGGAAGATATTGCCAAAAAGTTGTCAAAATAATACGTACTAGGCTTGAATTTGAATATGACTGTAGTGTTGGTGCCCTTACGAAGCCTGCAACCCTTCTTTGTACATGGTATTACTTGAATTCTCTCACGCAGTCCCTCAAAATTTTGACCTGGAAATAAGGTAATAATTATTAAGTACATTGTATTGTCTTACTATTTTTTAAGTAGTAAGGGCATTGAGTTATACAACACTAGAGGAGCAAACCACATTACCGCGCGTCGAAAAAAGTGTAACCACTATCCAAACGCGACGACGTAGCTTTGAAACTAATAACAATTTTGAGTAAACATATATCTATCTCACTTACACAAGTTGCGAAAACAATATCGTCGTCGTAAGATTAGATAAAGACGGGTTGGTGTGGCTTACTATATGAAATTTTACCTAAAATACGCAATAAAAATGAATTTAGCAGTTAATTGTTATTATATTAAAAAAGTATATTTTATTTTAAAATCTTTATTACGTCCCCTTAGAAAAAAGGGATACAAAGCTTATCAGATGAATAGAAGTAAATATAATGATGAAATAAAACGTATTTTTATGGTTCTATTAAATCAAATAATATAAAATAGGTATCTAATAAAATATAGTTAATATAAAATTTATATGAAGTTATAAATAATATAAAATTATTAATATAAAATAGGTAATAAAATATATTTAATAGATAATTCATGAATAAACTAAAATAAGAATAATTAATTATTTTGTATGAAAGTTAAAACGTAGTTTTTATTATAATTTACAAAATATTTAAAATCAGAGGTAACAAATTAACTTACTCCATTAATTATATAGTCTCCAATTAATGTAGGATAATCACAAATGCGGAAAAGTGGCAACATTGAACCTAAATGGCAATATTCGGTAATTTTATTTAATTATTTGAGGTTTTTTACGTTTATATGAAAACAAGAACTAAAAATTATGTGTTGAAAGTGATGCCGCTTGATTTATTACGTTTTTGTGACCTTGAATAGCATTCTTTCACTACACATTTACCCATTTTTGTCGCGGCTCAACTCTGTTGGCGTCACATTGAACAATGAACTCACGTTAGCTAGGCACATGGCTGTGGCCATATGTGCAGTGGCAACGCTTTGGCGCGGTTATTTCTGATCTAGGGTTATATAAATCAATGAGTAAGGGTGAGAAACGAGCACATAGTCCACCTGATAGTAGGTGAATGGTAGCCAATAAACACCCACATTTATCCTCGATTAAGAATCAAAATGTGCTATTTAATGAAAAAAGTGGCGTCACCAAATTGCGACATATGCGAAATAATTGAAAATGGCCAACATCAGTCAGTTTTTGAATATCGTTGAGAGTAGACGTGCAGTTTGTTGTTTGAAGAACTATTCAAAAAAATGCATACAAACTTGACTTTTATAAACAACAACTTCTCGGTGCATATTTGTGTATTCAATTAACTGTGACAACCTGCAAAGTTTGTAACGATCGATCGAACGTGGATAATTGTTTCTTTGTCTAGCATTTCATCTGATGAATCTGAAGGGCGCCCGCACCTCACCTCCGCTAGCAAAAGACAGGTGCATATTTTTGTTCTCACTTGTGTATTTGCGATGCAACGTACACCTCCGCAAAAGATAAAGTGTATGTCAAGCCCAGATCTGCACCGTGAAATCGATTCTACCAATAACTTCGTTACTTGTAGAAAGCGCAAATAAATGGACGACATATCTGAACATAGTACGATATTTTCCAACAATATCTTAAACGAAACATATATAGAAAAATTAGTGACAAACTGTTCTGTATGCTGAGCTCACGAAAATAACGGATGCCTTAACTAACATCCAATTGGCCGTAACCGGGATAATTTCAGATAATACGGCTTTAAAAAATTCGTTACTAGAAGTTAACAATAAGCTTATAGATATCGATAACACACTATGTTCCTCTGAGTTACGTCAAGATTCATTTGACGCTCGTATTAAAGGGCTTGAAGAAAAAATCCAACAGGTTTCGGAGCGGAATGCTGGTCTGGAAAATAAGTTATCATCATTGGAACAACAGGCAAGGGGCAATAATCTTGAAATTTCAAATTTACCTGAAAAAAAAAGGCGAAAATCTTTTTACTATAATAACTAATTTGGGAGTTATAGTTGACCAAAAGATTCTTTCGACTGACATCACTGCAATTCATCGAGTTCCTCATGCTGACCACAAGGATTCTCGCCCTAAAAATATTATTGTACAATTTTCATCAAGAATTCTTCGTGACAACTTCCTCGCTCCCTGCCGTGTACGTAAGAATTTAAATTCAGAGAAGTTATCAATCTCTGGATCATTGCATACTATATATGTAAATGAGCATTTGACATTAAAAAATAAGATTTTATTTCGTGAATGTCGAAACGCAGCTAAAGCTAATAAATACAAGTATGTGTGGGTTAAGCATGGAACTATATTGGTGCGTAAGAATGATAGCTCACCAGCTATGGCAATTCGATCTTTCGATAATATTAAAAAGATTAAATAGTGGTGTAATTTTAAACAATTACAGGTTGGACTTAAAACTAATAATATTTAACATTGTCCTAGTATGTACTCATTCTCCTTTTTCTTATTATATTTTATTTTGTGAGGTAAATTTAATTAAATATCAATTTGTTAATATTATACCCTTGCGGGTAAGCAAAAGTACGTTGGACCTTATGAAAGTTGTTTACATGTTATTTAATATACTAAGTTGGCTGTTGATCAAAGCGGGCAAAATAGTCTTTACTTATGTTTTTACTCGTAATCTTAAGGAAATACTTATAACTGTTGATGTCTATTTATTTGTAGGGTTGCATATAATTCAATACATATTAATCATACATAAATTTAACATTATTATTTCAGTAACAGTACAATTTCTTACATTTAAAAATGGATAGCTTGTCTATATACTACCAAAACTGCCGTGGGCTTCGGACCAAATTACATACTATATATACGAACATTCTTTCTCATGCATATGATGTAATTATTTTAACGGAAACATGATTACATAGTTGTATTTCTGATAACGAATTTATTTATACCAGATATACTGTGTATAGATGCGACAGAAATCGTGAGGCGTGTGATCGGAGGTACGGTGGGGGAGTGCTCATAGCGGTACGCAGTACGCTTAGCACTGTCGAGGTCCGGACTTCTTTCTCTGCGTCCGCACTTTCCCCACTTGTAGATTGCGTTACACTTGAGATTAGGGGTGGCAAAAAACTTTATTTATTAAATGCTGTCTATATTGCGCCTAACCAAAAGAGTGATGTATACTTGAGCTATATAGAATATTTGTCTGGTATAGTTAATCAATACCAATTATGTAATAATTTTTATCTACTAGGAGACTACAATATGCCATCTATAGATTGGAATGATATGGATGTTAACTTTGAAAGTAATTATTTTTCCGATTTATCAATTTCACGCAATAGTTTAATAAATTTTATATCACTTTATAATTTTACACAAATTAGTACATATAAAAATTCAAATAATGTTATTCTAGATCTATTTATTACTAACATAAATGACTATATATTATGTTCAGCCCCTATTCCTTTAGTAAGTACTGATAAACATCATCCTCCATTTTATGTAATAGTACCGTTTGCCGAGAAGATACGAGGCATGCCGAGTAAACACACACGTTACTGTTTTGAAAGTGCGGACTACGTATTAATTAATAAAGTAATATTAGATACTGAATGGAAGGCTTTGATGAAAGACGACGTTTCTGCTGAAGCTGCTGTGGACTTATTTTATGACGGAATATATGGTATTATACGCAAATATATAGTAAGGAAAACTGTAAAAAACAGCAAATTTCCTAAAAATAATGCTTGCGTTAAATGGAAAAAGTACGGAAATTTGTCAGATTATAAAACATTCGCATTGTACAGAAAACGTTTTAAAACTGAATCTAAATTACGTTATGCTCATTATATGGATGCTGTCGAGAATTGTGTAAAGCAAAATATTAAATATTTCTGGAAATATGTAACAAATTGCAAAAGTAGCCTAGAAACTCCGTCAGAAATTTTTTATAAAGACAAATTTGCTAGTGACCCCAAGGAAGTATGTAATTTATTCTCTGATTTTTTCTTTTCGGTATTTGAACCCACTTCAGTTACTGATGATTTGAATTATGATAACATTAATATATCAAATAATAACAATTCTGATTTCGTTATTACTGACATTTCTATTTTTGAAAAAGATGTAACAAAGTCCCTTTTAGATTTAGACGTGAATAAAGGAGCTGGTATTGACAACATTCCTCCTTATTTTCTTAAAGCTACAGCACATACTATTGCAAAACCAATTCATTACCTTTTTAATAAATGCTTAAAATATGGGATATGTCCATCTATTTGGAAAACAGCTCGTGTTGTACCAATTTACAAGGCAGGCTCAAAAAAAGATGTTGAGAATTACAGACCGGTATCAATCTTATCAACACTCGCTAAAACTTTTGAAAAGTTAATACATAATGCGTTATATCCTAGTCTTCACAATATAATAATTCCACAGCAGCACGGCTTTATTAAGAAGCGTTCGACTATATCTAACTTATTAATTTATACAAACTACTTATTTGAGAATCTGGATAGTAACGTCCAGACTGATTGCATATATACAGATTTCCGCAAAGCTTTCGATCGCGTAGACCATAAACTACTTCTGGAAAAGCTGGCCTTTAATGGTATCCGTGGTAATTTGTGGAGATGGTTTAAGTCGTATGTGACAAATCGTACACAAAAAGTAGTTATAAGAGATTAGAGAGTAGTTACAAGGATCAATCTTAGGGCCTCTTCTTTTCGTCCTGTACATTAATGATGTTAATAGTTGTTTCAAGTTTTGTAATTTTATTCTGTACGCAGATGATATTAAAATTTATCGCAAAATTCAATATTATCATGACCATCTTAACTTTCAAAAAGATTTAGATAATTTTACATATTACTGTAAAAACAATAAGTTAGATTTGAGTGTTAATAAATGTAAAGCCATAACGTTTACCCGTACGCGACAGGTACGTAATTTCAATTATTCTTTATGTGGAGTTCCATTAGAAAAAGTTTATAAAATTAAAGATTTAGGAATAATATTAGATAGTAAACTTATCTTTGATACACATGTTGAAAATGTCATTAATAAGGCTCTTAAAATGTATGGATTCGTGATGCGTATTGGAAGTGAATTTAAAAAACCTCTCACGTATTTGCACCTCTATAAATCTTTAATAAGATCACAACTGGAATATGCGGTAGCTATTTGGTGTCCGTATTATATTAAATATATAGATAAAATAGAATCCATTCAGAAAAAGCTTTGCGTAGTGTAAATTACAAGTGCAGACGAGTTAAATTACCCTACTATCAACTGCTGGTCGAATATAACTTACTAAAATTAGAATCCGCACGTCAACAGATTCAAGCTATGTTACTGTATGATATTTGTCACAACAGGTACGATAGTATAGAACTAGTTAAGATGATACAATACAGAGTACCAAATAGGCCATTGTGTCGCAGAGTTCGTGCCAAATACACATTTTTTACTAATAAATGTCGAACCAACGTAGGTAAAAGATCCCCTATATATATATATATATATATATATATATATATATATGTTGTTAAATTGTTATAATAAAACTTTCAATAATATTGACATTTTTGCTCACAAGGTGGGTATTTATAAAAAAGAATTACTTTCAGTACTTAGAGGAGAATGAGTTTGTATAATTGATTATTACAATATTTTTTTATTATTGTGTTATTTGAAAACACAATCACTGTATTATATGAAAAAGTTGTACGCTATTCTCAATCTAAACATTTGTTAATAGTAATTGGTGACGGTGTTGGTTGCACTATTATATTATATTTTTGTAGTGAATGTATTTTAGATTAATAAATATTGTGTAAACTGTTTGTTGATTCTAATAAATAAAAAAAACATATTTTGATGGAATGTGTCCGGAATGAAGCAATTATAAGTCGAATGTTATGTTTTGGTAGTGATAGGAAATTTCACATTGGCACCTTGAACAGTATTTTGGCTTATCCAATATCGGAGGAGGCTAAAATGCTGGCAAGCCGACAGACTTGATTTTGTGTAAGGAATAGGTGTGATTGGGTGTGACTGTTTATAGTCGCGCGTGTTCCTTGCACTATTATTGTAGTGTAGTAACTATTGTTACTATAATATTTTCATTTAGTTATTCGATTGTAGTGATTAAGTAAATGTAGTTTGAACGGGACGATGCGGTCGCTCAGCGACAAAGTAATAATATCAAACAAAGAAAAAAGTTAAATTGCAGATACGTTGACATACCTAAAGACTAGGATGTAAAGACTTTACCAGTAACAGCATTTTGTTACTATTTCTTATAATTAGTTGTAGATTCCTTCAAAGAATTATTATTGTTTCTCTAAATACAAAAACATAATTATTTCGCGTCTAACAATCATGATATTAGAGGTGAGATTTTTCTTTTGCGAAATTTAAATAAATGGAAGTGAAATATTTCGTGATTTTATAAAACATTTTTTTATTTTTTTTACTATTAAGGTTAAGTTTGGAGAACGTTTATTATAAAATAAGACATTATAGATTTATATAAGTAATTAATTAGTGGTCTGTATAGATTAATGCCTAACGTAAGTATAAAAATTCGAGAGAAATTAATACAATTGCCAGACAGTGGTGAAGGTGGTGTTAGTGATAGTGGTGCTGGTCTTGTGATAGTGATGCTGTTGTTGATCGTGGTGCTTGTAGTATCCTTGGTGGTGGTGGATATTGGACCTCCACCACCATCAACACCACAACCACCCACCTGATTTTTTGTAGGTACTCATGAGTACGTTGTCTTACGAAAATGATATTGATGGAAATATAAAATATGAAGCTTTTCTGAAATTCTGTGAGAATACCTATTTCCGTAAAATTCTCTCGAAGGGATTCGTGCGGTTTTTAATTATATATTGCACGTATTTTCTCAATGTTCGCCGCTTTACTCTACAGCAAGATTAGACATAATACTTACCATGAAAATTAGCAAAATATTCAATTTTTGCAGTTTAAATTTAAGTTATAATAAAGAGACATGTTTTTATATTAATTTAAGTTACAATGAAATCAAATGTTGTTTTATACTATATAATATTGTAATATTTTCTTAAAATTTTCACATTTATCAGGTGACAACCCTATCAAAATAGGCATACATTTTCGACGTTGTTAGGAAGCTTTCCCCCTGGTCCTTACTCTGTGTAGGATGTATTAACTCACCCACTTTCGTGAGTTATCACGAAGGTTGGCGAGCCTAAAGCCTGGTTTACATTTTGAGAAGTGACAAGTGCGAGCGGCAATGACAAGTGACAAATGACAAGTGACAAATAGCAAGTTGGTGTTCACACACGTGGCAAGTGGATGTCATTATTATGTGAAATCTTCGAGTGTGAAATTGGGTAGGTAATTGTCAAAGAGGCGCTAGCATAGGCTCCAGCCCCTGACCTACAGGAGTCTTTAATTTTCTTCTTTTCTTGGTAATATGTAGACTTAATGCTTTTTAACTTCGCATATACCTACTTCTTTTGTGCCGAAACCGGTCATTCCCATTGTTTGAGATATTAAGGGCATAGCAGCGTCTCGCATCATTTTATTATTTTAAATTCAGCGATTTAATATTGTATAAACATTCGTGTTTCAATAATTACTTGACAAATTTAATGTTATTGCTATCTGACCACTTCGTAATAAAACATAATTATTATAAATACGAGTATGTACATAATATATATAACAAAAATATTTTATTTAATAACTATTATAGCCAACACGTGTATGTTCTGTCGTCGCCGCTAGAACGGGGGCGGCGGTGGGTGACTGAGGGGAAAGCAAAGTTAGCGCGGGGCAGAGATACTTGTCAGAGAATAGAGCAGGCCGCTATTCACTTGTTACTTTTCATTTCGCACTTATCACTTGTCACTCGCACTGGTCACTGCCTGTTCACACGCACTAAGCACTTGTCATTTGTCACTTGTCATTGTCACTCGCACTTATCACTTCTCAAAATATAAACCGGGCTTAAGTTAGTTATGTAAGTAAGTAAGTTATTATCTGAAATCTTCGAGTGTGAAATTGGGTTAGTAACTGTCAAAGTGGCGCTAGCATAGTTTTAAAGTTTAAAACTTTCATCAAAAAAAGGTAAAATTGTATGATAAGGTACCAAAGATGTGTGAAGTGCCTTATTGCAAAGATATTGCTGTACATCAATTTCCTAAAAACGCTAAAGTGAGAAAAAATTGTCTTAAACCTATAAGAGGGAAAAATTTAAGCCTGAAAATAATATGGCTCCAGCCCCTGACCTACAGGAGTCTTTAATGGTCTTTTTTTTCTTGGTAATATGTAGTTAATGCTTCTTAACTTCGTATATACTTTGTCGCGCCGAAACCGGCCATTCCCATTGCTTGAGCTATTGAGAGCATAGCAGCGTCTCGCATCATTTTATTTTTTAAATTCGGCGATTTAATATTGTATAAACATTCGTGTTTCAATAATTCCTGGACAAATTTAATGTTATTGCTATCTGACCACTTCGCCGCGTGTATGTTCTGACGTCGCAGCTAGAACGGTGGGCGGCGGTGGGCGACTGAGGGGAAAGCAAGGTTAGCGCGGGGCAGAGGTACTTGTTAGAGAATAGAGCAGGCTGCTATTCACTTGTTACTTTTCATTTCACACTTATCACTTGTCACTCGCACTCGTCACTGCCTGTTCACACGCACTAAGCGCTAGTCATTTGTCACTTATCATTGTCACTCGCACTTGTCACTTCTCAAAATGTAAACCGGGCTTTATGTTCGACACACACGGTCAGTTAATCTGTAGGTACAGTCAACCTGACGCACATATAAATACTGACCGTGGGTGTGAAATGTGAAAGTTGAAATTTGAAGTCAGTGAGTGGGGAAATCGTATTCACTTACATCCGTTTTAAGTGAACAGTTTAACTGACCGTGTGTGCCAACCTTTACTTTTAGCTGGGATGTGATAATAGTCACGCGTTTTTGTGTACACACAAACAGCTGCAGGTAGCGTTTTGTCATCGTAATTGAAAAAATGCCTATGTTCAGCAGTGACTTGTGAAGGGCTGTAATGATGATGATGATGATGAATTGAAAACATTATACGACGTACCTAAGTACGTTCAATCGACGTTGTTTCACCCCTACAAACAAGTAAAAGCAAGCCACCATCATGAGAACAAACATCTTATACAATACAAGTAACTAGCCGCCGAGACTAATGAGTCATTAAAAATAAGATTATATTTATGGTCTTTTTTCATGCCAAGATTTTCCATAGGTTATAATTACACTGTAAAATGAGTAAACAAGTGTTCAACATACACTTCCTTATGTCTGTTGGCTCATATTAAGCGGTTTCTTAAAGATCAATTGCATGAAAGGATTGGAAACACGCACTAAAAACATCGTTTCAAAAGTTAGTGATTAATAAGAAAATAGGTAGGTACTTTTTTTAAAGCGAGGGAGTAAACGACTGGATTAACGAGAAAAGACTTTTCAGAAAGAGACTAAAGAAAGAAAGAAGAAAGAAAAGATAGAAAAGAAAAACAGAAAGTTTCTTTTCTTATAGCAAAAGAAACTATAATAAAGAAACCCAATTCCAGGGGAGAAAGGGCATGTAAGAAAGGTTTTCTTTCCTTCTCTTCACTGCTAAGTGATGTTCTTCTTATAGGGAAGAGGAGAAAGAGGAGAAAGAAAAAGAGTTCGTGGGGTGGTCGGGTCAGTACACGAAAAAAAGACGACCCCCACAAACGCATTTTAATATTACATAAAATCAGACTTTATTCCAAGGCAGTAAGAGCAGATTCACAACGAATGTTTACAGACCGTCTCTTTCTGAAAAGGAAGAGAAGGAATAACTGTGTTGACAGACTGATAGAATTTGCACATTTTAGACTTGGTCGATGTTCACTATAATCATTAAAAAAAATTGTTTAAATTTTAATACATACTTATTTGTAAATAATGTGCAAAGTAAATTGCAAATACTACAATTGAAGTAAGTTTTCTTTTTTTCTTCACGTGTTGTGGAAATAAATGTTTTATTAGAGTAGCCCCCCTATATGTAAAGTGGGAAGTGATTTTTTTTTAATTTCAACCCTAACGTGTGATATATTGTTGGAAAGGTATTTAAAAATGAATAGGGGTTTACTAAAATCATTTTTGATAATGTCAATAATTTCGGAAATAATCGCTCCAAAAGTAAAAAACAATGGGTCCCCCCCTCTAACTTTTGAACCATAAGTTTAGAAAATATGAAAAAAATCTGAAAAGTAGAACTTTATAAGGACTTTCTAGGAAAATCATTTTGAACTTGGATGGAAACAACAGTACCCACTACCGGGAGCAGTTGCAGGAGCGCGGAGCGCTGCTGGAGCGCAACATAATGGATACCCACCTTTAAACTCATAAGTGGGAACACTTATTGTGACGGACGGGAAACTACGGAACCCTACACTGAGCGTGGCCCGACACGCTCTTGGCCGGTTTTTTAAAATACTATCAGGTGTCTATAAATTCTTTCGACAAATTATTTCATTTCTTACATAATTCCTTAATGATGAGCTAGAGGGAACAGTAACAGGGGTGGAAGAATCATGTTGAGCGTAAAGTCTATGGATGGATTGATTGTGTAATATATGACTTTATAGCGGGGAAGTTAATTTGTTCGAAAAATGTATAGGATAATGTTTGTTTTTGTATTATTAGTTATATTTTATATTAATTAGATTAAAAATAAATAAACCAAACCACCGATGCGTTGTTTTGTGTATTAATACAATACTCTAGAAACTGATAAAATTTTATTTAAAACTATCTTCTCAATTTATTAACATTGTGTGACAAACTGACAAAAAATATAACTGACAAAGGACTGCAGTCCCTTTTAACTGAGCTGCTATATTTTCTCCCACTAGAGTCTATATCAGTCTTTGGAAAACTATGTATGTAGTACGAAATTAATACGCTTGCTTTCCCGACGCGGTACACAACAAGTATTCTTCATGATGAAAAATAAAATCCTCCATCTATTAGGTCACCCATTCGCTTTGGTTGTACGAACCACACTGGGCGCATTTCGTACGGAATTTACGAATGTGTATTGCGACTCATACAAAATCTATGGTAGACTTGCATTTGGAGCGGAATTCCGGACGCACAGGTGGTCATACGGAATCTCGAATCGGACAAAATTCCGTACGGAAAAATACCGTACGTGTGTCTGCGGGTCATTAATTTTATATGGACTTGCTGCGTTCGGAATCCCGAATCGTAATTCCGAAACGGAATCTCGAAACGGAATTCCGTATGTATGTGACGGGCCTTAACCCAAAGACCCGCGGGATAGTTGCTACGTATTCCGACTACTATTAGGTACAACCGCGTAGCCAAGGATATCAGATATGCATCTTAATATGTTTTATTTGCAGGTATCAATGGACTGCCATAGCCACTTACCATCAGGTGGACTGTAAGTTAGTTTATCAGTTTAACAACATAACATAACATAAACACTCACGCCTGTCACCCAGAGGGGTAGGCAGAGACTACAGACTTCCATTTAGCACGATCCTGACGTACCTCTCTCGCCTCTTTCACATCCATATACCTACGCATACATGCTCGTCGGTTAAGGGTACTCTTAATTTGGCCCATTTTTAGTATATCGTCAATTTGGTCGACAAACTTCCGCCTAGGACGTCCCTTTCCGACTCTTCCATTCACTTCTGCAACATATATTTACTTTGTCAGTCTTTCCGCATTCATTCTTTCTACGTGACCAAACCACCGCAGAATTCCTTTCTTAATCCTGGTCACCGCATCATCTTGCAAACCACACTCTTCTTTTACCACACAGTTTCTCACCCTGTCACTCAGATTCAGCCCTAACATACTCCTTAGCGACCGCATTTCTACTGCATTTATTCTACTCTTTGTCAGTTTAATTTTATTAATTAAAAAGAGATGCAATCCTTGGGTCGAAAATCGGCATTCGGGACTCAATTCGTCGCTCACAAATATTAGATTTAACGGATAACTACAAATAATTTTAATTTTCTGACGAAAATAGTGAGTAATCGGTGAATAAATAATTTTGCATAGAAACTGCATGCACTCTGAGAAGAGTCTACCAGTGTTTATAATTGGATAAAAAACAATTGCAGAAATTATAAGTGTAAAAAAGTAAGTCATTCTCTTCTGCAATAAATATTACGTTTATAACCCAGGGGAATATCAAAGCATTCTGTCTGAACCAATGTCAAATGCTGCACAAATGGTATATAATTTAGTTAATATTTTGTGTAAATAATTTAACAAATTGTAGTGTGTTATTTAGTTATAATGTACAATGGAACTGACATGTTAAAAATAACGTGAGTCCCTAAATAAAAAAAGAATTGAAAAAACGTTTAGGGCAGAACGTAAGAAAAACAAAAATACATTATTTACAAAAAGTGCAATTAATTTGGCAAAACAAAAACCTTGTAAAAACTTAAGCATAATAATGAAATAATATTATATATTCAGTTAAATTGCATATTTCCTTAATTCAAATTATTTCAATGAGCCATTAAAATAATTTAATGTCTACCTGTTTTGGGAAATGACCAAGAATTTTCGAAAGAGGTAGTGCCACGCTGCATGCATGCATGTAGCCGAACTGGGCCGGCACGACCGGGGAAGTACCTCTCGCTTACACGATACCGGCGTAAAGTGGCAGCTGAGCTGTCGCGTTTCGTGCGGTGTGTAAGTATCCGGTGGCCCTTGGGGTTGGGAGGGGAAAGGAGGGCAACGCATCTGTATAACATCCAGACAGATGTCTATGGGCGTCGGTAGTCATGAAAATGGCTGCGACTGCTCGTTTGCCCCCTTATAATATAAAAAAAAATATTCGTGTTACGGCGGCCACATACGTAGCGGTATACCTGAACGGTATACCGGACCTGAAGGCTTGTGCAAGTATACCTAACGTCCATAGTGACCACACACGATTCAAGTATGCCTGTGCAGTCTCAATTCTGCGCCTGTGACAAACCGAAGAAGTAGAGTTGTGCAATAAGTATTTTGTGAAATATGCCACCGGCACCCACAAATGATGACGTTTTGGCTGTTGTTGGTTTGGTGCTAGCTATTAAGAAAAAATAGTAGTGTAAGAAGAAAGGTTCTGTATTGTGTAAAGAATGGTTACTGAAAAGAAATAAGTATTCCCACACCAACCTTTTAAATGAATTGAAATTCACTCAGAAGGACTGGCACAATTATTTGCGTATGGATGGAAACACATATTTAGAACTCTTGTCCTTAGTAACGCCATTGATACAAAAGAATGACACGATAATGCGCCCAGCGATAATACCGCGTGAGAGGTTAACAGCAACTTTGAGATTCCTGGCGACTGGTAGAAGTTACGAAGATCTTAAGTTTTCTACAATAATATCACCTCAAGCTCTAGGCGACTGAAGCGTTCCGACGCACACGCTCATGCATACTTGCACAAACTAGATTGCGCAGGTATACAGATCGTAGTTTTGATCTGCCTACCAGACTCGTGCAAGTCAGGAAACTTGTGCATGTTTTGTCACACACACGCTCCGGTATACTTGCGCAAGCCTTCAGTTCCGGTATACCGTTCAGGTATACCGCTACGTATGTGGCCGCCATTAGGGGCAAAAATTTATATTCTTTATTTATTTAAATCATTATATTCGTTTATATCAGAATAATTCTTTTTTTAAACAATATTTTGGTGGCATAACAAAAAAATTAACTAGTTTTTTGAATAACCAAATCGTTTCACTCTCGTAAACATTTAATGTTTTTTGTGAAGATGGAAACCAAAACACAATGGATCATCTCAAAAAATATGTAGATCTTGAAATAAATTATTTTGTAGCGAAGCCAGCCAAATCAGAAATAAGCAGAACTGGTTTTTGTTACTGACCTTTTGACTTGGAATTTTCCTGTTTTAATTGGTTCTTTTCTTGAAATAGAATAAGTCTAAATTAAAAAACATAAATAAATACCTATTTTTTTCTTTACTTATCTCTAAGCTGCTTGTTCGTTCACGATTTGTCATGTCCTGTATACAGAAAACAGATTTCTAGTCCTGTATTAGGAAGCTCCAGTTTCCATCGGATGTGTCGTATTTCTCTATGCCCCATCACCTATCTAATGGACTAATCCCTACGGTTTAAAACTTTAAACATCATTTTGGCACATTATTTGGCTAGGAATTTCCTAGGAAAACGAACCTAATTTGTATCTATCATATTTAATGTCCGTAGGCTTTGCTGTTGTGATAGTAGTCGGAATACCCAGCCACTATCCCGCGGGTTTTAATCGCAACTAAATCCAACATTTGTGCTAGAACCATTGGTTTACTTTGAGATGGTCCCATTGTCTCGGAGATCGTATCTTAGACTGTACCCGACCTTAACATTATCGTTAGTTTAAGTGAATGCCTGTGTGCTAAGAAGTGACAAGAGTGTCTGACGCCAAAGGTATGTTGCATACGTAGACCAAGCGTGTACACCTACGTGGGAGCGTTGCATCGCATACATTGCGTACGTGGGATCAGTCTGTTTCTCCTCTTGTTGATTAGCATTACATTTTTATCGCATTTGAATCTTTTTCGTCACCATAGATAAGTTAAAAATTCGGGTAATTACGGAATATGAGTATCGTCGTAGAAGCAACGCGGCACAAACATCAACCACGTTTACGGAGCGAACACTTGTAGCGTTCGCTCTACACTAACTACGGACTCTAATACAAACGCACTACCTGTTATTAGCTTGCCCGCTTCCGTTCAGGAACTTTCGACCCGACAAATGAACCCCGTGGTCGTAGTTGTGTATCGCCAGCAACGCAAAGTCAGGAATTTGTATTTAGAAAATGCCGAATTAGGGGCTTTTTAGGTGTTAATCAGTTGCAAAGCTTAAAAAGGTGCTCTAAAATATTCAACGTTGAAACAACGAAGCACGAACTGTTGAAATTTGCGTTACTGGTAAAACGTGTCGTTAGCAACGCAGTGACGATAATAAATATACGATAAATATTAATAGCAAGGAATTAAGTGCTAGTTAAATGCTAAAACAATATTGAGGTCGGATGTAGATCACGGCAATATTCTAGGAATTAGGTATCAGGTATAGAACTTTACCTTACTATTAGCTACGATTAGAGCACCTAATTTTTAAAACTTGGCACCTAAAAAGCTCATAACTTTGGGTTTTTCTAAATGCAAATTCCTGACTTTGCGATGCTGGCGGGACAGAACTCGTGGTCGTCCGAAAACTTTGGCCAATAATGAGTAATGACGAATTAAAGGCGATTGTAAGAGCGGATGATACTCAAACTACGGCTGAATTAGCATAAGTTTTCGACGTTATCATCAAAACAATATTCGCCCGTTTGCGTCAAATTGGCAAGGTAAAAAGCTGACCAATGGGTGTCCCACGAACTCAATGATCGCCAGCGCGAAAAAAAACGAGTTTTGAATGGCATTGTGACCTGCGACGAAAAATGTATTCTGTTTGACAATCGCAAGCGCTCAGCAAGTTGGTTGTTCAGCATCTAAATAATGCCCTAAACGAAAACTTACTCCTAGAAATGTGATGGTCACTGTTTTGTGGGTTAGCGCCAATGTGACTCACAGCTCCTTACCAAACGGGATGAACATTAGTGCAGATGTGTTTTGTGAAGAACTAAACTTCTCTTTTCTTGAACAACACGAGTGACCTCATACCGAACAACAGACGGTCACCAAGTTAAAAAAGCTGCGATTGGAAGTCATCCGCAGTACTCACAGACCTAGCGCCTACTGACTTCTACTTTTTCCAGAATTCGGATAACATTTCGGCGAAAAAAAATCAATACCTGAGAAGCAGTACAAAATGCCTTTGAAGAATTATTTGTTTCCCGGCCAGCTTTCTTCAAGAAGGGTATGAATAAACTGCCACTGCGTTAGCAAAGATGCATTGATTACATGGGTGATTGTATTGATTAACAGAAATGAAAAATATGGAAAAAAAATACGTTACCTTTTTTCTTTAAAAACGGCAATTTCATAAGTAAATACCTAATATTAGTTGTTTTAAACCATTTCACTATATATGCAAAAACATTGATTTGAAAATATGTTAAAGGCGTGGGCTTGCACCACATTTACAAAACATCGCAAGATCTGTACGCAAAGCCTCGCTAATTCGAATGGGCTCATGGTTCGCTTGTATGCAACGTTATCCAAATATGAGCTTCTTTGGTCTTCTTCGTCTTATATTATTCTGCCAAAAGGACTATATTGTCTGCAAATCGAAGATGAGTAATTAACTCGCCATTGATGTTAACAACGTATCCTGTTCAGTCCGTTAGCTTGGAAACATCTTCCAATGCAGCGGTGAAGAGTTTCGGGGATATAACGTCACCCTATCTTACACCTCTCTGCAGTTGGACAGGTCTCGTACTTTCTTTACTTGGATAGCCCTACTGTAGGTACAAACATTTAGCACTTGGATACACTTCAGAATCGAAGGCTTTCACATAGCCCACACACAAAAGACAAAGTGGCAGATTGTACTCTTCGTACGTCTTCTGTACAATTACAGAGGGTATGTATATGGTTTATGGTGTTGAACTATCGTACTGACTGCCTCGTTGGTCTAGCAGTCGTAAACGCGGCTCATGATCTTGAGGTCCCGGTTTCGAATCCCAGGTCGGGTCAAATTCAGTTATTGGGTTTTCTGAAAAGAAATTCTCAAGGCAGCCCAGAGTCATGAAGTTGGCGGTCTTTCACTCGCGTGCCTCGAATAGCACGAAAAGCCGTTGGTGCTGCACCTTATCTCATTTTGATAGTGTTGGAACTACAGTTCTACAAGGAGCGTTGAGAGTTGTAAACCGCGGTTGCCAAGCCGCTCGCTAAGCGTGGCAACTATGGCAACACACCCCCACGATGATTGTAATAAGAACGGTACTAATATAATAATATATATATAACTAGCTTGCCAGGCAGACGTTGTTCTGGCTTTTTCGACGACAATTTATCATGTCCCATTAAAAATCCTTAAATTGGCAAAAAAAATTGTGGGCAAAAAGAACTATTCTATCTCTCAAGTTGGACCAAACTGCACACGGTGTGTAAATTTGATTAAAATCGGTTAAATAGTTTAGGAGTCCATCGCGGACAAACAACGTGACACGTAATTTATCAAGATAATGTTTAAAACGTATAGAACAAAGTATATCACTCCAAATGCATAATTATTAAACATAAGTAGCTTACAGGTTACACAACTTTATTTCTCTTCCGAGACATAACATACAACTTACTGCTATACATCATTGACTTATACATTACGAATTGAAATCATTGCTATACATATATAATTCCACAATGACGTATCTACAAGGATTTTACGTACGCAATATTTTTCCATTCGTCTTTTTTTGTTAGTATTGGTGGTCCACCGAACTTCACGTAACGTTGGATGCAGTCCTGATCGCCTTTTCGTTTTTAGAAAATTTTAATAGCGCCATCTATTACATACCATAGATGAAGTCATTTTATCGAACGAAAATTGATTCACACTCAAGGTGGTACGCAAAGATTACGCTAGATGGCACAAACACGGCTATGACAGCATAATTTTATTCAATAAGGTTAATTTTATTTATTTAATAAATTTGTTAATTTTTTGTACCTAACTATTTATTTTAACAGTTAAAGGATATATCAACCATTTTTATAACATAGAGCTGCACGTTCTAGAGCGTCTGTGTTTTACGTATTTTTTAAAAAAGTTTTGTTATGTTCCTACGCACGGATTTTATCGATCTTTGAGTTTGTTCTATATAATAAAGATCATATTCAAATGGTTTTATTATATATTCGTTCTATTCAAGGTGGGAGAGTAAGTTATATTGTAATCACCAGTTCATTAGAGTGTCTCTGAAGGTAAATATAATCACCAGTTCATTAGAACTCTTTAAGTCCATAAAATTAAAATTAAGACAAGACCGGTAACCGGGGCGATTTCAAAGGATCTACTATTTATATGAGAACAACAACTTTCGAATATTTTTGAAAGTCATCAACTTATGCAGTTGTATAACACATCCAAGAAAGACAAGTTACGCACAACTACAGCTAATATGTATGCTGCCATTGGTATTGCAGTTTATGCATTATATTCAAGAGATCGAATAGAAATGTCAAGCAGGAACGCAACATTGCGTCCAATGCCATTCTCCGGCGGATTCACTCAATCAAAACCAAATGGGTTTCTATTGAGCTTTTATATTCATAACAACTACTTATTTGTAATCATCACTCACATTCAGGTGTAGTGTCGATAAAACATATAATATGTAAATAATGATTTAATAGAGACTGTAGGAAAAAATAGAATATTAGTGTTTTGCCGTGAGCTGGCGGGCGGCTCAAGAGAACTCATCGTGGGTGTCGTAAAAAACAACAGCTGATTCGTTGCAAAGGGTCGGTTAAAAATATCAGGCCTTCCCATGCCATTAACGCTCTTGTGAGTAAAAAATGCACAGAGATGTAAATTAAAAAGAATAATTTAAGTAATTAACTAAATACATGATAATTATGAATGTGTATTTATTTCAGATAATATATATATATATATATATATATATATATATATATATATATATATATATATATATATATATATATATATATATATATATATATATATATATATATATTATATTCAGAGCAGACTAACGCGCACACGATTATCGGTAGATTGGATACTTTAAAATTTATGGATAGGTTTGTGGCTTCTCAATCCTAAGGTATCCTCATGTATATCACAAAAAGATTAGGCTAACTTCAGCACCGACAGCAGTGTGTTACTGTGCTTGAATTTTATGAGAGTCCTTCCCGACGGGCCAACTAATATATTATATTTAAAACATAAAGTAGTTAGTAGTGCAGTATTTTTTATTGAATTAAAGTGAAAAACGGGCACACAGTCCACCTGATGGTAAGTGGATGCTGTGACCCATATACATCTACATTTATCCTCGATTGGGTATCAATACCATACGCGAAACACAGCAGCGTTAAGCTGCTATTTTACGCTGGCATTCTCTGAGAGCGTGGTCCTACCCCGGTCAAGCCGACCCATTCGTGCTACAACTAATATAGCTGTACTACCACGTATATATTGTAGTTATTTTAATAGCATAGTTAGTATTGCATTTATGTATTTTTATACGACAAAGGATAATAAAATATAAGTAAACTGTAAAATACAAAATATGGCCTTCTTGAGTGGACACAATAAGTAGGTATATATATAATAAATTGTTTAGCTGACAATCATTTGTTATCCCAAGTAATTACATTATCTTTTATGAACATAACTGTTTTCATTGTAGTAATTAGATAAAATAAGCGTAAGATTGAATTTTTTCTTCAAACTATTTCAAGTTTCAACGATTAATTATACCGATTACCGACGTACTTAAAAGAATATTACAGAAACATTCTACGCGGGAAGTCATTAACTTTTATTTAGGTACTGATAAACAATTTATTATACAAACTCTACAGTGAAAGTTAATCTTTACCTTTTAGTCCATGCATAAAAGGAAATTTACTAAAATTATGCAACATGCAATAGTACATTTCTCCTACAAAGCAGCAATAAAACTTACAAAAAATAACACAAAACCTGTCCCTAAAAATATAACATGGTATCTTACCCTCGCATTGTTCCGAAGGAGTTACATTGGTTTCGCTCCATACTAAGCATATAGAAACAGCGATTAAAACAGTACTAATACAATATATGTTCTTCATATTTTTATTTTACAAACACGACTGCTCACACAGACAGAGAAGTGGCGATTCGTGAACGAAGCGCAGAGAACAAGTTTTGCTTTTGATCAGAAGGTCACAGTAAAGTTAGACGCTTTTTAGTCATAGAGTAGGTAACAGATAGTTACAAAGGGTAAAAATTAATATATCTTAGTTCTGTACTATTATAAAACTAAAAAGATTTTTTATTTTAATTAGTATATACTACACTATCGATTTAAAATAATAATTTTTGCGTATTTAATTAGACAAACGTCTTAACGTACGTAACGTAAGCGTATTAACACAAAAACCAGAGAACGGATTTGGATAGCGCTTTATTAGTGTTATGTAGAGATTGAACCGTCGTTGGAACAATTTTCGCACTATATCTATAATAGGTCTATAGGTCTAATTGTCTGGATACATATAATATTCAGACCTCTAGACAAAATTGTTTTTAAACTGCGCTTGTCTGTTTGAAGTGCAAAAAGTGAAATATTCCCATTCAAGTAAAGTAACAACGTTCCACAGCTAGGCATAAGAATAATAGTTGTTTAATTACTAATCTTTTTTTAAATATTCATCTATGGTTATAATTAATTATCATAAATAGTTCTTTTCCGTAACTGAACTCCTGATTAAAATGCTACATAGATAATTATATGTATAAATTAGGTAGGAACTTTTAAAGGAAATTTTAAGTTTCATTAATACTTATCTTACTCATAATTACTTTTTGTTTATAAAAACTAGAGTTTTTATATTACGAATTAAGATGATTTACTTAATTATTGTAATTATACTAATAATTTCTAAAATAATAAAATGTAGGTAAGTATATACACAATAGAATTATTATTTGTTAAACGTTGACTATAGCGTTTTCTTTACAAATATCGTAATGATATTTCTTTTTAATTAGAAAGTTTTAAATGAGTAAATTTGTAAAGTAGGTACCTAATTATCGATTGGTCATCGCTAATTCCAATTAGTTTGTCTTAAATCGTATAGGTAGACATAATAACATTTCCAGACATGGCTCTCTGTTTATTCGTAAATCTTTATAATGGTGGTACTCGGCATAAATAATGTGCAGTCAAGTCAGAAATTTATATGTCTCTTAGTTTTGCGTTGTTTTCGTGTTCAGTTTTTACAAACATAGCATCTAAAAAAACTGTACCCATACTACTACATAATATATTAATTATAGTAGCATAATAGATGTAGCACGAATGGGTAGGCACGTACAGGTAAGGACCACGCTCTCAAAGAATACCAGCGTAAAATAAGCAGCTTAATGCTGCTGTGTTTCGTATGGTGAGTGTAGAGAACTGGAGACCCTTTTTACTGGAAACGAGGCATTCCATATTAGTCCTCATATATGACAACGCATCTGCATTTTGTTTATTAATTGAGAATAATATAACAACCAAAAAAATAAAAAAAAATAACAACTTGAGTCCGAAAATGTATGAATAATATTAAATAAAATAAGCTTCTTAATAACATGGTAGACTCAGTCTCCTATAATTGTTGGTCTGACTATAAGTCTTGGTTGTTGACATACCCTCGGTTTCCCCAAAGAAGTCACCGAATCGTGCAAGGGCAGGGAGGAAAACGCTGATGGGATTTAAGTTGGTAGGTACTTTGCCGTACATTATTTGTTACTCGACAACTACATGACGTAACAACACTAAAATATGTTCAGGGTAATACTAGTATAGAGGAAATCATAAAATAAGAACAAAATAAAATAACTACTTATATTATTCTCAGCCTTTTTTTACAAGGTTGTTGCCTTGATTCCTTTCCACAGACAACGCAATTGATGTGCCTGGTTCGTACGATACTTTATGATGAGATATTCATATGAGAGAATTAATGAATGTAAATTAAAACTAGGGGACATCAACAAACAAAGACAAACAAAGATGTAGAATAATATGGAATTTAACACTGTTGTGGTAAGTTAAAATATATCGTTGAAAAAGTCTCTATAAAACCTACTTAAATCCCTTAGCCTTAATTTAAAAAAAAGATCAATTAATGTAACCAAGGGCTACCCTTAAATATTTTAATTCATTTATGTCTGTGAAATCGACGCCGGGTTAGCTTCTCGAAAAGTACACAGAGCACTGCTATTTATACTTGTAAATACCGCGATACGACCGCGTTCTGCCTCTTCATTTCTCGTTACAATAAATCGATTACGGACATATTACCCTTTTTCCTATCTGTTATTTAAAGATATTATCCATTTGATTCATTCATTTATACTTTTATATTTACGTCTCTGAAGTGCTCACCGCCATGACAAAGCGACTCTACTACCTTGCAAGAGAGTTTATTAAGAGTAGTGAATACGAGCAATGTTGGACAGCCAACGGTAAGGTGTACATACGCAAAAAGGAAGGGATGCCCAGCCGACTTATCAAGACAGAAGATGATCTAGCACAACTACGAAGACAAAAGTGAATAGACTGCCTTATTTTATCTTTAGCAATATTGGCCAAATATATTATAATACTATTCTTGTTACAAGTTTATAGAATTAAATTTAAAAACTATATTAATCACCAACATCATTATTTCATATACATACAACATTCTACAGAACACACAAATACTACACTAACAAATGCATACACACACTACATACAACTAATGTTATTAACTAAGAACACATGTGCTGTGTGCAATACGAGAATATATTAAATACTATAAGCTCTCTCTCTGTACTACTTCTGGCGACAAATTAATTGTCATTATCAATTTAGCTCAATTAAATGTCACATATAAAAATGTAACTAGGAAAAATAATCACCACAATAGTAGATAATATACTAAATAACACATACAACATAGATTCTGTCTCAGTGTCGAATTCATCTACCTGTGACTTAGACAATTGCATCCCACTAAACTTCAACCCTAAGCAATCACTCAAAATACTTAATCAAAACATTAGAAGTGTCTCAAAAAATGTGATTGGTTTCTATACCATACTCGCTAGAACTAAGGTCGATTGGGACATAATTACATTAACTAAAGGTTGGCTTCCCAATACACATAATATCCCTGACCTAACCAGGTTATAAAAACTTTAATACTGCTAACAATCTAACACAAAACGAGGGCGTTGTTGTATACGTACATGAAAATCTACAGGTTTCTGTAGAAGAACCCCCATTTATAGATGCAAATTGTCTACAAATAAAAATAAACCAAAATACCATTTTACTAGCAATATATCGACCACCAAGCCATGGAGATGTCACTAACTTCCTGCATTCGCTTAACAAAACCTTGACTAATATCACACATTACAAAAATATTGTTACGAGCTTGAGGTTCGTGACAATAAAAACTGCCGATTGAATTACCGAAATTAACACTTTAATTCACTTTACACTAATTAAAATTTAAAACACTTCTCCGATCGCACCTTGCAGCGCCTATACATACACATTAGCACCTAAACATCCAGAACATTACAGTAAATACGCACAAGACGTCGAAAGTTCGAGTGTCGGGTTTCTAGAAGCTTAGTTCTTCGTTTCGATACTAGATGGCGCTGTCGGTTGAAAGATTAGTGATGTCATTTTCTGGAAAGCTCCCCTCGTTCTCGTCCCCGACACTAGATGGCGCTAGTGCCAGGTACATGACGTCAACTTAGGTACGCAACAATATAATAATAACTGGGGACATAAACATTAACATCCATGACGAATGCCACGACATAAGCAAGCTTAATTACCTAAACTTATTAGCGTCACACTGCCTACTGCCTGCACATTTCTTGCCCACTAGACAAAACGCACGTCTTGATCATTTTGTCCTCAAAACTCTATTACCTGCTTCAACATTAGTCGCCCATTCAGCACTAACTTATCATGATACCGTATTATTATTTCTCGCAAGCAAAATTCCCAAAACCGTGGTTAAAAAAACAACCACGCGCATTAACTATGATCAATTGACTGACGACATGAAAATAATCGACTTTGGTGAAATATATAATACCCAAGATCCTCATGTAGCAGCGGAATTAATGATAAGTCTTATCAAACGGGCGGTCGAAAAAAAAACACAAAAATCGTGAAGGTACCTACAAAACCGTAAAAAATCGTATAGTAAGCCATGGATAACTCCTGGCCTTTTACGCTGTATTCGACACAGAGATAACTTACACAAAAAATCAAAAAAAAGTCGCCAGATAACGAAGTCTTAAAAATAAATATCTTTTACTAGGTACAGAAACTATTGTAATAAGTTGTTAAAAAAAATTAAACTGGAATATGAAAAAAAATTAAAAAAGGCTAATAATAATCCTAAGCAACTCTGGGAAGCAATAAACAACATAACAAACAGAGCGAAAAAGAAAGAGAATTCATCGCATCACTTATTAACTCTATCATCTTCTCCGGGGCTATCTGTTAATTTAGTTAATGATTTTTTCGCTAACATAGGTAAAAATCTTGCGGAAAAGATATTGGGTGGACTGACAGAGTCAACAAAAAAAGCTTTTAACAACAACTCGCAGTCCATAGTATTGTTACCAGCGGATGAGGACGAGGTTGCAAGGTTAATAATATCTCTCCGTATCTACTGTGCTGTGGGTTGTGATCCCACAGCACAGTAGATAAAATGCATATTAATGTAGTTGTCCCACCCCTTACATATATCTGCAATCTTGCTCTCACAACCGGAAAATTCCCCAAAGCTTTCAAAAAGTCGATTATACACCCGATTTATAAGGGTGGTGGTATACAGAGATCGTGCCGATAACTATAGACCTATAGCCGTGCTCTCTGCCTTGTCCAAAATACTTGAACGCATAGAGTCCAACAGGCTCGTAAACTATTTGGAAAAAAATAACTTACTATCGCCCTCACAATATGGTTTTAGGTCAGGTAAATCTACGTTCGACGCGATTCATGACCTTACAAACTATATTGTTACAAACTTGGACAAAACAAAAAGTTCTCGGCATTTTTCTAGATCTTGCCAAAGCTTTCGACACAGTTTCTGTACCCATACTTTTAAGTAGGATGGAGAGTATGGGAATTAGAGGTACTCAACTACGACTTTTTGAAGACTACTTGAGTGGACGTACCCATTGCGTTCAGGTGGATAAGTTCGTCAGTGTCGAATGCACAACTACATATGGAACGCCCCAGGGCAGCGTACTTTCTGCAACCTTATTTCTCATATATATTAACGAACTAGGTATGCTCACACTCCCTAAAGGGCGGATCATAAGTTTTGCAGATGACACTGTCCTCCTTTTTAGTGCAAGTACATGGCAAGAAGTTTATGCGTACGCCCAGTTGGGCTACTACACTGTCTCAAATTGGCTTCGAAATAACGTACTAACACTGAACATAGATAAAACATGTTATGTCCCGTTTAGATTAAAACACAAAACATTAACCACATCATCTCTACCACATATCATCGTAAGTCACTCGTGTTCCAATCCACTCAATAATGCAGACACCTGCACACAACTACGTCAAGCTGGCAGAGTAAAATATCTAGGAGTTATAATCGATAGCACTCTACGTTTTCATGAACACGTTAATACGCTTAATAGCAGATTGCGAAAATTAATATATATGTTTAAAACTCTCAGAGACGCGGCGGATGATAAACTAAAGAAATCCGTATATTTTGCCTTGGCCCAATCTCTATTAACATATGGTATTACCTTCTGGGGCGGTGCTCCAAAATCAAAAATGCTCCAATTGGAGAGAACGCAGAGAGCCATCTTAAAGGTCTCTTTTTCGCTGCCGTATCGCTATCCTACAGAGCTCCTATATATAAAGAGTTGAAAACATTAACTGTGCGGCAACTATTTATGCAAAGAACCTTACTGAAACAACATGCTCTATAAAAATACAATCCCTCACTCTACCGAGGTAAAAGGCGTTTTAACCTCGTGGACCGCACTCATATAACTCTATCCACCAAGCTATCTAAACGTTTCTTTTGTCACCTCGGAGGTTTTCTATACAATAAAATCAATAAAATTATCCCTATATTTAATGTCAATAAGACTACATGCAAAAAGAAAATAACTATCTGGCTACAAGAACTAAATTATGATGACACCGAAAAGCTACTCACTAATCCTAACTAATTACTATCCGTACTAAAGTTAAATACTAACCCAATCCTAAATTTAATTTCTAACCCAGTTACTAACTAACAAACAAAAGCACGCACACACACTCACACGCACACAAAAAAACTCTCTCTCTCTCACACACACACACACACACACGCGCACGCGCACGCGCGCGAGCACACGTGCACGTTCACGCACACTCAAACGCACACGCACACGTACACGCACACGCACACGCACACGAACACGCACACGAACACGCACACGCACACGCACACGCACACACACACACACACACACACACACACACATACACACACACAAACACGTACACACGTACACACGTACACACACACACACACACACACGCACGCACGCACGCACGCACGCACGCACGCATGCACGCACGCACACGAACACGCACACACACACACACACACACACACACACACACACACACACACACATACACATACGAACACGCACACGCACACGCACACGCACACACACACACACACACACATACACACACACAAACACGTACACACGTACACACACACACGCACGCACGCACGCACGCACGCATGCACGCACGCACACGCCCACGCACACGGCCACGCCCACGCCCACGCCCACACGCACGCGCACGCGCACGCGCACGCGCGCGCACACGCGCGCGCACACACGCGCACACACACGCGCACACACACGCGCACACACACGCGCACACACACGCGCACACACACGCGCACACACACGCGCACACACACGCGCACACGCACGCGCACACGCACGCGCACACGCACGCGCACACGCACGCGCACACGCACGCGCACACGCACGCGCACACGCACGCGCACACGCACGCGCACACGCGCGCGCACACGCGCACGCGCACGCACACGCGCACGCACACGCACACGCGCACGCACACGCGCACGCACACGCGCACGCGCACGCGCACGCGCACGCACACGCGCACGCACACGCGCACGCACACGCGCACGCACACGCGCACGCACACGCGCACGCACACGCACACGCACACGCACACGCACAGACTAATACTAGCACCAGATTTCAATATAATATATTAAATACTAGTTAGGTAAAAGAAGGTACATTATGTAATTTACAAATATGGTAGTACATGTACATGATAAAAGTATTGTAATTACAACCATAGGGCGGAGACCTGATGGCCTGAAATACAGGCGTAAAGCCTAGCTTAGGCACTAGTCTCCCGCAGTATAACATTAAGGTGTAATATTCTAATATTATGTATATCGGCGCAACAAAGTATAAGCGACGTATCGGCGCATTACTTAAACAATTATTATTCATTTAAAAATCAATAGACGTTATTTCAACTTCTGAAATAACGTTATACGTTAACGGTATACGTACGTACTGTTCGGACTGTTAGTTGAATTCGCGATCTATAAAATTGTGAACAGTGGTGAATAATTATAAAATCGTTAATTGTGAACAATAGCGTGTAATTGTTGATTGTGAGTAACTATTAGTTGTACTTACTCACTTACTTATCTTCACGCGCAATCCCTAACGGGGTAGCCAGAGAGAACAGATCGCCAAGTGTCACGATCCTTACATACCTCTTTCGCTTCTTTCAGGTTCATTAATTTCTTCATACATGCACGTCTAGGTATCCGAGTACTCTTGACCCTCCCCTCTTCCAGCAATTTGCTCACATGGTCTTCGAAAGTTAGTCTCGGTCTACCTCGACACCTTTTAATATTTACTTTCGCTCTATATATTTTCTTCACCATTCGGTCTTCACTCATTCGTTCAACGTGCCCAAACCATTGGAGTACGCCCCTATCAATTTTTGTGATAAGGTCATCTTTCAATCCTGCCATATTGCGAATCTCTTCGTTTCGCTTTCGGTCGGCTATGCTAACGCCACACATTTTACGAAGAGATCGCATCTCCACTGCATTCAACTTGCTTTTATGCTTCTTCTGGCATACCCAGGTTTCGCTGCCATATAACAAAGTCGGTACCAACACTGCGTTATATATTGCAAGGCGTGCACTCTTCACCACGCCTTGCCTTTTTACTAATGCATTCAGGGCACCATTGACTTTGTTTCCGGCAGCGACACGCCTATCCACATCTAAATCACATCTTCCATCCCGGCTGAAAGCACTCCCCAAGTATACAATTTCATTTACCTGTTCTAGACATTCCTGATTTACCCATATTTCACATTTCGTTCTCTCTTCGTCCTTTTCAAATACCACTATTAGTTGTGATTAGTAAAATCAGTTAAAAGTAAATAAGTGATTCTTATTATTAAAGAAAACAATAACGAGTGAAACTAGAAATCTCAATAATGACGTCATCAGTGATGACGTCATAGTTTTAAAAAATACTTCTGGTGCAAATATTCCGTCATCAGAAGTGGGATGTGAATAACGCTCTTCCACTTCTGCTCAACCATCTGCTATTGAACAACCATCGATGTCATCTAGCACTGAAACAATGCAACAGAATCGGAGTGATAACACTTCAGCGATTAATGTACCATCACATTTTTTTATGCAGATGATGCATATGATGCAAAATATGTCGGATAGACTGAATACTCCATCGGAAACAAAGGTAAGAATCAATGATATTTACCCACCTTCATTTGTCCAGATACTAACGTTGGAGTACGTGAGTGGTGTCAACATATTAATAAAGCAATTCAAACGTACAACCTCAATGATTTTGATATACGCATGAGGGTTGGCAGTTTGTTGAAAGGACGCGCTAAAATGTGGGTCGATGATTGGATGATAACTACATCTACTTGGGAAGAACTACGCAACAAACTTATAACTACATTTGAACCAGAAAACTGGTATTCTCCAGACATATTAAGATTCAGGGAACATGTTTTTGATTCGTCAAAGGATATAGCGGAATTCTTATCGAGAGCGTGGGTACTATGGAGACGAGTTATCAAGGATAAATTAGGTAATGAAGATGCGGTTGAGGCCGTCATAGGTTGCATTAGTGATGAACATCTACGGATTGAACTATTAAACGCACGCGCAACAACAGTGCCAGAACTTATATCTATTGCATCCATCAAATAGTAGTAGCGCGTTCATCCATCAAATAGTAGTATGACAATGCCATACTAACGTCCCCGGTTATCAAGCAATAATCATGCTTACGCTCCATCATTCTGTCGCATCTGTAAAAGGAACAAATCATTCTGCCGATGAATGTCATTTCAAACCAACCGGATCGAGACTGGAACAATTTAGTAAAAGAAGTGAAAGTGATAGTAAGTCTACCTGCACATTTTGTCAAAAATTAGGACATACTTACGACCAATGCTTTAAACGTGATCGTTCTTTGACATCAAATGTAAATCACATTGAAGGTGTAAAACTCGCCCCTTTAACTATCAGGATAGGAATAAAATCTTTAAGGGCAGTGTGCGACAGTGGTGCAGAATGTTCAGTTATGCGGGAATCTGTAGCCGCAGCTCTGCCTGGACAAAGACTTCAAACAGCTAACTACTTGAGAGGTATTGGACGATTTCCCGTACTGTCACTCACGAGCTTACTGACTATATGTGTCATAGATAATATCAGCATTGAAATTCAATTTTATGTTCTGCCTGACTGTGAGATGTCGACAGACATTTTGGTGAGCATGAACTTGATTCGAGGCACAAACTTGAGTGTTATAGTCACGACTAGCGAAACAAAATTAGTACACCAAGGGTTTGTCAATCATATCATCACAAATAATCCAATATTTGAAAAACTAGACTGTGATCTTTCCAACCCTGAAGAGATCAAACAACTTCGCATACTCCTTAATAAATTTGAACATCTATTTATTCGAGGATACCCTAAAACCCGAGTTAATACAGGTATGTTAGAAATCAGATTGAAGAACCCGGATAAATACGTTGAACGAAGACCATACCGCCTCAGCCCAGTGGAGAGGGAAAAGGTTCGTAGCATTGTTAACGAATTACTGAAGCACAACATTATACGTGAGAGCAAATCGCCATACTCAAGCCCTATTATTTTGGTAAAAAAGAAGAATGGAGATGACCGTCTTTGTGTAGACTTCCGCGAATTAAATGCCAATACATTGCGGGACCATTACCCACTCCCACTCATCTCCGACCAGATCGATCAACTGGCCAATGGACTCTACTTCACCACATTTGATATGGCGGCAGGTTTCCATCAGATACCTATTTCGGAGAATTCCATAGAGAAGACTGCATTTGTTACACCTGATGGGTTATATGAATACCTTACTATGCCATTTGGTTTATCCAATGCATGTGCAGTGTACCAAAGGTTTATTAATAGGGCATTGTTTTCGTTACTAGGAAGTGCTGCTCAAGTTTACGTCGACGATGTTTTGAGCAAAAGTGCTGATTTTGCTCAAGGGCTAGTAAACATTGAACGCATTCTCATAGCATTACAGAAGGCTGGGTTTTCTATTAATGCAGATAAGTGCAGCTTCTTCAAACGCTCAATAGAATATTTGGGTTACGTTGTTTCTAATGGTCAAATCCGTCCAAGTCCAAAGAAAGTTGAAGCTCTAGTCAAGTCACCAGTACCGAATACTGCTAAAAAAGTAAGACAGTTCAATGGTTTAGCTGGATATTTTCGGAAATTTATTCCCGACTTTTCCCGTATAATGATACCCTTTTATGAGTTGACTAAACAAGGTGCTAAGTGGCAGTGGAATGATCGACACGAAGAAGCACGTAATAAGATAATCCAATGTTTGACATCATCTCCTGTGTTAACAATATTTCAGGAAGAAGCACCGATAGAATTATACACGGATGCTAGTAGCTTGGGATTTGGTGCCGTACTAGTACAGATAATCAACAAACGTCAACATGCAGTCGCCTTCATGAGTATGAGGACTACTGACACTGAAAGCAGATATCACTCGTACGAGCTAGAGACCTTGGCGGTAGTACGTGCAATAAAACATTTTCGACAGTATCTGTATGGACGGAAGTTCAAAATTATAACCGATTGCAATGCCTTAAAGGCATCTAAGCACAAAAAGGATCTCCTCCCGAGAATTCGTCGGTGGTGGGCGTTTTTACAGAACTATGATTTTGAAGTAGAATATCGCAAAGGAAATCGTCTGCAACATGCCGACTTCTTTAGTAGAAATCCAAGTAGTTGTGAGGTTAACATTATGACAAGAGACCTGGATTGGTTAAAGGTCGAACAACGCCGAGATGAGATGTTACGTCGTCTGATGGACAGCTTCAATAACGGAAATCCAGTGGATGTTTACCTTCTAGAAAACGATGTTTTAAAACGAATCGTAAAATACCCAATTTTTGGACAGCAAATCTGTATTGCGGTTCCTAAATCCTTCCAGTGGAGTATAATAAATTCATTTCATACAGCGCTTAAGCACCCTGGATGGGAAAAGACTCTACATAAAATTAAAGAATCTTACTGGTTTGATAAAATGAATACCCCGGTGCGCAGATTTGTGGACAACTGTATCATGTGTAGAACATCAAAAGGAACATCGGGCGCTGTGCAAGCTCAACTACATCCAATCCAAAAGCCAACTACAGCTTTTCAAGTGATACATATGGATATCACTGGCAAGCTCGGTACTACAGATGACCAACAATATGTTACAGTAACTATCGATGCTTTCTCAAAATATGTGCTATTTTATTATGCTACCAATAAAAGTCCGCACAGCACATTGGCTGCACTAAAACGTACTATACACCTATTCGGAACACCACTTCAAATTATTCTGGATGGAGGCAGAGAATTCTTGGGGGAATTCAAGACTTATTGCCAACAGCTTGGAATAAACATCCATGATATATCACCAGGAATCAGCCGAGCTAACGGGCAAGTTGAGCGAATAATAGCAACGCTCAAAAATGCATTAATAATGATAAAAAAATTATGAAACAGAACAATGGCATACTGCATTAGAAGAACTTCAATTGGCCATAAATTGTACTGCTCATCGAGTAACAGGTGTCGCTCCGCTTACTCTACTTACAAGACGAAAACACTGTGTTCCACCGGAACTACTCGGGTTAGTAAATATTGATAATCAAACTATCGATATTGACTCCCTTTACAGGCAAGTGCAGAATAGAATGTCTCAAGCGTCGGAACAAGATAGACAACGATTTAATCAACGTTAAGCTAAGATCTGTCATTTTCAGAAAGGAGAATACGTACTTATCAAAAATAATCCACGCAATCAAACCTCATTAGATCTCAAATTTAGTGAACCCTATGAGATATGTAGAGTACTTGAAAACGACCGTTATTTGGTAAAAAAGGTAATTGGCAGAGGACGGCCTCGAAAAGTCGCCCACGATCAACTACGTCGTGCCCCGCAGCCAGGAAACCAGAGGGTCGTATCGGCGGAAAGAGAGCCATACTCTTGTAATATTAGTGCAACAAGTGAGCCCGGCCCATCCACTTCTTAAGAATCATAACAGCAGAACCTAACTCAAGAACAAAACGTTTAACGCTTGTAAAATAATGTTCTACTTTCTGTTTTAGAGCCACTGTGTCTAACACAGCATCGACCCTATCCTAGTTCCTATAGAGCCCCTGTGTACCACGGCGAACAGGACCGCCCAGAACACAGCATCACTCCATTTCCATTCTACGAGGCGACGAGAATTATGTGTGTAGACGTTATGTATGGTCGAAACACAAATAATAAACAAACAGCAGTAAAGCTGTAAGAATAAACAAAAAAAATAATTAAAATAAAAATTCTATTTTCTATTTTAGAGCCACTGTGTATAACACAGCATCGACCTTATCCTAATTCCTATAGAACCCCTGTGTACCACGGCGAACGGGACCGCCCAGAACACGGCATCACTCCATTTCCATTCTACGAGACGACGAGAATTATGTGTGTAGACGTGATGTATGGTCGAAACACAAATAATAAACAAACAGCAGTAAAGCTGTAAGAATAAACAAAAAAAATTTTTTTAAAATAAAAATTCTATTTTCTATTTTAGAGCCACTGTGTATAACACAGCATCGACCTTATCCTAATTCCTATAGAGCCCCTGATTACCACGGCGAACGGGATCGCCCAGAACACAGCATCACTCCATTTCCATTCTACGAGACGACGAGAATTATGTGTGTAGACGTGATGTATGGTCGAAACACAAATAATAAACAAACAGCAGTAAAGCTGTAAGAATAAACAAAAAAAAAATTTTTTTAAATAAAAATTCTATTTTCTATTTTAGAGCCACTGTGTATAACACAGCATCGACCTTATCCTAATTCCTATAGAGCCCCTGATTACCACGGCGAACGGGATCGCCCAGAACACAGCATCACTCCATTTCCATTCTACGAGACGACGAGAATTATGTGTGTAGACGTGATGTATGGTCGAAACACAAATAATAAACAAACAGCAATAAAGCTGTATTTGGTAGGTGCTGAGCACGCACCACCATTCGGAATGGCCGTATCGGCGCAACAAAGTATAAGCGACGTATCGGCGCATTACTTAAACAATTATTATTCATTTAAAAATCAATAGACGTTATTTCAACTTCTGAAATAACGTTATAAGCTGATTTTTATAACATGTGTCTTTATTTTTATAATTAGTTGATTATTGTTACCAGATAAATAATTTAAAATGCTTTAATTCACAATATCATTAAATGCGGGTGGTCGCTATAACAATCTGAAGGTAATCATTCTCAAAGCGCAGGAAGTGGGGATGGCTTGCGCTCGCATTCAGTTTAAAAGGCGCGCGACGGCTGGGTCAGGATTGCGCCCTCCTTTCTGCCAAGGAGGGTCGCGTTCGTATACGGCTTAGAGATCTCTAGTAAGATCGTTAAGCCAATTCTTAAAAGGTTGAGTTTAGTGGGTAAAAGTCCCACATAACCACGCAGCCGGCTGCGTGGTATGCTATGAGCATTCTCAACCTCCCTCCCCCGCTTTCCGGAGGGTTGCCCATATTTGCTTCGGGCGCAAAAAAAAATGGGTCAAGATTGATTCTGGCTCGAGCTGTCGTACTGTTCGGACTGTTAGTTGAATTCGCGAACTATAAATTGTGAACAGTAGTGAATAATTATAAAATCGTTAATTGTGAACAATAGCGTGTAATTGTTGATTGTGAGTAACTATTAGTTGTACTTACTTACTTATCTTCAATCACAACTATTAGTTATGATTAGTAAAATCAGTTAAAAGTAAATAAGTGTAGACTTTTAATTTTACTTAGGTAACAGGTAGTAAGTAGACACTGACTCTACGTTTAAGTATTTAATAGAACAAGGTAAGTATTATAATCACTATACAATAATTATGGCTTTACGAGTCTTGAGACCACCAACGCTTTCGGCAGTCGAAACGAAAGTGTTACTCTCCGGTTATTTCTTGCTTCCCCAGAGTCAGCAACTTCACTCACCTACCGTGTTGTTAATCTTACGCGGCAACTTCACACTATTGTCGCGATGTTGCCAACATACGCGGCAACTTCACACTATTGTCGCGATGTTGCCAACACGGCCCTCCTGCATTGTGCCTACCCTCAGGCACACATACACACACACCTCGAACAGCTGAAACACACATATTTAAGCATTAAAATGTGACCCATTGTTAAATTACCCAAATTACTTTTTACTCTTAAGAAAACCAGAGCTTTGGTGGCTTAATTCAAACCACTTTTCGTTTAAGACTACCTCCACGACTAACTTTATCAGTTCACGCCCTTTAATTCATGTGACTGTTTTCAGTTCGTTCCTTTGGTCCTAGGAAAACGACTGCCAGTTCACTTCTGTCGTACTAGGGTGACTGGGTTAGCTTTTTAGATAATTGCGATTTACTACACGTGTATAAAAGATATATAAAAGAACATTTCATAATTATTTTAAATAATAAATAATCTTTATAATTGTTTTGGGCAATGTTTCAATATATAAAATATAAGTTGGTACCTTTACCTTGCCAACACGCCCCTCGTTTTTACTATTTATTCAGCGTGCCAATCATGAATTTTAATCCATGGTTTTAAATTTTCTGCAGCGGCCACTCCTTTATAGGTTCTGTTAGATCTTTCGCTACCTCTCAAGTCTTGGACTTCGTATCTGTCTTGACCAAGGCATTTTTTTATTTGAAAAGGGCCTTTAAAAGTAGGTATTAGCTTTTTGCTGCATCCATCATTTGTCTGACTTTGGATTTTTAGCAGTACTAGGTCTCCTTCGTTGTACTGCTTAGCCTTTGTACGTTTGCTATCAAAGTTTTTCTTTTGGTAGTTAGCATTTGTCCGTATGTTTTTATCTACATATTTACGTAACTTAGTTACATCCGTAATACCACCGTCAACGTCTTCAAGCTCAGGCATTAAGTTATCGCTATCAGTTCGCAACCTATAACCAAAAAATACTTCGCTAGGGACAGCTTTTGTAGTTTTATGAAACGTGCTATTAATCGCTTGTTGTAAAGGTATGATACATTTGTCCCAACAATCTTCATTTAAATCTGCTCCCATTGTTTTCATGGCTTCTAGAATTGTCCTGTTAAACCTCTCGACTTGTCCATTAGACCTAGGCATACCCGTAGCTACAGTGTGCAACCTAATATTTTTACTAAAACAATAATTTTTAAATATTTATGAGGTAAACGCTGAACCGGCATCCGTAATCAATCTTCGCGGGTTACCGAATATTTTCGATATGCCTTCGAGTTCTTGGATCACATTGCTACTGCCAGTATTAGTCACAGCTGATATGAAGACGAATTTAGTGAATGCGTCTACTGTAACTAATAAGTATTTATTATTGTCCTGAGTTTCTACAAAAGGACCTAAGTAATCTAAATGTAACGTATGGAATGGTTGGGCATATTTTGGTAATGGATATAGTTCTCCTTCTTTTGGCCCGCCTTTGTTTTTATAATAAATGCACTTTATACAATTATTTATGTATTTCTTTGTTACGTGTCTCATTCGTGAGAACCAGTATCGAAGAGAAATTCTCTCGACCGTTTTGTCTACAGAAAAATGACCGAGGTCATCGTGATTGTATTTTAATACCTGCCATATGCATGCTTTTGGCACTACCCAACGTCGGCCTTGGTTTGTACGACGATATACCTTGTTACCTAATAGTTCGTATTTATTAAATATATCTTTATATTTATCCGCGTCACCAGACTCTAAAGACCTTTTGATCTCAGCTATCCGAGAATCCTGAAGCTGAACAGAGAGTAGCCAATCTGCTTCCGTGATAGACATAATTATCTCGGCTTCAGATTTTCTTCCCGATTCTAAAGGGTTCCTACTTAATGCATCTACGTGTTGCCTGCGAGCACCCTCCCTATGGATAATATCGTAAGAAAATTCTTGAGTCGCCAAGACCCATCTAGCAATTCGTGGTATTATTTCCTTTTTATTTAAAGCAAAACGAACTGCACTGCAATCCGTAACAATACGAAAATGACTTCCTAATAGGTAATGCCTAAATTTATTTAGTGATTGAATAATCGCTAATAATTCGAGTTCGAAAGAATGATACCTTTTTTCATCGTCTGTAGTTTGACGACTGTAGTAATGAATTGGCTTCTCTACCGAGTCCGAAACTTGCATTAATATACCAGCAATTCCGTCCCTGCTTGCGTCAGTATATAAAACGCACTCTTTGGTAGGATCGAATAACATAAGTATATTGTCCGAAATTAGTGCATCCTTTAGAGTCATAAAAGCACGATCATGTTCAGTTTTCCAGACCCAGGGAACATTCTTCCTTAACAGTTTGGTCAGAGGACTGGATAAGGTTGCACAATTTTTTATGAACTTCCGAAAATAGCTAATGAGGCCTAAAAATTGTCGCACCTGATGAATCGATTTTGGAGTGGGAAAGTCTTTCACTGCATTTACCTTACCCTCACTAGGTTTTATGCCTTCCGAGTTTATTCTGTAACCCAAAAACTCTATATCCGTCTTTAAGAAATGACATTTTTTTAAGTTAATCGTTAGACCGTTCTCTTTGAAAATTTTCAACACCTTTTCCAGAAGTTCCAAGTTCTCTACCTCTGTTTGATTTATGATTAAAATGTCGTCCAGGTATAAAATGATTTTTCCAAATCTAAGATTTCCCATGACTCGGTTCATCATCTGCTGAAAACATGATGGAGCACCGGCTAATCCAAAGGGGAGCCTCAGAAATTCGTAGTGTCCATCTTCAGTAATGAAAGCAGTCTTATGAACAGAATCTTCTTTCATTTTTATTTGATAGTACCCAATTTTCAAGTCCAAACTGGTAAAAAAACTACATCCCTGAAGACGATCAAAAATAAATATCCGATGCCCCGCATAGAAGATTTAATCGATCGAGATTAAATCTTCTATGCGGGGCATCGGATATTTATTTTTGATCGTTATTTTATTCAGCGCGCGGTAGTCGATGCATAATCTTTTCTCACCGTTCTTTTTATTTACTAGCAGGGCTGGACTTGCATATGCAGAATTACTTTCGCGAATTATGCCGTTTTCTAAAAGTTCGTTAACTAAAGATCTCATAATTTTTCTGTCCGAAAACGATGCCCTATACGGCCTAAATTGTACAGGCTTACTATGGAGCAAATTTATCTCCATTTCGTGCCCCTGAACCATTCCTAATTGATTTATATTTGAGGCTATGCATTGACGGTACTTTAAAAATAACCTTAATATTTCATTGTAATGAGAGTCTGTGTCAAAATCAAGCCCTAACTCACCCATGTTCTTCGCATATTCGAATGTAAGGTTTTCACCTATTCTTGAATACATCAGGTCGGGCCCCTCAGTCACATTGCGTCCTATTAATATATCACATCCAGAGAGTTCGCTGAGAATATACATTTCCACATTATTAATTTTAACTGAATCTAATTTGATTAAAACTACTTTTACGGATTTTATCGCGTTTATTTTTACTTTTTATTTTTAATTCCCGACGTTTCGGGCGCTTTCCAGCACCCATGGTCACGGGGGACTGAGATGACTGACGTCCCGATGTCATTGTTAAACCCGGAGTACCTTCAGCTTTTTTAATTATTGTTTATGGTCCGATCTATGCAAAATGAACTAACTCTGTCTTGAGGTCTTGCAGTGGTATGCTTGGGTTTAGTTTTAATTTTATTGATTATAGGATCCCAAGCAGGTGGTAGTACCCAGCCTCCTTCTCTATTGAAATTAGGATGTTTTTTAATTTCAATAGCCTCACGTATCATCCTTGGTAGGAATCGGTGTTCTTTCGCGAGGATTTGTGGTCTATCAAATCTGATGTAATGGTTGGGGCCGTCTAGGATATGATCACAAACTGCAGACTTCCCGGAACGTTGATGCTTCACATCAGCTATATGTTCTTTTACGCGGGTCCTAATTGATCTTTTGGTTTGTCCTATATAAGAGAGACCACATTCACAATCAAGCTTGTACACTCCTGCATCTTGTAGAGGAATATGACACTTGACGGATGGTAGGAACTGACTAATCTTCTTCGGCGGCTTGTAGAATGTTCTAATAGAAGCTCGCTTCAAGATATAGCCAATCTTGTCTGTGACACCTCTGACATATGGTAGTACAGCAGGCACACGCTCGACTGTGGCTGGCTTCACTCGGTCACTGTGACGTAGGCGCGGGACCCGAAGCTTGTTGTCGTGCAGAACTTGCTTGACGTGCTGAAGCTCGGCGGCCAGGTGTTTGCTGTCACAGATCCCTCGTGCTCTCTGTAACAAAGATTTGCCCACGGTAGCTAACTGTGAAGGATGGTGGTGAGATTCACCGTTTAAATATCGGTTTGTATGGGTCTTTTTCCTATACACAGTGTGACCAATGGTGTTATTAGGATTTCTGATGACTAACACATCTAGGAAAGGTAAGGAATTATTTGCCTCTAACTCCATAGTAAATTGAATTTTAGAGTTTATGGAATTAAGATGTTCTAAAAATGCAGTTACTTTGTCTGATGGTAAAATTGTGAAAGTATCGTCTACGTACCGCTTGTAGATCCTTGGTGTAACAGGTGCAGTAAGGAGGGCTTTCTCCTCAAAGTCTTCCATGAATATATCGGCGACAATGGGAGATACAGGTGAGCCCATCGCCACACCATCTACTTGCTTGTAAAACTCTTCCTTCCACAATAGATAGCCAGATGTAAGGCAATGTCTTAGTAATACTGCATATTCTGCTGGCATGTTATTTTCCTCTAGTTTCCTAGTTATAATTGAGATGCAGTCTTCAACAGGTAGGGATGTAAATAGAGACTGAACATCAAAACTGACCATGGTTTCATTGTCAGTAAGATGTAGGTCTTTTATCTCACTGACAAAATGGTATGAATCCTTAGTGTGTGCTCTTGTGTGTCCTCTGAGTGGTGATAATATTTTAGCTAAGTATTGAGCCAATCTGTAAGTTGGCGAATCAATCTGACTCACTATTGGACGTAAAGGAGCATTCGGTTTGTGTATCTTTGGTAACCCATACAACTTCGGTGGTTTGGCACATGAAGGTATTATCGAATTAACGTCCAGATTCAATTTTTCGGAGTATTTCTTAATTGGATCGCTAGTTGTTTTAAGCGTATTAGTTGTAGGGTCTGTTTTGACCTTTCGATTAGTAGTTTCATCCGACAAAAGTTGTTATATTTTAAAATTGTAATCTGACGTATCCATTATAACCGCAGAATTACCTTTATCTGCGCGGAGAATCGTAAGCTCTGGTCTGTTGCGTAACTTTTTCAACGCGTTAAATTCATTTTTGGGGAGATTTAATTTCGGCGCTGAACTTCGACGTAACATAGACGAGATGTCTTGACGTATGGCCTCTAAATCTTCATTACCAATATTATTTTTATACAGACAGTCCTCAACACTACAGATAATGTCCTCATACGGTATTTTTCCCGGTGTAATTGCGAAATTAATACCTTTTTCTAAAACTTTTATTGTGGCGTCGTCCAGTGTTTGTTTTGATAAGTTGTAGACAGCGCGTTGTTTATGATTCGTGTCTGTGGTCAACGATTTCGTATGTTGGACATTTGATTTAGTTGTTAATTTATGGTATTTATTAGAAGATCTAAAGACCAAGCGCGCAAGATACATAACAGCTTTAAATTTCTTGAAGAGATGCAGAGATCATAATCTCATTCCTACGTGTGTCAAGATATCCACTAAAAAAGACATTCGAGGAAGCGCTAAGATCTTAAATCAGGCTAGTAAAAAGTTGTTAATAACGGTGATTCAGCAAAAACGTACCGATCTATATTTCATAAACAAAACCATAGACAATTCGTCCAGTGAATTAAAGACAGTTTTATCGACATTTGATTATAAAAATTGCATGGAAACTTTAGACAAACGCGAAACAACTAAATACAATGAATGCAAAAATAAACATATTGATAAATACCATAAATTAACAACTAAATCAAATGTCCAACATACGAAATCGTTGACCACAGACACGAATCATAAACAACGCGCTGTCTACAACTTATCAAAACAAACACTGGACGACGCCACAATAAAAGTTTTAGAAAAAGGTATTAATTTCGCAATTACACCGCGAAAAATACCGTATGAGGACATTATCTGTAGTGTTGAGGACTGTCTGTATAAAAATAATATTGGTAATGAAGATTTAGAGGCCATACGTCAAGACATCTCGTCTATGTTACGTCGAAGTTCAGCGCCGAAATTAAATCTCCCCAAAAATGAATTTAACGCGTTGAAAAAGTTACGCAACAGACCAGAGCTTACGATTCTCCGCGCAGATAAAGGTAATTCTGCGGTTATAATGGATACGTCAGATTACAATTTTAAAATACAACAACTTTTGTCGGATGAAACTACTTATCGAAAGGTCAAAACAGACCCTACAACTAATACGCTTAAAACAACTAGCGATCTAATTAAGAAATACTCCGAAAAATTGAATCTGGACGTTAATTCGATAATACCTTCATGTGCCAAACCACCGAAGTTGTATGGGTTACCAAAGATACACAAACCGAATGCTCCTTTACGTCCAATAGTGAGTCAGATTGATTCGCCAACTTACAGATTGGCTCAATACTTAGCTAAAATATTATCACCACTCAGAGGACACACAAGAGCACACACTAAGGATTCATACCATTTTGTCAGTGAGATAAAAGACCTACATCTTACTGACAATGAAACCATGGTCAGTTTTGATGTTCAGTCTCTATTTACATCCCTACCTGTTGAAGACTGCATCTCAATTATAACTAGGAGACTAGAGGAAAATAACATGCCAGCAGAATATGCAGTATTACTAAGACATTGCCTTACATCTGGCTATCTATTGTGGAAGGAAGAGTTTTACAAGCAAGTAGATGGTGTGGCGATGGGCTCACCTGTATCTCCCATTGTCGCCGATATATTCATGGAAGACTTTGAGGAGAAAGCCCTCCTTACTGCACCTGTTACACCAAGGATCTACAAGCGGTACGTAGACGATACTTTCACAATTTTACCATCAGACAAAGTAACTGCATTTTTAGAACATCTTAATTCCATAAACTCTAAAATTCAATTTACTATGGAGTTAGAGGCAAATAATTCCTTACCTTTCCTAGATGTGTTAGTCATCAGAAATCCTAATAACACCATTGGTCACACTGTGTATAGGAAAAAGACCCATACAAACCGATATTTAAACGGTGAATCTCACCACCATCCTTCACAGTTAGCTACCGTGGGCAAATCTTTGTTACAGAGAGCACGAGGGATCTGTGACAGCAAACACCTGGCCGCCGAGCTTCAGCACGTCAAGCAAGTTCTGCACGACAACAAGCTTCGGGTCCCGCGCCTACGTCACAGTGACCGAGTGAAGCCAGCCACAGTCGAGCGTGTGCCTGCTGTACTACCATATGTCAGAGGTGTCACAGACAAGATTGGCTATATCTTGAAGCGAGCTTCTATTAGAACATTCTACAAGCCGCCGAAGAAGATTAGTCAGTTCCTACCATCCGTCAAGTGTCATATTCCTCTACAAGATGCAGGAGTGTACAAGCTTGATTGTGAATGTGGTCTCTCTTATATAGGACAAACCAAAAGATCAATTAGGACCCGCGTAAAAGAACATATAGCTGATGTGAAGCATCAACGTTCCGGGAAGTCTGCAGTTTGTGATCATATCCTAGACGGCCCCAACCATTACATCAGATTTGATAGACCACAAATCCTCGCGAAAGAACACCGATTCCTACCAAGGATGATACGTGAGGCTATTGAAATTAAAAAACATCCTAATTTCAATAGAGAAGGAGGCTGGGTACTACCACCTGCTTGGGATCCTATAATCAATAAAATTAAAACTAAACCCAAGCATACCACTGCAAGACCTCAAGACAGAGTTAGTTCATTTTGCATAGATCGGACCATAAACAATAATTAAAAAAGCTGAAGGTACTCCGGGTTTAACAATGACATCGGGACGTCAGTCATCTCAGTCCCCCGTGACCATGGGTGCTGGAAAGCGCCCGAAACGTCGGGAATTAAAAATAAAAAGTAAAAATAAACGCGATAAAATCCGTAAAAGTAGTTTTAATCATGTGTAGTGTTCGCGTAAATATAAGAAATCATTATGAATCTAATTTAATATTTACACGAACCATTTCCATTACAGCTTTTATACTATCTTTGGAAAATCCTTGCAATATCACATGCGGTTTTAAAGGGAACCTTTGGAGGTTAAATTCTTTTACCAAACGAGATGATATCAAAGAACAGCTGCTACCCGTATCTATAAACGCATCGCTAACAAATTCATTTATATATATCTTCTTAAAAAATCTTTGTTTTGAATTAAAGAATTTAATACACTTCGCTTCTTGTTGGTCGAATTTGTCGGTATTAATATTTTTCGTATTTTTTTTATGGAAACATATGTCTTCTGTGTGGCCCCTTTTTCCGCAAAATTCACATTTTATCGAACATTGAACCCTTCTATGATTACCGCCACAATTAAAACATTCTAATTTCTTGCGACTTTGTGGAGGGTCAGTATTACTTTGATTTGTAGATCGTGCGGGTAGATTAGTTAACAAAGGTGAATTCGATATTGAGCTATGTGTATTGGTTGTTGTTTTAGTACTATAATCGCGAATGTTATTTAGGCTAGAGGGTTGTTTTACTAATTTTGATTTGAAAATTCTTCCGTGTAAGAATGCTCCTAGGGTTTCGCATGTTTTAAAATTACTTGCTTCCACTGATGCTGTGATATTATTGTCGCCGATATTTCCTAAGATGATCGATATAATGTCGTAGTCCGTAAAGTTTAAGCACAAATTATCAATTTTCGCCTTTTGTTCGAAAAAGAAATTGTACAGAGACTGATTTTCGAAAGGTCGTCGCTCAATAATCTCTTTTAATAGCCCGAACATATTCCTTTTTACCCTAAACGTTGTTAAAATTTTTTCTTTCCAATCTATCCACGCCCAAGTTGTCCAGGAATTATCACTACGCAACAGCGATTCGTACCAAACCTTAGCCGAGCCTTTGAGCTTATTCAATGCTTGATAACGGATTGTACTATCGGACCAAGAGAAAGTTGACGCAAAAGATTCTATAACATTAAGCCATGTCACAATATTATCATTTAGCGGATCAAATTCAGGTATCATACTATGAAGCACTGTGTTGCTTGTACTTACAGTTTCGGTGGAGTTTTCGTTTGATACCTTCATTCTGCTTCTGTTCCGGGGAGATAGCGGCGGTGTTTTTGAGCCACTGTTACTGCTGCTACTGGATGATGATCTAACACGTGTTTTCCTGTGCTTGCGCTTGCTGCTATATTTTTTTTTCCTACCCATTTTTTTTTTTTTTTGGTTGTTTTCGATCCCACTTCTGATGTAGACTTTTAATTTTACTTAGGTAACAGGTAGTAAGTAGACACTGACTCTACGTATAAGTATTTAATAGAACAAGGTAAGTATTATAATCACTATACAATAATTATTGCTTTACGAGTCTTGAGACCACCAACGCGTTCGGCAGTCGAAACGAAAGTGTTACTCTCCGGTTATTTCTTGCTTCCCCAGAGTCAGCAACTTCACTCGCCTACCGTGTTGTTAATCTTACGCGGCAACTTCACACTATTGTCGCGATGTTGCCAACATACGCGGCAACTTCACACTATTGTCGCGATGTTGCCAACATAAGTGATTCTTATTATTAAAGAAAACAATAATGAGTGAAACTAGAAATCTCAATAATGACGTCATCAATGATGACGTCATAGTTTTAAAAAATACTTCTGGTGCAAATATTCCGTCATGTACAATAATTCTGTAATATTGTGGTGAGAAAATAAATCACTTATTATTATATTATTATTTTTACAGCCTATGAGATGTCCATGGCTGGACATAGGCCATAGTTTCCTCTTAGCAATTGGATTGGTAACCGCATATTTTTTTTATTATTCTAAGTTGGTATCAGGAAGATACTGCCTTTCTCCTGCTTCATTTCCTTCTGTCGCTTTTTACGAGACTCACGGAATGATGGGATGGGAAGATTCAATCTTAGAACCTCTAAGTATGAGGTATGTAGTGGATTCTCTAACACCGCCGCTACACCGGCACCGGCATTAGGTCGGTGCATTATAACGATCCTGCCTTCACATCATACTTTCGTTATATTTTTATCCAAACAGGCCTCAATGGTTCTATTTAATGCTGAGCAAGTGATAAAATAAAAAAATCCTTAAAACTCTTAACACAGATTCTACCTCATTATCAAGAATTAAGACACGATATTTGCATTGTAATATGGTTAAAATCACTTGATTTCGAAAGCATAACTTGATCGCACGAATAATATTAAGTGTAATCCTATTTTCTTTTTATCTTTAGACATTAAATAAAGTTATAAAAGTAAAAACGTGAGTGGAAAATAAAGTCATACAAATGAATACAAATAGGTATTAAATATAAATAATACAATCAAAAGATACAAAATAGTAGATTGTCTAATTTAAAACGCGTTTCCATTCTTTTTGTGGAGATTTTATTACTTTTATCATGTTAAATATAATAAGATCTACCAAAACACAATAGAAAGGATGCGCGATTATGAATTTATAACAGATTATAAGGATAGAGCCGCCACATACATTCGGGATTCCGTTTCGGAATATTAATTCGGAATTCCATAATACATCACACACGGTTATGCGCGGTCCTGAGCCACCTGCATCCATCGAATTCTTACATGTCTTACCCGGTCGTCACTTCATCTAGTGGGGGGTCGCCCTACACTACGCCTACCGATACGAGGCTACCACTCGAGAACCTTTTTTCTCCATTAGTTGTCGGTTTTTCGAGCTATATAGCAGGCTAATTGCCATTTCAGCTTACTAATCCGTTGGACTATGTCGGTTACTCTGGTTCTACAGCGGATATCCTCATTTCTAAGTTTATCACGCAGAGGAACCCCGAGTATAACCCTATCCATAGCTCGACTTGAGCGTCAGATCCATAAGTCATCACTGACAATACACACTGATTGTACAATGTAATTTTCAGGTTTTGAGATATACCTGACGAGAAGATGTATCGTAATTTCCCGAACGCTGACCAGTCGAGGTGAATCCGTCGATTGACCTCTCGGTCGAAGTTGGATTTACCTAGTCGAACTATTTGACCCATATAAACGTACTCGTCAACAACAACTTCGAGCTTAATGCTCCCAACAACTACCGGCATAGGTGTGACAGGGACATAACACATGATCTTTGTTTTGTCAATGTTCGTCTTAAGATCTATCAATTGGGAGACATTATTGAGGTTATTGAGCATAGTGCTTAGGTCTTCTAGCGATTCTGCCTTATAGACTATATCGTCGGCAAAACGAAGGTGAGTGATGTACTCGCCATTGATTTTAATACAGTATTTTTTCCAGTTCAGTAGCTTGAGAACATTTTCCAATGCTGCAGTGAAGAGTTTCGAGGATAAAACGTCCCCATGTCTTACAACTCTCTGCAGTTACATAGATTTTGTACTTTGGTTCTGTACTCGGATAGCCATCGTATGCCTACTGTACAAACATTTCAGTATACCGATATATCGATACACCGACTTCTATATATACTTCGATATACCGACACTCAGGGACTGTAGCACCGCCCAAATTTCGACAGAATGAAATGTTTTCTCATAGTCTACATACGCAAGGCAAAGTAGCAGATTGTACTTTTCGGCAAAGTAGCAGATTGTTACTTCTGTACAATCTGCCGCAAGGTATGTATGTGGCTCGTGGTACTAAAGCCTTTTCGGAAACCGGCTTATTTAGAAGGATAGAAGTCGTCAAGTCTGTGTGTTAGACGATTCGTAATGACTGTCAAAAACAGCAAGACCACCACTCTTCTCCTTTACGCCTCCGGAGTAGTGCCACCATGGAGGACGGAATTGAAGAGCTTCTGAGTTACCTACTTTAAGTACCGGTTTTCCAACCACTTTCAGAAGCTCCGCAATAATTCTATCCTCGCTTGACTGACGTCCCGGATATCATCCGAATAGTGTCAGATAAGACTTGCTCTTGGATCGTTACTCAAACTTGCGTGTGACTCCAACGCTGATGATGTGTACGGCTGCCCATAGAAATTCTAAATCTTACTCAAAATCTCAGGGGTCCCGGAAACGATGTTGCCACTCAGTCTTCAGCTTCGACAGTTGGGTCTTTCTAGCAGACAGATCTCTGCCAAAGACTTTGGAGCGCTGGTTCCGCTCGATTGCTTCTTCAATGCGAGCAGTATTAAAGTTGCATTTGGAGATATGTCTGTTCAGTTGCCTGTATGCTGTCAAATCTGTTGAAGACTCCAACTTCATTTCCCGTCTAACAGCCATGAGATTAAAGGGGGAAGAGAGAGAAGAACACAAAACTCTCTGTTTTATGTTCTTCTGCGGCGGGTCTTGCAAAACTTAGTTCCGACCGCATGGACGGTTACCACGAGCTTATTATTCATATCGTCCACTGCATTGCAGTCGTCTAGGCGCTAAAAACGGTTTTGTAACTCGAGGAGAAACTCGAGGAGAAAGGTTCCGGGACTTTGTATTAGAGCACGTTGGCGCTGACTTCATTAGACGAGACCTCTCCAACTTAATGTTTTGGTTCAGTGTGCCTCCAACCATTCGGTGATCGCTGCCATTTTCCACCCATGCGATCATTGAGACATCACTAGACAGTTACCGTCTAGTCATCATAATGAAGTTAATCTCATTTTTTGTCAAACCATCGGGCCCGACCACTTTCTGTGGGGCCACTTCTGGAAGAAAGAGTTCATTATAAAGAGTCTCTCTATCTCCATGAAATTGGCCCTTTCGTTTCATTGCCCCTTTTCGAATTTCCCTACTTTCAGCTCACCGTTCTGTTTTTTGCCTAGTTTTGCGTTGAAGTCTCCCATCAACACCGCATAGTGAGTTTGTTCTCTAGAGATATCCTCATATATTTACTCCACATCCTCATCGAGATGTGCCGAGGTTGGTGCGTAAACCTGTATAACCTCCAGCGACGTTTGGTGATTCTGAATATAAGGTATAATATAAGGACGCAACCCTCGTCAACACACTCCCAATCTTTACAACATTGTTAACGAGAGACTTGTGGACGATAAATCCGACACCTCCTTGGGACAGATGATCACCCTCCCGATGATAAAACAAGTTGCCGGATTCGAAAATCAGCGTGTCCTTCTACTCTCTTCGAACCTCGGATAATCCTACATTATACCAACCAATATACCAATTTCTTCCAGCTCCAGGATCTTCTAGTCTGTCCTCGTGCGTGCGTGCTTTGTATGTTGCCAGGTCGAGTCCTCTTAGGGGACTACCGAACCTCTACCGGAGATTCCTAGCACAACCTGCCTCGCCGTTACCATGGTCGCCACCGTAGCCAGGAATAGTAGGGCCGCCGGGGACCGGGGGACATTTGTTTGTGTCGTAGCTCATAGCGGCATGTTTGCCATAATTGCCACGACTGGTGAGCGGATTAGCAACCGCAGTTTCTAATGTGTAATTGTTGTTATCATGAAGATGATATTGCCCATCTCCTGCCTGATTCACTCTGTCGCCTTTTACGACAACGTGGGTGTGGAAGATATGGGCTAGTGGATATTCTTAACCGCCAATACACGGCATCGTCTCTCTTAGGTTAGACAGAGATTCATTTATTTGGACTTTGACTAAGACTTTATGTAAGATCTGAGGTTTGACTAGTCAAACCTAGAAGCGCCGGAGCTTCGACGTTTGACTATTGACCTATGATCATCAGATCACTATCAAAAATGATCAAAACAATGAATTAACTTTCGCAATAAGTAAAGGTTTTACAGTTATTACATAGAAATATAATTTTTTTTATAGGATATGGTGATAAACGAGCACACAGTCCACCAGATGGTAAGTGGTTGCTGTGGCCCATAGATCTACATCTATCCTCGATTACGAATCAAAATGCAGATGCATTGTCACCCGTGAGGACTAAGATGCAATGCCTCGTTTCCAGTAAAAAGGGTCTCCAGTTCTCTACACTCACCATACGAAACACAGCAGCATTAAGCTACTATTTTACGTTGGTAATCTGTGAGAGCGTGGTCCTTCCCCGGTCGAGCCGACCTATTCGTGCTACAACTATTCTACTAATGCAATTGCAGCAAGGCTCTAACACGTATAACTTGTTGTATATGAGTATATGACAAATACTTAAGAGGATTGTAAAGTGCCCATACGCGGCGCGAGTACGTATTTTCAAAAATGCTATGTTTCACATCGCCGTCGCAAGATTTTAAAGAGTTAAGAGTTGCAAATATTAGAAGTAATTGCCTACATTTTCTTTTTAAAATATTCTTTCGAGCGATAACGTTTTAACCCCCCTAAAACTTTAAGAAATGAGACAATTTCATTAGATTAGTCGTAAGTCTCATTAGATTCAGTATACCTTAATTTAGGTCTGTACGTTATTATTTTAGTAAATCAGTATAGTTTAATTTAAAAAAAAATACAAACGCTCGAGGAAGTTTTTAAGTCAAAAATACAGATATTTACATGCTAATAACTTATAGGTACGCAATATTTCCTTAAAATAAAAAGGTATAGACCTAGTTTTTTCATTATATCTATAGCATTTCCAAAAATAATACTATATATATATATAGCATTTCCAAAAATAATACGTTTACTGCAGGGAAAACGTTATCGGTTTTTGTATGAAAATTTACAACTCCACAATCCTCTTAAAACTTTGCTTGCTTTGTAAAAAATGTCATTCTCTATGCATCTAAAATGATACAAAATGTTGTCTTAGACTTTAAATAACAATTCCGAATCTTATACTCCTTCTTTTGTTCTTGATTTACACGACGTAACTTAACACGATATATTTTTACTTTTTCAAATAAATTTTGGCTTAATACTGAAATTCCTTTCGGTTTCGTGATAGTTGTACTTACGAGTATATACTTTAACGCAATGTTATGACCGGCGTTGTCAAACATAAGTGAAATATCTCTTTTACTCGTAACTAGGTTCCGTGAAATAGACATAGGATCACAAGTTAGATAGATACACAGATAAGAGTGCCAACGTTGTATGACTAAGTGCAGCATGTTACTTTGTCCAACACTATTTTTTATTTACTATTATATTTTGCATAGAACAAAGGGATCAAAGGTGACTACTTGTCAGTTCAAACTCTACGCATTAATTTCATGCAATGTCTTTAAATAGGTTTGTCTCCTTTTGCCTTATTTGAAAATTAAATTAGAAAAAAGGAAACATGGAAGAGCAACAAGGGATTCAATAATGTAGAATTATCCCGAGTCCCACTATGCATACATACATAAGTATGTTCTTACTCTAAGAGAAAAACGACACACAGTGCGACACCTCTTGTTTTTGTATTCCTTGGGCTTGGCTAAGACGATAAGCACTACTACCTATCTAAAAAAATATAAAAAAATATAGAAACTGGTAGCACCAGCTTGTGTTTGTTCCTAGTGTTTACAGAATGTACACAGGCTGCACTAAAAGTATCGGGAATGGAATATTTCCACTGTTCCTGTCATATTAAAATCTTTTTAATTAAAAACTCCTTGATTTAAAAATCGAATACCATTTATTTATTTAAAAAAATATTCTCGGTCTCGTCACAAGGTTTTTTCAAACTTGTTTAGTCGTTGATAAAATGGAATTGACTCGAGAAAATTCAAGAGCAATGATTTATATGACTTTCGAAGTGGTTTAACACAAAAACAGTGTGTTGACCGGATCATTTCTGCATTTGGTGATGAAGCCCCATCCAAAACCACAATTTATCGCTGGTTTGCTGAACTTCATCGTGGGCGTGTCAAGCTCAGTGATGATCCCCGTCAAGGTCGTCCAAATACTGCAGTCACCCAAGAAAAAGTTTATGCTGCGCGTAAGCTGATTGAGGAAGATCGACATGTGACATACCGCGAAATTCAGGCAACTTTAGACATTGGTATGAGTCAAATACAAATAATCTTGAATAAACAATTAGGTGTAAAAAGTTATTTTCCCGATGGATACCGCATTCGCTCTGTGAAGAGCCAAAAGCGACTCGCATTACTTGATGCGTCAGAACTCTCGAAAGATTCCACGCAGGATTCTCAAATGCTGTATACAACATCGTATCAGGTGACGAATCCTGGATATACGCGTACGAACCCGAAACAAAAAACCAGTCACGAGTTTGGGTGTTCGAAAATGAGTTAAAGCCAACAAAAATTGTTCGTTCACGGAGTGTTGCAAAAAAATGGTGGCCACGTTTGTCTCCAAAACCGGTCATGTTACGACTATTCCTCTTGAGGGATAAAGAATGGTTAATGCAGAATGGTATGCTAGCATTTGTTTGCCACAGGTCGTTTCTGAACTCCGTAAAGAGAACTGCAACCGCCGCATCATCCTCCATCACGACAACGCGAGTTCTCACACCGCACACAGAACAAAAGAGTTTTTAGAGCAAGAAAACATAGAATTATTAGACCATCCGCCGTACAGCCCTAATGATTTCTATACTTTCCCTAAAATAAAGAATAAATTGCGTGGGCAGATTTTCGTCACCTGAAGAAGGTGTGGACGCTCACTTTTTTATTAAAACTACCTTTATTTTTGTGAACATACATCAAATTTTCATAGATATACTGAGAGGCCAAAGTTAATATATCTATTTCTTAAAAAAAATTTCTAAGACTCTGCTTAAGGTTGTAAATAGCTCTAATGGCTCTCTTCTGCAAAATAAAAATAGTTTCTAAATCAGCCGCATTCCCCCATAGCACAATTCCATATGACATTATGCTATGGAAATAACTGAAATAAACTAATCCAGCTGTCTCGACACTAGTGAGATCTCTTAATCTTTTTTACAGCAAAGCTGCAGAGCCTAGCCTGCTTGCTAGTTTAGATATACGGGGGCCCCACTGAAGCTTAGCGTCGAGAGTGATGCCAAGAAACAGAGAGGACTCAGTTCTTTTCCATTTAAAACACATTGGTACTCGGATTATGAACATTTGTTGTTGTAAATTTAATACATTAGTTTTATTGCCGTTTAAATATAGATTATTAACGTTAAACCAATGCACTAATTTCGATATAGCATTACTCACTTCGTCACATTTAAATCTGCAATATATTACTTAAATATAAAATACTAGTTTAAGCGCTATGTTCTTGACACCATAGTACTATAGCTACCTGATTAATGTCTCATGGTGAACACAGTCGAAGGCCTTGGAAAGGTCACAAAATATACCCAAAGCATCCTCTGAATTCTCCCATGCACAAAGAATATGTTTTATAAGCTCAACTCCGGCATCGGTTGTCGAGCGACCCCTTGTAAAGCCAAATTGACTTGTATGGAGCAATTTATTTTTGTTAAAAACACTTATCATCTGATGTAAAATAATTTTTTCAAAAATTTTACCTAAAGTTGGTAGTACAGAAATTGGTCTTAAATTGGCGGGGTCTGATGTACTACCAGATTTTAATAAAGGTATAACTTTACTATGTTTCATTAAATCAGAAACACACCGGTTTCGACGCTTGTATTAAAAATAGTGGATAGATATAAGGTACTATTGTGTATCTATTACGGATGCAGTAACTTTAATGGAAATCCCCCATAAGTCTGCCGTATCCTTAACATCAACAGTTTTAAAATATTTATATTTTCCCACAGAGGCACATGTTCGACGTTGTATTCGGATCACGGCACTAATTTTATCAGCGATAAGTCTTATTTGATAAATTTTATAAATTCCGTAACTCGTAAGGATTATAAAAACGAATGTCATGAAGAAACTACGTCAACGCATAAACTGGAAATTTATTCCTCCGCACGCCCCGCATTTCGGTAGCTCATGGGAATCTAATATAAAATCTGTTAAGTCGCATTTAAAAAGATTTATTGGAGATCAGCTATTAACCTACGAGGAACTTTTGACAGTGCTCTCACAGGTTAAGGCTATACTGAATTCACGTCCTTTAACAGTTTTAAACTCTGAACCCTCTGAACCTACCGCTTTAACCCCTTCGCATTTTTTAACATTAGGACCTTAAAATTCCTTACCTAATATAGAAGTCGATACTTCTATAGGTTTGCTACAACGCAAGTTTTTACTTGATCAAATAATACAGTATTTTTGGAGACGATGGAAAACAATACATAAATACACTTCAGACTCGACAGAAGTAGAATATTCGAACAAAACCTTTTAAAATGACGACTCCGTGGCGCAGTGGCTTAGCAATGAGTGGCTGCGCTGGGGGTCGCGGGTTCGAATCCCGCACGGAACAATTATTTGTATGGCCTACGAATAGTTGTTCCGGGTCTGGATGTTTGTCCTTGTGCAATTTATGTTTGTAAACTGCCCCCACGATACAAGAGCAAATCTTAGTGTAGGGGTAACGTTTTTAAAAAAAAAAAAAAATAGCTATCGTTGTATTGTTCCACACAGATAATATGCCACCTTAAAAGTGGCCTATGAGGGTAATAGATAAAGCCTTCCTGGGTGAAGACGACGTATTCAGAGTTGTTTTAGTGCGCACCGCATCGGGTTCTTATAAAAGACCAGTGGTAAAGGTGGTTAAATTTTATTTTTGCGACCAGAAGCAAAAGTAAAGTGCTACCCTTCGGGAAGCGTGGGACGGAAGTGGTGAATGCTCTAAGCATACCACACAACCGGCTGCGTGGTTATGTAGAACTGAGTGCCTATCCAGTAAACAGGCAGCTTTTATCGTAAAAAATAAAAATACACACCGAAATAATAGACTTATATTTATAAAAATACATTTAATTTGAGATTCTTTTAATATTCATAACAAACCTAATTTTAATTTTATTAAACATTAATATTATGCGCGCCATGTTACAGTATATGCGCCTCGAGAGCAGTGTTGCCACCTTAGCTCTTTTCGGGACAGTTGGTGAACACATTTTTTGACGTTTTAGCCCCTAAAGAGCAATATAGCTCTTTTTACACGATACGAAATCTTCCGCCTGCCTGATAATTTCAAAAATTTGGAGAAAATGACGGCTCGTTCACCTTGCAGAAGCATTTTTTGATACCTGAAGATATTGATATAGTTTTAATACAATATAGAAATATCGGAGAACACGACTGGGTGAACAAAGACGCCACCATCAAATTTTGTTGCGAAGTTTCCAAATAGATACAAGGATCCTGCTGGAATCAACTTGTACCAAGCGCATCGGAACTTGGCAAACATTATTTTATCATTACCTTCGAACGAACGAACGAACCCTGATGCTGAACGCGATTTTATTTCCATGAATCTAACTAAAATTAAAACCAGGAACAGAAACAAACTGGCTAAAAACAATGACAACAATGCTATATATAGGTAACTGCCATCTGAAAAAACTGTGGAAGTAATTTAAAATACTCCTTCAAATTAACAACAAACGCAGATGTAAGTCAGCCAACAACTTCTTCTGCTTTAGCAGTCATAGTTTCGGATGATTCCGATGACGACTATGATATTGATGAAAAATTTAATAAGCGAATTTTAATGGTATTTAAGTACCCACTACATTTTAAATAAACAATTTTTAATTGCATATATTATTTATTTGTTATAGCCCGAAATATATGCACTGCGAGATGTTTCATGTTTATATTTTCTTCGTTTCTGCTGTGGCCGCTAAAACAAAAGATATACATACCTATGCTTGATCGAAGACAGCACTCTTGTTTTGAAAGTTTTATCCAACGGAGGTACGCCGTGAAAAAAAAATTATTTTAGCTCTATCTAGCACCTCTTTTGATGGCAGATTTTTTTGTATCTAGCCCTTTTTAGATAGTCCATCTGCCCCTTTTCAAAAACCAAGGTGGCAACACTGCTCGAGAGTAGTTAGCTGTGTGAACTTGTGATGAACGGTTCATTCAAATGGTAAATATAATTTACATTAATTGTTGTTGATATTGAAAATACATCATATTTCTAATACAATAAGTAGAAATATTTGAGTAAAGCTTAGCAGTAGGTATATTAAATAAATTAGGTTCACATATAAAAATAATTAAAATTTAATTTCATGATTCCATAGCGCAGTGACTAAGAGTTTGGTTACAGCTTTGCTGGCCGCGAGTTTGAGGAATAAGATGTTGTAGAGCATACAAATTATTACTACGGGTACGACTGTTTGTGTTTATGCAATTTATTGATAAAAACACCTCCACGATACAACAGATATTTCTAGTGTGATATGAGCAGTGGTCTCCAACGTCAAATTACATTTTGATTATGACCGTACAGAGCATGGACCAACACGCGTTAAGCAGTTGATGAAGTCGCGTCGAGAAGGAAAACATGTTAGAAAAACGTTACAAACTCAGCAATAGGTAAAAGGTGACAGCAATAGAATCGTTGCTAACATCCAGCAACGTGAGAACAGTGAGCTTCTCAGACAATATAATCTACGATTTTAACTTAAGCTGTGACGGTATTGTAACCAAGTACGAGACCAATTAATTAGATTTTTCAAAGACTAAACGTTCTAGAGCTAAAATGAAACGAAATATATGCATCGAAAATGTAAGGGAGAAGACATTCTTCTTTTTAGGACGAGAAATAAAATTTCCTTAAGATAATTCCGAGATAATTTTTCAGGTAATCTCAGCACAACCGATGATACTTTAAGGGTCGGGCAAAACTTTTCTCTCGTCATAGTTTTGAGTGATGTCTGGGATAGAGAGTTTAAATGATGTGATTTTCAATTATCATTCACATTTTAGAATTAAAGAATTTAAAAAATTTACTTATAATAGAAATCCTATTATAAGTGTAAGTGGGTACTTATATTTTAATATATAAGTTCTCACGTATACTTATGGAGCTGATAATAGTAGGCCGGAGAAAAATTCTTCGTATTTTGTTTCTATTAAATTGAAGAAAAATCTCATTGGTTGTACTATTTGTATCTGACTGGTTTCAAAATGAAATATATAGGACATTAAGAAATATAAAAATAAAAAACACTTTCGCGCCATTTTTCAATTGTTTTTCTGTCCGCCAAAAAGAGTGAATCTAACTAAGAAACTCAATGCATTCTAAGTTTTATTACAAAAAAGGGAAAAATGCGTACTCAAGCCGCAAAAAAAATTGTAAAGTTTATAGACTTAATACAATTTCAGTAAGAGTAGCACAAAGTTGGTTCAATCGTTTCCAGTCCGGGAATTTTGATGTCAATGTCACCCTCAAACATCGACTTTATGTCGATGCCATTTTTGAAAAACTGGAGCAAGATCGGCATATTAGTAGTTACGACATAGGCGGGGATTGAGGATTTATCACAAAACAGTTTTGAAAGTCAGGCTAAAAAAGCTGGTTATTTGGGTACCACACGAGCTCACTGAAAGAAAACTAATGTGAAGTAACCAATGCTAGTATATAAATTGATTTATGTAGGGCAGTCATAAATTAACTTCTTGATCGAGCGCGTGTGTTTAATTTAAACCTCAAAATATTACATAGCAACCTTGCCATGCCCGGTCCGGGATCATAGACTAGCGGGCGAGAAGTGCAGATCGGGCGGATTACTGTGTGCTTCGGTGCTTCAAGTTAGCTAAAATGTTTGACGTGAATTTATTTTATTTTTTTATATTCCGTTTCATTATGATACATACCCATACATGACGACTTGAAGACGACATATTGGACTGATGCTTACTGTGCTGGCGAGTCTTGAAAGTCATAACCATGGGAATGTCAAACTCAAAAACTGAAGATAAAGAGATTATTACATTTCAAAATGCATCAGAAGGAAGTAATAGCGCAAGTTACTCCGAACAAGAAAATCACGTCAACATAAACTTTATACTGATTACTACGTTTTTGGTGTTCATGACGATTGGCATACTTGCAATCATTTACCTGAAAATCAGGGAGAGGCATAAGTGGATATAACAGCGAGTGAGTTACGAATTTTTGAGAAGAGTACGAAGCCGTTTGTCTGGGCGCCTGGAGTAGGAACCAATAAATATGTGCGTTCTACTCTGTGCTATATGTGAACTTCACATATAGCACAGAGTAGCAATGCTGCAGTATTATTTTAGTTTAGAATATATATATATATATATATATATATATATATATATATATATATGGTGGATTTGGCGTTCAACCACCAAACTGCTGGTTCAAATGTATTAAATAATGTTATGCGGTGCGGCTATTAATTTAAATAGAATAGTGGACTGTATATGAGCGCGATGCGAGCGGTGAATGGAATTTTAATTTATTCGTGATACTGCAAATCCCCTAAATTCGGGATATAGGAAGGACGTGAAGGAATGCATGTGCACCCACCTGGACTTCCGCTGATCTGCCTCGTGTCTCGATGGCTGCCGGCTGTCTTCACACTTATCAACTTCACAGATAATCACGAAATATAGCGTTATTGCAAATGGCTATACTTTTTACTATATGCTTGTATAATTCAATATCCAAATTACACAAGGGCGGGAGCGATGATGCGAGATATAAGCGGTGCGGTTGATTGCGTGTCTTCTCAACTTGTGTGAGCCCGTTAACACACGAATGCACATGCTGGGCATAAAGCGGTAGATAGGAAACCGGAAATGGGCTTTGCAGTAATCTTATTGGATAATAATTAACGAATCCCTTATAAGCGTTAAGTGATAGTGCAAATAACAAAACAATATATATACTATGAACATTAACGATACCTAGTTTTAGAATTAGAATAAATAATTGCTTAAAATTAAAAATAAAAACTAGAGTAAAACAATGTAAAAACGAACACTTAATTCGTGGAAGTACGGCCCAGGTTGGGTGCAACGTGCAACTCTTTATGTAGGTACTCGTTCGTATGACAGTGTTTCGAGTTGTAATAAAATTAAAACAAAGTGAATTAAATATGACTATTATCATTGTAACTTAAATATTTCGTTGTGTGTATTATGGCCGGTAATTTAATAGAATTATAGAAAACTTATTAAAAATAAGTCAATATCTAACAAAAAAGGCCAGAGTAGCAAACAACAAAGAGTCAGTTGCTCAGTTGCGTCCAGAAAATTACTATAGTCCATTCGCGTTAAGAAAAAAGTGAGTCATCAGTGCAACTACAGGGTAAAGGTATTCACAGTGGAGTAAAAATTTTTTTTTTCAAACATTTAATTAAGTTTAATGGAAACAAATTTTCTAAAAATTACTTAAATCACTAATCAGTATCGCTAGATTCTCCAGTTACATTAATTATGAAAGAATTTTGTTCTGCAAGTTCCATGATGTCATTCAAATTCCACATGGTATTTTTTCGCGTATCGCTTGGTCGCAGCACTTCTTCCAACGATTAGCGTCTATTAATGCTATTGCGTCATCTAATAATGTTTTTATGTCACTCATTTTGAACGTGGAGTTATTGGCACCAACATAATTTTTTATTTGGGCCCAAACCAATTCAATTGGATTAAGTTTGCAATGGTAAGGCGGTAGGCGAAGAATTGTAATGCCATTACTTTTGGCAGTCTCATCTATTAAATATTATATTGTGGGGCGATTTCGGCAACTTTCATTAATAATTCTTTTTTTAAATAAGTCATGTCCATGGATTTGCCTTTGTTTTGCAGCCAATCTATTATTTGCTGTTTGTTCCAGCTGGTTGTTGGTATTTTTTCGACTCTAACCCAATGATAGGGAGCGTTATCCACGACAACCACACTTCCTGGTTCTAGCTTAGGCATTATATTAATGAACCAATTAAGTAATCTTTCACCATCCATCTCTTTATGATAGTCTTTTGTAGACTTAGATTCAAATACCAGTAGACCATCTTCCACGAATCCTTTGTCGCTGCCAATGTGCAATACAATTAACCTTTTACCTTTTCCTGTCGGAGCTTTTGGACTGGCTGATAAACCATCTAGAAAGGCGTGTCTTTTATTTTTTACCGTTGTATCCAACCATGCTTTTGTCTTTACGTGTCCGGCGTTTATCCACGTTTCGTCAAGATAGTAAATGGTTTTATTAGCGGCTCTGTATTCTTTTATTTGCCTCAGATATTTACGCCTCCATAAAACAATATCTTCTCTTTCGACTAACAATGTTCTGCTATCCTGTTTAATGAAATCGAAACCAAGCTCGTGCATTATTTTATGAAGTGTGGTACGTTTGAAAACAGGAATATCTTCGTCAGCTTCGCAAAGTGTCATAATTGTCCAATGTCGGGTAGTCGTTATTTAAATATATTGAGTGAACTTTTCTCCTTATTGCACATTTGTCTAGTTTATCTAATTTATCGACCGTCGATAGTCGAGCTCTTTTTTTCACGGGTGATTTTAATATGTTAGTATCCTTTTGTTCTTTAATAATTTTATAAACAATATTTTCGGACACACCACAAGCTTTTGCTGTTTTTATTACTGTGCTCTCCACAGTCGCATTTAAATCACACAGTTTAAAGTACTTATAAACATTGTAAATTACGCGTCTCTCTCCGCTATGGATTATTGATCCACTTTTATTTTTTCTTTCGAATAGGTGAGGTATTCATTTTCAAAATTTAATGTTGAACAAGTAACACTTATCTTATAGATAAGATTAAGTCTTAGAGATAAGCATGGATGAAATAGTGAAAGCGTTGAAAAGTATGAGATTAGGTAATGCTGCAGGGTATGACAGGATTACCGTCGAGATGCTGAGGGCTGGACAGGGCCTGGTGGCTAGTCAGCTGTACCACCTTTTCAATCTGTGCTGGCGAAATGGGCAAGTGCCGGGAGACTGGTGCAAAGCCGTAATCGTGCCATTGTATAAGGGAAAAGGGTCACGGCAGGACTGCATAAATTACCGTGGTATAAGCCTTCTTAGCGTCGTCGGTAAATTGTATGCGAAAGTATTGATTGAAAGGGTTGTGAATGAAACAGACGAGAAAATATGGGATGTACAAGCGGGATTTAGAAAGGGAATGGGATGTACGGATCAGGTCTTTTCTTTGCAGTGCATAGCCGAAAAGTGTTTGGCTAAAAACAAGAAAGTCTACTGCGCCATCGTAGATCTAGAAAAGGCCTATGATAGAGTGGTGAGGAACGAATTGTGGTCGGCACTGTCCGTGTACGGTGTGAGCAGTGTCCTCACACGAGCATTGCAATCTCTTTATAGGGATTCTAGTGCTTGTGTAAGGATAAACGGGGCATACACTGAATGGTTTAATATCGAAAAAGGTGTTAGACAGGGATGTGTAGCGTCACCGTGGCTGTTTAATCTGTTCATGGACAATTGTTTGACAGATTTAAAAGAGAATGAAAGTGGGTTGAGAATGAAAGAGTTACTCGTCAAATGTCTTCTCTATGCTGATGACCAAGTATTACTTGCGTCTTCGGCCGAGGAGTTGCAGGAGATGGTAACTGCTATGAGTGGAGCTTTTGTTAGAAAGGGAATGAAGATGAATGTAAGGAAAACGAAAGTGATGGTGTTTGAAAAAGATGAGGCAGTGACAGACTGCAATATCGTGATTGAAGATGAACAAATTGAACAGGTGAAAGAGTTTGTGTATCTGGGGTCAAAGTTCACAAGAGATGGAAAGTGTGAGAGTGATATCGAAAGAAGAGTGAATGCAGGAAACATGGTGAATGGAGCTTTGCACTCCTTTATGAGCAGTCGGAAGGTGTCTAACAAGGCTCGTTTGGCTGTGCATGAGGGGGTGTTGGTTCCGACACTCATGTACGGAAGTGAAAGTTGGGTATGGCAGAAGAAACATGAAAGTAGAATAAATGCAGTTGAGATGAGAGCATTAAGAAGTATGATAGGAGTTAAACTGAGTGACAGGATAAGAAATAGGGAGATAAGGAAACGTTGTGGTCTGAAAGAAGATGTAGTGACAAAAATTGAGAAAGGTATGCTGAGATGGTTTGGCCACATCGAGAGAATGAATGAAGAACGATTGACGAAAAAAGTGTATAAGGTGAGTGTGAATGGAAGTGCTGGAAGGGGTAGACCTAGGCGGACTTTTCTAGACCAAATTAGGGACGTCTTGAAAAAAGGCCAGGTTAAGAGTACCCTAAACCGTAGAGCATGTATGAAGGGAATAATGAAAGTGGACGAAGCGAAACAAGTATGTAAGGATCGTACCAAGTGGAAAGAAGTGGTCTCTGCCTACCCCGACGGGAAAGAGGCGTGATTATATGTATGTATGTATGTATGTAACAAGTAACACGCAAAATACACAACACAAGCTTAAAAAACTGATAAGAATACTTTTTAAACAACATATAATCAATAAACGATAATCGCGTATAGTGAATTTCGAGGTAAATTATTATATGTAAACGTTTTTGAATCGTCGTAATGATACATATTTCCTAAAGAAAATATCTCCACAATTAATTTGATGTAAAATAACATTAGAAATAACGTATAAAAACGGAGAAATTATCAAATTTTTGATCGAGTTCCTAACCAGTACACAAACAAAAATGGCGAATAGTCATTTTCACATTTTTTTAGAAATAACGTATAAAAACAGAAAAATGATCAAATTTTTGATCGAGTTCCTAACCAGTATACAAACAAAATGGCGAAATGTCATTTTCACATTTTTTTTCTATATAGTTATTTGTTACAGAGTACACAGATAAAATTCACTCTCATAGATGAGAAATTTCAAACACCACAATCTCTAATTTTTTTACTCTGCTATTGTTACGGCCTTTAGTTACCCGGGCAAAGGTCGTAGAACCCGGGCCCACCAGGGGTTCAACTCGACGAGTAACAGGAGGTCGGCCTAAATGGCTTGTGGAATATGAGACAATAGCGGTTAAAAAGGAACCAAACAAGACTTACCTATTTCGTCGACGTAGGGTCAAACCTAGGAAGATTCAGGTGTAAGTATATGTGTGTGATAGTGTTATGCTCAGTACGTGTTATATTATGTAACCTGACTTCCCGCTGGTTGCCAAACAGCAGATCCCAAGGCTTCACCTCTATTCCAGTATGGGATCCATCGAAGGGGCAAGCCGTCACAGAAACTTCAGAGTCTAGGAAATTACGCTCGTTTATCACTCATTAATTATAGTTAAGTCAATTGTCATTAGGTTAATCCAATCAAATTCAACCAGATTTAACCGAACCCGCGTTATAACGAACTCACTATTTGTGAAAAATACTGTATCACCGGACCGCGTCGCAAAAAACTCAGGTTCGCGCAGTACATACGTCAGGGCGGCCGTACGGCAATTATATTAGAGTGCGCGCAAGATAACTCTGCGCGCGACTGATGGCGTGCTTAATGTTGCCAGCTTAACTAATATTTTTTCCTTCGTTTAATCTTATTACTGGAATTGTATAATTATATCAAATTACATAAATTACCTAATTGATTACCAAATCTCAATTAAAAAAACTGTAATGTTCAGCCTAAACTTACAAAGACCTAATAATTTTTTAAACCCCATATTTATTGTTTAAGATCCGCGTAATAAATATATTTCTTGATTCTAACTTTCATAAGTTTGATACCTCACTACACAAGTTTAACTACGCCACTACAATTTTTTTACACAATTACAGGTACCTATTATATGCGTGTATAAAAAGGACTAATACTAAGATTAATGACTACTGATATTTTGTCTATAATAATTTTTTCCAAAAAGGTATTTTGAAACAACTGAAATAGCATTATAATATTTATTATAAAGAACGAAATAAAAAGTCCAAGGAAACCTTGTAAATCTTTTATTGAATACCTATTATTATTTATAAAGGTGTAACAATGGTCCTGCAGTGGATCAACGCCTTCCATTCGCATATCTTCATCAGAATCCATGCTAGAGTCTTCATCAGATGACTCGGATGTGTCACCTGTAACATTAATTACAAATTCATCCATTTCCATATCCATCAGCCTATCTGATTGGAAATATTTATCTTCTATTTTTTCTACATGTTGGCATACGTTGAACCATTCTTCTGACGTTACTGTTCTAAACGCCGCCTCAGTAATAGCAGCTATTTCGCTAGGAGCTTGAGTGATATTTTTCTCTGCAATGCATCTCTTTACTATTGCCCAAATTTTTTCTATGGGATTTAAATCGCAGTGGTAAGGCGGCAAACGGAGAACCTCATGTCCATATTCATTTAGCATTTGATCTATTTCGTACTGTAGGTCTCCTTTGTATTTTTTAATTAATTCGTATAATTGCGCTTTTGTCCAACAGTCTTCAAATGTAATACCATTTCTCGTAAGCCATCCTTGGAGCTCTGCTTTTGTATTGCTAATTGTAGGCGCCTTGTTGATCTGTGTGCAGTGGTATGACGCATTATCCATCACTACAATGCAATTCGTTGGAAGATTCGGCACAATTTTTTCTTTCATCCACCGCATGAAGTTAGCTGAATTCATATCGTCATGATAGTCATTCGATTTGGAGTTAGACCTGAACAGCAGCAGTCCGTTTTCAACAAACCCAGTTTTACCTCCACCATGGGCTATTATCCATCTTGCACCGACGCTATCAGAAGCAAGAATACCAGGCTGTTCCTTCGATTGCCAACATTTTTGAAGGTGGTATGAAGCATATATATACGTTTCGTCAACAGATTACCGGTCGATTTTCTTCCTGACGATTCTTGCGCAACCTCAGAATATATTTTGCTCTCCAAGCTGCAATATCACTGCGTTCTACCAATACTTTTCGTTTAGACTGGCACCTTTTGTATTTGTAGCCCATAGTCTTTAAAATACTCCTCAACGATGTTCTGCCATATTCAAAACCAATATCAGTTTTCAATTCCAACCAAAGTTTATTTATGGTAGGAATCTCCTTCTTCACGACGTAAAATGATTGAATTAAATGCCTTATAGCGCACATATCGAAATCGTCTAAATCATAAATTTTTTTCCTTCGGTTCCTAGTTTTTCCCGGCGTCACAATTTTAGAAGATGAAGCTTCTGCTATATTACCCTCTTGACTTATCTGGGTGACGGTGCGTTCAGAAACACCTAAAACAAAATAAAAACAATGCATTATAAATACATGATATTAATGACACGAGGAAATTAAAAAGGAACAAATAGAGAAAATTGGGGAATTTTATTGTAATGGCATCCCTAAAAATTACCTGTTAAATATGCAACGCGGGCTCTAACTGTGGAAAACGGTACTATAGGCCCGTTATTGTCTCGTTCTTCTTCACAAGCACGTTTGACCTTCAAAATAACATCCCTGCCAGCACTTTTAATCACTTTCGGCATAATGATAACGATTAATTACTGCAAAAAAGAATAAAAACAGGACACCTACCACTCTGTTTAGACACTTGCCATAAACAGTAAGATGGCGGCACACGATTAGTTCCAATTTTGGCCGCGCGCAGAGTTATCTTGCGCGCACTCTAACAAGAAGCGCAACTACTCAGTTCCACGCTCCACGGCAAGATTTGTCACTTATTATTTATTGTCCAATTAATTGTCTTTAAATTCAAATGGCACGCTCTATTATAATCAATAAACGATAATCGCGTATAGTGAATTTCGAGGTAAATTATTATATGTAAACGTTTTTGAATCGTCGTAATGAAACAATTTCCTAAAGAAAATATCTTCACAATTAATTTGATGTAAAATAACATTAGAAATAACGTATAAAAACAGAAAAATTATCAAATTTTTGATCGAGTTCCTAACCAGTACACAAACAAAAATGGCGAAATATCATTTTCAGATTTTTTTTCTATATTCTATATAGTTATTTGTTACAGAGTACACAGATAAAATTCACTCTCACAGATGACAAATTTAAAACACCACAATCTCTAATTTTTTACTCTGCTATCTTCAGCGCTGTACACGAACGGAACGATGTCGTTGAGAGCCGTGGTAGCTCACATGGTTAGCGCTCGTTATAGATATCACAGTACGGGAGCAACCCGGGTTCGATCCCCACTGGCACCAATGAAATTGTTGCGTGCTGATTTAGCTATCAGTTGGAAAATCTGTTTTTCTGGGCCGTTTTGTTTTGTTACACTGACATCTCGCAAGTCACCTAGGGACCTAGGAGGTTGTCGGTTGCTTATTTTTAAGCTATTGCATAGCTTCTATCGTGGGCCTTGAGTGCGGGAAAATCCAGAAATTTCGTAACGAAAAAAACCTCACGCTCTCCGACGGGCACGGAGGTGTGGCTTGAAGGCCGTGCGTTGTCTAACGATGGTCTAACGTCGTTTCTTTTCCTCAGTCTTTGTTGTCTTTGTCGAAGAGTTTTGAAATTTTGAATATGAATGAACAAAGTGCATTTATTATTAAGGCTGCTCTCTCGCAAAAAGCCTGAAAAAAGCGTGCAGATGAACCAACTTTTCGTCGACACTTACAGAGAAATTACATATGAAAAAAATAGCTAGTAATCTACATGATCTGATACGTAATTTGGTTTAGCCATAATTTTTCTATCGGTGTCACATAATAAATAAAAAAATACCCAAATCACCTCCAAATCGTTGAGATGAAACCACTTTACTCCTTCATTGTTTATCAAAGGAATATAAAAAAAATATCTACTGCTTTGCAATACAAAATAAAATAATTTGGTTTGGTTACTTTTTAGAAATATGTATTATTTTTATGATAATAAATTAAAAATGCGTCCCGATTAAATACTGCGTCTATATCACCCCCGCATTCGTCCACGAATTCAGTGCGGGGGGCATCGTGTGCTAGGTGGACGTACGCCGCGTTGCGAGAGCTCAGCACTACGAAATAAAATCGTAAAATATTACTGCAAAAATTTAATTTTGTTAATAGTGGAGTAGGTTTTTTCTGATTCTTGTTTAATAGTAGTGTTTTATAGTTATATTAATTGTACAGTTTTATTAATGTTTAAGTTTAATTTGTAAAACATGGGGAATAAGCAGAAACGATTGAAGAGAGGTTTAAAAAAATATTACAAACCAAAGTATATACATTTATCAAGGTAAGTTTTAAGTTTTATCTACATATTTCATAATAGTAGATAGGTGCTGTTTATAAAATACCTATATTACTGTGATTTCGCCACTCTGTGACGAGACAAAGCGCGGCAAACGCAAGTGGCGGCAAGGCGCGGGCCGCGTCGTCGCATGCTGGTGGCGCATGTCTGAGAAATTAAAAAATATATATTTTGAAGAAATGTGAAGTTCGTCAACACGCATTGAGGCAGCGTGGCGGACATTTCCTTGCCTTAAAACCCTCTCAGAAATTAGAGGAGGCCTGTGCCCAGCAGTGGGACGTATATTGGCTGTAACTTTACTTTTTTTACTTTTATAAATATGTTATTTTACCGACGAAAATTTTAAAGAAAAATAAAAAATAAGCAACCGACAACCTCCTAGGTCCCTAGGTGACTTGCGAGATGTCAGTGTAACAAAACAAAACGGCCTAGAAAAACAGACTTTCCAACTGATAGCTAAATCAGCACGCAACAATTTCATTGGTGCCAGCGGGGATCGAACCCGGGTTGCTCCCGTACTGTGATACCTATAACGAGCGCTAACCATGTGAGCTACCACGGCTCTCAACGACATCGTTCCGTTCGTGTACAGCGCTGAAGATAGCAGAGTAAAAAATTAGAGATTGTGGTGTTTGAAATTTGTCATATGTGAGAGTGAATTTTATCTGTGTACTCTGTAACAAATAACTATATAGAATATAGAAAAAAAATCTGAAAATGATATTTCGCCATTTTTGTTTGTGTACTGGTTAGGAACTCGATCAAAAATTTGATAATTTTTCTGTTTTTATACGTTATTTCTAATGTTATTTTACATCAAATTAATTGTGAAGATATTTTCTTTAGGAAATATGTTACATTACGACGATTCAAAAACGTTTACATATAATAATTTACCTCGAAATTCACTATACGCGATTATCGTTTATTGATTATAATCAGCTGTTTCGGAGATTAGCTGGAACAAACAGACAGACAGACAGACAGACCGACAGACAGACAAAAAAATTTAAAAATTGTGTTTTTGTTACTAGTACTTTCATATGCATTTAATAAAAAGCTGTTATTTTAACATTACAGACACTTCAATTTTATTTATTTGTAGATATAGATATAAGATATTATTAATATTGGTGTCATTTTAAAGGGAATATCATGTACTATTATAATAATAAAATAATTGATAGGACTATGACACCACTAAGGGAAGTGAAATTTTGATATAGGTAAATTCATGTCTTTATCTTGAATTTCATTGCTCAAAAATACGATAGTATAATTTTGACTCGATCATAATTATTTGCGAAAACACCTCTAAAAAACCACTATAGTTGAAATTACAACGAAATTATTAAATCTATATGCTTCGAAATCACTCAAATATATTCATAACATTAAATATTCATAATTTACTTGCTCATTATTTTGATTACTCAAATCAATAATTTTTACAAAAATATTTTAAAGTTTCTGAGAATTTCTAAGCGCTTTTAATCGTCGCGGGCGCTACGCTATTTTAGACCTTATGAGGGCGTTTTTTCAAGTTTTTATAGAAATTATACATTCACTCGGATCAGTCCGGCGATAGCCCTTTCGAGGTGTCGTCTTAAAGCAATTCCTTTGTATAGTGCGACGTTGCCACTCTTACTAGTTATTCCGCTTCGTAATATTTTATTTATAGGTGATATTTTGTTTATGTAGGTATTCGATAGATTCCTATAGTCTGTTTTTTTCGCAGGAGACAAAAATAACAGATCTTTATTAGATTCGTTTAGCCCGAATAATACAGTTTTTATGATTCTGGTTCAGATTAGATTTAATTTCAGTCACTTAAGTTTCGTATATTGTTCAAAATAATGAAATAAATCCACAGAATCTGCAGTTACGAAAAAAAGCAATATCATTTTAGTCTCCGGCGAAAAAAAAAAGATATATATCATGATCAATTTATCAGCTAGTTATTCGTTTACTAAATACGAAAAAATATCTAGGATTCCCCAGCCGTGATACATTACAGATTGACTATATTATCATTTATTTTACTATTGTAAATAAGTACTAATTGTAGATATTGACAGGTTTAATAGAAGTTCATTTTCTTATATTGTGACTAATAACCTAATATGACCTTGGGAAGAAACTCATTTTAATATAAAGTTTTACTGCAATGACTGCCAATGGGTTGTTAATTTCTACAATAGACCGTGGCGTATTGTTGCTGACATGAATAACTCCGAAAATATAACTCCGACGGGCACGGAGGTATGGCGTTGAAAGCCGTGCATCGTCTAACGTCGTTTCAGTTCGGCAGACTTCGGCACGGTGTTTGTGTGCGTGCGACTAGTCGTATGCGTGTACACTAGCTGCTAACTGAATGATAAAAATTCCTGAATAACCTACATGTATTGTAAGATATTAAAAATATTTTAAACAATTTTCATTTATACAATAAGAGAAAAAAATATCGGTCACCAAAAAAGTGTAACTTGATTTAATATCAAAGACTTAACTGCATAAATAAAATAAATAATTAATTATAATTGCATAAGTTGATAAAAAATGCTATGCAATAGCTTTACCGCGGCAGTCCCCGAGTGCCACACGTCTTTTTTTTATTTTTCTTTTCTTTAAAATTTTCGTCGGTAAAATAACATATTTATAAAAGTAAAAAAAAGTAAAGTTACAGCCTATATACGTCCCACTGCTGGGCACAGGCCTCCTCTAATTTCTGAGAGGGTTTTAAGGCAAGGAAATGTCCGCCACGCTGCCTCAATGCGTGTTGACGAACTTCACATTTCTTCGAAATATATATTTTTTAATTTCTCAGACATGCGCTACCAGCATGCGACGACGCGGCCCGCGCCTTGCCGCCACTTGCGTTTGCCGCGCTTTGTCTTGTCACAGAGTGGCGAAATCACAGTAATATAGGTATTTTATAAACAGCACCTGTCTAATATTATGAAATATGTAGATAAAACTTAAAACTTACCTTGATAAATGTATACCCTTTTGTTTGTAATATTTTTTTAGACCTCTCTTCAATCGTTTCTGCTTATTCCCCATGTTTTACAAACTAAACTTAAACATTAATAAAACTGTACAATTAATATAACTAGTACCCGGTTGACCGAGCTTTGCTCGGTATTTTTCGCTCGATTTTTTTTTATTTCGTGTGTTTTGGAAATTATATTTAGATACAAATTACATACTGATGAAATATAAATAATATTTTTTGAACTTAGCGACATAACAGAAAAAACGGAACTGGTTATTTGAATAAAAAATCATGAGTGCAATTATTTTAATTTAAATTTTCGTGTTTTTAAAAAATACTAAAAAAAGGGCTCGAAATAATAGATTTTCTCAAAAAAGAAAGGAATTTGAAAAAAAAATTAAAAGAGTCGGTCGGTCGGTCTGGGCTCGAACCGGGGTTTTACGATTCTGTGACCGCCCATTATACCAATTAAGCTATTTATAATCATTAACAATCTGTCAAAATTTACCTTCTTCTTCTAACGATATTGTAGCAGTTTTTCATTGCCTAAAAACACGGACAAAAAGACATTTTCTAAAAATAAATCCTAGCTAGATCGATTTATTATCCCCGAAACTCCCTGGACACAAAATTTTAGTAAAATCGTTGGAGCCGTTTCCGAGATCCCGATTATATATATATATATATATATATATATATATATATATATATATATATATATATATATATATATATACAAGAATTGCTCGTTTAATAGTATAGGATAAAACACTACTATTAAACAAGAATCAGAAAAAACCTACTCCACTATTAAGAAAATTTAATTTTTGCAGTAATATTTTACGATTTTATTTCGTAGTGCTGAGCTCTCGCAACGCGGCGTACGTCCACCTAGCAACACGATGCGCCCCGCACTGAATTCGTGGACGAATGCGGGGGTGATATAGACGCAGTATTTAATCGGGACGCATTTTTAATTTATTATCATAAAAATAATACATATTTCTAAAAAGTAACCAAACCAAATTATTTTATTTTGTATTGCAAAGCAGTAGATATTTTTTTTATATTCCTTTGATAAACAACGAAGGAGTAAAGTGGTTTCATCTCAACGATTTGGAGGTGATTTGGGTATTTTTTTATTTATTATGTGACACCGATAGAAAAATTATGGCTAAACCAAATTACGTATCAGATCATGAAGATTACGAGCTATTTTTTTCATATGTAATTTCTCTGTAAGTGTCGACGAAAAGTTGGTTCATCTGCACGCTTTTTTCAAGCTTTTTGCGAGAGAAATTCATATTCAAAATTTCAAAACTCTTCGACAAAGACAACAAAGACTGAGGAAAAGAAACGACGTTAGACCATCGTTAGACAATGCACGGCCTTCAAGCCACACCTCCGTGCCCGTCGGAGAGCGTGAGGTTTTTTTCGTTACGAAATTTCTGGATTTTCCCGCACTCAAGGCCCGCGATATAAGCTATGCAATAGCTTAACAATGGGAAATCTTTGTTCCAAAACAAACTACATGGTATAATTACATAAAATAACCAAAATAATGTAACAAAGAGAGATCTTATTTAAAAAAACCCAAAGAATAAAATAATAATACCCAAAGAATGATAACAGTGAAAATAAAAATATTTAAATCTCAAAGGTTAATCTCAATTCTAATGATAGTCAAACGCTTAACAATTACAACATATTATTAATTATAACTAATAGAATAAATAAAGAAAAATTAAAGAGAAGTGATCGCTTAGTTACTAACTTTTACTATTGCTATTTATAGATGCACAGCTCTTATTGAAATCTTTTTAAAATGTTATAAACAAATTGAATGAAGGAGTCCGAAAGGGATTCCTACTTCATTAATGCAGTTAAGTTAAATGGATGAGTTCTTAAATTTTCACAAAGTATGACATGATTTAATCGTTGCACTGAAAATGCAGGGCAATGCTCAATAAGATGTTCCAGCGTTTTTGGGGTGACGTTATCTAGAGGGCAATGATTATTGTCAATTATTTTGCAGCGGCAAAGATAAGCTTTGTGAAAGCCGTGGTTTGAGCGCACGTGGGTGAGGTAAAAATTGGGTTTGGTGAGGGTGCGTAATTTCTCGATATTCTCTAGTGTTGGAAGCAGTCGTTTGGTATGGTTGGCCCTGTTCTGCGCTATAATACCTAGCTTGTAAGATCGCACGATTTTGAGTTCTGATTGTGTGTTTGAGGTACGAAATCGGAAAGGCCAAGTAGTCAGGTTGTTTGCGCAACTTGGAGCCAGCATTCGCAGCGTTATCAGCTGCCTCATGCCTCATTTCCATATGCCAGAATGACTCCAGACCCATCCCAATTCTATGATGCCTGTTTCTCGGTACTCGTGTATAATTTTGTGTATTTGTGTAATGATGGGGTGTGTGTTGCTTCTGTTTTGTACAGCGTGTATAGATGAGAGTGAATCTGTATAGATTACTGTGTGTATATATATTGTATTCTTTGATCCATCTGCATGCCTGCAGAATAGCAAATAGCTCCGCTTGGAATTCTGTACACGTGTTGTGCAATTTGAACTTTTTATGTAAGCCACTTGATTAAGATTAGTAGGCAGATAGCCCACGAAAGCAGCTCCCACTGCACCGTCTTCCTGCTTACTGCCGTAAGTGAATATAAAACGTTTGGCAAGATGCAGGAGTTCAGAAACGGGAGTTGATTTTTCTAGTGGGATGTCGCTGGGGATGTAATCAGAGGTACCCAGAAGCCGAGCCCTTTCCACAGCGCAAACTTCCCGCGCTTTCAGGTCCAGAGGCACAAACTGGGCTAACGCGAGGGCCGCAGATGACGATACCGTGCGGAATCCCCTAATAGCCTTGATGGCAAATTCACGCTGCATGCTCCCGAGCGCCCTCCTGATGCACCTCTTCCGGGCAACGTGTTCCCAAATTCCAGCAGCGTAAGTGATCATTGGCACGATCACTTGCTAGCAAGTAAATGGTGCTGATGTTCTCAGGATGGGCACCCCATGTGGATCTCGAGTACATGCAGAGCTTGTTGAAGATCCGCACGGCCCTGTTGATAACATGTTTCACGTGTTTCCCTAAGTTTAGTTTTTCGTCTAAGATGACTCCCAACAGTTTAACCTCTGGCACAAAGGAAAGACGGAGTGAAGGCGATGAGCTTAGTCTTAGTGGGACCGAAGGCCAGCTCCAGCTCTCCGACACTCGCGGCCATGACAACCAGCAAGACATTTTTTTTTTTATAGAATAGGGTGACAAACGAGCACACAGTTCACCTGATGGTAAGTGGTTGCTGCGGCCCATAGACATCTACATCTATCTTCCATTACAAATCAAAATGCAGATGCGTTGTCACCCGTGAGGACTAAGATGGAATGCCTCATTTCCAGTAAAAAGGGTCTCCGGTTCTCTACACTCACCATACGAAATACAGCAGCATTAAGCTACTATTTCACGCTGGTATTCTGTGAGAGCGTGGTCCTTCCCCGGTCGAGCCGACCCATTCGTGCTACAACTATACTACTAATATAATTGCAGCATGGCTCTACCACGTATGAATATCAATCCGCACATATCATGAACATAATCCGCAAAGGCCTGTGTGTGGCAGCCCGCTGCAAGCTTCGCGTCGAGCAGCTCGTCCAGTATGATATTCCAGAGAACAGGGCCACACGTGGATTCTTGTACGCAGCTCTTAGACATCGTATTGGTAACTCGCACCCGTCGAGGATGGCCTGCCGATCGCGGACATAATCCTGGACGTGTCTAAAGATGTTATTAGGGCATTGGATATGCCGCAACCGGTGAAAGAGTTTAGGTCACCAAGCGTTGTCGAAGGCTACTTTAATATCTAGAGATATCGCGATACTGAGGTGTTTTTCTGATTTGGCTAATTTATTTATTTTAAGAGCTGTGTTAATGCCTTCGCACGTAGTTGTCGGTTCCCGGAAACCGAACTGAAATTTGTTTAGTCGATTTTCGCTGCGCGTGGTAAGTATACGACCCTTTTAATAAAAAGCTTTTACAACGGTTTGCCAAACATAGGTAGAAGTCCTATTGGCCGAAAGGACATTGGTTAGTTCGTCAATGACCTGATCCAGATCATCGGCGTTCAGGATAGAAATGTCATGTCCAAGTATGTTTGTGAGTGTCATGTGTGTGTGCAGTTTGTACTTAAAGATAGGCCAACAAGCTTTATCAGATTTGTACAGGAAAGTGGAGTTTTGATATGTGTGTGTGTGTGGTGTAAGATGCGTCAAAGTCGATGCAATAGTCTATTGCATTATGCGGGGAAGTTGGGGAAATGTTCAAGTTGACACGCCACTCCAAGATTTTATCGAGCCGGAAGCAAATGTGAGATCGATTATTGAAGAGCGATCTCGCCCGTGGGTGACCGTTTCAAACGTGGGGATGTTACTAACGTTGCATACACACATATCATTGCTGTGTATTATATCTATAATTTCGTTGCCCCTTGAGTTTGATTTTACCCTTCCCCAAATCGGGTGCCACCCACTGAGATCGTCCCACACTATCTTATGAGAATCGCCTGTGTTTTTAATAAAGACGCCAAGTTTATCGAGCATATCTGATTCGACAATATTGTCTCCACATATATGGAAGCAATATAAATATTGCGATCACCAAACGAAATTTTTATTGCGCAGAAGTTGGATGTAGAATATTGCGATAGCCCCAAGATGGACCCGCATGCCGGTTTTGCTAGGATGCAGGCCTTATTCTCGTTGCCCGTGAAAAATTTATATATGTCTATTCCAAATGTTGACTTTACCTGTTCTGCAGAACCAATATACGGTTCGGAGACATTGAAGTAATATGTACCTACGTACTAGAACAGCTATCTCAAACAAAAAATGTGCGGTACTTTGTGTTCGCGTGGTTGGTTTTTTTATCATAGAATAAACATAAGTAGAATGATTAGTAGGTTATAATAGATTGTACTGTTAAATAGGTAAATTATATCGAGAACAATTTTTTAAATTTTGTCATTTATTTTGTATATTATTGCTTATTTAATATAATACTACATAATATTATATCACAATTACATTGTAATGATATTTTTATCTAAATATTTAAAAGGTATCTATCTCAAATATAAAAAACATACTAAATGTGTGTTTAACACAACTTGATAACATAACATTTAAATTAAAAATATATTTATTTAAATTAGAATAAGAGTCGTTCATAAATACTGGGCACGCGAGAGTTAAAAATTGACGAATTTATTCCACTTTGACTTTGATGTGGAAACTTAAAAATAAAATATAAGAATAACTAGCAGATTTAAATATAAATATTTGGCCTAATTATGGTAACTCATATATGTTTCCACAAAAAAAAAAAATGTGTATAATAATATGTTCGTCCTATACTTAAATACCCACAGAAATGTCGCATCTGAACAAATTAATTTCATAATCTATATTACGTGAAACGAGTTGGCGTCTTAAGAACAATTTGTTTTATTACTAATTTAATAATACTTTTTTGTTGATTAAGTATCTTATTAACCAATGAAACGTAATTCCTTGGTTTTTACTGACATTTCTTGAATTATTTGTGCAATATCTAAGTACGCACGACGGTATATTTTTATCACGAGATTTTTTTAAATCAACACAACACGTGTCAACTCTACAAGCGCCTAGCGAGTGACTGATTAAAGGGCGGTGTATGCACCGCAGTTGAACGGAAAGCTGAATGCAGTGTCGCCTCTAGTACGTAGTACATAATAGCTCAATGTTCGGAGATGAGGGCAATGCCATAATCACCGGTCATAAAGGAGAGGTCTCATGTTACGCATTCTTACATCTGTCGAGGTTGCACTGTAAATTTTTTAATCTATTGTGTGTATCCATAGTCGACACGATTATTTATCTTCTCCCTCATGGCTCGCAAACGTGGGCAGGTGTTGGAGTTAGTTTAGTGTTGTCCAGTCCAGTTTAGTGTTGAAACGCGTATTGTGTGTGTGGCAGTTTATGCATTTTGTGCTGTTGGGCTTATCTTTGGTTAGACATTTGCTCACATCGTGCTCCATGCTCGCACAATGTGAGCAGGAGCTTTGATCCGCAGTGCACATTGGTTTTGAAACTAGCAACATGGACGAGCTGATAATCGATGCTGATGCGACCGATTGTTAACATTTTGTTGTATACCTTAGGATCAACTAGAAGAACCACGTTATAGATGTTATTGTTCCTATTGTCCTGTTTGAATCTTACCTTGAGGCTCTCACCATCATCATTGATAATTTCGCTAATTTCCTCATTTTGCTGTGTGCGTGAGAGGACTTATTGGCTGAGACAAGTTTTTTAACACTGGCCATCTCCTCTCTCACACATGCGAGGATCTCACCCTTTAACTCGCTGTTTTATGTTGGTGTGCTGGCGGACTTGATGGAAAGGAGGGCTCGTGTAGCAGTTCTAATTTCTTCAGCAGCTTGGCTAATAAGTCGCGTATTAGCCGCGGTCACTCTTCCCTTCATTTACCGCGGTACTAATGCAGGAGGCAAGTTTGCTTATCACCATATAAAAACTGTCTATGTCTTTAACCTCCGCGGCCGAAGCCGGGAAGGGGAGGGGTTAGCTCTGTGACGACGCCATTTTCACTCAACACACATAATATAATGTAAAAAGTTGGAAGCACGAAAATAATAAATTATTTAAAAAAAATGATCATAGTTGTTGATCATGTTCATAGGTTCTTTTTAATCGCTTGAGCAGATCATTCCAATAATTCTCGTACCTTTTATAAATTGTTTGCATAATTTCAGTTTTGGGCTCTGCTTTACTTTTAGAGTGCATCCTGTCTATGCATATCGGTTTCTGATGCAACATAGGAGCCCTGGTGTGATCCAGGGCTTAAGACAACGAAATCTACGTGGTACTATGATTCTAGTTGAATGGCTGGCTAGGTAATTTGAGAGAATGTTTACGAGTCTCTCAGCAGCCCAATTTGCGTGCATGGACAAATTTCTTCAAAACTGGTTGCATTCAAATCTTTAAATTTTAATTGACTTTATTCATTACAAAGTCCCTTTTTTGGTAGTTTTTAGATGTTAATTCCAAACATGAGATGACTGCTGTGTGATCTGTAAGCGGTGCATTTAAAACCAAAGTAGTTACCGATCTTATCATACCATACAATAGTCCAGGTAGTTTACTCCTCTAGTTGAGTAAGTATGACCAATAAGAAATCCATGGCTCGCAGGTAGGTTTAAATAATCATGAGAATTTTGATTCCCATTGTTAGGCTTTACGTCTATATTTATATCCCCCATTATAATTACATTTTTATAAGACTTGTGTGAGGGCAATAGCTTACCCAACGAGTCGATAAATGGAGCAATATTTCTCTGAGATGGAGATCTATATAGGGCAATTATGAGTGTATCAACATTTATTTTTATTATTAGACAACTAGCACCATCGAAGCTTGGTCCCTCAACAAAAAAGTGGTTCATATTATTTATAGTACATATATTTCGTATAAAACAAGTCGTAGTTTGGAACCGTTGGAAAATAAGAAAGTAATTTTATTCCAAGATTCAGTCAATATATATATATATATATATATATATATATATATATATATATATATATATATATATATATATATATATATATATTTCACAATTTAAGTTAATCCTGGAAAGTTAAACTCTAAATTCGTTAAAGTTGCGATTTATACTTCTGATATTTTGGGTCAATACTTTAAAGGTTTGGTAACTAGAGGTAGAAGTTAATATTGTTTTGCAAGACTCTGGGTCACATAAACAAGACTTTCCGGCTAGAATTTTATCCATGTCGTTTGTCATGTACAAGTTATTTATGCCTTCGTATTTTTATTATTTATTTACAATGACACAAGTAAGGCAGTTTGGTGGAAATCAATGAGTTAACTTTATCACTTTCTAGTATTTAAGTTAGTTTTAGACGATAAAAAGCTGAGTTTACAAAGATTACTATGAATATGTTAGTGTAAAATTTTCTGATTAAGTACGAACTAAAACTTAAACTAAGAAGCATGCAAGTATGTAAAACAAATATAAGTAAATATAAAAATAAAATATTACAAAATTGAAAGTATGTGTAGCAAAGTAATATTATTAATAGTCATTCCGTGTTTTTAAGTTTTACCAGATCAGTTTCACACTTTATTTCAATGTGCGGCGGTTCGTCGGTTTTGCGGAGAAAAACTTTCCAGTTGCTCGTCCAACAATATTTGAATTTGGCAGTTGAAGCAAAATCCCGTGACAGATACAGTAATCTGCGACCTTTATGCGTAAGACCTTCGGATAAATATAAAGGTACAAATGGTCCAACTAAACCTATAAGAGTTGAGTTAAGCCTTTCATTTGGGTTTATTTTGTTATAAAGCTTAGCATTTTTAATTACTTTCTGTTTGGTCTTTGTTCGCAAGAAATCCACTACAAAGGTAGATGTTCTCGATTTTCTCTTAATGCGGAAAACGTCCTTAAGATCGCTCGGTTGGAAATCAACGGCAAGGACTTTACAGGTATTTTGTATTATATTAGTAAGTTCCAACTTGTTATCATTTTTAGTAGAACATGGTTACGTTCCTAATTTCTACAGTAGTTGATTTCAGCAATCTTTGCATGTCCTAGCCTCGACTTTTGCTTCAAGTGAAGAAATATACGAGTACAATAGCTGTTCTTTGCGTTCTCGTTCTAGAGTTTCCACTCTTACCAACAAACCGTCAAACTGATCAGATAGAAACTGTAGAGACTTTTCAATCTCCTGATTAGACTGTTGAATTTCGGAATCTTTAATTTTTATTTCGGCTACATCTTTAAGAAGATTATTGAGAATATGATTTTGGCTTTCACTATTTCTTTAATCATAGATTTCAATTGTTTAGTTCGCTGGGTTACGTATGACTTGTGCTCTTGGGCATGCCGAACCAAAGCGACGTCAGAATCTGAAGCTGTGTGTGGTATTAGCCCACTTGATGGAGAGTTTCTTGTGAATCGGCTCATTATCAGGAAGAATTTTCTTAGGTTCAAAGTTTAAGTGACACAATTTTCGACGTTGTGTTGCACAAAGACTGGTCTTACTCTGATATTCTATCTCACTCGTTCAACAGGCCGCAATTAATACTGCACCACTGCTCCCACACTTGCACAGGACTTTATCGTTTATAAGCGCCTGGTACTCGTAGTAATTTAATTTCGCAAATTAATATTTCATAAATTTATTTTTACAACCAAAAATATGTGTGATCACGTTCGACATCAGGACGGAAGCATGTGTGTACATGTTCACATGCATTGTTCAGCAAATTTAACATTTTATGCCGTGAACGGTGAGGTGGTGTTGTGTCTTACTCCATGACGCTCGCAGGTGGATAACGATATGTGCCTTTTCTTTTGTCATCTCATCCAAAACATATATTGGCGTTTGAAGCTTCTACTGAACGCAAAAGTTATTTTTTTTTAAATATAGTGCTGTTGGCTTATACTCTATTGGTTTGCAACCACGAAATTATTTCGTTCATCCGGTTATTCGCTGTTGGAGGCTTATTTTTTGAACTAAATAATATGGTGCATTATCCATTAGTATCACATGGGGTTCATCTAAATTATTTAGAAGTTTTATAAACCATTCTTCGAATTTTTCAAAATTCATCTCTTCGTGGTACTCCGTCGTCCTGCAGACTTGAATGCCAGTAAACAATTTGGTACAAATCCAGACCTCGTCTGGATTTGTACCAAATTGTTTATGGACCAGCATAGGAAATTATTTACCTTTGCCCTCAGGTGCCTTTGTAGACGATTCGGGTTTATTATCAGACCAAGTTTTAGAAACCGTGTGGTTTTCATTCAGACATGTTTCATTCAGGAACACTACTTTATCCCAATTATCAATATCTATCACATTTCATAAAAAAATCTATGCGTGCAAAAGCAATATCGTTACGTTCCATAATAATTTTTCTTTTGTTACTCTTTTTATAGTAGAATCGATTTTTTTAAATATTGTTGATAAAGACGGTCGGCTCTCACTGAACAAATTTGCATCTTGCAAAGAAACTGAGCTGCCAAACTTTAACAAAATTAGTTGTTAAAGTTGGCAGCACATTACGTGTATAGTATGCGTAGAAAAGATAACGAATTGCTGCGGCATCGAAATCGTCTATGTCAGTTACAGGGCAACGTTTCTTTCTCTTTTTATGTGGAGTATACTAATAAATACTATAGATAACTTACTCTCCTCCGCTGATGTATCTCCAAATTTTTTTGCTGATTCTAGTCACAGTAGCTCTTCAAATTCCAAGAGCCTCTGCAACTCTGTCACACACTTGTGACACTGGCAACAGCGGTCCGCCATTTTGGTATTCACGTTCAAAATAGTCACGCAAACGAACCACAAACTCGCGAGATTCGCTATTTTAACAATAAAATATAGGAAAAATATAGAAAAAATCATATGACTCGAAAAATGTATATATTTATAAAACAATTATTGATGTAGAAATACATCAGCATGCAAACAGCTCTACCTATTGTAGATAGCGCGTACCCATATCGACTAAAAATGATTTTTAACTACAGTTAGCATACTATTTAGTATGGAAATCGCTAGAACAGTTATTATGTGCCTTTAGACACAGACGCAAGTTATGTTTTGCACATGACCATTGCGCGATGTCTTTACAATAGGCATCGTGCACTGCAAGCAAGCGAAAGCGATTGGCAAACACGTACTAACCCTCACTACCGTCTATCCGTATATCGCTGCAGGAGAGTGGATGAAGCGGGCCTCTCGGTTTCTTAGTTTGAAGAAGCTTCAAAGCGCCATTGCTCGGACGCCCACTTTTGCCATTAGTTGAACCAAAGTTGTAAAGAGTATCTGCCAAAATATTCCAAAACTGTCCAGGATTCGGTGGAGACATATTTGCCAATCCATATTTTTTATCCAAGAATTTATCACAGCGGATCCAACGATTGGAAAAAAGGCCCAATTACCTAATTTTTCTTTTGTTACTCTTTTTATAGTAGAATCGATTTTTTTAAATATTGTTGATAAAGACGGTCGGCTCTCACTGAACAAATTTGCATCTTGCAAAGAAACTGAGCTGCCAAACTTTAACAAAATTAGTTGTTAAAGTTGGCAGCACATTACGTGTATAGTATGCGTAGAAAAGATAACGAATTGCTGCGGCATCGAAATCGTCTATGTCAGTTACAGGGCAACGTTTCTTTCTCTTTTTATGTGGAGTATACTAATAAATACTATAGATAACTTACTCTCCTCCGCTGATGTATCTCCAAATTTTTTTGCTGATTCTAGTCACAGTAGCTCTTCAAATTCCAAGAGCCTCTGCAACTCTGTCACACACTTGTGACACTGGCAACAGCGGTCCGCCATTTTGGTATTCACGTTCAAAATAGTCACGCAAACGAACCACAAACTCGCGAGATTCGCTATTTTAACCTTACGGGAAAAATATAGAAAAAATCATATGACTCGAAAAATGTATATATTTATAAAACAATTATTGATGTAGAAATACATCAGCATGCAAACAGCTCTACCTATTGTAGATAGCGCGTACCCATATCGACTAAAAATGATTTTTAACTACAGTTAGCATACTATTTAGTATGGAAATCGCTAGAACAGTTATTATGTGCCTTTAGACACAGACGCAAGTTATGTTTTGCACATGACCATTGCGCGATGTCTTTACAATAGGCATCGTGCACTGCAAGCAAGCGAAAGCGATTGGCAAACACGTACTAACGCTCACTACCGTCTATCCGTATATCGCTGCAGGAGAGTGGATGAAGCGGGCCTCTCGGTTTCTTAGTTTGAAGAAGCTTCAAAGCGCCATTGCTCGGACGCCCACTTTTGCCATTAGTTGAACCAAAGTTGTAAAGAGTATCTGCCAAAATATTCCAAAACTGTCCAGGATTCGGTGGAGACATATTTGCCAATCCATATTTTTTATCCAAGAATTTATCACAGCGGATCCAAAGATTGGAAAAAAGGCCCAATTACCATTTCCGGCTCTTTCCACGAATACGGTAACGTCCAGAATAGTTGGCCATCAGGCCGACCCCATGGGCTTACTCTTGTATAGTCTGAGGGCACAAAATATCTACTTTTTTGTTTTATTTCCTTATCATGATCAAAAGGATAGGATTTTTTTGAATGGCGTACATACTTATTTAATCGGGATTTTTTTGTAAAAACTCAGGCGTGGAGTAATGGAGGAAACATCTGTATGTTGTAACAAGATCAGCTATTGCAGGGTAAGTGGTGCTAGGCTGGTGTAATAATTTATTTTCATCATAACGCAAACTACATTTTCCTACATTAGTTTCCACCTATCGAAGCTGGCAAAGGATAGATTAGCTTGATTGTTCAGAATTATCCTGAAATTGTGGATCGCTATTTACTATAAGTACTTCAGTGGATTCATTTAATAATGAATGTAATATGCGCATCTGCGTCTTCTTCTCCCGAAAAATTTTGGAATATTTCCCTGGTATTACTATAGAGTCGTGTTCATCATCGTTTCCATCTTCTAGCCCATCATCGAAATGTTCCCAACCTCTAAAGCTAACGATAATTTTTATATGTTTGTGTTTTGAAGACACCGAGTCATCCTGTACACTAAACTGTAAAATAAATCGAACGAACTGCCACTGCCTTTTACTATTTTTCTTCTAAAAGCTACACAAATTAATTAAAATAAGAAGTGTTTTTATCACAAAGCACAAGCAAATAACTCAATAATGGTAGAAATGATGAATGAGTGAAGTGAAGATTTTGCGTACTGATGTATTTCTACATCAAAAACAAAAACATCATTATTTCTAATAATTTTGAATGATTTTCAAAAATCTAAATATTATGCATACGACTTACTTTTCACCTTTCACATAACACTTCCACTTGACCGCATACAATGAAAAGCGAGCATTATAAACGACCGATTTTTTTCGTTTTTATTTATAAAATGAAGGCTAACATGTAAACTTTTACAATGCAAAAGATGAAAGCTATGTTAAAACAGCTTAGTGCCATTACAATTAGAGGCGAAAATAGCAAGCAACTATAATAAGCAAAAATATAAAACTTTTATACTATTAAAAATAAATTTAAAAATATGCTGATTTATTTATACAATCTTAATGAAATAGATCTCTATTACTATTTTAAAAAAATGCGTGTAACTATGAAGTTTAAAAAATATCCTCATTTGTATATTGTATATAATTTATTCCAGACCTCGAGATCTTCGAGAAGTTGTTGTATTTTTTGGCTAGTTGGCGTGTCTTGCCCAAAATTCATCATAAAAATAATCAGTAAAATTGTTAAACCATTAACATCAACCTTTTGTCATTTTAAGTCATTAAAGATATCACTTTAACATAAATTAAACAATTATTTTAATGATAAGGCCACAAGGCTTATTTCAGATGCTTTAACGAGTAGTAAATTAATCTCATACACGGTGTAACATGAGTTACATTACATTACACAGGGGTGGATCATCGGTGGCTGAGCTGGCGAAGCTAGGGCTCCAAACTATGGCAAGCGCAAGATATGGTTTAGTTGTTTTTAGCAGTTTTATAAAAATACACCAATCTTCATCTGTCTCCACTCTTTAGTTTCATATTCAGTTCTGTCGAGGACGTGTTTAACAAAGCACACAGAAGTCATAATACCGCTAGATAGATTGTATGACATATGCAATTACATACCTTCGGTGGCTTTGAATAGAGCCGTTTGGGTTTGCTTGAGCGAAAGAAAAAGATATTTACATACAATACAATACATGAACAAAAGAAAAGCATGAACAAAGTAAAAACTATGTACAAAATTAAAAAATGGACGCCTGGTAGATGTGAAACATCCAAATTATTTTGTAAGTTATATGCATAGAAGTACAGATTACGACAGGAATTAAATATGGTATAATGAGAAGATAAAGCTTTGCAAATTTTTTTACCATAAAATAATGACTATTTATTATGTAATTAATCATTTTCAATTTTAATAAACCGTGCAAAATGACATTTTTAACTCTTAAGGTAATGTAAATATTAAATTAGCCGATAGCGTGTTTGTGCCATCTAGCGTAATCTTTACGTGACCACCGTGAGAATCAATCAATTTTCGTTCGATAAAATGACCTATAGAATTAAGTAGATGGCGCTATTAAAATTTTATATACTGAAGTACTAAAGGAAATATTCTTTAAAAACCTCAATACATGTATTCATTTAATTTATTACATTAAAATTTGGGCTTCACATTAAAAAAAAAGATTGTAACAATTATTTGCTATAAAATTAACCTTATACTTAGGTATCTCATATTTTATGCTGCAGTTCAAAATGATATTTTAACTCATATGGTAATATAAGTATTGAGTGATTAAACCTTTAAATACGCCTAGATTAATTAAACTTTAATAATAAAGAGTATAGAGGCTTCGCCACTGTGGCTAGGGGGTTGAGGACCTCAGTATACCGATTTACACCGCCCCAACCCCCCCCCCCCCCCTCCGTATGTACTGCGATCAAGTTATTTGAACTTCAGTAAAAATTTTGACAAAATCAGATTTTAGCCCAAACTTCGCAATTGCAGCCAAACTACTAATTGTTTTAAGATAGTTTTAGGCTTTATAAAATCAGGGATTTTTGGTACTTGGATTAATTAAGTACATTTTTAACATGTTGCCTCAATACCAGACAAATTAAGTTTTCAGGGTCAAGTCTTCATGAGTTAGTTTTGCATTAATTTTTTTAAGATTTTAAGGTTATGGAAAAATAATATGTCAAATTTTTGTCTTAGAACTCTAAACCGACTACATTGAGTTATTATGTACTACGTACTAGAGGCGACACTGCATTCAGCTACTTTGTTCCACTCAACTGCGGTGCATGCACCGCACTTTAATCAGTCACTCGCTAGGCGCTTGTAGAGTTGTTACGTGTTGTGTTGATCAAAAAAAATCTCTTCATTAAAATATGCGGTCGTGTGTAGTTAGATATTGCACAAATATTTCAAGAAATGCCAGTAAAAACCAAGGAATTACTTTTCATCGGTTAATAAGATACTTAATCAATCAAAAAGTATTATAGTTAATAATAAAACAAATTATTCCTAAGACGCCATTCCGTGTCATGGAATATAGATTATGAAATTAATACGTTCAGATGCGACATTTCTATGGGTACTTAAGTATAGGACGAATATATCATTCATTATACTTATACACATTTTTTAGAAACATATATAAGTTATTATAATTAGGCTAAATTTTTCGTATTTAAACCCGCTTATTATTCTTTTATTTTATTTTTAGGTTTCCACATCAAAGTCAAGTGGAATAAATTCGTCCATTTTTAACTCTCGCGTGCCCAGCATTTATGAACGACTCTTATTCTCATTTAAATAATTATATTTGTAATTTAAATGTTATATTAATAAGTTTTGTTAAACATACATTTACTATGTATATCAAGAACTGCTCGTTTAAAAGTATAGGATATGCAAATATAATATACATATGATATGTAAAAATTGTTTTAGATATAATTTACCTATTTAACAATACAATCTACTATTACCTACCGATCACTCTACCTATGTTTATTCTATGATAAAAAAACAAACCGCGCGAACACAGAGTAGCGCACATTTTTTTGTTTGAAATAGCTGTTCTAGTACGTAAGTACATATTACTTCAATTCCCGACCATAATTTTTTTATTTAGATTTTTATAAATCAAGTCTCTGTTTAGTTTAAATGTATAAACAAAGGGGTTTAACTTGTTTGAAAAAAAAAACATCTGATTTTGACAAAATGTTCACTAAAATCCAAACAACTTTTGAACCATTGAATAACGCACTGAATACCGTACCTACGGGGGAATTAAATCGATAGGTGCTCAGGTCTTCCAACCCCTAGCCACCGATGATCTGCGTCTCAATTTACACGGTGTATAATTTAATTACATTATATATATATATATATATATATATATATATATATATATATATATATATATATATATATATATATATATATACAGGATGTTAGTGTAAACACCGTTATCCTTGAAACCAGTGGTTTGGTTTCACTTATAGAACGTAAATTCAATGAAAAATAACAACATTTTTTTTAAGTAAAATCTCAATTTTTCCTTAATTCCTCAATTTTTGCCTGTCCTAAGCCAGGAAGAAAGTATGAAGGAAAAGTTACATCACAGGTTATGTGTACCATTGTGTTTTTATTGGAATGTTGTGTAGGTAGCTAGCGCGGGCGGTGATCCTTACAGTGATTACGTCACTCGGGCGCATAGGGTATCCATGAATTTACGGACGGTGTCGGACAGAAACTTTTTAAATTTTATGAAAGAAAATAGCGTTTTTTTATTCATCGAATTTACGTTCTATAAGTGAAACTAAACCACTGGTTTCAAGGATAACGGTGTTTACACTAACAACCTATATATATATATATAGGTCTATTAGCAATAAAGTTCTTATTACTAGTACCCACGGTCACTTGACAATAACATTAATACTTATTTTCAATCATCATACGGACCAAGTCCGAATTTTGAGCATCGCGTTCTTTAGGTTGCTAGCCAAAAAGATTGAGAACCCGTAGATTTACAGTATCAGAATTTACTTTAAAAGTATTTCGTATTTAAAAAAAAACTACCAAACTATATTTTGATCATCACTTAACTATCTATTAGGCCTAGCATACAAACTTTGTATTGTTTCGACTGGTACTTTTAAAAACGCTTCCTTCAAATTTCCACAATTTGATGGCGACGCCTCCGTCAAATATTTCTCCATATTAACCAAAACTTTAGTAGGGTCTGTGCCAATCTCATACTCATTGATAGCTCGGTACATTGCCTGGAAAAGTGAATGGATTTATTTATTCAGTGTCAAAAAGATCAGAAAATATAAAATATATTAAAAACTAGCGTTAGGCACTTGTCCCCCCGCCGACGAGGAAGCAATTAGTTATCGACTATTTTCTCCTTCAAGTAACGAACAATAAATACCTATAGATCCCTAGTCAATAAAAGAGATAATATGTTAATAGTTAATCGCTGGCTGTTCACAGTGCCGGCGAGAACTCTCTCTCCACTAGTTTCTTTCTTTCTTTTTTTTAAAAAAACACGTTTGGCGCAGCGACAAGAGCTATTAAAGATAAAACTCGCTCAGCGATGATCGCTTGTCAGCCATAACTCACGCCGAGCGACCAACCAGCAGTCATTTTACTCTAAGTGCGGATCTGAGTGCATTAACTTATAGCATAGCGTCAAAACTATCGGAACTACACACTCGCTTCTCGCTGCTCGCCAACTCTTATCTAGTTTCTACCTCTACTCGTTTCACGTTCATCGGTGGCGGTGGGACAAGTGCCTTTTAGTAAAGGTAAAATATCTTTCATATTTTTACTACTATCGATTATTTTACTACACTAAAAAGACAAATAGTGCTAAACATTACAGTTGAATTCATGTTTGATCTTAAAAATGGCAAGGAAGGTAAAATAGTTTCAAAAAAACGACGGGTTGCACTCCGGGAATGCCGGCAGAAGTGAAAACGTTGTGCATTTTTGATATTTTGGAATGGTTAGAAAATAATTTTGCACGAATTGCTTTAATTATCAGTATAAAAGTACTATCATTTATGTGGTAGAATACAATATTCATTTATTGCGCTATCGTACAAAAACGTGACAATTTATATTACATTATAAAGGCGCAGGCATACATTTTCGCCGCGCCATAGAAAGAGAGGGGGATACTTCCTCTCCTACGCCGCGCTGGCTGTCTACTCTCCAACCGTCTTACGAATTTTCGACCAGGTCACGTGTCCTGACGCGAGTTTAACATTTTTACCCATTACAAAAAAAGTGTACAACGCCATTAAAGAAGTTTACACTTCAAAAAGTTTTTAGAAAATCAGACCAGATAATATTTTCGTCAAAAGTCATCGATCATTAATAAAAAACTCAAAGTAATCAAAATTATGTCTGTATACTTTTAATTATCTAAATACTACATTCAATAAAATACAATAGAATATTTTTTATTTAATATAGATAATTCTTATTGAGTCATTTTTTACTTTTACCAGATATTTAAATACATTATTTCTTCAGTATAATTTATATGAACTACGAACTGACGAACGATTTACCATGGCTGGTTGGAGACGTGCGAGCTTCTCCATTATTGTGTTCAGTTCTTCACATAACACATCTGCGGTAAATGCCTAAATTAGACAAAAAAACTGGTGCAGTATGCAAAGTTCTATTTGTTTACGACGCATAAGTTCTAGGAACACACTGGTCGTACGCGCGGGATTGCGTAGGAACATCACCTCCACCGTGTGCCGTGTAGTGGCGGTTGAGAATATCCACTACCCCATATCTTCCCATGGGTGTCGTAAGAGGCGACAGAGGGAGACAGGCAGGAGATGGGCAGCAGCATCTTCCTGATAACAACTGTGAGATAATAAAAAACTGCGGTTGCCAACCCGCTCGCCAAGCGTGGCAACTATGGCAAATATCCCCCCATGAGTACCGACGCAAACAAACGGCCCCCAGGCCCCGGCAGCCCCGCTATTCCTGGCTACGGTGGCGACCATGGTAACGACGGGGCAGGGGGTGCTAAGAATCTCCGGTGGAGGTTCGGTTGCCACCTACGACGACTCGACCTGGCAAAGTATAACGCACGCACTCTGAGGACTGACGAGAAGATACTAGAGTTGGAAGAAGAGGTAGACAAGTTGCGCTGGCATATTATTGGGTTATCCGAGGTCCGAAGAGAGGGGGAGGACACGGTAATCATCAAGTCCGGCAACTTGTTCTATCACCGGGAGGGCGACCATCTGTCCCAAGGAGGTGTCGGATTTATCGTCCACAAGTCTCTCGTCAACAACGTTGTAAAGATTGGGAGTGTGTCGACGAGGGTCGCGTACTTGTACTCAGAATCACCAAACGGTATTCGCTGAAGGTCATACAGGTTTACGCACTAACCTCGGCACATCCCGATGAGGAGGTGGAGGAAATGTACGAGTATGTATGATATTTCCAGAGCCATACATTCCTCCACAACCCACTATACGGTGTTGATTGGAGACTTCAACGCAAAACTAGGCACAAGACTATGCTTGTCGCCGCGATCGCCGACAGTAACGGTTTCGTGCACTCCTAGTTTTTTAAATAAAATAAATGTGTCTAGTGTTTAAACTTACTTAAAATTAATATCAATAGATGCAGTATTTTATTGGTGTTCGAGTGCTTAAATCATTCAGTGTTTTCATGATAAATTGTGATAGAAATACTCCAAAAAGTGTGAGAAGCACCGTAGTCATTTTTAAAAGTTGCAGTCAGTTGATTATTTTGCAACGGGTATGCAATAAATTATAAGTCACTTACATTATTCAACGAACATTTATCTCCGTAAAGTGAATCGCTTATTCAAAGAGTATATCAGCGAGCAGTTGGCGCTGTGGCTTACGCATTAACGCAACAAGAAAATAAGTATAAGAGGCGTTAGATCGAATCCCAACGGTTGAGGTCTTTTTTAACTTTATTTACAAAAATTACTTAGTTTGAGATTAGCAAAACAATTAATATGAATTGCTCTGCCTGCAATAAGAAGCTACTTCGCACTGACCGCTACTTAGCATGTAATCACTGTCGTTCAAAATATCATATTGAGTGCCTAAATTTAAGTAAAGAACAATTTACGGCTTTGACTACTGAATATAAATCAAAGTGGATGTGTCCATCTTGTAGTAATATAACTAAACGTAAACAATCGAATGTCAATACGCCTGTCCAACAAACGCTTGTACCACTCGTAGAGAAACCATTGAATTCGCCCCTTGAAAATTCAAGCTGTTCATCAACCGATTCCCAATTACTTTCCTCAAACGACGACAATCTCGTCACCATGGGTAAAATTAGTACCTTATTGGATAAAAAACTTAATAATTATCTATCGGATTTCGTGGAAAGTTTTAGAAAAGCATTGAAGGATGACGTCAAAAACCTAGTACAAGCGGAGATGGACTCAGTTGTGCAGCAGCTTAAAGACGATTTTACTGTAACCACTAACTTTATATGTGATGAACAGTCTTCCCTAAAGCAAGAAATTGAAAATAAGAGTCACATAATAAAACACCTAGAATCTGAAACTCTTCGATTTCAAAAGGAGATTAATGTTCTGACCAATCGTTTAACATCAATTGAAAAAATTTCCCGTAGCAAAAATTTTGAAATTCAGTTAGTACCAGAAAGTCGAAATGAAAATCCAATGCTGTTATTCCGCAACCTGTGTAAAACAGTAAATATTCAAATAGATGATGAGAACATTCATTCTTGCCGTAGAGTTGCCAAATACGACATCTCCTCCGAACGCCCTAGAAATATTCTTGTAACTCTCATCAACCCACGCTTAAGGGACCAAGTTCTCTCCGCATGTTATCGTTATAATAAAGCCAATAAAGACAATCCCTTGAATACCAACAACATCGGATTAAATTGCGAAAAGCGAAAAATTTATGTGACTGAACATCTTTCTCCGGAATGTAAGGCTCTTCATGCTGCTGCTAGAAATTTTGCAAAGGAGAAGAAATATAAGTATGTATGGGTTAAGTTCGGACGTATATATATTCGAAAGGAAGACACTGCGGCTTGCATACACATTAGAAATATGGAATGCTTAAACAAGCTGTCATAATATCACAATTTTTTGTTGCTATATTTGGTTTATGTATTTGGGAATTTTAGTATTGTATAATGTTAATTTATTATCAAAATGTTAATCGCTTAAGATCAAAAACAAAAGAGTTCTATCTTAATGTACTTAATAATGATTATGTAGGTGTGCCGCGCACACACATGTAAACTTCGCAACGTTGTATTGTAACTATATTATGTAGTGAATAAGATTTTTCAGGCAGTCACTAGTTGCCCGCCAACTGTATGGCACGTTTCGCTATAATAAATATATATTAGTAAAAGAATTCACCTTTCATTATGGTTACCAATAGGCACCCCTACGGAGTCAGCTCCTAAACTGGTAAGCCCGACGTGATTAAGATGACTGAAGTGGTCTATGTGATGTTAATGCAGTAGTGGGCAATATTCGCGTGGTTGTGATCAGTGGACAATAGATATAGTAACATGAGTGCGCCGTTTCCGCCTACGTCACAGAACGTGCCGCCTGTTAACGTGCCACCCGTTCAAGACATCCAGCCACCCGCGCAACCGCCCATCATGGCGCCAGGTGTAGATGCAGTGTCCCTACAGTCTCGCCTCGCAGACTTTTGGACGGACCAGCCACGCGTATGGTTCGTACGCAAGGAAGCTATCCTCGCACCTCAGAGGTTGAGTGATGAGGCGAAGTTTGACCTGGTCGTGTCTAAGCTAAGTAAGGAGGTTATCGCGCAAGTGACGGACATATTACTCAACCCGCCTCCTACCTACAAGTACGACGCACTCAAAGCTCGGCTACTCCACATCTATGAGGAGTCAATGTCGAGGCAGATCGAGAAGCTTATGAGCGAGCTAGAGCTGGGCGACCAAAAACCATCTCAGCTGCTTCGGCGGATGCGTGAGCTCGCTACTGACAAGGTCCCTGATGAAACCCTTCGCGTCTTGTGGCAGGGTCGTCTTCCGACACAAGTCCGAGCCGTGCTAACTGTGTCCGACTCCAAGGACCTGGACAACCTAGCAGCAGTTGCAGATAACGTCATGGAAGCTGTGCGGCCTTCATATGCCGCCACCGCTACTTACACCGTGCCAGCGCCAGCATCTACTACCGCCTATGACTTGGCCCTGTTGAGAGCTGAGGTGGCTAAAATAAAGGCTACCGTGGACCGGATCGATCAGCAGAGGTCGCGGTCCCGCGCCCCGGATCGCAACCGGCGTCGTTCACAGTCCAGGCGCCGTAGCAGTTCCTGCCGTCCCCGGAAGGAGAACTACTTATGCTTTTACCATTACAAGTTCCGAGAAAAGGCCAACAGGTGTACGAAGCCTTGCGCGTGGAAAACAACACAGCCGGAAAACTGAGCAGCGAGGTACAGTCCGAGGGTCTTCAGGTCTGTACCGTTTTTCCATTCAATCGTTTGTGTGTGTCAGACAGTAACTCCGGACTTAGATTTTTAGTTGACACCGGTGCCAATGTGTCTGTTTTACCAGCCGCGAGAAAAGATCGTCTAAATCAGTGTAGTGCATATAAATTATACGCAGCTAATGGCAATGAAATCGCAACTTACGGTACCAAGACAATAGTGTTAAACTTAAACTTACGCCGACTTTATCGTTGGGAATTCGTTGTAGCAGATGTCAAACAACCAATTTTGGGCGCCGATTTTTTAGCGTACCACAAATTATTAGTTGATTTAAACGCGCGTAAATTAATAGATAAAACTACAGAATTGAATGTTTCGGCATCTGTTGTCAATGTATCTCAACCTAGTGTTAAAACTATTGATGTAAATCATCCATATCAGGATTTATTGTTAAAGTATCCGGACATCACTAAACCAGCGTCATTCCGAGAAACTGCGAAACACGATGTCGTCCACTATATCGAGACCTCTGGCCCGCCCATGCACGCGAAAGCGCGCCCGTTGCCACCTGACAGGTATAAAAAAGTTAAAGAAGAATTTCGCATCATGCAGGAACTGGGCATCTGTCGTCCTTCAAAGAGCGCGTGGGCTAGTCCGCTCCATGTAGTTCCTAAAAAAAATGGAGATATAAGACCTTGTGGGGACTATCGCCAGCTGAATGCGATAACAAAGCCCGACAGATACCCGATTCCTCGCTTGAACGATTTTACTTTTATTCTTCCGGATAAAAAGATATTTTCAAAATTAGACATCAATAGAAGTTATCATTTTATACCTGTCGCACCAGGTGACGTGGAGAAAACCGCTATCATAACACCATTCGGACTTTTCGAGTTTCCTCGAATGACCTTCGGTTTGCGCGGAGCAGCACAAACCTTCCAGCGCTTTATGAACTCCATTTTACAAGGTCTTGATTTTGTCTTTTGTTATTTAGACGACTTACTTATAGCTAGTGACAACGAAGTTCAACACAGGCAACATTTAGAAATTATTTTTAAAAGGCTTAATAAATATGGAATTTCGATTAATTTGGCAAAATGTCGTTTCGGACAAACTAAACTAGAATTTTTGGGACACGAGATTAGTACCGACGGCGTCAGGCCGTTGCAAGATAAGGTTCAGGCAATTGTGGAATTTCCGAAGCCGAAAACTGTTGCAGAGCTAAGACGTTTTCTCGGTATGGTCAATTTTTATCGAGCTCATCTTCCTAACGCAACTTTATATCTAACAGAATTAAATAAATATCTTAAAAGCTCAAAGAAAAATGATAAGACTCCCATCGTCTGGACGGATAGTGCGAACGAAGCATTTACGCAATGTAAGGCAGGTCTCACACAGGCCGCTACATTGACGTACCCTAGAGTGGGTTCCGCACTCGCTTTAATGACTGATGCATCCAATATATGCGTGGGAGCAGTCTTGCAACAAAAGGAAGGAGATAGCTGGAAACCATTGCTCAAAAAATTCTATTCTCAAAAAAATTGACCACCACCCAACAGCGATATAGCACATACGATCGCGAGTTGCTCGCTATATACTTAGCTATAAAACATTTTCGGAAATTATTTGAAGGGCAAGAAATAACCGTGTATACGGACCATAAACCTTTAACTTTTGCATTTCAAAAGGTAGGACGCGATGAAAGCGAAACGCCTCGGAGAACGAGACATTTAGCTTTCATAAGTGAGTTCACTACAAATATAAAACATATAACCGGTGCGAATAACATCGTAGCTGACACCTTATCGCGCATCGAAGCCGTGACTATGCCAACTGCGTTGAATTTCGATGACATTGCAAATGAGCAGCGTAGCGACAGTTATATCATGAATGTTATGTCTGGTTTAAATACCGATAATATTTTGTTAAAGGAACTAGTTATACCTATGTTAAATAAGTCTATTTTTTGTGAGATGTCTACTGATACAGCTCGTCCGTACCTACCGGAAAAGTTTCGACGCCTAGCTTTTGATAGTTTACATAATTTGAGCCATCCTGGAATTCGTTCTACGCGAAAGATGTTAGCCAAAAAGTATTTCTGGCCTAGTATGAATCGTGATGTTTCTTTGTGGGCAAAAACGTGCATACAATGTCAACGTTCTAAAGTTAACAGACATACGGTATCGAATCTGACTAAGTTTCCGGAAGTAGAGCGTTTTGAGCATTTGCACGTCGATATCGTTGGCCCTCTTGAGATCTCTCCAGATGGTTATAGATACTTACTTACGATAATTGATAGGAGGACCAGGTGGCCTGAAGCTTTTCCGTTACGAGACATTACGGCAGAAACTGTTGCCAAACATTTATATGAAGGTTGGATTTGTCGTTACGGTTGCCCGACAAAGTTAACTAGCGACCAAGGTCGCCAGTTTGAGAGTAGTCTTTTTAACCAGCTGTTAAAAATGTTGGGGGTTAATAGAATTCGAACTACTCCTTATCATCCGCAAAGCAATGGCGCAGTTGAACGTTGGCATCGTTCTTTAAAAGCAGCACTTTCAGCTCGCCTGTCACATGGGTCCTGGGTGGAAGAGCTACCCACAGTATTACTGGGGCTTCGCGCGGCCGCCCGCAGCGACTCAGGGGTTAGCGCCGCCGAGTTAACGTTCGGACGAAACTTGCGTCTACCGGGAGACTTTTATGACAGCTTTTCGAACAACCGTAACGTCAATGATTATTGTTTAGTGGATAAGATTAGAGATACTATTAGTAGTTATAAGCCTACATCCGACGATTCACGTAACTGTCATAGTCTTTTTGTGCACAAGGACTTACGTAACTGTGAATATGTCTTTGTTAGGGACGATTCAATACGTAAACCTTTGAAACCACCCTACGACGGTCCGTACCGCGTGATAAAAAGGGGCTCAAAGGTTTACCTAATTCAATTACCCGATAGACAGGTACATATTTCTATCGACAGATTAAAGCCTGCATATGTATTAAAGGAATGTGATGGTAACGAAGCAACGCCACGCCAAAGTAACGCTGACAACGCAGCGGATGTTGCACCTGCGCATGTACGGTTCCCGTTACCACCGTCCACACCGCTGACGTCGTTGTTACCCGGCCCGAGCAACCCGATAACCGTGAAAACAACGCGAAGTGGTCGGATTGTTAAGTTACCTTCACGATTTATAAGCTAGTGTTAATATAAAATATATATTATACAATTACATGTCTAAATGATAATCAGGTTTAGTTACTATGGATGTGAAAGTATTATTTGCATTGTCTAGTGCATAATATTTTCATTCAGGATATTCAAGTTACATTATTTAAGTTGAATGTAATTGTAGAAGCATCGTGTTCAGTATTTTGCGTATACTGCACTTTCATATAGGTTCCAGGTAGCTAGTTTAGTTATAATGTATTTAATATAATTTCATTCGAAATACTTCCTTTGCGAAAGCATTAGCGCGATAAGTCTTACGATTTTTACTATGGGTAATTTGCAAGAAAAACCAGTTATTGTTTCTCAGGCTCAAAATACTGTAGAGAATAAAGTGGATAATTTTCAAACATGGTTATATGTGATAGCCAGTTTTATGGGGGCGATAATCCTGTACACTATTTGGGTAAAGTTTAATAAGAAGTTCAAAAGCTGGCTTCGTCATCAAGTGTTAATGGCAGGCATTCCGATATCGGGCCAGAATATGGGTCAGATGATAGGTGCTTCTAGCACCAGTCTGCAGCATGTGCCCGCGCCCGCCGCGGCCGCCACCCCTTTCGCGGGGGTCTCCGTACAGCCCTGCGCACAAGCGCATTAGCAAGTTTTTGTTGTTAGTTTTAAGTTTATATTCATTGTATAGTTTTAAGTTTTTTTGTATTCAATTGTTGTAAAGGGGGAAGTATTGTAGGTGTGCCGCGCACACACATGTAAACTTCGCAACGTTGTATTGTAACTATATTATGTAGTGAATAAGATTTTTCAGGCAGTCACTAGTTGCCCGCCAACTGTATGGCACTTTTCGCTATAATAAATATATATTAGTAAAAGAATTCACCTTTCATTATGGTCACCAATAGGCACCCCTACGGAGTCAGCTCCTAAAATTATGATATTATCTGTATAACTGAAACAAACTTAAATAGCACTATTTTTGACGGTGAATTCATTGACACTCGCTATAATGTTGTAAGGCGCGACAGATATCAATCGAATGCACGTAAATCTGAGGGCGGGGGAATTCTAATCGCCGTTAAAAAAGAAATAAATTTCATTTATCAAGTTTCCTGGATTAGTGAGCTAGAAGACTTGTGGATCAGTATATTGCCAAAAGCCACTAATGTTAAAATTATTAATATTTGTCTCTGTTACCTTCCGCCAGATCTGCCTTTAGACTGCATCGAAATTTTTTTTACAAACTGTCAAAACGTAATTATGCGATATCGCAACACAGAAGAATTTCTTTGTATAGGGGATTTTAATATACCCGACGTTGACTGGTCTAAATCATCACAGTATAATTATATGATTCCTCTTCACCCGCGAGGTCAAAAAGCTAATCTGCTTTGTGATACCCTTAGAATATGTAACCTCGATAATTATAACAGTATATCAAATAACAACGGACGATTTTTAGACCTAATTCTTTTCAGTTCAAACAGCATTCAGGTTTATGAAGTGGAGCCATTGAGTCGCTTAGATAACCACCACCCCTCATTAGTTGCAGATATTAATCTTGTTGAAATAAACTCAAATAATTTTAAAAACAAAAAACAAAAACGACCAAATTTTTTCAAAAGCAATTATTCAAAAATAAATCTTGAATTAAAATCAGTTAAATGGCATAATATCTTGTCAATTCATAAAGATATTGATAGCATGACTGACGCATTTTACGCAGAGCTTAGGAATATTATTGCAAAACATACACCTATGACCAAAATTGACACAAACAACTATCCAGTATGGTTCACGCCTGCTTTAAGGCAAAGCTTAGAAGAAAAACTAAAATATCATCGTCGTTTCAAAAAATATAAGAATCCTCGGGATTATGATACATTTTCCATGTTACGTAACAGATGTAAAAAACTTATTAAAAATAACTATAAAAATTTTGTATCGTCCGTCGAATCTTCTTTAGATGACGACATAAAATTCTTTTGGCGTTTTGTCAATGACAAGAAAAATAATGCTAATAGTATTCCCAAAACGATGAAATATGGTAATCACATCTCCTCCGATGAAAAAGAAATATGTGAGCTTTTCTCTAATTATTTCAGTTCTGTCTTTGCAAACCCAGAGGAGACTACCTTATATTCTCACAATGAATTATCCAATCGTAGTAATTGTACCCTATGTGATATCAAAATCACACCAGACCACATACAGCAAAAGATCGCGAAATTAGACCAAAGAAAAGGCTCTGGACCAGATGGTATTCCTCCTTTATTCATTAAGAAATGCGGGAAGGAATTAGGTAATCCCTTGTGTATTATATTTAATGCATCCATTAAGGCAGGTATTTTTCCATCAGTATGGAAAATAGCTCATATTGTTCCGATTTATAAATCTGGCGACAGATCAAATTGCGAAAATTATCGACCCGTAAGCATCTTGTCTTGCCTTGGTAAATTGTTTGAATCATTGGTGTATGATTCTCTTTATCATCATATTCAACCTTTCCTATCGCTTCGACAACATGGCTTCATTAAGAACAGATCGACGACTTCTAATTTACTTGAATACAAACACTATCTTTGCAGTGCTTTCGCCAAGAGAAAACAGGTTGATAGCATATATACCGATTTCTCAAAAGCATTCGATAGAGTAAACCATAATATTTTATGTATTAAATTAGCATGTTACGGAATACATGGGAGTCTGTTGAGATGGACTGAATCATACCTCAACAGGAGAAGTCAGTTAGTTACTATAAAAGGTTTCAAATCCCCACCCGTTTCTGTGACATCGGGTGTGCCACAAGGGTCCCATTTAGGTCCTTTATTTTTTATTACGTTTATTAACGATCTCATTGATAAATTGACATGTCCATGCCTGTTGTATGCAGATGATTTGAAGATATTTTCCGTTATTGATACACTCAGCAATTCGTTCATTCTTCAGTCGAATTTAGACTCCATTCATAATTGGTGTAAGGAAAATCTAATGCATCTGAATACGAGAAAATGTTTTGTGTTATCATTTAGTAACAAGAAGCACAGACTTACATTTGAGTATAAAATAAATGGACAGGTACTTGATAGAAAATCCGTAGTTAAGGATCTTGGAATACTGTTTGATGAAAAGCTTACGTTTCGCGATCATTACGATCATGTAATATCTAAAAGTACAAAACTTCTTGGCTTTATATTTAGAACTGCAAAGACTTTTAAAAATCCACGAAGCTTTCTTATTTTGTACTGTTCCCTAGTACGCAGTATTTTAGAGTACAACATAATTATTTGGTTTCCATACTACGCTGTCCACGTAGATCGTATTGAACGTGTTCAAAAGAAATTTCTATCAATCCTCTGCTATAGGTACGGTTTAAATAGAAGTCTGCCCTCCTATGAAGAGAAACTGAAAAAGTTTAACATTATGTCACTACAAACTCGGTGTAAATATCAGGATATGACTTGCCTTTTCAAAATCATTCATTCTTTTATAGATTCCCCCACCCTCCTTTCATTTGTCCAGATTAATACTAAGCCCCATCGTCGGTATACTTTCCTAAATACTTTTGCTTTGCAAGTTTATAGAAATAATACGTCCTATTACAATCCTCTTGTAAGAATGTGTCGCCTATATAATGACTTATTGATTAATAATAGTAAAAATATAGACATTTTTAATAACAAATTAAACAATTTCAAAAAATCTGTATTAGATATATTTTGTAAATAAGGCATTCAAGGCTTAAAATTTAAATATATAGGTTAATGAACATTATTTTAATAAAGATTTAATTTTTCAAAATTTTCCGCAACATAAGTTCATAAATATAGTATGTTTATAAGTAAGGTTATAATTATTTGTGCTGTAAAATCGTTACTGTTACTTAATATCATGTTGTGTGCACATGTTTTGGAATACCATCCAGATTGTAACTTTGTATTTATTATTTTCAATTGTTCATATTTTTGGTGTTATTCTGTTTTGTGTACCTAAATAAATAAAATAAAAATAAAATAAAAACAAGAGAAAGCGGTGAGTTGAAGTTAGGGAAATTTGGAGTAGGGCAACGGAACCGTAGGGGCCAGGAGCTGACCGACTTTATGGAGAAAGAGGGACTCTTTATGATGAACTCTTTCTTCCAGAAGCGGCCCCACAGGAAGTGGACCTGGTCGAGCCCCGACGGTTCGACAAAAAATGAGATTGACTTCATTATGACGACCAGACGCCAACTGTTCAGTGATGTCTCAGTGATCGCAAGGGTGAAAACTGGCAGCGATCACCGAATGGTTAGAGGAACACTGAGCCTAAACGTTAAGTTGGAGAGGTCTCGTCTAATGAAGTCAACGCTCCGTCCCCCTCGTGCTCTAATCCAGAATCCCGAAACCCTTCAGCTCGAGTTACGTAACCGATTTCAGTGCCTAGAAGATTGCAATGCAGTGGACGATATGTATGACAAGCTCTTGGAAACTGTCCATGCGGTCGGAGCTAAGTTCTGCAAGACCGGCCGCAGAAGAACACAAAAGCTCTCCGATCACACTCTTAATCTCATGGCTGTTAGACGGGAGATGAGGCTGCAATCGTCGACAGATTTGATAGCATACAGGCAACTGAACAGACAGATCTCCAAATGCATGCGGCGAGACTTACGCAAATTTAATACTGCTCGTATTGAAGAAGCGATTGAGCGGTACCAGGGCTCCAAAGTCTTTGCCAGAGATCTGACTGCCAGTAAGAGCCAACTGTCAAAGCTGAAGACTGAGTGTGGCAGCATCGTTTCCGGGACACCTGTGATTCTGAGTGAGATTGAGAGGTTCTATGTACAGCTGTACACATCATCGTTGGAGCCACACGCAAGTGTGAGTAACGATCCAAGAGCGGGTCTTATCCGACACTATTCCGATGGTATATCCCGGACGTCAGTCTGAGCGAGATTAGAATGGCTCTCCAGCACCTTAAAAACGGCAAGTCCCCGGGCGAGGATGGAATTACAGCGGAGCTTCTGAAAGCGGGTGGAAAACCGGTACTTGAAGTCCTTCAGAGGCTCTTTAATTGGGTCCTCCATGGTGGCACTACTCCGGAGGCGTGGAGCAGAAGTGCGGTGGTCTTGTTCTTCAAGAAAGGTGACAACGCCCTCTTGAAGAACTACAGACCGATATCCCTTCTGAGCCGCGTCTACGTGCTGTTTTCGAGTCATTACGAATCGCCTCGCACGCAGACTCGACGACTTCCAGCCTCCCGAACAAGCCGGTTTCCGAAAAGGCTTTAGTACCATAGCCCACATACATACCCTTCGGCAAATTGTACAGAAGTCCGAAGAGTACAATCTGCCACTTTGCCTGGCGTATGTGGACTATGAGAAAGCCTTTGATTCCGTCGAAATTTGGGCGGTGCTAGTCTCTTCAGCGGTGCCAAGTTGACTGTCGGTATATCGAAGTACTGAAGTGTTTGTACTGTAGCGCTACGATGGCTATCCGAGTACAGAACCAGAGTACGAAACCTATCCAACTGCAGAGAGGTGTAAGACAGGGTGACGTTATTTCCCCGAAACTCTTCACCGCTGCATTGGAAGACGTTTTCAAGCTACTGGACTGGAAAGGATACGGTATTAACATCAATGGCGAGTACATCACTCACCTTCGATTTGCCGACGATATAGTACTTATGGCAGAATCGCTGGAGGACTTAAGCACTATGCTCAATGACCTCAATAGTGCCTCCCAACGGATAGGTCTTAAGATGAACATGGACAAAACAAAGATCATGTTTAATGTCCATGTCACACCTATGCCGGTAGTTGTTGGGAGCACTAAGCTCGAAGTTGTTGACGAGTACGTTTACCTGGGACAAATAGTCCGGCTAGGTAAGTCCAACTTCGACCGAGTGGTCAATCGACGCATTCAACTCGGCTGGGCAGCGTTCGGGAAATTACAACGCATCTTTTCGTCAGGTATACCTCAAAACCTGAAAACTAAGTTGTACAACCAGTGCGTGTTGCCAGTGATGACATATGGAACTGAGACGTGGTCCTTCACTGCTGGCCGTATGAGGACGCTCAAAGTCGCTCAGCGAGCTATGGAGAGGGCTATGCTCGGAGTTTCTCTGCGTGATAAACTTAGAAATGTGGATATCCGCAGTAGAACCAGAGTGACCGACATAGCCCAACGGATTAGTAAGCTGAAGTGGCAATGGGCCGGTCATATAGCTCGAAGAACCGACATCCGTTGGGGAAAAAAGGTTCTCGAGTGGCAGCCTCGTACCGGTAGACGAAGTGTAGGGCGACCCCCCACTAGATGGAGTGACGACCCGGTAAGACATGCAGGAAGTCGATGGATGCAGGTGGCTCAGGACCGTGCTTTGTGGCATACCTTGGGGGAGGCCTATGTTCAGCAGTGGACTTGTAAAGGGCTGTAATGATGATGATGATGATCACCTCCACTTTTCCACGCCGATGTAGACATCGCAGATCGACGTTGAGCCGGAAGCGTGTGATTGCGTTACATACGATAGTTGTGTTTCTGACGTTAGTTTTTCATACAAAATCAAGCGTTCAGTTGCCTTAATGCGTTGCAAACGTTGCGTATAGTGGGACCAGTTTGTCTCTACCTTAACCAAATGACTCATTTTTAGAAAAGAATTCCATATTTTTAAACAAAATTAATTCGAAGTTAGAATTCTTGGCCAAAGAAAAATTATTTTGATTTGAAATGGCCAGTTATATTTTTTTTTATTTAAAAAAACGTTACCCCTACACTAAGATTTTCTCTTGTATCGTGGGGGCAGTTTACAAACATAAATTGCACAAGGACAAACATCCAGACCTGGAATAACTATTCGTAGATCATACAAATACTTGTTCCGTGCGGGATTCGAACCCGCGACCCCCAGCGCAGCCACTCATTGCTAAGCCACTGCGCCACGGGGTCGTCAGTACTGCAGAACCGCAATTTCCTAGGTAAAGACCTATTATTTAGTGTTCTTGTAGCTAACAAATTCAATTAAAATTCCTAATAGGGATAATCAAATAACGATTATTAATAGATTGACTTACGGATCTGAGACGTGGTCATTCCCTGCTGGCTGTATGAGGATGCTCAAGGTCGCTCAGCGAGCTATGGAGAGGGCTATGCTCGGAGTTTCTCTGCGTGATAGACTCAGAAATGAGCATATCCGCAGTAAAACCACAGTGACCGACATAGCCAAACGGATTAGTAAGCTAAAGTGGCAATGGGCCGGCCTTATAGCTCGAAGAACCGATTACCGATGGGGAAGAAACGTTCTTGAGTGGCAGCCTCGTACCGGTAGGCGTAGTGTAGGGCGACCCCCCACTAGATGGAGTGACGACCTGGTAAGACATGCAGGAAGTCAATGGATGCAGGTGTCTCAGGACCGTGCTTTGTGGCATTACTTGGGGGAGGCCTATGTTCAGCAGCGGACTTGTGAGGGGCTGTAATGATGATGATGATGAATAGAATAATAGTTTTATTTATTTATTTATTTATTTAATCTTCATTATACACCTTATATACTAAGGGATATAAAGGGCGGACTTAATGCCTTATGGCATTCTCTGCCAGTCAACCCTGGATGATTTGAGAGACTGTGGCAGGTGTAATAAATCACTTCATAAATAAATAATAATAATAATGATTTTATGTACTCACTTTAAAAGCGGGTTGTTTGTCATTGTGAAAAATTTTGCGACTACCGTGAAGCACTAAGACACCCCGTTCTGTCGCGTCGGAGCAAGCGTCGCCATACATGCACTGATCAGAGCGGTAGTTGTAGCGGCACGATAGAACGTACACTGCTCGCTCATGGTAATGTAATATTATATTTATTATATCCTGTATTAAACATAGATACATTCATTTATTAATTACAGCCTATCAAAGTCCTGTATCATATATATAACTAACTTATGAATAGCGTGCTACTAGATCAAATTTGCGTCACACGTCCTCTCCCAACAGCGCTGCTGCTAGAACTAGTTGCCGCTAGATATTAATACTTAATCGCGCCAAAGCGCCATAGCACAATAGCGCCATGGCGACTACTTACGTAACACACGCGCTATGTGTTATGAAGAGATAGCGCGCTATATGGCGCTATGCGCTATACGAAGGCGGCACTGAAAATTTCGGGAATCAAGGAAGTGACACAACATTACTATTTAAAAATGTATTTATTGCTTTTCGAAGTATTCTCCGCGAAATTTGACACATTTTTCCATACGATGGAACCAATCATTGAAGCAACCATTCCATTCGGAAGTTGGGGTCTCCAAAATGGCCGTTTTGTAGGCGTCCACAGCTTCTTCAGGTGACGAAAATCCCTGTCCACGCAATTAATTCTTTATTTTAGGGAAAGTATAGAAATCATTAGGGCTTAGGTCGGGGCTGTACGGCGGATGGTCTAATAATTCTACTTTCTTGCTCTAAAAACTCTTTTGTTCTGTGTGCGGTGTGAGAACTCGCATTGTCGTGATGGAGGATGACGCGGCAGTTGCAGTTCTCTTTACGGAGTTCAGAAACGACCTGTGGCAAACAAATGCTAGCATACCATTCTGCATTAACCGTTCTTTGTCCCTCAAGAGGAATAGTCGTAACATGGCCGGTTTTGGAGACAAACCTGGCCACCATTTTTTTTGCAACACTCCGTGAACGAACAATTTTTGTTGGCTTTAACTCATTTTCGAACACCCAAACTCGTGACTGGTTTCTTTTTTCGGGTTCGTACGCGTATATCCAGGATTCGTCACCTGATACGATGTTGTATACAACATTTGAGGATCCTGCGTGTAATCTTTCGAGAGTTCTGACGCACCAAGTAACGCGAGCCGCTTTTTGCTCTTCACAGAGCGAATGCGGTATCCATCGGGAAAACAACTTTTTTACACCCAATTGTTCATGCAAGATTATTTGTATTTGACTCATGCCAATGTCTAAAGTTGCCTGAATTTCGCGGTATGTCACATGTCGATCTTCCTCAATCAGCTTACGCACAGCATCAACGTTTTCTTGGGTGACTGCAGTTGGTGGACGACCTTGGCGGGGATCATCACTGAGCTTGACACGTCTACGTTGAAATTCAACAAACCAGCGATAAATTGTGGTTTTGGATGGGGCTTCATCACCAAATGCAGAAATCATCCGGTCAACACAGTGTTTTTGTGTTAAACCACTTCGAAAGTCATAATCAAAGAGATTTAAATATATATATATATACACTATAGAGCGGACATTGGGAATATTTTCATATTAAAGCTGTGACCAAGCGCATGTATTACACCCTCTAGCGAAATATAGCAATACTACACTGAATATTTATTTAGAAAACATTTTATGCTATTTCCCAGTAGGTGACACTTCTAAACATATGGTTAAAATCCCGTGTAGACACATCGTTAATCACTGACATATTTGTAAATAAATAGTGACGTTACTGGATAACAGAGGGCTATTATTACAATAATTTTGTTTCTTCTCGAACAATCTACGAGAAATAATAAAATTTGAAGATTATTTGGTAAATAAACATTATTCTTACGATAATAAACCGAAATCACGTTCATTTTTTGCTCCGTATCTTGATTTACAATACTTTAATACACAACCAGGCATATTTTCTTTAAAAATATTTTTAAATTTATAAAATCAATGCATCTTGACCTTTTGACGATGTCACTTAGACTAAATGACAAAAATTGGAGATATATCCTATAGGACAAAAGTTACAGGCGACAATTTTGTTGCTAATGTCCGGTCTATTACTACTACATACTGTCTTTGGTCATAATAAATCATCGCTCATCAATTTTCACGAGTCAATTCCATTTTCTCAACGACTAAACAAGTTTGACAAAACCTTGTGACAAGACCGAGAATCTTTTTTTAAATAAATAAATGGTATTCGATTTTTAAAACCAAGGTGTTTTCAATTAAAAAGATTTCAATATGACAGGAACAGTGGAAATATTCGATTCCCGATACTTTCAGTGCAGCCTATGTATTAACCACCATTAGGTAATGCTAATAGTAATTTTACATCCTGAACTATCAATATTACTGTGGCCCATAGACATCTACATCTATCCTCGATTACGAATCAAAATGCAAATGCGTTGTCACCCGTGAGGACTTAGGTGGAATGCCTCGTTTCCAGTAAAAAGTATATCCGGATCTCTACACTCACCATACGAAACACAGCAGCATTAAGCTACTATTTCACGCTGGTATTGTGAGAGCGTGGTCCCTCCCCGGTCGAGCGGACCCATTCGTGCTACAACTATACTACTAATATAACTGCAGCATGGCTCTTCCACGTAAACCATCGTAATTTATATCGCAGCACTGACAATTGTATATGCTACAGTATTTTTTATATAGAATAAGTGTGACAAACGAGCACAAAGTAACAGCACTAGATGGTAAGTGAATGCTGTGGCGTGGATGCAACCAGCTACAATATAAATAAATTAAGAGCATCATCGATGTAGTCGAAGTCAATTAAATACGCATTATTGAAGATAACTCAAAAACTAGGCTAAAGAATCATCAAAATCGGCTCGTCCGTCATTAACGTTCAAAGGTACAGATTTTTATACTCCAGCCTAGTCTAAAAATTACCTGATCTCCCCAAGGTATATACAATTTCCACTTCAACATAATAGGAGTTACATATTCAACCCATCCAAAATCTCGCATTCTTGTTAAGTTCATTAGCATAACACCAGAGTTTAAGCCTGTAAAAAAACCGAATCTGTTTTATTCTTATCTAGCCATATCACGGCACCTACATTTTATTCTAAAATAAAATAAAACCTTAGTAAATACTAGTTCATTTATTGTTTATACTGTTTAGTTTAAGTTTTTAAAGTTTCCTTTCTTCTTTTGAGTGTTACGGTCATTTGACCGTAACACTCAAAATAAAAGAAGAAAGGATATAGTTGTAATTACTACAAAAGTGAATTCTGCCTTTTGCAATATATCAATAAGCCGCCGATTAAGAATGATCGAAAAACCTATAACAATCGCCCGTACATGATTTACGGTATCATCATTGCTTTGTAAAGTGTTCCTTCTGTACATAAAAACTATTTATTATCAAATTAAAGGATTTGTTATGTTACTTACCATATTTTCCATAGAAAGGATGCTTCGCAAACCTTGGGTACCAGGATACATTAGGGTTATCAACTTCGTGGGCCATAGCTAATATCTGAGAACTATTAAAATGTTTAAAAACATTCCATAGCTCATCGACTGGTCCCAAAAACAAAGTATCTATGTCTACATATATCATTGTGTCTATATGAGGAAGTAGTTTCTAAAACAATATAAAATATCAGGATTAGATTTTATATACATCATCCTTATCCATCTTGGCTAAAAATAGTTGGGTATGGCAAAAGAAACATGACATTTTATTTAATGTTGTAAAATGCCATCATTAAGAAGTATTTTAGGTGTGTCTTAATGATAGGGTGAACATTCACGTAAAATTAGAAAAGTGCAGTTTAGAAGATGTTATGACCAGAATTATGAAAGAAGTGCTTTGATGTTTTTGAGATGTATAAACAATGAATGAGGAAAGAGTGACAAAGCAAATTTATATTGCAGAAATGAGTGTCAGAGTCAGCAAGGAAGTTTATCAACCAGATTGGTGAAATATTGAAGATGGGCTAAATTAAGAGTACCCATAACCATAGAGCATGTATGCAAAGATATATGGATGTAAAGGAATCGAGGGGGGCGTGTCAGGATCAAGCCAAATGAAAGTCTATAGTCTGTGCCTACCCCTCTGGGTGACAAGCGTGAGAGTATATGTTGTTAAATAAAAAGTTATTTATTTTAATAACAGTGACAGTTTCTTATAAATTATTATTATTATTATTTTGGGGTATCTATATAGTTTTCTCATCTGGTTGGGTTCTATAAATATATAATTGCGAACGAAAATGATAAATATACATAAATAACAATAAAATAAAATAAATACATAAAAATATCCTATACTTTTAAACAAGCAATTCTTGTATATATATAAATATATATTCAGGATCTCGGAAACGGCTCCAACGATTTTCATAAAATTTAGTGTCCTGGGAGTTTCGGGGATAATAAATCGATCTAGCTAGGATTTATTTTTAGAAAATGTCTTTTTGTCCGTGTTTTTAGGCAATGAAAAACTGCTACAATATCGTTAGAATAAGAAGGTAAATTTTGACGGATTGCTAGTGATTATAAATAGCTTAATTGGTATAATGGTCGGTCACAGAATCGTAAAACCCCAGTTCGAGCCCAGACCGACCGACCGACTTTTTTTAACTTTTTTTTCATGTTCCTTTCTTTTTTGAGAAAATCTATTTTTTCGAGCCCTTTTTTTAGTATTTTTTAAAAACACGAAAATTTAAATTATAATAATTGCACTCATGATTTTTCATTCAAATAACCAGTTCCGTTTTTTCTGTTATGTCGCTAAGATCAAAAAATATTATTTATATTTCATCAGTATGTAATTTGTATCTAAATATAATTTTCAAAACACACGAATTAAAAAAAATCGAGCGAAAAATACCCAGCAAAGCTCGGTCAACCAGGTACTACATAAATAAATAAAAGCCCAACCAGATGGAAGCTCTCGGCAGGGGAGACTAAACGGCCGAGGGTTAGGCGGAAAGGGAAAGAAACCGGCGGACAATGCAGGCAGGAGCGAGGAGGAGCACCGTCTTCTGCATTTGAGCCTGGACCAGTCCATCACGGAGTCCCATTCGCCTCAGATGACCCGAGAGGCTGACTGGGATTAGTCCGTTTGCAGAAGCGACTACAGGTATAATTTCGGTCGACAGCCCACCCCACATGTCGGTCACCCCGTGGTCCAGATATTTTATTCGCTTATCTGTTTCGGCTTTCACGAGGTTCTCGTCATACGGAATGGTAATGTCGACCAAAAATATCGTTGACTGTGCCCGGTCCATCAGCACAATATCAGGCTTATTCGCAAGAATAGTCCTGTCTGTGATGATGGTCCGGTCCCAGTAGAGCCTGGCGCGGTCATTTCGAGCATGGCTTCCGGCAAGTACTTGTAATACGGCAGTTTGCGGTCCACGAGACCGTATTTCAGAGCGAGCTCCTGGTGTAGAATTCTGGCTACTAGGTTGTGCCTGTGCAAGTACTTAGAAAGCGCCGAACAGCCGGAGATGACATGCCTAAGTGACTCACCGGGATGGCGACAAGCTCGACAAATGTCGACGGTGTCATCCTTTAGGATGTATCTCCGATAGTTGTTGGTCTTAATAACCTGATCCTGTATCGCACAGACAAAACCCTCGGTTTCCTCGAAGAGGTCACTGAAACGTAGCAAGTTGAGGGAGGCGACTGTGTCTACAAAAGGTTCATGTAGAGCCTTGTGGAGCCTTGTAGAACCTCCCGAGGAGCTCCTTCTCATTCCATACAGTCTCCCGGTCGGAAATGCTCTGTACTGCCGGTTCTTGCTATTGCTCATTGGCCAAGGATAGAGGGGTAAGCCCTTTATCACAACAAATGACGTCCCTATAGAATGAATCATCCGATCTCGTCAGAAAGTAATTACGGAGGTTGCACACTTCGCGATTACGCATGGTAAGCGCGCTTAATAAGCCACGCCCACCATATTTCCGCGGCAAGTACAGCCTCATAATCGAAGATCTCAGGTGATGCATCCTATGGGACGTCATTGTAGTGCGGACTTTTCTATCCAGGGCGTTAAGTTCAGTCTGAGTCCACCTAAGTATGCCAAAGGTATACATGAGTACAGGCATGACCCAACCGTTATATGCTTGTGTCTTATTCACACCGGACAAAAGGCTGTTAAGCACTTTGGTCAAGCATGCATAAAATACGTCGCAAACAGACTGTTTCATACCATCCTCATCGATACCGATGTTCTGTGACATACCCAGGTATCGGTATGTTTCAGCCTTGGAAAGGGTCCTTAAGTTGACGGGCATAGATAAGTCTATGCCCTCAGAGTTAGCAACCCTTCCCTTTTCAACATAGAGGACCGCACACTTATCCGTAATAAGAAACAATAGAACTGCTAAATTCACAAGTGATATTTAGCAATTCCATAAGATGGGAGCGACTAGAGGCGAATAACTTGAGGTCATCCCTATAGAAAAGTTGGGTCACTTTTGTACCTCCTTTCCGAAGCTGAAGTCCCCTCCCGGAGCCCTCCAGTAATGTACTGAGAGGGTTCAAAGAGACGGCAGAACCAGGTTGGACTCAGACAATCGCCCTGGAAGATCCCCTTCCTATCCTTATGCGGCTTTCCGCAACCGTTATCCACTCACCCAGATGACAAAGGATCGTACTCCACTGCCCCATACATTGCTTGAGGAAGTCTCTAACTGTACAGTTAATCTTGTACAGCTCGAGGACCCTCTTTAGCCATGTATGGGGAACCGAGTCGAATGCCTTTCTGTAGTCTATCCAGGCGGCGGAGAAGTTCAGACGGTTGCGTTTCACCACTTTTCCAATGACCGCGTCAATGAGGAGTGGTTCCTTGGTTCCACAACCACCGCCCCGACATCCATTTTGAGCACGCGACATCACCTGATTTGAGTCCAGGTGACGAGTGATTCTCATGCTCAAAATGGATGTTAGTGTCTTTATTATTATTATTATTTGGGGTATCTATAAAATAGTTGGGTATGAATAGGTAAGAAATGTATAAATGTTCATATTTTTATTTCTATGTGGAAATTTCCATAAATAATGTACTTTTTATTTATGTAGGTAACTCTTGTATGATTATGCTGTAAGATGCGAAAGTGTTACGAGCATTTATTGTAACACTTTTGCGTTACTCGTAGTTACAAAAGAGAATGTCGCCCACTACCGAGAACAAGAGAGCTGCTTAGTACTAAGTCGACATGCTATTTTAGATCTTAACGCTTTATAGTTACAGTAAAATTATTTTGTCCAATAATAGCCATTTATGCACACTTATGTAGAACGAACCTCTCCACAAAAGTGATTTATGACCCAAGCTACACGGACAAAATAATTCTAGTATAGATTTTTAGTCTACTTACAATATTATGCGGAACAATTGTAACATTTGAAACACAAATATGTCAATTTTTGTCTAGTATTATGAAGAAGACAGTACTCATAACAAATAAATTGAGTCACGAGGGAGAGCTGTCAAGAGGTTTTACAGAAAACAAAATTACAACAATTCACATTACATTGTTTCATTTAACACTATTATAGCAGAGTTTAGGGCAACCTGACTTTATAGATAAGATTGTTCAAAGCTGATCTAAACCGAATCAGCATGCCCCAACCCCACGTAGTATTGTTTGCCCTACCCCCATTGTTTTTGTAAAGCCATAGGTGCGGAGGGAGAGCAGCCAGTCACTGCCCGCCATAGCAAATTGCAATCACCCGTGTCAGCTAAAGCTTTAGAGGTAAGCACGGGTGCCTGCGATTTGCTATGCATGGATGAAGGGTCTGCACTTACCGCAGCGCAGCAAGTAGTTGCAGAAGTAACTTTGGGTCAATATTACTTTGTAAAAGGTAAGGTTGATATATAACAAAAAAAATATCATTCATAAGCTATAGATTTCCATAAGGTGGGAAGGGTAGGTAGGCTTCTCCTGCACCCATCCGTAACCACCCTGTATGCAAATAACTGATGTCTATAGTTTTACTGGAATTTTACTATATCATGAAAGTGTTTAATTACATACAAAATATATTGCACAAGGACGAATATCAAAATCCAGAATAACAATTTGTTGTTCAAACAAGTAATTGATCCTTTAACTCACACCAACGGCCCTCAGAGTTAAAACACAATTCTTAGTGACTGCATTACCAAGTAATCAATTTCAAAACCTAAAAATATCTTATTAACTATAGCAATGCTACATGGGGCAAGTACAAATCTAAGCTGTTATAAGAATATAGATTATCTAGTTAAATTTGAAGCATACTTGATTCATAATCTCCAAGTAAGCCCATAATGTTTATGGGCTTACTTGGAGATTGTGAAAAAAAAACAAATGACTATTAAGTATACTTACTGGTATGAATAACCTTTGTGCAGCACACTTACTAAATAAGCTCATCCATTCCTCTTCATGAGCTTCTGGGAATGTTATTAGTTGAAGCTCAAAATCTAGCTGATTCCTGGTCAAATATTTCCATTTGCTTAAAGTATCGTTAAACGAATCTATTAGATACCCATCAGCAAATATAACAAAGTATACGGGAGTTTTTGTAAAAAGGAGCACCGATTTTATTACATTCAAAGATTCTATAAATCTTGATTCACACGCAACAAAAGTCAAAACTATCTTGTTTGTCAAATTATTACTGTTGGCAATTGAATCTCTGTAAGAAAAATTATATAAAATGATTTTAGTTTAACTTAGCAATAAGTTATACCATAAGACCTAACAATTAATAATAATTAAATTCGCTTGAAATAATTACTTACGTATTTCGAGTATTCGTATGGCTCTTTATATTATTTAAATTATTCTTTCTTATACAAAAAATTAAATAATAAATAATAAAAAAAGAAAAAAGTAATAATATTAGTTTACGTAGAGCTAACCACCTCATGATTATTTCAAAATTCTATAAGGGACTTCGTTCATATTTTTTATTTATTTATGGTTTAAAGTACAACCACAAATGGTAAATAATAACATGTTATCGTTAAACATTTCTGTTTTCTGTATTTTTAAAACCATAATATCACTCATAAGTCATAAAGTTTTAACTGGTTTTAGCACAGAGTACTTTTTATATAGGGAAGATTTTAATCAGGTATACAAAAAGTACTCTGTGGTTTTTAATAAGCGAACTTGAGTCAACTCGAGTTAGCAACTCGAATTGACTCAAGTTGAGTTGACGCATCGCTCGTTGGTTCTCCCCAAACTCGAGTTTGGGCTGGCTGTACATGAACGAATCGAGTAAGCCAGTGAAAAAGTAAATGACACATACATACGGAATTCCGTTTCGGAGTTCTGTTTCGGAATTCTGATTCGAGACTCCAGCAAGTCCATATAAAATCAATGACTTGTGACACACCTACGGTATTTTTCCGTTCGAAATTTTACGGACAATACGGGATTCCGTATGTGTGTGGCTGACCCGTTCGTTCCGTTTCGAAATTTCAAAACGGAATTACGTATGTATATCGCCGGCCTAAAAGCGGAAACTCGTTGGTTGTGTGCGTGCTTTGTGTTCCCACCGTAGTGAATCGACCAAATGACACTATAGCGGCGCTGTCGTCGCGCCACAAGCGAAAACACACCTAAGCCTAAATCGCGCTTTCAACATTCCGAATCATAAACGGTATATATAGAACTTCTCCAAACTATCACACGCTGTTGGCTGCTCCCCGGGCAGAACACCTTGCCTGGCGGGAGATCTCCCCTTTTCCTTCTCGGTGTTCGTAACGGGATCTTCCTTCTCGATGTTCGTAACGGGATTTTCCTTCTAGGTGTTCGTAACGTAGCAAACAATACGGTGATTCCTACATATGGAGAAAAAACAATGGAGCTGGATTTAAACGTACGCCGACCATTCAAATGAAGATTTATTGTCGCTAAAGTCAGCACACCAATCATCGGTGCTGATTTTCTTCAACATCACCAGTTGATCGTCGACAACTAGACTGTACCATCGACCACTGTGGCCGTGGAAGGAAAAGGGGAGATCTCCCGCCAGGCAAGGCCGGGGAGCAGCCAACACTCCGTGGGATAGTTCGGAGAAGTTCTATATATACCGTTTATGATTCGGAATGTTGATAGCGCGATTTAGGCTTAGGTGTGTTTTCGCTTGTGACGCGACGACAGCGCCGCTACGTCACCCCACTGCTCAGATCGGAGGTCGATAATGCAGCCTCGTTGCCGAAGAATGTGCAAGTGCCAGGAGATTGCCTTGTAGTCTGCGGTGAGTCGAGAAGAAGGCAAGTAATCTGCGAGAGTGCCGTGAAGCAGAGGCCAGCAGTAAGGTTCAGAGCCGTGTCGAACACTGTATAGCGCAGAGAGTAGCTTGAAGGAACAGGAAGCATTATTGTTCCAGTGCTGCGATGAACCTTGTGAAGCTAGATGGCTTGCAGGATATGAAGACTGCAGACGATATCTGCTCGGGAACGAATGGGTGGGGTATTCTATGACGATGATGAAGCTTGAAGTTTCCGAAGGTTGTTGGTTGCGTGTTTAGATCATGTCGGATGGTCACCACTGTGGCCGTGGAAGGAAAAGAGGAGATCTCCCGCCAGGCAAGGTGTTCTGCCCGGGGAGCAGCCAACACTCCGTGTGATAGTTCGGAGAAGTTCTACATATACCGTTTATGATTCGGAATGTTGATAGCGCGATTTAGGTTTTGGTGTCTTTTCGCTTGTGGCGCGACGACAGCGCCGCTACAACACCGACGATTTTACGAAATTTGTCGATCATATCAACCACCGGCAACATCAGTTCCTTCAGAGCGCTTAACAGTCCAGTTAGTTAGTTTCAGTTTCGATTAACAGTTTAGCACTTAAAGTTAACCAAATTTTATTTCTCAAAAGCATTCAATAATTGTTTGTCTTCTTTATTTTTCACAAGTACTAATTACACATTTTGTTTACCTTTAGTTTATTTATGACTTTGAGAAGATAGTTTTGGTTTTTTATAATATTAATTTTTTTGCTGAAAATATTAACTTATTTATATTTTAACTAAGACGAAGTTATGATTAGTTTTTAGAATATTACCTAATGTTGAAAATACTTATAAGTGTGTTACTTAAAGAAAATTATATTTCATTGAGTATTATTTTTCTTTTATATATACAGTAAATAATTGTAGAAATACTTTTTTAACTAAGTGGTTCTATATTTTTGTTTATTAGGTAATTAATATTCTAATTTGAGTAGTAATAATTAAATAAATGTTTTTATTGCAACGAATTGATTTAAGGCAACAAATGAAGAAAGTCAACAACGGGTTACTATCAAAATAATTTGTTAATTAGAATTTAATAAAAGCAAAGTTATGTAAGAATATTTTTACTATGATAATTAAACTATTAACAGCTTATGTACTTACATCTTAAAGCTAGTCTGATATTTATTGTGAAAACTACTATATACCTAGTTTTGTTGTTAATGGTACTTACTTTAACTAAGATTAAAATCAAAAATACATAAGTATGTGATATACACTAAATATACCTTTTTATTTAATCCTACCGACAAAGTTTAGTACTTAAAATTGTAATTATAGTTATCCCAACCCACCAAAGAGCTAGACAGAAAAACAAATTTATAAAAAAGTTATTTGTAAAAAATCATTTACTCTGTTTGTACTGCTATCTCGAGTTGCGTAACTCGAGTTCCAACCCGAGTTGCGTGAATTTCAACTCGAGTCGTAATTTTTCCGAGTTGGCGCATTTATAGTTTTAATCATAGATTTAGTATAAACTCCATAGATTGACATTTGCGTAGACAGAGAAACCTATAGACAAATTGACGCCTTCTTTCGCATTCGCACACGAAAAAGATAGATTTATACATACGTCTTGCATAGAAATGAGATAGAGCGGTGTGATTGTTTGTCCCTTTCTCCGTGCCGGTCTTTTTGTTTAGCAAACTCTACAGTTTGCTAAACAACTTTAACTGCGTAGCGATTTAAGGAGTTTACAAGTTGGTTTAAGTGAGAAAAAAGTGTTTTGTGAGCTTAAGATTGGTGAGTTTTGTTCAGTTCAGTTCTTAGAACAATTAACATTTTTATTTAAATGTGTTTAAAAGTCATAAAGATTATTGTATAACCTAAAAATTCGTTATCGTCCTTTCTCACTCGAGGCCTCTCTCTCGTTGGTTCTCTCTCGAGGTTTCTCTGTCTACGACCAAAACGGAACCAGTAGTTTAGAATTTGACATTTGTTTACTTTTAATTTTGAGGTATCAGGCAAAAGTACATCATTGATAAAGCCTATTTTCATTACTTTTAAAATTAGTAGTTTTAAGGCAAAAGTACACCATTGATTTCGTTCATCTAACTACTCACCATTAAAAAGTTGACAATTAAAGACAATTTTAAAATCTTTAGAACCCATTAAAAATATTAAAACAACTTATATATTAGTTATTCAAGTTTTTATTTTTTTTCTTTTGAAATTATTTATAAGCTTTATCTAGCATTTGCGGCAATTGGTTACGTTATTTTAATCTCACAATATCAAATTATTTTAAGATTTTAGTAATTACGTTACACTAGTTCCATTTACATTATTTTATCGTTATTGAGACAAAATATTCTAGAAGAGCTTGTTTATGACTCTAGCATGTTAAGAGATCAAACGAAAATTTGGATTTATTTTTCATTTGCTTTTTTTTTTTGAAATTTCCAAATATTAGTTTGTTTCTTTTACAACGGTTGCAATATACCTCACCGCATATTCTGAGGGATGGGTTGATTTTTGTTTTTATTTTAAGTATCTGTACTCTCTGTGAGAAATCCATTGGTGGACTGACGACTCATTATTTTGGGTTACACATTTTTTACAATTATTACAGTTAATTATTTTAAAACATTTTTCACAACCCATTCCACAGTATATGCATGAGAGTGTACACTGAGTTTTTCTTTCGAGCTTCTACTTGAATATTTTTCATGTCTTGGGAAGAGATTATTACTTTAGGGGTTAACAGAGATATCTGGGTTTTGTGTGCAACAAACTTGTGGTGCCTCTAATTTTTTTTTAATTTTATTATTTGTTCTCCCCACGTCTCCTAAAAATTATAATTTTCCGATAAATCTACTAACAAATCTGCCCACTAATAAGGGCAAAATATTTTTTTAAAAGCTTGACAATTTGGGTCATTGCTTCTAAAACTATATGCCCACACTTGACCAAAAAAGTTTTCAATTGGGTCAGAATTTAAGTACCTTGGGTGCATAATTTTTGAACTCTTTTCTTTAAAAAAGCGCTAATTAAACTTTTTAATGTCACAACATAATTTTTTAGAGGACACAATACACTCCTTGCCCTCTTTATTAACAAATCGCATTTCTTCTAATTTTTTTATGGAATTAGTCCAAAGGGTTTCGTGCTCCGATGAGTTCGTTACAGCTTGCCTTAAGGGCTTCCCTTTGATTATTCATCTAAGAGCTGCTCCCTTACATGAATCAAATAAATCCTCGAAAAATGGCAAAGCTTCTGAAGTATTTTTTGACGTCGAGTTTACAAGTTTTCTATCAGCTTAGTGGACTGTAAAATAAAAATAAATATACTATAATTAAGTTATTGTATTGTATTGGTATACAATACAATACAATAACTTAATTTCAGGCAAGGAATGTCTCTTTGTATTTTGCAGGAATCTGGAGTACGTAGGTTTTGAAGTTCGTGGACCTCTTAGACTTACTTATATAATATGATATTATATATATTAATATAATGTTAGTCATATAATATAATGTAAGTCATAGAAACCCTAAATTAATGTTATTTGTTTCTCTTTTTTTTACTTTTTATAATCCAGTGCTTGACCACATCCTACCTGGTGGTAAGTGGTGATGCAGCCTTAGATGGTAAATCGCACTGTCTTAGTGTAACAAAACCCTATTCACTCTTGCCTTGAAGACACCCAGATTGTATTCGGACGGAAAGATAGACGGTGGCAAATTATTCCACTCCTTTGCTGTACGCATTAAAAAATTTCGAAGTAAACCGTTTAGTTCTAATGCGTAGAATATCAACAACAAAGGGGTGAAGACCCGCCGACTGCCTGGTCGTCCGATGGTGAAAAGGAGAGGGAGGAATTAAAGCGTGCGATTCCTGCGCACACTCTGTGAAATGCATCCTATAGAATACCGAGAGGCTGGATACTCTGCGCCTGTGCTCGAGGCTGACAAAATTGGTTTATTCAAGGTATTTTATATTCTTTATAATAATGCCCTCCAGATCGAATTTCGATCATGGTGGCCTGCCTCAACGGAGACTAGCTATCGACGCAGGACGGGATTATATGTACAGGTGCACTCTCTATTTCCTCACTCTCTATCCGATGGAACAGAAAACTGACACGACCGGAGAGAGATCAGGCGCGGGACCAATGCCTTTACGAGCTTTCCAAGGCATGGGGGTGGCAACTGAGGATTTCTTGACAGAAAAATTCAATCATTGATTTTTGGCCCGACCCGGGATGCGAACCCAGGATCTCATGATCAGCAGTCGCACTACTACAACTACTAGATCAACAAAGCAGTCAATTCTACATAATCAAGTCAAAGCATGTAGCATAGTCAAGTCATACTACATAATACAGCTTATATGTATTCATGCACCCTTATATAAAAATAATCTCCTTTTCTTTAGTTTTTCCTGGAATAGATCTCTGTTTAGTATTAAGGCCCGCTAATTGTACATTTAGTAAACAGTTTGTTGTCAGTGTTTATGTAATATAACATGTATGCAATAAAAAGTATAAAAAAGTAAAAAAAAATATTGGCTTTCTACATTTACATCCTCTGCTGGATTTAGAACTTTATAGATCAGTGAATATAAAAGCTTTTCCACTAGTAGCCGCACATCAGTAAGCAAATCGTACACAACTGTGTACTTGACTACAAATTAAATCGTGTCACTATAAACGCACACTACAACATTTGTGTTTGTGTTCATCGCGTTTACGCATACCGTCAAATTGTATACGTGTGGATCACGAAAGTATAGACAAACTGGAACCCACACTCCTAATATCAACATTAGCAATAACCAAATGACCTCAAATAACCCCTGTTTTCCCTACAGGATAGCCAACGTGACGGCTGATATTACCCCATTGACAGCGATTATGAATTTCAATATAAGTTTAATTGTTTGTATGGCAAGAATTATAAGCCAAAAATGATAAAAAATTTGACTAAACCGATTTTCACGCAAGTGTTTGCTTTTTATTTTAAACACTAAATAAAGATTTACGATGAACTATTTGCCTAGCCTCCAAATATTTCCCCTATTTTATAACTATTCTTAAAAGCCGTTATATGTCAACCCAAAATCTATTTGTCAAATAATTTTTACTGCAAATGACAGATGTTTATGTTCATTTCGCAAGTTTGTTTTTGAATTTTGGAATAATCCAGAGGCAAAACTAGTAAAATGGTCATTAAATGTATTGTGCGTGGTTGCAAAAGTCAATGGCATCCAGGTTGTAATATTATATTTCATTCGTAAGTACAAAACACCATGCAAACACTGCGCGTCATGTGAAATTGTTTAGTGATATTTCGACTTTAATTGCTCTTATTTCTGGATAGACAAATTGTTATTTTGGTTTAGATGTTAATTATGGTTTGGTATTTCCAATGTCACTTCATTATTTGCTTACTAATTAACGTTTCATGTTTGTATTATAACTACGACTAGGGTGACCATACATTGTGAAAGTATTTTCATTTTAAATAGAAACGGAAAAGGTTTTCGCGAATGGTACTCTGCTCGATTTGCATGAAATTTCGAAACGTTGTTTACACGAATGACGAAACACTAAAACATCAGAATTAAAACAAATTTATATTTTTTATAACTTAATTTTTTGCAGGTTTCCTTCCAATCTAACAGAACGTAATAAATGGTTAAATAATGTGGAACTAAAAATACCCTTTTTTGAAAAAGCAAAGATTTGTAACCTCCATTTCAAATCAACCGATTACATGATTACGGGGAAACAACTGAGACAAGGAGTCACACCGTTTTTAAATGAAATAGCATATTGTTCTCTGGTACAGGTATGAACTTTTGTTAGGTACTTGTTATTTCGTAATTCCATGCGATGTTTTGTTTCCAAGGGAAGAAAAGTAATTTAAAATTACAAAATTTTTCTTTTGATAATTTTTTTGGGAAAAAAATAAAAATGCATTCTGTTACCTAGAAAATTGGAACAGCTTATGTTATAACACTCGGCTATAATTTTTAAAATTATTTAAAAGCTATTTTGTACAATATTTTTCTAATTTTTTAATTGTATTAAATTTTTTAAATGAAAATTTACAAATATTTACTCAAATATATGGTCTCCGGAAATTAATTTTTTTGATAATTTTGTTACACCTCTATAATTGCTATCGTTAGAAATAAATGTTCAGATATAATGTCATCTACAATTTTGATTTTAATGTATTTAAATGTAGTTCTAATTTACTTCCTATGATTTTTATATTTTTGTTTATCAAATTTATATTGTTAATTTCAGACACAAGTAAACAAAGAAAATCAACCATCAGGTTTATCTGATACGGTTCAGGGTGATGAAGATTCGAATATTTTAATAAAAGTATGTATATTTTTAATTTAATACTTACTTAATTATATTTGCAGTCAAATGAAAAATATGCAACTAGCGCAGCTTCTAAACGAACCTGGGAAACTATGTTAGACGTGCCATTCTGCAGTTATGTAAGTGCTCTTTTAATTTACACAATTAGCCATTAACGTCTTTTTAATTTTTTATAATAAATATGTATGTTAGTCAATAAGGTATTTATCTATAGGCCTCTATTTACATTAATTAACATCATCTAATGTAAATATTGCCTTAAATAAATTATTATTATTATTATTAAATTGTTATCTTAATGCATAATAAACATATTGTTATTCAGTGTTGGAAAATCATATATTCGTGTCTTTTCAGGAATCTTGACCGCTGCGTGATGCTACTAAAGAAAATATAAATGTTACTCTTTGTAAAAAACACGGTCTTTACTTCTAGACATTTTGGAAACTGAAAGGGAAAATATGAACACCGATGATATTATAACATCCAAAATAGTAATGAGTAATGACATTTTAATTTCATCAGCATACTTTGTTGGTCTATTAAATTGTTAACTACAAGGTCTAAATTTCTTCAGTTTTTAATTTTTTAAAGTTGAATTGTGATTTTAGTTCTGACTATAGCATTTTCACAACTAACTAGTCCATTATAAAAATAATCGTTTTAACAGCTTTTTACTCTTTTAGGTCACGGACAAAAGCACTTCTCCCATACAAATCTACTGCGCTGATAAAAGTGTGCAAGCAAGGATTAAATCATCACGAGAAGAAGAGCTAATGATAAGAAACAAATCATTAGTTCGAAAAGTATTTCGGCTCAACAAAACTGTTAATAATTTGAAATCTTTAATAAAAATTGTAAAATCATATACAGAGAACAGTGAGATAGAAAATATTATTTCAGGAAATTTTGCCAATATATGTAAAGAATTTAAAAAAAAACCACAAGGTGTGAGGTATAGCGATGAAGTGAAATCCTTCGCTTTAACATTACATTTTTATTCGTCAAAAGCGTACGAGTTTATTAAACAATACGCAACTTTGCCACACGTCGAGACCTTAAGATGTTCATTGGCCTCTTTTAATTGCAATGTGGGGCTTTTGTCCGAAGTTCTAGAATATTTGAAGCAACAAGTACAAATACCCGAAAAAAGTTATTTAAAAAATGTTGCCTTAATATTTGATGGGATGGCATTAAAACAAGATTTACGCTGTGATCAAAAACTTGATAAAGTTTTCGGCTATGTTGATCTCGGTAAAATCGTCGTAAGCGATCCGGAGGAAATAGCTACTGAAGCTTTAGTCTTTCAAATCGTGTCCTACACTACATACTTCAAGTGCCCAATAGCTTATTTTTTTATTAAAAATAGTTTGCATGGTGAACTTTTAGCAGAATTATTAAATACTACTGTGTTTTTGCTTAACAAAATTGGAACCACAGTCCGCTCAATGACATGCGATGGCGCTCCATCGAATATACGAGCGTACCAATTTTTAGGCTGTTGTCTAGAACAAGAAAATTTTCAGCCATATTTTCTACACCCAAATGGTTTGGACAAAATTTATTGTTTTTTGGATGCCTCACATATGTTGAAACTGGCACGTAATGTTCTAGCAGAACATGAAATATTATCATCAAGTGGGATCACATCATACGCCTTTATTCGTAGTTTACATACGGTACAAAGAGAAGAAGGCTTAAAATTTGGTAACAAATTATCATCTACCCACGTAGAATACGAAAATAAAAAAAATGAATAAGAAAAATGAACTTGCGGCCCAAGTTTTGAGTTCATCGGTGGCTGAGTCCATCGAGTTCTTAAGACTTAGTAGAAATCCGCTTTTTTTGGGGAGTGAAGCCACGGTTGAGTTTTTAAAAATGATAGATAGGATGTTTGATTTTATGAATTCCAAATCGCCTTTTGGACGTGGTTTCAAAAGTCCTATGAAAATTGAAAACAAAAAATATTGGGAACTGATTTTGCAACAGACAAAAGTATATTTAAAATCATTGAATATCAGTGGAAAAAGTATTTTACACTACGGGCGCAAAACATTTGCTCTAGGTTTTTTAATGAACATTGAAAATTTTCCATTACTTTTTGCCGATTTATTAAACGTCATTCCTCCCATTAAATATCTTTTAACATTTAAATTTCAGGATAATTTAGAAACATATTTTTCTTGTATTAGAGCCCGGGGTCGAACAAATGATAACCCCAGCCCTTTCGAATTCCGACATGGATTAAGAAAATTGTTATACTTATCGAAACTCTGTACAACCCTCAATTAATGGAAATTGCATTGATCATACATAAGACGCAACATGTATTTGAATTCGGCACTAAACAATCATCCCTAGTAGAACCGATCTCAAATACTGATAATACAGATACTGATGAAGAAATCGAAAACCGCTTGCAGGCTTTAGAATCACAAAACACCCATACGGATTATCAAAAAAATATTCTTTATTATATTACCGGATATATAATAAAAATTATTGTCAAACGGCTGAAATGTAATGAATGTAAAAATTTCATTCACAAACCGATCATTTATACGTTTTAAATGCAAATAAATATCAATCCTTTACAATATTTATAAATCGAGGTAAATTGCATTTTCCATCCGCAAAGGTGTACAAAATTGTCCTTTTTGGGGATAAAATGTTTAAAAGGACATCAAATATGAATAATCTGGGTCAACCTAATATTAAAAATGTATTAATCAATATCATTATTCAACACTTCACACCACAGTTGCGAGAAATGTTTTATCATCCCATGGATGACAGTATAAATTGCTCTGAATTTCATGAATTCAGAATTTTAATTAATTTTAAACTCTTTTTTGACCATGCGTCTCAGAACGCATCTAAAAAATTGTATGGACCAAAAGTTGAGTGTAGTTCGTACCAAGCGCCAAAAACTTCACAAAACTATTTTATTCAATCATGTATAAAAAATTGTGTTGTAAAACCTTGGCTTCTAATTATTATTATTGTATTTTTCAATTTTGTAGAAACTATTGCTATTGTAATAATAAATGTAAATAAAAACGATTGTTATTTTATTTTTATTATTTCCTTATGTTATTTTATAAGGTCGTCACTCCATCTAGTGGGGGGTCGCCCTACACTTCGCCTACCGGTACGAGGCTGCCACTCGAGAACCTTTCTTCCCCATCGAATTAATTAACGATGTTTTATAAAATATAATTAATTAAATTATATTATATTACCGGCGGACGAAGTGTAGGGCGTCGCCCCACTAGATGAAGTGACGACCTGGTATAATATGCAGGAAGTCGATGGATGCAGGTGGCTCAGGACCGTGCTTTGTGGCATTCCTTGGGAGAGGCGTATGAGTGCAGTGAACTTACGAAAGGCTGTAATGATGATGATGATGATGATTTTATAAGGGATGTAAAAGACAGCCTCCCGAAAACTTTAACCATAAACTCATCAGGACAATCATCCTGAGCAAGCTACTGAAGGAATATAAAACTTATTAAAAATGATGTCCATTTATAAATTAAAATTTTATAAATGAATATAATTTTTAATAAATTTATATCTATATAAATTTATCGTATTTAGTTAATTAAGTCACCTGCCACTAATTTCACACCACGCCGTGGGTTGACTGGCAAAGAATGCTGGCATTAAGTCCGCCCTTTGTAACCTTTTTTATTGGTTTGAGCAAAAGTTTTTAAAAATAAATAAATGAACATAAACTTTTTTCATAAAATCCCAAATTCTTGTATTTTGTGTTCACCCTAATTAGAAAGAGACTGAGGGGTAATGAAAAATTTCAAGGTCGTTTTCTTGTATTTTTTATGTCATTCGAGAGTGCGGGTTCCAGTTTGTACGAAGTACATGTATTTCCATGGTGTGGATACACCGATAGCGCTGGCTGAATGCGGAAGCAACGTAAGGCGTGGACTATGTCGATATTTTTTATCGATAAACAAGTCACCATAGTCCACACAAGTTTTTATTTGATTATAATAATACATATGTAGATAAATAATACCAAGGTGTTATTTAAATTCTTTTTTTAAAGTATTTAGAAATGATCTTCGGAAAAAAGCTTATAAATTATTTAAAGACACTTTATTATATTGCTACAGGTTTACTTCACATTATGCAGGATAAAATTTAAAATATTTAACAAAATATGAGGTTTAATTAACTTATTTAAAAAATCAGATTTATGAAAAGAAAAATCCTATCACTTTATCATCTTAGATGGTGCTAACCAAGTTTTTGTTTTTATTATAAGGCTTCAATCACAAAACCGCTATTTATAAAAAAGTAGTTGATTTTGAAGAGTTATTAAATAAACTATATGGAAAATATTTATAAATTAGGAAAATAAAAAAGTTTTACATCTACCTAGGGCTAAGTATTCCCCAAAAAGATGTTTTGCTAAATTAATGTACAATTGATGGCTGACTTGGCTACACAAAAAAAGAGTTAACTGTTTTAAAACTTAGACTAGAGAGTAACCCTGACAAGCAATTGTATTATATATTAGTGATAGATGAAATGAAAATAAAACAATTGACGGAGTACTATGCAAGTTCTAAAAGATATTTTAGTTATATACATAATGCCTTTGGATGCTAGCATGGTATTCCTTCAATTGCTTAATTTTCATTTCATCTATGACCAAGGTAAAATAAAAAAAATTATCAGGGTTGCTCTCCGCTCTCAATTTTAATGCCGTCAGCGCTTCTTGAGTAAACCCTGGTCGGCGATCGATGGTAGTGTATCACTTACTCAATGTCCGTGGTGCAAGCAAACATGTTCCAAAAGTTTTACGTACATAGCGATAGGCTTTTGGTGAGTAATAAACCACGAGTAAAGGCATTAGTTACAGTTTCGGTTTTTATATCCTCCAAAGGAACTACCTCGCGCCAACGTGTGAACCTGTCTACGCACGTTAAGCAATATTTATAACCGTGTGAAACAGGTAATGTCCAATTATTTGGAACAGGTAATTGTCCAATTATCTAATTGGACCATTACCTGTTTCACACGGTAAGCTAAGGAACAAAAGGCGGTAAAGGCGATCAAGCGGCCAGCGCCGAGACTGTCGCTGGGTCTAGCTCCATAGCTAACACTGGAACTGATGCCGTGTCTCACACTGGATCTAGCGGCTGGTCTAGCGCCGCGTCTAGCACCGAGTCTAACGCTGGGGTTGCCACTGGAACTGGTGACGGTTCTGTCAGCGAGTCTAGCAACTCGTCTAGCAACGTGGCTGCCACTGGGACTGTTGGTGGAGCCAACGCTGAGTATGGTCCCAGTTGTCAACATTGCAATAAAGGTAAAAAAGAAACAAAAGGCGGTAAAGTGATCAAGCGTCCAGCGCCGAGGCTGGCGCCGGGTCTAGCTCCGTGGCTACCACTAGAACTGATGCCGAGTCTCACACTGGATCTAAGACCGGGTCTAGCGCCGCGTCTACCGCCGTGGCTGCCACTGATCGACATGCGCATCGATCTCGATGTGCACGTGCGAAAATCTATGCGACGGTGGTAAGAATGGTTGTGCTGGTGATCTAGTGTGTCGAGACACCTTAAAGCGTTGACAGTCTATACATGCACGTGTCCATTCTCTACAGTCTTTTTTCATACTCGGCCATAGGTACCGTTGTGCTACCAACTTGATTGTATCTCCTGAGTGACTTAACCCATGTACTGAATCAAAGGCTTCACGACGAAATTCTAACAGCAAGTATAAACGAGGAGACGTACCGGATATATCGCAGTAAAGATTTTTCCCGAAGTCAGAAAGGGCGACTTTCGGCAGCTTCAGTGAAGAATTACCTTCTATAAGTTTAACGAGCTCATTATGCTTTTCTTGTGACATTTTAAGCTTTTGTAGGTCTATTACGTTTGAGATAGATCTATTCGAGAAAATGTATCCGCAACAATGTTATCGTCACCTTTAATATACCTGATATCTGTAGTAAATTGCGATTACATAATCAAGGTATCGAAATTGTCGTTGTAATAAATTCTGTGAATTTTTATTAAACGCCGATATAAGTGGTTTATAGTCAGTGAATAATGTAAAAGATCGAGCTTCTATCATGAATTTAAAATATTTTATTGCCTCATACATAGCTAGCAGTTCTCTATCATATGGGCTATACTTCCTTTGAGCTGTGTCAAGCGTTTTGGAGAAGAATGCTAACGGTATCCAGCCTGAGTCATTCTTTTATTGTAAAACTGCTCCTATATCTGATGCAGCGGTAACAATCGCCAGCTCTGCTGTCGGATCGGGATAAGCGAATAAACTGGCGGTTGCCAAACTTGACTTACTTTCTGCGAAACATTGCTCAAGTTTTGTATTCCAGGTGATGAGCGTAGATGGCTTTACGTTTTCTCCCATTAGTAGAAGATGCAGCGGCGCCTGAACGTGAGCAGAGTTTGGTAGGAATCGGCGATAAAAATGTAACATACCAAGATATTTTCTGAGCTCTCATATATTTTTGGGTAGTGGAAAATTCAAAATAGCACTGACCTTGTCTTTTGTGGGCCTCGTACATTCAGCTGAGACCATAAAGCCTAAAAATTCTAACACTGGCACTCCGAAGATGCTTTTAGCAGTATTTATGACAACACCATGCTCTCGAAGGCGCTCAAAGACTGTACATAATGACGCTCGTGGCTAGCCTCATCTTTTAACGCAATCAGGATGTCATCTAGGTAGGGGAAAGTGAAGTCTATGTCCCTAAGGATTTCGTCCATGAATCGCTGAAAAGTTTGCGCCGAGTTCCGTAATCAATACTCCATAGAAGGAAACTCGAACAAACTGAAAGGTGTAGTGATTGCCGTTTTGCGTACATCTTCTCGTACGATTCGAATTTGGTTATACGCTCGCACCAGGTCGATTTTACTGAACACTCGGCAGCCAAAAAGGTTGTGTGTAAAATCACCTATATGGCGAACCGGATATCGGTCGGGGATTGTCCGGGCATTGAGCGCACGGTAATCGCCACAAGTGTAACGGTGAGGACCATGCCAGGTAGAGCGCCGGGCAATACCCGCTCTTACCATGTCTTCGAACTCCTGCTTGGCAATGCGGATTCTCGCACAGCAGGATCTCCAGACGGCCGCGTGATTTCAGGGTACTGTGACAGTAGACTGTAATAGCGTGAAGTACCTGTAAACACTTTAACTTGGCACAAAGCAAATGATGAAATGTATTATGTTTTTAAATAATACAACATTGTTCGCGCCACTTTGCACTATCGCTTAACGCTTATAAAGGATTCGTTAATTATTATCCAATAAGATTACTGCAAAGCCCATTTCCGGTTTTCTATCTACCGCTTTATGCCCAGCATGTGCATTCGTGTGTTAACGGGCTCACACAAGTTGAGAAGACACGCAATCAACCGCACCGCTTATATCTCGCATCATCGCTCCCGCCCTTGTGTAATTTGGATATTGAATTATACAAGCATATAGTAAAAAGTATAGACATTTGCAATAACGCTATATTTCGTGATTATCTGTGAAGTTGATAAGTGTGAAGACAGCCGACAGCCATCGAGACACGAGGCAGATCAGCGGAAGTCCAGGTGGGTGTACATGCATTCCTTCACGTCCTTTTTTTTTCCTTTTGTCCTTCATTCCTTCCTATATCCCGAATTTAGAGGATTTGCAGTATCACGAATAAATTAAAATTCCATTCACCGCTCGCATCGCGCTCATATACAGTCCACTATTCTATTTAAATTAATAGCCGCACCGCATAACATTATTTAATACATTTGAACCAGCAGTTTGGTGGTTGAAGGCCAAACGCCAAATCCACCATATATTTTTTGGTCACTTCGGTCGGGATTAAATTAACCTTTAGGCCCGGAGAAGTAAATTCATTTTTTTATATATTACAAAAAATTATATACGTATATATTATTAAATCATAATAAATTGTAGTTCTAATTATACTAACTACATATTTCACATTTCGTTCTCTCTTCGTCCTTTTCAAATACCAGAACCTTAGTTTTATTAGCATTCAAACGGAGACCTTTAATTTCACATTCCTCTTTCATACACGTGACTAATGCCTGCAGTTCTGCTTCTGATGGTGCAATAAGCACTGCATCATCAGCATACAGCAGACAATTAAATTTTATGTCACCCAATTTCACACCCAAACAGCTATTTTTCAGCTTCTGTAAACAGCTGTCGAGATACAGTATGAACAGCCAGGAAGACATGACACAACCCTGTTTTACGCCCGCTTGGACGCTAAACATGGGTGACAGGTCATGCCCTACCCGCACACAGGCTTTACAGTCATAGTAAAGTGACTGCACAGCCCTTAACAATCGACCATCCACAGCATATCCCGGCAACAGTTCCCAGATTTTCCTCCTTATAACCTTATCAAATGCTTTCTCCAGATCCACAAAAGCACAGAAAATCCTCTGGTTAACACTCAGAAGCTTCTCCGTGATCATGCGGAGAGAAAACATTTGATCCGTGCATCCTCTTCCAGGTCTAAATCCGCATTGTGCTTCCCATAAGAATCTTTCCGATTTCTCTCGCATCCTACGTGTCAAAACCTTCGAGTAAACTTTACTTGCTAAACTGGTCAAGCTGATCACCCGATAGCACCCGCAGTCAAAATGTGAACCTTTACCTTTATATAAAGGCACAATGACCGCGGATCGTCAATCATCCGGGACATCTCCCGTCCGCCAGCACAAATTGCACAGCAGATGAAAGCTGTCCCAGACGCGAGGCCCACAGTACTTGATCATTTCAGCAGTAACTCTCCCGCAGCCTTACCACATTTCAAACTTCGAATCGCACGTTCAATCTCTTTCATGCTGATGACCTCAGTGTCATCGAGGTCCGTGTCTGGCGTGCCAGTCACGGCGTCACCCCGGATCCTTCACTAAGATCATGACACGCATACATTTCTCTATAAAATTCACTCCATCGCTGCATGACGTCCGATTTTTCTGACAGGACGTCATTGGCTCTCGAAAGCACTTTGTTCATTCTTAAGGCTGTCACACCACTCCGGGACCTTCCAACCTCTTTCCAGAAGAGTTTGGAGTTTTCCCTAAAGTTGTGCGACAACCTCTCGTCCGCTTCTATTCTACACCTTTCACGTACTTCCTCAATCAATGTTTTCGCATGAACTTTCTGCAGCTTATATCTTTCTTTCATCTTCTCTCTCATATGCTCATCGTTACTAGAGGCCAAGTAGTCTAACCATGCTGTTTTCTTCTTTTTTACAGCTTCTCTCACTTCATCATTCCACCATGCATCTCTTTACTACTACCTCTTTTTGTTGTTCCACATACTTCTTCCGCTGCACTTACCATTCCATCCCTAAGGTTCTGCCATGTTCTCTCCACACATTCTTTCCTGCCATCGATGGTGTCAAGCTTTTCGGCTACCCTCGTGTGATATTTGTCCCTAGTATCCGCTTCCTGAAGCTTCCAGCTTCGGATGTGACATTATCGCTTATTACACGTATTATAATACCTTTGTAACGCATACCACACCGCTTCATTATTCCATTAATGATATTTTTCTTGTTGATTAACCGCCATCTTTCTAGTATCGCGAGTATGCTTCGTTCCCCAGTTAACTAATTCTACCGTCACTTATCGCAATAATTTTAGTCCGCATTTGTTTGTTGAAAATGACGACGAGAGGCAAAGAATCTAAACTGGTTTCGGATGAAGAAGCTAGTTTAAAAATTATTATCGCTAAACGTAATTATATTTACGAACGATTACAAAAAATTTACGAGACCTCAAAGGGCGCATTTAATTCCTTGGACGAGCAGAATTTATTTCTTAGCATCGCTTCGAATATAGAACAATTACGTAGTGAGTTTCAAGAAGTTCTAGATAATTATAATACTAAACATTTAAAATTAAACCCTAATGCAGACGTTGATTACGAGGCTTGGAACTCATTTAAAGATTTATATAGTCGTATTAAGTGCCAAATTACGAAAATATCCACATCACCTTCCACTGTTACGTTTGAAAATAGATTTCCTACTAAATTAAAACTTCACTTGCACCAATTGAATTAATGTCATTTAACGGAGACATACGCCAGTGGTCCATGTTTTATCAACAATTTAAGACATTAATTCACGACAATTTACAATTAACTGATGCCGAACGTGTTTATTATTTGGTTAACAAATTGAGTGACAGGGCGTTATCAGTTTGTGCCGGGTTAGCCGCTACCGCAGAAAATTATTCCATTATTTGGAATGCGCTTATAAGAAGATATAATGACGAACGCACACTCGCATCTACGTATATTAACCAACTATTGAACTTAACACAGGTGAACGCAAACACAACAGGAGGTTATCATAAATTTATGGACAAATTTGATGCTTCAATTAATGCTCTAAAGCAATTAAAAATTGAGGACTTAGCTGATTTTTTGTTTTTAAATATTGCACTTAGAAAATTAGATCATGACACTGTTAAGTCATTTGAAATATCTTGTCGCACAATTAGCATACCAAACTACGCCTCTTTAGTTCAATTTTTATACGAACAGAATAGGGCTATATGCCATACATTTAATAATTCGCATACTTTATCTACATCCAATAATAATCGAAACAAATCACTTTCAAATAAATTTAGTAAAACATTTATTAATACAGATCCTTCGCATTCATGTATCTTTTGTAAATCAAATGATCATGAACACTTGTATGTTTGTCCACGCTTTTTAAAATTAAATACACAACAACGTTACGATATTATTAAACAAAACAATTGTTGTATTAATTGTGTAAGTAATAAACACTCGACTTCTTTTTGTAAATCGAAGCGTAAGTGTATATACTGCGCGCGGCGCCACCATTCTTTAATTCATTCTGACCCGCATCAGAATGGTTCTAAGACTGCTTTTCGTAGCAGCAATACGTTACACTCAGAGGTTGTGCAGACGCCTAACGCTAATGCATGCAGCTTGCATTCGATTAACTACCGCGCAGTTAACGATAATAAGGTTGATTCTGCTGTCGCGCACAATTCGAATACGGTGGAAGATGAAAAAACACTTACCTCTACATGTAATATTTCTCGCGATTATAGTACTCTCCCACGCTATACTACTTTATTGGGGACTGCAAAAATAAAGGTCGTAGATAAATACGACAATGAACATTTTATTCGGTGTTTAGTTGACCCCGGGTCCCAAAGCGACTATATTACGAAGGATTGTTGTAAACGCTTATTTCTTTCCATTTCGAATAAAAATCGTTTTACCGAAGTACACGGGATCGGTGGTGTGTCCCAAAAGATTTTAGGAGTCACTTCACTGCAGTTCACGTCTCATTTTAATGATAACAAATTTTATCATATTGAACCATTAGTTGTTCCGATCATCACGGGTCAGTTGCCAGATTCGATAGTAGATGTTTCAAAAATTCGCTATTTAGATAAAATACGCTTAGCAGATGATCAGTTTTATCAACCTGGGTCTACAGATATTTTATTGGGGGTTAATACCTACATAAAACTTTTGTCGCCTGAAAACTTAATTCATTCGCAATGGCCTAGTGCCATAGAAACATCACTCGGATATATTATTATGGGTGATGCTGAAGTCGCTATATCACATCATTCCCCGCGTTCATTTGTTTCCTATTCTTACGATACAAATTTAAATCAAAATTGTCTTAATGATATAATGGAAAAATTTTGGAAAATTGAAGAACTTCCGCAAAAAATATATTTGAGCCGTGATGAGCAGGAATGTGAAGACATTTATACTTCTACTACTTATCGCCAAAACGACGGACGGTATGTGGTCGCCCTGCCATTTAAGAAAAGGCCCGACATATTGGGTGACTCTTTAATGAATGCAAAAAAACGCCTTTTACTTTTGGAAAAACGCTTTAACAAATATCCCGATCTTCGCGATCAATACAATGTTGTTATACGGGAATACATTAATAAGGTTATTTTATCCGCTGTTTCTGATAATGATTGTATACAGCCTTCCTTTTATTTGCCGCATCACCCTGTCGTACGGAATGATAAAAGTACAACGAAGTTGCGCATCGTTTTAGACGCTAGTGCTAAGTCGGATAACGATATTTCTTTGAATGAAATTTTGCACACCGGGCAAAATTTACAAACAGACATTTTTAATATTTTATTAAACGGTAGAGTTTATCGCATCGCTTTCTTTGCAGATGTTAGGCAAATGTACTTGTGTATCGAAGTCCAAAAATCCCATCGCGCTTTTCAACGCATTTTATATCGGTTTTCTACAGAAGAAACTATACGAACATATGAATTTAATCGCGTCACATTCGGATTACGCTCTTCCCCTTTCCTCGCACTTCGCACTTTACGCCAGTTAGCCGCTGACGAAAGGGAGTCCTATCCCCTTGCTGCTTCTGTAGTGGAAAGGGATATTCATATGGATGACCTCGTTTCTTCCGCGCCTTGCGTCAACAACGCAGTCAACACCGCCACTCAACTTATCCAAATGTTTCGCCGAGGTGGATTCGATTTGGTTAAGTGGACAAGTAACTGCAAGGAGCTTTTACAAGATATACCAGCATCACATCGTCAACAAGACTCGGTATCATTTGATGATAATGACATTTTAAAAATTTTAGGCCTTCGTTGGTATCCCGCTACCGATAAGTTTTCCTTTCTTGTTTCACCGCCACCGGTCACTTGTACCAAACGCGCTATCCTCTCCGCAACCGCTCGCTTGTACGATGTTTTAGGACTTGTCGGTCCAGTAATACTTTACGCCAAATTATTAATTAAAGCCTTGTGGGTTCTTAAACTTAACTGGGATGAGACTCCACCCACTAATATTGTCAATACATGGCAGCGATATATATCAGAGTTACCTTTAATCTCACATTTACAGATTCCACGTCATATCGGAGTAAATGAAAAATCCCATGTGTTGCTACTAGGCTTCGCCGACGCTAGTGAAAAAGCTTACGGGTGTGTCATCTATTCGCATGTTGTTAACGGAAATAATCCTCCAATTATAACGCTCCTATGTTCTAAATCTCGGGTGTCCCCATTAAAGGTTATAACTTTAGCCAGGCTTGAGTTGTGTGCCTTGGTTTTGCTCGCTAAGTTAGTACGCACCGTTTACGATTCGTTGTCATTGAGGCATCCGATCGACAACATTTATGCGTTTTCAGATTAGGAAGTCGCGCGTGTTCTTCACCGCATAAGTTCAACACCTTTGTTGCTAACCGTTTTTCGCAAATACAGTCCTATTTATTACCGGATAACTTTTACCACATCGCCGGCTCGGAATATCCTGCAGATCATATTTCGCGTGGACCGTTACCCTCACAAATTTTAAATTGTGACCTTTGGTTACATGGGCCTTCGTGGGTTTCCTTGCCGTGTAAAGAATGGCCCGTACAAAGGTTCGCATCAACTCATATCAGTTTACCAGAGGTCCGCGTCGATTTATATACAGCGATAACGGTACTAATTTTGTCGCCTCGCGTTCATATTTACATGAATTTTTAAAATCAGAAGAATATTATAAGGCATTCAGTCAGGTGCTCACTGATAATCGCATTGTTTGGAAACTCAACCCTCCAAGCACTCCACATTTCGGAGGTTTGTGGGAGTCCAATATTAAGGTTGTAAAAACCCATTTGTTTCGCGTAATAGGTAAGCAAATCCTCACGTATGAAGAAATGTTTACTACTCTTTGTCAGATCGAGTGTATCTTAAATTCTCGCCCGCTTTATGTATTGTTACGAGCTTAGGGTTCGTGACAATAAAAATTGCCGATAAAATTACCTAAATTAACACTTTAATTTACTTTACACAAACTAAAGTTAAAAACACTAATAATTAAAAACACTAATTCACTTAATTCCGCTCCGAAGCTTCGCTTGTTTCGTCAAATCAACTCTGTCTCGATCGCATCTTGCGCCACCTATTTATTTAAATTAGCAAAATATCCGGAATGTTCAAGTAAACACGCGCAAGGTACCGAGAATTCGAGTATAGATTTTCTAGAAACTTAGTTCTTCGGGTGGCGCTGTCGGTAGAAAGACGTGTGATGTCATTTACTGCAACGCTCCCCTCGCTCTCGTTCCTGACACTAGATGGCGCTAGTTGACTTATTCGAGCGCGGCGTAACACTGCCCCCTCCTAAGACATGCTCGTCCCGAGCATTATCGGCCCCATAGTAACGCGCCAAGCGATCCACTTGGACGATCTTAGGAGTCCCTCTTACGCCTTTCTGTAACGGCTCCGCAATGTCAAGGGATGTCCTATCCCGTGGTGCACCAACATTGTACAATTTCGACGCTCCTCTACTCCGTGCCTGAGGTCCCCTCACAGTCGCACAACTTGTACATGTACGACACCAATCCTCGACATCGTCACGATAATGGACCCAGTAAAACTGTTCTCGGACCTTCAGTAGAGTTCGTTTACCTCCCAGATGGACTCTTGAACGACCATTATGGCACAGCTGTAGAACATTCGGCACTTTAGCTTTAGGGACAACCATTTGTAAACGACAGCTGTCTCCTCAACCATTGTCCCATTTCCGGCACAGTACTCCATCCTGAAGCAGCAAGCTGTCCCATTGGGCCCAATAGCTTTTCGTGGTTGAACTCATCGCTGAGACGTCCCTCCACTTAGGCTTGGTAGCACGGGCCTTCATCCATCCCAGAATCGGCTTGATGTCCGGATCTTCCTGCTGTGCATGTCGTGGGCTGTCCCTCCACCCGTTGCTGAGGTAGTCTGTCCTGAGCATCCTCACGAATACCACTTCCTTACTCTCTTGCCTACCCCAATGGTTGCAATCTTCAGGAAAAGGTCTTCTTGACAATGCATCTGCGTTGCCGTGAGATTTCCCGCTGCAGTGTCTGATAGAAAAGTCGTATTCCTGCTGCTGCTGGGCGGTGCTGTTAGCTGCACTTCCTTTCTGAGACCGTTCACCTTCCCTTCCTAGGGTGTGCTTAGGGCAGCTGGACCGAAGATGGCCCCTTTCCCCACAGCCATAGCACCTAGGGCTGTATCTTTTATTGTGGTCGCGAACCGTAACTGCTGTAACCTCCCTAGCGTGAGGTGAACGATGATCCTGTCGCCGCCAGGCAGTGCCTTTAGCTGCACTACCCTCTCGAGATCGATCAACTCTCCTTTCCACGGTTCGCTTAGGGCAGCTGGATCGAAGATGGCCCCTATCCCCACAGCCATAGCACCTAGGGCTGTATCCTTTGCTGCGGTCGCGAACTGTAGCTGCTGCAACCTCCCTGACAAGATGGGAACGGTGATCCTGCCGCACGGCTTCCACTTCCAGTGCATGGGCCAAGGCGTCCTTAAGCGTCTCGTGGTGCCCGAGCCTCACAGCAGCTCTGACTTCCAGGTCGCGGATGCCGTCTATGAATGTCTGCACCAGGTTCCCTCCAATGAGCGCAGGTACAGACTGGTATGCTTTACGAACCATCTTCTCCACTTCTAGAGCCCACTGCTGCAGGTTTTCATTGATGCGCTGCACACGATCTTTAAGCTGCGCACGAAAGACGTGTTCCAGGTGAGCGTCGCCATACCTCGCCTCCAATGCCTCAAGGAGTTGCTCATAAGTCACTTCCTCACCGAGAGCTTCCAGAACTGTTAAGGCCTGGTCGCGCAGGCCTAGTGTGAGAGCAGTCATGGCCTGGCTTTTATTCCAGCCGTTCGCCTTCATAACAGCCTCGAACTGGATCTTGTAAGCTGACCAGGAAGAGGTACCGTCGAACGGCGGCACTTTGAATCCACGTAGCGAAGGTGTTGTAACTAATACGGGAGCTGTTGTTCCATCCCCAAGTTTGAGGTCGTCCAGCGTTTTCTTCACGTCAGCCATTAGGTTGTCAACCCGATTGTTTACTTGGTCGATTCGGGTTTCGGCTTCCGACAGGCGGTTGTCATGTTGAGCAACCTTATCCTTCACCTCCCGTATCTCTTTTCCGAAAATAGCGTGAAGGTCCTTCATGAGGAGCATCTGCTCTTCCTTATCGCGTTGGAGTTGCTCTTCTAAACGACGGGCCTGTTCCTCCTGCCGGCGGGCCTGTTCCTCCTGTCCGCCCCGCAGCTGCTCTTCCAATCGGCGTGCCTGTTCCGCCTGCAGGCGAGCCTGTTCCTCCTGCTGGCGAGCCTGTTCCTCCTGTCGGCGAGCCTGTTCCTCCTGCTGCTCTTTCAACCAACGGGCCTGTTCCTCCTGTCGGCGGGCCTGTTCCTCCTGCTGCTCTTTCAACCAACGGGCCTGTTCCTCCTGTCGGCGGGCCTGTTCCTGCAACATCACCATCAGAGCACCTAAGTCGGGTGCTGCAGGTGTAGGAGCTACTGACGGGCCTGCAGCCGGTGGCTGGCCTTCCGACGTCTGTGGCGTTGCACCACCAAATCTTCGTTGGTCCGTCTCCTGCTGGCGTTGACTTCGGGTACGGACACCCTCCGTTTCCTCCTTAGGTAAAATCGGCATTATTTTATCCCACTTCTGACACCAATTGTTACGAGCTTAGGGTTCGTGACAATAAAAATTGCCGATAAAATTACCTAAATTAACACTTTAATTATTTTACACAAACTAAAGTTAAAAACACTAATAATTAAAAACACTAATTCACTTAATTCCACTCCGAAGCTTCGCTTGTGTCGCTGAGTTCAACTCTGTCTCGATCGCATCTTGTGCCACCTATTTATTTAAATTAGCAAAATATCCGGAATGTTCAAGTAAACACGCGCAAGGTACCGAGAATTCGAGTATAGATTTTCTAGAAACTTAGTTCTTCGGGTGGCGCTGTCGGTAGAAAGACGTGTGATGTCATTTACTGCAACGCTCCCCTCGCTATCGTTCCTGACACTAGATGGCGCTAGTTGACTTATTCGAGCGCGGCGTAACAGTATTAAGCAGCGATCCATCGGAACCTACCGCACTTACACCCGCACATTTTCTAAATTTAAAACCACTTGAATGCTTACCAGCTGCAGATTTAAGCAAGGAACGTATTAATCTGTTATCACGCTTTTCTTTAATAGATTCTTTAGTTCAGTCCTTTTGGAAACGCGTCAGATTCGAATACTTAAATACATTACAGAGTAGAGTGAAGTGGAATAAGAACGCTACTGCCATTTCTGTAGGGACGATTGTTCTAATAGACGTGGATAATACTCCACCGCTTCAGTGGCCTCTAGGCGTTGTCACCGAATTGTTTCCCGGTAAGGATGGTGTGGTACGCGTTGCGCAAGTTAAACTTAAGAATTCCACTTTAAAACGCCCTCTTATCAAACTGTGTCCTTTACCAACACAGTGATTAATATAGTTAATTTTACAGTATCGTTTATATATTTAGTTTAATTCTTAGGTCATAACGTCGCTTCATTTCGCTACTATATAAGTATTTATCTATATATATATCTATATTTTTATACTTTACTTGCTAGTTGAGGATACCTCAAGGCCGGGGGGGGGGGGTGTTCGCGCCACTTTGCACTATCGCTTAACGCTTATAAAGGATTCGTTAATTATTATCCAATAAGATTACTGCAAAGCCCATTTCCGGTTTTCTATCTACCGCTTTATGCCCAGCATGTGCATTCGTGTGTTAACAGGCTCACACAAGTTGAGAAGACACGCAATCAACCGCACCGCTTATATCTCGCATCATCGCTCCCGCCCTTGTGTAATTTGGATATTGAACTATACAAGCATATAGTAAAAAGTAATATATACTACACGAAATATATTGCAATAACGCTATATTTCGTGATTATCTGTGAAGTTGATAAGTGTGAAGACAGCCGACAGCCATCGAGACACGAGGCAGATCAGCGGAAGTCCAGGTGGGTGCACATGCATTCCTTCACGTCCTTCCTATATCCCGAATTTAGGGGATTTGCAGTATCACGAATAAATTAAAATTCCATTCACCGCTCGCATCGCGCTCATATACAGCCCACTATTCTATTTAAATTAATAGCCGCACCGCATAACATTATTTAATACATTTGAACCAGCAGTTTGGTGGTTGAAGGCCAAACGCCAAATCCACCAAACATAATTACGATAATGTAAGCTATAGAAAATTATGTTTAGATTCGCGTCATTCTGAGTATTTTTAAAAGTCGACTTTATCAAATTTTTCATACAGTATTTACAAAAATATTACTATAATACAAAAAAACACTAATAAGACATTAATTTGGTATATATATAAATATCAATAAAATTCAATACTCACGGCACATTTTACCAATTCGTTAAATCCACTCAAGCGTCACTTCATTTACTAAACTTAAACCAACAAAGTATCGATATTTTTCGTGGCCTCGAATGAGAAAGGACGATAACGTAGTTTTAGGTTATACAATAATCTTTATGACTTTTAAACATATTTAGATAAAAATTTTAATTGTTCTGAGAACTGAACTGAACAAGATTCACCAATCTTAAGCTCACAAAACACTTTTTTCTCACTTAAATCAACTTGTAAACTCCTTAGATCGCTACGAACTGTCAAAGTTGTTTTGCAAAGTGCAGTTTGCTAAACAAGAAAACCGGCACGGATAAAGGGACAAACGATCACACGGCTCTGTCTCATTTCTATGCAAGACGTATGCATAAATCTATCTTTTTCGTATGCGAATGCGAAAGAAGGCGTCAATTGTTACATGTTGTTCAGTTTCAATAAACGTATAACATATATTGTCATAACCATGTGAGCTTATGTCAGTGGTCAGTGTATATGTAGTAGGAGCCCCTGTCATTCTTGAATATTGGTTACTATGTTAATCTAAGCCAAAGTTTTTCGAAACGTTTTAAACACTATTTTTAAATAGAAATTCACTTAAATAGATAATCTTATAGAATCAATATCATTATGAGTTTGTTTATCTAAGAACCTCAGAAACCGAGCATGAGACAAAATTTATTACGTGTACATTTTATACTTTTTTATTATCAATAAAGTTAACTATACGCTCTACTAATATAACTTACTAGGTATCAATATTGTTGTGTGAATAAGTCAACTAGCGCCATCTAGTGTCAGGAACGAGAGCGAGGGGAGCTTTGCAGAGAATGACATCACCGATCTCTCGACCGACAGCGCCACCCGAAGAACTACGTTTCTAGAAAATCTATACTTGAACTCTCGGTAGGTACCTTACGCGTGTTTACTTGAACATTCCGGATATTTTGCTAATTTAAATAAATAGGTGGCGCAAGATGCGATCAAGACAGAGTTGAACTCAGCGACACAAGCGAAGCTTCGGAGCGGAATTAAGTGAATTAGTGTGTTTAATTATTAGTGTTTTAATTTTAATTTGTGTAAAGTAAATTAAAGTGTTAATTTAGGTAATTTTATCGGCAATTTTTATTGTCACGAACCCTAAGCTCGTAACAATTGGTGTCAGAAGTGGGATAAAATCATGCCGATTTTACCTAAGGAGGAAACGGAGGGTGTCCGTACCCGAAGTCAACGCCAGCAGGAGACGGACCAACGAAGATTTGGTGGTGCAACGCCGCAGACGTCGGAGGGCCAGCCGCCGGCTGCGGGCCCGTCGGTGGCTCCTACATCTGCGGCACCTGACTTAGGTGCTCTGATGGTGATGCTGCAGGAGCAGGCTCGCCGACAGGAGGAACAGGCTCGCCGACAGGAGGAACAGGTCTGTCAGTTGAAAGAGCAGCTGCAGAGCGGACAGGAGGAACAGGCTCGCCGACAGGAGGAACAGGTCCGTCAGTTGAAAGAGCAGCTGCAGAGCGGACAGGAGGAATAGGCCCGCCGATTGGAAGAGCAGCTGCGGGGCGGACAAGAGGAGCAGGCCCGCTGACAGGAGGAACAGGCCCGTCGGTCGGAAGAGTAGATGCTCCACATTAAGGACCTTCATGCTACCTTTGGTAAAGAGATAAAGGAGGTGAAGGATCGGGTTGCTCAACATGACAACCGCCTGTCGGAAGCTGAAACCCAAATCAAGGAAGCTAAAACCCAAATCGACCAAGTGAACAATCGGGTTGATTACGTGGTGGCTGACGTGAAGAAAACGCTGGACGACCTCAAACTGGGTGATGGAACAACAGCTCCCGTAGTAGTTACAACACCTTCGCTACGTGGATTCAAAGTGCCGCCGTTCGACGGTACCTCTTCCTGGTCAGCCTACAAGATCCAGTTCGAGGCTGTTATGAAGGCGAACGGCTGGAATAAAAGCCAGGCCATGACTGCTCTCACACTAGGCCTGCGCGACCAGGCCTTAACAGTTCTGGAAGCTCTCGGTGAGGAAGTGACTTATGAGCAACTCCTTGAGGCATTGGAGGCGAGATATGGCGACGCTCACCTGGAACACGTCTTTCGTGCGCAGCTTAAAGATCGCGTGCAGCGCATCAACGAAAACCTGCAGCAGTGGGCTCTAGAGGTGAAGAAGCTGGTGCGAAAAGCGTACCGGTCTGTACCTGCGCTCATTGAAGGGAACCTGGTACAGACATTCATCGACGGCATCCGTGACCTGGAAGTCAGAGCTGCTGTGAGGCTCGGGCACCACGAGACGCTTAAGGACGCCTTGGCCCATGCACTGGAGGTAGAAGCCGTGCGGCAGGATCTTCGTTCCCATCGCGTCAGGGAGGTTGCAGCAGCTACAGTTCGCGACCGCAACAGAGGATACAGCCCTAGGTGCTATGGCTGTGGGGAAAAGGGCCATCTTCGATCCAGCTGCCCTAAGCGAACCCTAGAAAGGGACGGTGAACGATCTTAGGAGGGTAGTGCGGCCAACAGCACCGCCCAGCAGCAGCAGGGAAACGAGTAAAAGCCAGAACTGCGGGGCGGGTGCTGGCTGATGTTAAAAGAGCCCCAAGGATCTCGATCTCACAAACCCATGATGGAAACAGTCTAATCATCAAGGGCGAGGTCAACGGAATGCCGTGTAAACTGACCATAGACACTGGAGCCTCTCGTACGGTTGTTAGTTCCCAACTTATAAGTCAGTTCCTTGGGGACTCCGCAGACATCCTAGAACGCATTAATTTGGTAACAGCCACCGGTCGGCGTATACCCGTCCGTGGAGAGAAGGAGATGGAGTTGAAGCTTGGCAACGTGATCTACCTGCATAATGTCATCGTGGCTGATATAATGGACGACTGCATCCTAGGCCTAGACTTTATGAGGAATAATTGTTGTGAGATCGACGTTAAGCAAGGTGTTTTGAAATGTGGACAGGAGGAACTTTTTATGAAAAGTGCGTTACCAGGGAACGTGTACAGCATTAAGAAGATTGTTCTTCCGCCGAGATCGGAAACGAATGTTCCGGTTAGTCTTCCCCGAAACGCTGGGCAAGCTCACCGTTGTGTACTTGTGGAAAGGGTAAACAATGACCTTCCATGGAAAGTAGCTCGAACCTTGGTCAGAACCACTGACATCTCAAGAATACGTGTGTGGAACCTTTGCGACCGGGAACAGATTATAGAAAAAGGCACACTGGTTGGCACTTGTGAGGAAGTGGATTGGTTACGTGGGTGCCAATATATATCGAGTGGGACCCCCAGCAAGGTTTCAGAAACGAGAGTGACCACACTTTTGGAAGACTGTCGCAGTGTTCTCTCCCCGAACGAATTGGTCAAGGCGAAGAAGTTGTTACTCAAGTACGCCGATGTATTCTCGTCAAACGATGCTGACATAGGAAAGACTGGCTTAGTTCAACACAAAATAAACACAGGAGAGGAATTGCCTATCCGTCAGCGGCCAAGAAGATTGCCGGTAGCACGTGAAAAGGAAGTGGAAACCATGATTGAGGGAATGGTGAAGGATGGTGTTATTGAACCTTCATCTAGTCCATGGTGTTCACCCGTGGTGCTGGTAAAGAAGAAGGATGGCAGCATGCGGTTTTGTGTTGACTACCGCCGTCTGAACGACGTTACAAAGAAGGACAGCTATCCCTTGCCAAGAATTGATGACACGTTGGACATGCTTACAGGAGTGAAATGGTTTAGCACGCTGGATCTAAAAAGTGGCTACTGGTAAGTTGAAATTGACCCTAAGGACAAGGAGAAAACTGCGTTCTTGACGGGAAAGGGTCTGTGGCAATTCAAAGTAACGCCGTTTGGGTTGTGCAATGCTCCAGCAACGTTTGAAAGGCTGATGGAACTTGTACTTACCGGGCTAATTGGCGATGCCTGTCTGGTCTACTTGGATGACATCATCATCGTGGGCCGTACATTTGAGGAACACCTTGAAAACCTGGGACGCGTGCTCATGAAGATTCAGAGTGCCAATCTCAGGCTGAGTCCGAAGAAATGTTCACTGTTCAAACGGCAAGTCAAGTTTTTGGGGTATGTAGTGTCGGAAGAAGGTATCCGCACGGATCCAGAGAAAATTGCAGCTGTAAAGGATTGGCCGGTTCCAAAAGACAAGACGCAGGTTAGAGCATTTTTGGGTTTGTGCTCCTATTACCGGCGATTTGTGAAGAACTTTGCAGATATAGCCAAACCTCTGCATAAGCTAACCGAGGAGAAGCGACATTTCTGCTGGGATGAAAGTTGTAATATCGCATTCCAGGAGCTCAAGGACCGTCTGTGCAAAACACCTATTTTGGGATACCCTGATGCAAGCAAAGAATTTATAGTTGACACAGACGCAAGTGATATAGGACTTGGCAGTGTGTTGTCTCAACGGAATGGTGACCAAGAGGTCGTGATAGCGTACTTCAGCAAGTCGTTGTCAAAACCGGAAAGGAACTATTGTGTCACAAGACGCGAATTGCTAGCTGTGGTAAAGTCGTTGCAGCATTTTAGCAAATATCTTCTGGGGCGAAAATTTCACTTACGAACTGACCATGCTGCACTAAAATGGCTATTGCAGTTTAAAAATCCAGAAGGACAAGTTGCGAGGTGGATTGAGCTACTGCAGGAATACGACTTTGAGATCGAACATCGCAGCGGGAAATCTCATGGCAACGCAGATGCATTATCACGAAGACCTTGTCCTGAAGATTGCAAACATTGTACTAGGCAAGAGAGTAAGGGAGTGGTATCCGTGAGGATGCTCAGGGCAGACCACCTCAACAACGAGTGGAAGGACAGCTTACAACGTGCACAGCAGGAAGATCCGGACATCAAGCCGATCCTGGAATGGATGAAGGCCAGTGCTCCCAAGCCCAAGTGGAGCGACGTCTCAGCGATGAGTTCGACCACTAAAAGCCATTCCAAATCAAGAAGCTTCAACTGTTGCAGATAAACGAGTTCATGAAGTCTTCCGTCGTTTTGAAGTACCTTTAGAGATTCACAGCGATCAAGGAAGGAATTTTGAGTCTCAAATATTCCAGGAAACTTGCCGAGTTATGGGTACTCATAAAACAAGAACGACTTCTTATCACCCGCAATCTGATGGAATGGTGGAACGATTTAATCAGACATTGGAGAGGTACCTAGCAAAAGTTGTAGACAATCGGCAACGAGATTGGGACAAGCACATACAACCGTTTTTGTTGTCATATCGAAGTTCTGTTCACGAAAGTACAGCAGTGACACCAGCTTTCGCAAACTTTGGAAGAGAATTACGGCTGCCTGCAGACCTGATCACTGGGATACCACCTGATGCCCCACGCAGTATAACTGATTATGCATATGACTTGCGGAACAAAATGAATGACATTTATGAGCACGTCAGACAATCGGGCCAGCAAATGTCTGAGAAAATGAAAACCCGGTATGACCGCAAAATGAACAATAAAGGGTTCAACGAAGGTTCATTAGTGTGGTTGCACAATCCAGTCCGCAGCAAAGGGAAATCTCCTAAGCTTCAAGCTAAATGGGACGGGTCGTACCGGATTGTAACCAGGATCAACGTGACCTACCGGATACAGAAAGGCGCAAGAGGGACTCCTAAGATCGTCCGTGTGGATCGCTTGGCGCGTTATTATGGGACCGATAATGCTCGGGACGAGCATGTCTTAGGAGGGTGCAGTGTTGTGTGAATAAGTCAACTAGCGCCATCTAGTGTCAGGAACGAGAGCGAGGGGAGCTTTGCAGAGAATGACATCACCGATCTCTCGACCGACAGCGCCACCCGAAGAACTAAGTTTCTAGAAAATCTATACTTGAACTCTCGGTACCTTACGCGTGTTTACTTGAACATTCCGGATATTTTGCTAATTTAAATAAATAGGTGGCACAAGATGCGATCGAGACAGAGTTGAACTCAGCGACACAAGCGAAGCTTCGGAGCGGAATTAAGTGAATTAGTGTGTTTAATTATTAGTGTTTTAACTTTAATTTGTGTAAAGTAAATTAAAGTGTTAATTTAGGTAATTTTATCGGCAATTTTTATTGTCACGAACCCTAAGCTCGTAACAATATCTTTGAATGAAATCGACATCAAAAACAAATCGAGCGTATCACTAATAAGTGAGTTTATTAAAGTCCTCATATTTCTCTATTTGTTTTTTCCAAATACGGCTGATTGTTTTGTGTTGGTTTATCTCAAACTAAATAAAATTAATTTTTTCATTAAATTTTCTCTAAAGCCGGTAAATTTGTGAACCACTATTAAGAAAAAAAGATAGGTATCAGGTTATAAACTTACTGGTGGAATGAGTAATCCTGGGGATTATATTTTTGGAAGAGTTACATCCTGGTATAGTTCAGTTAACTAAAGCTGGTACGTACAACACATTTACAAATTGCGCTTGTATAGTGTCTGTGAATAAGCCCTTGGCAATCGTCGCACTGCATGCGCATCATGAAAAGTCTGCCCGTCTCTCTCTCACGCGATCTAGCTTATGAGTGTGAAGGGGACAGTGATTGTTTCGCTTTTGATACTGTTTATAAATACAGCGTGGTCTTTTTGGTATTCAACCGTTAGCGTCAGTCACGTGTGATCGACGCGCGGCGTGTTTGATTATTCACATATTTGGAGTTTCGCCGTTCGATTGCTTGCGTAAAAAAATTGGTAGCTTACTATGCCAGTAGGTCGGGACAGTGTTTCGCGCGTTCGACCCGCCGTCAATAAAACTTAATTTATGACTTACTCGAGAGAAGCACTTAAAATATTTTAAAATGTTATGCATAGCCATTAAAATAACAAAGAAATTGCTTATGTTATTTTACCAAAATATGATTACAATAATGTTTTAGAGGCGTTAAAATCACAAGTACAAGCCATTTTAGCGACTCTTTGTAAAACATTGGGCTTAGTAAAAAAATAAGATCGATAAGTGTGTGATTATTCATTATATCCCTAAACTTAATGAATTACCTGATATATTTATCCATATTATAAAACGATTTATATTCAAAAACAGTAAAAATATTAGGTGAAACCTGATGAAGAATTCACGGATTGCGCAATTGATCGCATTTGTTAGTTACAATCTAAGCTGTTATTACATAAAAACTTGCTTACGTAGACCAAAAATATAGCCACATTCGTAAAGGAAATTTCATTTACTTTTATATAATTAAAAACAAATAAATGGTTATCTATAAATTCATGTCGTAATTTACAAATTAAAACCATGTGGCGTATTTTCAGCCAATTCGCAATGCCTAATTAAATTGTTAAATCTGGAAACACATTTCACGACGCAATCAATTACACCTATACAATAAACGGGCAAAGTCCTGAAGTTTTCAAAACATGAGGAAACTTGTAAATTATGTTATACTTACAATCAATACAAAATAAAATAAATCTGGCTAAATATGTTCTCAAAAACGCTGAGATCGATTGCTTGGGGAACGAATCGTAAAGGTCGCGACCGACTTTAGCTAGGGTTGGCACAACATCGACTAACTGACCTCATACCATAAATAGTCCGAACATAACTTTTCTGCAACACAAAGAGGCATTCAATGTCGGCGACGTTTCCCCACAGTAGTGTGCCATATGTCATGAAATGAAATGAATGATTTTTATTCAATAAATCTATATTATATAATACTTATTGAAAGTAATTTTTATATTTACTACTGGTTCGCAAAAAAAACCTCTGTCCTGGGAAGAACCAGCAAGGATTCCAGCGGGACTTTTTTAAACATAATTTAATTAACAGTAAATTTATTTTGTGTAATTTTTGTATGATTTTCATAGAAACAGCATGGCGGCGATCACCTCATTCCCAGGGGCTATTTTCATTTCTGTATTAATTTATATTATAATAACGCTTTTTGTATATTTTTCTTTAATAAAAGATTTAAACTAGTTTAATGACAAATTTTGTACATTTTCTGGGACTTTATTGTAAAAGCGTATACATTGCCCCATAAATGAATTACTAATTCTGTGAAGTCGAGTAACTGGTATTATAAGCTTATCATTACTCTCACATGTTTTCTCAGGGCCTCGACCTGTACCTTGGCCTCGACCTAGTCTTTTACCTCGTCCTCGACCTCGTCCTCTACCTCGCCCTTTTTCGTTATTACATTAACCTTGTCCACTATATTTAAAAACATTGAAAATAAATTAAAAAACCGGAATTGTAAAAACTTTTCAGCTGTCACCATCACTTAAATGAAAGCTTCACTTTTTTCCACCTTTTTTTTATAGAAGAAGGGGCAAACGAGCATGCGGCTCACCTGATGTTAAGTGACTACCGCCACCCATGATCAACCGCAACACCAGGAGAATTACGGGTGCGTTGCCGGCCCTTTAGAAAGGAGTAAGCTCTTTTCTTGAAGGTCCCCAGGTCGTATCGGTCCGGAAAAATCGCCGGAGGTAAACTATTCCACAGAGAGGTTGTAGGTGGAAGAAAACTCCTTGTGAAACGTACAGTGGTGGACCGCCAAGCATCCAGATGGTGTTGATGGTATCGGGACGTTTGCCGTGTAGTGCGTTCACGAAATTTGGCGGCTGGGATTAATCCGAACAATTCCTCAGAGCACTCCCCGTGATAGATGCGATAAAATACGCAAAGAGATGCAACATCTCTTCGCAGCGCCAGTGAATCGAGCCGATCGGAAAGCACTCGGTCATCGACGATTCGAGCCGCTCTGCGCTGGATGCAGTCAAGTGGAAGGAGCTGGTACTGGGAAGTCCCAGCTCAGAGATGGGAACAGTATTCCATGTGCGGCCGAACCTGCGCCTTGTAAAGTTGCAGGCGGTGTGCCGGCATGAAATACTGTCCCGCTCTGCTGAGCACGCCAAGCTTTTTAGAGGCCAATTTGGCCTTCCCTTCCAAGTGACCATCAAACTGCACGTCACTCGATATGTCGACGCCGAGGATTCCGATACTGGCTGAGGCAACAAGGGGAGTGCCTTGAAACTGAGGGGATACGACAAAGGGGTTCTTTTTAGCGGTTAACGCGCAAACTTGTGTCTCCTGGGGGTTAAACTGGACTAGATTTAGTCGTCCCTAATCAAAAACTCTGTTCAGCAAAGACTCGACTTCAGACACAAATTTTTCCACCTATCACTGTGCCGCTGCTGTTAGAAAAATTTTGCTTGCAAAAAAAGTTAAGATGTTATTGTTAAAAATCACACGTAACACCACACTTACACCACAATATTTGTTGCAAAAAACACAAAATAAATTTCATGCTCAAAAATCCACCAAGCGCCAACCCTAAGCCTAAACACTTGAATTGCTTCTTGCAACCAGAGTGGCAAAAGTAATTCGACAAAGTAAAAACTCACCGGGTGGTTTTATTTCCACAATATATTATAATATGATGAACAATTTGTACCACCATATGTACCATATGTACACTAGAGAAAGAAAGAATGAGAGAAGTATGATTGATTTGTTCCTGGTGGATGACCGACTGCGAAAACAGGTGATGGATACACGAGTGTTTAGGGGTGCTGACCTGGGAACGGATCATTATCTAGTAATTACTAGATTTAGGGGTTTGTTCGCGGGTTGGCGCCACCGGACGGCAGTAACAGAACCACAGTCGGTCTGTCGCATCCGAAGCTGGAAGCTTCAGGAAGCGGATACTAGGGACAAATATCACACGAGGGTAGCCGAAAAGCTTGACACCATCGATGGCAGGAAAGAATGTGTGGAGAGAATATGGCAGAACCTTAGGGATGGAATGGTAAGTGCAGCGGAAGAAGTATGTGGTACGACAAAAAGAGGTAGTAGTAAAAGAAGAGATGCATGGTGGAATGACGAAGTGAAAGAAGCTGTAAAAAAGAAGAAAAAAGCATGGTTAGACTACTTAGCCTCTCGTAACGATGAGCATATGAGAGAGAAGATGAAAGAAAGATATAAGCTGCAGAAAGTTCATGCGAAAACATTGATTGAGGAAGTACGTGAAAGGTGTAGAATAGAAGCGGACGAGAGGTTGTCGCACAACTTTAGGGAAAACTCCAAACTCTTCTGGAAAGAGGTTGGAAGGTCCCGGAGTGGTGCGACAGCTTTAAGAATGAACAAAGTGCTTTCGAGAACCAATGACGTCCTCTCAGAAAAATCGGACGTCATGCAGCGATGGAGTGAATTTTATAGAGAATTCTATGCGTGTCATGATCTTAGTGAAGGATCCGGGGGTGACGCTGTGACTGGCACGCCAGACACGGACCTCGATGACACTGAGGTCATCAGCATGAAAGAGATTGAACGTGCGATTCGAAGTTTGAAATGTGGTAAGGCTGCGGGACTAGACAGAGTTACTGCTGAAATGGTCAAGTACGGTAGGCCTCGCGTCTGGGACAGCTTTCATCTGCTGTGCAATTTGTGCTGGCGGACGGGAGATGTCCCGGATGATTGGCGATCCGCGGTCATTGTGCCTTTATATAAAGGTAAAGGTTCACATTTTGACTGCGGGAGCTATCGGGCGATCAGCTTGACCAGTTTAGCAAGTAAAGTTTATTCGAAGGTTTTGACACGCAGGATGCAAGAGAAATCGGAAAGATTCTTATGGGAGGCACAATGCGGATTTAGACCTGGAAGAGGATGCACAGATCAAATGTTTTCTCTCCGCATGATCACGGAGAAGCTTCTGAGTGTTAACCAGAGGATTTTCTGTGCTTTTGTGGATCTGAAGAAAGCATTTGATAAGGTTATAAGGAAGAAAATGTGGGAACTGTTGCCGGGATATGGTGTGGATGGTCGATTGTTAAGGGCTGTGCAGTCACTTTACTATGACTGTAAAGCCTGTGTGCGGTTAGGGCATGACCTGTCACCCATGTTTAGCGTCCAAGCGGGCGTAAAACAGGGTTGTGTCATGTCTTCCTGGCTGTTCATACTGTATCTCGACAGCTGTTTACAGAAGCTGAAAGATAGCTGTTTGGGTGTGAAATTGGGTGACATAAAAGTTAATTGTCTGCTGTATGCTGATGATGCAGTGCTTATTGCACCATCAGAAGCAGAACTGCAGGCATTAGTCACGTGTATGAAAGAGGAATGTGAAATTAAAGGTCTCCGTTTGAATGCTAATAAAACTAAGGTTCTGGTATTTGAAAAGGACGAAGAGAGAACGAAATGTGAAATATGGGTAAATCAGGAATGTCTAGAACAGGTAAATGAAATTGTATACTTGGGGAGTGCTTTCAGCCGGGATGGAAGATGTGATTTAGATGTGGATAGGCGTGTCGCTGCCGGAAACAAAGTCAATGGTGCCCTGAATGCATTAATAAAAAGGCAAGGCGTGGTGAAGAGTGCACGCCTTGCAATACATAACGCAGTGTTGGTACCGACTTTGTTATATGGCAGCGAAACCTGGGTATGCCAGAAGAAGCATAAAAGCAAGTTGAATGCAGTGGAGATGCGATCTCTTCGTAAAATGTGTGGCGTTACCATAGCCGACCGAAAGCGAAACGAAGAGATTCGCAATATGGCAGGATTGAAAGATGACCTTATCACAAAAATTGATAGGGGCGTACTCCAATGGTTTGGACACGTTGAACGAATGAGTGAAGACCGAATGGTGAAGAAAATATATAGAGCGAAAGTAAATATTAAAAGGTGTCGAGGTAGACCGAGACTAACTTTCGAAGACCATGTGAGCAAATTGCTCGAAGAGGGGAGGGTCAAGAGTACTCGGATACCTAGACGTGCATGTATGAAGAAGTTAATGATCCTGAAAGAAGCGAAAGAGGTATGTAAGGATCGTGACACTTGGCGATCTGTTCTCTCTGGCTACCCCGTTAGGGATTGTGCGTGACGATAAGTATAAGTAAGTAAATGAACAATTTATAAAACTTTATTATTTAAATTGAATAATTATATTCAAATACCACGACAACTATTTTGTATTTAAATAATACAACATAATTACGATAATGTAAGCTATAGAAAATTATGTTTAGATTCGCGTCATTCTGTCGACTTTAGAAAGTCGACTTTATCACATTTTTCATACAGTTTATTTGCAAAAATATTACTATAATACAAGAAAACACTAATAAGACATTAATTTGGTATATACATATATATAAATATCAATAAAAATTCAATACTCACGGCATATTTTATCACCTCGTTAAATCCACTCAAGCGTCACTTCATTTACTAAACTTAAACTAACAAAGTTTTGATATTTTTCGTTCGAGAAGTTGGTAATTTTGATCCAAATCTATGATTTTTATATTTGTTTTTGGTTTTAATACTAAATGCAATTAAAAGAACTTCATCGCTTTGCAACCTCAGTTGCAAAGAGTAAAGTTAAGGATTCTGTTTTTGCAACTGTGGTAGCAAGTAGCAAACGAACGGTTAGAATAAAATATATTCTGAAAATATTGGTTCCGGAAAAACATTCTCGTTAAATAGTGTACAATGTTTTTAACTATTTCATGCATCATCATAATAAAAAAGTGGTGGTGGAGTATGGAGTTTGGACGTTTGGAGAAAGACGCAAGGACATGAGGAAAAATATATTCAATATATAAAATTTTTTTTATAAACACTCACGCCTGTCACCCAGAGGGGTAGGCAGAGACTACGGACTTCCATTTGGCACGATCCTGACATACCTCTTTCGCCTCTTTTACATCCATATATCTACGCATACATGCTCGTCGGTTAAGGGTACTTCTAACGTGGCCCATTTTCAAAATATCGCCAATTTGGTCGATAAACTTTTTCCTAGGGCGTCCCTTCCCGACTCGGCCGTTCACATCTGCCATATAAATTTGCTTTGTCACTCTTTCCTCATTCATTCTTTCCACATGACCAAACCACCGAAGCATTCCTTTCTTAATCCTGGTCACAACATCATCTTGCATACCACATTTATCTCTTATCACGCAATTTCTCACCCTGTCATTCAGATTAAACCCTAGCATATTCCTTAAAGACCGCATTTCTACAGCATTTATTCTACTTTCGTGCTTCTTCTGCCACACCCAGCTTTCACTACCATACATTAAAGTAGGGACTAACACAGCATTATGAATTACCATACGTGCCTGTTTTGACACATTCTGGTTCTTCATAATAGAGTGTAGTGCCCCATTCACTCTATTCCCTGCATTTACTCGTCGTTCTATATCCCTATCATATCTACCATCCCTGCTAAATACACATCCCAAATACACAAACTCATCCACTTGCTCAATTAACTCTCCTTCTATTCTTATTTCACATACCGTTTTGCTTTCTTCTCTTTCAAAAACCATCACTTTCGTCTTACATGCGTTCACCTTCATTCCCCTTTCTTTTAATTCCCAGTTCATTAATGTAACCATCATTTGCAACTCAGCCGCCGATGACGCAAGTATGACTTGATCATCGGCATACAAAAGGCATTTGACGGTTAACTCGCCCATTCTTAACCCACATTCTTCATCTTTCAAAGTTTGCAAACACCGGTCCATAAATAGGTTGAACAGCCAAGGGGAAGCTACACAGCCCTGTCTGACACCTTTTTGGATGCCAAACCAGTCCGAGTAGACCCCATTGATCCTGACACAAGCACTAGAGTCCCTATAAAGAGACCTTAATGCCTGTATCAAACCAGCGCTCAACCCATATGAGTTCAGTGTTTGCCATAACACATTCCTGTCCACTCTGTCATAAGCCTTTTCCAAGTCCATGAATGCACAAAAAACTTTCTGGTTTTTGGCCAAAAACTTCTCCGCAATCATGCGCATGGAAAAGACTTGATCTGTACACCCCATTCCCTTTCTAAAACCCGCTTGCACATCCCAAATTTTTCCATCAGTTTCTTTCATAACTCTTTCAATTAACACCTTAGCATACAGTTTACCCACAATACTAAGCAAGCTGATACCGCGGTAGTTTTTGCATTCCTGCTGTGACCCTTTTCCTTTATATATTGGTACTATAACTGCTTTACACCAGTCATCCGGTACCCGTTTTAATTCCCAACATAAATTAAACAAGGTGTACAGCAGGCCTGCCACCACTGCCTCTCCAGCCCTTAGCATCTCGAGTGATACTCTATCATATCCAGCTGCCTTACCTGCTTTCATGCTTTTCATTGCTTTCATTATTTCATCTACACTTATCTCCATACCCATTTCCACTTCTTTCGGAATTTCTAGTTCATTTAATTCAGACGACTCTTCACTCATAAATACGCTTTTAAAGTATTCCTTCCATCTGTTTAAATTCGAAACTTCATCATTCAGAATACATCCATTCTCGTCTCTTATAGCATTTATTATAGGCTGTTTTGTATTTCCCCTGGCAGTTCTTACGAGTTTCCAGAACATTTTAAATTTAAATATATTAAACTGAAACTAAAAGTGGATAATTTCACTGATTTCTTTATAATAACTTCTGACGGCGAAACATCAAGTTCTTCGAGCGATGAAAGTTTAAGTGGGGTAGAAGATTTAATTTTTGATTCTGATTTAAAGCAATAATGTAATAGTTATAATATATTATAGCAAGCAACACATATTTTTTATTTATTTATCCACAACGCACCTAATCTTACTAAAACCTAACTATAATATACACTTAGACTTGATTCACATAAGTGTGAGTACTGTGAACATGCCAGCGTTAGTTAACTGACCTATACAGAACATAAAACTATCGTATTATACACATATATTAACCAGTTATCATTTAGGTTTACTTGTGAAATTACTAAAATGTATTCGCGCAAATTGTACTGGGCCGTTATGTATCGGTGGCTAATGTGTGTTTAGTCTCACTGACAGTTTCACTCTCTCTCTCTCTTTCTAACACAGAAAACTACAGTAAGACGCGGTAGCTCTCTTTTACTCATAAGCCCAATCTATGGCGTTTATACTAGATCTATGATATAATATACACAGTAATCTATGGACGAAATCGTGGATTCTTGCTTGCTCCTCATTTTTATATTTATGATTTTAGTACCTAGTACCCATATAGTTTGAGGCACAAACTAATAAGAGGTTTGTAGCCGTAGACAGAGAAACCTATAGTACTAATGATTAGCGTGGCCTCGAGTGAGAAAGGACGATAAGGTAGTTTTAGGTTATACAATAACCTTTATGACTTTTAAACATATTTACATAAAAATTTTAATTGTTCTGAGAACTGAACTGAACAAGATTCACCAATCCTAAGCTCAAAAAACACTTTTTTCTCACCTAAACCAACTTGTAAACTCCTTAGATCGCTACGAACTGTCAAAGTTGTTTAGCAAAGTTTTGTTTGCTAAGCAAAAAAAAGCGGCACGGAGAAAGGGACAAATAATCACACCGCTCTGTCTCATTTCTATGCAAGACGTATGCATAAATGTATCTTTTGTGTGCGAATGCGAAAGAAGGCGTCAATTTGTCTATAGGTTTCTCTGTGTTTATTAGGCAAATTATTAGGCCGGCCATATAGCTCGCAGAACCGACAACCATTGGGGAAAAAAGGTTCTCGACTGGCAGCCTCGTACCGGTAGGCGTAGTGTAGGGCGACCCCCCACTAGATGGAGTGACGACCTTGTAAGATATGCAGGAAGTCGATGGGTGCAGGTGGCTCAGGACCGTGTTTTGTGGCATTACTTGGGGGAGGCCTATGTTCAGCAGTGGACTTGTGAAGGGTTGTAATGATGATGATGATGATTCTCTGTCTACGTTTGTAGCCGTATAACTGGATTTACGCCTCTGGGTTCTAGCCCTTCTGAGCCTGTCATTTCGTTCAGATTTTTTTTATTTACAATAATATGCTGATGAGATTTTACTACAGCGCAACCCGGCGGACAGTTGATGACGACAGCCACTCAAGTTCATAAGGCGCCAAAGCGATCAAATTATCTTGAGTTTTATATCAACATCAAAGCACTTGTTTCGTCGTTTTCTCTATTAGTTCACATGCGCAGACACTTAATTCACAAAATCGCATCACTTTTACGAATCAAAATCCACTTCAAACCATTATTCATGCGACAAAACAAGAGCGACAATCCGTCGACGGCCAAGTTCCTTCCAAAAACTCTCAGCAGTAGCAGACTCACATAATTATACATAGAGCACAGCATACTTTTTATAGGGTATGTTCCGAAACGTTTCTAGTATACTGCCGAATACAAATGACGTCATCAATTGACACTATATTGTACTGGCGTGCCGCCGTCATGTTGTGTCGGATATTCGGCCATAATAAAACAATTTTTAATTGTGTGTGCGCTTAATGAAGCATGCCAGAATTTGTTTTTATTTATTCAAATACAAATAATTATAGAATAATTGCTTGTGATGGTGAATGGAGATCCATTAGGAGGATATAATGATTTTTGGAGCACAAAATAACAAAATAATCGCCAACACTTTTCAAATATGGCGCTAATGTAAGACGTCATATACTGTCTTCTCTGTCTACGTTTTGGAACGAATCACCAGTTTAGCGTCGAATCATGACGTCATTTGCATTGGACAGTACACTGGGTTGTATTTCGGAACGTAACCATAATCTATATAGGTATATGCAAAGAGTATAGTAATATATACGGAAGGACGTATGTAGCAAGCTAATAGGTACCAGGCAAATTGACATTTAAAGCTAGTTTAAAGTTATCTGTGATTTATGTAAGGAGGAGTAAAAGAATAAAATAGTGGTAGATTAAATGGTACAAGAATCTTAAATCAGATTTTGCTATTTTAAACTCTTCTATTGAACTGTGTTTATTTCGATTGTTAAAAGAATACTAAAATCATATTATGTACCTTTAATGATTTTATTATATTTATAATTTAATATGTTAATGAAACATTAGCTTATTTGAAATCGAAAAGTGTAATTTTTATAACAATGGTGGTGGGAGCATTTCCAATCGCAAAACTATCTGTATTACTAATTAAACAGATAAGTAAACCTATTGCTAACGCTTGTAAGGAAAGAGCCAAAAATAGCCCATTTTTCAGGACATATGTTTGTATGCCGCCAGCCCAATGTAAGTCAAAAATTTCTTCTGGTTTTTAGTTTTGATAAACTTTTAATTTCTAAGCTTTCTATAGTAAAAAAATGTTTTTGTGCTTTTCAGTTTATAATTGGTGTGAAGTGAAGGCAAAAATGTGGATTTTAAATTTGGGAAAACCTGTCAATATTCCAGTCCTAAGTCAAGAAATGGCTATAGAACTAGGAGCTAACCTTCTTGGTGAATCAGTAATTTTTATCATTGGTGCTGGCCTTTTAATTATAGAATACAACAGGTATGATTTCTAAACATTATTGAGCTCAGACTTAGAATCCATTACCATAGAATACTATAATACATACATAATAGAACGGGGGAGTGGGCAGAGCCCGTGTAGCCACTAAAATGTCACTAACATGTCGTTTTACATGTATAAATGTCAGCACGAGATGTGTTTTGACATTACAATAATTCCAAATTTCGCATGCAAATTATTTAGAAAATGCCAAATTGCACACTGTTTACAAATAATTATGTATTAAAAATTAAACAATTTTTTTTTAATGATGATCTTGAACATTAATCAAAAGTCTAAAATGTGTAAATTTATTCAGTCTGTTTACACAGCGAATCGGGTTTGTAGTAGTGATAATATGATGTAATTGCTTATATGTTGACAGCCATTCTATTGTGTATTATAGTATTCTATGTCTATAACAAACGGTACTATAAAAATATGTATGCAATATCTCAAATATGATATAAGATAACTTAAGGCAATCTATGATGGAGGCTTATGTTCAACAGTTACTTTTGATAGGCTGTAATGGATGGCTGGATGTATTGTTGTCTCGTCTAGTTAACTCACTCATTCAGACCAAATAGTTTCTTTTTATTTTTTATCCTATTGCGTGGCGATCTAATATGTTGTAACTAACGGCATTATAAGCCCAAGGGTTATATTAACCACTCAATCCTCAAGCCGTCGCATGCAACCGCAGCCCTATTCCGTCAATCCTTAAGTGGTCCAATGCGACTGCACCCGCCCACAGCACTTTAAACCATAGATATTATAGAGTAGGGCTTTATTTTTTAACTGACTTCCAAAAAAGATTCGGTTCTCAATTCAACTGTATGTTTTTTATGTATGTATGTTACTTGATTACTCAGTCAATCAATGATAAACTTTATAGATTCTTTTTTTGAGAAAGGTCAAGTTTTGGAGGTAGTCCCATATAAATTTTATAAAAATTGGTCAGTATTTTTTGAAAAATTCAAAAAATCATTTGATTACTCGATAAAGCCTGACAAAAAAGCGAGCAAATGCATGTTTGAATTTCCATTATGTAGGTATAGTTTTGAAGTTGGTAATATTCACAAAATGTAAATTTTTCCAAATTACTGGTAAAAAGATCTACCAATTTTATTCAAATTACACGTCCGGCTGTTTTTGCGACACATTATTATCGCACAATGCGGTATTTTTTAAATAAATTGCACCCAGCAACACTTTACACAAAAATTGATCAACGACTATGATGTCAAAAGAGATTGGTGACATTTATAGGTGTGAATTGACATATCAGTGGCCAAACAGGCACCACCCACTCCCCCATTCTATTGTGTACCTATTATAGTATTTGATGAACATAACCATGGATCGGTAAGTAATAAACAATTATTAATTCATAATTTTTAGATTTAATAAAACTTTTATACAGATAAAAAATATTTTCATCAATTTTCGGTAATAAATTGACATCTCAACACCTATATATTTTAATTTATTTAGAGATAAAGTCTCATTATTTAAAACTAGATACTATCAATTTAATGATATAGATATGTATGTCACAACATATGACAGTAATATTCAATTTGTAAATGTTAGTAAAATTCTTTTCTCACGGCTTGTTGATTTGGTGATCATAAGCACAACTTTTCCCTAATAATATTTTCTATTTGTAGGTGTTTTTTCTTTTAGCAGTTTTTTGTTGACTTAGTAGCTGTATCAAAAATAAATGGTTTTATTTTTAGGGTGGTGGTTGTGTATATGGAGTCACAGCTTGATGGCCTACCAATGGGACCTCACTCCGTGTAAAAAATAGCACTTTGACACCGTTATATTTTCATTTTATTCTGATTATATTACTAATAAGTTTTTTTATAGAATAAGGGTGAGGGAGAATGCCTCGATTCCAGTAAAACGGGTCTCCGGTTCTCTATACTCACCATACGAAACACAGCAGCATTAAGCTGCTATTTCACGATGGTATTCTGTGAGAGCATTGTCCCAACCTGGTGGAGCCGACCCATTCATGCTACAACCTGCTGTGCTGTCAGCACTCCATACTATTACATTGCTGTATTGCACTTTTTGCAGTCAAAGTGCTTGGTTTTGTTGTAAATTTCTGTGTTTTTTGTATAGAGAGATGTCTTTTTATAATATATTTTTTACTTGTTACTTTATCGAAATGTAGAATATAAGTTTATATTTAGAATTAATGTAACACCCACACACGAACTGAACATTCCCTACAACTGTACGTTTTTTGTGACATGTTTGAACCAAACTGAAACATGAATTGTTATCCCACGCATTCCATGGAGTTCTCAGAATCAAAATATAAACATACCCCCTTTTTGACATTTTTTTGCTTAAAAGGAGGGAGGTTAAAAATTTTGTAGTGTGAAAAAAGTATGGGGGTATGATTTTTTAAATCTTTTCATAGATTGTTGTATTAAGCAATTAAAACAAATGATTTTCTAAATAATGGTTTCATTTCATATTCCTTACCCTTTATGTACAAGAAACTTAAACTCAAGAATGTTAATTTTGAAATAAGACTGCTCATATCTATAAAAGTAGAATTGCACTGATTCATTTACAATTAAATAGCTTAATTCATAAGATTCGATCCGTATAAATTTTATATACAGGGTTATTTTTCAGAGTAGCCAAATTTTAAACCTTAAGTTCAAAAATAAAAATAATGATATACCGTTACTGCAGTTTTTGAAAATACGAGTAAATAAGGCATCTATTATTCCAAACTGAATGTGATTTATGGGCAACAATGTTTTGCCTACCAATCGACCCTTACGAATGTGTGTGCGCAGTAAGATCAGTTAAAATAATGCATTACCATGCATTTTGATTTTAAATATATTACTCTTATTCTGAACCTTGGCCGGTAATTGCAAAATAACCCTGTGTAGCTGGCATACAAAATTAAAAAGGTATGATTGTTTACATTAGCACCTGCCAGTATCGGCGAACTTTCAAACGGGCCCCGCCGTTAGGTGCTTAAATAAAATATGGCCGCGTGCTTGAGGGGTGTTACACATACAGCAAAACATTGGAATGATTTGTCCGTATCTGTCTCGCCATCCATCCATTGTTACTGTTCTGGGTCTAGATGTTTGTCCATTTGTTATATATATATATATATATATATATATATATATATATATATATATATATAGTTAAAAAATATGTACTAAGTTGCTAATATATTTTAGACAAAGTAAGAAAGAAGCAGCAAAAGAAGCAAAACGTGAAGAGGAAATGAAGCATATAACAGGAACAATTACGGATCTCTACTTTACAGTTCAACATCAACAAACACAATTAAGGGAATTGGAGAGGATGATCCACTCTATAAGTAAGTTAAATAACATTTAAATTTTGCTATTATATTATTATAGATCAATTGAGTGAAGTGGTGTATTATTGAATTGAATTGAAAAGTGGCGTAGTGTGAGTAAATGGCGCTGGTCATTTACTATGTATTTTTGATTTTTATAAATTTCCGCTTACCTATAACAGCGACAGGCTCTAATAATCGAATTATTCAAAAACAAAATAAAAAGTAACCTTTCCGGCCTACAGATTAAGCTTCATACTACACTTCATACACACTTTCATGTGTTAAAATTACACTTGATAAACCTCTTTGTTGGAGTTGGTTAAATTGTTTTATTTTTCAACTTGTTGAACGGGAGACTCGGTCTTTGCTACGTAAGGGTTCTATCATTCACGGATATTATATATGTATTATATAGTATGCTCACATACCAAACGTTCAGTTGGGTATGTCTATGTAACGTAATACAACACAATGAACGCAGAACACGAACGCCTGAACGCCTTCTGTCTGATAGATCCCTTAAATTATATTTAAGTATTTCGTATATATGTATGTACAGAAAAATTATTCACGCTGGTGCATTTATAACTCGTACGAATTAACTTGAGACCTGGGCTGATGACGTAATTGTCAATGTACGGTGTGCAAAATAATGCTTCGTAATATTTTTTTATTTGAAATTTTTGAGATTTGCATGAGATTATTAATAAAAACAAAATAAAATGTTCTGGCAAGGGGTGAAGTAATAAGTGATATACTGTTGCCATTTTTATATATTTTAAATATTTATTTTTTATAATACATATAATATTATTTTTAGTTAACGCGTCAAGGAAGGACAAAGAAATAAACATACACACTTTCTCATTTATAATATTATTAATTTATTTATTATACACTTTATTGCACTATAAAAAGTGTTACAGATTCGTACACAATAAAAATACAAAGCATAACAGGCGACCTTATTGCTAAAAAGCAATCTCTCCCAGGCAACCTTAGGGTGAAAGTGAATCAATCTTGGATAAGCGGAACAGCACAAACTATGTAAAATCAAGGAATAGAAGTAAGGAATATTAATAAGGATTTATTATAATATTTATTATTCATTGTCACTGTATACGATCGGTTCTATTCCGTCCATTAGATCGTCCTCACTTTCACTCTCTGAGCTGGATTCTTCCTCTACGAGGGATATAATTAATTCTCTCTGTTGGATTTCTCCAAGTCTTGGAGAAATCACTCTCCCAGTATTCATTTTCTAATCTTTCGATATGGTTAATTTCTTTCTTTCAATCGGAAGCCGTTATAGACTGTATTGCGTCTCTTGTCAAAACTTTTTATTTGATTTTTCATCTTCGAAAAATTTTAAAACTTTTAGAGCAAGTGTCCGTGCTTGGCTATGTATTGTCTTTCCTCCCATCTTTTTTGAAAAATAAAAAAGGCGGAGTAACTCCTAAGCGTCACAAGAAAACGGCACAACACAACGTCCAAACTTAACAATAAAACAACGCAATTAACAACAAACAGATAAAATAACGTTCAAGTGTAACAAAAACAAACAAAAGTCCAAACCAAACAACAAACAATTATCAAAAATATCGAACTAGAGTCGAGACGCGTATCCGTAACAAAAATGCTATCGTTACTGAGCGCGCACGGCCAGCGCGGGACGCGGTGCGGGGAGTCGGGAAGGGGGTCGCATTCCAGCGGAGTCTCAAGTTAATTCGTACGTGTTGTAGGTATCGTGATAAAATTCTGTTAATTAAATCCTTTTCAGAGATTTAAATACAAATAAAGGGCCGTCGGGTAACAATTACTGCCAATGACGGAAACTCAGATTCTAAAAATTTGCTGAATTTTGAGCAATTAATTTGTAGTATGAAATATGTGTTTTCAATAACAATAACATGTTTATTTCATTCATTATTAATGTAATGTTTAAAAATAAGAATTATATACGTAAAGAATAATACACGTGGTAGAGCCACGCTGCAGTTGTATTATGGTTGTAGCACGAATGGGTCGGCTCGACCGGGGAAGGACCACGCTCACACAGAAGACCAGCGTAAAATAGCTGCTTAATGCTGCTGTGTTTCGTATGATGAGTGTAGAGAATCGGACTCCCTTTTACTGGAAACAAGGCCTTCCATCATAGTCCCCAGGGTTGACAACGCATTTGTATTTTGATTCTTAACTGAGGATAAGTGTAGATGTCTATGAGCTACAGCATCCACTTACTATCAGGTGGACTGTGTGCTCGTTTGTCAATCTTATTCTATAAAAAAAGATGATAATTTTTAGTGATTTCATTGCGATACCAATGTCATATCCATATATATTTATAAAAATGCTAACTCTGTCTCGGTCATATGTATTTTTATGGCTAAGTCACTGAATCGATTTTCATAAAACTTGAATTCCCAGAAAGGACATAAGATACTTTTTTTTTAATTTGAGGTGAATAAAATAGTTATTGAAAATTTGTATGCAAGCCCTTCATTTTTGTAAAGAAATATTATAGGTTTTAGAAATTCTATTCCTAAATGTTTATTAAAGAAGTAATTACGTCATGACTATTAGACGGAAAATGAAGCTGCAGTCTTCAGCAGATTTGACAGTATACAGACAACTAAACACAGATCTCCAAATGCATACATTGCGTAAGTCCCACCGCATGCATGCATGCGGGAATTACGCAACTTCAATACAACTCGTGGTGAAGAAGCGATCGAGCGAAACCAGGGCTCCAAAGTCTTGCCAGAGATCTGTCTGCCAGAAAAAGCAAACTGTCGAAGCTGAAGACCGAATATGGCAGCATTGTTTCCGGGACACCAAAAATTTTGAGATTGAGAGTACGAAACCTATCCAATTGCAGAGAGGTGTAAGACAGGGTGACGTTATTTCCCCGAAACTCTTCACCGCTGCATTGGAAGACGTTTTCAAGCTACTGGACTGGAAAGGGTACGGTATTAACATCAATAGCGAGTACATCACTCACCTTCGTTTTGCCGACGATATAGTCCTTATGGCAGAATCGCTGGAGGACTTAAGCACTATGCTCAATGACCTCAATTGTGCCTCCCAACGGATAGGTCTTAAGATGAACATGGACAAAACAAAGATCATGTTTAATGTCCGTGTTACACCTATGCCGGTAGTTGTTGGGAGCACTAAGCTCGAAGTTGTTGACGAGTACGTTTACCTGGGACAAATGGTCCGGCTAGGTAAGTCCAACTTCGACCGAGAGGTCAATCGACGGATTCAACGCGGCTGGGCAGCGTTCGGGAAATTACGACACATCTTCTCGTCAGGTATACCTCAAAACCTGAAAACTAAGTTGTACAACCAGTGCGTGTTGCCAGTGATGACATATGGAACTGAGACGTGGTCCTTCACTGCTGGCCGTATGATGACGCTCAAAGTCGCTCAGCGAGCTATGGAGAGGGCTATGATCGGAGTTTCTTTGCGTGATAAACTTAAAAATGAGGATATCCGCAGTAGAACCAGAGTGACCGACATAGCCCAACGGATTAGTAAGCTGAAGTGGCAATGGGGCGGCCATATAGCTCGAAGAACCGACAACCGTTGGGGAAAAAAGCTTCTCGAGTGGCAGCCTCGTACCGGTAGACGAAGTGTAAGGCGACCCCCCACTGGATGGAGTGACAACCTGGTAAGACATGCAGGAGGTTGATGGATGCAGGTGGCTCAGGACCATGCTTTGTGGCAGACCTTAGGGGAGGCCTTTGTTCAGCAGTGGACTTGTAAAGGGCTGTAATGATGATGATGATGATGATTGAGAGGTTCTATAGGAAGTTGTGGAGCCACACGCAAGTGTGAGTAACGAGCAAAGAGCAAGTCGTATGCGACACTATTCCGATATCTCTGACGTCAACCTGAGCGAGATTAGAATGGCTCTCCAGCACCTTAAAAATGGCAAGTACCCGGGTGAGGATGGAATTATAGCGGAGCTTCTGAAAGCAGTTAAAACCAATATCTAAAGTCCTTCAGAAGCTCTTCAATTCCTTCCTCCATGATGGCACTGGCACTACTCCTGAGACGTGGAGCAGAAGTGGTCCGGTGGTCTTGTTCTTCAAGAAAGGCGAACTAAAGACCAATTTTCCTTCTGAGCCGCGTTTACGTGCTGTTTTCGAAAATCATTACGAATCATCTCGCACGCAAACTCGACAACTTCCAGCCTCCCGAAAAAGCCAGTTTCCGAAAAGGCTTTAGCACTATAGACCACATACATACTCTTTGGCAAATTGTACAGAAGTCCGAAGAGTACAATCTGCCACTTTTCCTGGCGTATGTGGACTATTTGTGGACTATAAGCCTTTGATTCCGTCGAAATTTGGGCGGTGCTACAGTCTCTTCAGCGGTGCCAAGTTGACTGTCGGTATATCGAAGTGCTGAAGTGTTTGTACAGTAGGGCTACGATGGCTATCTGAGTACATAACCAGAGTACGAAACCTATCCAACTGCAGAGAGGTGTAAGACCGGGTGAAATTTCACCGCTGCATTGGAAGACCGGAAAGCATGCGGTATTAACATCAATGCCGAGTAGGTACATCACTCAACTTGATGAGGTTTGATGATAATATAATTCTTAAATCAGAATCGCTAACAAATCGAAGCACTGTTCTCATTGACCTCAATAGTGCCTCCCAACGGAATGTACCTGGGTCAAGTAGTCCGACTAGATAAGTCCAACTTCGACCGAGGTCAATCGACGGATTCAACGCGGCTGGGCAGCGTTCGGGAAATTACGACACTCGAATTACGATGCTCGGGCTTTCTTTACGTGATAAACTTAGAAATGAGGATATTCGCAGTAGAACCAGAGTGACTGACATAGCCCAACAGATTAGTAAGCTGATGTGGCAATGGGACGGCCATATAGCTCGAAGAATCGATAACCGAAACGAAATAGGTTCTCGAGTGGCAGCCTCGTACCGGTGTAGACGAAGATCAGGGCGAACTCTCACTAGATGGAGGGACTATCTGGAAAGACATGCAGTGGCTTAGGACCGTGCTTTGTGGCATACCTTAGGAGAGGCCTATGTTCAGCAGTGGACTTGTGAAGAGCTGTAATGATGATGAAGAAGTTAGTATGGCTCCCATACAAAATTTCCGTAATTTTAGTAGAAATTTTGAAATGTATACCCTTATATTTATTATGTATCTTTTTTACAAGCGTATGATGTTATTGTCTGAAAAATTTCTTCTGACAACAATAAATATAAAAATCAATTACAAATTTTAATTATTTTCAGGTGAAAAGAAACCAGTGCCATCAACACCAAAGGGGCCCACTGATCAAGGTCCACCATCAGCCCCGAGTGCTCGAATTCCTCAAAATATAAGTCTTACTAAGCATTCTAATGTTTCTATTACACCTACACCGTATCCTGATAAAGGAATAATTCTTCAATCACTTAATTATATACAAATGGATGCATTTAGTTCTCTTTTTAATAATGCTACTGAAAAAGACGTGGAAACACACACATCAGAATCATCAACAAATCATAAACAACAACCTGCAATTTTGTCACAAGCACTGTATAATATCGAAAATAACTTTAGAAGCTTATTTTAAGAAAATATTGTCTAATAATTGTATAATCTAAGTATATGATTTGTTTGTAAAATATCTGTTTAAGTGATTGCTTATTTATTTATTTGTTGTTGTTGATGGTGATATGATCTAGGTAGGTGTTTAGGACACAAAATGTAGAAAATATCAATAAACATTAAAAACAATAATGTTAAAGGATGTTTGAATATTTTTAGTAAGTAATATGTACAGTAAAAGATTTCTTCAAATCAAATCTTCTTTTTTATTTTATATGCCTTATTATCAATAAACTATCAATACTCGGCTTCAGAAAGGTATTTTATGAATACTTATGTAATTAGATAAATAGCGCTGTTGAGAATTGTTGTAAAGAATGGGACTGAAAATGGCGTCGCCTCTATTTACCTCCCGCTCGCACAATGTCGCTATCTTTAATCACACCCACCAGTAGACAACAAAAAATATATGTTGCGATATGCGTTTTTCGTACGTGCTAAAACTTCAGTCGAACTAAATGGTAACCAAATACCATAAACTTAAAAAAATATCCTGGTTTCGCAAAGATTCTTTCGCAGATTTTTTTACATAACTATTTTTGATTTTGTTAATACTTTTGTAAAGTCGCTATTGTTGTTTTGTAAATTATTTTTGTAAAGCGTTGTTAGCTATTTCGTTTTTGTTGACTATTTCGTTATTTTGTATTTTTCTTTTATTATTGTTGCGCGCCTAAGCTGACGTCTAGTACCTGGCACTAGCGCCATCTAGTGTCAGGGACCAGAGCGAGGAGGGCTTCCTAGAAAATGTCAAACTGAACTTTCCACCAACAGCGCCATCTAGTATCGAACAGAAGAATTAAGCTTTCTAGAAGCCACACACTCGAACTTTTTTAAGTTTTAATGGGTGTTCGGTAATAAGAGTGTAAGTTTTGGTTATTCAATGGGCAGTTTTTATTGTCACGAACCTCAAGCTCATAACAATTGGTGTCAGAAGTGAGATAAAATCATGTCGATTTTACCTAAGGAGGAAACGGAGGGTTTCCGTACCCGAAGTCTACGCCAGCAGGAGACGGACCAAGGAAGATTTGGTGGTGCAACGCCGCAGACGTCGGAGGGCCAGCTACCGGCTGCGGGCCCGGCAGTAGCTCCTACATCTGCTGAACCTGACTTAGGTGCTCTGATGTTGATGCTGCAGGAGTAGGCTCGCCGACAGGAGGAACAAGTCCGTCAGTTGGAAGAGCAGCTGCGGGGCGGACAGGATGAACAGGCCCGCCGACAGGAGGAACAGGTCCGTCGTTTGGAAGAGCAGCTGCGGGGTGGACAAGAGGAACAGGTCCGTCGTTTGGAAGAGCAGCTGCGGGGCGAACAAGAGGAACAGGCCCGTCGGTTGGAAGAGCAGATGCTCCTCATGAAGGACCTTCACGCTACCTTCAGGAAGGAGATAAAGGAGGTGAAGGATAGGGTTGCTCAGCATGACAACCGCCTGTTTGAAGCTGAAACCCAAATCGCGAAAGCTGAAACCCGAATTGGCCAAGTGAACAATTGGGTTGACAACGTGATGGCTGACGTGAGGAAAACGCTGGACGACCCTAAACTGGGGGATGGCCTTACACCTCTCGTAGTAGCTACAACACCTTCGCTACATGGGTTCAAGATGCCACCGTTCGACGGGAGTTCTTCCTGGTCGGCCTACAAAATCCAATTCGAAGCTGTTATGAAGGCGAACGGCTGGAATAAAAGTCAGGCCATGACTGTTGTCACACTAGGCCTGCGCGACCAGGCCTTAACAGTTCTGGAAGCTCTCGGTGAGGAAGTGACTTATGAGCAGCTCCTTGAGGCATTAGAGGCGAGATATGGCGACGCTCACCTGGAACACGTCTTTCGTGCGCAGCTTAAAGATAACGTGCAGCGCATCAACTAAATCCTGCAGCAGTGAGCTCTAGAGGCTGAGAATCTGGTGCGAAAAGCATACCAGTCTGTACCTGTGCTCATTGAAGGGAACCTGGTGCAGACATTCATCGACGGCATCCGCGACCTTGAAGTCAGAGCTGCTGTGAGGCTCGGGCACCACGAAATGCTTAAGGACGCCTTGGCCCATGCAATGGAAGTGAAAGCCGTGCGGCAAGATCATCGTTCCCATCGCGTCAGGGAGGTTGCAGCAGCTACAGTTCGCGACCGCAATAATGGATACAGCCCTAGGTGCTATGGCTGTGGGGAAAGGGGCCATCTTCGATCCAGCTACCCTAAGCGAACTGTAGAAAGGGAAGTTGAACGATCTCAGGAGGGTAGTGCGGCCAACAGCACCGCCCAGCAGCAGCAGGGAAACGAGTAAAATCCAGAACTGCGGGGCGGGTGCTGGCTGATGTTAAAAGAGCCCCAAGGATCTCGATCTCACAAACCCATGATGGGAACAGTCTAATCATCAAGGGCGAGGTCAACGGAATGCCGTGTAAACTGACCATAGACACTGGAGCCTCTCGTACGGTTGTTAGTTCCCAACTTATAAGTCAGTTCGCATTAAACCAAGTTAAGTCAGAGAACGCATTAATTTGGTAACAGCCACCGGTCAGCGTATACCCGTCCGTGGAGAGAAGGAGATGGAGTTGAAGCTAGGCAACATGATCTACCTGCACAATGTCATCGTGGCTGATATAATGGACGACTGCATCCTGGGCATAGATTTTATGAGGAATAATTATTGTGAAATCGACGTTAAGCAAGGTGTTTTGAAATGTGTGTGTGTTTATGGAAGTTGCGTGCGTACCAGGGAACGTGTACATCATTAAGAAGGTTGTTCTTCCGCTGAGATCGGAAACGATTGTGTCGATTAGTCTTCCTCGAAACCCTGGGCAAGCTCACCGTTGTGTACTTGTGGAAAGAGTTAACAATGACCTTCCATGGAAAGTAGCTCGAACCTTGGTCAGAACCACTGACATCTCGGGAGTGCGTGTGTTGAAGCTTTGTGACCAGGTGCAGATTATAGAAAAAGGCACACTGGTTGGTATTTGTGAGGAAGTGGATTGGTTACGTCGGTGCCAATATCTATCGAGTGGGACCCCCAGCAAGGGTGCACAAACGAGAGTGACCACACTTTTAAAAAACTGTCGCAGCGTTGTGTCCCCGAATAAAATGGTCAAGGCGAAGAAGTTGTTACTCAAGTACGCCGATGTATTCTCGTCAAACGATGCTGACATTGGGAAGACCGAGAATGGTGAAGGATGGTGTTATTGAACCTTACTCTAGTCCATGGTGTTCACCCGTGGTGCTGGTAAAGAAGAAGGATGGCAGCATGCAGTTTTGTGTTGACCACCGCCGTCTGAACGACGTTACGAAGAAGGACAGCTATCCCTTGCCAAGAATTGATGACACGCTGGGCATGCTTACAGGAGTAAAGTAGATTAGCAGGTTGGATCTAAAAAGTGGCTACTGGCAAGTTGAAATTGACCCTAAGGATAAGGAGAAAACTGCGGTCCCGATGGGAAAGGGTCTGTGGCAATTTAAAGTAATGCCATTTGGGTTGTGCAATGCTCCAGCAACGTTTGAAAGGTTGATGGAACTTGTATTTACCGGGCTAATTGGCGATGCCTGTCTGGTCTAAGTACTTGGATGACATCATCATCATGGACCGTACGTTTGAGGAACACCTTCAAAACCTGGAACGCGTGCTCATGAAGATTCAGAGTGCCAACCTTAAGTTGAGTCCAAAGAAATGTTCACTATTCAAACGGCAAGTTAACTTTTTGGGGTATATAGTGTTGGAAGAAGGTATCCGCACGGATCCGAAAAAAACGCCGCTGTCAAGGATTGGCCGGTTCCAAAAGACAAGACGCAGGTTAGAGCATTTTTGGGTTTGTGCTCCTATTATCGGCGATTTGTGAAGAACTTTGCGGATATAGCCAAACCTCACAAGCTAACCGAGGAGAGGCGACATTTCTGCTGGAATACACTGATGCAAGCAAAGAATTTATAGTTGACATAGACGCAAGTGATATAGGACTTGGCGGTGTGTTGTCTCAACGGAATGGTGACCAAGAGATCGTGATAGCGTACTTCAGCAAGTCGTTGTCAAAACCGGAAAGGAACTATTGTGTCACAAGACGCGAATTGCTAGCTGTGGTAAAGTCGTTGCAGCATTTTAGCAAATATCTTCTGGCGGTGGAAATTTCACCTACGAACTGACCATGCTGCACAAAATGGCTATTACAGTTTAAAAATCAAGAAGGGCCAGTTGCGAGGTGGATTGAACTACTGCAGGAATCCAACTTTGAGATCGAACATCGCAGCGGGAAATCTCATGGCAACGCAGATTCATTGTCAAGAAGACCTTCTCCTGAAGACTGCAAACATTGTACTAGGCAAGAGAGTAAGGAAGTGGTATCCGTGAGGATGCTCAGGACAGACCACCTCAGCAACGAATGGAAAGACAGCTTACAACATGCACAGCAGGAAGATCCGGACATCAAGCCGATTCTGCAATGGATGAAGGCCAGTGCTCCCAAGGGCAAGTGGAGCGACGTCTCAGCGATGAGTTCGATCACTAAAAGCTATTGGGCCCAGTGGGATATCTTGCTGCTTCATGATGGAGTTCTGTGACGTAAGTGGGAAAATGTTCGGGGAGACAGCAGTCGTTTGCAAATGGTTGTCCCTAAAGCTAAAGTACCGGATGTTCTACAGCTGTACCATAATGATTGTTCAGGAGGCCATCTGGGAGTTAAACGAACTCTACTGAAGAACCGAAACGGTTTTACTGGGTTCACTCATCACAAATTTCTTTTATAGTTTATGTCTGTTTGAATGGGTCTCTATATGATTCATATTCACGTATGGACTCGGTAGGTGGCGCTGTTGTCGAAATCCAGAAATCACCTGTGCGAAGTCGGGGCGGATCGCTAATAATAAATACAATTAAACTGTACCTGTGTGTTTGTTATCCTGGCACAAACAGTTCAAAACATCTTTCAGCCGAGTTTGGGCGTCTCCCGTTAATTGATGCCCATAAAATGGATCATGGAATTTTGAAGAACGCGCAACGGGCCGATGCCTGGAGGTTGCCAGGGCGCGTCTGAAGATGGCACTGGATATGACAGTATGCAAACCACATCCACTATCTCCACCGGCTGGATTGGTTTCGGCAGGGCCATCGCGGGCCCAACAATCGGTATCCGCCACTGGTGGAGTACGCTGCATGCACATAATTCAGATGAATAGCGACGCATTGCGGGCCTATTTTAGGGAAAAAGGGTTTTGCGTACCGGACTAAGATGCATCGTCTTTTTGATGAGTTGGAGCCAACTATAACCGTCACCGAGCAAAACCGGGCAGACCGAGTTCGGTATATATTGCGCTCAAACATATTTGATTTCGCTGAACTTGAAAGTCTACGACGTGGGGCTGTTTCCCTTGAAAATGTTGCGGTTGAGGATTCAGTGCTAAAAATGCTGAACAACCCGCACATGTGCATGCTGCCGTGAATCCCCCAGTTGTGGTGGATTCAGACGATGATGGAAGAGCCGCCCACGAACTAGAGCTAGATCGAATGAGGAGTGCATTGTGTGAAGGCAGATTAATAATAATAATTATTGAATAAAACGACTTCCTCACTATTTATTAGTGTGTAACAACAGATAAGCATGATATTACCTAGTCATTTTGGTATTTTAGAACCCAGTCATTTTAAGATGTATAATTAGGTATTTAATAATCGACCAAAGCATATTAAAAAAAGTCTTGACACCGGGCCTGTCTATCTGTCTGCATTAATAGATCTGAATTATATGTCTGAATTATAGACTACGTTGGAAATGATGATTTACTATCAATAAATACGGTTGCATTATAACTTGTTTTTTACGCAGTCAGTTTAAAACATCTTTCTTACTATATAACGTGTGTTGGTAATATTATAAATATAAATGGACATATTATACCTTCGTCATCTTGAATTTAATCATATTATTTTAATGGTATTTGGAAAGTACACTCACAATCAATATATGTAAAAAACAGTATCTGGTTCTGGGCCCAGTTGTCTGGCGGAAAAACCATTGGATTATTATATTTGACGGTAGAGGTGCCAAACCGCTTGTTCCTTTCCGAAAAACGATATCATTCATACCCTCCTCGATCCTCCATCGACACATCGGGGTGGTGGGGTGGGAGGGGCAAGAAGATGATTCTAGAATGTCACGTAATCATCGGGGCCGAGGACATATAAGACACGCGCGACCGTTGCGCGTCCTCTTTCCACCGCAGTCGTCATTGGAACAACAGCTCTTTCCGTCACAGTCGTCGTTGAAACCACACCGCTAGTAGAAACCGCTTTAGCCTGGAAGCAGTCGAGCTCCAGGAGACCCGCCTCACATCGTGTGAGATATAGTCGCGCACCGCCTCTCTCCGGAGTGTTAGTATAGTTACTATAGTGCTCAACAGGATAGAAGAAACCCCGGTGAGTCAACATTCTTTAATTTAGCTCCTGCCTTACATAGTTTAACCCGCTCCAATTTTGTTGTTCTCCTAATAAGGCAGGATTCCTTTTCAGCGATTTGGCACAATAATAGTTTAGTTTTAGGGAAGAGCGAGTGCATTATACCGCATGCTATAGTAGTCGCCTTTACGTAAGCGTAGAAGCAACCGCATATACAGTCCACTTTAGTTAATATCTCGCGTAATAGGTTTAAGGTTCGACCGGGGAACTAGACTTCGGCAGCCTTAAACACGTGGCTCCACCATTTTATGGTCACTTCGAGCAGGATTTTGGTCGAATTGTTGAATTAATTAATTAGATAATGCACTCTAATTTATAGAATAGACTTAAATAGTGTTCGTTTAAATTTAAATTTTGATTAGGTACTCGCAAACAGAATTATTCGTTTTATAGCGCTCGTATTTGATTAAATTTAAAGCCTATTAAATAATTGAAACAGTGTAATAGGAACCGTTTGATACGTTTACCCACAATCTTGATAAAATTATTGAGTGCAAATGACGCGTCACCTCGACTCGCTGCGCAGGTGTTCGATTTAATTACGTAATACGGCATACCGAGTGTCCATCCTTTATTGTTTGTGCGTTGTGAGATTAATTGTGATTGATATAACTTTATTATAATAGTTTAAAATGGCAGTTAGTGGAAGTGAAATCAAAATTAAAACGCTTTATGCCAAGAGGGACATACTCTTTTCGCGTATGCAGAATATAAGTGATTATATAAAGAACATTCATATAGAAGCAGTGCGGGAAACCTTTTTGACTGAAATCGAAACGATAGATTCTTTACAAATAGATTACGAAAAAATATTAGACCAAATTAATCATTTGGAATTACAAATCGACCCGAAATACATAGTGAACTACCAACCGCTGCTGGCATTCGAAGATATGTTGTGTCGCGTGAAAAGAATTGCGAGATCCCTACTATCTCAAAACGAAGCAAAGCCGGAAAAACAGGCCCTTCTTCTTCAGTAGTTTTCAAAACAATATACACAATAACCCATCGTTATCGGACGCCGAAAAATTATATTACTTAATCAGTAAACTTAGTGGCAGGGCACAGTCGATCTGCTCTGGTTTTACACCTACAGCAAACAATTACTTATTAATATTCGAAACGCTTAAAACTAAATATGAAGATAGGAGAATGTTAGCTTCCGAATATTTGAACCAGATATTCGATCTTAAATCTATATCATCCGCGAACATCAACGGCTTAGAGCAGTTTCTAGATAAATTTGTGGCATCGGTGGCTGCACTTAAGAATTTGAAATTTAATGATCTTATGGACGTGGTGTTTCTCCATATTGCACTGAAGAAGTTGGACCCCGACACCGTGCGTGCGTTTGAAATGGAGCATCGTAGCTCGGAGATGCCTTCCTTTCATTCATTAGCATCGTTCGTGCGAGATCAAATAAAGGTGATGCAGCGCTCTCCGAACGTTAAACAGGAGAATAAAAGGTGCGTCGACCGTAGACAGACTCAACCATCTAAAATAGCAGGGTCGTTAACTTACGTAACCGCTACGCCAACATCACTCCAGCATACTTGTTTAGTATGTAAAGATAGACACGGTAATTTATATAATTGTGCGACTTTTCGTAAATATTCACCAAGCGAGCGTTATAAATTAGTAAAGACAAACAACCTATGTTTGAACTGCTTAAGCGATAAGCATTTAGTTGCAAAATGCAATTCGAGTTCCGTATGTAGCAAGTGCGCCAGGAAACATCACACGCTATTACATTTTGAAAATAGCAACATAGCGGCGTCAAGTAAAGCGGATAAGGAATTCGCCCCTACTAAGGTCAACGATTCTAGCGGTCGACCTGGTGATGTCGCTCTGTGCTCATTGGCAAATATGGGAGCACAACCTCCTTCAACCGTGTTACTGGGTACGGCACGTATTTTGGTTAGGGATTCGCGTGGAAACGAACAAAGCGTCCGTGCACTGCTGGACAGCGGAGCCCAAAATAGCTTTATAACGCGACAATGTTGTCAGCGCTTAGGCTTAGTAATAAATAGGTCACTTTCATGTCCTGTAATTAAAGGCATCGGAGGCACTAGTAAATCAACACAGGGATATATAAATTTAAAAATTTATTCTCGGATAGATCGTAATGTTAACTTTGATATAAATGCACTAGTAGTAGATAGGGTCACTAAACGGTTGCCAAACGTTTCGGTTGACACCTCGGCAATGATTGAATTTAAGAATTTGACTCTGGCGGACGACACTTACGCCGTTCCTGGAAACATAGACATGCTCATTGGAGCATCGCTTTTCCCTCATCTTTTGTTAAACAATAAGGTCAGGGGCAACTCTTCGCATACCGCACCTTACGCACTGGAAACCGTATTGGGCTATGTGATCCTTGGCTCCGCCCCCATCATAGATAGGATTTCGGCAACCTCTTATTGTGGTATGGCTGTCGAACCGCTCGAGTCGTTAGTCCGCAAATTTTGGGAGATGGAGGAGGTGAACGTCCCACCCATAGCTAGCTCAGATGATAGGTTATGCGAGGAAATTTACGTCCGCACGACCGTTCGTGATCGCGACGGTAGATATAGTGTAGCGCTACCCTTTAAAGGAGATGTTTTATCTCTCGGCGATTCGCGTCAAATGGCGGAAAAACGTTTCTACAGCTTGGAGCGTAGGATGCTCGCTTCACCCCAGTTAAAGGAAGCTTATGACGGCGTCATTAACGAATATATAAGAGAAGGTTACATATCACTTGTGGCTTCGAAATTAGATAACTACGAAGACACACCGTCGTATTTCATACCACACCACGGAGTCATTAGAGAGGACAAACTTACATCTAAGTTACGTGTAGTGCTCGACGCTAGTGCTAAAACTAGCACTCACCTGTCGCTTAACGATATCCTCTATAGTGGGCAAAATTTACAGGGCAGTTTATTTAATATAATAGTCAATTTTCGTTTGTTTAGTATAGCACTATCCGCCGATATTCGCCAAATGTTTCTTTGCATAGGGGTCCGTGAATGCGACTGTAGATTCCAACGCATTTTATATCGTTTCAACCCAAAGGAACCTCTAATGGTGTTTGAATTTAACCGCGTTTGTTTTGGTTTAAAGTCGAGCCCATTTCATGCGTTACGCACGGTGAGACAGCTCGCTCACGATGAAGGTCCCTCTTATCCTAAAGCTAAGAGGGCAATTGAGAGCGGATTATATATGAATGATTTTGTGTACTCGGTCGATAGCGTGGAGGAGGCAACCCTAACCACCGCCGAGGTTATAAGGCTCATGAAAACGGGTCAATTCGATCTTGTGAAGTGGACTAGTAATTCGCGTCCGGTTTTGGATACAATCCCACTATCACACCGTCTTTCGGCGATAAAGGAATTCGACGATTCTGATACACACAAGGTGCTCGGTCTGTGTTGGTCACCAGAGTCCGACGTGTTTAGCCTTAAGGTAAATCCGCCCGTAGAGAAATGCACAAAGCGCACAATACTGTCATGCGTTGCTAGATTATGGGACGTCATGGGTTTCGTAGCTCCGGTGGTATTATACGCTAAGCTTTTAATTAAACAACTTTGGTTATTGGAATGCGACTGGGATGACTCGCCGCCTGACAGCATTGTTCGGTTGTGGCAGCGCTTTAGAGAGGAACTTCCTTTATTAAGAGAAATTAAAATACCGCGTCATATAAACGTAGATAGAAGTAGCGCCATAACAGTCGTTGGGTTTGCAGACGCCAGCGAGAAGGCTTACGGGGGCGTTGTATATTTCCACGTCCAGAATAATGGTAGAAATTCGATTAGCCTCATTAGTTCTAAGTCGAGAGTCTCCCCCCGTAAGGTTGTCTCTCTGGCGCGCTTAGAGCTTTGCGCAATATTAGTACTCACCAAGCTTATTACCGCAGTTATCAGCGCATGTAGGGATAGAGTTCACATAGAAAGGATATTGGCCTTTTCCGACTCCACCGTCGCCTTATGCTGGGTTCATTCTTCACCCCACCGTTGGGATACGTTTGTTGCGAACCGAGTGGCCAAGATACAAGACGAGTTAGAAACGCGGAACTTTTATCACGTGTCCGGTACGGAAAACCCCGCCGATTGTCTATCCCGTGGACTCACCCCGATGCAAATAATGGACCACCCGCTTTGGTTCCACGGACCTGCTTGGGTTCACTTGGATCCCTCGCAATGGCCAATAGCCGACTTCGAACCTTCGTCAGTGTCACAACCGCCGGAAGAGAAGAGACACGCTCTAGTGGCGAACGTTTCGAGCGAGGTTTCTCCAATCATTGCTTTGGCGAACCGCTTGTCCTCTTGGTCGAAATTATTGCGTAGCGTAATTTACGTTTGTCGATTCGCGAAGCTGTTACCGCGACGTTCGTATGTCTTAGCATCCGATTACAACTATGCCGAGTCGCTAGTATTACGTGAACTTCAACGTGCGCACTTCTCTGAAGAAATTAGAAGATTACAATCGAATAGAGCTTGTAGTCGCGCCTTTCAACGCCTTAAGCCATTTTTACAGGATGGGATTGTAAGGGTAGGTGGACGCTTGTCCAACTCGCAATTGAGTTTCGATCAACGGCACCCTATTGTTTTACCGCGTAAAGACCATATCATGAACTTATTAGTCGATTACCATCATAAATTGAACTCGCACGCTGGCCCCGACTTGTTGATGTCGATTTTGCGTCAGAATTATTGGATTCTTTCTGCACGTAGTTTAATACGCAATCGGGTGCACAGATGTATAGCTTGCTTTCGGGCACGCCCCAAGCCGTCATTTCTGGAAATGGCGGAACTTAGATCTTGTAGAGTAATACAATCAGTAAAGCCCTTCACGCACACCGGGTCTGATTTCGCTGGTCCGTTTAAGGTCACGCTCACTCGCGGGCGTGGTATAAGATCCACAAAGGCTTACGTCTGCATTTTCGTATGTCTAACAACTCGAGCGGTGCATATAGAACTCGTTGGTGATCTAAGCACAGCAGGCTTTATGGGTGCATTTAAAAGATTTCTTTCCCGCCGTGGCCCTGTAAGTAAATTGTATTCGGATAACGGTACGAACTACGTCGGTGCAAAACGTATTCTATCGGAACTACATGAGCTCTTAGCTAGCAAGTATTATAATTCGGAGTTCGCTCACATTCTAGCCGAGAACCGCATTGAGTGGTCTCTGAACGTCCCAGCCGCGAGTCATTTTGGGGGCAATTGGGAGACTAATATCAAGAGTCTAAAGAGTCATTTATACCGAGTAATAGGAGATCAGATTTTGTCCTTCGAAGAGCTAAGTACGGTGCTCGCTCAAATTGAATGCGTAATGAATAGTCGCCCACTTTGTCGTACGTTGTCTAGTGACCCCTCGGAACCGCTGGCTCTAACTCCAGCACATTTTTTGAATTTAACGCCTTTAAAGTATTTGCCAGCCGCAGATATGGATGACAACAGACTTAGCATTTCCGCACGCCACAAATTATTAGATCGGTTAGTGCAATCGTTTTGGAAACGATGGAGGATGGAATACTTGCATACTTTGCAGTCTCGACAAAAATGGAACACAGCAACTGAGCCTTTAGCTGTAGGAACTGTAGTTGTGCTCACCAAAGAGAATACACCGCCTCTCCACTGGCCGTTAGGAATTGTCGAAGAGGTCTTTCCCGGTTCCGACGGAGTAGTTAGGATAGCTCGCGTTAAGACCACGGTTGGGTCTTACTTGCGTCCGGTTGTCCGTTTGTGCCCCCTGCCTCTTCCATAATTTAAATTAGCTTTCTAGATTAAATTGTAGTTGAATTTAAGTAATCTTAGCGTTAGTTAGTTATTTTGTTAGTTGATCTTAGCTCTAGTTGTATTAGTTCATTTTGAAGGAAATCCTTCAAGGGCGGGGGAGATGGTTGCGCGGAAAAAACCATTGGATTATTATATTTGACGGTAGAGGTGCCAAGCCGCTTGTTCCTTTCCGAAAAACGATATCATTCATACCCTCCTCGATCCTCCATCGACACATCGGGGTGGTGGGGTGGGAGGGGCAAGAAGATGATTCTAGAATGTCACGTAATCATCGGGGCCGAGGACATATAAGACACGCGCGACCGTTGCGCGTCCTCTTTCCACCGCAGTCGTCATTGGAACAACAGCTCTTTCCGTCACAGTCGTCGTTGAAACCACACCGCTAGTAGAAACCGCTTTAGCCTGGAAGCAGTCGAGCTCCAGGAGACCCGCCTCACATCGTGTGAGATATAGTCGCGCACCGCCTCTCTCCGGAGTGTTCCAGAAGAAGTTCCAGAAGTTGCAGCTATAGTGCTCAACAGGATAGAAGAAACCCCGGTGAGTCAACATTCTTTAATTTAGCTCCTGCCTTACATAGTTTAACCCGCTCCAATTTTGTTGTTCTCCTAATAAGGCAGGATTCCTTTTCAGCGATTTGGCACAATAATAGTTTAGTTTTAGGGAAGAGCGAGTGCATTATACCGCATGCTATAGTAGTCGCCTTTACGTAAGCGTAGAAGCAACCGCATATACAGTCCACTTTAGTTAATATCTCGCGTAATAGGTTTAAGGTTCGACCGGGGAACTAGACTTCGGCAGCCTTAAACACGTGGCTCCACCAGTATCCATACCACATTTGTGCACAGACAGGCACTATATTTTGCCGTAACTACTAAAAAGATTTTCCATGGATTTTGAAATACCTGTAAATGCTGAATGTACCAACAACTTGGTTTTATATAAACTATTATTCAACAGTGCCCTATTTTAACTTAAAATACATGAGGCATTTTTCAATGCATGAGGATGAGGTTATTAGAACTTAATTTGCTCATATTCGCGTAACAAAATATAACGTTGTGTCCTACCAGTGGCGAAGCCTCCATAGAAGCCTAAAAGCCAGGCTTGCCCTTTCAAAATGCTCAATCAATAATATCGACTAATAAAATAATTCTTAAACTGTTTCAAACTATTTCAAATTTCCCGCGTGCTCCTCTTTTCTACACAGGTCATGACCTAGTCTTATTATGTAACGTCAACACTTAACAGTTTGCTTCGAAATACACTGATTCGTGTTCTCTCTGTCTCAAAGCGAACACGCAATGGAATATCAAAATTTATGAAAGCAAGGAGTTGATTTGAGCAATTAGTCGTCTCTCTCGCACGCGTGGGCTTTTTACTGGGCTTTCGAGAAGACGATCGCTCCCTTTCTAACCTGTGGCAAAATGTTCTATAATGAAATATAACTACGAAATATTTATGTAGCAGTTACTATGGAACCAAAAGCCGGGCTTTGCTACGAAGTTTTTTGCGAGTGCAGGGACGCGCGGGCGATACGTTTGCAAGTTTCAATCTTTACTTACTCTGTTTGTTTTTGTTCTGTCTTTATATCATTTTTAGTGAAAATGGAGGATAATAAATGAATAATAGTGTTCCTTGTGATGAATTGAAGTGTGTTAAAGTACTAATCCACGAGGAAAAGGAAAAATCTTTAAACTTTGTTGAGAAAATTCACAGGGTCAAGAGCGTCATCCGGACTTGCCATTCATCAACTATTGCCATTGAAAAACAGTTATTGGTGCAATTAAGACGTTCACCAACATTTTACGCGGACGTAATCAAATCTTTCCTTAAGAAAGAGCAACTATTCTATTTAGGATACAAATTTTTTTGTACATTGTTTGTACTGTGTCATGTATAGTATTGTATGTAAATACCTTTTTCTTTCGCTCAAGCAAACCCAAACGACTTTTTTCAAAAGTCGGTCAAAAAGCTTGTGCTGAACAGATGGGCATAATGTGATTTGTCTACTTGTAAATTGGTTGAGGAACTTATGAGCTTGAATGCATTATTTAAAGATCTTCAATCAGCGGAGCCACATAAAGTTCTCTAGACTTATTAAAAATAATGATTGGCAGGGTATTTTTCCCAAATGTGTAAGCAACACTTCGTATCTTGCTGATTTTACCTGTACTATAACTGTCGCTAAACGGAAACGAAGTTTTAATACATTAAAACATTTAAAAATTTACCTACGTTCCTACTAGGTTTCAGGAAAGACTATCATATCTTGGAATATTTTCCATGGAAAATTTTATTGCCCAGAAGTTAAACTATTACGAATGAATAAAAAAAATTGCAAACGCATAAGTTAGAAAGCAGGTCATGTATGATTTTCATTAAGTTTGTTGTTGGTAGTTCTTTTATCGTTTTTAACACTGTCTGCAGAACAACAGTTTAAATAAAAGTTGTCAAACAAGATTATTGACTCTCATTATAAGAAATAATCTGTACAAGTTATCACCGCAGCAAGGCAAGCATAGTGGCTATGGAGTGTAGAAGTAAGGAGTACCAACTCTCATAGTAGAATAGTTGAAAAAGTGGTCATCTGAGCAGTAAATAAAGGTACGGTAACAGTAAATACAATTAGTTGTTCCGTGCTAGATTCGTCGCAAATAAATGTTTCCCCTGTATCTCCTGGCTCTCTGTGTCCTTTCGGCTGGAACAAAACAGTGTGTTACGAGCTTGGGGTTCGTGACAATAAAAATTGCCGATAAAATTACCTAAATTAACTTTTTAATTCACTTTACACTAATTAAAACTTAGAACACCAATAATTAACCACACTGATTCACTTTATTTCGCTCCGAAGCTTCGCTTGTTCCGCCAAATCCAATACTCTGCCCCGATCGCAGCTTGCAGCGCCTATATATACAAATTAGCAATGAAGCATCCGGAATATTTAAGTAAATGCGCGCAAAGCGACGAGTGTTCGAGTGTAGATTTTCTAGAAACTTAGTTCTTCGGATGACGCTGTCGGTTGAAAGATTTGTGATGTCATTTTCTGCAAAGCTCCCCTCGCTCTCGTTCCTGACACTAGATGGCGCTAGTTGACTTATTCACGCAACACTGCCCCCTCCTAAGACATGCTCGTCCCGAGCTTTATCGGTCCCATAATAACGCGCCAAGCGATCCACATGGACGATCTTAGGAGTCCCTCTTGCGCCTTTCTGTATCCGGTAGGTCACATCGTTGATACTGTTTACAATCCGGTACGGGCCGTCCCATTTAGCTTGAAGCTTAGGAGATTTCCCTTTGCTGCGGACTGGATTGTGCAACCACACTAATGAACCTTCGTTGAACTCTTTATTGTTCATTTTGCGGTCGTACCGGGTTTTCATTTTCTCAGACATTTGCTGGCCCGATTGTCTGACGTGCTCATAAATGTCATTCATTTTGTTCCGCAAGTCATTTGCATAATCGGTTATACTGCGTGGAGCATCAGGTGGTATCCCGGTGATCAGGTCCGCAGGTAGCCGTAATTCTCTCCCAAAGTTTGCGAAAGCTGGTGTCACTGATGTACTTTCGTGAACAGCGCTTCGATATGACAACAAAAACGGTTGTATGTGCTTGTCCCAATCTCGTTGCCGATTGTCTACAACTTTTGCTAGGTACCTCTCCAATGTCTGATTAAATCGTTCTACCATTCCATCAGATTGCGGGTGATAAGAAGTCGTTCTTGTTTTATGAGTACCCATAACTCGGCAAGTTTCCTGGAATATTTGAGACTCAAAATTCCTTCCTTGATCGCTGTGAATCTCTAAAGGTACTCCAAAACGACAGAAGACTTCATGAACTAGTTTATCTGCAACTGTTGAAGCTTCTTGATTTGGAACGGCGAAGACTTCTGGCCACTTAGTGAAGTAATCCATCACAACCATGAAATACTTGTTACCGCTTTCACTCTCCGGAAACGGCCCTGCCACGTCAATGGCTATTCTCTCCCATGCTATTCTCTCACATAACTTCAATGCACCTCTACTACGAGTCTGAGGTCCCTTTACAGCCGCACAACTTGTACATTTGCGACACCAGTCCTCGATATCGTTTCGACAGTGGACCCAGTAAAACCGTTCTCGGATCTGCAGTAGAGTTCGTTTAACTCCCAGATGGCCTCCTGAATAATCATTATGGTACAGCTGTAGAACATCCGGTACTTTAGCTTTAGGGACAACCATTTGCAAATGACAGCTGTCTCCCCGAACACTTTCCCATTTACGGCACAGAACTCCATCCTGAAGCAGTAAGCTGTCCCACTGGGCCCAATAGCTTTTAGTGGTCGAACTCATCGCTGAGACGTCGCTCCACTTGGGCTTGGGAGCACTGGCCTTCATCCATTTCAGAATCGGCTTGATGTCCGGATCTTCCTGCTGTGCATGTTGTAAGCTGTCCTTCCATTCGTTGCTGAGGTGGTCCGTCCTGAGCATCCTCACGGATACCTCTTCCTTACTCTCTTGCCTAGTACAATGGTTGCAATCTTCAGGACAAGGTCTTCTTGACAATGCATCTGCGTTGCCATGAGATTTCCCGCTGCAGTGTCTGATAGTAAAGTCGTATTCCTGCTGCTGCTGGGCGGTGCTGTTAGCCGCACTTCCTTTCTGTGACCGTTCACCTTCCCTTCCTAGGGTGTGCTTAGGGCAGCTGGACCGAAGATGGCCCCTTTCCCCACAGCCATAGCACCTAGGGCTGTATCTTTTATTGTGGTCGCGAACCGTAACTGCTGTAACCTCCCTAGCGTGATGTGAACGATGATCCTGTCGCCGCCAGGCAGTGCCGTTAGCTGCACTACCCTCCTGATATCGTTCACTTTCCCTTTCTGCGGTTCGCTTAGGGCAGCTGGATCGAAGATGGCCCTTTTCCCCACAGCCATAGCACCTAGGGCTGTATCCTTTGTTGCGGTCGCGAACTGTAGCTGCTGCAACCTCCTGACACGATGAGAACGATGATCCTGCCGCACGGCTTCCACCTCCAGTGCATGGGCCAAGGCGTCCTTAAGCGTCTCGTGGTGCCCGAGCCTCACAGCAGTTCTGACTTCCAGGTCTTGGACGCCGTCGATAAATGTCTGCACCAGGTTCCCTTCAATGTGCGCAGGTACAGACCGGTATGCTTTTCGCACCAGCTTCTCCACCTCTAGAGCCCACTGCTGCAGGTTTTCGTTGGTGCGCTGCACGCGATCTTTAAGCTGCGCACGAAAGACGTGTTCCAGGTGAGCGTCGCCATATCTCGCCTCCAATGCCTCAAGGAGCTGCTCGTAGGTTACTTTCTTACCGAGAGCTTCCAACACGGTTAAGGCTTGGTCGCGCAGGCCTAAGGTGGGTGCAGTCATGGCCTGGCTTTTATTCCAGCCGTTTGCCTCCATGACGGCCTCGAACTGGATTTTGTAGGCTGACCAGGAAGAAGTCCCGTCGAATGGCGGCACTTTGAATCCACGTAGCGAAGGTGCTGTAGCTACTACGGGAGCTGTAGTTCCATCCCCAAGTTTGAGGTCGTTCAGCGTTTTCTTCACGTCAGCCATCACGTTGTCAACCCGATTGTTCACATGGTTGATTCGGGTTTCATGTTTTTCGATTCGGGTTTCAGCTTCCACCAGGCGGTTGTCATGTTGAGCAACCCTATCCTTCACCTCCCTTATCTCTTTCCCAAAGGTAGCATGAAGGTCCTTCATGAGGAGCATCTGTTCCTCCTGTCGGCGGGCCTGTTCCTCTTGTCCACTCTTAAGCTGCTCTTTTAACTGACGAACCTGTTTCTCCTATCCGCTCTGCAGCTGCTCTTTCAACTGACGGACCTGTTCCGCCTGCTGGCGAGCCTGCTCCTCCTGTCGGCGAGCCCGCTCCTGTAGCATCACCATCAGAGCACCTAAGTCAGGTGCTGCAGATGTAGGAGCTACCGACGGGCCTGCAGCCGGTGGCTGGCCCTCCGACGTCTGCGACGTTGCACCACCAAATCTTCGTTGGTCCGTCTCCTGCTGGCGTTGACTTCGGGTGCGGACACCCTCCGTTTCCTCCTTAGGTAAAATCGGCATGATTTTATCCCACTTCTGACACCAATTGTTACGAGCTTGAGGTTCGTGACAATAAAAATTGCCGATAAAATTACCTAAATTAACTTCTTAATTCACTTTACACTAATTAAAACTTAGAACACTAATAATTAACCACACTGATTCACTTTATTTCGCTCCGAAGCTTCGCTTGTTCCGCCAAATCCAATACTCTGCCCCGATCGCATCTAGCAGCGCCTATATATACAAATTAGCAATGAAGCATCCGGAATATTCAAGTAAATGCGCGCAAAGCGACGAGTGTTCGAGTGTAGATTTTCTAGAAACTTAGTTCTTCGGATGACGCTGTCGGTTGAAAGATTTGTGATGTCATTTTCTGCAAAGCTCCCCTCGCTCTCGTTCCTGACACTAGATGGCGCTAGTTGACTTATTCACGCAACAAGTGCAAGCACTACAACGTGGCAGCAGAAATTTATTATTGCGATATTTACCCAGACGTACTCCTGGGTAGAAATAGAAAAGTAGACCAACCACATAGTAAAAGTTGATGTTACATTGTGTACACAACTTATCAAGTAGTCAAATAAAAATTTTTGTACCACCGCCTATGAGAACATCATCAACATACATGTATTCGAAGTCAAATAATTATATTATTATTGTTTTCATTAATAATAATTTAATTATACTGGGTGTCCCAAAAATATCACGTCTGAGTGACATGGAAGATAGGTTACCTTAGATCTTGCAGATAAAAAAAATGACCTTAGTAAAAGTATTTTAGTTTTTGAGATATCGTCAATTGTTTTATTTTCTCAAAAATCTCTACTTTAAGTTAGTGTTTCTACCGTTGTCGTTAGAAATACCTTGAAAATTGTTGGTTTTATATTTTTGTATTTTTCGAACAGTTGTTCCATGCGTTGAAAGTAAATTTCTCCCAAAATCTAGTGTATTTTTTAATAAAATAAAATGATTTGTGTTACTTTTTAACCTTTGACAAAATTGAACTCCAACTTTGATGACCTACCCTGAAAAAAAAATGTACTGACGTAAACTGGCAAATCATTTGAAAAACTGCTCCAATTACTGCAAATTCAGAAAAGGTATAACACTTATATCAACTATTTAAAAAAATGTCAAAATTACTATTTTTATTATTAAGGGTAGCGCTCTCAGCGGGAAGCTGTACTTTGTTATTTAATAATTTTTGTGATACTCGTGCGGTTTTGTGCTCCTTTCGTTATTTTTAATATTTTTGACTACTCGGCGTTTATTAATTGGACTTTGATTTGCTTACTACTCGGACTGTTGTTGAACAGATTGATTTTGTTGTGAAAGTTCTAATAATGGAAAATCCACGAAGAGGCGCTGTTAGTCGCTTTACACATCGTGAGTACGCTGACATGTACTTGATTTACGGCGAAACCAGGAAAGTTTCCACTCGAGGCATAGTCTCATTAAACGCAAGGTTGGCTGCAAGATTGTACGCGGAATGGTATCCAGACCGTAGACATCCGAGGTATGAGGTGATTGAACGATTAGATTCTGCCTATAGGGAGGCAGAATACCTGGAACTCGAGGTTCTCAATCTGGGAGACCGCGAACAATCGAGGACGACGTCGTGCTACAGGAACGCGAAGAGGATCCCTCGACTTCGGTTCGTATGATACAAAGCCGCACTGGAATACCGAAATCATCGGTTCATCGTATTTTAAAAAAAAGGTATCAATTTCACCCATACCACATTCAAAGAGTGCAAACTCTCCTTGAGGGTGATTATGTAAAACGAGTTCTGTTTTGCCGACGAATGCTGGAACTAAACAGGCAAGATCCCGACTTTTTTCATAAAGTTTTGTGGACTGATGAGTCTCAGTGCAGAAGGGACGGATATCTTAACTTGCACAATATTCATAGTTGGCAGTTAGAGAACCCGCATGAAACCAGAGAAGACCGTTCACAATACATGTTTAAAATCAATTTATGGACAGGAATCTTCAATGGTTCAATATTAGGACCAGTAGAGCTACCTCCTACATTAAATAGTGATAACTATTTGGCATTTCTTCAACACCGATTGCCAACGGTCCTAGAGGATGTGCCACTACAAACACGGGCAACGATGTGGTACCAAAACGACGGTTGCCCAGAATCAGAATCAGAAAATATTTATTTGCCTACTTGTGTATTTACATTTGCATCCTCACGGCCGGTGAACCGTGCGAGGGTGAGTCAGCTAACTTATGTCCTAGGTGGATCTGTGTTTGCTGTGTTTTGCTTATTCATAATAAAGTTTATACAATAAAATTATTATGTATTTCATTTGTTTTTGTGTACTTATTTGCTAGCCTTAATTACCTTATCCTAAGAGGGCGCGGGGCTCCCGTGTTATCAGTGGGCCATCGCTTGTAATTTTTCTTTTTGGGATCATATACAATTTCACCTATTCTATGGTTGGTCCTGAGGGGATTGAATTCTCCGTGCGCCAGGTAGGCGTCACCGGGGGATTCCAGGTCTTCTATTTCCAGTTGGGCAATGTTGTCCAACATCTTCTGATTTATGTCCTCGGCACGTAGGTGCCAGGCTTCTATGTCAGCCATCTCCCATAGCGTCTCTGTGGATATTCTTTTCGGTAGTTGGGCAGCACTCTTGAGTGCCATTCTGTATTGTCTTTCGATTTTACTCAGGTTCGTCGCGCTGTACCTCGATAGCAGTTGGACCACTCCGTAGTCCAGCAGTGGCAGAATGCAGGCCTGTATTATGGCCAGTTTGGTTTCTAGATCTGTTTTTGCGTAGTATCCAATTATCGGGCCAAGGGCTCCCCTGACCCGTTTCAGTTTCTTCACTACCTTTTCGGTGTGTTGATTCATTCTCATGCGTTTATCGAAGACCACGCCGAGGTATTTGATCTGGTTTTGGTATGGTAGCATCTGTTGTTTTAATTTTACCGCTGGGCGGTATTTACTTTTCTTTGAGAACGTAATGCACGCGGTTTTCTCTATGTTGCATTTGAGCCCCCATCTCGTATAGTAGTTAATAATAGTTTCTGCTGCCCATTCCGATCGCATGGTTGTATGGTCTGGGTTTGTGGCTCTGTTGAGAATGCAGAGGTCATCCGCGTACTGTGAGAGTTTGAGCCCCTTAATTCTGTCATGTATGTCCCAGATGTCATGGACATACAGGTTGAAAATCACCGGTCCCAGGATCGATCCTTGAGGCACGCCATGGAGTATAGGTTTCTCATCTGTTTCAGTTGTTCTAAACCTGCCTTTCAGTTGTCTGCCTGCAAGGTAGTTTTCTATAATTTTTGTGATGTTAGTGGGTACGTCTTTGTCTTGTAGCTTTTTGATCAAGCCTTTGTGGTTAATCGAGTCAAAGGCTTTCGAGAGATCTGTTGATATCATGGAGACGCTGTCGCCGTTGGCCAAGGCATCTGTGATTATTTTACCGGTGCGAAGGATCTGGGTCGCTGTGCCTCTGGCCCTTGTGAAGCCGTGTTGGAACGGTGGTTGCAGCCGGTCCACCGTGGCGGTGAGTCGTCTCAGGATCAGTCGCTCGCACAGTTTGCCCATTATGTTGAGCAGTGTAATCGGGCGGTACGATAGTGCCTGGCGATGATCTTTGCCAGCTTTGTGCAGGAAGATGCACACGCCGGTTTTCCATCTCTTAGGGAAGTAGCCTGTGGACAATATAAAGTTAGCGAGAGGCACAAATGCCTCGGTGAAGACTTCTCCCCCGAGTTTGAGGGCATCTGCCTTGATTCCATCTGGCCCGGGAGCCTTTTTGTTTTTGAACCTGCTCAGTGCTAATTTGACTTCGTGTTTTGATGTTGGGTCGAGTGGCTGGAACGGGGTCGTTTTCTCTGTGCCCTCGTCTTCCGTCATAATTACTGCCTCTTTTACTATTGCTGCCTCAGTCAGTGAGTCGATCGTCTCTTTTTCCGTTTTGCAGCCCGTTATGTTTGGTAGTCTCATGATTGGTTTCTTCATGTTGCGTTGGATGCGCCACATTTGCGACCTATTGTCATTCGGATCCTGGATCTCATCCAGCCAGCCCTTCTCGGTATATTCTCTCAGTGCTTGGTCTGCTTCTTTTTTAGCTTTGTTGTAGAGGGCACGTGCCTCTCGTTGTAGGTTGAGGCTGCCGTGCCTTGCCTGCCATTTAATTTGTTTTAGCTTGTTTCTGAAGTCTAACTTTTCATTAATTTCCGGTGGTAGATGTTCTCGTCTCGTTGTTGTTCTGAAAGGTGCGTGTTCGTCGAGGGCTGCTGTAATGGATTTCTCCATGGTTTCGACGTATCTTTCGCAGTCTTCCTCCGTGATTATTTCCCCGTGTAGGTAGCGGAAGCCTTCCCACATGGTTTGTTGGTATGATTCCATCGCCCACTCGTCCTCGCGTATCCTCCTTGTGTTGCGAGATTTGTTTTCCTCTATGTTGTGTTCAATTTTTACAGTGAGTAGCCATGGTAGATGGTCTGACCCGACGCTTTCTAACTGCTTGGCTTGTGCCTCGATCTGTTGGTGTGTTATTACGGCTATGTCCAGGATTGCGTTGCCTTGGTTGGCCGGCCTCGACGGCGCGCCGGCGTTTTTTAACGAGCAGATTCCGTCGTTTATTGCTTTCCTGATTACAATGCCTAGGCCTGCGTCTCTTCTTTGGTTCAGGGCGCGCATCTGTAGATTCAGATCTCCTATTATGATCGTTGGTTCGTCAGCCAAGGTTTCTTCAAGCTCTTCTCTGGCTTGGTGTTGATTTGGGATTTGAAAGTAGGTCCCTTTTATTTTTATGTATTGTCCGGTCGCGTGGTCTGTGAACAGTTTGATGACCACGCCTTCAATTTTTCTTCTCTCTTCTCCCCACCCCGGTGTGACCTCTGTTTCGGTCCATCTTAGTCCCCTTTGTATGTACATGGCCGTGGTTAAGTGGGTTTTAAGCGAGTGTGTGATTTTATCGTATCCTTTCATGTTAAACTTCTCCTTGTCGAAGTCGATTTTGCATTCGTTTATCACTATTATGGCTGGCCTGTATTTTTCTGCCAGCTTTTTTACTTCAATGAATTTCTTTCTCAGTCCTTGTGCATTTAGGTGTAGGATTTTGAGGTTCTGTATTCTTTTTTGGTCGTAATTAGCCATTGTTCTGTCGTTGTGTGTTATTCATGGTTTCTATGAGCTTCATTAGTAGTTTTTCCGTTCGCTCCAGTCTTAGGTGGAGGCTTTCTATGGTTGTTTCGTTCATCGGTGATAACATTGCCTGCTCCCCCTGTGATAGTGTCGGCTCCTTCTGTGGCAAGGCGCGGAATTGTCTTTTGCCTGAGACGTCCGCATATCTGACTCCAGGTCTGACTGTTGCACGTCTGATTCTCTCTTCTTGTTTAGTCTGTTTGACTTTCGCTTGTTCCATTTGTTTGGATATCATTTTTTGAAATATCGGGCAGGTAGCGTTGTTCGCGCTGTGTCCTTCTTTCTTACAGTTTTTGCAGACCATCGTCGTAGTGCCCTCGGGTGTATTGATTTTGATCTGTGATTCTTCTTGTCTGCCGTAGCAAGACTGTTTCGAGTGGTCAAATGCATAGCATTTCTTGCATTGCACTATGTGTCTCGGGTTTTCTCTGAATGGCTCTACCTTTATGCAAGGGGCGCAGAAGAACTTCCTGTCAGCGGTTTTGCATGCTTCCAGGACGCTTTTTTGTTTATATTTATTTTCAAAAATCAAGAGGTGTATTTTACCTGCCTTTCCTAGCGGTTTTATTGATATCGGTTTAATGCCAATGCATTCCGCTATCTCTTCTGCGATTATGTCAGTGTCCTCACCGTATGTTTCATTTTTCAGCACCACTTTTGTCGCCGGTTGTCTGTCAGCTTTTGGTTTTGGTGCTATTATTCTTGATGGTTCGCACACTTGGATTTTCGTGAGAATGTCTTCCCGGGCTGCTGAGCTCCCCGGGTTGATTTTTATTTGTCCGTTCGTCACTCTAAGCGTTGAATTATTTGTTGATGTCGCCTCTCTTATAAATCTGAGGGCGCGTTGGTCTTTCATTATTTTTTCATCCCTAATTATTATATCAGGGATATGTGTGTTTTTCTGTGTGGGCGTCACGAATTTATCTGTTCCGGTGCGTTGTCTTTTTGATAACCGCAGATTTATTATTTTGAGTCGTTTTACGGAAGATGCTGCTGCCCATCTCCATGTTTGTTTCCCTCTGTCTTCTCTTACGACACCTACATGATGATATTGAGTAGTGGATATTCTTACACCGCCACTACCCGGTGGAGTGCCCAACGGGGGCTCCGTTGTTACTCGTTGGCTCGTTATTACTGAGTATATCTGTCTCTTTTTTATAGGATAGGGTGACAGACGAGCACACAGTTCACCTGATGGTAAGTAGATGCTGTGGCCCATAGACATCTACATCTATCCACGATTACGAATCAAAATGTAGATGCGTTGTCACCCGTGAGGCCTCGTTTCCAGTAAAAAGGGTCTCCGGTTCTCTACACTCACCATACGAAACACAGCGGCATTAAGCTACTATTTTGCGCTAGTATTCTGTGAGAGCGTGGTACTTCCCCGGTCGAGCTGACCCATTCGTGCTACAACTATACTTCTAATATAACTGCATCATGGTATAAAACGTCTCTGTCGCTGGGCTGTCACTTTTTAATTATTAGTTACTATAATGGTCACTTTCATCGCAACCACAGAGTACATTATATATACCTGGAATAGAGTTGCTAGTCGATTCCGTGGTACAGAGACATCTATAGTGGAGTTGTCGAACTAAACGGACGATATTCTATATATAGTACAGCCCCATCCCTGGTGTACTGATTATTTTTAATTAATTTTACAAGATCACATAATTCAGCAACTAACTAGTTTTGTGCATATAGGCACAAAACTAGTTAGTTGCAGAATTATGTAATCAAAGGTAAATCATAAAAAAGAAAACTCAATTTAAAAATAATAATCATCTTTATTCAGGTAATTTACACCCATAACCAGTAAAAAAAATTAAGAACTAAGCAATCTACACAATTTCAGAAATAAATAAATAAATGTCGATCAGTCAATATATTTCATCAAAATAACAATTTTAAATTAATAAATCCAACAGTAATTATAAGTAGACAGTAATGACAGTATACAAAGTAAATTAATCGAATTAAAATAACATAAAATTTAGTTTATTTACCTAAGATCTTGGTATTTAAAATAATAATGCAACTTATCTACTACACAAAAGTTATGAGAAAAATAAAATAAGATGCACAAATTACAAAAAAATAGTACAATAGACAAAAGTTGACAATTTTTATAAAAAAAGAAACTTAAGTATCCAATATCTTGAAAACGGTTAGGTTTGATGTATGGTGTTTCATAGTCGTAATAGTCGGTAATGATGCAAATTACAACCCCCTAAAGGATCTAAGTCGACTTAACCAATATAATTTATATTGAAATATATATACAGGGTTACCCTGTATATTCAATTTTTTTTATAATTGCTCTTAGATGTAGATGCGGGAGAAAATGAACTACTGGATGATGGATAAGTAAGCAGACATAAGTGTAACCTGATAAAATACCTAAAATTAAGAGTAAAGCACGAATTTTAACCAACGTGGATTAGGTTGCAAATAAAACTTTACAACTGAAACATATTAATAATTAATGTTAAATAAATATTTGTCTTTAACAACTTTGTTTTGATTTGTTTTCAAAACATTATTAATTACCCCAATGAGAGCAAAGATACTGCAGGTATGACTGACTGACTGAATTTAGTCACTTTTGCTTAATTCCTTTAATCAAAGATTTTATAAAAAATGTCTAAAACATAATTCGGAGCATATATGCTATGAAACAAAGTTTTTCCTATTATTTTACCTATTATGTTACCCTGTATACTCAATATTTATCTACCAGCATATTTCAATATTTATCTACTATGTTCCACTTGGCACTAACATTTGATGTTCCCTGGTCACATACAGTAGCAAGGATTTTAAAGCCAGACCCCTTCAATTTTCTTATATTTCTTTTAATCATTAAGACTAATTCAGCTTTTTTTGTACTGCAAGCACAAAATGAATATGATATCGGCTGTTTATAGTTTTTAGAATACCTCTATTATAAGTTCAGTCCTCACTACATCACCATTGTCAACTAAACCAGTAATTGAAATAATACTAGTTTTTACGGATTTTATCGCGTATATTTAACTATAAATACCCGACGATCCGGTGCTGTAAAGCGCTCTTAACGTCGGATATTTATATAATAAATATACGCGATAAAATCCGTAAAAGCTAGTATTATTTCAGTGTGTAGTGTTCGCGTAAATATAAGTAATCATTGTGTAAACCAGTAATCTTGTCATTTTTCCTGTCATAACCAATATGTGGTGTTAAGGCCATTTCATCAAAAACCAGTGTACACAATTTATCATTGGCTTTCATTTAAGATAGATGCTTGCTTCTTAAGCTGGTAAAATATGTTTTCATTTATACCAGGCTTAATATTGGCCTTAGATACCATCCTGCTTAAGGTGAAAGGTGATGGCAGAACAAATATCTTTTGCAGCATTCTGTAGGCTCTTGGCCCATGTTAAAAAAATGTAATGCCATCACTTTTTCATCAGGTGTGAATTGTCTGTCCCTTTTGTGTTCACCACATTCTCGAAATTGTAGCATCGTAAAAACTGTTGCCATTGAGGTAAAACTTTTAAATGCTTAATGATTTCTTAAATTTACGCGAAAACTATACATTGAATAAAACTAAATTTACGGATTCTATCGCGTTTATTTACCTGATTTTACTTATTTTTAATTCCCGACGTTTCAGTTCACGACGTTACAGTCCACCCCGTGACCATGGGTGCTGTAAAGCACCCCAAACGTCGGGAATTAAAAATAAGTAAAATCAGTTAAATAAACGCGATAGAATCCGTAAATTTAGTTTTATTCAACTTTTAAATGCTTTCAAGAAAGTAGTATTTTCTAATAGATTCATTTTCTTCTTCAGTCTTTTTGTTCTTTCTTCATACTTTCTCATTTGCTATGTTCAAGCTTTTAAGTTTCTTTTTTAACATTGTAATTCTTGTACTAATTTGAGTCCTTTTGGGCTTAGTCACTGTTGGCGCGACTACTAACGCCGCCTAGCGACGCACCGGAACACCAAACTTTTATCTACGAATCAGAGCTCGTCATTGTTGGCAACCAATCACAGCACGTCGTGCAATTAGTTATAAGATCTGTCTGTTTAAATTTTGATTATCACCTGATACACACTGTTAGCAATAAGACGACTTAAATATAACCAACAAACGTTCAATACATCAATCATTGAAGAGCACCTGCCTCCCGTTCCTGTACATAAAGTGGTCCTATCGAGCCGAATAAGGAGTTCAAGCTTGAAATCTCCGAAGATTCGTCGCATCAAAATACGACGAATCACTGACCATAAATCCACCAGAAATCACCTGCCTCCCGTTTCTGTACAGTCACCTTCAAGCCTGAAATTAAAATGCAAAACATTATATTTATATAGACCAAGAAAATTTGTACTATAGTTTAGTAAAAATAAATTTAATTGTAGCAATTGAAATAATACTAGTTTTAACGGAATTTATCGCGTATATTTAACTTTTTTACCCGACGTTTCGAGAGCTTTACAGCACCCATGGTCACGGGAAGGACTGAGATGTTCAACGTCCAGCTGTCATAGTTAACCGCGGTTACCTTAGATTAAATTTTTTTTTAAATGTTTTTTTAAATTTTTTTTTTAATTTTTAATTTTAAATTTTAATCTATGGTAACCGCGGTTAACTATGACAGCTGGACGTTGAACATCTCAGTCCTTCCCGTGACCATGGGTGCTGTAAAGCTCTCGAAACGTCGGGTAAAAAAGTTAAATATACGCGATAAATTCCGTTAAAACTAGTATTATTTCAATGTGTAGTGTTCGCGTAAATATAGGAAATCATTAATTGTAGCAAGTTGATTGCATTTTGAATCATAACACCATACACGAAACTGAACCGTTTTTAAGATATTGTATATTTTAATAATGCAATAGTGGAGTACTTGTGCAGGCGAAACATGATTTTTTTTTTTATAGGATAGGGTGACAAACGAGCACACAGTCCACCTGATGGTAAGTGGTTACTGTGGCCCATAGACATCTACATCTATCCTCGATTACGAATCAAAATGCAGATGCGTTGTCACCCGTGAGGACTAAGATGGAATGCCTCGTTTCCAGTAAAAAGGGTCTCCGGTTCTCTACACTCACCATACGAAATACAGCAGCATTAAGCTACTATTTCACGCTGGTATTCTGTGAGAGCGTGGTCCTTCCCCGGTCGAGCCGACCCATTCGTGCTACAACTATACTACTAATATAACTGTAGCATGGCTCTATCACGTATAAATGATGATGATAAAAAATGATGAAATATAATGGCAAAAGTGATAAAATATGTTTACTTATTGAAGTAAAAAAAAAAACATAAACACTCACGCCTGTCACCCAGAGGGGTAGGCAGAGACTACGGACTTCCATTTGGCACGATCCTTTTTGTTTTTTTTTTTTTGCGGATGGAAAATCATCTTATGACGCCTTTCGCTCTGGGTGGAGCGTAAGGGAGTGTCAGACTTTTACTAAATAAAAACCATCCGTGTTCCTTCAGTGCCCTTACGTTCCGGAGCCGCGGTATCTCTTTCGAACAGCCCGCAGCCCCGGCAGGCGTCGGCCCTTGCGGGCCCCTTCACGCTGCTGACAGCTCTTTGAGGCGCGCGTGGAACAAAACGCCCCGTCGACACGGCCTGTCGTCGTTAGACGGACGGACGGCGAGCTACCCATTGCTCGCCGTCCACAGGCCCGCGCCTACGCTGGCCGGGGGCCACGACGTAGCCCCCGACGCCCAGGGCGTCTCCCGCGGCGGCCGGGGAGGAAAGCTGCTGCTCTCTCCTTCTCCCGCTCTGCCACCTCCTTCGCTAGCATCACTGCTTCGCAGAAGGTGGTGACGGCATCCCATTCCGTCTCGCTTCGGACCATGGCTTCGATCAGGGCCGGACGCGAGAGGTCGCCGCCGCCTATCGCCGCTACGAGGACACGGCGGTGCTCCGCCCAAGCAGGGCACACCTCCACGGTGTGTTCCACCGTGTCCTCCGGTCCATCCTCGCAGTGGGAGCACCCGGGCGTTTCCTCCCGCCCGATTCGGTGCAGGAACCTTCCGAACACACCGTGTCCCGTGAGGACCTGCATCAGGCGGAAGGTGAGGATGCCGTGGCGTCTCTCAAGCCACTCCTCAAAGAGGGGTCTTATCGCCGCTATAGTGGCGTGCCCAGCACGGGGTTGCGACAGTCGCTGTCTCCATGTCGCCATGAGATCGTGCCGGAAGTCTGTCCGCTGCGCGACAACTTGCCGCGGCAGCGGGGTTTCCCCACGGCATAGTGCCTCCTCGCGCCATTCGTGCAGGCGCGCGAGGACTATCGCCTCCAGATCCCATGGCGGCAATCCGGCAAGGAGGCTCGCCGCTTCGCGGGAGATCGTGCGGTAGCCGCGAACCATTTTCACGGCAATCACCCTTTGGGGCGCGTTCAGGTGGTGGACGGCAAGCCGCGCCAAACCACGCGCCCACACCGGGGCCCCGTAAAGGGCCATGGACCGCACAATTCCCGCGTAGAGCCTCCGGCAGGAGGCGTTTGGCCCTCCCAGGTTCGGCAGGAGCCGCCTGAAGGCAGCCCCGGTCCGTTCCAGTTTGGGAGCCAAACGTCGGAAGTGCTCAACGAAGTTCCATCGGCCGTCGAGGACGAGTCCTAGGTACTTCAGCGTCGACTCGACGCCGATGGATACCCCTCCTACCATCACTGAGGATCCCGGTGGTGGCCTGTTCCGAGGACCATGGAAGTGCATGGCCTCGGACTTGTGCAGAGCCACCTCGAGACCCAGTTGCCGAATCCTCTCAACGACTATCGCAACCCCGCGTGTCATAGTTTCCGCCGCCGCCTCGTACGACCCCCCTTGTGCCAGTACCAGCGTGTCGTCAGCGTAGCAAACTACGCTGACGCCGGTAGGGAGGTCGGCGCGCAGCACGCAGTCGTAACCGATGTTCCACAGAGGTGGCCCCAGAACCGAACCCTGTGGGACACCGCACGACATCTCTCGCCGGTTCCACTCACCGTTGCGACCGGGGTAGATGACGGCCCTGTCCGTCAGGTAGTCCCCGACTATACGACGGAGATAGGTCGGCACCAGGTGATACCGGAGTGCCTCCCTAATGCAGCTCCAGGGCATGGAGTTGAAGGCGTTGGCGATGTCGAGAGACACCGCCAAGACAACCCCCCCTCTGGCCACTGCATCCCCCGTCGTGAGGGCTCTCACGCGCATGATGGCGTCCACCGTAGAGCGCCTCTTGCGGAAACCAAACTGGTGTTCCGCAAGATCCGGCCCCGTCCCCGCAAGGTGCTCGGCGAGGCGGTTTGCAATGACTCTTTCAAAGAGCTTGCCCACCTCGTCGAGCAGCACCACGGGCCGGTATGCGGACGGAGCCCCGGCTTCCGAATGAGGACCAGCTTCCCCGTCTTCCAACGAAGCGGGAATTGGCCTCTCTCCAAGCATGCGCTTAGGAGCCCCTCCAGTCGGGGCCCGAGAGCCTCCGAGGCCAGGACCCAGGCTTTGCCAGGCAAGCCATCGGGTCCTGGGGCGGTATTCCTGGCCTTGAGCCTACGTACCGCCACTCTCAGGTCTACCCCGGTCCCTTCCGGGATGTCGTCGTCGTCGTCCTGGTGGTCCGCTTCCGGCACCGCAGGTGGCGGAGCCATAGGCGGGGGCGGATGTTCCCCTCGCGCAGGGAACAGAGCGCTCACCACGTCCTCCACGAGCTGGGGCCGGAGACTTTGCGTCAGCGGGGGGGCCCAGGTGCGGAGTTTATCCCGCACCATCTTGTAAGGGCGCCCCCACGGATCTCTGTTTAGAGTCTCCAGCATCTCACGGGCCCGATCCCGGGCCCGCAGGACAGCCTCCCGGAGGGCGGTTTTCGCCGCTCTGTATCCCTCGTACAGCTCCGCTTCAATGGCTGCCGCATTCGGTGGACGAATGCGGAGCCTGCGATGCCTGGTGTACAGGTGCCGCGCGGCGACACACGCCTCGCGCAGAGACGTCAGCTCACGCGACCACCAATACACCTGACGCCGGGCGCTTCCTGGCCGGACTCGGGGCATTGCCACGTTACATATCTCGGACATGGCCTCCTGGAACCACCCTGCCTCATCATTGACGTCGGCAGGCCTGTCCGGTGATGACACCCAGGGCTGCACGATCGAGGCCTCCAGGAGGAGCTCCCGGTCCAGCTGCTTCAGCGCCCAACGCGGGCCACTCGGGGCCTGTTGGACTGGCGTGCTCGAGGGCTGGGTGGAGACATCAAACCGGATGTACCGGTGGTCGGAGTAGGTCTCCACCCCCTCCATGACACGCCAGTCAATGGCACGCGGCGACAGAGCGGGGCTAGCGAACGAGATGTCCACCACCGACTCGCCCCGCATCCGCGCACACGTGGGGACAGAACCCCGATTTAGGACGACCAGGCCTGTCTCCAGAGCCCAGTTTTCCACCATCCTACCCCGCACATCTGTACGACGAGAACCCCAAGCCAAGTTCTTGGCATTGAAGTCCCCGAGGACAAGTACGGGGAGGGGATAACTTCCGACGACGACTGCTCTCAGCTCTGCAAGAGAGTTGTGGAGCTCGGCGAGAGATCGGTTCGGGGAGAAGTACACCCCCACAACGAATTTGGCACGATCCTGACATACCTCTTTCGCCTCCTTTACATCCATATATCTACGCATACATGCTCGTCGGTTAAGGGTACTTCTAACGTGGCCCATTTTCAAAATATCGCCAATTTGGTCGATAAACTTTTTTCTAGGGCGTCCCTTCCCGACTCGGCCGTTCACATCTGCCATATAAATTTGCTTTGTCACTCTTTCCTCATTCATTCTTTCTACTTGACCAAACCACCGAAGCATTCCTTTCTTAATCCTGGTCACAACATCATCTTGCATACCACATTTATCTCTTATCACGCAATTTCTCACCCTGTCATTCAGATTCAACCCTAGCATATTCCTTAAAGACCGCATTTCTACAGCATTTATTCTACATTCGTGCTTCTTAAAGTAATTATTAAAGTTAACATTTTGGTGTTTTATTTGGTACAAGAGCGAACAAAGCAAGCTCGGGACTTGGGGCACACCAACCCAGATAGGTTTGGTTAGAAAGATTTGTGGTTATTTTTTCATAAACCACCCAGAAATAACGGGGGCTCCATCAACTAAACTTTGGTATTGCTTCGGTGAAGAGGGGTCACGCCCCCTCCCCGACTACCTATTAAGGTGATTTTTCTTATAAATTATTTTATAAAGTTTTGATCTCTAACATTTAATATAAAAATACCATGCATCTCATGGTGGGGGGGGCAGCTGGGGGACGAATCTACCCCTCTCCACCTCCCTTCCCCCCGCCCCACAACCCCTTATTAAAGCAACTTGATATTAAAGCTTTACCAGAACCAGCACAAAACCCAGTGGGACTTTTTTTTAAATAAAATAAATTTACAATATATTATCCTCAATTTAATTTAAATAATAATTTTTATTTATAAATAATATATTATCAATTTTAACTTACTGGATGTTTGAGCAGTAGTTGTCTCTTGCATATAACTTGATGTTGAAGCAATTTCTTGTGTATAACGTGTTTTAAAAGTATTATTTTTATTTGTAACTTCAGCTAAGGGTGATATCTTAGCAACAGCACCTGTAAAATCAATATATACAATGAATGATTATATTGTACTTGAAATATATTGACAACTTAAGAATAGTACAAAGACAAATGTGAACTGATGGCTCTAATAAAAATTCTAACCTGCTTGGGTTTATTAATTGCAAAGATTAATTCCTCTACTACCAATCAGCAAAAAATTACAGCATACACATATTAGCCATGTAGAATTTGAACGACTAAGGCTGAAGGACTACCAACATCTTCCAACAGACAATATCAAACAACAAATACCACAAGTAGCATAATAAAATAAAACAAATAAAAATGAAGCTAAAAGTTACACATTCCATTTTATTAAAATGGAAGTTTATTATTAGTATTAGTTGTACAATAGAACACCTGTGAAAAATATGCATACTATAATGTAAATTATGGATCTTACAGCAATGTCGAATTTTACAAAGACGGATCCAAATCAAGTAACTTCTCTTGTGATTAATTAAGTTTGGTAATAAGACCAAATGAAATACTAACTTTTTTGTTCTGTTTCTTATGAATACTGCACAAATTTGGGCATCTAAACTTTAAATATGATATTCTAAGATTGAATGAAATGAAAGAATGGGATATCAAATTGAAGATCATCATAACTTTAAATAGATACTAAAGGACAATATGATTAAAAAATAATTAAACATTGAACATATTGTACAATATAGTATGTTGGTGCAATATATATTCTCATTAATACTGGAAAAGATCTTTAGATCACTATATATTTGTTATTATAACATAAACTCATGTTTCTTCCCAGTTGTACTCTGAGCAAGTTTAATATTTATATACTGGTGTAGATTTTGATATTCATATGAGCTTTGAAAAAGCCTTAATTTATAAGCTTTTTATTATCATTTGAATCAAACTGTTAATAAGAAATAACAAACTTTCCATAAAATTGCTTTACATGTCATACATAATATTTCATCAACGTGGAAGTTGAAAATTAGTATTGCAGAACATAGTTTAACAATGATTCAAAATTTATACATTCAATTATTCATGTTTGATAGTAAAATTAATTATTTGAGGAACAAACTTCCATATTAACTTTAACATTCATAATATTAAGAATAGATCATTACAATGTTAATGCAAATTTTTACTAACCTCTCATATGCAATGCTGGTATTGCAATATTACTTAACATTTTACTCCGGTCCAGTACTTGGATTCAAAAGGTGTATGACAAATTCTTCGGTACTTAAACACATACATATCATCTAAGCACAGAAAGTTTCCACCAACTGCTTGAACCTGTGTACAAAAGCGTGTTGAATCTTTTGTAGAGTTTGGAAATTTGTGAAGTATATAGCCATCGTCACCTACAAAAAAAATTAATATTTTAGAAGCGTTTTTGAAAAGTGTAATGACAGTACTATAAGTAGTAGTGTTATAAGGGTAATTCTTTAGTAATCTGCTGCACGAATTATTGGTCGCCGAGTGGACGGGTAGATGGGGGGAGGAGTAGGAACCTCCCCCTAAAAGAATTAAGTGCCGGAACCCCCCCCCCCCATTTTTTATGTATGTAAGAATACATAGCAATGTATTGGCTGTAAGGGTGTAAAAGTGATGCAGAACTTTTGGGCTACCTGCGTCTGCGCTAGGTATCACATTGTTGCCCAAAGTGACACTGACTTATATATAAAATAGAAAGAAGAAATAATATATTGACTAGTAAAACCTGTAAATAATTAGATTTACTCACAGCTCTTGGTACATCCTGAAACATAGCAAATTTTATCCGCGGCCATCACTAAACTATACGAACAATGGCCGAAGGAAAGAACAGATAATCGAAGTCCCTTTCACGTGCATGGGCCACTATATTAAGCAAAGATAATCAAAGTCCAAGAATGGCCAAGTTGTAAGAAAATATAGGAAAAATATAAAAAATTCAAAACATTCAAAGCACAATCGTTACGTCAGAAAAACAAAACGCCAATGTCAAATTCAAAAACAAACAAAATGGTGGTAGAGGGTGCTGGTCACGTTTAGAAATTAAAACACCAATATTCCATCTTCCAATTAAACGAATAAACTAGACTTAAAGCAGCTAAATCTTAATAAAATTAGTTGTTTAACTCATTTTCTGGTGAAAATATCTAAATTCACATTATTAACACGTAGATTTAGTCAATGTGATACGATCATTTAATTTGATTTAATTATCTAAAACAATGCACTTCCGAACGTAAACTTACTCCAGCGCTGTCCTTTGGAGAGTTGTGGAACTAAATATGCAATGCCAGTTTCTATAGAACAGAAAAATGTTCTAACTACAAAGGCCCTGATCGCAACTAATGAAACGAACAAAAAGTTAAAGCCCAAGGGGGTCTTTATATAAGAAATCATGAAAAAAAATAATTTTCCAGCGATTTTTTTGTTCTCTTTCTTGTATCTTAAAAATGGTAATACCATCATTGAATCTACCTATTTTTTCTAACTAACACTGTAATAATACTACATACTCTATAATTAACAACAAATAATGAAAACAAGATAAACAGTGATAGACTTGGTGGCACGGAACCAAAGGAGACGGGTTATTGTGCACACAGGTTCAGAAAATGGATTTTTGAAGCGTGCTGAGTTGATTTCTAAGGCCAAAATCAAAAAAGGCGATTCATCATCATTATCATTACAGCCCTTCACAAGTCCACTGCTGAACATAGGCCTCCCCCAAGTAACGCCACAAAGCACGGTCCTGAGCCACCTGTATCCATCGACTTCCTGCATGTCTTACGAGGTCGTCACTCCATCTAGTGGGGGGTCGCCCTACACTACACCTACCGGTACGAGGCTGCCACTCGAGAACCTTTCTTCCCCATCGGTTATCGGTTCTTCGAGCTATATGGCCGGCCCATTGCCACTTCAGCTTACTAATCCGTTGGGCTATGTCGGTCACTCTGGTTCTACTGCGGATATCCTCATTTCTGAGTCTATCACGCAGAGCTCTCCGTAGCTCGCTGAGCGACCTTGAGCGTCCTCATACGGCCAGCAACGAAGGACCACGTCTCAGATCCGTAAGTCATCACTGGCAACACGCACTGGTTATACACTTTAGCTTTCGGAGATTGAGGTATACCTGACGAGAAGATGTGTCGTAATTTCCCGAACGCTGCCCAGCCGAGTTGAATCCGTCGATTGACCTCTCGGTCGAAGTTGGACTTACCTAGTCGGACTATTTGTCCCAGGTAAACGTACTCGTCAACAACTTCGAGCATAGTGCCCCCAACAACTACCGGCATAGGTGTGACATGGACATTAAACATGATCTTTGTTTTGTTCATGTTCATCATAAGACCTATCCGTTGGGAGACACCATTGAGGTCATTGAGCGTAGTGCTAAGGTCCTCCAGCGATTCTGCCATGAGTACTATATCGTCGGCAAATCGAAGGTGAGTGATATACTCGCCATTGATGTTAATACCGTATCCTTTCCAGTCCAGTAGCTTGAAAACGTCTTCCAACGCAGCGGTGAAGAGTTTCGGGGATATCACATCACCCTATCTTACACCTGAAAAGTTTGTACTGTACTGTACAAACACTTCAGCACTTCGATATACAGACAGTCAACTTGGCACCGCTGAAGGGACTGCGGCACCGCCCAAATTTCGACGGAATCAAAGGCTTTCTCACAGTCCACATATGCCAGGCAAAGTGGCAGATTGTACTCTTCGGTCTTATGTACAATCTGCCGCAGGGTATGTATGTGGTCTATGGTACTGAAGCCTTATCGGAAACCGGCTTGTTCGGGAGGCTGGAAGTCGTCGAGTCTGCAAGCGAGACGATTCGTAATGACTTTTGAAAATAGCATGTAGATGCGGCTCAGAAGGGAAATCGGTCTGTAGTTCTTCAAAAGAGCGTTGTCGCCTTTCTTAAAGAACAAGACCACCGCGCTTCTGCTCCACGCCTCCGGAGTAATGCCACCATGGAGGACGGAATTGAAGAGCTTCTGAAGGACTTCAAGTACCGGTGTTCCACCCACTTTCAGAAGTTCCGCTGTAATTCCATCCTCGCCTGGGGCCCTGCTGTTTTTAAGTTGCTGGAGAGCCATTTTAATCTTGCTGAGACTGACGTCCGGGATGTCATCGGAATAGTGTCGGATAAGACTTGCTCTTGGATAGTTACTCACACTTGCGTGTGGCTCCAACGATGATGTGTACAGCTGCCCATAGAACCTCTCAATCTCACTCAGAATCTAAGGTGTCCCGGAAACGATGTTGCCACAATCAGTCTTCAGCTTTGACAGTTGGCTCTTTCTGGCAGACAGATCTCTGGCAAAGACTTTGGAGCCCTGGTTCCGCTAGATCGCTTCTTTAATACGCGCAGTATTAAAGTTGCATAAGTCTCGCCGCATGAATTTGAGATCTGTCTGTCCAGTTGCCTGTATCCTGTCAAATCTGTTGACGATTGCAGGCTCATCTCCCGTCTAACAGCCATGAGATTAAGAGTGTGATCAGAGAGTTTTAGCTCCGACCGCATGGACAGTTACCACGAGCTTGTCATTCATATCGTCCACTACATTGCAATCTTCTGGGCACTGAAAGCGGTTACGTAACTCGAGCTGAAAGTTTTCGGGATTTTGGATTAGAGCACGAGGGGGACGGAGCGTTGACTTCATTAGACGTGAACTCTCCAACTTAACGTTTACGTTTAGTGTGCCTCTAACCATTCGGTGATCGCTGCCAGTTTTCACCCTTGCGATCACTGAGACATCACTAAACAGTTGGAGTCTGGTCGTCATAATGAAGTCAATCGCATTTTTTGTCAAACCGTTGGGGCTCAACCAGGTCCACTTCCTGTGGGGCCGCTTCTGGAAAAAAGAGTTCATCATAAAGAGTCCTTCTTTCTCCATAAAGTCGGCCAGCTGCTGGCACTTTCGTTTCCGTTGCCCTACTCCAAATTTCCCTACCTTCAGCTCACCGCTTTCTCTTGTGCCTAGTTTTGCGTTGAAGTCTCCCATCAACACCGTGTAGTGGGTTTTGGAGGAATGCATGGCTCTGAAAATATCCTCATACATTTCCTCCGCCTCCTCATCGGGATTTGCCGAGGTTGGTGCGTAAACCTGTATGACCTTCAGCGAATACCGTTTGATGATTCTGAGTATCAGGTACGCCACCCTCATCGACACACTCCCAATATTTACAACGTTGTTGACGAGAGACTTGTGGACGATAAATCCGACACCTCCTTGGGACAGATGGTTGCCCTCCCGGTGATAGAACAAGTTGCCGGACTCGAGGATTGCCGTGTCCTCCCCCTCTCTTCGGACCTCGGATAATCCAATAATATGCCAGCGCAACTTGTCTACCTCTTCTTCCAGCTCCAGTATCTTCTCGACAGTCCTCAGGGTGCGTGCGTTATATGTTGCCAGGTCGAGTCGTCGTAGGTGGCAACCGAACCTCCACCGGAGATTCTTAGCACCCCATGCCCCGCCGTTACCATGGTCGCCACCGTAGCCAAGAATAGCGGGGCCGCCGGGGACTGGGAAAAAGGCGATTACCACGATGAAATGAATTGGCAAAATTTGCCTAAATATATTGAGTAAAAATTAAACGGACGAGGGAAGGTAACGAATTAAAATGACATTGAAGAGTTTGTAATTAATATTGGGCTGAGCAGCGATTGTGAAAGAGACACTTGACAGACTATTCATCTTTATCTATTTCAGAATTATTTTATGATGATGAAGATGTAAAAGGGTCCGTCACATTGATTATAACATAAAATATCTGCAGTCTTCTTTGTCATATCCCTTTTGGATGGATATACGTCACCAGACCACGTTTCTTTTACATATTTATAGATGTTTACAATCATTATTTTTTCGGTTTCCAAAATTTGCGACACTCCGCTTTTTACTGGTCCTTATGTAGTAAGTAAGTCTTTATGAGATTTTCATGTCGATGGACCCGATTTCATGCTAGTAATAATATACACAATGTCACAAATCAATAACAAAATCTTTAATACAAAAGTAATTATACAACTAACAAAACAAACTTAATAAAATTAAAACAACTACTATAACCGAAAATTTTAATTTTTTTTTATAGAAGAGCCGCCCATGAACACCAGGGGAATTGCAGGTGCGTTGCCGGCCCTTTAGGTCGTATCGGTCAGGAAAAATCGCCGGTGGTAAATTATTCCACAGAGAGGAAAATCTCAAACTATCTACATGCAAGCGCATCTCAGAGCAGAATGAGGAATGAGTTCTGCTCCATCCGCTTTCTCAAATACGCAAGTTGTGAGACCTATCGCAAATCGCGACGAAACAGGTTTATTATCTTTGAATGACTGCTTCATTCACCCTACCCCGTACCATGAGGCACGCTTAGCGCATAACGATACGTAATCTATAAAGAAATGTATGGAAGCAATAACTGTCGTTTTGTTTCGATGGTAACATAATACTTAAGGTCAATGTACTTTTTTCCGCCTGCCCTAGAAACGTACAGTTGCGCGCCTAAGTTGACGTCTGGCACTAGCGCCATCTAGTGTCGGGTAACAGAGCGAGGAGAGCTTTCCAGAAAATGACATGACTAATCTTTCAACCAACAGCGCCATCTAGTATCGAATTGAAGAACTAAGCTTTCTAGAAGCCCCCACACTCGAAATTTCTGCGTCTGGTCGGGCGTCGCCCGTATCTACGGGAATATTCTGGATGTTTCAGTGTAAACGTGTATTTAAACCCGCCGCCACGATTGGGGCAATATTGAATTTGGTGAGACAAGCGAAGCTTCGTAGCGAAATAGTATAAGTGAATCAGTGTGATTAATTATTAGTGTTTTTAAGTTTTAATTGGTGTTCGGCGATTAAAGTGTTAATTTTGGTAATTCAATCGGCAGGTTTTATTGTCATGAACCTTAAGTTCGTAACAATTGGTGTCAGAAGTGGGATAAAATCATGCCGATTTTACCTAAGGAGGAAACGGAGGGTGTCCGTACCCGAAGTCAACGCCAGCAGAAGACGGACCAAAGAAGATTTGGTGGTGTAACGCCGCAGACGTCGGAGGGCCAGCCGCCGCCTTCAGGCCCATCAGCAGCTCCAACATCTGCAGCACCTGACTTAGGTGCTCTGATGGTGATGCTGCAGGAGCAGGCTCGCCGACAGGAGGAACAGGCTCGTCAGTTGAAAGAGCAGCTGCAGAGCGGAAAAGAGGTACAGGTCCGTCGTTTGGAAGAGCAGCTGCGGGATTGACAAGAGGAACAGGTCCATCGTTTGGAAGAGCAGCTGCGGGACGGACAAGAGGAACAGGCCCGTCGGTTGGAAGAGCCGATGCTCCTCATGAAGGACCTTCACGCTACCTTCGGGAAGGAGATAGATGAGGTGAAGGATAGGATTGCTAAGCATGATAACCGCCTGTCGGAAGCTGAAACCCAAACCGCGAAAGCTGAAACCCGAATCGAGAAAGCTGAAACCCGAATCGACCAAGTGAACAATCGGGTTGACAACGTGATGGCTGACGTGAAGAAAACGCTGGACGACCTCAAACTGGGGGATGGAATTACAGCTCCCATAGTAGCTACAACACCTTCGCTACGTGGGTTCAAAGTGCCACCGTTCAACGGGACTTCTTCCTGGTCAGCTTACAAAATGCAGTTTGAAGGCGTTATGAAGGCTGGAATAAAAGTCAGGCCATGACTGCTCTCACATTAGGCCTACGTGACCAGGCCTTAACTGTTCTGGAAGCTCTCGGTGAGGAAGTGACTTATGAGCAGCTCCTTGAGGCATTGGAGACGAGATATGGCGACGCTCACCTGGAACACGTCTTTCTTGCGCAGCAGCGCGGATCGCGTGCAGTGCATCAATCAAAACCTGCAGCAGTGGGCTCTAGAGGTAGAGAAGCTAGTGCGAAAAGCATACCGGTCTGTACCTGCGCTCATTAAAGGGAACCTGGTGCAGACATTCATCGACGGCATCCGTGACCTTGAAGTCAGAGCTGCTGTGAGGCTCGGGCACCACGAAACGCTTAAGGACGCCTTGGCCCATGCACTGGAGGTGGAAGCCGTGCGGCAGGATCATCGTTCCCATCGCGACAGGGAGGTTGCAGCAGCTACAGTTCGCGATCGTAATAAAGGATACAGCCCAAGGTAATATGGCTGTGGGGAAAGGGGCCATATTCGACCCAGCTGCCCTAAGCAAACCCTAGAAAGGGATGGTGAACGATCTCAGGAGGGTAGTGTGGCCAACAGCACCGCCCAGCAGCAGCAGAAAAACGAGTTAAAGCCAGAACTGTGGGGCGGGTGCTGGCTGATGTAAAAAGAGCCCAAGGATCTCGATCTCACAAACCCATGATGGGAACAGTCTAATCATCAAGTGCGAGGTCAACGCAATGCCGTGTAAACTGACCATAGACACTGGAGCCTCTCGTACGGTTGTTAGTTCACAACTTATAAGTCAGTTCCTTGGGGACTCTGCATACAACCGAGAACGCATTAATTTGGTAACAGCCACCGGTCGGCGTATACCCATCCGTGGAGAGAAGGAGATGGAGTTGAAGCTAGGCAACGTGATCTATCTGCATAATGTCATCGTAGCTGATATAATGAACGACTGCATCCCGGGCCTAGACTTTATGAGGAATAATTGTTGTGAGATCGACGTTAAGCAAGGTGTTTTGAAATGTGGACAGGAGGAACTTTTTATGGAAGGTGCGTTACCAGGGAACGTGTACAGCATTAAGAAGATTGTTCTTCCGCCGAGATCGGAAACGATTGTGCCGGTTAGTCTTCCTCGAAACCCTGGGCAAGCCCACCGTTGTGTACTTGTGGAAAGGGTAAACAATGACCTTCCATGGAAAGTAGCTCGAACCTTGGTCAGAACCACTGACATCTCAGGAGTACGTGTGCTGAACCTTTGTGACCAGGAACAGATTATAGAAAAAGGCACGCTGGTTGGTACTTGTGAGGAAGTGGATTGGTTACGTCGGTGCCAATATCTATCGAGTGGGACCCCCAGCAAGGATGCACAAACGAGAGTGACCACACTTATGCAAGACTGTCGCAGCGTTCACTCCCCGAACGAAATGGTCAAGGCAAAGAAGTTGTTACTCAAGTATGCCGATGTATTCTCATCAAACGATGCTGACATAGGAAAGACAGGCTTGGTTCAACACAAAATAAACACAGGAGAAGAATTTCTATATATTCCTATCCGTCAGCGGCCAAGAAGATTGCCGGTAGCACGTGAAAAGGAAGTGGAAACCATGATTGAGGGAATGGTGAAGGTTGGTGTTATTGAACCTTCATCTTGTACATGGTGTTCACCCGTGGTGCTGGTAAAGAAGAAGGACGGCAGCATGCGGTTCTGTGATGACTACCGCCGTGTGAATGACGTTACAAAGAAGGACAGCTATCCCTTGTCAAGAATTGATGACACGCTGGACATTCTTACAGGAGTAAAGTAGATTAGCACGTTGGATCTAAAAAGTGGCTGCTGGCAAGTTGAAATTGACCCTAAGGACAAGGAGAAAACTGCGTTCCCGAAGGGAAAGGGTCTGTGGCAATTTAAAGTAATGCCATTTGGGTTGTGCAATGCTCCAGCAACGTTTGAAAGGTTGATGGAACTTGTACTTACCGGGCTAATTGGCGATGCCTGTCTGGTCTACCTTCTGTGTACTTAATATCGGGAATTTGTCAAAAACAAAAAATACAAATTATTCATCTAAATTTATTTTATCGCCTTCAAAGTAGGCCCCATGGCTTGCAATAAAACATCTCCAACGCTTCACCCAGTCTTCCATACATTTTTCATAGGCTATTTGCGGTATGGCCCATTCAGCGAATTTTTTGTTATGGCTTCTATCGACTCAAAACGTTTTCCTCGAAGTGGTAATTTTAACTTGGGAAATAAAAAAAAGTCAGACGGAGCCATATCAGGTGAATACGGTGCTTGGTCGAGAACTTTTGTTGAATTTTTCGCTAAAAACTCTTTCACTATAATGGCTGTGTGTGATGGTGCATTATCATGGTGCAGCATCCATGAGTTGTGTTGCCACAAATCTGGACGTTTTCGGCGGATACTCTCACGCAAACGCTTCATGACGCCTAAATAATATTCCCTTTGGAAGGAATTCGGAGTGAACCACACCACGGTAGTCAAAAAAAAACTGTCAGCATCACCTTGATTTTGGAGCGACTTTGCCGCGGTTTTTTGGGTTTCGGCTCGTTTTCGAGACGCCATTCTGAAGACTGTTGGCTTGTTTGCATGTCGTACTCATAAACCCATGTCTCGTCGTCAGTTATTATACGTTTCATAAAGGTCGGGAAACCATGTCTTCAGCGACATGCTCTCGCCGCGCTCTTTGAACAAAATTGAGCTCTTTTGGAACCAGTCGAGCGGCGACGCGTTTCATGTCTAAAATGTCAATGAAAATGTTGTGGACGGACTTAAAAGATATGTTCACCTCACTAGGTGAGTCTGAGAGAGTTGGCTAGTGAGTCGTCGTCGTCGTACGTCGATTTTCGAGCACTAGCTTTTTGTTTGTAGCGGTTGAAGGTCTACCAGAACGAGGCAAGTCTACTACTACTTCTCGGCCTTCTTTAACCTGTACGCTCTGACCTGAAGCTTATACTTCTGAAGCCTTATACCCTTCATAAGCCCTTGTTTTCGATATACACGATTCGCCGTAGTTATTTCGCAACATTTTTAGTGATTCACCACATGAAATATCATTCGAAACACAAAATTTAAGGCACACTCTTTGTTCAACAATATTTTCCATTGTAAAAATCGCCGAGTACTCAAAACTTTGACCAACAAAAAGTGTAGTTTAAAACAAATTAAATGACAGATCCCGCTCAAACTTTGCGCGCTAAATCAGTACGGTGCTACCAACATGCAGTAAAAAAATTAGAACGACCTCTTTTACGCGGGTCTTTTTATTGACATATTCCCGATACTTTTACACAGAGTAGTACTTGGATGACATCATCATCATGGACCATACGTTTGAGGAACACCTTCAAAACCTGGAACGCGTGCTCATGAAGATTCAGAGTGCCAACCTCAAGTTGAGTCCAAAGAAACGTTCACTATTCAAACGGCAAGTCAACTTTTTGGGGTATGTAGTGTCAGAAGAAGGTATCCGTACGGATCCGGAGAAAATCGCCGCTGTCAAGGATTGGCCGGTTCCAAAAGACAAGACGCAGGTTAGAGCATTTTTGGGTTTGTGCTCCTATTATCGGCGATTTGTGAAGAACTTTGCAGACATAGCCAAACCTCTGCACAAGCTAACCGAGGAGAAGCGACATTTCAGCTGGGATGAAAGTTGCAAGATCGCATTCCAAGAGCTTAAGGACCGTCTATGCAAAACACCTATTTTGGGATACCCTGATGCAAGCAAAGAATTTATAGTTGACACAGACGCAAGTGATATAGCACTTGGCGGTGTGTTGTCTCAACGAAATAGTAACCAAAAGGTCGTGATAGCGTACTTCAGCAAGTCGTTGTCAAAACCGGAAAGGAAATATTGTGTCAAAAGACGCGAATCGCTAGCTGTGGTAAAGTCGTTGCAGCATTTTAGCAAATATCTTCTGGGGGTGGAAATTTCACCTACGAACTGACCATGCTGCACTAAAATGGCTATTGCAGTTTAAAAATTCAGAAGGGCCAGTTGCGAGGTGGATTAAACTACTGCAGGAATACGACTTTGAGATCGAACATAACAGCGGGAAATCTCATGGCAACGCAGATGCATTGTCAAGAAGACCTTGTCTTGAAGATTGCAAACATTGTACTAGGCAAGAGAGTAAGGAAGTGGTATCCGTGAGGATGCTCAGGGCAGACCACCTCAGCAACGAGTGGAAGGACAGCCTACAATGTGCACAGCAGGAAGATCCGGACATTAAGCCGATTCTGAAATGGATGAAGGCCAGTGCTCCCAAGCCCAAGTGGAACGACGTCTCAGCGATGAGTTCGACCACTAAAAGCTATTGGGCCCAATGGGATAGCTTGCTGCTTCATGATGGAGATCTGTGCCGTAAATGGGAAAATGTTCGGGGAGACAGCTGTCATTTGCAAATGGTTGTCCCTAAAGCTAAAGTACCGGATGTTCTACAGCTGTACCATAATGATTGTTCAGAAGGCCATCTGGGAGTTAAACGAACTCTACTGAAGATCCATGAACGGTTTTACTGGGTCCACTGTCGAAACGATGTCGAGGACTGGTGTCGCAAATGTACAAGTTGTGCGGCTGTAAAGGGACCTTAGACTCGTAGTAGAGGTGCATGGAAGTTGTACAATGTTGGTGCACCATGGGAGAGAATAGCCAATGACGTGGCGGGGCCGTTTCTGGAGAGTGAAAGCGGTAACAAGTATTTCAAGGTTGTGATGGATTACTTCACTAAGTGGCCAGAAGTCTTCGCCGTTCCAAATCAAGAAGCTTCAACAGTTGCAGATAAACTAGTTCATGAAGTCTTCTGTCGTTTTAGGAATAGTTAAAGGAATTTTGAGTCTCAAATATTCCAGGAAACTTGCCGAGTTATGGGTACTCATAAAACAAGAACGACTTCTTATCATCCGCAATCTGATGGAATGGTGGAACGATTTAATCAGACATTGGAGAGGTACCTAGCAAAAGTTGTAGACAATCGGCAACGAGATTGGGACAAGCATATACAACCGTTTTTGTTGTCATATCAAAGCGCTGTTAACGAAAGTACATTAGTGACACCAGCTTTCGAAAACTTTGGAAGAGAATTACGGCTGCCTGCAGACCTGGTCACCGGGATACCACCTGATGCTCCACGCAGTATAACCGATTATGCAAATGACTTGCGGAACAAAATGAATGACATTTATGAGCACGTCAGACAATCGGGCCAGCAAATGTCCGAAAAGATGAAAACCCGGTATGACCGCAAAATGAACAACAAAGGGTTCGACGAAGGTCCACTAGTGTGGTTGCACAATCCAGTCCGCAGCAAAGGGAAATCTCCTAAGCTTCAAGCTAAATGGGACGGCCCGTACCGGATTGTGACCAGGATCAACGATGTAACCTACAGGATACAGAAAGCCGCAAGAGGGACTCCTAAGATCGCCTGGCGCCTTATTATGGGTCCGATAATGCTCGGGACGGGCATGTCTTAGGAGGGGGCAGTGTTACGTGCCTAAGTTGACATCTGGCACTAGCGCCATCTAGTGTCGGGTAACAGAGCGAGGAGAGCTTTCCAGAAAATGACATGACTAATCTTTCAACCAAAAGCGCCATCTAGTATCGAATTGAATAACTAAGCTTTCTGGAAGCTCGCACACTCGAACTTTCTGCGTCTGGTCGGTCGGCGCCCGTATCTACGGGAATATTCTGGATGTTTCAGTGTAGGGCAGTATTGAATTTGGCGAGACAAGCGAAGCTTCGGAGCGAAATAAAATGAATCAGTGTGATTAATTATTAGTGTTTTTAAGTTTTAATTGGTGTTCGGCGATTAAAGTAACCTTAAGCTCGTAACAGTACTATACATTGCATAAAATATAATTTATTTGACATTCGATAACACTATATCGACTTTCCTCTAAAAACCGTCGTAACATAAGAAAAAGTAGAAACACAGATTTAAATACAGTTTTATTAAGTTTTTCATTCTCTATCGATCAATGAAACCGCCACAATTTTAGTACAAAATAACTAACTAGGTGGCGTAAGTGAAGGCCCTCAACAATAGTGACGTATCGGAGCTTGTGAGGGTATTAGTGTTCTGTGAGTTTGTGTCGTGTGAACGTGTGTCAGTGCTCTTGAAAATCGCCATAAGCTATCTTGTGACCACATTTTGGGTAAGTTTTTCACAATACTTGTAAATTTAAGAGTGAAAACTGCAGTATCACAATATAGTACTGTTTTTTTTCGATCGTAATTTGAAAACATGTCATTTTTCACTCTAAAAAAGTGTCATAACATGGGTTATGATACTATTTCACTCAACATTGTATTATATTTTTACGTTTTAACTGGGTAAAAAACAGTTGTATTTTGTTTTGTGGCACCATTTTTATAATTGTTTTGCAAAATTTAGTTACCGAATGCTTATAAAAGTAGCCTTGAATAGGTTATGACTGTTTTTTACATTTTTTTATTCTACTTTGAACTAACGGGTACTACAATTTTGTCACATCAATATGTTATGGCCGTTTTGAACTGATTTTAGTAATAGTCTTTACTGTAGTGCTACATAACTTTATTGTATAATTTACCTACATTAACATCAATACTTACGGAAATGTTGATGTTCTGTTCATATTAAACTTGTATTTATTTATTTCAGAATAAAAATGTGTGACAGATTTAAGGATAGCAGGGGCAAAAAGTTACTATAACTTTTAAATTCTGAAAGTGATGAAAATAAAGAAAATTGTGACCGCAATCTGAACAAAGGTAAATTTAACTAGCTGCACGATTTATTAATAATTAATATGTTATGTAGGTGGTAACAATTGTTCTAATAAGTATGTTTATGGTGAGTTTATTTTTTTATTTTTTTTACAGAAGATTCCGAGGAGATAGTACAAAATAATATTCCTAAGGATGATAATACCAAAGAATTTTTCAGTAAGTTATTTATATAAACTTTTAATGTTAACTTTAATTTGAAAGTTATTATTATTGCTTAGTTTATGAATTTGTTTTATTTCAGAAAATTCTGATAATGTTACAACTTTTGAAGCTTGGAAAGAAGCTGAGCCTATTGCCCATTGCAGTTACAATCCGCCTGAACATAAATCTTCTTATACCGAGCCACCACCCGCTGCTTATGAATCGTATTCGGAAGATGACGATGATTCAGTAAAAGATCCTCACTACAAGTCTAGTTCCTCCAGTAGGTCATCTAGTTCTTCTAGCAGTTCTTCGAGCACTTCTACGTCAACTGCGATAACGAATAATGTACAAGTATTACCAACTAACGGTCAAGTGGAACCAGTTTCGATCCAGACTTCTGCTGAAACAAATAACGAAGAAATACAAGAAGCAGCACAAAATGAGAATGAATCAATAAACCAAGATGAAATAGTCGAACAGAATATTTCCATGAACGAAATAGAAGAAAATAGTAATGTTAAGAAAAGTAGAAAGCGCGTTGCAAGAGTTGAGGAGTGGGTTAGTAATAAAGCGAAAAAATTACGAAATACTGGCAAATGTTACATTTCCAGATCTAAAACCAAGAAAATTATACCTGCACGTTCTTTGAAACCACCTTGTGGCGATAAATGCAAAATGGAATGTTCTACTAAAATTGACGAGGACTGCAGGAAGAAGATTTTTGCTAAATATTGGGGTTTAGGAGATATTACCCTTCAAAGAAACTTTATTAACTCTTCTCTACCAAAGCTATAGTGCCCGCATTCCGTTTTTCGGGAAAAGAAAAACCTCGAGGTTATAATAATGCTTACTATTTTGACGTTGACAATGAAAAGATACGGGTTTGTAAGAAGTTTTTTATGAATATGTTAGATGTAAATAATTGAGTTATAAGAACAGTTTTTCAGAAAAGAGATCTAGGTTTTATTGACATAGAAAAGAGAGGTAAACATGGCAATCATAAAAAAGTCGATGAATCGATTAAGCAAGCAGTCAGAGATCACATAAATTCGATTCCACGGATTGAAAGCCATTATATCAGGAAAGATTCTAGCAGAGAATATATCGATGGTGGTAAATGTTTAGCAGACTTACATGCAGACTATAAAGCACAATGTTTGGAGCAAGAAGTTAGTGCAGCACACTACGAAATGTATGCAATTTTTTTAATTATTGAGTTTAATATAAGTTTTTTCACTCCTAAAAAGGACCGTTGTGAGTTATGTGTAAGCTATGAAAATGCAACTGGATCTGCAAAAGAGGAACTACAGGAAAAGTACATGTTACATTAGGAAGAAAAGGATTTATCTAGAATAGAAAAAGAGAGTGATAAAAAGAAAGCGTGCAATGATTACATCGTAGCTGTCTATGACCTTCAGGCTGTTCTTCAAACTCCAAGAGGAGATGTATCAGTATTCTATTATATAGTAGGTGTTCAAATTATTATACTCAAACCATGAAATAAGACTTTTTTTAAGTTTTGTAAGTTTAACTTTCTTTAAGTAATAAATTTAATCTGTTTACTGGTATCATTTTTTTACTAGAGCTTATAAAACTATTTCTGAAAATAATTAAACATGTTTTTGGTGTAAAAAGTTAATTTAATTCAAGTTCTTTTACAATTTAATATTTTGTAAAACCACCCTTTTGTGCAATAACTTCTTGAAGTCGACGAGGCATGCTGTCTATGCAATTTTTTGATATTGTTTTTAATTCTGGGGTGTTAAACCAAGCTTTGATTATCTTCTCATTCAGTTCTTGTTTATTAGTTATGACTTATGACTTTTTGTTTAGCTATTTCCTTTTTTAATGCAGCCCACACATTTTCTATGGGGTTTAGATCTGGAGAGTTACCAGGCCATTCCAACACCTTTATCTGATGGTCATTTAGGAATTTTGTCACTTTTTTTGCTTTATGACATGGGGCTGAGTCATGCATAAACAGGAAATCCTTATTAGGAAACCATTCTGATGTCTCTGGGATCAGTTTTTCTGACAGAACTTTAATGTACTGATCCTGCCGCATGGTGTTTTCCACTATGTAGAGGCGTCCGTTACCCTTTGCACTGATAACTCCCCAGATCATTATAGATGGTGGATGCTTCACTCTCTCTACAATAAAGTCTTCTTTGAATTTCTCATTTGGTCTCCTACGAACAAACTGCGTATGGTCTTGTAAGATCTGGATACTCGACTCATCAGAGAAGCAAACCTAGAAATCCCAAAGATGATCAATTCACATTTGTAAAGACATGTCCATACAGTGATACAATATAAAATATGTTTAAAATACAATATATTACTTTATGCCAGTCTTCTGCAGTCCAGTGTTTATATTTTTTTGCAAACTCTAGGCGTTTCAGACGCATGGTAGGAGTCAATTTCGGCTTCTTAGATGGTCGACGGCAGGAAAAGTTTTGTTCCTTCCATCTTCTACGTAACGTCATGTCGGACAGAGTCACTCCAGCCTCTTCGAGAATATCTCTAATAACTTTTCTGGGTTTATTCAGATTGTCTATGGTTATTTGCCGAATTTTTCGCTCATCTCGAGGCGTAGTGATGCGTTTGCGTCCACATTTTCCGGAACGTTTCGGCGTCATGGACTCCCCTTGTTGCACAGCTTTACTGATATTACGCACTGTAGATTGAGAAACCTTGTACATTTCTGCTATTTTCCTTTGAGAATATTTACAGTGTTGTAGCAAAGTCTTAATTTCAGTTTTCTTTTTTGGAGACACGTCAGAACGCTTCCCCATCTTCAAATCTATTGAAAGTGAGGTTATGTTGATGAAAAAGACGAATTTTAAAATAAAATATGTATTAGACAGCAAAAAACAGCGAAATGCAAGAAGAATAATAACTAATTACAAAGTAAAACCAATAAAACATACCTTTTACTGAATAAATCTTTCACTTAGTTATAATAAAGACACAGAGAGAATGTGCTTACAGAAATGCAAAATTGACAACGAAACAAAATGGCGGCTATACAGTGTTGCCTAGTTAAAAGTAAACAATTTTAGTGTTGTAAACTATAAAGCATAAAATTATTAATCATTATCAATTTATTTGAATGAACTAAAACCGTCGTTGTAAAGTATAATTGGTTTTAAATACTAAATAAACGGAATAAATATGTTGAGTATAATAATTTGAACACCCACTGTAAATCGGAATTAAATAACTTCAATTTCACTATAAGTGAAATTGGTTCCCCTGATCACACCCAATGCTACATCTGGCACGAAGGGAAGGCCAATCGAGGGGCAGATGAGATTGGGTCTTGTGTCCTGAACTTTATTGACAAAGTAATGGAAAATTATGCTGGTTCAGGTATTGAATTTGTATTTTACTCCGACAATTGCTGCGGCCAGCAGAAAAACAAATTTCCTTTTTCCATGTAATATATACGCGTTGATGAAACATTCTAAAATTAAATCTATAACACATAAATACCTTATTACTGGCCATACACAAAATGAAGGAGATAGCGTACATTCCGTGATAGAAAAAGCTATCAAAAAGAACCTCCGCTCCGTCCCATCTATACTATACGTACGTATCATACGACAAACTTTCACCACTCCATGCGTTTATAATTATATTATGCCCATTGATGCGTCATTGATTGAGTTTCTCAATTAGAAATGTTTTAACTTCTTTTTTAAATTTATGAATATTTTCCGGTTCATGAAACATAGACCTTAACTATACCTTACTTACCATAGCTTACACACTGACCATAACATACATACTTACCATAACCTTGTTATAGATTTTGGATAAAATACCAAAGACGCTTTTTCTAAGTAAAGCTGTAGGTATTTGATGAAATTGTATGAATTTTATTTTTACGCCGATCAGTGGCGGCGCAAGACCTATATTTTAGGTGCGCAAGATACATTTTGCGAGGCCCTTTGCTCGCTCAAGAAAACGGATTATATAAAATGAAAAACAAAGCACTTGAAATTATGAAATTTTTATTTATACAAAATCATTAAGTACCAACACCAAACAATTTCAAAGAAAAATAAAGAAATATATATTCTGCTTTTTATCCTGTTTAGTTGTTTAATTACAGGCTCAGGCTTGAATGCTATATCTGCCTCGATAGATAAAACTTTCAATGCTGAAAGTCTTTTCTGTGACATTGCATTCCTGAGATAATTTTTAATGAGTTTTAATTTTAAGAAGCTTCAGCGGAGACTGTACTGATCGGTATTGTTAAATGACGATGTAAATGTTTGTGTATATTTTTTTAATTATTTTCTGTAACTTATTGGAGAAGCTGTTTCACATCTGTTACGAAGTTAGGTAAATTAGGGATCATTAATTGTAATCCTTCATATAATTCGTAAGGATGAAAGTCACTGCTTTCACCCACTTGCAGGACTGTGTGTAAATCTTGACAGTTATATTTTTTAACTTGTTTAAATCATAAAGGAAACCAAAATTTTCATAATGTGGGTTTAAAGTCATAAATCTCAAATCCATATTTGTTATAATTGAACAAGCATGGTGTTAAAAAATCTGTTTAATACCAACTTTTAGGAGACTGTATAGGTTAATCCTTGCCTTCATAATCTAACATCTTTTTCATTTTGGCTACTCTTTTATTTTTAAAGTCTTTTTGTTATCAGTTTTGAAGTGAAAACTTCTTTAGCGGCGTTGTACTTTTTTTGTAATGTGTAAAAAATGGTTAAACTCGCGTCAGGACACGTGAACCTGATCGAAAATTCGTAAGACGGAAGAAATACAAAACTACTATTGATGCTGTCATTATTAGATAGGTTCGAATCAAAATTGTTCCTTTCTTACTTCAGCTATCTATCATAAACCGATCGTGTCAGTTTTAGAGATTGGCGTTGATGGTTCTGGTGATAATGATGGTGAAAAAGTCGTCGAAATTATGGATGGAAGTTGATTTTTCTGAGAGATAAACTTTTTAATGTTATATAAATCGTAATGTTTGTGTACGATAGCGCAATAAATAAATATTGTATTCTACCACATAAATGATAGTACTTTTATACTGATAATTAAAGCAATTCGTGCAAAATTATTCCCTAACCATTCCAAAATACAAAAAATGCACAACGTTTATATTTAAGTGTTCACTTCTGCCGGCACTCCCGGAGTGCAACCCGTTGTTTTTTTTTTCTCAATAAACTGTTGAACACCAGACAAGCATTTTTCGAAACAAGTTTGTCGATATTCTTTAATCTAGTCACAAAATACCTACCACCTATAGTGACCACCCTACTAAAATAGGTAACAATTTTGCAAGTTCTTAAGAAGCTTTGTGTCTGTTCCGTTTATCTACTCATGTGCGTACAGCGCGAAAATATACGTACAGCAGCCACGTGGGCTGCTGTACCGCAGCACTCTTTACTCGATTGCCACGCGCCCACGATTAAATAAAGTCGGTATTCTAGTATTCTATGTATAACAAACAGAACGGGGAATCCTCAGCCTTTGTCGCCCCCATAAATTACTGTATATATACTGGTCGCCCCGCAGCGGGGATTCCCCACAATAGCAACGCAAACTAATGTTGCTAGACTGAATAAAAACATATTTAGTTATGTCAATAATATCGATTCATGACAATGAAATTTTTTCGGCGCGTTTACGGTTTTAAGTAATGCAAAAACCTCCAGGGCGCGAGGCCTCCTGGATCACGAGGCCGTAGGCCAGGGATGGCGAACCAATGGCACGCGTGCCATTGCCGGCACGCGACGAAATAATTTCGGCACGTCACTGATTACGAGTTTAAAGAAAAAAGTATAAATTATGATTATGATGTAGCATAATACCTATGAATCTTTGAAAAGCAAACGCGCGCGAGCGTTCGGGTCCGGTGCGCGGGGTGGAGGCGGGGCGTAGTTGCTATGCTAGCGCGGGGAATGCGGCGGTGGCGCGGGGCGCGGGAACGCAGCGCGGGGGCTTGACTTGTGAAAGTGAACTTTAAAGTTTATTTAAGTTATTATTTGCTGTAATTTAATATGGCTAGTTCAGCAAAGAAACTAAAAGTGCAAAATAGCAAGGATACTAGAGAATTTCAGACTTGGTGGACTGATAAATTCGGCGTGATTAATAAAGGTGACAAAGCAGTGTGTGTTTTATGTTCTGGCACCATGGTATGTAGAACATCTTCCGTTAAACGGCATTTTGAAACAAATCACAAATCAATTTGTCAAAAAAGCGAAGCAGAGCAAAAGGAATTAATTGCGAGTGCTTTGAAAGACAGAAACAAACAGTCAACATCAATAAATAAATTTGTTGGCAAAAATTGTCATACAAGTGCGGCAAGTTACACGGCTGCAAGTGTCATTGCTCGGCATAGTAAACCCTTTCAAGAAGGCGAGTTTTTAAAGGAAGCCTGGTTAGCATGCGCGCCTTCTCTTTTTGCTGATTTCGAGAATAAAAATAAGATAATTCAGCGCATCAAAGATACTCCTTTGTGCAGAAACACAATAAAGGAAAGAATCTTAAAATTGGCTGAAAATGTTACAGAGCAACAAAAGCTTGACATTCACTCTGCTTCATTTATATCGCTATGCCTCGACGAAAGCACTGACGTCACAAAATCTGCACGTTTAGCTGTTTTTGCTCGATACTGCGTAGGAAACGTCATTAAGGAGGAATTAATTGCGATAAAATCGTTACCAACAACTACAAAGGGCGCAGATATTTGTACGGCAGTTAAAAATTCGATAGTTGAAAAAGAAATTGATATAAAAAAAGTTGTTTCTGTAACAACTGATGGTGCTCCGAGTATGGTGGGTAAAAAAATTGGTTTCATAAGTTTATTTCAAACTGAAGTAGGACATTCGATTCTTGAATTCCACTGCATCATTCACCAACAAGCCTTATGCGCTAAGAGCGGTTTAACATCTCTTGATAATGTTATGGCAGTAGTTACGAAAATAGTCAACCTCATCTCTGCTCAGGCTTTAAACAAGCGAAAGTTCGACGCTTTGTTGGATGAAGTCAACTCCGTGTATAATGGCTTACTCATGTATAATAATGTTCGGTGGCTGAGTCGTGGGTCTGTACTTGAAAGATTTGTTGAATGCTTGGAAGAAATCAGACTGTTTCTGCAAAATGAGGGAAAAATTGAACAATACCCACAGCTTTTGGACGTCATGTGGCTTTCAAAATTGATGTTTTTTACAGACATATGCCAACACTTAAATACGTTAAATGTGAAGCTTCAAGGCACAAACAAAACAATAATCGTCATGATTGATCTCATTCGCGCCTTTGAGGCTAAACTGCAAGTTTTCAGAAACGATATTATCGCAAAAAACTACAAGTATTTTCCATACTTGAAAAAATATATCAATGAATCTGATATACATGAGACAACAAATGCAGAAAATATTACTGAGGAATTTATCTCTGTAAGTTCTTCAATTAAGGAATTTTCAACAAGATTTTCTCAGTTCAAAGAATTATCAGAAACGGTCAAGTTTATTATGTACCCAGATGTAACGACCTTTCATACACTGAACTTCACCCAGTTCGATTGGTTGGAAATTGAAGATTTTGAAATGCAGCTGATTGATTTCCAATCTAGTTCAATTTGGATACAAAAATTCATAGACATGAGAAAAGAATTAGAGTTAATTGAAACAGAAAGATTGACCAGTAATACAAGTAAAGATGCCAATAATAAAATTTTAGAAACCTGGAATGCGTTGCCAGAAACATTTAATTGTTTAAACAAGCTGGCTCACGCTATTCTAACTGTATTTTCATCAACATATGCCTGCGAGTCATTGTTTTCAGAGATGAATAACATCAAAGACTCTGTTAGAAATAGACTGACTGATGAATCAAGTTCAGCATGCATTCTGCTAAAAGTAACATCGTACAACCCCAATATAAGTCAATTATCGTCCAATCTGCAACAACAGAAGTCGCACTAATTTTTAATTGCTCTTGTAATTGTATTTTTGGTAAATATAGAGCTTTGAGTTGATATTGTTTTTTTACATTATTTTTCCACTGATCACAAAGTCAAGAATATTTGATGGCACGGCTGCGACGTCATTAAATATTATTCCAGAAAATTGGCACGTATACCCATAAAGGTTCGCCATCCCTACCGGCCGTAGGCGGTGGCCCACATCGCCCACGCCTTACGCTGCCTCTGACGCCGATTGTTTGTTATTATGTAATCATTAAATATTTCAGGATTAATTTTTACAAATGTTACAACTTCATAAATATACATTGTGGGAAATGTCAATACCTTAATTTTTTTAAATTGTGATTTACATCTTTCTGTACTCGGTATACTTGTTGTTTTTGTGCTTTAAATATATCTTCGCGCCTTGTAGCATTGCTCAAAAAAATTATACCGTAGCGCACAGTAGAAGATACGAAGCCGTGATATACCATCCGTAAAGCATCTTCATTAACTACTTTGGATAATACATGTAGAGCGTATGAAAATTTATTTAACCGATCATTAGTCTACAGGTTTCTCCGTCTACGCCCGATTCGCTGTGTTGACAGAGAGATTTTAATACATATTTATTTGTAAATAGCGTGCAATTTGGCATTTTCTAAATAATTTGCATGCGAAATTTGGATACGTGTGAATTGACGTTTTAGTGACATTTAATGCCTACACGGGCTCTGCCCACTCCCTTGTTCTATTATGTATGTAATTATAGTATTCTATGACATTAATAGATTTGTTTCTACGAAAGCCTTTTTGTTATTTTGCAAAAATATTGAATTTTCCAAAGTAATTATATAAATTCCTATAAATTACTTTTTCTATAATTTTTGAAAATATAGAAGTCATAGCAATCGAACGGTAACAGGATAAGTCCTCCCTGTTATCTTTCTTAAATAGTGGATTAATAATGAACGTTTTAAGAACTTCAGGAAATACACCATCTTCAATACATAGGTTTACATCATGACTCATTACTGGGGCAATTGTGTTTCTTTTATTATTCCTTTATTTTATAAATATTGCACGATATATAATGTTACTTATTAGCTGAGAGCAGGGATATAATATTTCAGTACCCCATATCTCGTGTAGTGACGGTGTAAGTATATCCATCAACCCATATCGGGACGATAGACCATGGGTGTCGTAAGAGGCGGTAGAGAGAAACTTAAACAGGAGATGGACAGCAGCATTTTCCTAATAACAACGCGAAATAATAAAAAATCTGCGGCGGCCAATCCGCCTGCCAAGCGTGGCAGCTATGGCAAAATTCCCCCTATGAGGAGATTTTTGGGGTAGGCTTACATTCAACAGTATAGGCTGTGATGGAGGGATATAATCACAATGTAGGAACTATCTGACATACACATTACGTAATTTAGTACTTTCATAAGATAAATAAACTTAAAAAAAAAACAATAAATTTCAATAATTTTAATTTTCAAGCCACTCATCCATATATTTACAGTCCTGTGGTGTTACAAGTCCAGTGGAACAGCATTTAAATACAAGTGGACAAACTCCACAAGGCACTTGCACCAACCCAGGTGGAGGTATGAGAGATTCAATAGCTCTATAAACTTTGCTACCATCAGGGTAAACATTGCTTTCTGCTTTACCATCATACACCAATGTATTTAGAATTGTTACAACATCTTCTACTTCTAATTTTACCTATAAAATAAAACAAATATATAAATTATAAATATAATTAGGTCAATAATTAAATACTAACTTCTTCCATCAATCAGAATAACTCACATTACTTATTCCTAAGTCAGTTATATACTTTTGCACTTCTACTGCAGTTGCAAACGATTGTGTTCTACCTAAGATGGGGCCTTTAGGATTATTTTTTATTTTATCTGCTCTTTGTTGTAAGAATCTAAGGCACTGACGATTAAGTATGTCTACAAATTCTGATTCAAAATCTTGGTCTTGATACCATGCTCCTCCAGAAATAGATCTATCTGGTTCTAAATTATAAAGCATATACACCTTTTTCTTAGATGCCTGAAAAAAATATTTTTTACAAATAAATATATAAAAAGGCCGTATCAACAAAATACTACTAGCTTAAGATATTTATGGCGGGTTATGGCTGTCACAATATCTACCAGTAACGTACTGAGTTCGAGCTTAGTTTTTAAATTGATTCGAGTCCGGACCTTTCGTCGCTGAGATAATCATATTTGTCTAGTTGTTTGTCCTAGTGTAGTATTATTTTTGGCATTAGTAAATACCTACGCTAAAATAAGACATTTAAATGTAAGTACCTATACTCCACCAAATCTAAGAAATACCTTTTGACAACTGTCACATTCAAGCTGAAAAATTGGTACGTACGATATTCGATTCTTAAGAGGATAGCGTAAAGCGCTTATTACATTATACAATTTTTAGGAAATCTAATTAGGAAATAGGAAGGTGTAATCGTAGTTAGAACAGTTAGGATCCGATTTAGTCAAATTGGAGGTCCCAATCGCTCTACTTCCTAAATTGTTTACAATTTAGGACAGTGTAATCGCAACGTTACGATTTAGAACAACCAGTCGGCGCCCGCGCTTTGATCTAAGTGGAAATATCGTAGCTTCTTTTTCAATATGTTTGGATATCAAACTTAATAAATAATCAAACTGCTTAGAATCAACTCTTAAAAAATTTCTACAGTCTCCAGGTTCGAACATATGCACTATATTCATATGGGACAGTTTTTTTCTCAATGACAAGTATTCTTTAACCCAGCATTTTCTCTTTTTTCTTTTTTTAATATCCATTGTTTCCACCACGGCTAAGGCAAGTCCTATTTTCTGCTGTTTTGATAAATACGGCGCCATCGATCAAACGTGCAACCCCGTCGATACTTCTTTACGAATGCGGTTCGTCACGATTTAGAATTCAATTTAGTGTAGTGTGATCACCAGCTTCCAATTTAGGTTCCTAATTAGATTTCCTAAAAATTGTATAGTGTAATAAGCGCTTTAGTCAGCTCAAATTCTAATTTCGCCCCCACTTCCCCGCGCATCGTATGCTATGTACCGACATGTTTGTAATCACTAATACTGTAAGTAGATACGTCGTTAGATACTTATTTCATTAGGTTTATCATATTTATGCCTGTTTCTTAACGCCAACCCAGTCGCTTCTTATTTTTATAACGGTTATTTCCCATTTTAATTTTACGTCGTCCTGTTGCATAATGCGTATTTTGATCGTAAGCGACACAACTTCTCCCTTCAAAAGCGGGCGACAGGAATCAGGCTTACGCGCCGATAGTTTAGGTAATTTCTTTTTACAGTGAAAATAATGGTATTAAAAAAAAGTAAATAACAAGCACTGCTTTATGGTTAGTTCAGTTAGTATGCAAAATTTCATGATAAGTATTTTATGAATAACAGCGGTTTATTGATCAGTTTGGAGGTAACTTTGGATTTTTTTCTATCGAGAAAATTTTACGGAATTGTGTTTTCGTCTAACATAGTCTTTAACATTAATCCTCAACTTTACCATATATTTATTTCAAAATTAATGCTGCAATACTTTCGGCATAACGGAGGATCTTGCTAAGCCATTTGAGATTATATTTCCCATTAAGAGATATCGACATCGATTTTTTAGACCTGGTAATAATTAACAGTTTTATCTAGATCATTACAAGAATAAAGTTTTATATTGTTTACTAATACTTTCTAGACAATTTCAATAAGTTCACTAGTTGAGCTGTCGTCGCCATCATCGTTGTCATAGTAAAAACAAACCGTTTTGACTACGTCGTTGCTTACATTAATTATTTGATTTTCTATAATGCATTCAAAATCAATGTCTCTTACAGAATCGTACATAGCATCGAGCGGATACGATATGATAAATTATGAGACGCCCACCTTCTTCCACGGGCGTCTCATCTGTCCATGTCTGCGGCACAATGTGGTTCGCGTTTAGGCATGTTTCATCAATTATTATAACGTAATCCCAATTGGTTATATTTTTATTTCTCGTAAACATTTTATTCTTTGTAATCGTCTCAATAATTATTTTGCATTTGTCATTTTTTTTTGTTAATCGCCGGCCAATTCCTTTTCAAATGATTCTCAATGACTCTGTACTACCATTGCACAAGCTGGCATCTTCTAAACTTACTCGAGACTTCGCCACAGTGTGAGTCATTATAAATAATTTGACTTGTTTAATTCATGATTCATGTAATTTATGCAACTCTAAAAATGTAAGTTCAATTAAAAATGTAAGGGTTTGGTTATTGAATATTTTACAGATTTTTCGCGTTAGCATTAATTTGAATAATCCAAACATTACGGTAAGGTGTATAATGACATATAACTGAAACAAGGTGTAGCATAAAAATTGTTTCAGATTATTTTTAAAGTGAAAACTTCTTTAGCATTTGAAAAAGCGACATTAAAAATAGACAGACACATAAATTAATAAGATTTAACGTGGGAGAAAATGAGATAGGAAGCATTATAGGTCGCGAGAAAAAAGTCGTAAACACTGCCGAAACGGCGTCGCTTACGAGTTTTGTTCAACAAGGTACGAAGGTATCGTGTGCCTATGGAATAAACAAGCAGTGAAGAACGGCCAAGCCTCAACTTCGTAAAAGGTTAAATTGATATAAATTTTTTTGTAAGTAGATATTACTTACTACGTACGTACGTATAAGGTATATTGAAAAGAGGATAAACATTCGAAGGGAAATTAATCCACTCGTCGTAAAAATTTGTGACTGTCCCGTACTTTTAAAAGTACATCAACAATGTCAAAGAGTTCTTTAGATATTTTAAACATGGTCGGATTAAAATATGTCGTTTAAGAGTCAATTTCAAAAAAATTGTACGTAACACAAAATAAACACTATGGAACAAATTCCATTGTTTTACTAGGGAGCAGTGAAGGAAAAAGTATATTCCAAGCCGATTGAAAATGTAGAAGAGCTTAGACAGAGAATAGCGAAAGCAGTTGAATTTTGTAATAATGGAAGATTCGTCCGCCTGATTTCACGATCTTTTTTAAGAAGATGTCGGGCTTGTATTGCAGCTCAAGGACGGCAATTTGAACATGTTTTGTAAAATAAGTAATAAATTTTATCATAAAAACGAAACTGACTGTCTTAATTTTATAACCATTATTTTATTACTTTAGTTTGTATTTGCGTCCGTGTCTCATAAGCGTCACTATCTGTCTCGCTCACACTTTATGGAATGTCTATCTCTATCTCATTTAAACCACGCTGTGGTCATTAGGGACGCTCTGGTTGCACTAGAATCGTTTTAATGTAAGTTCCAAAAAAATGTTAAAACTGCCTTTGTTTAACAAAAAAAATTTATGGCTGATCTAAGAAATAATGGAGTAAGTGTTATACCACGTTAGAATCCTTATTAAATACGCTAACTTTTAAAGCTACTTGCCAAACTAGCGTAGTACAATTTTTTTCCAAGACGGTCAGTTGAAGTAGTGCGAAAAACTAAATCTGAAAACTTGGTTCGGTATAAAATTACATTTTCTTTCAAGCTGGAGTGATCGGCACAGGGTTTAGGATTACAGGTTACAGAAACACTATTCAGAATGACGTAAGAGAAAAAAAATTGGCAAAAATTAAATATTTGTAGCAACAGGAATGAAAAAACTGTCTCATGGTGTACATTTTATCGAAAAAAAAATTACTATAATTTCTGAAATACATGACTTAGATTTTTTTCAATATTTTTCTGGTAAATAGTATGGCCTCGCCTAACAGAAAGTTTCGGCTTGACGTCGACTTCTGGGACATCCGATATTTAAAAAAAATATGCAGATGGAATTGACAGATCTCGCTGGCGCTCACCACCACAATAATAACCCATAAAATTATGTATCGTTGTGGTGCGTGGTAGAGCGGAACCCCTGTGCCTATAATCCTTCAAGTTTTCAAACGGACCCTCCGTTACGAGATTTTGACCTATTCGATCAAGTACCGCCAGGCAGGCGGCGTCTTACCGCATCGTTTTTAATTCGTCTTAATAATCAACTTCACATAACACTAAATGAACTTCAATAGGCACTTAAATCAATAGAAAAAAATTTGAATGTATCACAATAAAAAATCTAAAACTTAATCATCAACTTCACATAAAACATCCATAAATATAAAACTTTGCAAGATCGTTCCTCGGATACATACCCTCGTACAACTTTATTTGATATAAGACCAACGTACGTTGACCGCTCTGAAAGTAGCTGTTGAATGCGCAATGAATTATTTAGCATATAAATTGTCTATTTCACAGCAAAACGGCAAGCTTTAAAGGGATCAAAATTTTGTTTGTTAGTTGGTCTACCTACACTAGTCATGCTGACAAGTCTGGTGTTTTTTTGTGTATCCATGAACTAATTAAAGTAGATAAAAATTATTTATAATAAGTAGATAGCTTAAGCTTAATACAAAAATATTTGATTTGTAGATTCAATAACGCAATGATTTTTTATTGCCGTTTAAAAACCGACGACACTATTTTTTTTACAAATGTACAATTTTTTTTGAAATTGACTCTTAAATAAAATAAATGAGTCCAAGTAATACTAATTTGAATAAAAAAGAACCATCAAAACCAGTACCATAACCATAACTATAACTACCTACAGTTTCGTGCGTTTCCCATCTATATGGCTCACTTTTCATAATCTATGATTTTCATATAGAAATGGCTGTCACGTGGCAGCGGCAGTAAACAGTAAAAAATTAAAAAATACAATTAACCATATTGAAGAAAAAAACATTCATTAAAATTCATATTTCTGACCATCCAGCCTCTATTTTACGTACCACCTTGGGTGTCAATCAGTTGTTCGATAAAGTGACTACCTACAGAATGAAGTAGGTGGCGCTATTATAATTTTACTCGAAAGAAAATATAATAATATCTATGTGTCATACATATAGTGTAAGGATTGTTACATTTATTTACTATAAAATAAAATTTTCTTATATTTTATGCCGAACTTGTAGTTTAAATTATAATATTAAAAAAATCATTTGCCGTAAATTATTTGTATTTTATATTTCATTTCATTTGAAGGTTTCACTTCTGTCGCGTGTGAGCTGCACGCATGTTTTTTAATACGTACAACTAGTTGAGCTGACGTTGTGTAGATTATTATTCGATTTTCAATAATGCAGTAAAAATGAATGTCTCTTTCAAAGTCATGAGTAATCATTTTTTTTTTGTTTTTTCTACCACTTTTGCCCAACCATCATTTGTGATATTGGCACATGCTTCAATAAATTTAGAAGAAACAGTCCAAAGAGTTAAATCCGAGTCACAAAATAAGAAGACAAACACAAAATTACGCACAGTAAGCTCCCGAAATGGCGGGAGATTGAAATTATGTAGCGCGGCCTTGTATATGAGTTTTTTGCCTACACAAATTTACGTTGATAAAGTAAAAAAAAATTGTTTTATTCATGATTTATGTAATTTAAGGAATTTCAAAAATAAAAATTCAATTAAACAAATAATACATTAAAAAATAATTATTCGATTATTTGAATATTTTTTACCTATTAATTGAATATTTTTGCCGATTATTCGCTTAACAATGAATTTTAATCATCCAAACACTACGGTAAGGTACATAGCGACATATCATTGAAACGACGTCGGGTAAAAAAGTTGATAGTGGTTATCTTTTAAATATTTTGTTTTGATTGAAAGATTCGAATTTAAATTAGTGATAAAAAAACTATACACGTTGTAATGAAATATATATAACTTCATAATTTTTCGGATTTACGTAAAAGGTTATTTTAAATCGTGTGAGTACGCTCGCGCAAAGTTATTGCGGAATGATTAATGCGAAACGTCAAAAGCTATTTCTTAGATTTGGTTGACTATAATAAACTACTTCTGTCTGTTAATCTTAATTGGACGGATGTCTTTATACCAACCGCGCCCCATGTACAAAAGCCTTAATTCGCCTTTTTAGCGGAAAAAATTGACTTACTTTCTATCAGAACTTAGTTGTATATTTAACACACCTTATATTTTCTTTAAAATGTTTTCTGAGAAAGACATTATCAATAAAGGTAGATACATATAGATATAATACTCATACGAAAAACACAAAAACTGCAAAGGAGTACCTCGGGAACGTGTTTTAGTCTCAGGCTCTGTTCAACTTGTGATGGGATGTACTGATGATGATGATTAAAAACTTGGATTGTTAATTTATTAAAAAAATTGTTATAAAAATTATTATCGTAATTTGAGTTTATTAATTGTTTGGTGTTAAAAGAAAAATCAAACTTTTCCATTTACTGTAATTTAGTTTGTGTCAATCATAGAGCAAAGCTGAAGACCGAATATGGTAGCATCAGACACCTGAGAAATTCAGTGAGATTGAGAGGTTCTACGGGCAGCTGTATACGTCATCGTTGGGGACAAAGAACAAGTTTTATGCGACATTCCGAAGATATCCCTGACGTCAACCTGAGCGAGATTAGAATGTCTCTCCAGTACCTTAAAAACGGCAAGTCCCCGGGCGAGGATGGGATTACAGCGAAGCTTCTGAAAGCGGGAGGAAAACCGGTACTTGAAGTTCTTCAGAAGCTCTTTAATTCCTTCTTCAATGGTGGCACTACTCCAGAGGCGTGGAGCAGAAGTGCGGTGGTCTTGTTCTTCAAGAAAGGTGACAATGCTTTCTTGAAGAACTACAGAATGATTTCCATTCTGAGCCGCGCCTAATTGCTGAGTCATTACGAATAGTCTCGGTCGCAGACTCGACGACTTCCAGCCTCCCAAACAAGCCGGTTTCCGAAAAGGTTTTAGTACAATAGACCACGTCTGCCACTTTGCCTGGGGTATGTGGACTATGAGAAAGCCTTTGATTCCGTCGAAATTTGGGCGGTGCTACAGTCTCTTCAGCGATGCCAAGTTGACTGTCGGTGTGTCGGAGTTCGAAGTGTTTGTACAGTAGGGCTACGATAGCTATCTGAGTACAGAACCAAAGTACGAAACCTATCCAACTGCAGAGAGGTGTAACAGGGTGACGTAACATCCCCGAAACTGAAATAATACTAGTTTTTACGGAATTTATCGCGTATATTTAACTTTTTAAATACCCGACGTTTCGAACGCTTTACAGCACTCATGGTCACGGTTAATCTATGGTAACCGCGGTTAACTATGACATATGGACGTTGAACATCTCAGTCCCGCCCGTGACCATGAGTGCTGTAAAGCGTTCGAAACGTCGGGTATTTAAAAAGTTAAATATACGCGATAAATTCCGTAAAAACTAGTATTATTTCAATGTGTAGTGTTCGCGTAAATATAAGAAATCATTATCCCCGAAACTCTTTACTGCTGCATTGGAAGACATTTTCAAGCTTCTGGAAAGGATACGATATTAACATCAATGGCGAGTACATCACTCACCTTCGATTTGCCGACGATATAGTCCTTATGACAGATTATATTTAGTTATATTAGAAGTATACTTTAGTTGTAGCACGAATGGATCGGCTCGACCGGGGAAGGACCACGCTCTCACAGAATGCCAGCGTAAAATAATAACTGTGTTTCCTATGGTGAGTGTATAGAACCGGAGACCCTTTTTACTGGAAACGAGACATTCCATTTTAGTCCTCACGGGTAATAACTCATCTGCATTTTCATTCGTAATCCAGGATAGATGTAGATGTCTATGGGCCACAGCTACCACTTACCGTCAGGTGGACTGTGTGCTCGTTTGTCACCCTATCCTATATAAAAATAAATCAGGAGAGCTAAAATACTAATTTACCCCATGAGAAAAGCTTTTGCTGTCCTAGCACCGGAAATGATGCTTAAGATCCACAAAACACTTATCCAACCAATATTAGAATACGCATTTCAAGTCTGGAACCCCTACTTTATCAAGGACATTGAAGCTGTTTTTACCAAGGCTATTGAAACGGCAATCATATGAAGAATGTTTGAAACTTTTAAAACTTACAATATTAAAAAACCGCAGGGAAGGAGATCTAATTGAAACCTTTAAGATCTTAAGTAGACATTACGACGTTGTTTGACAAATTGTTTATTCGTAATGAAAACACTCACCTATGTACCAGCTTCTAGCGTCACAATTTTGATAAACTTGATTGCATTTTTTAAATTTTACTATGAAGTATTATTTGTTCAAGTCAGCTGAGGGAGCAACTCATCAAAGAATGCCTGCCAAGACTGATGACTATGGCAATTCCTTTCCATGGCAAGAGAGGCCCACCATTGGCCTTTTACAGGCTCATAAATGTGATATAATTATCATACTTATTAAAATATATCACAAATCAAGATCTTATCAAAGCCTTTCCATATTTACATTTTTTTTCTAGTTTGGCAACTACCAGTGGATTTTGCTAGCATCAAGTATTTCATGGAAGTCACACAGTTAAACTAGTTTCCATTTCCATACAAAATTACAAGTTATTTTTGAAAGGATTAACAAGAGTCACTAGCAAATAATCATAATCATAATCCTTATTGCAATCAAATGGTAACAATAGATGTGATGTTAAATAAGAATCTGGCTTCAATATACAGGATGGGCCATTTAAGTGTTAGCGATTTAATTTTTCAATTTCTCGGAAGCGCGTGGCGCGGGGTTCGGGGGGATATGTTGTTAGCTGCGCCGCTTCCTGGAAATTGTCGCCATGGAGCCGTACACGGGAGTGCAGCGTGCATTTTGTGTCCGAGCGTATTACGAAAACAATAAATCAGAGATTGAGAGAGAGAGAGAGAGAGAGACTGCACGACGTTTGTATCGACATAAACACGGTTTACGCGATTTAAGTGAAGTTCCAAGCGCCAATGTGATACGAAAATGGATCAGAAAGTTCGAAACAACCGGCTCGACAGAACCAATTACGGATCGTGGTCGGCCAGTTTCTGCAAGATCAGCCGACATTGTGGAGCGGGTTCGTGTTTCAGTCCAGCGAAATCCGCAACCATGAAATCATGTTGACTACACGTAAGAGAAGTCAGTCTTTAGACATCAAAAGAACGACTTTGCGACGAATTTTGAGGCGTGATTTGCATTTGAAGGCTTATAAGATTCAGATAGTTCAAGAATTAAAACTAGATGATGCCAATAACCGACTTAACTTTGTCAATTTTATGCTCGAGCGGTTCAAAAATTTTAACAATGTGATGCTTGGTGATGAGGCCAATTTTCACCTTAATGGCCATGTGAATAAGCAAAATTGTCGATTCTGGTCCGAGACTAATTCAGACATAATTCTGGCCCGACGCTTACATGAACGTCCACTTCACAGCCCTAAGCTTGTCGTGTGGGCTGGGATAACGTCAACCGGTATTATTGGGCCATACTTTTTTGAGAATGAAAGAGGGCAAGCGATAACAGTTAGAGCTAACAATTATTGCAATATGATAACAGACTTTTTGGTGCCAGCTTTGCAAGAACTTCAAGGCAATACCTTGAGGATGTGGTTTCAACAGGATGGAGCCACACGTCATACGGCTAGAGTATCCATAGAGCTGCTGAAAAATGTTTTTCCCGGAACTCATTTCGAAAAAAGGGGGGATATTGAATGGCCACCACATAGCCCCGATCTATCTCCATGCGATTATTTTCTATGGGACTACCTCAAATCAGTGGTCTACGAGAATAATCCGATCAATTTAGAGCAGCTGAAGAGGAATATTATTCACGAAAGTAACAAAATACCGAGAACAATTTTTCGACGAGTTTTCCAAAATTTGCAAATAAGGTTCCAAGAGTGCCGAGCAGCCGAGGGAAGTCATTTGGACAACATTATTTTTAGATCTTAAAAATTCCTATGTTTCTACTTTTTAAAAATACAAATATATTTTTGTTATGTTTCTTTTTTAATTGAATATTGAAACCACTAACAACCTTATGGCCAACCCGTTAGTAAGAGATCATTTTTATTATGTTTGCTACTGGTCTTCAAATTATATGCACAATTACCACTTTAGCTGCCTAATTGGTAAAAAATAAACCTCTAAATCAAAAATACATACTTATTTTAAATAAAACTAGCTTTTACATATTTTATCATGTATAATTAACTTATTTTATATTTCCTACGTTTGAAGCACTTTACAGCACCCATGGCCATGGGGGGGGGGCTGGGTGTTCGACATCCTAGTGTTAACCATGGCAACATCCAAATTAAAATTGATAATTTTTGTTCTAACCTATGCTGTATGAACTAATAGAATCTTAAATTTTTGCAGTTTGCATACTTCAGTTGGGATTTAATTTAATTAATTATAGGATTCCAAGCTATATTCTCTATTGAAATTAGGATGTTTTTTTGATTTCAATAGCCTCGCCAATCATCCTTGGAATCGGTGTTTTGTGGCCTATCAAATCTGATGTAGTAACTAAAGCTGTAGCAAACTGTATGTATTCGGTACTTACTAACGGGTGCATCATCCAGTACCGAAATGCATTTGTGAGAAATTTTCCTTACTCGCATTTTTCATGGTATGGGTACCCACTGTTTCAGTTCAGGCAAGTACCGTTGATGCGTATATTGAAACATTTGCTTATTCGGTGAATATCAAAATGTATGTTACAAAGAGTGGTGTTTGTTTATTAAGTAAAGTATAATTTTGAAATTCGTTGTAAAAGTTTTTTTTTACTGTTTATTATAGATTAGTTTGTATAGTCTAAGTTTTATATTGTAACAGAAACAAGGTACGAAAGTATTTTTTTACAAATTAGAAATAAGTATGTTTTCTACAAATTATGAATATTGCGACGCCGCAACGTCATACTGTACGCGTGTGCAATACAACTTGATTCGATGCGTTATGAGGTATCAGAAGTAAAGAGTAACGTAACAATACAATAGTAACGAGTACTAATTGTCATAGTATATATACGAATACATACTGGTACCTACTCTTTTTTTCGTGACTTTTCACACCTAGTAGTAACGGGGCGATTCTCAGAGGGCACACTTCCCAGTGTCGATTCTTCACATCACCTATGTATTCTTTAACATGGGTTTTAATTGGTATTTTAGTTTGTTCTATTTACGAGGGACTACATTCGCAATCAAGCTTGTACACTACTGCATCTTACAAAAAGACATTACACTTGACTGATGGTAAAAACTGACTTATGTTCTTCGGCGGCTTGAAGTATGTTTTAATGGAAGCTTGCTTCAATATGTAGCCAATTTTGTCTGTGACACCTCTGACATATGGCAGTACAGCAGGCACACGCTACACTGTGGCCCATATCACTCATCACCGTGATGTAGGTGTGGGACCTGAAGCTTGTTGTCATGCAAAACTTGCTAGATGACTAAGTGTTTTAACAGACAGCTCGGCGGCCAGATGTTTACTGTCACAGATCCCTGATTGAGATGTCGAACACCTCAGTCCCCCAGTGACCATGGGTGCTGTAATGCTCAAAATGTTGGGTATATAAAATAAGTTAATATATGCGATAAAATCCATATAAACTAGTTTTATTTAAATGTACCATGTTCAAATAAATATAAGAAATCATTAATACATATATACTTACATTAACACATTTAACTGCCTTAATGACTTTTTTACTTTCAAGACTTTTTAAGACTTTTGTCAATTGTGTGTTGGCAAGATTAGAACGTATTCTTATGTCTCGAATCCATATTCCTTTATTACCAGCTTCTTCAATTAAATTGTAAACAACTTTTTCTTCATTATCAGCACCTTTCACAGCTTGCTTTGAAGTTTGAGCTTTTAACCTCAAATTCAATAGATATTATATAACATAATATACAATTTAACTGTTTAAAAGACATAAATATGTTTTCAGAAATACAATACCTAATTAAACTGTACCACATCCACTAACTTTATCTGACATTTTGTAAAACTTGAATATAATTATACATTAATTTGAATTACCTATAAATTAGAGAACCTCCTTGATTAAATAAATCAAAAACTCCTTGTTGCAGTAATTTATTAATTGCTGCCACTAGCTCAGCAGAAGAAAGATCTGGCACAGCTGCTACTATATCTTTATCAGATATACCTTTAGGATTTTTTTTAGCAATATTTAATATCTTATCAGAGATAGGATCGTCGTTTTTATTAGAACTCATATTTTTATATTTGAATAATTTTATACACTAGTACTTCTTTGTGTTATAATAGACCACGGCGTTGACAGCTAGAACATTTTTTTAAAACTTAAGAGTTTGGAGGGCACTCTTAAATCAACACATGGTGGCGCCACAGACTTCCTATTTTGACAAATGTCATAGTTAAATGTTGACACTTGAAAGTAGCAATCTTTTTTTACAAATCGCTGTCGATTCGTAAGACTCGTACACGTTTCTGTATTTTTTTGGTTACTGCTCTACAAATTCACTAGCAACGTTGAGTTGAGCTTCAGTTCCTCTGTTATCTCGTCGAATCTTTGTGGTGCTGTTGATTCAGTGACTTATAAGAGACAGGACTCATTTTAGAGATAGAACTCATATTTTTTGGTGTTATTATCTACTAGTGCCGTAGGGTTAAATAATGCCTATTACAGTGTGTTGTGTCAACTCTTGTCTTGCCAAGGATATAGTAATGTTTTACTTTCCTCGAGACAAAAACACGCAAAGCCTTTGGCTTTCTTATGTCGCTCCTCATAGCCCTGAACTTCTTCAACTGTCATCGAAACAATTAGCCAAAAAGAAGATTTGTATCAGGCATTTCGAACATCAATATCTTGATGGCTTCACGAGGAAATACCACGGTTATCCTACTCTACTGACTGAAGAAGAAATAGCTTGTGGAGTACCCAGTAAGTACGAAAATATCTTTCCCATTTAGAGCCAAATTTAGAAATATATTTGATAAAGACTGAATTATACCCGAGGCAGTGGTTTAAATTATTTATCAATGCAATATTAACCATGAGAGTAGAGTTTGAAGAAAATATGATACTAAATATATTGCATGTTCTTATGCAAAATTTTTTTTGGTTTTATAATCACTGTTTTAAAAGCTATCTTATATTACAAAATAGCTAAAGTGATATTTATTTCAAGTCAATCCATAGAACAATGCCAACAGTTAAATAAAAATATTTATTTTATATGAACCATTTGTAATACTGATTACAATATCACTCATACATATTTTTTTCCAGGTGATAAAAACAAAAAATACAGCTGCAGCAATTGCTTTCTTTGACCAATTGTTCGACAGTTGCAATGGTTCGAGGTCTGGTAGGGCTCCAGGAAAAATACGAGGTCCAGTCAAACTGAATAGTGCCCACAAAGCATTTTGGATTGAAGCCATTAAGAAGTTTAAAAAAATGCATTTCATTCCAAAAAATTCTTTAGAAAAAGCTACAATAAAAATGTACCAACATTAAACAATTGGGTTACAACACTAGAAAGCCTAATAAGAGTAAGTGAAATAATGCAATCGGAGGGGGTCAGTTTCTTTTACACGAAAAACCTAAATCAAGACCCCCTTGAAAATTTCTTTGGCAAAATAAGAGCATATAATTATAGATATACCAACCCCGATACATTTTCGTTCCGAAACTCTTTTAAGTCATTATTAATGACGGACATGCTGGCCATCCAGACAAAAAATTCTAATTGTGAAGATGATATGGGGGAGACCATATTAAACATAACAACTTTATTGAATGAGGAATTTGCTTCAGATGAACAACCAGTTCCCGATAGTAATGATAATAGAAACCTTAGTTGTTCATCTGAAGTAAATTTATCAGGAAATATGGTCTCCTCCATATTTGAAGAAAAAAATAAATGTAAATGCGAGGAGTTACACTTCAGGATATATTATAAGAAAACTGTGTCAAAATAAATGTAAAAATTGTAAAAAAACATTTTTAAATAATGAGGATCAGCAGCTTAGTGTCCATGATTTAATTAGACACAGAGAACGAAAGCACCTTAAAGGGAAAAATCTTATGTACCCTAGTACAAGATTTATTGTAGCATTTTCAAAATTAGTTGATTTAAGTAATGTGGTATTAAATAATACTTGCCACAAAGGAAATATTATTAAAAATATATCCGAAAAAATTATTACTCAAAATAATTTGGAATGGATAGGCTGCCAAGAGCACCATGACAAAATCAAAAAAAAAATTTTACTTCTTGGGGCTAAAATCCAAGTATTTTACTGGTGCCGAACAATAAACAGAATATTGAATGGATCGCATTGTGTAATTAATTTTAACGATGCACCATATATTCAAAAAATAGCACATATAAAATGGTTAAAACAAAGAAAATATAAAAAATGAAACTTGGAAATATGTTTTTTTTTAATTCCTTTCCCTTATTAATATAACTAATAAAGAATAATGAAAATAAAAGCAATCGATAAACTCAATTCAAAAATCTATCGATATCATGGATAATCTATACACCCCAACACTAACAAGGTAGCCATCTAGCGGGAAAAAGCTTGCCCTCCAAACCCGCTACGGCGACGTACTGTCCTATCTGTCTTGTACATACAACTTTATAATTTGTGATAATAGACATGCATACAACACAGGTATACAAAAAAAAGTACTCTCATACTTTGTCTCTGCGTAGGCTTGTATCAAATGCACGGCTGGTAATCACTAATCATTCAGCAAAAATCTATGACCTAGACGTGGGCGTTATTTCACGTCACTAGATACAGTAACTGGCTACGCGGCACGTAACCGAATCACTAGTTTCGAGTCATATTAGAACTAGTGATTTTTGTAAATGCGTGATTATGATTACTGTTAACCATTATTATTGCGGGAGGCGGGAGGCGACTGTCGGTCGCTCGAGCGCCAAGCGCACATGTGGCATACAACAATAAACAAACCATCGTAAGTAACAGTATTATTGTACGTTTAATTTTCATACGTAAGACTATAGACATAGACAATAAAATAGAGTAATCTCTGTTTGTAAATATTTTCAATGGTTTGCGATTCCGGGAAGCGAGTCACATTGAATTTAACTAAAATAATTTTTAAAACATTTTTGATGGAGTCATGAACTCGTTTATTTATAAAATTAAAATAAAACTAAAAAATGTGTAGGTATAAATTTTTTTTAATTTAAATGTTTATAATATTATAAAACTTAAAAACTGTGTGTAAATAGCCAAACAAACAAACAAATTAATTGTACAGTGTAAATAAAAGTGCAAAAACAAATGACCGTGAAAACGTTGAAATAGTGTAAATAAAATGTAAATATCAATCATTATTGCATATACAATCAAATTGACTTGTAAATATGCCTGCATTAATAATTTTATGAAAATATTAGTGTCATAGTAAACGCAAATCAATCATAAATAAGTACATAATTAATGCAGTCTGTCCTAAACCTGAATAAAGTATGAAGGGAAGTTAATTTATTGATTTAACTGTATAGATACAAGCACTTAGATAGTCATTAAATTTATTTTCGTTTCGTGTGTAACTGTATAGTTGGTGGTGGTATATATACAAACAATCACAGTAGCCGAATAAAATAGCCAGTTACAAAAATCACTATGTAACTGTATAGTTTCGTTTCGTGTGTAACTGTATAGTTGGTGGTGGTATATATACAAACAATCACAGTAACCGAATAAAATAGCCAGTTACAAAAATCACTAGTTTTGAAACATGTGACGCCGACAAAGTCACTAGTTTCGTTACGTTTCTTGAAAATGACGTAACGACCCACATCTAATGACCGTATAAAATGCTGTGAGCAATTCATTACATGACGTTTCCCTCGTCCCTCACACCTCATGCCCCTTCCCTCAGTCGCCATTTTGTCATCATAGAGTATCTTTTTATAACCATTTTGTCATGTTATGGTCGCTTAGCTGTCAGTTCTACACTATATGTCTTATTGTTGTTTATAGGTTTTCTTGGATAATTCGTTGTTTCCGTGAACCAACAAAATAAACTTTTACTTATATTTTAGTGCTATTTTACGAAAGGACGTTATAATTTATAGGCTAATTTACGAAAAGACGTTTTTTGTTTACTAGGTTATATACGACAGGACGTTTCTTTAGCATAAGTGTATTTTAATTTTTAGTTTTAAAATGTATTTTAAGTGTTGCATTCCCAATTGTGCAAGTAAAAGAGAAGAGACTAAGTTACATAAGTTTCCGTCTGACGAAGACCAACGGAACAAGTGGCTGGACTTTATAAACTGTGACACTCTTAAAAGTATGCATTCCAGTAACCTTAACATGCTGATTTGTCACAAACATTTTGAAAAAAGGTTTCATACTGTAAAATCTGGCATTAAGAAGGCAGCTTATCCCACACTTTTTCTTTGGAGGAAATTGAGTCAGGTTTCTCATCAAGATCATTTTTTTGATCATTTAGTAGAGGGGGCAAACGAGCATGCGGCTCACCTGATGTTAAGTGACTACCGCCGCCCATGATCAACCGCAACACCAGGAGAATTGCGGGTGCGTTGCCGGCCCTTTAGAAAGGAGTAAGCTCTTTTCTTGAAGGTCCCCAGGTCGTATCGGTCCGGAAAAATCGCCGGTGATAAACTATTCCACAGAGAGGTTGTACGTGGAAGAAAACTCCTTGTGAAACGTACAGTGGTGGACCGCCAAGCATCCAGATGGTGTGGATGGTATCGGGACGTTTGCCGTGTCGTGCGTTCACGAAATTTGGCGGCTGGGACTAATCCGAACAATTCCTCAGAGCACTCCTCGTGATAGATGCGATAAAATACGCAAAGAGATGCAACATCTCTTCGCAACGCCAGTGAATTGAGCCGATCGGAAAGCACTCGGTCGTCGACGATTCGAGCCGCTCTGCGCTGGATGCGGTCAAGTGGAAGGAGCTGGTACTGGGGAGCCCCAGCCCAGAGATGGGAACAGTATTCCATGTGCGGCCGAACCTGCGCCTTGTAAAGTTGCAGGCGGTGTGCCGGCATGAAATACTGTCCCGCTCTGCTGAGCACGCCAAGCTTTTTAGAGGCCAATTTGGCCTTCCCTTCCAAGTGACCACGAAACTGCACGTCACTCGATATGTCGACGCCGAGGATTCCGATACTGGCTGAGGCAACAAGGGGAGTGCCTTGAAACTGAGGGGATACGACAAAGGGGTTCTTTTTAGCGGTTAACGCGCAAACTTGTGTCTTCTGGGGGTTAAACTGGACTAGATTTAGTCGTCCCCAATCCGAGACTCTGTTCAGCAAAGAAAAATGGTCTGACACAACTGGTTACCTCGCCTACGCGAATTCCAGATGTGGAGGATCGTGCACCTTCCCTGTTGGACCTTCTGCTGACCTCTCATCCGGATGGGTATCAGATTTCCGTCGACGCTTCGAAACCGCAGTTGCATTCAGCAGGCTGCCGCCGTGTATGGCACTATAGGTCAGCCGATTGGGATAGGATTCGGTCTTACTTTGCATCCTGCCCTTAGGGGCGGGTTTGCTTCTCGCCGAACGATCCCAACGTTGTTGCGGTTTCTGTCGCTGATGTGGTACTTCAGGGTATGGAACTTTTTATTTCTTCCTCTGTGGTGCCCATCGGAGGCAAATATCAGCCATGATTTGGTCGCTCCTGTAAAATAGCATCATGCTATAAGCAGGAGTGCTACCAAACCTGGGCTGACGCATCAACGGCCCGGAATGTAAACACCAGCGCTCTAAAAAAGAAGTATAATTCCCCCTCCAGGTCCTTCAAAAGAGTCATTGCCAAAGGAAAGTCGTCGCCTTCCTTCTGGAACACGTGCATTCTGGTCTCTCGCCAAGGCTGTCCAGGGGAATTTCTGTCAGCCATCTCTTCCATCTCTGCACAGGGAGGACGACTCACTGGCCCATACCGCAAGGGAGAAAGCCGATCTGCTAGGCTCTTTTGTTGCGTCCAACTCGACTCTCAATGACGGCGGGAGTACGTTGCCGACCATCCCACGGTGAGTGCTCCATACCGGAAGTGCAGTTCACACAGCGCTTGATTCGCAAATCACTCCTGTCCCTGGACATCCATAAGTCGAGTGGGCCTGTCAGAATCCCCCCAATTGTGCTAAGGACGTGTGCTCCAGAGTTGGCACCGGTTTTAACGCATCTTTTCCGGTGCTCCTACTCCCTAGGCGTAGTCCCAAAATCATGGAAGACTGCTTCCGTCCACCCGATCCCTAAAAAAGGTGACCGCTCAGACCCGTCCAACTACCGGCCTATCGCCATCACCTCCTTGTTCTCCAAAACAATGGAGTCCATTGACAACTGCCAGCTCATGAGGTACCTTGAGGATCACCGAGCTGATTTGTGATAGCCAATACGGTTTTCGTCGTGGTCAATCAGCTGGTGATCTTCTGGTCTACCTAACTCATAGATGGGTTGTGGAGGCAGTAGAGTTCAAGGGGGAGGCATTGGCCGTTAGTTTAGACATTGTGAAGGCCTTCGATCGGGTTTGGCACAAAGCGCTTCTTTCGAAGCTCCCTTCCTACGGCTTTGCCGAGAAATTGTGTAATTTGATCACCAGCTTTCTTGCTGATCGGAGCATCAAGGTCGTTGTAGACGGTGCAAGCTCCGATTACAAGCCTATTAATGCTGGTGTTCCACAAGGCTGTGTGCTATCGCCAACGCTGTTTCTTCTGCATATCAATGACATGTTAAAACCCGTAACATTTATTGCTATGCAGGTGACAGCACTGGTGATGCTCTGTACACTGGCCATGCCAATATTTCTCGGGAAAACGTCTCCGAATACCGGGACAAACTTGTGTCTGATGTCGAGTCTTCGCTGGACAGAGTCTCGGATTGGGGGCGACTAAATCTAGTCCAGTTTAACCCTCAGAAGACACAAGTTTACGCGTTAACCTCTAAAAAGAACCCCTTTGTCGTATCTCCTCAGTTTCAAGGCACTCCCCTTGTTGCCTCATCCAGAATCTGAATCCTCGGCGTCGACATATCGAGTGACGTGCTGTTTCGTGGTCACCTGGAAGAGAAGGCCAAATTGACCTCTAAAAAGCTTGGCATGCTCAGCAGAGCAGGACAGTATTTCATGCCGGCACACCGCCTGCAACTTTACAAGGCACAGGTTCGGCCGCACATGGAATACTGTTCCCATCTCTGGGCTGGAGCTCCCCAGTACCAGCTCCTTCCGCTTGACCGCATCCAGCGCAAAGCGGCTCGAATCGTCGATGACCGAGTGCTTTCCGATTGGCTCGATTTACTGGCGCTGCGAAGAGATGTTGCATCTCTGCATTTTCTTTCGCATATACCATGGGAAGTGCTCTGAGGAATTGTTCGGATTAATCCCAGCCGCCAAATTTCGTAAACGCACTACGTGGCAAACGTCCTTATACCATCCACACCATCTGGATGCTTGGCGGTCCACCACTGTACGTTTCACAAGGAGTTTTCTTCCACGTACGACCTATCTGTGGAATAGTTTGCCACCTGCGATTTTTCCGGACCGGTACGACCTGGGGACCTTCAATAAAAGAGCTTACTCCTTTCTAAAGGGCCAGCAACGCACCTGCGATTCTCCTGGTGTTGCGGTTGATCATGGGCGGCGGTAGTCACTTAACATCAGGTGAGCCGCATGCTCGTCTGTCCCCTCTTCTATAAAAAACCTACATTTACCCGGATTGAGCTGCATTTGATTTATTTCACACCATTTTACAAGTTTATCAAGATTCGCTTGTAGTTCTAATACGTCAGATTCTTGCTTTATAACTTTAGCTATTTTTAAATCGTCTGAGAGCAAATAAACCTGACAATTTTTAAATACATTTACTATATATCATTAATGAATAGTACAAACAAAGACTATATAACCACTTGACTGCGCATACAGTGCCCCGGCGCTCGAAAACTATTAGTATTTTGTCGCCTATGCATCGGCTATGGTACTATTAACCATTTTAGTATTGTCCAAGTGCTAGACCTGTGTGCACGCTAAATTAATGCAAATTTTTATAACTTTAATGCAATTATAATGCATCAAAATGCCTTCGAAGTGGTGTGGGAAACATTCCAGGACAGATGTCCAAAAATAATGGAGGAAACTTTTCATTGCTAAGTAAAAAATACGAAAATTATTGTTGATTAATTCAGATTATGAGCCACCGCAGGGGTCTATCTAAAACGGTGGCCGGGTAAATAACGACATGGTTGAGTTGCACGTTGATGTCTTTTGGAAAAGTCTCGTTCTATTATTAGACAATTCTAATGCTTCTATCCCTTTCTATGTTTATCGTAAACATTAGTACTTACTGTTACCTTTAATAGCTGAAAGTCGATATCGAAAATAATAAAATTATTAAGATTATTCAATTCACACACTGTGAATAAATACTTATCTACTTTTAACCGTCTTCATAAAAAGAGGAGGTTCTCAGTTAGTCGGTATTTTTTCTTAGTTAAAGTTTATAGTTATCTAGTTAAATTAGTTAGATTGGTGTACCAAATCAGAACGGCTTACAATTTCAAAAGCACACTAAAGACAAGTTATTGTCCGGATCCACTACAGTAATAGATATTTGTCGTCATTGTAAAATTTTTAATAGGAGGGCGATCAATGAGAGTGGTTCAAAAGTGCTGTCTTCGAAATATAATACCAATTATTCTATGAGAACGGTTTTAAAATCTCTGATTAGGTATTATTGATTCCAGGATATTCATTTTCATCAATATGAAATAGAATCAAAAAATCATTTAATTGATTTAGCAAGATGCATAATTTACAAATTTGTAGACGCTTGTTTATATTTTTTTTATAAAGAACAATCAGGACCCTTAAACTTCAATTCGAAATAAATATAAAAAATTAATCATTTTAAAAATCAATAATAATATAATAAATACATGTTTTCGTTGTAACTGATTGACTTTGATTATATATTATTTATATGATTTTAATTGAGTATTTTTCATAATGATAAAATCCATTTTATCGATAACGAATATTTTCCTTTATTAAGAAGAGCAACCCTAAAGATAGCCATAACAACGCAACTTGACCATTTGCAGCCACGCGTTCATCCTCGTCCCCCGGTCCGCAGTAGTGAGTCGTATGCTTAGAAGAAATCTGCCTATACGCTCTCTAGTGGTTATATTCTCTATGAGTACAAAGAATAAAGGCCTTAAATTTGATTCCTGCGGAACACCAGAGATATCATTGAAAGAACACTCGCCATCAATTACTACTCTGGCATTACAATTAGAGAGATAGGATTTGCACCAGCTTAAAATGTATCAGAAATGCCAAAATATGCGAGTTTTTTAATAAGTACCTATAATCTGGTCCACCCTATCAAATGCCTTGGTAAAATCGGTATATATAACATCTACTTGAAGGTTTTTGCCAACCAAATCAATAAAATTGGAAACATAATTGACCAAATTAGTATTAATAGACTTCTTAGGCATAAAACCATGTTGGCAGGGATATAAGTGATCTTTAACATGATTGAATATGAATGGGTGGACAAGTGATTCAAAAATCTTTGATACGGTAGCTAGTATTGATATAGGTCGATAATTAGATACAAGTTCCTTTTTTCCATCTTTTTAAATAGATACTATTCGAACTTCTTTCCACTTATCGAGAAAACTCCCTGTCTTAAGTGAAGCGTTATAAATTAATTGTAAGGGACAGGATATTGAATTTGCACACATAATTAAGAATATAGGGGGCACATTGTCAGGTCCAGCACTCTGTTTTATATCAAGTCTTTTTATTTTGTTTATTATGCTTTTTGGGTAATGTATATATTGGACATTTCAGGAAGCTGTTGCTGCGAATCGAGCAAATATAGTGAATTATTTGTTGGGGTGTTATGGACACTGGAAAAATACGCTGCAAATAAGTTACAGGATTTTTTTAGTTCGTTTGATTGTTTGTCTCCTAAATACATTGATGATGGGTATCCAGAAGAGTTTTTACGTTTGTTAGAAATGTGCGTCCAAAGATATTGAGAATTTTTACCTATTTCGTGTTCTAGAGTAGATATGCAATTGTCATAACATGTTTCTGTAAGTATTATAAAATAAGGTGCTTTATGCAAATATTATGTATTGTTTGCCAGAGATTGCGCAGGTAAAAACTCTCATCAGCAATTAAAATCTTTAGTTACTCAGCCGCTCACTAAATGGAAAGATTCTGTACATGATTTCAAACATCACAGTGAAAGCCAGTACCACAAATCTTCTGTATTATTGGCTGATAATTTTATGAAGGTGTATAATAAATCTCAACCAAATATAATAAGTCAGATTGATAGCCGATACCTAGCGCAAATAGCTGAAAATCGGAATCGGCTCATTCCGATTATTGAAACAATTAAATTATGTAGACGTCAGGAATTGGCACTGAGAGGTACGTGCGACTCAGGTCCAATTAAATTCAATGATGCTGAGCCAGAAACAAATGATGTAAACTTTCGTGCTATCTTACGGATGAGAAATAGATGTGGAGACTGACTCAAATCTAATAAAACACGCAGAAAATATGACGTTGAACACTACCTAAAAACATAAAAAATGAACTTATTGGAATTTGTGGTGAAATAATTCAGAAAAAAATTGTGCAAAGATTAAATTCTGCGAATCTCTTTCAATACTTGTTGATGAACCGAGCCAAAAGATGATTGGTTTATCTTGCGTAAAGATTTTTTAACATTTGTTACAGTTGAGAATTAGCTAATGCAATTTTATCTGAATTAATATCTTTGGGAAAAGATTTTTTTATATAGAAGAGGGACAAACGAGCATACGGTTCACCTGATGTTAAATGACTACCACAGCCCATGAACAATTGCAACAACAGGGGAATTGCAAGTCTGTTGCAGGCCCTTTAGAAAGAAGTAAGCTCTTTTCTTGAAGGTCCCCTGGTCGTACTGGTCCGGAAAAATCGCCGATGGTAAACTATTCCGCAGAGAAGTCGTACGCGGAAGAAAACTCCTAGGGAAATGTGTAGTGGTGTATCGACAAGCATCCAGATGGTGTGAATGGTATCGGGAGGTTTGCCGCGTAGTGCGTTCGTGAAATTTGGCAGCTGGGATTAATCCGAACAATTCTTTAGAGCACTCTCCGTGATAGATACGATCAAATATGCAAAGATATGCAACACCTCTTCGTAGCGCCGGTGAATCGAGCCGCTCTGCGTTGGATGCGGTCAAGTGGAATGAGCTGGCACTGGGGAGCCCAGAGATGGGAGCAGTATTCCATGTGCGGCCGAACCTGCGCTTTGTAAAGTTGGAGGCGGTGTGCCGGCATGAAATACTATCCCGCTCTGCTGAGTACGCCTAGTTTTTAGAGGCTAATTTGGCTTTCTCCTCCAAGTGACCATGAAACTGCACGTCACTCGATATGTCGACGCCGAGCATTCCGATACTAGCTGAGGTGACAAGGGGGAATGCCTTGAAACTGAGGAGATACGACAAAGGGATTCTTTTTAGCGGTTAACGCACAGCCATGTGTCTTCTAAGGGTTAAACTGCTAGCCCATTTTTTTTAGTCGCCCTCAATCCTAGACTTTGTTCAGCAAAGACTCGACTTCAGACACAAGTTTATCCCGGTACTCGGAGACGTTTTGCCGAGAAATGATGGTACGGCCGGTGTACAGAGCATCACCAGTGCTGTTATCTGCATAGCAATGAATGTCGCAGGTTTGCAACATATAATAGATATTCAGAAGACCAGCATTAATAGGCTTGCAATCGGAGCTTGCAACATCTACAACGACCTTGATACTTAGATCTGCAAGATAGCTGGTGATCCAATTGCACAATTTCTACGGGAATCCCGTAAGAAGGGAACTTCGAAAAAAGCGCTTTGTGTCAAACCTGATCGAAGGCCTTCGCAATGTCCAAACTAACGGCCAATGCCTCCCCCTTGGACTCTACTGCTGCGGTCCATCTATGAGTCAGGTAGACCTGAAGATCACCAGCTGATCGACCACATCAAAAACCGTATTGGCAATCTCTAATCAGCTGGTGATTCTCAAGGCCCCTCATGATCTGGTAGTTAACAATGGATTCCATTGTTTTGGAGAACAAGGAGGTGATGGCAATGGGCCTGTGGTTGGACGGGTCTGAGCGGTCGCTTTTTAGGGATCCAGTGAATGAAAGCCGTCTTCCATGATTTTGGGACTACGCCTAGAAAGTAGGAGTACCGGAAAAGACGCGTTAAGACCGGTGCCAACTCTGGAGCACACGTCCTTAGCACAATTGGGGGTTTACGTTAGGCTCACTCGACTTGTGGATGTCCAAGGGGAGGAGTACCTTGCAAACCGAGCGCTGCGTAAACCGTACCTCCGGCATGGAGCACTCACAACACGGGATGGTCAGCGGAGTACTCCCCCCGTCATTGAGAGTCGAGTGGGACTGAAAAAGCCCAGCAGATCGGCTTTCTCCTTTGCGGCATGGGCCTGTAGGTCGTCCTTTTTTTATAGAATAGGGTGACAAACGAGCACACAGTCCACCTGATGGTAAGTGGTTGCTGCGGCCCATAGACATCTACGTCTATCTTCCATTACAAATCAAAATGCAGATGCGTTATCACCCGTGAGGACTGAGATGGAATGCCTCATTTCCAGTGAAAAGGGTCTCCGGTTCCCTACACTCACCATACGAAATACAGCAGCATTAAGCTTCTATTTCACGCTGGTATTCCGTGAGAGCGTGGTCCTTCCCCGGTCGAGCCGACCCATTCGTACTACAACTATACTACTAATATAATTGCAGCATGGCTCTACCACGTTTAAACGCAGACGTCCTCCTTGTGCAGAGACGGAAGAGATGGCTAACAGAAATTGCCCTGGGCAGCCTTAGCGAGAGACCAGAATGCAAGGGTTCCCGAAGGAAGGCGAACTAGTTTCTCGCCAATTCTGCCTGTATGCACTGACTTCTCACTTTGCCTTTGCAATTACTCTTTTGAAGGACTTGAGACGGAATTATACTTCCTTTTTAGAGCGCTGGTGTTTTCATCCCGGGACGTTGATACGTCAGCTCAGGCTTGGTAGCACTCCTGCTTATAGCATGATGCTATACTTTACAAGAGCGACCAAACCATGGCTGAGATTTGCCTCCGATGGGCAACACAGAGGAAGGAATAAGAAGTTCAATACCCTGATGTATATCACCATATCAGCGGCAGAATCATCAACAACGTTGGGATCGTCCGGCGGGAAGTAAACCTGCTCCCAAGGGTAGGATGCAAAGAAAGACCGCATCATATCCCAATCGGCTGACCAATAGTGCCAAACACGGCGGCGGCAACTAGCGGCGAATACGCCCTTACTAAGACTAAGGTTAAAAATATGAGTAAGAGGAATCAAAATCAACTCTTTAATAGATTTTATAAAAAGAGGGGTACATCCGTCAACCCCCAGCGCACTATCACTACGTAAACCCACAATCAACCTCTTGATTTACAATGAGTCAGGTGGTTTAAAGAAGAAAGAGTTGAGCAGATAATTGGGAGTCCTAACGGAAGCATTTAATTTGTCCTCTGAGGTTGAAAGCTTAGACAGGATTTGGTCGGCCAATTTTCGACCGGAGGAGACAAAATGTCTATTACAGAAATGTAATGAAGACTTGATGTCGACGTCACTTTTCAAAAGTTCCTCAGAATCTTTCCTCTTTTGTGGAAGCTCGCAAACGTTTTTTATTTCGTACTTGCCAAAGTTTTTTTTAAGATTCCGCTTGTGGTGTTTTAGCTCTCCATGCTCATTGTGCATTCTCATTCGCATTGTGCAACAGGTCATTACAAAAGTTGCGATGGCATTTGTAGGTCAGATTAAGCATGACGTCATTGGGATTTGAACAGACCTGACTGTGCAAATGGTCTCTGTGTCGCATACATTTCATCAGCCCGGGAGTAATTCAGGGTTTGATGTTGTATTTAGGTGCGACTCAATTTAACTTTATGAGTATGTTTACCTACAACTGATTGTATAATCTGGTCAAAGTTGAAAGGGACCTCGTTGACGTCTTCCCGGCCAGTTACCGTCAACCATTTCATACCGCAAAGGTCCAAATCAATTGCGCCGATATCAACAAAATTTCTGTACCAGTTTTTCGATTTAGGTTTATTTTCAGCAAAGCTTATACCTACTATAGGCATATAGTGATCAATCAAGGAGAATTTGCAAACAGCTGCGAAAATAATCTCCTTGGATTTGATGAAAATGTGGTCTAAGCATATAAATAATAATGTATTATTAGCAGTATAATGCTATAGAATTTATTGCTGCGCAAGTTAAAGGTATTTAATATTTAAATGAAGTTGATTAATCAGTGCATCACTAATAAAAAAAAAACATTAACTCATTGTTTTCGTTTTAGGTCATGTATCAAGAAACAACACCACCCCACCATTCACGGCAAATAAAATGTTAAATTTGCTGAACAATGCCACATGCATTGTACAATGCAACATGTAACACCAAATGATTAGAATAGGGTGTTGGCCGCTTTGAATATTTATGTGATCAGGAATTAATAATTAATCTCGAAGATTGTTCCAGTGATTCTGATTCTGATGATGATGTTTGTGACTTAGGATGTGCATACACCCTTGTGTCAATAAATTTATAATTGCTAATTTTTTTACTATCCCAAAATGAGCCCCATTGTTTAAATGCTTGGTTAAAATAAGTATTCGGTGCATATTTTTTATTAATATCAGTTTAATGTTCCAGCAATAGTCACATCAGAACACCATTAGAATGACAGCAGCTGTCATTCTAATCAAGATATATGTCATAGATGCACATCGTAGACAGAGAAACCTATAGACAAATTGACGCCTTCTTTCGCATTCGCACACGAAAAAGATAGATTTATACGTCTTGCATAGAAATGAGATAGAGCGGTGTGATTGTTTGTCCCTTTCTCTGTGCCGGTTTTTTTGGTTTGCAAACTACACTTTGCTAAACAACTTTGACAGTTCGTAGCGATCCAAGGAGTTTACAAGTTGGTTTAAGGGAGAAAATAAGTGTTTTGTGAGCTTAGTATTGGTGAATCTTGTTCAGTTCAGTTATTAGAAAAATTTTTATCTAAATATGTTTAAAAGTCCTAAAGATTATAGTATAACCTAAAACTACTTTATCGTCCTTTCTCACTCGAGGCCACGCTAATCATTGGTCTATAGTCTATAGGTTTCTCTGTCTACGACACAAATTATAAAGTTGTATGCATCTCTAGTATATATACAGTAATCTATGGTTGTATGTAGTCTACGATGCACATAGACTGTAGCTTGCTACATATTTATTTATCTATGCACATAGACGTATTTTTACCGTGCGTTTGCACTGACGCGATTTTCACAAAAAAACATGTTTTAAACACTGTTTTCTGTCAATGTATCAAAAAGCGTTCGCATAGTCAAGGAACATTTTTTAGTGAATTATGTTTGACAGTTTATTGTACATTACATATTATAACTATATTTTTGATATAATATTTCAATTAATATATGAACATTACATTAAATTAAATCTAACCCATAAATTTATAAACATTATTTCTAATACTAAAAACCTTAAAAATATATATTATAATAACTAAATTAAATTGTTAAAAAAGAGGTCCTTTAGGCAAGGTTCCGAAGATACTGGCAGCGTTTCCCCGTTGAATAGCTAGACTAATTCTTTGTCTAGCTATTATAGCAGATATATAGATATAATATAACTATATTATATCTATATATCTGCAGAAACAAAATGTTTGAAAACAAATTTGTAGAAATATTGTTATGTTGAAAGATAAGTTTGACGTTGTGTATTTGTAGACACTTTTTAATCGAGTCAGAGAATTTTCAACATAGATTACTGTATATATACTAGATATTTTCAACAATAATGGGTTCAAGTGATGAAGAGGTGAATAATGGATTCAAGTGATGAGTGTACTGTACATTTACAACAAAAAAGAAAGAAATCGAAGTTCTGGACGCGCGTGCAATGTGTTTGACAGTGATTCGCAGTGGAATACGGAATAGAGACTAAAAACTGTGCTGCATGACGAAGAAAGTGATACATGAGAAAATTCTACCAATTGCATAATCACAACCTTAAACGCCAAAATTGTATTAAGTGTTTAACTAATGAAAATACAGTAACTAAATTATCCAAGAAAATAACATCAACATTTGCGCTGTAATTACAAGTTCAAACAAGAAATTGAAAGAAAAAGCTACATGACACATGAAAATCATAGCCTTGTGGCTTTATAAAAGGTCACCCACCTGTTGCAGACTAGTTAGGCTCTATTAAAGGGTTAACTGAGTACTCTTTGCTGTTGGAATCAATCAACCAGTTTTTAAGGCCTGGCAGATTTTTTAAATACTATAAAACCATCGGACAATCAATTTATATTGTCATTTGATGAAATGTCTTTAAAAAAATGTGATGTATTATCTAAAAGAAGATTTGATTGATGTGTATTAGGATCATAGTACACAAGGAACATCTTCAGTCATTGTATCATATGCATTAGTATTTATGATTGTTAGTATTAGGAAGACTGAAACAGCCCATTGCCCACTATTTTTCAAATGCATTTTTAACTGCAAATCAACTTACTGTACTTATAAAAGAGGTAATTATTAGTACTTTGTATGATGTTTCATTTTATTTGAACAGTTGAAATTAAAGTTGATTATAAAAGCTCAACGGTTGTAAAACATATTTAATTTTTGATTTCAGGTCTGGAATCAGTCATAGCTGGCATAACTTCCAGGCTCTCAGGCTGGGATGAATATATCTGCAACAGTTAGTGACATGGACGGAGTAAATTTACAAGTTCTCTCTATCTTGGGTGCAAATGTGCAACGACTATATTTTGCATTCCATAACAAAGAGATAGTGACACTTTGATATGCCATATTTATTACATAAGGGATCTTGCAATGGGGTTAATGCATTTCACATTGAAATAACTTTGTTTTGCAGAAGAGACCCATGAGAGCACTTTACAACCTAAGTCCGAAGGAGTCTTTTCAAGAAAGTTTTTTTAGAAGTACATATATTAACCATAGCATTTTAGTAATTTTACGAAAATTTAATGTATGTTTTTTTATTAATTTTTGTTTTTTGTTTTTGTTAATTTAATGTACACAAAAGCAACAATAGTTTTTATTAAAAATAGTAATGTATATTCTGTAAATACTAGGAACAAGTACAAGCTAGTTATATCAGTTATTCTACTTCAAAGAATTAGTTTTCCTTCATGGGGCAAAGTATATGCTTTTACAACAAGTCATAAAATATGCAGCCTATCAAAAACTGAAAATTTTTAACTAAGCAAAGTTGTTCAAAAAAAGGTTATTACAATAAAGTATACGATTGATAAACCCCTGGGAATGGGGTGATTAATATTGTTTCTAAATGTTTTAATATTTAATTGTAAAACATTATATTCTAAATAACATTTTGTTTAAATGACCCGCTTGGACTTTGTTTTCTACGTAGGACAGAGGCTTTTCCCAAACGAGTATAAACATTAATTACTTATTGTGTTTTGTAATCAAGTATTCTCTATTAAGTTTTGTAGTTTTGAATAAAATTTGTTCTGTTTACGTCGTAACTGCAAGCATATAATATAGAGACAAAATTATAAGGTTATTTTAAATCAGGGAAATAAATAGACAACCAATGATTATCAAAATGAAATTATTATTTGCTGGTTTTACTCTGCTCTTGTGTACATGAGCTTATTTATTATTTAACTTGTTTTTGATTCAAATATTGCTATTTTAGGTATTGTAGACATGCTAGGGTTTTTAATTGTGCATGATATTATCAATACATTCATAATTGTAAATCATCTGTATTATTTTGTCCTTTTTTACATAGGTAATTGAAATATTGTAATCAGTATTGATTTTTATTTTCTTGTTTTAACTCATCTAATGACTTAATAGACAGAACTAATTTTGCTAAAGAAATTTTGTCTCCTCCCTTCGGTAGTGTTCTAGTATTATGCAAGTTTGAGAAATGTTATTCTGTACCTTAGAATCACCTGCTATTAGGCGGCCAGTATACATATACTAGGCGATGTCGGATGCATGGCTGTTACATTCCGTCTGGACTGTAATACTAAGCCTGCAAGACCCAACATTGTAGGCTTAGTATAACAATCTTTTTAACACCCTTTGGGTCCAGACTAATAAAATGATAAATATTGTTGCCATTATATACATATTATGTTATATATTTTCAGAGTAATCAAATTCGAAAATTAAGCTTAAATACAAATAGTCAGTTTTTTAAAATATCAGTAAATAAAGCTTCTTCTTTTATTTGCAACTATCCTAAATTGAATCCGATTTATGGGCAACAACGTTTTTGCCTACCGATCGACTAACATGTTTCAAATATAAGCAAGCTCTAACTAATTTTTAATGTCTTTATCTTACGAGGAAACTGAAAAATTATTAAACATAGATAGTTAAAAATGCAAACTGTTAAGCAAAATAATAACACACACTCACTCCTTTCACACACACACTCATATACTACACACTGGCATCTACGTATTAATTTTACACTTCTAAACTTGTAATATTGGTTTATGATTAACAAATCTCCAATATTAAATGAACATTTTGCATATTATATTTTATTGTTTTAAGAAAATGAAATATTAACCGAGTCACTACTCACTAAGTTTCAATTATTTCTATGTGAAATACAGAATAAGTTCTTGTAAACGTTTACTTTAACATTTGATTATTAATATAAGTGTGTGACACATTTATAGAATATCTCTCTTGCCTTACTCTTGTACCATACAACTAAACATTTAGCTATAATAGTATTGAGCCATTTGTCGGATTAGAACATAGCACATAGCTAATTATTTTACTTCTTCCCACTTTTATTTATTTCTTGTTTGCGGTATAATTGTTTTTATGTTTTTGTTTTTCTATTTCGTATGTATTTAATGGAGAGGGCTTAGCAGATGTAGGTAACAAAGGACTGTGACCTGCCACGGTTGCTAAAGATACATTAATATACTACTGAGTTCGATTTACGTTTTATCAATGTAATTTTGTAAGTATATGTTTTTATGTAGAGTATATTTGGATTCAATAAATATTATTATTATGTGGGGTATCCATATAGTTTTCTCATCTGGTTGGGTTCTATAAATATATAATTATAAATGAAAATGAAAAGATAAATATACATAAATATCAATGAAATAAAATAAATACAATAATACATAAATAAATAAAAGCCCTACCAGATGGAAGTCCTCAGCAGGGGAGACCAAACCGCCGAGGGTTAGGGGGAAAGGGAAAGAAACCGGCGGGCGGTATCGAGGAGCACCGCCTTCTGCATTTGAGCTCGGAGCGGTCCGTCACGGAGTCCCAGTCGCCTCAGATGACCCGAGAGGCTAACTGGGTTTAGCCCATTCGCAGAGACGACTACGGGAAAAATTTCGGTCGGCAGACCACCCCACATGTTGGTCACCTCGTGAGCCTTTCACTAGGTTCTCGTCATATGGAATGGTAATGTCGACCAAAAATATCCTTGACTGTGCCCGGTCCATCAGCATAATATCAGGTTTATTCGCAAGAATAGTCCTGTCTATGATGATGGCCCGATCCCAGTAGAGCCTGGCGCGGTCATTTTCGAGCACGGCTTTCGGTAAGTACTTATAATAAGGCAGTTTCCGATCCACAAGACCGTATTTCAGAGCGAGCTCCTGGTATAGAATTCTGGCTACTAGGCTGTGCCTGTGTAAGTACTTTGACATGCCTAAGTGACTCACCGGGATGGCGACAAGCTTATTATTACTCTTACGAATGTTTGCGTGTGCAGTAAAATCACTTACAATGCATTACTGCGCATTTTGAATTTAAGAGATAAAAAACCGGCCAAGAGCGTGTCGGGCCACGCTCAGTGTAGGGTTCCGTAGTTTCCCGTCCGTCACAATAAATGTTCCCACTTATGAGTTTAAAGGTGGGTATCCATTATGTTCGCGCTCCAGCAGCGCTCCGCGCTCCTGCAACTGCTCCCGGTAGTGGGTACTGTTGTTTCCATCCAAGTTCAAAATGATTTTCCTAGAAAGTCCTTATAAAGTTCTACTTTTCAGATTTTTTTCATATTTTCTAAACTTATGGTTCAAAAGTTAGAGGGGGGGACACATTGTTTTTTTACTTATGGAGCGATTATTTCCGAAATTATTGACATTATCAAAAAATGATTTTAGTAAACTCCTATTCATTTTTAAATACCTTTCCAAATCACACGTTAGGGTTAAAATTAAAAAAATCACTTCCCACTTTACATATAGGGGAGCTACCCTAATAAAACATTTTTTTTCCAATTTTTATTTTACCACTTTGTCGGCGTGATTGATACACATATTGGTACCAAATTTCAGCTTTCTAGTGCTAACGGTCACAGAGATTAAGCGAGGACGGACAGACAGACATGGCGAAACTATAAGGGTTCCTAGTTGACTACGGAACCCTCAAAAGGATACAAAGTTTGAGATTTTTTAAAATTGATTTGTCTTGAACGGCCTATATTAGTTATCTTGAACCTTCTCTGCAAATTTGACCGGTTATCACAAAATAACCCCGTTTATCTCCAAGGAAACACAGATTATTGGAATAAGCCTAAACTATGGTAAGCTTTGTAAAATTTTGAGAGAAAGGTGGTACATGGTTTCATATTTCTTTCTCATATATATATATATATATATATATATATATATATATATATATATATATATATATATATATATATATATATATATATATATATGTATATATATATATATATATATATATATATATATATATATATATATATATATATGTATATATATATATATATAATTAGTAGAACATGTGGAAGAAAAATTTCTTGTCACTTAAAACACATTATGAAGATGGCAGTGACAAACTAAATTATTTGATAAACAGTTTTCTACATTTCTTTTTTAAGTTATGTATTTTAATTGAATAAATAATTAGAAATTTGTATTATATTTTATTATGTTCTTTTATATCGAGCTCTGGGACAGGCAACCCAAAAAAATACCCCAAAAAAAGGACAAAATTTTTCCACCTTACGAGAGAATTGCAGATAATCTGATTAATGATAAAGATGGAATTTGTGGAGATATATACCACATTTAATAGTTTCACTCAATAGTGCCTCTCAATGGATAGGTCATAAGATGAACATGGACAAAACAAATATCGTGCTTAATGTCCATGTCACACCTATGTCGGTAGTTGTTGGGAGCACTAAGCTGGAAGTTGTTGACGAGTACGTTTACCTGGGACAAATAGTCTTGACTAGGTAAGTCCAACTTCGAACGAGAGGTCAATCGACGAATTCAACTCGGCTGGGCAGCGTTCGGGAAATTACGACGCATCTTCTCGTCAGTTATACCTCAAAACCCGAAAACTAAGCTGTACCACTAGTGCGTGTTGCCAGTGATGACCTACAGAACCGAGACGTGGTCCTTCACTGCTGGCCGTATGAGGACGCTCAAAGTCGCTCAGCGAGCTATGGAGAGGGCTATGTTCGGAGTTTCTCTGCGTGATAAACATAGAAATGAGGATATCCTCAGTAGAACTAGAGTGACCGACATAGCTCAACGGATTAGTAAGCTGAAGTGGCAATGGGCCGGCCATATAGCTCGAAGAACCGAAAATCGTTGGAGAAAAAAGGTTCTCGAGTGGCAGACTAAAGGTAGGCGAAGTGTAGGGCAACTCTTCACGAGATGGAGTGACGACCTGGTAAGACATGCACGTAGTCGATGGATGCAGGTGGCTCAGGACCGTGCTTTGTGGCATACCTTGGGGGAGGCCTATGTTCGGCAGTGGACTTGTGAAGGGTTGTAATGATGATGATGATACCACATTTATATTTTGTATTAAGTTATCATTCGTCTCCGCTAGGGTTGATAATGTTTTGTGATGTTTACCAACTAAATTGGATAACAGAAAAACACGATTTAAAACAAATCGCGAAATATAAAAAAACAACAGTGCGAACGCTAACGTTGACAAATCTATAGATAAACAAGTAAAATGTCTATGTTGTAATCAATGCGAACACAGCTACAAACAAATCTCGATATCTGTTGAAAATTTTACACAGTTTTTGTGAGTGCGAACGCCACCATCAACAAAACATGTTGTGTGATTTATTTTATACGATTTGTTTCAAAACATTACATGTTGAATGTTTCTCAGTGCAAACGTACTGTAAAAGCTATATGTTTATTGGTTTATTTATTTTTGTGAGTTTAGCACAAAATTTATATCAACGTAAATAATTTTGCAAAACCAAGTAATCCATTTGATATCTTTAAAATGTCGCAAATGGAAATTAAGCCAATGTCAGTTCATTTATATAATGCGATTGTTGAAGATTTCAGTAAAATTTCAACGTTTAGTCGGAAAGCTGAAAATGAGCTACGAAAGAAATACATAGAGTAAGTTATAAATTAGAACTTACAACAAAAAGATTGTTTTGCTTCCAATCCTCATTTCATTTCTGACTAACCTAACCATGTCAGTAGTAGTAGTCAGAGTGCTATTCACAAAATATTTTATTTCTAAGGATGTAGGCTTCTGCAATATTTTATTTAATTCCTCAGAATATGTTGCTTCACAAGTATACTTGTAATTCAATTAATATACATTGACATTAAGTACTGTCAGCTCTAATTTACAAAACTTATAATTGATTTGGCTTGGCTAATTAACTAGCCAAAGATAGCACTTTCATATAAGAAATTTGTTACAATTTTTCTTCATGATACAGTAATGACAACCCGTTGATATGTAGGAGTATGTAGGAAGTATTGAGAAAGTTGACGTAAGTTCATAATATGTAGGAAGTCAAAGATAGATGCAAATGGCTGAGGACCATTGTGGTATTCCTTGGGAGAGGCCTATGTTTAGTAGTGGACTTGCACATGGAATACTGTTCCCATCTTTGGGCTGGGGCACCCCACTGCTAGCTCCTTCCACTTGACCGCATCCAGTGCAGAGCCTCTTGAATCATCAACGACCGAGTGCTTTCCGATCGGATCGATTCACTGGCACTGTGAAGAGATGTTGCATCACTTCTTATTTTATTCAATCTATCATGGGGAGTGCTCTGAGTTATTGTTCGGATTAAACCCAGCCGCCAAATTTTATGAAAGCACTATGTGGCAACCTTAATATGTGTAGGTGGATTACACATGTATATGAATTTGTTTTTTTTTTTTGTTTTTTAGATATACAGTTATACATGGTAGAGCCATGCTTCAGTATATTTGTAGTATAGTTGTAGCACAAATGGGTCGGCTCAACCGGGGAAGCACCACACTCTCACAGAATACCAGCATAAAATAGTTGCTTAATGCTGCTGTGTTTTGTGTAGTGAGTGTAGAGAACTGAAGACCCTTTTTACTGGAAATGAGGCATTCCATCTCAGTCCTCACGGGTGACAATGCATCTGCTTTTTTACTACCCTATAAAAAAATTAAAAAAACTGATTTTTTTACTACTGTACTGTGTGCTTATATTTTGAAATTGGCAAACTCAGATTTGAAGTAGGGAATTACAATATTTTAAATGACTGCTGCTTATCATCATTATTTTAAAACTACATTTCCAAAAGTCTGTTATTATAATTCATTTACATCAATAAATTTGCAGTTTACCATCAGCAACTTTTGGCAGTATCATGTCACTTTTAGTTCAGAGGTCCATGAAACAAAGTTACAGAAAGTCTCCTGTGATTTCCAGTAAATATTATGAGTTATATGAAGGTTTAATGCGTGATAAGAATAAAGGAGATGTGATATTAAGGTAAGTGTTGTATAACAGCACTATTTATTCATTAGTTGAATGTCTCGATACTTGATGATGTAATTACTTTCTTCTTTACTTCTTCTACATTAATTTCTTAATAAGACCTTTCCTTGTGTTGTAGTGTTTCGCTCTTACCCTTTCTTAGCATTTATTGAGATCTTAAAAATTAATAATACATGTATTTAAGTATTACATAAATCTAAATCCTTATTTACTACTCTATATTTGTTTTTGTGACCACTATATATTGTGTTGTGTGTGTTTTATTATTTCATACAAAATTTTAAGCTGTTGTCAACATCATTTCCATTTCCTCATATGTAAATGTACAAAACCACTCAATAAGCACTTTTTGCATTTTTGATGTGACATAACAATATAATATTATATTTATTAATAAAACCAAGTTTACATACAAGACATATAAAATATTTTTGTAATTTTTTATCCATAATTCTTTTAACCATTTTTTAACATTAATTGTATAAGATAATCTTGAATTAATTTAAAGTGTGTGTGAATCTTGAAATATTTGGTTGTTTAACCCAGGTTTTATAAAATTGATGATTGCAATTATATTCTCAGAACAAACATTTTACAGAATCTTTTTTATCCTGTGACCTTTGTTGACAGTTTTAGTGACAGTATTACTAAATGAACAGGCCTTTTTCAACTTGCTATTTGTAATCATTGTGATAGTTGCTGCAACTAAATCATACTAATATTATAAGGCGAAAATTTTTGTGAGCTTAAGATAATCATAAATATTAGACATTATTAACTCTAGAACTATCATAGTTCTAAAATTAATTATGTCTAGATTTGGTCTACATTTGGAGTTAATAATATTTAGTTCTAGATTTGGGATTCTAGATATTAAGGGGTCTTTACAGTGATTAGGTTTTTACAAGTATGGTCCCTACAAGTTTTTGAGTTTTGGGGGCTCGAAAGTAGACAGAGGATACAGAAGTTATGCCTGTTATTTTCAGAAAGTTTCCTTAAATATTAATAATAGATAAATAAATAAAATAATATATTATTTATAAAGTAACCCCCTTGGCTAATTAGTATTTAGCAGTAATACATTTAATATTAATATTCCAGGATTCAACTGGTTAAAAAAGAAACCACAAAGCCTAAATAAACCAATTATTGTATATATACCAACATCAACCTATAATTTCTAAATCGGGGAGTACCAGTGACTGCAACCGGTTTAAAAATTTTACAGGTTACCACCAAGCCGTGCTCTGTATGGTTGTATGATAATGGTTATCTATGGATATAGTAATCAACTTTATTTTTTACAGACTTTCTGACAGCCAAGGAATAAGTCCAGCATTATTAGTACGATCTCTGCTCCAGAATGTTTACCCAGATTCTACACAAACAAAAAAAATAATCAAGGACACTACACTAATTGAAAACAAAGATTTGGCATATCAAATGTTTTTGGTAAGAGTTAGTGATTTAATATAAAATTAAAGAACTTGATACACACATCAAAAAATTAACTTATCAAAAAAAAAGGGTTTACGTTAAGTATATCTTTTTTTAAATATAAATACACTTTGAAATTAAAAAAATACAACTTTTTTCAATCATTCAATTTAATCAAATTTAATTTAAATTGAGTAATTCAATCCTAACGTAATTGTAATAGAAATTTGATGGAAAGAAACAGATTGTTTAACCAAACTTAATAAAACCCCTGGCTCGAACAAAAGTGGAGATCTTCTTGGGCATGTTGATGATCAAGTTATCTGACACTTCTTGCGGTAACCTGTAATATTCATGAACAGCGACTTCTTTGATCTCTGGCACTGTCTGGGGAGTTTGCTGATGGTTCCAAACAACTTGCTTAACAGCATCTCACGTATGCTTATTTGGATTTAAGTCAGCCGGCAGGCCGGTCTAACTTAGTGATGTCGTGTACTTGGAGAGCAGCATTTACTCGTTGAGCTTGATGTGTGTTATCATCGATCAGAAGGAATTGATGCCCCATGGTTTACTCGAAAAAAAAACGACTATTTTGTACCTAAAAAAATAAAAATATAAATTTCTTCGCAACCTTCCACTATACAAATACAATGATGTGTCTTACCTGGATTGAAGAGCCACGTCGAAGACGAATGCCACGCCGTTTACGTGGGTCAGACTGGTCGCAATTTCGGGACGCGCTATAAAGAGCATTTGGCCGCGTACAGAAATTGCAATCCTGATAAATCCCATTTTGCTAAACATCTCTTGGACACTGGACACAACCTAGCTAGCGACCATTCCTTTGAAGTTCTACATACTTGTAATAAGGGGCTGCGGCTGTGTGTGCTGGAGCAGTTGGAGATTTTAAAAAGTAATAATGGTAATAATGCACTGCTGAATGAACAAACAAATGTTTCTAATTCACCTTTGTTAAACATCTTTAAGGCCAATCTTTAATAATAATTTTAAGATTAATAATAATAAATAACTATAATAATATCAGTAAAACAATAATAATAATAGTATTTAAAAATATTAATCATAACAATAGTGATAATTAGTAGCAGGTTTGTTATCGCACTGTGCGGTCACTCGCTACTTTGGTTAGGAGCGATTGTGTTGGCGTGTATAAATAGCAGCTGTTTCGGCTCGCCGCTCCCCCCCGAACAAGCTTTCGGCTGACCTGAACTGCCTCCTGGCGGCTCAGGCCGAGCCTACATAACACATCCCTTAATCTGCCTTAGTTAGGCACTCTTCTAAGCGGCTTTTCGCCGCGCCCTCCTTTCTGCCAAAGAGGGTCGCGTTCGTATACGGCTTAGAGATCTCTAGTCAGATCGTTAAGCCAGTTCCTAAAAGGTTGGGTTTAGTGGGTAAAAGTCACCATATAACCACGCAGCCGGCTGCGTGGTATGCTATGAGCATTCCCAACCTCACTCCCCCGCTTTCCGGAGGGTTGCCCATATATGCTTCGGGCGCAAAAAAAAAAAACTCGCCGCTCACTTAGCGGTCAGCCGCCGTAGAGTCTACATTACCTGAAGATGCCTCGTGTAGAGGCGAAACACGTGTCGTATTATCGTCGATGGTGTGTCTTGCCTGGAATAGTGGTGTTGGGAGTAGTGGTGCTGGGAGTAGTGGTGCTGGGACTAGTGGTGACGGAGTTAGTGCATGCAATTGAGGGAGGGCGGGAGGTGCTCTTCAATCCAGGTAAGACATATCATTGTATTTGTTTAGCGGAACGTTGCGAAGAAATTTATATTTTTATTTTTTATTATAATGGATTTCCGCAAAGTAACGCCTGATTCTATCAATTATTTTGTACCTATCTGCCATCATGGAGTTTTGATGCGGCATCAAAGGCGTTCTAGCTCCGATCATAATTCCACCCTAAAAGGACACCAATTTGCCTTGCTGATTGCTTTCAGTGAGTTCTTTGCCCTTCAGAGTCTCTAGGTCTTCTCCAGGCACAGACACGTTGGTTATCTGATTTCATCAACGAAAAGACAGTTTTGTCAAATGTTTTTTCCTCCTCACATTCATTTTGCCGAAGCCTAGCCCACTGCAATCTCCGTTGCTGACATTTCCGTGAATTCAGAGGTGCTTGCCAAGACCTCCATGCTCATAGCCCAGCCTGGTGTGAGTTTCTGAATGGTTTGAGTGCAGACTTCTAGTCCAGAGGTGGCTTGCACTTCTGCCTTTATTGTAGTGGCATTGATTGTTGGGTCACGGCCTGCCAACAATCTGATGTAGCGCTTCTGAGCAGCAGTCAGAACATTAGGGAGATCACTGCGGGGCCGGTCAGCTATATTATCCATGCCATGGTACCTCTGCAATGTGGCCATGACACTAGATTAGGATCCAGCAACTCTGTGTACTATTCCTCTCGTGAAATATTAATCTTCCTTCAAAGTTACAATTCTTGCTATGAAAACTTCTGAATATAACCCTCTTGGTATTTTTGCAATCACAAGTTTCCTCGAAAAATATTTTAAATCCATTAAAATTGACTAAGTCAGATTTCTGAATGAGCGTTAACTTGGATTAAATCTCTTTTTATATGAAAAAACAAATGAATTTGTTTTATATTCTAATTCTATATTTTAAAGTAAAGAATCTAAAAAGAAGAAATTATGATATAGTCCACCATAACGAAAAACATTTTGATTTTTCAAACTGATTGCAAACTTTTTTTGATATGTCTATATTAATAGTTACATACTTTTTCCTCCAGGTCGTCTTTCCATCTAGTGGTAGTGGCCCCCACTACCACTATGTTCAGCAGTAGACTTGTGAAGGCCTGTAATGATGATGACATACTTTTTAATTGATTTAACTTTTGTTTATTTATATAATGACCACTTATCAGTACACAGTTATGTAACATTATAAGTTAAAAAAATAACACTCCAACACTAAAACAACACTCATTGATCATGAGCTATGATGATCCTAGAGAATACTAGGTCTTAGTCATGAAGTTTATGTATCGTCATAGTTTCTAATACGTCTGCAAAATTTTTGATCTACAAATGTCTAAAAGTGGATGAAAAATGAATTAAAATATTACATTATGTGCATATACACAGACCATAGACCATAAAACGAGGGAAATAAGCCTTTTGTTTATAATGAATGCTAATACCCTTATTACACTATACTAAATCAGGGTCCCTAAGCCCTTAATCAGGATGGTGTAATACGAGTATGGGAGTAAAGGTCCCTAATTAGGGCGTCAAAGTGGACCCGGCAGTGTTCCCACCTTGCAAATAATTTTATCACTAGTTGTGGTCGGAAATTTCCACAGATTTTAGGATATTTTTGACTAAAAAATCCCTAGTATTCACCAAATTATTTAAAATCAAATCATAATATTTTAATTGTGAAAGTAATAACAAATAACATATAAAATGGAGAGAGTATCTTACCCTTATTCTATAAAAAAGCAGTCTAGTTGCGACCCGAAAGGTCCACACCACTAACTTCCCAGTGAAAATAATAAAAAAATATCATATGTTTTAATATTTTATACAATTTTTCATTCGGCACAAAAACGACTCGACCGATTTTGCTCAAAATTTAATGAAGTTACATAATTACGCGTTAAATGAAACTGGTCCCATGTCAATATCACTCTTTGTTCTCGAGATACTCGAGGCGAAAATAGAATCCGAACATACATACATACATACGTACTTGTGCACACACGAACATCCTCTTAAAAACCATACTATTCGACTTTAAAGACTTAGAAACGTGTTAAAATTTCCAATTTGCAAAATCGGACCCATTACAATAACTCCCCACTGGGAATTTAAAAAGTATAAATATACCATTATTATATTCTATATTATAATTAATTAATTATTAAAATTTTTTTCATTCTACACTTTTATAGCTTTTTGGACCCTATCCCATTTGATTAATCTTTAAAAAAAATACATTCGGTTTTACCCCAAATTATCCAAAACTCTGTCAACTTGAAGGAACGCCTAAAGCCCTACCTATATTATTAGATTTACCCTAAAACTGCACGGACGCACGCCATGCATTGGTGGTCGTCATATAGTTAATACAGAATATACAGGACTACTGGGAACTCTACAACTTCCTGGCAGTGCGTAAAAGGGGAGTGAAAATGTTACAAATTCATCCCAGAAGTCACCCCGTAAGTGTGAACAGGACTTGATATATATACGGATTTTAAAGATTTTTCAGTAATCACCCAGAACTTCTTATTGAATTCCAAATAAAAAAAACCTTTTTTGTATGCTGCTTTTTTTTTCTTGAAGCTTCAACCAAGCTAATACAACCATAAACAGTACAAAAATTATTCACAATAAAATATTATGGGTCTTAATAAATATTTTTTTTCTCAATCTATGTATCATAAAATAGTACCCGGTTAACCGAGCTTTGCTCGGTATTTTTTGCTCAGTTTTTTTTTAATTCGTGTGTTTTGGAAATTATATTTAGATACAAATTACATACTGATAAAATACGAATAATATTTTTTGATCTTAGCGACATAATAGAAAAAACTGAACTGGTTATTTGAATAAAAAATCATGAGTGCAATTAGTTTAATTTAAATTTTCGTGTTTTTAAAAAATACTAAAAAAAGGGCTTGAAAAAATAGATTTTCTCAAAAAAGAAAGGAACTTGAAAAAAAAATTTAAAAAAGTCGGTCGGTCTGGGCTCGAACCATGGTATTACGATTTTAAGACCGCCCAATATACCAATTAAGCTATTTGTAATCATTAATAAACTGTTATAATTTACCTTCTTATTCTAACGATATTGTAGCAGTTTTTCATTGCCTAAAAACACGGACAAAAAGACATTTTCTAAAAATAAATCCTAGCGAGATCGATTTATTGCCCCCGAAACTCCCTGCACACAAAATTTTATGAAAATCGTTGGAGCCGTTTCCGAGATTCCGATTATATATATATATATATATATATATATATATATATATATACAAGAATTGCTCGTTTAAAGGTATAGGATTATGTACTTAGTCATTTGGCGTCTGATCGATTGTTAATAACTATTCAGAAAGCTGATGGCCATTTTAAATTGAGTCGTAGTGACGCTCGTTAGTTAGTTTCGACTATCGCTGCGCAAGCACATCTTTAAACTTCCTTCTAATAAACTCTGATCGCGTAAATTCATTTTTTATTGTTTTCAGTCGTTATCTTTATTGTTATTATTTCTGTTACCGTTATCTGCTACTGATTGTTCATTGTTACTGTTTTTGTGCGTCGAAGTTAAAATGGCGTCATATTCTAATAAAGAATATGCTGACATCATGTACTGTTATTATTTTGCTGACGGCAATGCTGCTGGGACTCGTAGAGAATATAAACGTTGCTTTTCTGATCGCCGGCTTCCCCAAGTTTCTGTCTTCGGAGCTACCTATCGACGATTAAGTGAAAGCGGCATTGACGACTGTAACGTCTCAATGAACATTGTAGCACGCCGGCTCGGAATGTCCCAGTGGAAGGTATGGTTAGTGGTGCACCTGTCAGGCCGTCATCCGTACCATTACCAACCGATACAAACGCTGTACAAGGGCGATCCAGCTAGTAGACTCCAGTTTTGCCGTTTCATGTTGAACGCTGACGCAGACAGATGGATGGATGAGTCCCAATTTGGCCGAGATAGTATTACAAACTTCCATAATCTTCGTAACTGGGCACTGAAAGTGGACATATTGAAAAAAAAATTAAAGAAACAGCGTCACAGCGCAGATTTTCTTTGAATGTGTGTATAGATAGGTATTGTCAAATAACACTGACAAACTTATTACCTCACGATGGGCACACTGAAATGATCGGGAATAAGAAAAACCACATGCACGGTATAGCTAAAATTGTATTTTATTGTTTTTCGAAGTATTCTCCGTACAACTTATAGCACTTTTCCATTCGTGTAAACCAATCATTACCAGCGGTATATTGTCGTTTGACTCGGTGCTTCAATATCATAAATCGAAACAAGTTCGCTGAGACATTTATCTTGAGATAAGACGCGACGAAAATTGTGATAAATTATGGCACGGAAATGTTCACGCGTGAGCTCCATTTCTGTTAACGACGTGTCAAATTTAAACCAATATAATTTTTGTTTTTAAACATTTTTTTTTCATTTTTTTATTTTATTGTCATTAAGATTCTAAGAGGCCGGTATTCAAATTCTAAAAAACGTTTTATTGTAGCTCAATCCGAAATATTCTATTCCCGATCATTTCAGTGTGCCCCTTGTATTAGGCCTTATTTTATGCCACAAAATTTAAACGGGGAAATTTACGAAAATTTTTTGCGAAATGATTTGGAAAACTTATTAGTAGATGTTCCAGAAGAAATTAAAAGTAATTTGATTTATCAGCATTACGGCTGTAAAGCTCACTTCCGGTTATCTATACAAGAGTGGCTAAATAGCCAATACCCAATTAGGTGGATTTGAATTTTTATTGTGAATACTTTTTGTACTTTTTATGATTGTATTCGCTTGGTTGAAGCTTCAAGAAAATTATTAAATTTGGAATAATGCACAAAAAAGGTTTTATTTTTATTTAGAAATTAATACGAAATTCTGGGTGATTGTTGAAAAATCTTTAAAATCCGTGTATATCAAGACCGGTTCATTTAGGATTCCCTACATATGGGGGGTCAAATTTGTAGCATTTTGACTCACCTATCACGCCTTGCCAGGATGTTAACGACTTCCCAGTAACCTTATATAAGTTAATACGAATGCCATAGCACCCTAGTATTATTTTTTCTATGCCCTAGTTATGCTGTAGAGCAGACAAAGCTTGGCCTTTAACTACAACTTCGTATGCAATGCGTATAAAAAAAACAACTTATTATTACGATAAAATTTGCTTTCAGGGCATAATGAATGATAATCAATATGGTCCTTATGCAGATATAATAAAACAGTAAGTACTATGACAGTTTTTTTTTATATTGATCTATCTTGGTCCTCGATTCGGAGATCTTTATATCTAACATTATTTTGCAGATCCATTGGACTAGAATATGAACTAAGATTAGAAAGAGAGTTGAGATTAATGAATATAACATTTTCTGATGAAAACATTCTCAGATCAAGAGGATATGACAAAACTCCTGACTTTAAATTGGATGTTCCAATAGCCGTTGATGGATTTATAGTTAATTGGGTGGAAAGTAAAGCAATGTTTGGAGATGAAGAAAATCACACTGGCTACGTTAAAGAACAATTAACATGTTATTGGAATAGATTTGGACCAGGCCTAGTTATATATTGGTTTGGATATTTAGAAACTTTAGATTTTACTCCAGAAATAAACAATATGTTCATTCTACGGACACGATTCCCATCAAGAGATAGTGTAACTCAATATAAAGCCGAATTGTTATAAATAATCGGGAGCACAACAAGAAAATGGACAACAGGGCCCAGGAAGATGTTGGAGCTAATACTTTTGTTAAGGGCTTATGAAGGCGTTTTTTTCTAAGTGCGTTTCTAGAACACGCGTTTACTGCGCCGTAGAAGTCAAAAAAGCAAATTATAGAGCATAGACTGGTTTCATAATACCGGTATTATTTCGATAGTATAACTTCAAATACTGGTTTTCCAGTTTTTCGATATTCAAGTACAAAGTAATCATTTTGAGAAAGGTGGATGCTTAGATAAAAGTGTTTATTTTAAAGTAAATCTACATTTTTATTGTAAAGTATAAGTAAACAAACAGAAAAGGAACAAATTAAATAGGTTTGAAATCAAACAAGTAACTCGACGTTGATGAAGATTATGACGGTAAATGACAGAATAAATAAATGCCTGTAAGAGTACTTGTTATTTTTGTAATTTGCAAAAAAAAAGCTAAGCGTTGTCTGAATAATACAGAACTGTACTGAAAAAACTTTTTTATAGGATATGGGTGACAAACGTGCCCACTGACCATCTGATGGTAAGTAGATGCTGTAGCTCATAGACATCTGCATTAAGATCTCGATTAAGAATCAGACTGCAGATGAGTTGTCAACCTTGAGGACTAAGATGGAATCCCCCGTTTCAAGTAAAAAGGGTATGCGGTTCTCTATACTCACCATAATCACCATTGTTATTTTACGCTGGTATTCTGTAATAGGGTGGTCCCACCCCGGCCGACTGACTTTACCACGTACATCGGAGCTTACATGGTGATAATGTCCTCTAGACCGATTTCGGTCCCGGCAGCCGGTCTCAACGGAGTGCGGGACAAAATTATAGTGCCTAAGTGTAAGCGCAAGCGCAGACGCACTCTCTATTCCCTCACTCTTAAAGTCCGATGGTACAATAATTTGATACAACCGGAGAGAGATCAACAGCTTTAAGTGCATTCTGAGGTACGGGTGTACTACTATAGAGATGAGACGTATTTACGCTACCAGGTTTTAAAACCAGGTTTTCGCTTCAAAGTACGGCGCCCTGGTACGGGCAAAAAATACTTGCAAGTATGAAAGTATGTGTTGTAAGTCAGATGCTCGAAGAACTTGAACACAACACACGAAAATACTTGCATAGGAAAACGATCCATATCTTAATAGGAATAAGAAACTCAATCGTATTTGTGAATAAAAAAATACTTTGAACTTCAAAGTATTTTTTTATTTATACGACTTTGCTCCTTGTTCATAGTAGGATAACATGGAATACGGGTCGTATTCCTATGCAAGTATTTCAAAGTATTTCCAAATTTTGACACCGAAAGCAACGCGGGGTTCGCTCGACGCGTTGGCGGGAGGGACTCGCAGAGAGTAGGTTGTCGAGCCCTGGTATTTCCGACGAAGGCCGAATGCTTGAACGGAAATCTGTGTAGGTACTTAATGCACATGCCATCCGATCGGATCGGAAACTTGTCAATCAAATAAGCTAACTAAAACGAAACTAATTAAGGAGCATAATTGCCTAAACATGCTATTCATAAAATTTCTTTTGACTATTTTGCACCATTCACCCTTATATCTGTATACAAAAGAGACATTATTGCGTGTCTTTTGCTCATTCGTAAATAAGAGAATTATGTTTATGTTCGAGGAAGTAAAAGTTTTGTTTAGATTTTTTGTAAATTCAGTTGTTATTGTGAACTGAGTACGTAACCTACTGACCGTGACCTAATTTTTAAAGTTATTTTGCGTGTTTATTGAATTTAGAGACAATTTTTAAAGTTTTATTAATTAATGTTTAAGTATGTAAATAAATAAAACTGAACATTATTATGTTTATTAGTTGGAAAAAGAAATTGACGATGTTTAAACTGTAAATAATAGCGTGTAAATAGTGTTTTTTGTGTATAGATCATAGGTTCTTGTTATGAATAGTAAAAAGATCTTCGTACATACAAATCCATAAGTATGGCTCCTAAGAAAAGTTTGGCGTGGGATCATTTTTTGGACAAAGGAGAAAATAAAGCCGAATGCAAGATGTGTAAAGTAATTATATCGTACAAATCTGGAGTATCAAACCTTACCAAACATGTACAGAGAAAACATATTTCTGTTAATTTAATGAGAATACTGAAATACTGTAAAACCACAGAATATAATATATTCTTAAATATTATTTAGCAGACAGTCCTAAGCCCGTGATTTAAAAAGTAGGAAGGAAAGATTTCATTTCGATAACAAAAAATTAAAAAATGTTCAATCATAATACTCGTAATTGTGGCCCGACTCGAACTAGTCATTCATATTATTATATTGACGATTGACGTTAACAATACAGCGCGAGCAAAAAATACCTACTTGCAAGTATGAAAGTACATGTTGTAAGACAGAATAACTTGAACACTATACGTGAAAATACTTGCATAGGAAAATAATCCATATCCTAATAGAAATAAGAAACTCAATCGTATTTGTGAATTAAAAATACTTTGAACTTCAAAGTATTTTTTTTATTTATACGACTTTGCTCCGTATTCATAATAGGACAACATGCAATACGGGTCGAATTCCTATGCAAGTATTTTCAAATTTTGACACCGCGGCTGGACACGTCGCTCGCGTCAACAAAATACTTTTAAGTATTTTTAGAACCTGGTTTTCGACCCTGGTATTTTTCTATACTCGTACTTAAAAGCCCTGGTATTAAATTTTGCAAGTATGTCTCATCTCTATACTACTAGCAATGCTAGGGATAACGCAACTGGTAAATAAAACGCCTTGATACGTATCCTGAACTGATTTATTGAACAATATTTTAGATTTTAGTTTGCCCTTATTGTATTACGATGCGCTGATGATACCGTGTAACAAAATACCACTAGCGCCATCTAGAATTTACAAAATAAAACAAAATATTTAACATTTTTAAAACATTGCTTTTTGCTCTTAAACAACGGGGTTGAGACACCGCTCACTTCCTGACTTCGGTCTGCTACTAAGAATTTCTTACAGAAAAACTCAATAACTGATTTTAATCCTACCCGGGACCTCATGATCAGCAATTGTGCTTACGACCATTAGACCAACGAGGTAGTCAATAATTTTTTATAGAATAAAGTTGACAAACGAGAACACCATCCACCAGATTGTAAGTGGATGCTGTATATATGTGTGTATAAATGTGGATGCTGCCAATAAAAATGCAGATCTGTTGTCACCCCTGAGGGCTAAGATGGAATGCTTCGTTTCTAGTAAAACGGGAATTCAGTTCTCCACACTCACCGTAAGAAACAGCAGCATAAAGCTGCTATTTTACGCGAGTATTCCGTGAGAGGGTGGTTCTTCCCTGATCGAGCCGACCTAACCGTGCTGCAACCACGTCTACCACACTATCTAAAAACACAACATGGCGTATTTTATCAAAAGGTTTTTTTAATATAATCAACCACTATGTGTCAACTCACTAGTGCTTAGCAAGCGTACTATCCTATTAGTAGTCTGTGTTAGCAAGTGACTGAGTGAAGTGCGGCGATATCGTCGCAATTGAACCGGACAGCGTTCCAACCGCGACGACGTAGTTTTTAAATTAACCTGTGAAATCAACCTTAAGTTATAACAAATAAATTACTTTTTCCCGTTATTGCCCCGCGAGCTACGTCGTTTTGTTATGTTTCTGTTTTCTTCTTCCAATTTGGTCCAGGAAGTAAAAACTAAACATTTTAAATAAACATATATCACACCACAAAAACCACACCAAACCAAACATATAGACACACCTACATGCAATGGCGGGTTGATGTGGCTTATTATATGAAATTTAACCCAAAATACGCAATAAAAAGGAGTTTTTTTTAAGCTGCAGTTAATTGCTTTTACTTTTAAAAAAAGTATATTTTCTTATCAGGTGAGTTAGAAGTTAGCATAACTGATGAAATAAAACATATTTTTGTAAATATTTATATTGTAGTAATAAATCAAACAATATGAAATAGGTAATAAAATATAATTAATATAAAATATTAAATTTATTTTAAAATAAAATTATAATCAATATAAAATAGGTAATAACATATATTTAATAGATCATTCATAAATATATTAAAATAAGAATAATTAATTATTTTGTATGAAAGTTAAAACGTAGTTTTTATTGTAATTTCCAAAATATTTAAAATCAAAGGTAACAAATTAACTTACTCCATTAATTATATAGTCTCTCGTTAATGTGGGAAAATCACAAAGTTCTGTGGTCACAATCACATTGAATACTGAACCATAGATTTCTGTATACTGAACTGACGTTAGCTAGCTAGCTAGCTGTGGCCATATGTGCAGTGGCAACGCTTTGGCGCGGTAATTACTAAACTCATGTAATATACATATAAATCAATGTATAAAAGTGTACGACGGCGATACTATTTCTTAACCTCGCATTGGTCGCGCCTTATAAAAAAAAACACATATGGTCGCGTGGATTACGTATGTAGTCCAATTTAAAATAAGAAGAAAGCTTTAAAATACATAAAATGTATTGCATGCCTTTATGCGCGAAGCGCGTAGGTATGGTCTACTAGCGTCTAAAAATCAAGAATCTAATGTTTTGTCCCATGAAATCGTCCCATGTATCTAACAATTATATTGAACATATAAATTATGTAAAAAGCACATTGTCAGAAAAGTAAATCATTGTTGAACTTATTATTTATATTTAGGTCGATTTATTGCTATTTTTACATTTAAAATGGTGGTTTTAGTGATTTATAATGTAGATTTATCAAGTCCGCATGGAGGGGTAAACACGGTAACTTTTGAAATTAATATCAATTGTTCAACTTAATCTATTTTTTTATCTCTTCATCTATCATTTGGGAAGCCATAGAATGTAAATGGCTGTTTAATTTTGTTTTAATAGTTATAATTATTTTTTTCCTTTTTTGATGTTTGAGCAGCCTTGTAAAAATATATTTTACTCAATACAGATACACTTTGACTCGCTGCAGGCCACAGAGTAGGTACATTGCTGCGGGATCGACCGCCGTCGTGATCGTGAGTGGGTTACCGTATCGTTTGTTGTTTGTAGCGGCTCATAATGAAAAATATCGACTGTAGAAATACAAAGTATTCCAAAAACCAAATTTGATACTTGACCAAGGTAAAATTTTCATTAAAATATATTATTTCGCTAAAAGTACGTAGGATTTATATATAAATATATTTATACGTCGTGGACTTGATAAGTTACCTGAAGGTGTACTTTGGTGATGCTAAATTAAAATAGGTACTGGTTATGACTATATAAAAAAATTTAAAAGGAAATAAAGGTGATAAGAAAAAAATTATTTTACGAGTTAATAAATAGTAGTTTTTACGATAGCAGCGGAGTAGAAATACCTAACGATTAAAGTAATATTAAGTTGATTTCTAAGCGTTTAAGATAATTCTGTTAAAAGTTTTTTTCATTTAACAATAATTAAAAAAAAATTTAATCCAAATAATAACAACGTAGTAAAATTAAAAAAAAAGTATTTTCTATTGTTGATTGAGAAGATTTATAAAAATTCGTATTATGAGCATTATGAGTCATGCACTTCTGGATTTTCCAAACTTTCTTTTATTGACGTTTGACATAAAATTATTGAAAAATTAGAAATGATATAATGAATTAAGAATTTAATCGACGAATATCTATAAGAAATTAGGAATTTAATCAGAATATTACAAGAAAACTTAAAATAATGAATATGACACCAAAAACACTAAAACCGTAGAATACTCTAATACATACATAATAGAATGGTGGAGTGGGCGGAACCCGTGTAGCAACTAACATGTCAATTATCACCTATAAACGTCAACACGATCGTTTTCAATTTTTATGTCAAGCGTCATCATCATCATCATCATTACAGCCCTTCACAAGTCCACTGCTGTACATAGGCCTCCCCCAAGTAATGCCACAAAGCACGGTCCTGAGCCACCTGCATCCATCGACTTCCTGCATGTCTTACCAAGTCGTCACTCCATCTAGTGGGGGGTCGCCCTGCACTACGCCTACCGGTACGAGGGTGCCACTCGAGAACCTTTCTTCCCCATCGCTTATCGGTTCTTCGAGCTATATGGCCGGACCATTGCCACTTCAGCTTACTAATCCGTTGGGCTATGTCGGTCACTCTGGTTTTACCCTCTCCATAGCTCGCTGAGCGACTTTGAGCGTCCTCATACGGCCAGCAGTGAAGGACCACGTCTCAGTTCCATATGTCATCACTGGCAACACGCACTGGTTGTACAACTTAGTTTTCAGGTTTTGAGGTATACCTGACGAGAAGATGCGTTGTAATTTCCCGAACGCTGCCCAGCCGAGTTGAATGCGTCGATTGACCTCTCGGTCGAAGTTGGACTTACCTAGTCGGACTATTTGTCCCAGGTAAACGTACTCATCAACAACTTCGAACATAGTGCTCGCAACAACTACCGCCATTGGTGTGACATGGACATTGAACATGATCTTTGTTTTGTCCATGTTCATCTTAAGACCAATCCGTTGGGAGACACCATTGAGGTCATTGAGCATAGTGATAAGTGATGTACTCGCCATTGATGTTAATACCGTATCCTTTCCAGTCCAGTAGCTTGAAAACGTCTTCAAACGCAGCGGTGAAGAGTTTCGGAGATATAACTTCACCCTGTCTTATACCTCTCTGCAGTCGGATAGGTTTTGAACTCTGGTTATGTACTCGGATAGCCATCGTAGCCCTGTACTAACTGTACAAACACTTCAGCACTTCGATGTACCTACAGTCAACTTGGCACCGCTGAAGGGACTGTAGCACCGCAAAAATTTCGACGGAATCAAAGGCTTTCTCATAATCTACATACGCCAGGCAAAGTGGCAGATTGTACTCTTCGGTCTTCTGTACAATCTGCCGCAGGGTATGTATGTGGTCTATGGTACTGAAGCCTTTTCGGAAACCGGCTTGTTCGGGAGGCTGGAAGTTGTCGAGTCTGCGTGCGAGACAATTCGTAATGACTCTCGAAAACAGCACGTAGACGTGGCTCAGAAGGGAAATCGGTCTGTAGTTCTTCAAGAGGGCGTTGTCGCATTTCTTAAAGAACAAGACCACCGCACTTCTGCCCCACACCTCCGGAGTAGTGCCACCATGGAGGACGGAGTTGAAGAGCTTCTGGAGGACTTCAAGTACCGGTGTTCCACCCGCTTTCAGAAGCTCCGCTGTAATTCCATCCTTGCCTGGGGCCCTGCCGTTTTTAAAGTGCTGGAGAGCCATTCTAATCTCGCTCAGACTGACGTCCGGGATATCATCGGAATAGTGTCGGATAAGAATTGCTCTTGGATCGTTACTCACACTTGCATGTGGCTCAAACGATGATGTGTACAGCTGCCCATAGATGGCCGTGTAGTGGCGGTTGAGAATATACACTACCCCATATCTTCCCGTGGGTGTCGTAAGAGGCGACAGAGGAAGACAGGCAGGAGATGGGCAGCAGCATCTTCATGATAACAGCAGTGATACAATAAAAAAACTGCGGTTGTCAACCCGCTCGCCAAGCGTGGCAACTATAGCAAATATCCCCCCATGTCAAGCGTTGCTGCATGCAAATTATTTAAAAAATGGCTGATTGTGCAATAATTACGTGTCGAAAGAGCAGCGGGAAATGGAACTTAAATAAACGGGACATATCCTACAACCAGTAAGTCGAAACTTTATATACTTTGTAAATATGAGAAACAAAAATAAAGAAATATTAATGTGTCAAAAAAATTAATCAAAAGTCTAAATTGTGTAAATTCGCTCAGTCTGTCAATACAGTGAATCGGGTTTGTAGTAGTGATAATACGACGTAATTGCTTGTATGTGTGCTCCCGGCGACACCGATCCTCGTACAAAATAAGGTTGACAGCCATTCTATTGTATGTTATAGTATTTTTTATGCGTAAAACCGTTATCGATGTTAAGTTGACCTTAGAGTAATTACACACGTACATATGCATCGAGAAAATCTACAATTCTGTATAAATTGTACTTGTTTTTCAAATAAGTCATAAAGAGACAAATATATTCAAAGATGTTGCGTATAATTCATGTGTAGAAAAAGAAATGTCAAGTAGTCTTTCTTTACACTACTTTATATTTGGTCTCTTTTTACACTACTAAATAAAAAGTTAATAAGATTGTATTTATTTTGTCCAAGATCGTACTGGCTGATTTATTTGACAAATGTATTTTTAATTATAAGGTGAATGATACACGCGTGATATTTATCACGATCTGGAATGACGTATCGCCATCCATATCGACACACCCTACACGTTCATTACGGATCACTTCAGTATTGGGCACAAAACTGTGCAGACATATCTAAAATGGACCGAAATGTAGAAAAAAAGCTTTTTTTAAAAAGATAGGGTGACAAACGAGCACACAGTCCACCTGATAGTAAGTGGTTGTTGTAGCCTATACACATTTACATCTTTTCTCGATTACGGATCAGAATGCAGATGCGTTTTCCCCTCGTGAGGACTGAGATGAAATGCCTCGTTTCCAGTAAAAAGCGTCTCCAGTTCTCTACACTCACCATACGCAACACAACACCATTAAGCTACAATTTTACGCTGGTATTCTGTGGGAGCGTGGTCCTTCCCCGGCCTAGCCGACCCATACTACAACTATACTACTACTAATATAACTGCAGCATGGCTCTACCACATATAAAAGCTTGCTTAAAGCTTGTGTGGGTATCATTATGGCAATAATATTAAAAAGGAGAATGTCGATTTTAATGATTTTTTTTCTAACATCTTCTATTGAAGCGTCATTTTTAATTTTTTATAAATTGGTAGTAATTTCTGAAGTGCGTTTATGCGCTCACAATTGTTTTCAAAACCATCACACGGCGTGTCCCATAATATGGGTGTTGTTTCCAATCATAATATAAAAGCATATAAATATTTTTGATAGATTGTAGATAGTCCCGTCAAAATAGGATTCTCGCTTTCGTTTTGCGATTTCGCCCGCATCGCTACACAAGTCGTCCTTTCCATCGCTTCTCCAAAGCAGACTGACGCGATCCGTATCGCAGAAACACTACACGCGCAATATTTATCACGATCCTTGGATCGCGATATGGATTTTGGGAAATCTAGAAATTCCGTGATCCGTATCGCGATCCATCAATAATTGATACTACACGTTCAATAAATATCACGATCCTGGATCGCGATCCAAGGATCATGATAAATATCACGCGTGTAGCATTCGCCTATATGTATGTATGTAATTTATTTTTTTATAGGTCGTATTATTTATTGAGATGTTTGACATCTGTTGTCTTTATTATTTTTTTAAAAATATTATTATAAAATTATATCTTTCAATAAAATATATAAATAGAGCGCCTACACACACGCAGTACGGAGGGGGCGGGGCCCCGATCTAGGAAGCATCGGCTGCATTTTTGCTCCTGCCAGCCATTAAGGAGGCGATATCGGCCACGACTTAGGGTGGCCCTACATACGACACGATTGAGTGGCAATCTAGGAGGCATCCCTACTACTCCACCCTAAATCGCCACCGATATCATCTTGTATGTAGCCCGCTTTAGGGCCAACGAATTGGTCAGTTTTAGTTGTTCGGTCGGTACGGTCCTTACGCTAGTAATATATAAGTCAATGCTCTGGAATTAAATTATATTATAACTGTAAGTAAACGGTTTCACATTATTTTGAAAGTAACAAATCAGTTTTTTGGAAAAATGAGACTGTATTTCTTATATATAATCGCTAAAATACATTAAAATATAAAATTTATTTTAATTGTTCAAGTGATGCGGTTTTAAGGCATATCGGCAAAGTCGACTACCCCTTATTGACATTCTTCATTATATTTTCGTTGTTTTAGTATGCCTTAAAAATGATAAAGAATTGGACAACACTCAACAGAGTAATTCTACGGGCACAAAACCGCTGGACAAAAAACCATTGGACAAAAAATCAAAAAATAGCCGCAATTTGCTCAAAACACTTCTTCATACTTTTGTTTTGTTAACGAAGGAAGGAATGGCGAAGGTTGAAATTAAATGCAATTCCTACTTTATACATCGATAGAATACAGCTATTGGGTGCGTTTGGCAGAAAAAAGCGCTAGTAAGCGCTTGTAAGCAAAATGGCGATCGTAAGCGGTAAGCGCTGTCAAATCGTAAGTAGCTATTTTCCTCCAGGACACGATGTTAGTTTTAACCGGGGAATCTAACCTAATTTAAATATATGTTTGTAAAGTATTCATATTAAAAACTTACCAATCATGATTTTTAATAGCATGTATAATGTTTATTCATGTCATTATATTACTTAAAACTAATATTGCACAAAACAACTTATAAACTCTACTTCAAAACAAACAAATTAAATAATCAAAATGGCGGATTGTGTCAGCGCTACTGAAGTAGCAATCGTGTCCTGGCCGAAAACTATTTTAGCGCTTATAAGCGCTTGCTAGCGCTTTTTTCTGCCAAACGCACCCATTATGTCTGATTTTATTTTTAATTACGTTTAATTAAATATAATTACGTCAAACCAGCATACAGTCAATGGGATAATATCATTACATCCGTTTTGAAACTCGCAATATGTTTTGATGTTTTAGGAACCAGATGAGATACTTCGTCCCCCACAGGAAGTGAATTTTTTTTAAAATACACTACAAATACACACTTTTAAAAATAACTGAATTAAATGATAATATTTTATATAAAACGAAAGAATAAGTTTGCAAGTATTACTTCACAGGTATTTTCTAAACTTCATACGGATATAAACAATCTAGGACCAGAAGAATTAACATTAATGAAAATTTAGCTCCATCAACAAGTTCAAATTGCACTTTAGATAATTTACGTATACATAAGTTGGAACATAAATTAGCTAAAGCTTTGAAACTTTCGAGAAAACGTCTGAAAATAAAATCTCTCTATCAATGATCGTAGAGGCTTAAAAAGCAAAATATAAACTTAAATGATAGATTGCAAGAGATCCTAAGCAACGCAAAATTAGGAAACGAGAAAATATTTATGTTGGACGCAGAAAAAATTATACAAAGTTATTTATTTAAACAGCAGGTAATTTCATATTTTAATGAAAAATAAAATTGTAAAATGTCATAAAATATATGCCATAGGCTTCTGTACCGGTCACCTGTTACAGCCTATTTTTTTCCAGACGTAAAAAAAAATCACCAGTATATAAATATAAAAGATAAATACAAATACCCTTTAATTTTAAATAGATAAGTTATTTATTGCAGGAGCTTGAGAACTTTTTGTTTGATTTTATTTTTGGACTTGTAATGTATGTATATCTAGGTTTGAAATTTTTTATTACAATATACAAGATTTTTTTGAAACGCTTCCGAAAACGAAAACAGACGATAATACCAACGAAACCTTTGGATTTGGGACCAAAAGTAAATGGATCCCAATGAAAAAAAAAATCATCTTTTCACAACGTTTTATTAGTGTTATTCACGCTCCATCATGTTACTGCAGCTAAATAAAACAATAATTTCATAAACAATTTCATGAAAATACTGAAAAATAAAACCAGCAGTGAAAATTAAAATGGTAACAGCTGATTATAGGGTCAATAAAGCGCGGACGCTGAACTCTTTTATCTAGCTTCGTACGAAAGAATGCATTAGGTATTACTGTACTTCGTTCCCTCTACCCTTCCCTTTCACACACCCGCTGATGCCGCTCGGCCGACTCGTATCGCCTCGCTGTGGTAGCGAAGGGTTGCGGGCCGCGCGTATTCGACGTCGCACCTATATTGACCCTTATCAGCTGATGCTAGGTATTTGAAATTTCACTGCTGGTTTTATGTTTAAGTATTTCATGATTTTGTATAAAATTATCGTTTCATATAGCTATATTAACATGATAGAGCGTGAATAAAGCTAATTACACGTAAAAAAAATGTTTTTTTTTTCATCGGGGTCGATTTCCTTTTGATCCCATCATCAAAGATATCGTTAGTACTATCGTCTGTCTTCGTTTTTGGAAGCGTTCCACAAACAGCCATTATTAAGAAAATACGAGTCAAAAGTAAGTTTACTGCGTAATTGTAATTTCTAGAGTTGGGGGCAAATAATGGGGTATGTCTTACACGTTTCTTAGGTACGTTAATGTTTAATGCAGATAGTAAAACAGAGAATCTGGGTAGCCATTGTCTATATCAAACACCAACATCATTTTTTACGTTTATTTTCTAAGAACGTATAATATAGTAAGTATAGCATAGTATATACGTGTGAATGCTATAATTCAAATGCCTTATAAACTTTGTCTGAACTCTTTTAATTTGTTTTTATGAGTAATATAATAGGGAGAACAAATACAACTAGCGTAATAAACACTTTTGATGCAGTTTATGTCCGAAAAAGGTTTGCAAGTTGCAAGTACGTAGAACAAACCTTTGACTTTTTAAGGTTTTTGTACTATTGTATTTTACATGTTTTATCACAGCCTATATAAGATATTTATTAAATTGTTTTTTGTATCTTATATCAGAGCCAGATATAAGATACAAAAAACAATTTAAAAGTTATTTCAGTACAGTTAAATTGGTTTTATTTTCTTTGTAAATGGTTAGATTTTTACTTTGTGTTATTTTGCTCACACCTAAGTAATGTAAAGCTGATGAAAAAGCGTTGCCAAATTTGACAAACAGAATTTTCCTTAGTGGGCTCTATGATATATTTTAACTTAACAGCACGATCAATCTGTATCACAAAATTCAATCCAAATTGAAACAAAATTTAGCAAAATTAATTCTAAATCAATCGTTTTTAAGTTCCATTGCTGAACACTTCTCCCGTAGCAGGTCTTCCATTAGTTGGTATCCGAGATTAAAATTTATTGAAAACGTTAATACCCCTATTACACTAACCTGAATCAGAGCCCCTGCACCCTTAATCAGGGTAGTGTAATAAGACGAAGGGAGTAAGGGTCCCTAAGAAAGGCGACAAAGTACCCCCGGTCTGCAGTGCCCTTGCCACCGCGTAGTGTAATAACACTTAGGGTAGTTAGGAGTGCAAACGATACATCAATTCTTTCAAACATCGATATATTGTTCATAAATATGGTTATTCATGAGCGATGTTTTATGAACGATGTTTTGGCTTGCCGTCAAAGGTTTTGAAATAACCAACTACTTGAAGGTATAAAATTCCGTATATTAAAAGTTGCGAACGATGGTTATCACGAATCTTATGTCGCCGAAAAATAAATATACCAAAAAAATATATCTCAAAGTTAGTCAGAAGGTTAATTAATCAGAAATATCACAATCCCGAAAATTTTAATCACGAATCAACAAACAGGCGAATGGTCTTTCAGTCGAAAATAAATATACTCGAATTACAGAAGTGCAATTGTCTTCAATCGGTAATTTCGTTTTTGATGTAAAATTGTAGTTAATTTTTATTGTGGTAATGAATTAACATAAGTTTACAAATATTGAAAATGGATTGGACTGGTTTTATCCATTTTTTGATAGTAATTATATTGTTTCAGCTTTAACTTAATCAATAACTTAAGTACAGTCTTTAAGAGTAATAGTTATTTTCTAACGGAAATTATTTTATTGGCTTACGGTACTTCGTATTTCGTTACAATCACTTTTCTGAAACATTGATTTTGATGGATAAACGGTTATTCATCTGTTTGTATTTCGGTATAGTTTAGTAGATGTATTCAGAAAATGCGATAATACTGAAGGTGAGTGTGGTTTGCTTGGTTCACGTTTAACCCATCATGCGGGGAGATCTGTTCATGATTTTGCCTTGGCATATGGTCTGACACAACTGGTTACTTCGCCTACGTGGATTCCAGATGTGGAGGATCATGCACCTTCCCTGTTGGACCTTCTGCTGACCTCTCACCCGGACGGATATCAGATTTCCGTCGACGCCCCCTTAGGCTCCTCGGACCATTGTCTTGTCCGGAGTGTGGTGTCACTCACGCTGAAATCGCAGTTGCATTCTGCAGACTGCCGCTGTGTTTGGCAATATAGGTCAGCCGATTGGGGTGGGATGCGGTCTTTCTTTGCATCCTACCCTTGGGGGCGGGTTTGCTTCTCGCCGGACGATCCCAACGTTGTTGCGGATTCTGTCGCTGATGTGGTACTTCAGGGTATGGAACTTTTTATTCCTTCCTCTGTGGTGCCCATTGGAGGCAAATCTCAGCCATGGTTTGGTCGCTCCTGTAAAATAGCATCATGCTATAAGCAGGAGTGCTACCAAACCTGAGCTGACGCATCAGCCTCCCGGGATGTGAACACCAGCGCTCTAAAAAAAAGTATAATTCCGCCTCTAGGTCCTTCAAAAGAGTCATTGCCAAGGCACAGTCAGAGCACATAGGCAGAATTGGCGAGAAACTAGTTCACCTTCCTTCTGGAACCCGTGCATTCCGGTCTCTCGCCAAGGCTGTCCAGGGGAATTTCTGTCAGCCATCTCTGCACAGGGAAGACGACACTGACCCATACCGCAAAGGAGAAAGCCGGTCTTCTAGGCTCTTTCTTTGCGTCCAACTCGACTCTCGATGACAGGGGGAGTACGTCGCCGACCATCCCGCGGTGTGAGTGCTCCATGCCGGAAGTGCAGTTCACACAGCACTCGGTTCGCAGAGCACGCCTCTCCCCGGACATCCACAAGTCGAGTGGGCCTGACGGAATCCCCCCAATTGTGCTGAGGACGTGTGCTCCAGAGTTGGCACCGGATTTAACGCGTCTTTTCCGGTACTCCTACTCCCTAGGCGTAGTCCCAAAATCATGGAAGACGGCTTTCGTCCACCCGATCCCTAAAAAAGGCGACCGCTTAGACCCGTCCAACTACCGGCCTATCGCCATCACCTCCTTGTTCTCCAAAACAATAGAGTTCATTGTAAACTGCCAGTTCATGAGGTACCTTGAGGATCACCAGCTGATTAGTGACCGCCAATACGGTTTTTGCCGTGGTTGGTCAGCTAAGTGATCTTCTGGTCTACCTAACTCACAGATGGGCGGAGGCAGTAGAGTGCAAGGGGGAGGCGTTGGCCGTTAGTTTGGACATTGCGAAGGCCTTCGATCGGGTTTGGCACAAAGCGCTTCTTTCGAAGCTCCCTTCCTATGGGCTTCCCGAGAAATTGTGCAATTGGATCACCAGCTTTCTTGCAGATCGGAGCATCAAGGTCGTTGTAGACGGTGCAAGCTCCGATTGCAAGCCTATTAATGCTGGTGTTCCACAAGGCTGCGTGTTATCGCCAACGCTGTTTCTTCTGCATATCAATGATATCTTGCAAACCTGTAACATTCACTGCTATGCAGATGACAGCACTGGTGATGCTCTTTACACCGGCCGAGCCAATATTTCTCGGGAAAACGTCTTCGAGTGCCGGGACAAACTTGTGTCTGAAGTCAAGTCTTTGCTGAACAGAGTCTCGGATTGAGGTCGACTAAATCTAGTCCAGTTTAACCCCCAGAAGTCACAAGTTTACGCGTTAACCGCTAAAAAGAACCCTTTTGTCGTATCCCCCCAGTTTCAAGGCACTCCCCTTGTTGCCTCAGCCAGAATCTGAATCCTCGGCGTCGACATATCGAGTGACGTGCAGTTTCATGGTCACTTGGAAGAGAAGGCACAATTGGCCTCTAAAAAGCTTGGCATGCTCAGCAGAGCGGAACAGTATTTCATGCCGGCACACCGCCTGCAACTTTACAAGGCGCAGGTTCGGCCGCACATGGAATACTGTTCCCATCTCTGGGCTGGGGCTCCCCAGTACCAACTCCTTCCACTTGACCGCATCCAGCGCAGAGCGGCTCGAATCGTCGACGACCGAGTGCTTTCCAATCGGCTCGATTCACTGGCACTGCGAAGAGATGTTGCATCTCTTTGCATTTTCTTTCGCATACACCATGGAGAGTGCTCTGAGGAAATTGTTCGGATTAATCCCAGCCGCCAAATTTCGTGAACGCACTACGTGGCATACGTCCCGATACCATCCACACCATCTGGATGCTTGGTGGTCCACCACTGTACGTTTCAAAAGGAGTTTTCTTCCGCGTACAACCTCTCTGTGGAATAGTTTTTCACCGGCGATTTTTCCGGACCGATAAGACGTGGGGACCTTCAAGAAAAGAGCTTACTCCTTTTTAAAGGGCCGGCAACGCACCTACAATTCCCCTGGTGTTGCGGTTGATCATGGGCGACCGTAGTCACTTAACATCAGGTGAGCCGCATGCTCGCTTGCCCCCTCTTCTATAAAAAAAATGTGACATATATAACTACCATAAAGAAGTAACGCAATACAACATAAGAAATAAAACTAAAGCAGAGGAAGAGTTTCATATATTATATGCGTTGGAGATGTGGGATGGCATGAAAGGGTTATTTCTCGGGCTTTATTGCCTAGCTAAGATCTATTTGCCTATCGTGGCAACTTCGGTATTCCGTGAGCAGTTATTATCAGAGGCTGGATCTACAATAACCCACGAACCCAGAAATAAACGTAAAAGTAAAAAAAATCTTGTTTTCTGATAATTATTCGATAAAAATAAATAATGTAAAACTTCCTAAAATAACATAAATATAATGTTTGATTGTTATACTTCATTTTCATTACTGTTCAAAAAGATCATTTATTCCATATATATGTATGTATATATTTAAATGGTGATAAAAAACGCAATTAGCTTTATAGCATTCTTCACAAAACAACATCAGTCTAGTTTTAAGATGTAGGTAAATAAGCTATTTAATAGTTCAAATATTCTTAAATAACTTAGCTGTCATAAAATTCTCAATAACAAATTATTTTGCTAGTAGTTCCAGGTATATATAATGTACTCTGTGGCTAGTAGGTAATACTCTTTGAAACACAAAGCGAGCACATAAATCGCTAGAAATCTTAAAATCACAAATAATCTTTGCCTAGCACTCACACACTTACACTCTGTCTTTAAGCCGTATTTTGTTTTTCAATATAAGAAGCTAAATTTAATAGCTCCTCGAACTCCTCTTCCTCTATTCTCCGGTATTCGAAATTCGTTGGGCTCCAGAACTCCGATAATCCGCATATTTGAGTGATTTTACCTAAGTTTTAAATAGTCTTTCATCCATATCTTTCTTCTCCTCTTTTCTTTACTATTAATTGTCGTGTTTTTTTTTTGTCTTCAAAACGTCCAGTAATAAAATTTTGGCCCTTATCCTACTACATCATGCATAACATGACGATATATCGATATTTATTACGCAATAATATTGATAGTGTTTAAAAATATTGAAAAAATAAATATATATACTTTTTTCACATCCCTTAAACAGAGAGGGCGTAAAATCAGAGTAGTGTAATAACTCATGTACGTAATTAGGGGACATGTCCACCCTTCATTCAGAGCCCTGATTCAGGGTAGTGTAATAATGGCATAAGCAATGTTATTAATACGCTGAATTTTATTGAACCATAGATAAAACGAGTATATCGATAAGGCTATTATTTTCTATAGTTACATCACTAGAATTGTCTATGGTACATAAAAAAGTTTAAAAATCGTCTAAAACTATGGAGTGTAGAAGTAAGGAGACCCCTTAAAACGTAGACAGAGAAACCTATAGACAAATTGACGCCTTTTTTCGCATTCGCACACGAAAAAGATAGATTTATGCATACGTCTTGTATAGAAATGAGAAAGAGCGGTGTGATTGTTTGTCCCTTTTTCCGTGCCGGTTTTTTTGTTTCGCAAACTCTACAGTTTGCTAAACAACTTTAACAGCGTAGCGATTTAAGGAGTTTACAAGTTGGTTTAAGTGAGAAAAAAGTGTTTTATCACTTAAACCAACTTTGCAACAACAACAATTGGTGGATATTGTTCAGATCAGTTCTTAGAACAATTAAAATTTTTATCTAAATGTGTTCAAAAGTCGTAAAGATAATTGTATAACCTAAAAATTCGTTATCGTCCTTTCTCACTCGAGGCCACGCCGATCATTAGTCTATAGGTTTCTTTGTCTACGCCTTAAGAGGATAGTTGAAAAAATGTTCATCTGTAAGCAGTAAATAATAGTTCAAAAACTCTCCACTACAGCGCTCAATTAGGTACAGGGTATGTTAAATCGCCGTAAAATACGTTGAGTGATTTTGAAAATAAAATCTTGATAGCAATAAAATAATTATTGTGAAAAGAATTATGGTGAAAGTGTGTGCAATAAAAAATTATAAAAATTTCCTGAAATTTAGCATTTGTGTTTGTGTTCATCGCGTTTACGTATGCCATCAAATTGTACACGTGTCGATACACTGATGGCGTTTGCTTAATGCTTAAGCAACGTAAGGCGTGAACTATGTCGATATTTTTATCGATAAACAAATCACCGTAGTCCGTATAAGTTTTTATTTGATTATAAGTAATACATAGAAAAATAATACCAAGGTGTTATTTAAAATTCTTTCTTTGTTATTTAAAAATGATCTTCGGAAAAAAAACTTAGAAATTTTTGAAAATAAGTTTATTATTTTGCTACAGGTTTATTTTACATTATGCAGGATAAAATTCAAAACATTTAACAAATCGAAATAGGAGGTTTAGTTAACTTATTTTAAAAATCAGATTTGTGAAAAGTCCTATCAGTTTATCGTCTTAGATGGTGTTAAACAAGTTTTTGTTTTTATTATAAGGCTTCAATCACAAAACCGCTATTTAAAAAAGTTGTTGATTTTCAAGAGTTATTAAATGAACTGTCTGGAAAATACTTAATAAATTGGGAAAACAAAAAAGTTTTACACTATATAATAGTTTAACAAAGTGAACTTTAAGCAGACAGCTACTTAAAAATAAAACGTGACATCTACTTAGGGCTAAGTATTCCCCAGAAAGATGTTTTGCTTTAACTTTACATTACTACTTACCGAAAGCTTAACGATATGTGCGAAATATCAAAAGTTTTGAAATTGGTCTGCCTTCATCACATTCTATGACAAAGTGGTATAGTACAATTGATGGCCGCCTTGGCTATAAAAAAAGCGTTAACGGTTTTAAAACTTAGACTAGAGAGTAACCCTTAGAAGAAAATTATATTGTGTATTAGTGATAAATGAACACTTTTTTATACAGAGTCTATACTCCTTACCTGTACACTCCATAGTTCCCGGCATAGTAGCAATTAAAGTCATGGAGTGTAAAGGTAACGAGTAAAGACACTTTTTCAACTATTCTCCCACGAGGCTCCATACCATTGAGGCTAAGCAGTAAATTGCATCTGTCTTATTAATAAAAATTGCTTATCCCAAGCTTAATTCGAAGTTACACTTGAACTAGCTAATCTTAGATTAACTGACTATTTACTTCGTTATTACAATGTTATTAATAAACATGGACTAACCTCGGATTAACTATACATTCCTTACGCCGCGATTAACGCTTGCGCTATGGCAACCCACTTATTTTAAAAGTAAAAAGAGTGAGTCAGTGAATGATTATTGAATGAACTCAATGCCTGATGATGAAATTAATGACAGTGACAGGCAATATTTTGAGTTTGACAAGAGATAAGTGTTACGTGTTGTTCCTTGTTTCTCGTGTTGTTTTCGGACTCAGTGGAAAAACTAAGTTCTAAATGTAATCGTTTTTAATATTATTTATAACGAAATTTTAGAATTAAGAAAAGAGCGTGAAGGGCAAAATTAATTAAATAACCATTTTTGTTTTGTTTTTTGGGGATAAATATAATCTTTTCTACATGTAATTTTTGTATATTTATTTAAAAAAAAATCGTTAATAAAAGCTGCGGGCAGCTTTTTATTAACGATTTTTTAACAGAATTTCCAGCTTTTTGTTAACAGAATTTCCATCATCTCCTTATACTACATCCTCAAGCAGATCTTGCTTTTGCATTGCAATGTAGTTTTATATGCTCTTATTTAGTATTTAGTCTTAGCAGTAAACAACGAAATCTTTGCTTCCCTCCAAAGCATTGTTCTACAGTGTTACGGGACCAGATGTGCGACCGGCTGTACATTCCTTCCTTTTGTTTATTAGGACGCAAGATAAGTGTGAATAAATAAGGAGTTATGCTTGTATAACCAGAATCTCCGAGAAGTCTGCCTTTAAATTGTGACTGCTCAAACGTTTGTTTTAATGCGACTTTCATTAAATATTCTTGAGTCATGTGCTGCCTTACCAATGTGCCACTGTATTCATGAACTCTAAATTTGCATTTGACACAACCTGGAACAAAGGACTCATAACTTCTTTAATATAAAATAATAGATTGAGGTGATTGTATTGAATCTAAGAAAATAACTAAGTACGTATATGGCAAAGATGGGCAAGCTAGGTGCTATAAAACTTACTTGTACATTTATTGAACTGTTTCCTTTCCTGTTTATGTAGTATTGAGTTAATGAATAAAAACCTGCAATCACTTTGTTCTGCTCCACATCACTTCTCGGCATTTTAATCCATTATGCTGTTTCTGTTACTAGTGCTTACAACTTATGAATTTAACAACGTAAAGTTTTACAAAATGTCAAAATACGCGACTAGTCTATGCTTACTCAGTCGTTAAACTAGGTACCGCCAAGGATTAACTTTTATTCCGAGAGTAGATTCGGATTAGTTTACTCCCTCCTTACTCTATGTTTATTAATACTGAAATTAGATATTTTAAGCTTTAAACTAGGAGTAAAGTTAATCTTGATCAAGTCTGTGTTTATTATTAGGGCTGCATATGTATATACTTTTTGGTCATACAAATTATGTAGTATATGTCAGTGTATACATCACTAGTACAAAGTCAAAATCACTTATATATAAGGTTAGCCTGTGAATATAGCATATATATTATAGAGCACTCTTACCTATGGTAAAGAAGAGATGAAATATTGTGTAATTGTTGAACATTGTAGTGAACCCAAAATGTTACAGAACTGATTTATATAATAGTAATCTTTATTAATTTTGTACATAAAATTATTGAAATATCAAGAACAATACAAATTATTCAATCAGCACACCATAAGCATGCAACTATCGATTGCAAGTTCTATTAGAATAATAATCGAATAAATTCTTAAACGGTTCTACACCACCACATCCCTACAGTGAGCTGTCAACATGAAGTTATAGATAAAGATGGAGACCACACTCCGAATACCTACTTGAAGCTTAACCTATGTATTACTATCTCGCTCTCTGTGGGCAGACCCTCTCTTTCTAAGTAGGTAACCTTTATTTTATTTTTCCCAGGATATCGCTATAAGTAGTTGCATTACATTAAGTGGTTTATTTTAAATATCTACATCTCTGTTTACTACTAAGATCTAGCCTATATAGATAATATATTTTTATACAATTTTTGGGAATTGACTGGTTTTATGAAGAAAGGTTTTCATTTCCATGGGCAGAACCGGTATTTAAAATATGACCACGCATTTCCGTTATACAACCCATATAATGCCGAGCCTATTTAGAAAATAAATATATCAGAGAATATTTTATAACTACCATTTCGATAATGTATTTTCTAGTTATTGTATCTAATCCTAAACGGTACCAACGAAATATAAAATTAAAATTTATTATAACACCCCGGGTGTTCCATGAATTGGGCAAAATATACTTGATTTATTGTTCAGATAGACTAAATCTATTTTTGGACAATTATTTTAAAAAAAATATCACGAAGACTAAAAGAGCTTAGCGGAGCTCCTGCCTTAGACTTCTGACCTTACCCATCAGTCAGGCTGCTCTGAGCTGAAATGTGTATAATACTATATTCCACACATCCTGTTCATTTTAAGAATTAACTACAATTCCTAGGAATTCTATATAATGACGGATTTCATAGATATTTAGTATCATATGTACTATAATAGGAACGGTAATATATAAAAACCTCAAAAAAAGAAATAAAAACCATATTCCATATTAAAATCATTTATTGAAAATTGTCTATTATACATGACTATAAATCATTGCTCTGTGTAGTTTCTGTCTCTTACCACGTAAATCACCAAGTATATTTTCTGTATGACTTTAAGTGAGCACGTATACGCATATTAAAAAATTAATTAGCTATTTTCTTAACTATCATAGTTTCATGCAAATCATTACAATTAATTGAGTCCGTAATCGGATGGTTAAACATTTCCTGCAACAGAGGAGAAAAATGTTGTGACACGACATTAATTAATTTGTTTTCAATGTTATTGGCTCTAAGTTGGCCCATCAAATTAGCTCGTTGGAAAACTTGGTCACAATATTTTACAATTTTGTAAGCTGCTACCGAAGGAAAATAAAGTTTGCCTCGGTTCACAAACGCGTAAATGAATTAAATTTATTTACAATCATGTGATATGAATGATCTGTTGACACATGGTTAAGTGCTACTAACGCATTATTACAATGTTCACAAGAAGTGCGGGTAAGAATTTGTTTTATAATGTAACCAGTTATATAATATATATATATATATATATATATATATATATATATATATATATATATATATATATATATATATATATATATATATATAGTACCCGGTTGACCGAGCTTTGCTCGGTAATTTTCGCTCGGTTTTTTTTGATTCGTGTCTTTTGGAAATAATATTTAGATACAAATTACATACTGATGAAATACGAATAATATTTTTTTGATCGTAGCGACATAATAGAAAAAACTGAACTGGTTATTTGATTAAAAAATCATGAGTGCTTAAAAAATCATGAGTGCAATTAGTTTAATTTAAATTTTCGTGTGTTTAAAAAATACTAAAAAAGGGCTCGAAAAAATAGATTTTCTCAAAAAAGAACTTGAAAAAAAATTTAAAAAAAGTCGGTCGGTCGGTCTGGGCTCGAACCATGGTATTACGATTTTGCGACCGCCCAATATACCATTAACCTATTTGTAATCATTAATAAGCCGTCAAAATTTACCTTCTTATTCTAACGATATTATAGCAGTTTTTCATTGCCTAAAAACACGGACAAAAAGACATTTTCTAAAAATAAATCCTAGCTAGATCGATTTATTGCCCCCGAAACTCCCTGCACACAAAATTTTATGAAAATCGTTGGCGCCGTTTCCGAGATCCCGATTATATATATATATACATATATACAAGAATTGCTCGTTTAATAGTATAGGATATATATATATATATATATATATATATATATATATATATATATATATATATATATATATATATATATATATATATATATATATATATATATATAAAAATTCCAAGTTGGCCTGCGAACATTTAAAAGTCAACAAATATTTAATTGGATTTTGCTCTAGTGTACACAAATCATTAACAAGTAATGATAAACTATTTATGTTCATTAAAAACCCTAATAAAAACGTTTTTCTGGGATGATTTAAAATACCTTTACCATTTATTGTTAATGATTTCAAAAACATTCCAGTATCATTAAATATTGGTTCCCAATAACGTTTGTTTTTTAACGATAATGGAGACTTTGAACCCTTTCCAAATGGTGACTGAATTCATGAGATCAAAAAGTCTATCTATCATGTGCAAGAACTCTGTAGTCGCCTCGCTGTTTAGAAAGTCAGGATGACCACTAATCCTCAAAAAATCTATTGCATCAGCAACAGATGAACTAAGTACTTGCGCAGCAAGCCTAACCTTCAAACAAAAAAAAACAAAAAAAAGCCTTTTTTTGTTTTTAAAATCTATGGAGACGCCAGCAACTTAAGGTATCTTCGTTAAAGATTTAGTGGACTGTAATTTTGGTGCATACGGCAAAGGGGAAAATAAATAGGTGGGATAGCACGCACTGACCTGATGAGGGCTGCCGCGCCTTCCTCCTGGAGTGTCTGCTATACAGCTAGCTCGCCACGTGGTTCGGCGCACACGCACTCTCGGAACAGTCTCGTGCAGTCCCACATTCTCCACCTTTGCCCTTACGGGGGCGTCTCACACTTTTATGAGTTACAAAGACACAATGTCTGATGCGGTGAATATTAAACATAAACAGGAGAACTCAATGTTCATCCTGCGCGGTTTGCGGTTAATATATATAAGACGCGACGGGTGGCCGTGCGTTGCGGATGGCGTAATATCACTTAGTATACTGACGCGCGCCGAGATCCTCTTTTCCACCTCGGCGGCAGCGCGTGCGGTAGGAAAGGGAAGGAAGGAAGGAGACAAAAAATATGCACTAGTCATGTTGATAAAGTAGATATAACTTAGGACGAACTCAATGCGATATGTAATGTAATGTTGATAAAGTAGATTGTTAACTGGCGTTACCATTTCCTCCCGCCCTTAAAGGGTCACCTTTAAAAGACAACCGTAATATAAAAAGTAAAAGGAAAACAAATAAATAAGCGGTATATAAAGTGAGAGGATGCGCTCAATGCGCATGTCTCATCTACTAACCTTACTTGGTAAGCGAGAAAATGTATACATAAATATAATATTGCGGTTAAATACTTTTTAATATATATAAATATAAACTTAATTCCTAATTTAGATAAATAATTATAATCAAAATAATCGTGATTTATTGTCTTGGGAGAGGGCAAATACGAGCAACAGGACGGAGATATGTTCCCTTAGTAGTTCTCACGATGCGGCGTGCTGAAAGGATCCAAAATTTTTGACGGAGCAATGACAATAACAATTCAGGCCTGGCGTGTAAATTTTTAATATGATAATAGTCAATGATCATGTTCACTACATGATCACTGCGCGGGAGTATAATTGGATGTTTTTGCGTGTAATCTAATGCGGAGTTCGAAAGACGACCACCAATGCGGATTAAACCATTCTCAATAAAAGGCCTTAAACGATTGAAAGCGGGCGAGCAAGGTTTGTTACCTTCAATATTTAAATATTCCACTGCAAAATGCTGTTTTTGCAGGGCGCGGAGGATTATAACCTCAGAGAAACTGAGATCATCAGCAGTCACTACAGTAGTGCTGCGGCGGGGCAATAATTTAGCAAACTTACACACGTACGCAATTATACGTAGAAGTTTACTCCAAGAAGAGATGCGGAATGCGAGCTCATAAATCGCAGAATTACAGACGGATGTGCACACAGTGTGCGACAAAATCTTCTTCTCAGGCATATTTGCAATAACCTCATTGTCTAAAGTACGAAGAGGCCATTGAGATGGATCTAACGAAGTCCACTGAGGCCCATGGAGCCACAGGGGGTTTGAAACTAATTTATTTGGCGTAACGCCACGTGAAAGTATGTCAGCGGGATTCTCAGTACCTGCGACATGATAAAAGTTATCAGCGCGAATATTGTCGGTAATCTGAACAACGCGGTTTGCAACAAAGGTCTGCCACTTGTGTGGCGAACTCTTTATCCAGTACAGAGCTACTTTTGAATCTACAAAGGCATAGACTGATATTGCAAGGTCAAGAGAATAATTGTCGAGTACTCTGCGAAGCAATTTTGAGAGTAAAACCGCTCCACAAAGCTCAAGGCGTGCAATAGATAGTGGTTTCGTCGGTGCGACTTTAGTCTTTGCACAAATCAACTGGACGGTGTTACCATTGACGCTCTTTACATGTATGTAGACTACGGCACCGTATGCGTGCTCGCTGGCGTCGGAAAATCCCAGGAGTGACGCAGTACAGTTTTTGGATACACCAACATGTCGCGGGATACGTAAATCATTAAGAGCTGGTAATTCAGCACAGAATTGCCTCCACATCTTAATAATTGGCGGTGGTGGTATGTCGTCCCAATCTAAATCAAGTTGCCAAAGCCGCTTTATTAACAATTTGGCGTACGCGACTGTGGGAGCAACGAAACCCATTATGTCCCACAGGCGAGCGACAGTAGATAAGATGGCGCGCTTAGTGCACGTCACATCAGCGGGAACAGATATCTTAAAATAAAAGGCGTCACTATCGGTAGACCAATGCAAGTCTAGTATTTTATGTGGCATTGATTTATCGAACTCTACTTCTCCTGTAATTTTATGGGAAGTAGGGAGGTCATCTAAAACAGATCGACGGTTGCTATGCCATTTTATCAGGTCCCATTGGGCACCCTTGAATAAGTCTATCAGCTGCCGAGAGGTCTCACTGGCCTCGGATTCACTGGGCATAGAGAACGCGATGTCGTCCATATATAGCGAAGTAAATGCGATACGACTCGCAAGCGGATACTTTGCGCCGTCGTCATCAATGAGCTGTCTTACCGTGCGCAATGCATGGTATGGACTTGAAGTTAAACCGAAGCACACGCGATTGAAGTGGTATAACACAAGTGGGTCTTGTGGACGGAAGCGGTATAGGAAGCATTGGTAACGACGATCAGAATCGCGAACAACTATTTGCATAAATTGTTGGCGACAGTCGGCTGTCATAGCGATTGGATGTAAGCGGAAAGTTAAAATTATATTAAACAAGTCGCCTTGCAAATTTGGTCCTGAATGCAGAATATCATTTAATGATCGCCCAGTGCTAGTCTTACTGCTAGCATCCAGGACGATGCGCAGACGCGTTGACTTCTTATCTTCGCGTAAGACTCCATGATGCGGTATGACATATATTGGAGCGGGTTCATGAGAGTCATACGGCGGTGCGGGGGATATATAATTTTTAGCTAAGTATTCCTTTATGACGTCATCATATGCTAACCTTAATGTAGGCGAGGCTTGAAGTTTCCTCTCCAAGCACATGAATCGTCGTCGAGAGGTTTCATAAGAATCTCCGAGAGAGTAAACGTCATCTTCAAATGGCAGGCCAACAATATATCTACCAGTAAAAGGATCGCGGGATGTCGTAGATTTATAAAACTCTTCACATTCAATGTCTGAAGGACACTGAATGGGCGGTGCGGAGGGTGGCTGTTCAAGCTCCCAAAATCGTTGCACTAATTTGTCAACGATAGGAGACTCTAGAACTGAGCAGCACGTTAAAGAATGATTTACCTGAAGTGTCGGCACTGAGCCCATAATAACGTAACCAAATACCGTATTCAAAGCCGAGGGCCCGGACAAGTCGTTAGACGAATAAATTACGTCTGGACATAGTAAGTGCGGGAAAAGGGATGCGCCTATCAAAACATCAATTTTATTAGGCATGCTATAACATTCATCAGCGAGTCTTATGCCATGGAAGTGTGATAAGACAGATGTGTCTACCACAGCAGTGGGCAAAAGGTCGGTGATTTGATCAACAACTAGCGTTGAAATATTGAAGTTAATATTCGAGTCGAATCGTGAGAAAATTTTAATATCAATCGATTTCGATTTTACAATTTTTTCAACTCCACCGAATCCCTTTACTACAGTACATTCGGTATCGTGTTGTTGAACGTCTAAACGATGACAGCACTCTTTAGTCATAAAATGGCTTTGAGCCGCGGAGTCTAATAATATACGAATAATTTGTTTCTCTCCCTTAGCATTGTAAGCAAATACTTGAGCGGTTGATAATAAAACAGTTCTCTGCGAACGACTTGCGCGCGCGGGAGGCGGTGAACGTTGAGAAACATTCTTGAACGAAGTACACAGCGCGACGTCTGAACGCGCACCTGCGGTGAGGGGTGGCGAGTGTGCGGGCGCGGGGGTTGTAGACTTCAGTGTAACTGGCTGAAGCGGTGGAGAACGCGCCAGCGCAGGGGAAGCATTATCGCTTCTGCGGTGGAAGTGCAACAATGTGTGATGTTTAAATTTACAAACTCGACAACTATAATTTGAAGAGCAACTAGACACTCGATGACTTAAACTGAGACAATTCACACATGCATTGTTACTCTTTACGCATTTAAATCGTTCCTGCGGCGTCATTTTATTAAAGTCTGCACACTTAAATAGGTGTTGATGCACAATATTATCGCACAGACACTTTGAGCAACTAGTCGTCGTGCTTACGTACGCCTGATACTTCGGCGACGAAGTATTATTACAGCGACGATTATTACCGTTACCTCGTCGATTGTTTGGTGCGCTATTAGAATTTGTACTAGAATCGGTGCGTTGCAAAACTTTGGAGCGGGTCCTAATAAAATTTACTAAATCATCAAAGGTAGGTACCATCGAGTTATGACTATATTCGAAAGAGCGAATGGTATCCGGGTCCAGCTTCTTAAGCGCGATATGAAGAACAATTAAGTCCGCGAGATTATCTAACTTTAAGTTTTGTAAAGCGCGCACTGCACTTATAAAGTTATCAGTAAGTAAATCAAAATTATTTGCGGTGGCCGATTGCAATGGCTTAAATTCGAACATCTGATTAATATATGTAGATGCTAGCATACGCCGGTCTTCATATTTGTCAACGAGTGCTTGCAATAAAATTTTATAATTTTCAGCGCAAGGAGTTATACCTGAGCATACAGATAGGGCTTTGCCCGTTAGTTTACCTAGCAAATAGTATAACTTTTCAGCGTCAGTAAGCGATGTGTTGTCATGGACGGTTGATTTAAAGCTAGCATAAAATAAAGGCCATAAGCGAATGTCACCCGAAAATGGCATAAGTTCGATAGGCGGAAGTGTGAATCTGGCTTTAGATGGTGTACTAGTACTTTGTAAATTAGATTGCGAATATTGTAAATAAAGCCTATTTATTCTACCGCAAAGAGACTCAAACGCAATGAGGCTGTTATAATCAGGTTTAGCAATAGGGTTTATTTTTAATAAATGTGAATTATAATTATCTAAGACCTGTTTAAACTCAATACGTAAAGCATTAATATTAGAACTTCCATCAAGAAAACGCTCCATCGTTGAAGTGTTTGTGAGGATGTCCGAGGACATATCATATATTTTTTGCACTATTTCAAATAAAGCATCTCGTTTAGCTAACAATAAAACCAACTCAGCATCAGGTGTGCCCTCATTATCCGAGGAATCGCTATTATTCGATGCTATTTGTTTTTTAGGCGGCATTACAACTTAAGTTATGCGGCGTAAAATAATATAATTATAAGCGGGTAGTCTGTAAGCGACCTCGCTACGCGGTTGAATTATTAAATATTAGTTTTGTTAACGATGAACTTTAATTGTTAACTTTTATAATAATTATGAAGTTATTTATAACGAATATAATGCTTAAATATATGTGCAAATAATAAATGTAATTTAACAGTATAATCTATAGATGTAGTTAAAAGTTGATGACGTGATGTGAACATACAACAAATAATTTATATAGATAATTATATGCTTATTCATTCTATGAATATAGTTTTAAAATTACTATGAATGTCACCTATTAGGACCTATTCTAGTGTTCTAATAAGGGCGGGGTTAATCCGAAGTCGGATTAAAATATAAATAATTAATTATATAAACGCTTATTACGATAACGATCTAATAAGGGCGGAAAGTCAAGGTCAATCCAGCGAGAAGTGACCATTAAAAATGGAGACGCCAGCAACTTAAGGTATCTTCGATAAAATTTAGTGGACTGTAATTTTGGTGCATACGGCAAAGGGGAAAATAAATAGGTGGGATAGCACGCACTGACCTGATGAGGGCTGCCGCGCCTTCCTCCTGGAGTGTCTGCTATACAGCTAGCTCGCCACGTGGTTCGGCGCACACGCACTCTCGGAACAGTCTCGTGCAGTCCCACACTCTCCACCTTTGCCCTTACGGGGGCGTCTCACACTTTTATGAGTTACAAAGACACAATGTCTGATGCGTTGAATATTAAACATAAACAGGAGAACTCAATGTTCATCCTGCGCGGTTTGCGGTTAATATATATAAGACGCGACGGGTGGCCGTGCGTTGCGGATGGCGTAATATCACTTAGTATACTGACGCGCGCCGAGATCCTCTTTTCCACCTCGGCGGCAGCGCGTGCGGTAGGAAAGGGAAGGAAGGAGACAAAAAATATGCACTAGTCATGTTGATAAAGTAGATATAACTTAGGACGAACTCAATGCGATATGTAATGTAATGTTGATAAAGTAGATTGTTAACTGGCGTTACCAATCTACATGTAAAGCGCTTAATTTATTAGCAAATTTTAACCCCTCCTTGCTTCGTATTTCGTGTAATTTTCGGTTATATTTAAACGAAATATAGCCGGTATTTCACTTTATTTCAAAATCGGCCAAAACATTTCTAGCGAGTTTTAACATATGTGCAGCGTCAAGCAGACAATATATATTGCTCTTCCCGTTTGGATTTCGAAAGTACGGTCTTAAATTATTTTGTTCGAGAGAGCAGCCTAAATATTCATAAGCCTTTACATTGCATGATGCACCATCACAAGTCAAAGATCTTACGTTGACACCAATTTCGTCAAGCAGAATTATAGTGGTTTTTATTAATTCGGAAAGCAGTTCCCCAGACAAGTTATTTGCAATAAAAAAATATGCAATTGGACACTCAAATGTAAGACACTATTTGAAACACGAGGGCTTCGGAAGCTAATTTTTCTAGATCACTTACAGGAATTGGTCCAAAATCTACATACCCAACCACTTTGCCTAATTTTTGATCATATGCCAAATTTTGTTTTAATGCCATTCCATCAAATATTAAAGCAACATTTTTTAAATACATTTTTTCAGGTGTTTTAACTTGTTCTTTTAAATATTCCAGCACTTCAGAGAGGAAACCAACATTACAGTTAAATAAAGATAAAGATCTTCATATAGTTTATATATACACGAGGTAAAGCTATATATTTTCTTAAGAACTCGTAAGCCTTAAGTGAATAGAAATTCAAAGTTAAAGCAAAAGCTTTCACTTCTTTACTATATCGAACACCATGTGGATTACTCTGTGGCTTTTTGAAATCCTTACATCTGTAAGCGCCCAATCAGCAAAGCGCCCTTGAATAATATTTTCAATTTCTGACTGACCCATATACTTTATAATAGTTGCAATTAAAGAAGACATATCCTGAATTTTTTTAGTTTGGCGCGCCACTTTTTGCTTAAGGCTACAGTCTTTTAAAGTTGACTCACATCGAATCATTAGCGCCACTTTGATTTCTTTTTTTACAGCAAATTATTGTTTCAGAGTAAAATATTTTGATAACACATAAATACCCAGATTATAAGTAATGGCTAAATTTTTTTTTGGTTCATCTATGTGGTCTATGTTAGATAAATCAAACGGTAAATAGAGCTCTCTCGCACCCAACGCAATTTCGAGCTTTGTTCGTGTACCATTATAAGGCAATCGATAATAAAAAGGCGAAATCTATTCAGCGCGTTAATAGCTAAACATCTTCATCTCCAAAATGCGCTGTTTCTTTTTTTTCTAAATATCTTTCATTGTCTTAAATAAGAGGTCTCAATTTCGTTAAATTTCGCTGTTTTCGCCTCATAAAAAACTATTTGTTTCATAGCAATAGCTGAAAATATTTATGCTATAATTATTTTTTTCTCAAGGGCAGGTGTTTAATTAGACAAATATTAAAAAATAATAATTTAAACCACTTTATTTCAAAATTAATAATTATTTCGATCGACCTATAAAATATTGACTTTATAAACAATAATTGCGGGCAATATTCCTTAGTAGCCGCTGAGCGGCTGTAGCGTTCAGACGTCTTGTCTGTGCCAAATTTTTGCACTTCCTCTCGCTCTAACATTCCTCTTTCTCTCTCTTTCCCTAATCTTGGTTGCGCATTGTTACGAATTGAAAGTTTCTCTACTTTATTATTTTTTGCATATAATTCTTTAAGGGTTTATAAATCATTTTGTATTTGTTTTATAACTTTTAATTTCGATATGGACCATAAACGTAAAAAATATGCTTGTACCAGAAAACCTACCTACCTACCTACATATTATGTAAGTTCTTCAAGGAAATATAGAAGTATTATACATTTTTGGATTGCACATGATGTTTTGTTTACAAGCGACAGTAGCCTAATGGCAGGGAGCGGACCGCGAACTCAAAAAGGTCGTGGGTTCGAAAATGCTATACAAAGTTACATTATACTTTAATGAGAAACTATAAATATGTGTGATAGTGGACTGTTTGTTCTTATATAGAAATTATTTTGAGTTTTTTTTTTAATCTATTTTAGTATTTAGAACTACTTGACGTACTTGACGGATTTTCGATAGTGTCATCGACTTATTACGAAACCCTCAGTGCACGACTCATTCTAGCACTTGCCAGATTCATTTGAATAATCAATAATACGAGTACATGTTATACAGGTTCTAGATGATTATCTTTTAGAAACCTTTTCAACAAAACAACAAAAATTATACAAACTTAAAATATATTTTTTTTGTGTAACGAATTTTGTAATAAAAGCATGGAACAAAAATAGATACGAGGTAGAAAATCTGTATGTGAAAATTTGTTAGCTAATTATCAATAATCCTGTATATTAGATAAATTGATACTGGAAAATCTTAGTAGAGCTACTTTCCACACTACGGCCAGAAAGATAACTGCGGTGGCGGTACATGAAGTGGCGGGGCAGGGAGGGTGTAGATGTGTCACCAGAACGCAATTTTTCTGTTTTGCTCTGAAAGACTGGGCTCTTAAGAATCTTAGTTTTCTTCTCAAGTATTTCTTCTTTACTAGACTTTATTTTCACTTGCACGCCCCTATCTATCTTCGCGGGATCGTCGTCTTCACTGCTGACCTAAGAAAACAAGAAAACTTTGTGAAATTGGTAATTTTAATCTTCCTGAAGAATTGGTTTTAAAAATGCAAAAAAATCTGACTGGTATAGTTCCGGAGATTAGAGAACTCAAACAAACAAAAAAAGAATCAAATAACTCTTCTACATCATAATGTCAGTACAAATTTACATCACGTAATAGGTTATTAGACCATTAGTAGACAGAAAGGACTCTCCGGAGCGCGCCTTCATGAGCACGCATAAATGAAGCATCAAACAAGAAGCTTCATGCTTAGTGTCGTAGTGACAGTTACCACACTGCGATTGGCATTAAAGAGTTTAAATATGTATGTGTTTTAAGCTATATAATATATTATGTAATGTAATATTAAAGTCATAATAAATACAAATAAAAGGTATGTATTTAGTAATAAATGAAAAGGAAACTTACAGGTAACTTATTAAGACTGCATAAATTTTCAAGAATTTTGCGACATTGTTTTTTACTAGTTTGGTCTTCAATATTACAGGCAGAACGTTTCACTCCTGTTTCCTTAAGTGCAGAACTACTTTCATAAATGTCAGAACTAGTGCTTGGTACAGCCAGAGCAGCTACTTGCACAATAGACTCTTCATGTAATGCACTTGTTGTCTGCAAATGATAACATATTTTACAAAATGTTGCTTTATATCATACATTTAAACTACTACATTTCTAAATATATAATATATTACGAAAAATTAGATAATTAAATTATATTAAATTTTTAACTTGCCTGGTGATACTGTTTCTTGATTTATTATAACAGTAGGAACTGCTGTTGGATTTAAGCGCCTTGTTGTTGAATCATAATCTGATTCTTGATAATGCAAATTGCAAATCCCTGCACTTTCATAATACTTCATTTTCAATGGTACAATGGATAACCACAAATTTCTCCGAGTACTGTTTTTAGGAAATCTAAAAAAAATATTCGTAATTATTGTAAACGTTACTAAAGTATCAGAATAATGAGAAACAAAAAGTAAATTGTCTGCCTAAAAAAACTAAATAAAAAGAACATATTATTATGTTATTAATTAATAATTAATATTATGAAATCTATGAAATCCGTCATTATATAGAATACATAGGAATTGTATATAATTCCTAAATTTCATGCATTTCCGGTAACATAATAAGAAACATGTACATATAATTAGTTAAGGACACGGAAAGTCTCAGATACATCCTTAATATGGTCACACTACTTCAGTGCGATTTCTTTTAAACAAAAACAATAAAATTGTTCAAAGTCAATTAAATTCAATGTAAAACTATTTGATTTTGATAAAGTTATGATTTACTAATATGTTTAAAATACTGGTAAATAGTTTCAGCAAAAAATTAAGTGAAAATACGAAGAAGTATGTTTACAAGTATTCAATGCCAGAAGTCACTATTTAAACACTTACGCATGAAATCTTATATCACCTCCTGGACACCAACTACTGCCGCAACCACGCACTACACAAGTTTGCACCATTTCTTGAATTGTAACAATAATTAACTTTAAATATCTCAAACAACGCTGTGACTGCTCTCTAGTATATATACAGTAATCCGTTTTCTTCAGTTTATACAAAGGTACTCTGTGCAGTAATCTATGGTGAACTGTTAAGTAAACAACCTCCATATTTGTCTAATTTATGTTGACATATAGGGCTAATGTTGCCACATTACTGGACCCTTAGGAAATGGGATTGTAATTCACTGATTCGTTAACCCAAAAATGCATACGAGACCTTCAATTTTGGAATTTTTAGTGTAACTAATTGTAGTTCAACTATTTATTTATTGGTACATTATTTTATAGAGCTTAACTTCTGATTTGGTTAATGTGGAAACTATTTCTAAGAATTTACTAGGAGATTTAAATAAAAACATAGCAATACTGTATTCCACACTAAAAAGAGAAGTCAGACCACAGAGAGTGAGATAAAGATACGTAGGTATTTGACTCAAGCTGTTGTTCCAAGTGTGGCCTCCATCTTTATCTATAACTTCATGGCTGTCAAATGTCAAAATCATAGACTACCTTTGAGCATAGAAATTAGAAAAACTAGTACCCCGTCAGGGTAAATGTATTCTGTGACTAGTACTATCGTAGACAGAGCAGGGTATTAGTGTTCTGTGAGACAGAGAATCCTAGCATTCTCTGTCTACGAGTACTATGGTCAAAATTATTTATTAGAGAGCAAAGTGTAAAGTGTTATTTAGATACCTTCGATCTCAGTCAAAATAAAAATATTTTACATTATACATGAATGTTAGGTTAGGATTACTCCTTTGGGGTATATAATTTATATGTTCTGTGGGTTTACTACTATGAAGTGCTAAGAAATGCAGTTGTAAATAAAGAGTAATATCACAATCGTGAACAGAAAAATACATGCCCCACCAATTAAAAAGAAGAACGTCCTCCAATTTGAGTAATAATAAACAATAACCATATTAAAATGATGCCTGGACGGATTGGTGGTATGCATTTGGCAAATGAAAATCCCTTGGGACTTTCTTGGCATGATTCTGCTTGGATCCCCTTATTAAGTCCTTCAAATATAATGGATTACTTCTCTGAAAAATCAAATCCATTTTTCGACCGTACATGCAATAATGAGGTGGTTAAAATGCAACGGCTAAGCATGGATCAGTTACAGTAAGTAATGTTTTGTTTTTACCTATTACAATTTTTTGTATATTTAAGTCTTTGTCATTACTTCCACAAGTTTATTTCTTATTTATAACAATCTAATTTTAATATCTTTTTTATACAATGAATGAAATCAACTGTAAAACATTTGCATGATTTTCATTACTTTTTCAGAAATATGACAGGATTGGAATACATTCTATTACACGTACAAGATCCTATTTTATATGTAATACGTAAGCAACAAAGGCACAGTCCAAATCATGTAATACCATTAGCCGATTATTATATAATTGCTGGAATTGTGTATCAAGCACCTGATTTAGCCAGTGTTCTGAATTCTAGATTGGTAAATATTTTTCTATTACATTTTGTTTGTAATAATATAGACTTTATTAATTTAGCATAATATTCATTTTCAAGTTATGAAAATTATTCTATTTTTAGTTGTCAGCTGTGCATCACTTGCAATGTTCATTTGAGGAAACTATGATGTATTCAAAATATCACCCAAGCAAAGGTTATTGGTGGGATTTTAAAACAAATAAAACAGGTAATCAAATGCAAAGTATTTTAATATTATAAAAATAAAGCATATAGATATAGCAGCTTTTTATTGGCAAGTACATTGCTAAGCGAATAGTAATGGCTTGATAAAACATACAGGGTGTTGTTGGTGTCAGGGAGTTAATAGATGGAGTTGTCTCAGGATAGTGCTTTTTTGGCAACCCATGAGATTGGTTTCAGGTCTTTTACCCTTTTGAGTCACAGTATATCATGTACCCAATATATTGGAGTTTAGTCACAAGTTTTTAAATGATATTTTAGTGCATTTATATACAGGTATATTTTATTCTTATCATCTTTCTATCTTACTTTAGCAAGCCATAAATAAGCTTTTCTGATTAGAAAGTATAACCAGTATGTTTTATTAATAAAACATCTTTATAGAAAAATGACATATTATTGGATGTCTGTATAGCAGAATGTCTATTCAGTATGTTGTCATTTTTTTAAGTGTAGACATATATAAACATTATTCACAAATACCTGCCTCATTAATTAATTTGTTACAGCCTATAGTCCTAATGAAACCTTAATTTGCCTTAGCTTGCCAGACAGGTTGGCAACTAGTTTTTATTTTATAGTTGTTATAAGAGAGATGCTGCTGCCCACCTCCTGATTTGTTACCCTCTATTGCTTATTATAACACCCATGGAATGATATGAGGTGGTGGATATTCATACATCACCACTGCATATAGACCTAATCATCATTTTATTTTAAGTAAGTTTTTTTACGTGGTAGAGCCATGCTGCAGTTATATTAGTAGTATAGTTGTAGCACGAATGGGTCGGCTCGACCGGGGAAGGACCACGCTCTCACAGAATACCAGCGTGAAATAGTAGCTTAATGCTGCTGTATTTCGTATGGTGAGTGTAGAGAACCGGAGACCCTTTTTACTGGAAATGAGGCATTCCATCTCAGTCCTCATGGGTGACAACGCATCTGCATTTTGATTTGCAATGGAAGATAGATGTAGATGTCTATGAGCCACAGCAACCACTTACCATCAGGTGGACTGTGTGCTCGTTTGTCACCCTATTCTATAAAAAAAAAAAAAAGCAATCATTAATTAATAATATATAAAGGTGTATGAGTATACTTACCTTTAACTGTACTTGGGGTAAAAAGTCGGTAGAAGAATCAGAAGTGAATTCTGTTCATCCACATGGGGTGGATAGATGAACAAGTGTTTCCGAGTAGTCACCCGTCGGTGGCTATTTTTGGGTTGATAAACAGAATAACCATTTAACTTCAGCTTTCTAATGAAATAATAACATATGTAATAGAAAACCAGTCTAATTAATAACTTGGATTTATAACCAACTTCTATATTGTCTAAATTAGTAGGTGCAAGCCCATTTAACACCAGTCAGCCAGCTATTAAGGAAACATCAAATACACCCAAGGAAGAACCCTCCACACTCTTCCAGCGTCAAAGAGTTGACATGTTGCTTGCAGAATTAGTGAGGCAGTTTCCACTTCCAGTAACACCTGCTACATCAAGTCAGGTGACTAATTTTATCTTTGTAATTTAGATTACCAGAACTAAATATGAAGGATATATTATACAGCTCTTTTAAAACTGCACCATTTTTTTTTCATTCATTACTATCATTGAAAGTCCACTGCTGTACATAGGCTTATCCCATAGATAGCCTCATAGCATTTTTGCCATAGTTCCCACATTTGTAAGGAGGGTGGGCAACTTAATTTTTAAGTCCTTTGAGGTAATATCAGAAGGATACTGCTGCCTATTGCCTATTTTGGTTCTTCTCTGTTGCCTCTCACAGCGCTCCACTACTGATACGACATTACATTGTTCTGCCCTTTTCGACAACCCTTTGTCATGTCCTATTAAAAATCCTTAAATTCGCAAAAAAAAATTGTGGGTCCCTCATGGGCAAAAAAACTACTACTATCTCTCAATTTGGACCAAACTGCACATGGTGTGTAAATTTGATAAAAATCTATTAAGTAGTTTAGGAGTCCATCGCGGACAAACAATTTGACACTTAATTTATATATATTAAGATTAAGATGATAATATGAATCAATATTAGGAAAATTGAAGTAAACTTGACATTGTTTAAAAACTCAATATGTTTTTATTTTCTTATCTATCAATTGGATTATGTGAACGCTGTTAGAGAGGGTATCGCAGGTGGTGTCAAGGATGTGAATTACAACACCAATCTGACCAAACATGGCGATTTTGAAACTCCCTAAAGAGGTAGTGGTCCTTGTCCAGTTATGGATTTTTAAAACTATCAAGCTACTAATAAAATATACTATATAATATGTATTTTAACAGTTAAAATATAAAAAAATTAGACACCCGTTAAACTATTTAAATATTCATTTAATATAATTTCCTTATTGATCAGTGAAAATGTTTAGAATTACCATAAATGAAAAATAATGTTTGTGAACTTTAATTTATTACAAAATCTACTTTTTAAAATTCCAGACAAATGGTGTTACAGTGAAGACAGAAAATACAAATGATAAGGACAAAGCTTTAGAAAATAATGGTGTAAACAATATAACCTTTAAACAAGAACCTGTAGACACTATTAGCTCAGATATGACAAATGGCTCAATGCAGGGGCATGTGGAAATTAAAACAGAAATTAAGCAGGAAAACATGAAACCCCCACCAGAGAAGAAACCAAGAAATTTGTAATGTTATGTATTCTATTGAAAAATAAATGCATTCTTTAAACATAAAAGACCTGAATAAATGACATAATATTACTAGTTTATTTTGAAATATGAAATCATTAATTAAAGGAAGAGAAATCTTACTGAAACTATTTTTGTTAGGTTTGACAACTAGGTTTTAATTTTTTAAAACATGTCTTAAAACTATAAGATTATATTTAATGCATTTGGTAATTTCCAATTACAACCCTTTACAAGTCTACTACTTTTTTATAGAAGAGGGACTAACGAACATGTGGCTAACCTGATGGTAATTGACTACCGTTGCCATGTACAACCGCTACACCAGGGGAAATGCAGGTCCGACCTTTTAGAAAGGAGTTAGCTCTTTTTTTGAAGGTCCCTTAGTCATATCTGTCCAGCAAATTTTTAGGTAGGTAAGGTCGTAAAAAGTGTAAATAACGCACTGGAAGATACAACACACGATAACACAATAATGTACTGGAATAATATAAAAGAACAGTATATAAAGTTATGTGAACAGCGTCCTTTATAACATTCCAGTGTGTGACATAACAAACACCTTAAACACACTCGAAAATTCAAAACTCAACAATGAATACCAGTCATAAATCGTGCGCGATTTACTTAATATAACTTGACATACACTGGTAATTGACTATAAATTTCGAATCAGGAACCTAGTAAACGATACCTTTGTACTTCTTACGTAGAATTCACATTCTCACATACTCTGGCCGAAATTTGTGCTCTAAATTATGGAATTTACAATTGTTTACGGTCACGACTACAAATGAAAAAAATATGTCAAAACTGACATTTGACAGTAAGCCTACGGCATTGCCTCATCGTAATTAGGTCAATAATGTTGTTTAATGTTGAAAACAAAAAATCTACCCCATATCAAATCTGAGTAACACACTGGATAACTTTTGGAGACACAAATTAGAATGAGATTTTTTTCCGCTAGCATTGTATTATTGCAATAATTAATACACTATCACAAGGCATGCTTATTGCTTTCAAAGTAAACTACAATTTTTAAACCATAATGCTATATTATTTTACTTGTTGCATTTTTTCGTCCCGTAAGTTGACAGGAGACTAATAAATTTTGTATGCAGCTTTATTTTGTTGATTCAAAAATATTTTTTATGTTTAAGCCTCCTGAATATTCTGGTTATTTCTACATTATTCTAAAATGCTTATCATGCTTATCAATGTTTTATTAATTAATAATATCATACTTTTTGTTAGTGTATGGTATTCACAATCAAACATGGGCTCACTCAAAACTTTTAAAAAGTACATTTTTTTACTACCTTACCCAGGTATTCTACATAGAGGCCGTACAAGAAAGAAAACTCCTAGTAAAATGCACAGTAGTGGACCGCCAAGCAGTTTTGTAGCGATGTATGTTAGTTAAATTTAGTGGCTGGAATCGATCTGAACAATTCCTTAGACCTCTTCCTGTGGTAACTGCGATAAAAAAAGGGATAGAGAAGGCAGCAATGCTTTACAGTGCCAGTGAATCGACCCAATCAAGAAGAACTTGGTCTTCCACGATTTGAGCTACTATGGACTGGAAATGGTCAAGTGGAAGGAGCTGGCACTGGGTTGAGCACCCAGAGATAAGAGCTTAAAGTTGCAAGCGGTGTGCCAGCATGAAATATTGTTTCACTCTGCTGAACACACCAAGTTTTTGATGATTCTTTTTTATTTAAAAGCTGGTGCTTCTCATGTGGTCTCATATAAGTTTTCTGATCAAGATCTGACTAACTGTTTATGAGTTATTCTTCATAATGCATATTTAATTGACTTTGAATACATTGATGATGTTCTCCTCTTATTTATATTGAAATTGGTTTTGCAAAATTTTTAATTTTAGAACTTGTTTAGAGGCAAATTGAACCTTCCCTTCTAAGTAACCACGAAACTGCACGTCATTGTTAACGCCGAGAATTCCGATACTGGCTGAGGCAACAAGGGGAGTGCCCTGAAACTGAGGCGACATGATAAAGAGGTTTTTTTAGCGGTAAATGTGCAAACTTGTGTCTTCTGGGGATTGAACTGTACTAGACTTAGTCATCCCCAATCCGAGACTTTGTTTAAGACTCGACTTCAGACATAAGTTTGTTCCAGTATTTGACAAAGTAGTCCTTAACCAAACTAATGGCTAAGATCTCCCTCTAGAACAATACTATCTCTGCATCAAGCAGACCAGAAGATCACTAGCCGATTGACCCCTTGAAAACTTATTTGCAGTTAATCAGCTGGTGGCCCTCAAGGTTCCTCATGACCTAGCCGTTTAAAATGGATTCTAATATTTTGAAGAACAAAGAGATGATAGGTAATAGGGCTATAGTTGGATGGGTATGAGCAGTCACTTTTTCCGGATAGGGTGGACCAAAATGGTCTTCCATGAATTTGGTACTATGCCTTCAACAGCCCCAAATTCGTGGAAGGCCGGTTTCAGGGAGGAGTACCAGAAACGTCACTTTAGAACTGATGCCAACTCAGGAGCACACATCTTCAGCACAATTCAAGAGACTCCATCAGGTCCAATGAACTTTTACACATCCAGGGAGGGGAGTGCTTGCGCACTGAGTGCTGTATAGACTGCAGATCTGGCACGGATCACACCGCAGAATAGTCGGCAGTGTGGAACACACACACATCCTTCCGTTATTGAGAGTAGAGTTGCACACAAAAAGAGAGCCTAAAAGATCAGCTTTCTTTTTTATGGCATGGGTCATGAGTCGTCCTACCAGTGCAGATAGACGAGATGACTGACGGAAGTTCCCTTAGACAGCCTTAACAAGAGACCAGAATGAACAGGTTCCCAAAGGAAGGCAAATCAGTACCTCGCCAATTCTGCCAATGTGCTCTGAATTTGACTCTTTTGTAGGACCTCAAGATCTCAATTATACTTCTTTTTAAGAGTGCTGATGTTTCCATCCCCGGACTTGAATCATGTTTTATGAGCACTGATAGCTCTAATAAAAGTTTTTTAAGTAATCTTGCTACCTAAAACTGTCTGCTGTACTAAGCTGCTAGTTGATGGCATCCCATCACATATTTAATGTGTTTATTTTTTAGATTAAATAAAATATAAAATGAAAACATATACTTTATTACTTTTCATTTACATGCACCAAACAAGCTGATTATTAAACTTGTTAAAAAATAAACCTTTATTCATTATTTCATTCCTTGACTATCTAAATATTCATCATTTTTTTCTTTTTGTAAATTAAACAAATTGACTAAATTACCTTCCACTGAATTGTTTATGCAAATTTGGCAGTTGATTTTCCTTGGGTCCCTTAAATTATGCTCCTTTTTCTGCACAAATTTTGTTCTAAAATTTGACAATGGTAAAATTTTTAAATAATATATTAACCATTTGAATTTAATTATAGTAAAATCCAAAATTAAATAAACTTGCTTAGTATCAATAACTCCTAGGCGGAATCCAAAGTTCAATCCTTGTTCATATCCTGTATCAAAACTAGACTGATATGTTGCTGCCTGACCGTCAGTGACCCCATCAGAGTAACCAACCTAAAAGATAATTATAGGGACTTAAAGGCGTAGACATGATTTCAATCTCAAAAGTAATAACTCGCCTTCCCTCTACCTTATTTATAGGGCCGACATTGCGGATCCATGTCCTCATGGAAATATCACCCGATTCATCAGTCATACTATTTAATTACTTATTCTTTCTTTAGAGTAGTTTATTATTTTTTCAACTAATTAAAAAATCAAAAAGAACAATTGCATTCAATATCAATATGTAAAAAAATCTGTTAAAATATGTCAGTTGTTTTTTTAACTGTCTCATAACTCTTTTACAGCTCTGGGTTCTAGCCCTTCTGATCCTATGTCAGTTGTAGATGTCATGGAATCCAGACTAATAGTATGATCGTAGACAGAGAAACCTATAGACAAATTGACGCCTTCTTTCGCATTTGGACACGAAAAAGATAGATTTATGCATACGTCTTGCATAGAAATGAGACAGAGTGGTGTGATTGTTTGTCCCTTTCTCCGTGCCGGTTTTTTGTTTGGCAAACTACACTTTGCTAAACCGACTTTGACAATTCGTAGCGAACTAAGGAATTTAAAAGTTGGTTTTAAGTGAGAAAAAGTGTTTTGTGAGCTTAAGATTGGTGAATCTTGTTCAGTTCAGTTCTTAGAACAATTAAAATTTTTATCTAAATATGTTTAAAAGTCATAAAGATTATTGTATAACCTAAAACTACGTTATCGTCGTTTTTCAATCGAGGCCACGCTAATCATTAATCTATAGGTTTCTCTGTCTACAAATATGACGTAGACAGAGAAACCTATAGACAAATTGACGCCTTCTTTCCCATTCGCACACGATAAAGATAGATTTATGCATACGTCTTGCATAGAAATGAGACAGAGCAGTGTGATTATTTGTACCTTTCTCCGTGCCGGTTTTTTTTTTGTTTAGTAAACTACACTTTGCTAAACAACTTTGATAGTTCATAGTGATCTAAGAAGTTTAAAAGTTAGTTTAAGTGAGAAAAAGTGTTTTGTGAGCTAAAGATCGGTGAATCTTGTTCAGTTTAGTTCTTAGAACAACTAAAAATTTTACCTAAATGTGTTTAAAAGTCATAAAGATTATTGTATAACCTAAAACTACGTTATCATCCTTTCTCACTCTAGGCCACGCTAATCATTAGTCTATTGGTTTCTCTGTTTACGGAATATGATTATACTACAAAATAATAACGAGTACTAACCGTACGTTAGTTTGTGGTACTAACGTATATTATACGTAGATCAAAAAGTATAGTAACTGTCCACTGATCTCTATGTATACAAGTGTATATATAGAGATCAGTGTAACTGTCCTTTACAAAACCGATTATATTATGATTGCGCTAATATTGGTTGGGCTGAAAAGTTCGTATCGTCTCTATGAGATGGCGCCACTAGAATAAAATCCATATCATTTTTAGGTAGTACAAACCTTCAAAAGAAACGTGTATAAATTTGACAGCTGTCTGATTATTAGTTTGTGAGATACAGCATTTTGAGTGAAGCAACTTTTGTTATTTTGAAAAAAATGGATAAAAAGGAATTTCGTGTTTTAATGAAACACTATTTTTTGATGAAAAAAAGTGCTGCTGATACCAAAAAGTGGCTTGATGAGTATTATCCGGACTCTGCCAACCATTCGTAAGTGGTTTGCCAAATTCCGTACAGGCCATATGAGCACCGAAGACGATGAACGCAGTGGACGTCCAAAAGAGGCTGTTACGGACGAAAACATAAAAAAAATCCACAGAATGATTTTGGAAGATCGTAAATTGAGGTTGATTTGTATAGCTGGCACTCTAAAGATATCAAAGGAACGTGTTGGACATATCGTTCATGAATATTTGGGTATGCGAAAGCTATGTGCAAAGTGGGTGCCGCGCGAGCTCACAATCGACCAAAAACAAGAACGTGTCGATGCTTCAGAGCAATGTTTGGAGCTGTTCAACCGCAATAGAAGTGAATTTTTGCGTCGATATGTGACAATCGATGAAACATGGATGCACCACTACACTCCGGAGTCCAGTCGGCAGTCATCTGAATGGACTGCACGCGATGAACCGAATCCAAAGCGTGGAAAAACTCAACAGTCGGCCGGTAAGGTTATGGCGTCCGTATTTTGGGATGCATATGGAATAATTTTCATTGACTATCTTGGAAAGGGAAAAACCATCAACAGCGACTATTATGTAGCGTTATTGGAGCGTTTGAAGGACGAAATCGCGAAAAAACAGCCCCATTTGAAGAAGAAGAAAGTGTTGTTTCATCAAGACAATGCGCCGTGTAAATCCGAAGAATTATAAAGTTATGTATATTTCTTTACCTCGTGTATAGTTTTTATTACTAATTTAAATTCGCATCTTTCAAACAAAGCAAGATACTAAAAAAATATCCAGTATCACCTTTTTTACTTGACGTCGCTATGTACCTTACCGTAGTGTTTGTATCATTAAAATTCATTGTTATGTGAATAATCGGCAAAAATATTCAGATAATCGGTAAAAATATTCAAATAATGGAATCGTTATTTTTGTAATTTATGATTTGTTCAACTTAATTTTATTTTTTTAAAAAAAATTTGATTATGGATGACTTTGAGACATTAATTTTGACTGCATTATCGAAAATCAAATAATAATCTAACTGATAGTGATTGAATAAATTTATTTTTAATCTAGTTTCAAGCTTAAATTTTTATAAATGTGCCTCTAGAAATAAGCAGTAACACAAATAAGAAGAAACTGATCAATCTTATGTTTTAAATTATGCGTCTTTTATTTATTCTGGTATTTTTCAAACCAAACTGTAAATGATTACCAACTCTAAATAATCGTTATCGATTTTTTTAAAGAATCGAATTTTGTACGTTTCCATTTTTTGGTTGGCATACTTGGTGCAATAAGTCTGACAGCTGTCAAAATTTATTTCTTAGAGTTGGTTGACAATAATACTATTTTTTCAGACCCGTTATCAGATGATGCCAAAAAACTTTGTGTTAGTAAATAATAGATTAAATAATTAATAAGTTTATTTGTTAGTATTTATCCTGTTTAAGAATTTTGTTGTACCAGGGCGTCATAATCGCTTCAATGACAAAGCCCTTTTTCTAAGAATAAAAAAAAACTGTAAATATGACCTATTTTCTGAAGATGAAAAAGAATACATAAAATACTTGGCTTTGTATTCCTTGCAATGATTTGATTTAATCAATTTCAGATATGCGGGATATAATCAATCATATTTCAAAGGACGATTTTGAAAATGATCAGTTAAAAGAAATTATGAAAACAAGCATATTATATACTTTAATTGATTTTGATTTTATGAAATGTAATGTGCATAAAAATAAATTAGTTGATTATTTGATAAATATTGTGATGCGTTGTCTGATTTTTAATAGTTTTAAAAATATTAATAGAATATTAGCTGGGAGAAAAGATGTTCTGGTAGATGATGATGAGAACTATTTCCAAATTAAAGCCCAAAGGTTAAGAAGTAAACTTTTTAAAAAAAAGAAATGATTACTCTTGTTGCTACCAAAATGAGTTAATAATATTTAATTACTGTTACAAATTTTATATATTCATGCATTCTAAACTGATTTATCAATGATATGTAATAATAAATACGCTTAAATTGAACCACCAAATTATAAAAGTAAGATTAATGAATCTTATTTTTTTTATACAAATATATTTTTATAATTAGCAGATATGTCGTTATTAAATAGGTTAGATATACTCTATGAGTCTATAGAATGCATTATTACAATATTCATCAAATAATTTATTTTTGAACACAAAGTCTATTGCTAAAGATTCGTGATACCATAGAATACTATAATACACAATAGAATGGCTGTCAACTTTATTTTGTACGAGGAAGGGCGTCGACAAACCCGATTCGCTGTGTTGACAGAGTGAATCTCATTAAAAAAAATCGCTTAACACATACGTTTAACAATTACATATTTATTTGTAAATAGGGTGCAATTTGGCATTTTCTAAATAATTTGCATGCAAATTTTGGAGACCATTGTAAACGTCAAAACACATATCGTGTTGACATTTATACGTGTGAATTGACGTATTTGTGACATTTTAGTGGCTACGCGGGCTCCGCCCACTTCCCCGTTCTAATATGTATGTATTATGGTATTCTATGCGTGATACTATGGGAATATTTGCCACAGTATATCAGGTGGGTTGGCAACGGCAGCGTATTTTTTTCCGAAGAGGCTGCTACGCATAGCTCATGTTTTAGTTTATCTCTGTCGCTTCTTACGACACCCACGGGATGACATTGAGTAGTAAATTCTCTTACGCCGTCATGATACAAAAATTGTGTGCTGTATTGTACCCTGTAGTGTAATAAACACTACAGGGTACAATACAGCACATAATTTTTGTATTACATATTTTATTCAAAAAAAGTGTTAGAAATAATGCAAAGAAGCATAATTTATTTTGAGCTTTAAATTATTTGATATAAGTTATTATATAATGTGAGTTTAAGATGTCTTCATTGCTAACATACTGCTTTAATATTTGTTTTCAAATATTCATTATTATATAAATATTATTGCTTGAATATTTGTTTTTGTCAATATTCGATTCGATTTTAATGGAGCAATATGCAGAATTGCTTACTTGATTGGCAATAGGTTTAAAATTCATTTCAAAAATTATAAATCGCCGCAATTCCAAAGGACCTCAATTTTACTATCATTTCATTTTAATCTTAAAAGATTAAGAAAAACAAATATTCAAGATTGGATTTGATTTTAATTTGATATAGGTCGAATATAGTTGTCACCGAATACGAATATTCGGCCGAAAGTTCGGTAAAACTTTTACCGAACCGAATATTTGGCCGAACATTATTCAACGGGATCACCTCTGTAACTAACCAATTTATATCGAAACTTGTTACCATAAAGCGCGCGAGATTATATAGAAAAACTGACGACCAAAGTAAAGTGAAATGTACTAATGTAATTTAATGTTTTCTTTGTTTAATTCCAAAAAAATTTTATCAAGCTTTCTATTTGCTATAATTGGAAATAAATCTAAAGTACCTCGAAAACATAACATTTCGAGTAGATTTAACCCATAAATAAAATATACTTTCAACAGTAAAATTATGAAAGACATGACATTACTCAATTCGTACAATTCAAGTGGACATTTTCAGTACCACTTAAACGAATATTCGGTGATTTAGCCGCATATTCGGCCGAGTACGAATATTCGGTAAAGCTGCCGAATACCGAATATAAAACGAATATTCGGTCCATCTCTCAATATATATATATCTTCGTCTCAATTTAATGGAGCAATAATGTAGAATTGCTTACTTAATTAGCAATTGGTTTCAAATTTATTTCAATTCCGAACGATCTCAATTTTATTCTTGACGCATTTTAAATACATATTATAATATAAGAAGTTGAGTGCAGATTTACTGTATAACATTTTTTAAATTTAGTTCTTATCTTTGTTTTCAGGCTGTTCATTAATTTCTATATTTAAGTTGAATAAATGTACTGATATTTATTATTGTCATAACTATTATTGTATTTGTGTGCTGTTTTTTAATAAATCCTGTAAATATAATGTTAGTTTTATTTATTTTGATTTTAATTATTAATATCTGTGATGAGAACAAGTATATATACGTAGGTGCTATATATATACGGCATGTGTGTATATATATATGCTTATATTTATAGATATTACAATAAAGTTGCTAACTATGGATACTAGAGGCGCTAGTTATGCATTGCCATTTTATAGGTCGAAGATTGGTCTCTATTTCAGTTTATACCACAGAGTACATTATATATACCTGGTTTATACAAAGGTACTCTGTGATTCTAGTCTACAACTACAATTAAACGATTTACATCACAAAACACTATTTTTACATAAATATTTATCTATGCGATAAAGTATAATAAGATTAAAATAGTAATTTCGTACTACATCTACTCTTCACATTTAATTTCATTTACTTTATTCTGAGAAGGGCAATTAAACAATTCTGTGTTTGTGCTGTGATTTCGTCGTGAAAGCCTTGCACCGCCTTGCAAATAACCTATCTTATCGTTTGGGCAGAGTTTTGAAATGGATAGTACTAATGCAACTAAATCTACAACATATAATCTCTATCTGCATTATTATTTAAAACATTGAAATATATAATGAATCAGGATAAATTAGTGTAAACTTACTGAAAAAGTCTGTAACAAAAATGGAAAACCACATTCGACTTTTTAGTGATATTGCAAGTGAAATTTATGATGATGAGAATTTTATATCAAGCACATCTTCGGAACAGGTAATAACATGTGTTTTCTTTGCCTTTAAACAAACGACACAGCTTTTTTATAAAACTAAAGTGATCAATGAACTTACAGTCTATCTGATGGCAAGTGGCTTCTGCAGCCCATAGGCACCTGGGGCAGACTTCTGCTGCTGCTGTGCACAGGCCTCATATTTCTGAGAGGATGTTAGGGCAACAAAATGTCCCCTGTGCTGCCCCAATGCGTGTTGTCGAACTTCACATGTCTGAAATATATTTTTTTTCTTATTTGTCAGACATGCAGGGTTCTTCACAATTTATTCCTTCACTGACAACAGTTTAAAGATAGTTTAACAGTTGGGAAATTAACCCATTAGTGGCCAAAATCAAATAAACAACGTTTTTAATGAAAAATTTTTATTTTGTTAATCTGGGCAGGACTAGAAAACATAAAATGAAACAAAAATTTTTTTTTAATTATTTTTTTATACTTTTTCAGGGGTGTACTTGTTTGAGTACAGCGGCCACTTATATGTGTAATTTTCCGAAGCATGACTTTTCAATGCAGAGTGTTTTCAAACACTTCTTGCATCCCTATTGGACCCTTGCATGGCAAATGAGGCATCGTAATTGCTTTTGAAGCATCCTTGGGTAGTGGCCTGAACCATCTTGAGTCAGTCCTTTGACCAAAGAAGAATATGCTCTGGCTCTTTTTAGAGTTTCTTGTCGCAAATAGTATCTGGCAAGACTATGTCGAAGCAAGAGTTGATCCATCCATCCATCCTTGCTCATAAACATGTAAACGCCAAGCGTTTGAAACGGCCATGTCCAACAAGTATGTAAATAAAACTTACCACCACTTTTTTCCAGGAATCCCGATCCCGTATAGTTTTCAAATAAAATCGGAATCCTTACATCGGTTTTCTCTATTATTTCTGGGCACCATCTTTATACCATGCTCATTGGTTCAAAGTAATCATAGTTAGTAGTACAAATACACCCCATTGATTGAATTTAGTCGTCAGTATGTGGGCTAGGGATCTAATTTTGAACATTTTATTTCTGGAATTTGATGTTTCATCGTTACTCACATGATAAAGATACGTTTTTATTTTACGATATGTATATGTATATATTCCTCGTCATAGCTCTTGAAACTAGAGCAACTCTGCTGTCCTCATCCAGTCATCAATATATTACTTCCCGAGGCAATTTGTGATATCCCGACAAAATTAAAATACCAATGAACTTCTTGAGGTCCGGTAAATCAAGTTGAAAAGAGTGTCTATTGTTTTGATTAGCATACAAAATACTATTACATAATACAAGCTGTAATACTTATTCATTCAGTATTTTTTCAAAAATCTATATTGGATTTTGGTCTTTCAGCTGTTCCTTTATAGCATTTTGTTTGTCTTGCACCTCAGACATATGCTGATGGACAAAAGTATAGGATAGTGAACATTTTCTCCAGGCTGAAGTTTACTGCCACTGCTGAATGTTAGGCTTCCGACGAAATCCTTTTACGGCCAATGGTTCTTCTTCTCTAAAATCATAGTAGGATGAAAAAGTACCTTCATTGCGTACCATAACTTCAATATTTTCGAGCACATCTCGTGACAACGTATAACAACCCTATCTTCATCAGACTCTTCCATTTCGCCAGTCACGATACAGGAATCAGGTGGTATTATCGCCAAATCATTTCCACGGTCATCATCATCAGACTCTGCAATTGCTTCCTCAGGTCCTACAAAGCTATTTATACCGAAAAACATCTTGCGACTCATTGTTGGTAAATTGAAACAAAGTTGTATTTTTTATCCATTGATGTAACCAGTGTACTCAACTGAGTACATTAGTAAAAATCTTCATCTAAAGTTAGTAATAAACAATAACTATTTCAAATTTGTAACTCACATTATAGACTACACTATATCTAATCACAATTATTACAAAAAACAACATTTATACAAATAATAATAATAAAATGTAATAAAAATACTACTCACTTCCACGCTAGTCCAATAACATGAAATCCGGTTGCTCCAAACGACACATATTTTAGAAACACCCTCAATTTGCACGACTTAAAAAAATATGAGTCTACCCTCTATTTCAATTAATAAAATAAAAACTAATAAACCCTCACAGATTTAGTTAATTAATTTTTAAACAACTGTACTCGTTTGAGTACAGCGACAGAGAATGGGTTAATGTACTTATGCAGTGCAACGATGGGGGCTTTTTGTGGCCGAAATTTTAAATGCTGTTTTCATGAAATATAATATCTATAATGGTGAATTACTACTTGAGTTACTAAGTAAAGTTGATGCTTACGTTTCCCTCATTTTGTTTTTGATAAAATTGTATATCCGAATACAAATACACTACATAATCAAACAATCAAAACATCTATATCATCTATAAAAAGTAAATGTCATCTTCAATAATTATTTTTAATATATAAGTATGCACATAATGTTAATAAATGATAATGACTATAGTAATATCCAAAATGATTTTATTCCCAATTTCATGACAACCCTTAGCATACACTCTACTTTATGTGGTAGAGCCATACTGCAGCTATGTTATTATGGTTGTAGCACAAATGATCGATTGGACTGGGGTAGGAACACACACACAGAACTCCTGCATAAAATATGTGTTTCATATGGTGAGTTTAGATGGGTACACTCTTTACTGGAAATAAGACATTCCATGGTCCTCAGGGGTGACAATGTAAATGTCTGGATCTCAGCATCCACTTACCATCAGGTAGACTGTGTGCTGGTTTGGCACCTTTATTCTATAAAAATAAAATGCCACCTGAGTAAATACCTACGTGCTGCACATCAAAGGCAATTCACAACTGTTAGACTATCTTTAAACTGTGCTGCGGAGCACATGGTAAATCAGCACTTAAATACTTGCAATTAACAATCTCATTGTTGTCGGCAGGGATTGAACCTGGGTTGCTCGTATACTGTGAAATTTAGTGCTAGCACTAGTCTCCCAGCTACCACGGCTCAAGATACAATGTCTCATAGCAGTAGTATTTCAATAAATATCCGTATAGCATGTCTTGAAGGCTAATAATTTTTAAGAAATATTTATATTAATTTTTAATTTCAGATTGATGTTGAAACTGTGGTTTTAAAAATATTTAAACAATTTGAATATAAGGCATCAATTGATCCTTATCTGCCAAAGCTTAACAGAAATGTACATAGCAAATTACTAAAAAGTTGGCTGTTAAATTTACCTAAAAGTTACAGGTGCTTGGAAGCAAGTAGGCCATGGCTAGTATACTGGATTTTACATGCATTATGGATATTAAGTGATTTACCTGATGCAAAGGTTTTATCTAATGTAATTCAATTTCTCTCTCACTGCCAGCATGAAGATGGTGGATATGGAGGTGGACCTAGCCAGTTTGCTCATTTGGGTACAACTTATGCAGCTATAAATGCTCTTTGTATTATTGGCACAGAGGAAGCTTATGCATCAATCAATAGAAATTCCTTACTAAAGTTCTTATCGGCAGTTCGTGATATTGATGGCTCCTTTGCACTCCACAAAGGTGGTGAACGGGACATAAGAGGAGCTTATTGTGCTATTAGTGTAGCAAAACTGACCAACATATATTCAGATGCTTTATTTGATAAAACTGCGGAGTGGATTGTAAGTTGTCAGACTTATGAAGGTGGATTTGCTGGATGTCCTGGCATGGAAGCACATGGTGGATATGCATTTTGTGGTGTTTCAGCATTAGCTCTTTTAAATAGAACACAGTTGTGTGATGTAGATGCTTTACTTAGGTGGTGTGTTAATCGGCAAATGCGTGTTGAAGGAGGGTTTCAAGGTAGAACTAATAAATTAGTTGATGGCTGCTACTCATTTTGGCAAGGAGCTATTTTTCCAATTATAAGTGCAATTTTTTCTCAAGGTTGGTAAGTTATAAAATTAAATGTAAAAACAAAGTCAAATTTTAAAATTATATCAATGCTTTTCTTTACTTTTTCAGGAAATAAAGAATTTGTGGAAAAAGTTCTTTTTAACCAAGGTGCCTTACAAGAATATATTATAATTTGTTGCCAATCACCAGATGGGGGGCTTATTGATAAACCTGGCAAGTAAGTAAATGATTTCAAGTATTTTTGATACATATCACTGAAATATTTTGTAATAGTTGAATTATTTTTTCAGGCCTAGAGATATTTATCATACATGTTACACTCTAAGTGGTTTATCAGTCGCACAGCATGGTACCAGTGTGGGAAATTCTGTTGTAGTGGGCTCTCCTACTAATGAGCTCAAAAGTGTACATCCACTGCACAATATTGCACCTCATCTTGTTTATAATGCCATGCACTATTTTCAAAAAAATTCAATTTCTAAGAAATAAGTAACAACCAAATATATATATAGAGGATGAATATTGACAGAATAAAGAATATGAATTAATGTGTTTTTTGTTGTCCCTTAAACCCTAAGGCATGGATTTGGTTGTGGATAGAATAAAAGTAACATGTGATAATAGAGTAAGTATATTTTTACAAGACAACTTATAAGTTTTACATCCTTAAATAATAAAAATAGCAAGAAACCTTACCTAGTTTCATTAAATAGTAATTTTTTTTAAAATTCTGATTGTAAAATATTATTAGTAGGTACATCAAAATGATGTAGATCTATGCTAAATAATAAATTAATTCTTAGTAAGCAATTTAATATTTTTATTTATCTGAATTTTAAGTACTTGTGTTGGTGTTTTTCAATTTTAGAATTTAAATTAATTATTATTATAGTTAAAATAAAATTGATACACTTGTTCTATTATAGAATATTGATTACATTGACCCAGTTTATTAATCTTTGGCTTGATGAATTTATGGTATCCTCATTTCTAAGATAAAGCATAATTTATAAAAGTACCTTCACAGAAGGGTACCTGTATTTTCTCCATCCCAATCAAATTTTAAACAATAATCATTTTTCACATAATATTACACAACATTTACAATATACATTTTTATGTAATAGTCAATTTCAAATGGTGTCAATATTTGACAACTTTGTGTTCAGCAGTGGACTTGTAATGGGCTGTAATAATGATGATGATGATGATTAAACATTGTTTATTATTCCCTCTTTAAATTAATTAAAAGAAACTAATGATATAATTCAACTAATTTGTTCTATAAAAATATTATTATATCACACTAGAACAAATTCTTCTGATTCTAAATCGGTATCACTATCTTGAACTGCTGTAGTAGCCCAATTTGGTTCAGATTCATATATAGAGTATCTTATTTGAGGTGGATTCATGATTGTATTACGAGATCCGTAATTAATTGAAAAGATGGGGTATTCATTGCTTGATGACATTCCTTGAGGAGTTAAAAATGATTTTATGACATTTACAAATGTTTCGAAATCATGCTGGGTAGCTAAATAAAAACCAATGCAACATGATGGATCCATTTTGCTAATAGGCATTTTCCGCGGTGAGCGACAATGAAATGACTGAAGTGAAAAGTTAGGTTGCCATACGTCAACCATCTCTTGGCAGTAATGTGGATCTAAGTGAATGAGTCTATCGTCTTGATATCCAACAAAATACAACGAGTGCTTAGGCCTTCCTCCAATAATACCTATACAAAAATCCAAAGTGAGAAGTGATGTCAAACAAGGACCATAAATTAAATTTAATTTATCTGTTCCTAGTTTTACGGGCACTAACAGGATAAGGGATTTCCAAGCACCATTAGGGAGATGGCAAAGTGAATTTACATCTTGAACATAAACTGTAGATTCTTGCGCAACATACACTTCTAAGTTATCAAACTCATAATTTTCTTTAGAAGCTGCACTCATTACAGCCTTTAAGCAATGTGCCACAGAAGCTGGACCATACCAGTCCCCTGGCTTCTTTCCTAAGGTTTCTCCCAAATTAACCATTTGATGAATAGATAGAGGGCTATTTACAGATGATTTATCTCCAAACCATTTTATTATCATACGATGGAGACAATCTTCTTGAAATTCTCTGGCATTCTGAATAGTTCGGTCTGGTGACCATCTCCAAGAACGTCCTAGAAAATGACACACCAATGCTTGCGCTAGTAACATTTGCCCACTGCGCAGCATACAACCCCACCCACAGTCTGTAGTAAATGTAGAACCAGACATAATAGGAAACTCTCTTCTATATGTCATCCATATTCTGCTAACAAAGTCAGACTTAAATCCTTCTATACCTTCTCCATATATCTGCTCCATAGGATTATGTGCTGTTGCTTCAGTTCCAATTTCTGTGGAAGATTCTAGAGATCCACTTGGACTTAACTTTCGATGATAGCAGCGTCCTAAGAGCCATACTGGGGATTCTTTTGAAAACGTAGTTTTTAATTTTACTGTCCATCCAAATTTTACATTATTCCACATCGATAGCAACCTTGATTCAACTTTTCCTTTGAGATCTAGCAGGTCTTCGGAGCTATCACGGGTGTTGTCCTTTGAAGTTGTGGCTCGACTTATGTTTTCAACCTTCATACTAGTTGGGCTATGGATAACACCAGAATTAGAAGTGTTTATCAATGAACTTTGCGAGTTAAGGCCGCTAGTGCCGTTCATCATAGTACGTTTAACATATTAACAATTCCATAATATATCTACGACTAAACTATTAAAATCTGACTCGATTAAGATTGTACTATTCTTCATTTTTCGATTTTCATAATTATTATTACACATAAGAGCTATGCTATGTATACAAAGAGGAATTTTTTCACTACGATTTTACTCACTTTAAAAAAGTATTTAGTCAACAAATCAATGTAGCAAAGCAAAGAGAATTTGTCAATTTGTGAAACAACCACAGTTCTCCGTCTACGAACCACAGACTCATACAGTGTTGCCGTATGAAGAAAAAAAGATGCACTAAACCCTTATCAAAATTTCACTATATTTTACAAAATTATGCTTTCTAAAATCTACCAAATTCCGCTAAGTTGTATCCTGTAAATGTATAAGGAAATAAGAAAAAAATGCTATTTAAAGATATAATTTATGTAAGTACTAAAATCAACTAAATTAGACAATTCCACTACCTCTTCATGGTCATCATCACCTTCAGATGCCGATGATGAGCTTACAAACCTGCTTCTATTTCTTTCTTCACAGTTTTAGTAATTTGTCGAGGACATTTTCAGGTAAGTCTTTACGTTTGACAGATTCGCTTCAGATTGTTTTTACTGATGACGTTTCATTATATTTGAGTTCACTGTTTCAGCTAACATGCGCTTACATAACTTACTTTTGACAATCTCAGACGAAATAAAAACTTAAGACAGAGCGCTGTCTACAAAGAAGTGAGGTCGGTTTGGTAAACATGTGTGCACTAAGAGAGTGTTGCCGTGCAGTAATATTTTATTGCCCTAATATATTAGTGTCTAAGTACTATCAGGATGAATGGATAAGTAAAAAGATAAATTGGCAATTTTTTCAATTGTATACCTCACTTTAAGAAGTAGTATGTAAATATGTTTATTTCGACTAAGAAGGGGAAAAATAAAACAATAGTAATATGAAAGAAACATTGTTTTTATTTTAATAACCTTTTTGTTGACCGTTTTGGAAATTGTTTCCAATTTAGAAATATGGTGGAAACGAATTGATAAATATTTTTCAATTATGCATCTTATTAAGCTTATTTTATGCTCTTGACCAGCATAATTGTGCTCAGTCTCCAATTTAGAGAAAATGTTGTCAGTACCAATAAATCGTTTTAAAATATTAATAACAACTGATTTGTGTTGGCTTTCAGTAACTATCACTAAGCTTTCATTACATAATTTACGTACAACAGTTTCATAAATTACGCAAATTTCAAAAAGGTCTTTCGACGGAAAGATTAAGCCACCTTTATCTTTTAAAGATATCAGTTTATGGAAGTCAAATATGTCATCCGACTGTAAGCGAGCTAGACACGTTTGACACTTTATGACCCTTGACAGGCAATGCGCTGTACTTCCTGATATATATCCGTTAATGTATTTTTTATAGTCATTAAATTCTCCGATATTTAAACGACTGGCTAAATCACCACAATCATTTCTGATTTCTCTTAGAAATTGTAACGAAGAACCTTCACACTTACTTACACTTACAATAATTCTATAAATATTAGAAGTAAAATAGAAATATATTAAATAGAATTACATTAAGTTTCGCGTCACATTAATAACTTGCCAAATAAATGGGAACTACTGTGACGCTCACTAGTGGCAACACTTGTCGACGTTTTATGTTCCAAGCTGTCACAATAAATAATAAAAATGATTAATTAAAAATTTAGATTTTTATGTTTACTTACGTATGAAATATGATTCCATCCTGTTTTCTATTTCTGGAAGATTGGTTTTTACACCCTTTCACAACACAATTCGGCATTTTTTCTTTAAAAACTGCAAATTATTATAACGTGACACTCCGTGCGCTGGAATAGCTCGAATGAGAAGCTAAGGCGTAGTTTCGTTATGTTTTTGTGCGTGAAACTGTGTACGTACAAGGCAAGGCGTAGTTTTACCTGCCTCAGTGCGTTGTTCGGCGGAGCTCTGTCTTGAGTTTTTATTTCGTCTGAGTTGACAATGTGCATAATGCCGAAAATCAGCTATACTTCAGCGTTTGAATGTGAAAATAATTCCCGAAAGGCATTAATTCTAGCCGCATTTTTGTATTTGGAGACTTGAGCCCAAAATTTCACTATATCATCACCAAAACCTTATTTGACCAATTGAATTCCATGCCATTAGCTCCCACTCAGATGTATATTTCTGGCTGTAAGCTTTCTTCCTCGGTGGCAAATATATATAAATTTTTCACGAAACAAACAAAACTGAGCTGAAAGACTAACACGAAATTCGATAGTGGGAAAATTAGTTCTTCTCAGGTATTAAATCTTAGAGGATTATTATAATGAAAAGCAAATCAGCTACATAAGTAATACCATAATCTAAAAGGGAGATAAAATAATGTTACGAGCTTGAGATTCGTGACAATAAAAATTGCCGATAGAATTACCTAAATTAACACTTTAATTCACTTTACACTAATTAAAGTTAAAAACACTAATAATTAATCACACTGATTCACTTTATTCCGCTCCGAAGCTTCGCTTGTCTCGCCAACTCCAATACTTCCCCGATCGCATCTTGCAGCGCCTATAAATATAAATAGCAGCGAAATATCCAGAATATTCAAGTAAACACGCGCAAGGTACCGAGAGTTTGAGTTTAAACTTCAAGAAGTTTAGTTCTTCGGTTCGAGACTAGATGGCGCTAGTGCCATCGACTTAAGCGCGTAACAATAATTAACACATCAGCAACATTTTGGTTGGAGAATACCCGAATGAGAGACTCATTATTGTTTTTCATCATACTGTGCTGCCAACTAATATCAAATTTTCCACCAGATTCCACTCGATATTTTTTAACGGTCAGATATTTACAAAAAAACGCTATAGGCCCTAGAATTGCACCAGATCTAGCGCCAAATGCGAAAAATACTGGACTCATAGACTACTAAGAGGTAAGCGTAGACAGAGAAACCTGTAACTAATGATTAGCGTGGCCTCGAATGAGAAAGGACGATAACGTAGTTTTAGGTTATACAATAATCTTTATGACTTTTAAACATACACTCGGCGTTAAAAAAATCGCACATCCGAAAAAAATAATTTAAATACTATTTTAACACAACAGGCCAATGGCAATGTTGCGGTTTGAGGGTATCATTCGAAAGGTAATTAAGGTTAAATAAAGGTAATTTCATTAGCTTTCAGGAATTTTAATTGAATTTTACTTTTATAATGAGACGAAAGAGAAGACAGGGTATTTGCAAATAAATAATTAAAAAAAACTTAATAAATACAAAAAAGTTCTTAAAACCTAGTGTTACCCCCCCCCCCCCCCCTTGCCTTGACAACGGCTTCCAAGCGATCTTTCACGGACCTTACAAGGATCACAAGGGTCGCAACAGCCTCTTGGGGTATTTAAGAGTGGGAACCTTCAAGTACCGCATCTTGGAGCTCTTGAACAGTGGTTGGAGCTGGATCTCGAGCTCGCACGCGCCGTTTTCCTGCATAACAGGGATATCGACCTCCTGTAAATAATCCCGTACAATAGCCGCGGTGTGGCAACGAGCATTATCACGCATTAACATGAATCTATCACCGACATAACCAGCATACGGGACCACGTGTTCCTCCAGGATTTCAGTAATGTACCGACCTGCATTTAATGACGCACACAAGTTCCGTTTTCTCGTCGACGGAAATGCCGCCCAAAAACATACACGAGCCACCCCCGTATTCGACGGATTCTTCGAAGCAGGGTTGTGTGAACTTCTCCCCCTGTCTTCTGTAGACCCTTCTACGTCTGTCATTGCAGAAGAGACAGACCTCGTCTCATCAGAGAAGAGTACGGTCCGCCACTGTTCTAGAGTCCACTCGCAATAATTACGAGCAAACTCTAGGCGATCTCTGCGATGCTGTGCAGTAAGTTTTGGGCCTTTAGCAGGTCTATGGGCTGTTAAACTCTTTTCGTGTATTCTTCTTCTTATCGTAGAAACACTCACAGATGTTCTCCGAGTTGATCGAAACTGTTTTTGCAACTCAACAGCATTTGTAAAACGGTTTCGTAAAGATGTCGTAACGATGAAACGGTCATCTCTGATGTGCACCGTTTTCTTCCAGATCCCGGTTTTTTTAACATAACCACCAGTCTGCTGAAAACGTTGGAACACCCATCGAACTGAAAAACGAGACGGGTTCAACTGTAGAGAGTATTAGTAGAATAATGATCGACGTGGCCTCGAGTGAGAAAGAACGATAACGAATTTTTAGGTTATACAATAATCTTTATGACTTTTAAACACGTTTAAATAAAAAGTTTAATTGTTCTAAGAACTGAACTGAACAAGATTCACTAATCTTAAGCTCACAAAACACTTTTTTGTCACTTAAACCAACTTGTAAACTCCTTCGATCGCTATGAACTGTCAAAGTTGTTTAGCAAAGTGCAGCAAAAGCCGGCACGGAGAAAGGGACAAACGATCGATGGATTTTGTCAAATAATTTAAATATTCAGCTCTATCTCAACACGATTCCGAATATATTGTAATTTAATATAGTCGATAATTAATTTTTATCAAAATATTACACAACACAACGGCCAAATAAGTCGTATCGGAACTTGCCACTTCGTAGCAAATGTATGCAATTTTTGTAAAATTGTCGTATCTCTGCATTTGAAAGTAGCTATCGATAAGATCGTTAAACCGTTCGTGTTTGTCTGCCGAACAGGTTTTTATTTTTTGCTCAGATTTTATAATAAATTATTACAATAAGTAGGAAATTTTTCTATTATTGGTTTGATAATAATGATAAATAATAATAAGGCGTAGGGAAGTGACGACCCCATCGCCCGCTGACGTAACAGTTATGTGACAAAATTATTACGTCGGCGCAGTCAGTCAGCGCCCTGCCAAGAGGTGTGAGCGCCGTGCCCAGGCAAAATTGTGGGTGCAAAGGTCCGTTTGTGCATATGACCGAACCACGAAACGGTACCGGGCTTGGGCGTCTCCCGTTATTTGGCGCTCATAAATGGATGATGGCACAAAGAGGAACGCGCATAGGGCCGATGCCTGGGGGTCGCCGGGGCGCGTCTGGAGCTGGCGCTGGACGCGGCAGCATGCGGGCCGCCAGTCGAGCGCGAGGAGCTGCATGATTACCTAGCAGCCCTCCGCATCCATCATCCCCACCAGAAGGCTTGGTGTCGGCTGGGTCTTCTCGGACTCAGCAAGCGGCACTCGCCGCTGGTGAAGCACATCGCATGCGTTTGCCACAAACAATGAACGCAAACGCACTGTGGGTGTAGGTTTAGGGTTTAGGGCAAAAGGGGAAAAACCGGATGTTTGGCATATCGGGCTTGGATGCATTGCTTTTTTGCAGAGCTGGAGCCATCTCTATCCGTCACTGAGCAAAACCTGGCAGACCTAGTTCGGTACATCCTGCGCTCCAACATATTTGGTGACGCGGAACTCGAACGACTACGACGTGAGGCTGTTCCCTCATCGGATGGAAATGCTAGGCCGGGAATGCGGCGCCACTAATTGCGCAGCAAACTGCAAATGTGGTCGTCAATATTCCATTTGTGGTTGATTCAGACGATGATGGAATAGTCCCCCACGAACTAGAGAAAATGAGGAGCATATTGGAAGAGTCGATGCTGGAAACGCGCAGCATGCCTCTTGAAAATCGACCGCGAATTCCCCGCATACCCCTTAGCAAGCGAAATCGGCCTGTCGCGCGAGCTCTTAACCCAATGCTGGTGACCTATTTGGAAGCCAGCCGGGACCTTTGCGAGACGGACTCAATTCTTTTTGGCGCCGCACTGGCAGTATGCCGTATTATTGGCGCCAAACTTCCCACGGCTGGACGTGCTACTCGACAAAGTAGCGCCATCCCAGCCTGGAAAAAGAGAATTGAGGACCGTATCGCAAAGGCAAGGGCCCTTATCGGCAGACTGACAAGCTTCAGGTCTGGTAATAATAGACCGAGAGTTGTGCGCACCGTTAGAATGGCGTTTGCTGGGACAAATATTGGTTTGTACCAGCCGGATATCACGCAGAAACTAACGGAGCGCATAGATGACCTGAACCAAAAAATCGCTGCTTGGGCGAAACGGATTCGACGATTTAGCGAGTAGTCAAGGCGGTTCAACCAGAATCATTGGAGTGACTAGAGGTATGTAGAGCGGGCCCAGGACCGGATTAGGCTGACACTGTCGCATTTTGACGTGGCCTGTGGTCAGAGCCCGTAAACCACAACGAGGGCCCATGAATGGAAGTTGTGGCGAGCCAGAGTGCGAGTGTTACGCCTATGGACCCCGTCGCCATAACGCCAGAAGACGTGGCTGAGGCGGTCCGTAGGGCCCCGAACTGGAAAAGTCCGGGGCTCGACGGGCTGCATCATTACTGGCTGAAGGGATTCGTAGTGTGTCACGCTGTGCTCGCCCGACAATTCCAAGAGGCTCTTAACCAGAAGTCGCTCCCGAGCCTCTTCACTACTGGCATCACTCATTTGGTTCCTAAAGATCAATATACCACTGATCCGAACAAATACCGTCCCATCACGTGTCTACCCACCATATATAAGACACTGACATCCATTTTGAGTGCGAGAATCACTCGTCACCTGGAGTTAAATCAGATGATGTCACGCGCTCAAAATAGATGACTCCTCATTGACGCGGTCATTGGCAAAGTGGTGAAACGCAACCGTCGGAACTTCTCAGCCGCCTGGATAGACTACAGAAAGACATTCGACGCGGTGCCCCATACATGGTTAAAGAGGGTCCTCGAGCTGTACAAGATTGACTGTACAGTTAGAGACTTCCTCGAGCAGTGTATGGGGCAGTGGAGTAAAATCCTCTGTTATCTGGGCGAGCGGACGATGGCTGCGGAGAAAGACATAAGGATAAGAAGGGGTGTCTTCCAGGGCGATTGTCTGAGCCCAATCTGGTTATGCCTCTCTCTGAACCCTTTCAGTACCTTACTGGAGGGCTCCGGGAGAGGATTTCAGCTACGGAAGGGAGGAACAAAAGTGACCCACCTTTTCGATACGGATGACCTCAAGTTATTCGCCTCCAGTCGCTCCCATCTTATGGAATTGCTAAACATCACTTGTGAATTTAGCAGTTCTATTGGAATGGAGCTGGGGACGGATAAGTGTTCGGTCCTTCATGTTGAAAGGGGAAGGATTGCTAACTCTGAGGGTATAGATTTATCTATGCCCGTCAACTTAAGGACCCTTTCCGAGGTTGAAACATACCGATACCTGGGTATGTCACAGAACATCGGTATCGATGAGGCTGGTGTGAAAGAGTCAGTTTGCAACGTGTTTTATGCACGCTTGACCAAAGTGCTTAACAGCCTTTTGTCAGGTGTGAATAAGACACACGCATATAACGGTTGGGTCATGCCTGTCCTCATATATACCTTTGGCATACTCAGGTGGACTCAGACCAAACTTAACGCCCTGGATAGAAAAGTCCGCACTACCATGACGTCCCATAGGATACATCATCCAAGATCGTCGGTAATGAGGCTATAATTGCCGCGAAAGCATGGTGGGCGTGGTTTTCTCAGCGAGGTCACCATGCATAATCGCGAAGTGTGCAGCCTCCGTCATTACTTTCTGGCGAGATCGGATGATCCATTCTATAATGACGTCATCTCTAGTGATAAAGGGCTTACCCCTCTATCCTTAGCCCACGAGCAATGGCAGGACCCAGCAGTGCTTAGCGTTTCCGACCGGGAAACTGTATGGAAGGAGGAGGAGCTCCGCGGGAGGTACTACAGGGCTCTTCATGAGCCCTTCGTAGATACAGTCGCCTCCCTCAACTGGCTACGTTTCGGTGACCTCTTCGGGGAAACCGAGGGTTTCGTCTGTGCAATACAGGATCAGGTTGTTAAGATCAACTACTATCGGAGATACATCCTAAAGGATGGCACCGTCGACGTCTGTCGAGCTTGTCGCTATCCCGGTGAGTCGCTTAGGCATGTCATCTCCGGTTGTTCGGCGCTTTTTAACTCTGAGTACTTGCACAGGCACAACCTAGTAGCCAGAATTCTACACCAGGAGCTCGCTCTGAAATACGGTCTCGTGGACCGGAAATTGCCGTATTACAAGTACTTGCCGGAAGCCGTGATCGAAAATGACTGCGCCAGGCTCTACTGGGACCGGGCCATCATCACAGACAGGACTATTCTTGCGAATAAGCCTGATATTGTGCTGATGGACCGGGTACAGTCAAGGATATTTTTGGTCGATATTACCATCCCGTATGACGAGAACCTCGTGAAAGCTGAAACGGATAAGCAATCAAAATATCTGGACCTGGCTTACGAGGTGACCGACATGTGGGTGGTCTGCCGACCAAAATTATTCCTGTAGTCGTCTCTGCGAATGGGCTAATCCCAGTTAGCCTCTCTGGTCATCTGAGGCGACTGGGATTCCGTGACGAACCGCTCCGGGCTCAAATGCAGAAGGCGGTGCTCCTTGATACTGCCCGCATCGTCCGCCGGTTTTTTTCTCTTTCCCCCTAACCCTCAGCCGTTTGGTCTCCCCTGCCGAGGGCTTCCATCTGGTTGGGCTTTTATTTATTTATGTATTTTTGTATTTATTTTATTTTATTGATATTTATGTATATTTATCTTTTAATTTTCATTTATAATTATATATTTATAGATCCCAACCAGATGAGAAAACTATATAGATAAATAATAATAGTTTATTCAGTAAATTATCATACATAAATTATGACCGGGGATGAGGTCTCCTTTTAAATATAAAAACTTGTGTCAGGAGCGCGTGCGCACCCGAGTGTGTGAGTATGAAGAGCGCATGCGTGTTGGAGTGTGTCTCTTTCTCTCTCTCTCTCTCTCTCTCTCTCTCTCTCTCTGTGTGTCTGTGTGTGTTATAAATAAATTACATTATTTCATATTGCTTAAAAGAGCCTCAGTATCATCATCACACTTATCAAATAGCAATTCGTTAGAAAATTTGCAATCATAGTAGTTAAGGTTTTTTAATGGCTTTTATTATTGGCATTGCGTAAAGTCGCTAACAGTTTTACATATTGCCTCCTAGCTAAAACAGCAGCCACTACCTTTTTCCTTCTTTTTGCTACAATACAATGGTCAAACTTTATACCCTTATGCAGTTTCAGAAGTGAATCTACAGTTTCCTAACAGTACGTACATTACTTATGGCATAAATTACATTTAAATCTGTTCAACTATTTTATCCTATAATTAAATATACCCAACACTTGGCAAAAACTATTTGAACAAGTATTTACAAAAAACCTATTTACGTAAACACCGCTAAAAAACTTTAATATTCGATTGCCTACAACATAAATTTTAGTTTTGTGTATTTCGCGAATTATGAATGAACAGGAAATGTATCTTAGCAAATCTTGATTGGTAATGGAGAAGATAACAAGGTTACAATATTAGATTTTTAAGTACGTAGGTAAAAAGTCTAGACCAAACACATTATTCTAGTTTTTATTTCACATCGATCGGTGCACTATTACCGAAGTTATAAGCGTGGAAAGTTTACGTACATTTCTAAAATCTCGCCCGTGCCCGCGAGTAGCGCGTGACGTTATTCGTTCCATGCGGCCGCGCCGCCATACCGTTCCAGCGCGCCGATCTTACGTTTGTAGTAATATTTCGTGGGTGAGTTGTTTGCCTTCGTTCGCTCTGGTGTTTTTAAGTATTTAATGATGGAAGAAGGGTTTCAAAAGGGTCAATCTGACAACCTTCCAATAGTCCGTGACATGATGGTGGCGGAATATTTTCTAAGAAAAAAAGATTTTGTCGCGGCTGAAATACGCGGAGTCAAAATGGAAAGGTAGATATAAGAATAAGATAATATTTTTATAACCTAGGTACCCATTATTACATTAATACTTCTGGGTTTCATTTGCTAATGATAAGAATAGGTTCAGCCTCTCGGTCTCGTCTGTGAGGTGGCTGATTTCAGCCAGTAAAAAATTAAAATTAAATTTATTTAAACACGCCATTAAAACAAGGTCGCATTTCGTGGCTAAATTCGTTTATTTCTTTATCTTTCTCTGTGGAATAAGACCGCGACTATGTTCATTATGAACTTGGCAGTATGATATACGTTACTACTAGTAACGTCTATAGAAAAAATAAAAAGAATCTTGTCATTGTTATTGAAGTTCCGTTGATTTCGTTGAATAAACGTGTGATAATTTTGCTTTTAAAATTGTGAATTACATAAACATCTTTTTTAGCGTTGAGGCGACCACCAACTAGTTTGTACTTCACGTAGTTTTCCATATCGTTTTCGACCTAAAACAAAATCCAAACTTATTTAAAATCTATAAAAAAAATAAGGAACCTCGTAATTTGTATTCCATCAATATTTTAAATATGTACCAACTATGTAATACATAAAAATACGACAACACGAAAAAAAATTTAGGTGCTCCACTTCATAATCAAACTTATTCCATTATTTGCGGCCCGCAAAGTATGAAAGTTGAACAGCTCTGCGTGTGTGTTTAGTTTTTGCTCGAAATATCGTAAAAATATAAAAACGTTTGTTAACATATTCCATATTTTAACCTTTATATGCATTATAAACATTTTAAAATTTACTGCAAACATAGGTAGGTATCTAAACTTACGAACTCACGACAGGTCATTGACTTATCTACATTACATAGGTACTTTACCCAAGTTTGGATATTTATTTACACTGAAGTAGTTTTAGTTAAATATGTAGGTATTAGGTATTGTTTCTTCTTGAAATTATAATGATCATTAGGCGTGGAAAGGTTCAATGAATCGTTAGTTACTTAAACACTGCGAGTCGAGTAGGTACCTACATGCCTAATAGAAAGCATTTACTAGCAATAACCAAGACCTATCATGTGAAGGTTATTATTATTTGAATACTTACATCGAAATGATCCTCACAACAAAATGTTACCGTGTTCGGTCCTAAAGGATGTGCTCTTCTCATAACATTCGTCCATTTTTTTCTGATGGTAGGGTTTCTAGGCACATTAAAAAACAACTTTTCAGGTGTTTTTGTGGCCGTATTTTTACATTGAGGCACAGCACAATATTTAGTAGATGGTGTCATGTTCTACTATAATGTTTCTTGTTAAAAATAGATAGATAGTCGACATATCGAGTGACGTGCAGTTTCGTGGTCACTTGGAAGGGAAGGCCAAATTGGCCTCTAAAAAGCTTGGCGTGCTCAGCAGAGCGGGACAGTGTTTCATGCCGGCACACCGCCTGCAACTTTACAAGGCGCAGATTCGGCCGCACATGGAATACTGTTCTCATCTCTGGGCTGGGGCTCCCCAGTACCAGCTCCTTCCACTTGACCGCATCCAGCGCAGAGCGGCTCGAATCGTCGACGACCGAGTGCTTTCCGATCGGCTCGATTCACTGGCGTTGCGAAGAGATGTTGCATCTCTTTGCGTATTTTATCGCATCTATCACGGGGAGTGCTCTGAGGAATTGTTCGGATTAATCCCAGCCGCCAAATTTCGTGAACACACGACACGGCAAACGTCCCGATACCATCCACACCATCTGGATGCTTGGCGGTCCACCACTGTACGTTTCACAAGGAGTTTTCTTCCACGTACAACCTCTCTGTGGAATAGTTTATCACCGGCGATTTTTCCGGACCGATACGACCTGGGGACCTTCAAGAAAAGAGCTTACTCCTTTCTAAAGGGCCGGCAACGCACCCGCAATTCTCCTGGTGTTGCGGTTGATCATGGGCGGCGGTAGTCACTTAACATCAGGTGAGCCGCATGCTCGTTTGCCCCCTCTTCTATAAAAAAAAAGATAGATCCGCATGCGACGGGCACATTCGAGTAAATGTTTTGATTTTCTAAGTACGCGTCTGGTCGCTCGCACGAAGATGGAACTTGTGACGTCATCAACGATGTCGCGCTCGGCCCGCGGCTTAGATCGAAAATGTTAACTTTGCACCTTTATATCTCGGTCAGTTCTGAAGATAGAAAAAATTTAAAAACACAGTTATTCTCATAATTTTTTGTAGAATTTTTTGGCATATAAAACAAAAAATGGTTATGTTCTTCATTGTGTGCGTTAGCTAACGATGTAAATTTTACCACCAAGGATTATCGAAAAATGATTGTTAAAAAGCGGTAAATGGATTTAAAATATAGTTTAGTACACCAAACTGAATAACTTGAAAAATTTACTGAATTTTTAACATAATATTCTAAAATAATTAAAAAAAATTATATAACATGTTCCTGAAAATTTGGTTTATTTTAATTTAATTTCCCAAGAATCAGATCGGATAATAGGGTATTTTCCAAATTTTTGAAAACTGCTTATATTTAAAGATTTGGACAAACTATTTAACAGAAAATAATAACAAATTAATTAATGGCTTTTTTCTCCATTAAACCAATTAAAGTTGAATTTATTTTTAATGGTTTTTAATTTACCACCGAAACGCTAGGTTCGATAACGTCTACTGTGTGACGTCAACTTTGGTTCTCTAATATTACTCTACTTTATGTTCTCTAACTGTGAGTGACCGTGAGTTTGCACTGAAGCGATTTTCAAAAAGAAAAAAAGGTTTTAAACCGTAGACAGAGAAACCTATAGACTAATGATTAGCGTGGCCTCGAGTGAGAAAGTAGTAGTAGTTTTAGGTTGTACAATAATCTTTATGACTTTTACAAATTTAGATAAAAAATTTAATTGTTTTAAGAACTGAACTGAACAAGGTTCACCAATCTTAAACTCATAAAATACTTTTTTTCTCACTTAAACCAACGTGTAAACTCCTTAGATCGCTACGGACTGTCAAAGTTGTTTAGCAAAGTGTAGTTTGCTGAACAAAAACCCGGAAACAATCACACCGCTCTGTCTCATTTCTATGCAAGACGTATGCATAAATCTATCTTTTTCGTGTGCGAATGCGAAAGAAGGCGTCAATTTGTCTGTAGGTTTCTCTGTCTACGGTTTACACAAAGTTGACGTCACACAGTAGACGTCATCGAACCGAGCGTTTTGGCTATGGAGTGTAGAAGTAAGGAGTACAGACTGTGTATTAAAAAGTGTCCATAAAAACCTTTAAATAAGGGTGGCGCCACTATAGCTACGAGCAAAATTTTAAATAACGTGCCGAATAATATTAGTGGGATAGACGACTTTTTCGAGGTTATATTTACTAAATAAAATTATTTTAGATTTTAGAGCTACTGAGCAGTTTAGCAGCACATTTAAACCGTCGACAACTGCTAAGTTCATTTCATCCCAGTAGCTACGCCAGCGCTGTTGTGGAGAGTTTTTGAGCTGTTATTTACTGCTTACAGATGACCACTTTTTCAACTATTCTACTAAGGGAGTTGGTACTCCTTACTTCTACACTCCATAATAGAAATAAACATTTTTTGATTTGATATAATGAAGTTCCAAGGAAAACTATCATCGCTAAGAAGAGTTAAAGAGTAATAGTCGACCATCACATAAAATGCACTTGGATTAGTAAAAATTTCGTTACAACTCCACAGAAAATGACCTAAAACTAGTTGCATTATAAGATCGTAACGTTATTGTAAACTGTAAGCATTAATGCACGACAACTGCTAAGTTCATTTCATAGAGTATCTTTTGTTCATTTCATCCCAGTAGGTACTCCAGCGCTGTTGTGGACAGTTTTAGATAGTTTTTGAACTGTTCTTTACTGCTTACAGATGGCCACTTTTTCTACTGTACCATGGGAGTTGGTACTCCTTATTTCTACACTCCATAGTTTTGGTGGTTTTACATTTAAAACAATTTTTGGAAATGGGTGAAATACCATATTGGTTTAATGGAGAAAGAAAGACATTAATTTATTCATTTTTATTTTTCTGTTAAATCGTTTGTCCGAATCTTTAAATAAATTAAAAGTAATTTTTATGGCACTATTCGGTTTAAAAAAATTATATAAAAATTATAGTGGTTCATTATCACTCTAGGATTCATTTAAAACAATTTTTGAAAATGGGTAAAATATTAAAATGGTTTAATGGAGAAAAAAAGACATTAATTAATTTATTTTTATTTTTCTGTTAAATCGTTTGCCCGAATCTTTAAATATAACCTTTAAAAAACCTTTAAAAAGCTAATTACTGCCAGCGACAGTTTTCTCGGAATTTCTTTTTAACATAATATTAATCAAATACAAATAGGTAGCTACTTAATTAAGTAAATACTTATTTATATTTTATAAATTTTATAAAATATTTTTCTGATGAAATAAATTACCAAAATTTCATAATTAATCATTAAATATGTTATGGAAGTTTATTTTAACATTCGACTTAAATAATTAAACTTAATTATTTAACTAAAGAAACTTGTAGGAATCAGTTAAACAACATTGCTCTATTTAAAGGCCAATATGTTTATGAGGCTATTCTCTCTTTGATCTGCCCCTGAAAAATATATAGTAATAATAAACTTATTATCATTTTAGCTGCATCATTTTAAAAACATAATGATCTTAACAGAGACAAGCCAAATACACAGGAGATATTAAAGTGCACCAAGTGTCTGCGGTTACATATGCACTCTTTATTCTCGTAATCTATGTTCTATGTATGTTAAGAAAACGGTCACCATCCCACGGACTGACCGCGGCAAGTGCAGCTTAATCTTGCAGATCTATTAATCTGCGGAGCTATTATTTGTCCACGAGCTCCTCTTCTCTACGACTAACGCTGTAGGCGATGAACCACGCTATTAAGCCCTCGGCACACTGTCATCGGCCATCAAGCACGAATCGGGCAAAGAATGTTGGGAGTATCAAATACTATATAATACATACTTTTTTATATGATAAAAGAGTACACAGTCCACCATACGAAACACAGCAGCATTACTCTGGTATTATGTAAGAGCGTGCTATAACTATAATATAACTGCAGCGTGGCTCTACAACGTAAAAAGTTCTGTCAAACTGAGCCACGCGTCTCATGTGCGGGCGTTTAGCGGGGCTTCAGTTCCTGTATATACTTATTATACTCTTTGGGCTTCAGGTGCATTACTAAATATCTATACCTAACTTCGCTAAGTTTGGTCATTGTGGATTGGGAATATAATCCAAAGCTCCGCCTAACCCCTTCGGGGACATTGCGTGATAGCATCACGAATGAATATTGTATTAATGTGACCGTGAGATGTGGGTGGTTAAGTAAGTTTATACATCTTTTCGGTTGATAAATAAATAGTTGGGTTCATAATGGCTTAAACAGGATTATCTCAAGATTTTGTAACTTTAACTTTTAAATCTATCTTCATTTGTATTGAAAGTTTTTGAAGTTACATTTTTGAAGTCTAATTATAACAATATTATACTTGTCGGCGACAAAGCATAAATAACCAGTGACGAACTGTGTCTTGTTCATAAGACTATTACAATTTCCTAATTAGTGTAGTTAGTGTCTGCGGCAAAGCATAATTTACCAAGTGACGAACTGTGTTTTAAAACCATTATGATTTCTTAATTAGTGTAATTAGCGTATTAACTCATATTAGAATATAATTTAAATATAATTATGAAATTTAAAGGTTAGCTCTTAATAACAATTTTATAAGGAAGTTTTTAAGCGAAAATTTTAATTGTAAATACTTATAAAAATTTAAGTTTTGTTTAGCGCTTGAAAACTAATGTTAGATTAAAGGTTTAAATGTAACATAATATAAACAAAAGGAAATAAGTAGATCAGACATCTGTTTCAATAAATATAAGATAAAATGTATAGTAAATTAACAAATTTGTAGGGTTTTTGCTCTAGACGTTTTGTATTAAGAACTTAATAGTTTGTATTATTATTTTATATTATAGAACAGTACTAGAGCAATCTAACGATGTAAATTGTAAGGGTTATGTGAAAGTTTTAATAAATAAAGGCTCCTAAGGTTTCGGCAACGTTGGTAAGACGACCACTCTGCTCACCCGCCGCCTCAGGAACCTACCACCTCCGTTAACCCTCAATGGCCGGAAGATCGCGTACGATAAGGCCGTGACCTACCTTGGGTACCGGATCGACCGGGCACTGCGCATGACTGCGCACGTCGACTTCGTCGTCCGCAGAGCACGATGTGCGCGGGCGATGCTCCGTCCGGTCCTGGCATCCAAGTTACCATTTAAGACTAAAGTAAAGATCTTCAAGATGTACACCAGACCCATCATCACGTACGCTGCTCCGCCTGGTACGCGCTTCTGAGCGAGCCTCTGAGGCGGCGACTGCAGGCCCAGCAAAATTTGACGTTAAGAACCATTGTCGGTGCGGGTCGCTACGTCCGGAACGACGTCATAGCGGCCAACCTGAAAATCGAAACCATCCAGGAGTTTGTGGCCCGGTAGGCGCGCGGACTGTTCGACCGTGCAGACAACGGGCCACACATACATCTTAAACACCTAGCGCCGCTACACACTCGCCCTCCGGACGGGCGACCCTATCCAAGAGAACTCCTCTCTATATCGATTAGAGAGTCGAGTAACAACCCTCAATGCCGCTGATAAGCCAACTCTGACTTTTTACTGGATAACCTCCATTTTTCCCGACTACGGGAATTTTTTTTTTACCAATTACGGACAAACCCGATTTTCATCTAACAACGCCTTAATAAGGCTCCTAGGACCGGTCCATAGTGGTGGACCGCGAGGACAATCCGGGTAATGGGGGCATACCCCGAGGCCCGAGACCTGCAGGTCAGGTTTCAGCTCGAAATAAAAACAACACGCGAGACAGGCAAAACCGCGCAAACGTCCGTACGGTAACGCCGGCGGGTATAAAAGTCGAGAAAATTTCGGCTCAAATCGCATCAGTCTCGTCCGGACCGCGCCAACGAGCGGTCACGTCCGCCGGTCGTCAACTCCCGCCCGGGTGGGAGAGGTACAGCGCGTCGCTTCGCAGTGGGTGCGCGGGTTAAGTGTGATGACCCCTCTAATATCTGCTTCACAAGCACTCACAGGAATTAGGCCGTGCGTCATAGCACGGGCTGCTTAGTAAGAGATATTTTAATATAAATACTAGGCTAAGTTAACTGTAAGACGGATTTAGTTTTGGAAGTAATTATAAGCTGTAACTCTGTAATTTTGTATAAATAAAATATTTTTATAAATAAAGTCGTTGTCGTCAACTTAATTGGCGCAGCCGGTAGGATATTCGTAGTTGTCTAGAAAGAGTCTGTGTCGTCGGTTATCATCGTGATCCAGTACCAGCATCCTGACAACGTGCGTTTCAACGCTTGGACGAATATCACCGAACAAATAAATAAATTAAGGACTTCGCGACTTCAGCAGAAACAGCCGAGACTCCAGAACTATCCCAGAGGGACATGGGCAGATCTGCGAGACTGTGAGTAAAACTTTTCACTTCCCGTAACCTTCCTTTTGTTCCCTCTTGTATTAGTTATACGTAGGTATTGTCTTGGATTAGAAAACGCCATAACAATACTCTTCTACAAAACAATCAAAATTTTGTTAGTAGAGCTGAATCAATTTTATTCTTTGTATTTAAAAACTTTGATATTTATTTTATTTTAAAATGGAAAACATTGAAAGGAATCCCGTAGAAATGACGAAAATTATTCCAATTTTTGATGGAGATGCTAGGTTATTACCTTTATTCATAAAAAAATGCGAATATATTTTACAAACATTCCAAGGGGGTAACTTACAAAATGAATATTTATTTCACGTCATTACCAGTCGCTTGTCAGGGGAAGCTGCTAGTTTAGTGGGAGAAAGGGAGCAGATAGACTCTTGGGCAGACCTCAAGTCGCTGTTAAACCAACACTTTGGCGACCCAAGGTCTGAAGAATGCTTAGCTATGGAGCTAGAGAGTCTTAGGAAACATAGAAACGAAAGTTATCAAGAATTTTGTCACCGGGTGCAACATTTAAAAAGCATTTTATTTTCAAAAATTAACGAAACCATTAATAATAGGGACTTACGGCAAGCTAAACAAACGATATACGATAACACAGCATTAAACGTTTTTTTATACAATTTACCTGCTTACTTAGTGAGACTAGTACGACTACGTAATGTTACCACCTTAGAAGACGCATTAAAAATTGTATTAGAGGAACAGAACTTTCAAACAGTTTACGAAAATAGGAACCCAAGGTCTAATCAAAATTTTAGACCAAGCATTTCCAAAATCATCCCAATTTTAATCATAATAATAAATATAAAGGCCCAAGTTTTCAATATCAAACGAACGGCCATTCATCGAATAACCAAAATAATTCATTTAATTCAAATAATATTTCTTCCCACTTCGTAAGTAATCACACAACGAACAACAGAAATGCGAACTTTGAAACTGGGTCACCAGTACGACCGTCATCGGCGCAACACCGTCAGCATTTTTCGCGAAACAATGGGCAATACCGTGCGTCACAAGTGCCGTCGAACTCTAATACTGACGTCACAATGAGGACAGTTAGTTCAAGACGCGTAAATTATACCGATACAGAAAATAGAATTCAACCTAATACCTCGCAAAACCAAGGTGATTTTAACTCTCATTCGGTCGAAAGAGAATATGAACAAATAGGAATTTTTTTTATAACAGCCTCAACAATAATAGAAAAGATACCTAGAACACCGTCAGTTATGTCAATTTTCGACACGGAAAGCGAGAAATCTATAGTTGTTTCCGATACCGAAGTCGAGCCACCGATGGAACTGATGAAATTATCAGACGATGGTGTCACAGCTAACTCAGTATCAAACAGGGAACATGAAGGGATTCCTATCCTGAAAAAAGCTATAGATACTAAACCACGCCAAATTTTAGTTTCTGGATGGTTTAGCGATAAAATATCTGTTAAAGATATTTCAAATAAAAGACAACGTATACTAAAAGTTCACATGCCTTTACTAAGTAATGAAAAACTTGCCAAAGATATTTTTAAAGAATATATCGATTTTAAACATAAATATTATATCTATTTCGAAAACACGAAATTACTAAATGTTTTCAAAACAATAAGACAAAATGCACAAACTATTTACCAAGTAACAAAAAAATAACTTATTAAAATTAGAACGTAACATTATCCTAAAATATTATATAGATAAAGACAAACTAGTTTTTATTTTAGAAAAACCATTAATAGAAAAAGAAACGTATAACTATTACAAGATTATTCCTATCCCTATAAAGAAATTAACCAACACCTATACCATAATTCCTAAATACCCCTACCTATTAGTGAATGGTTTGAAATACAGAAACGTAGTAAGCTCGTGTACCCAAATAGAACCAAACACACACTTATGTTCGGAGGAAAATATAGCACCAGTTGATGAAGAAACATGCATCGAAGAAATAATGCTGATTAAAAATAACTTCAGTAATTGCCATCAACATCAAATAAAGATAGAGAAGTTGAAAATACAGAAAATAACTTTTGACCACTGGATGCTCTATGCAGAAGACGATGTTATACTGACGGAGCAGTGCAAAGACGATACCCACAGATATAATATACAAGGAACATATATTTTATATAATAACCATTGGCCTATCGAGCAACATGTCGGAAGCCAGTCTAAAGATACCACTTGTAAAGATTCCGGAGGTGCATTACGACGTGACGAAAGAAGAAAGGAAGTTGGACTTAACAAACGTAGATTTTAGTGACGTAGAAGAAATTATGAATAGTGTTAGAAATAGTAATAGTGAAATGGTGGTGGAAACCCTAGTGACGAATAAAATAAGTATATGGACTTTAAGTCTTTATGTTGTAGAACTTTCAATTATAATTGTTATCATATTTAAATGGAAATTTCATAGATTAAGTCAGAGACAAAATTCTCCGAAGTCAACTTCTTCTCCTTCGGATAATTTTTCTCTTGGGGAGGGAGAGGTTAAGTGTGATGACCCCTCTAATATCTGCTTCACAAGCACTCACAGGAATTAGGCCGTGCGTCATAGCACGGGCTGCTTAGTAAGAGATATTTTAATATAAATACTAGGCTAAGTTAACTGTAAGACGGATTTAGTTTTGGAAGTAATTATAAGCTGTAACTCTGTAATTTTGTATAAATAAATTATTTTTATAAATAAAGTCGTTGTCGTCAACTTAATTCGCGCGCTGTGGGGCCAACTCGGCTTGGTGGAGCCTTGAGGACGACCCTGACTCCACCCGGGATGAGGATCACCCATCGCTGCGTTTCACCTACACGCTGGGAAGCAAACTCCGAAGGCCCGGCGCGCCCAAGTGCGCGCGCCTGTTGGTGACTTCTGCTCCGCGTCAAGATGCTTCTCCGCGGAACCTTGAGGTTGCTGACCCTTCGGCAGATTCCCTTCCCAGAGGCGCGAGAGACGCCAACCTTTTGCCTAGGAATGCCAGGCCTTCCACTAGAGCCAGGAAGGAGCACTGGAGGCCCGGAGCAGCTGCTGTTGGAGCGCCTTCCTGTCGGAAAGATTGGCCCTGCGTCGACTCCCATCCTCAGGACTCCGCGGGGCTTCGAGACGGCCGACCCTCCGGCAGCACCGACCTGGTGGCACGCAATACGCCAATCAAGATTGCCAACAATGCCGTTCCGGTACGGCTCCCAAGACCGGCTCATTGTCATGAGCTGTGAGGATCACCCGGGTAATGGGGGACTCCCCGAGGCCCGAACCTGCATGGGATAAATAAGAGTAGTCCCATAGCAGACGACAATCAACGCTCAAATCGCAGTCGCAGCACAGCCGTCGAAGAGGCAACAACAAGGAAAAAGGAAGCCGAAACCTAAGGAACAAGAAGCTACCTAGGAAAAAAGTGTTTTAATTGCCTCCTCCCGGCTACTCGTCTCTCTCTCTCGAGGTCCCAGTGGGGTCGTACTATACATACACATTCAGGGGTGCGTGGGACGTGCGTCACCAGCACTAAGCAAGGAACGCACGTCATCAAGTGGGAGATTGTCCCAGGGCGACTGTGCGGGCACTGGACGTGTCCCTGCCGTCCGAAACAAAACTAACTGGTACAAATAACGTAGAAATGGCTCCTTTTAATAACATTGTTTTTTCTGCTTTTCGCACCGAGCATTTATTTTCATTTCTATTCTTGTTGTATAATATTTCTACGCGCTCAAGTCGACGGCACTAGCGCCATCTAGTCTCAAACCGAAGAACTAAACTTCTTGAAGTTAAAACACGAATTCTCGGTACCTTGTGCGTGTTTACTTGAATATTCTGGATATTTCGCTGCTAATTTATATAAATAAGGGCTGCAAGATGCGATCGGGGAAGTATTGAAGTTGGCGAGACAAGCGAAGCTTCGGAGCGGAATAAAGTGAATCAGTGTGATTAATTATTAGTGTTTTTAACTTTAATTAGTGTAAAGTGAATTAAAGTGTTAATTTAGGTAATTCTATCGGCAATTTTTATTGTCACGAACCTCAAGCTCGTAACAATTGGTGTCAGAAGTGGGATAAAATTATGCCGATTTTACCTAAGGAGGAAACGGAGGGTGTCCGTACCCGAAGTCAACGCCAGCAGGAGACGGACTAAAGAAGATTTGGTGGTGCAACGCCGCAGACGTCGGAGGGCCAGCCACCGGCTGCGGGCCCATCGGTAGCTCCTACATCTGCAGCACCCGACTTAGGTACTCTGATGGTGATGCTGCAGGAACAGGCTCGCCGACAGGAGGAACAGGTCCGTCGGTTGGAAGAGCAGCTGCGGGGTGGACAGGATGAACAGGTCCGCCGACAGGAGGAACAGGTTCGCCGACAGGAGGAACAGGTCCGCCGACAGGAGGAACAGGTCCGTCAGTTGAAAGAGCAGCTGCAGAGCGGACAGGAGGAACAGGTCCGTCGTTTGGAAGAGCAGCTGCGGGGCGGACAAGAGGAACAGGCCCGTTGGTTGGAAGAGCAGATGCTTCTTGTGAAGGACCTTCATGCTACCTTTGGGAAAGAGATAAGGGAGGTGAAGGATAAGGTTGCTCAACATGACAACCGATTGTCGGAAGCTGAAACCCGAATCGACCAAGTAAACAATCGGGTTGACAACGTAATGGCTGACATGAAGAAATCACTGGATGAATTCAAACTTGGAGATGGAGCTACAGCTCCCGTAGTAGCTACAACACCTTCGCTACGTGGGTTCAAGGTGCCACCGTTCGACGGTACCTCTTCCTGGTCAGCCTACAAAATCCAGTTCGAGGCTGTTATGAAGGCGAACGGCTGAAATAAAAGTCAGGCCATGACTGCTCTCACACTAGGCCTGCGCGACCAGGCCTTAACAGTTCTAGAAGTTCTCGGTGAGGAAGTGACTTATGAGCAACTCCTTGAGGCATCGGAGGCGAGATATGGCGACGCTCACCTGGAACACGTCTTTCGTGCGCAGCTTAAAGATCGCGCACAGCGCATCAACGGAAACCTGCAGCAGTGGGCTCTAGAGGTGGAGAAGCTGGTGCGAAAAGCATACCGGTCTGTACCGGCGCTTATTGAAGGGAACCTGGTGCAGACATTCATCGACGGCATCCGCGACCTGGAAGTCAGAGCTGCTGTGAGGTTCGGGCACCACGAGACGCTTAAGGACGCCTTGGCCCATGCACTGGAGGTGGAACCCGTGTGGCAGGATCTTCGCTCCCATCGCGTCAGGGAGGTTGCAGCAGCTACAGTTCGCGAAGGTAACAAAGGATACAGCCCTAGGTGCTATGGCTGTGGGGAAAAGGGCCACCTTCGATCCAGCTGCCCTAAGCGAACCCTAGAAAGGGAAGGTGAACGATCTCAGGAGGGTAGTGCGACCAACAGCACCGCCCAGCAGCAGCAGGGAAACGAGTAAAAGCCAGAACTGCGGGGCGGGTGCTGGCTGATGTTAAAAGAGCCCCAAGGATCTCGATCTCACAAACCCACGGTGGGAACAGTCTAATCATCAAGGGCGAGGTCAACGGAATGCCGTGTAAACTGACCATAGACACTGGAGCCTCTCGTACGGTTGTTAGTTTCCAACTAATAAGTCAGTTCCTTGGGGACTCCGCATACAACCGAGAACGCATTAGTTTGGTAACAGCCACCGGTCAGCGTATACCCGTACGTGGAGAGAAAGAGATGGAGTTGAAGCTAGGCAACATGATCTACTTGGATGACATCATCATCGTGGGCCGTACGTTTGAGGAACAGCTTCAAAACCTGGAACGCGTGCTCATGAAGATTCAGAGTGCCAACCTCAAGCTGAGTCCGAAGAAATGTTCACTATTCAAACGGCAAGTCAACTTTTTGGGGTATATAGTGTCGGAAGAAGGTATCCGCACGGATCCAGAGAAAATCGTAGCTGTAAAGGATTGGCCGGTTCCAAAAGACAAGACGCAGGTTAGAGCATTTTTGGGTTTGTGCTCCTATTACCGGCGATTCGTGAAGAACTTTGTAGATATAGCCAAACCTCTGCATAAGCTAACCGAGGAGAAGCGACATTTCTGCTGGGATGCAAGTTGTAATATCGCATTCCAGGAACTCAAGGACCGTCTGTGCAAAACACCTATTTTGGGATACCCTGATGCAAGTAAAGAATTTATAGTTGACACAGACGCAAGTGATACAGGACTTGGCGGTGTGTTGTCTCAACGGAATGGTGACCAAGAGGTCGTGATAGCGTACTTCAGCAAGTCGTTGTCAAAACCGGAAAGGAACTATTGTGTCACAAGACGCAAATTGCTAGCTGTGGTGAAGTCGTTGCAGCATTTTAGCAAATATCTTCTGGGGCGAAAATTTCACTTACGAACTGACCATGCTGCAATAAAATGGCTATTGCAGTTTAAAAATCCAGAAGGACAAGTTGCGAGGTGGATTGAACTACTGCAGGAATACGACTTTGAGATCGAACATCGCAGCGGGAAATCTCATGGCAACGCAGATGCATTGTCAAGAAGACCTTGTCCTGAAGATTGCAAACATTGTACTAGACAAGAGAGTAAGGAAGTGGTATCCGTGAGGATGCTCAGGGCCGACCACCTCAGCAACGAGTGGAAGGACAGCTTTCAACGTGCACAGCAGGAAGATCCGGACGTCAAGCCGATCCTGGAATAGATGAAGGCCAGTGCTCCCAAGCCCAAGTGGAGCGACGTCTCAGCGATGAGTTCGACCACTAAAAGCTATTGGACCCAGTGGGACAGTTTGCTGCTTCAGGATGGAGTTCTGTGCCGTAAATGGCAAAATGTTCGGAGAGACAGCTGTCATTTACAAATGGTTGTCCCTAAAGCTAAAGTACCGGATGTTCTACAGCTGTACCATAATGATTATTCAGGAGGTCATCTGGGAGTTAAACGAACTCTACTGAAGATCCGAGAACGGTTTTACTGGGTCCACTGTCGAAACGATGTCGAGGACTGGTGTCGCAAATGTACAAGTTGTGCGGCTGTAAAGGGACCTCAGACTCGTAGTAGAGGTGCATTGAAGTTGTACAATGTTGGTGCACCATGGGAGAGAATAGCCATTGACGTGGCGGGGCGTTTCCGGAGAGTGAAAGCGGTAATAAGTATTTCATGGTTGTGATGGATTACTTCACTAAGTGGCCAGAAGTCTTCGCCATTCCAAATCAAGAAGCTTCAACAGTTGCAGATAAACTAGTTCATGAAGTCTTCTGTCGCTTTGGAGTACCTTTAGAGATTCACAGCGATCAAGGAAGGAATTTTGAGTCTCAAATATTCCAGGAAACTTGCCGAGTTATGGGTACTCATAAAACAAGAACGACTTCTTATCACCCGCAATCTGATGGAATGGTAGAACGATTTAATCAGACATTGGAGAGGTACCTAGCAAAAGTTGTAGACAATCGGCAACGAGATTGGGACAAGCACATACAACCGTTTTTGTTGTCATATCGAAGCGCCGTTCACGAAAGTACAGCAGTGACACCAGCTTTCGCAAACTTTGGAAGAGAATTACGGCTGCCTGTAGACCTGATCATCGGGATACCACCTGATGCTCCACGCAGTATAACCGATTATGCAAATGACTTGCGGAACAAAATGAATGACGTTTATGAGCACGTCAGACAATCGGGCCAGCAAATGTCTGAAAAGATGAAAACCTTCGTTGAATCCTTTGTTCAACGAAGGGTTCGACGAAGGTTCACTTGTGTGGTTGCATAATCCTGTCCGCAGCAAAGGGAAATCTCCTAAGCTTCAAGCTAAATGGGACGGCCCGTACCGGATTGTGACCAAGATCAACGATGTAACCTACCGGATACAGAAAAGCGCAAGAGGGACTCCTAAGATCGTCCGTGTTGATCGCCTGGCGCGTTATAATGGGGCCGATAATGCTCGGGACGAGCATGTCTTAGGAGGGGCAGTGTTACGCGCTCAAGTCGACGGCACTAGCGCCATCTAGTCTCGAACCGAAGAACTAAACTTCTTGAAGTTGAAACACGAACTCTCGGTACCTTGCGCGTGTTTACTTGAATATCCTGGATATTTCGCTGCTAATTTATATAAATAGGCGCTGCAAGATGCGATCGGGGAAGTATTGAAGTTGGCGAGACAAGCGAAGCTTCGGAGCGGAATAAAGTGAATCAGTGTGATTAATTATTAGTGTTTTTAACTTTAATTAGTGTAAAGTGAATTAAAGTGTTAATTTTGGTAATTCTATCGGCAATTTTTATTGTCACGAACCTCAAGCTCGTAACAATATAAATATCGACATTAATTTTGATATATAGTTGAGTCAATAGCTGGAGTGCATGCAAAATATTTTCTAATAAAATATATTTAACAAATCCATGCAAATTATCAACAATGTAATTTTTTATTCGCAAAATATCAAAATTAACAAAATAATTGAAAACATTATATATTTCAAACAGTATATAACATAATTTACACAATTTTAACTAAAAATAGACGTAGGTCATACTCAGAAAAGATGTACATTTGTTATCTTGTCCCGCGAACCCGCGAAAAAGTTTAATAAATATCTAATTTTATAAATATGATAAAAAACAATTCCCCTTGTTGTTATGTTAGTCTCTTAATGTGAAGAATTTTTTGGTATTTTAACTTCAATTTTTAGTAAAGGCATACATTTTTGGAGATCATTCTTTTTGTAAAAATGCTATCGAACATTTTTTTAGCGTCCCAGTGACCATTTTACATTTCCAGAGTCAAGTTGTTACAAATATTAATAAACTTTATTTAACGTGGTTATGGCCACATTACTCCTGCTGAATGAAGCAATTAAACTCGTCCTAATTCATTCGTAAGTCATTTAAAAAATAATTTATTTTGATAAATTAATAATGTACCAAAATTATAACGTTGCGTTACTTAGGTTTCGTAACGTGTAGTAAAATTAGGAACGCATTTATTTAAAGAGTAGAAATATGTTTTTCTATTCCGGCAATACTAGTAACTACGTCAAAATTATTGCCGCCACGGCCATTGAATTTTAGTCGCAACCGTGGACTCAAGATTTGTTATCACGTGAATATTCACAAAAACTATCTCAGGGTGATAAACAGCTATTATTTTGGAAAGTTTATTATAATTTTTGTTTACTAAATAAATCCTTGTATTATTTTTGTAATATCACAACGAATACACTCGGTGTTTATTTGTGCAACACTTTGTTTACGTCAAAATAGTTTTAGAAGTAATAATTTCTCAAATTTTATTCTCAATTTCGTTATATTGCGTAACGTTACGAAACTGAGAAATTGTTAAGCTTAGTTCACATAAACAATTAAGTTTGTAATTATTTACTACTACTTAAATAAGGTTTAATATGTCGTTATATTACGTCGTTGTGGTGTTTACTCTTTTCTAGCAGTTTTTTTCTTTACTGAAAATAAAACAACGAAGTCAATAAAATCAATTGAATTAATAAATAAGTAAAACTAGTCTAATTTGTATTTATTTCAACAAAAGTTGTATTTTTCAAAAAAAAAGAAAGAAGATTATGATAGAAAAATTAAAGGAAGAAAGAAGATTATCATAGAAAAATTAAAGGAAGAAAGAAGATTATGATAGAAAAAAAGTGTTGAAATGGAGGTAAAAAGAACGTCTAATGTTCAGGATATTCAGAAACAAAAATTCATTTCTGAGAGGGTTTTAGGGCAACGAAGTTTCTGCCGCGCTGCCCCAATGCGTGTTGACGAACTTCACGTCTTCGAAATATTTTTTCCTACCCATGATAATATATATTTATTTAAAAATAATAATCATCATAATAATCAAAATGCGAGTGACAATTAGTCAAATTTTGATATCTTTTAATAAATTATTAGACTTCATTTTGATCTCGTGAATATTCCTCCGACATCATGTTTTTTTATACTGAGGTGTTACTGTGTGGAAAAATTAATATTTGTTAACATTCCATTTATTCCTAGTTTTTTATCTAATTCACCGATGTTAACTTTTTAGAAAATTATAATTTTGGTCAGTTTAAAAAAATCAAAGTCAATTAATACAAATAGGACTAATTAAACCAAACAAGTTTTATAATTTATCTGTAATATAATAATATACCAATCTATAATTTGTACTTAGTTTAATGTGTACTATACCTTATGAGATTAGTTTCGTTACGAATATTCTCAGTATCGTTACATATCAGTTTAGTTACAAAATTTAAAATGTACACTTTTTCTGAGTATGACCCCTTTTGTATCTTATTATTGACGATGCCTTGAGAATTTACCCGCGCAATGTGCAACTATCAGGATTATTTCTATTATAAACACCACTGTCACTCACAGAACAAGTAACCATTTTGGAAAACAATTAATTACTAAAAATAATGCCGATTATACTCTAAAAATAACAAAAAATCTAGGAACTTATTTCATGCGTGCCGACTTATGCCGATCTGTGATTCAAAATCGGTTACAAAGACTGAGATTTGCTATCCTTTTCTATTTTGCTATATTGCCATAAGGAGTTTTCTTCTCACTTGCACACTATGTTCGTCTATTACTATCCTAGTCTATGAGTTCAGACATCGTATGCATTGTCTTGGAGTATTAAACGAAAGGAGGCGTTGCAAGTCATACGCCTCTGTCAAAGGTACGAGAGTCCAACTCATGTGCTATTACGCAGTGATCGTGCCAGTCAATTGAAGTCCGACAAAAATTCCGAATTATAGTGTATTTTCATGCAAAAAAACCGTCAAATCTACAAAAGGGCAACATGACTTTTCATCTGTAAATATTTTTAACACACACACACACACACACACACACACACACACACACACACACACACACACACACACGCACACACACACACACACACACACACACACACACACACACACACACACACACACACCCTCACACACACACACACACACACACACACACACACACACACACACACACAAACACACATATATATACCATAGCAGATCAATCGCTCCTAGAAGAACAGGTAGCAGCTGTCACTAAAGCCATAATCGATAGCTACCATGAATCATGTCCAGTAATCACTCCACCAAAACATGCTGGGCAAAAGCAACAGTGGTGGTTCCTGTAAAGAACTAGACAGGAAACGTAAGAAGGTAAGAAAAGCCCTACGTAGGGCAATGAATACCTCAAAAGATGACGACTGGCTTCTATATAAGAAAGCTAAGTCTGAATACAAAAAATGTATCAGGTATCGACGCTCAACAGGATGGCACAAATTCTGTGGAACATAGAAACCTGTGAACAAGCAAATCGGATAAGTCCTAGCTAAACAGAACACGCCGGGATCTATCTCTTTAAAGAAACCCGACGGAAGCTACTCAACATCGCCGGATGAAATCCAACGCATCCTAATTGATACTCCCAGGTTGCTGTGTAGTTGAAAGGGTGACCCGGCATGAAGATGCATTGACACAAGCAAATGAGGACTGAGAATTAGTACAAAGCGTGGTGACGATGAACAAAATCCATTGGATCATTCATAGTTTCCAACCCTACAAGACAGCAGGACCTGACGGCTTATTCCCGGCATTTCTACAGTAGGGGGGGGGATAAAGTCCTAATAGTCAGACTTGTTACCATAATGAGAGCATTTCTGACTCTTAAATATGTTCCTGGGGGATGGAGGGAAGTGAAAGTCACGTTTATACCCAAACCAGGTAAGAACGACTATACAGACCCTAAATCCTACAGACCTATTAGCCTCACATCCTTTCTCCTAAAAACCATGCGGAGGATGTGTGAACGGGAGTTGAGAGGGTCGGCGCTAATTAACTTACCGCTACACGAAAAACAACACGCCTATAGCTTAGGTAAATCAACAGAATCGGCACTTCACCAGGTAATAACAAAGATTGAAGGGGCCATCCAAAACAAAGCAATATGTCTAGGCTCCTTCATAGACATAGAAGGTGCTTTCGACAGAACAAATTTCTCCAGCATAAAAGGATCCCTAAGTAGACATAATGTTGAACCGGTACTGATTGACTGGATAGTAAACATGCTCAGTACACGAACAATAAAGATTGCTGGTGAGTCTCAGACAATTCAGATCATGAAAGGATGCCCGCAGAGTGGGGTCTTTCACTTCTCCTGTGGAATATGGTCATTAATGAACTTATCAGCAAATTAAACGCTAATTATTTCTACACAGTCGGTTACGCAGATGATCTGACAATACTGGTCTCTGTTAAGACTGCAAGCATTGTGTGCGACCTGACCCAAGCGGCTCTACCTAGACTGCACTAAAATATCGGGAATGGAATATTTCCACTGTTCCTGTCATATTAAAATCTTTTTAATTGAAAACTCCTTGGTTTTAAAAATCGAATACCATTTATTTATTTAAAAAAAGATTCTCGGTCTTGTCACAAGGTTTTGTCAAACTTGTTTAGTCGTTTAGAAAATGGATATGACTCGAGAAAATTCAAGAGCGATGATTTATTATGACTTTCGAAGTGGTTTAACACAAAAACAGTGTGTTGACCGGATGATTTCTGCATTTGGTGATGAAGCCCCATCTAAAACCACAATTTATCGCTGGTTTGCTGAATTTCAACGTGGACGTGTCAAGCTCAGTGATGATCCCCGTCAAGATCGTCCAAAAACTGCAGTCAACCAAGAAAACGTTGATGCTGTGCGTAAGCTGATTGAGGAAGATCGACATATGACATACCGCAAAATTAGGCAACTTTAGACATTGGCATGAGATGAATACAAATAATCTTGCATGAACAATTAGGTGTAAAAAAGTTGTTTTCCCAATGGATACCGAATTCGCTCTGTGAAGAGCAAAAAGCGGTTTGCGTTACTTGGTGCGTCAGAACTCTCGAAAGATTCCACGCAGGATCCTCAAATGCTGTATACAACATCGTATCTGGTGACGAATCCTGGATATACGCGTACGAAACCGAAACAAAAAACCAGTCACGAGTTTGGGTGTTCGAAAATGAGTTAAAGCCAACAAAAATTGTTCGTTCACGGAGTGTTGCAAAAAAATGTGGCCACGTTTGTCTCCAAAACCGGCCATGTTACAACTATTCCTCTTGAAGGACAAAGAACGGTTAATGCAGAATGGTATCCTAGCATTTGTTTGCCGCAGGTCGTTTCTGAACTCCGTAAAGAGAACTGCAACCGCCGTATCATCCTCCATCACGACAATGCGAGTTCTCACACCGCACACAGAACAAAAGAGTTTTTAGAGCAAGAAAACATAGAATTATTAGACCATCCGCCGTACAGCCCCGATCTAAGCCCTAATGATTTCTATACTTTCCCTAAAATAAAGAATAAATTGCGTGGACAGAGATTTTCATCACCTGAAGAATCTGTGGACGCCTACAAAACGGCCATTTTGAAGACCCCAATTTCCGAATGGAATGGTTGCTTCAATGATTGGTTCCACCGTATGGAAAAATGTGTCAAATTTCGCGGAGATTACTTCGAAAAGCAATAAATACATTTTTAAATAGTAATGTTGTGTCACTTCCTTGATTCCCGAAATTTTCAGTGCCGCCCTCGTACGTATTGTGGAGAGATGGTGCAGGGAATATGACCTAACCGTTAATCCAAATAAAACGGTTATAGTAATGTTCACACAAAAACGAATGCTGAATAACTATCATCTTCCAAGTCTTTTCAGCACAAAACTCCAGCTTTCCTCCGAGGTAAAATACCTAGGTCTTACCTTGGACAGTAAACTTAACTGGAACGAACACATAGAAAACAAAATCAGCAAACTAGTTTAGTTAGTGCAGTAGTTTAACTTTCTGGCAATGGAGAAACATGATCGGCAAACGATGGGGTTTAACGCCAAAAATTATACTATGACTGTAAAAAACTGTGATTCGGCCCATGACCAAATACGGCTTGCTGGTGTGGTGGACCAAAACCAATGAAGCCACCACTATACAAAAGCTTCAGCGTTACCAGAGATTAGCCTGTATGGCTGCCACGGGCTGCATAAGGACTACACCAACAACAGCTTTGGAGGCTATGCTGGAGCTAACACCGCTTCATCTACATATACAACAAGAAGCAACTTTAGCTGCCATTAGACTCAAGACCCTAAATTTTTTAAGTAAGATAATCGATAGAATTTACTCGAAAATTCCTATCTTACAAGCCAAGTATGATAGGATCCCAAAACAATTTGTATTCGATAAGAAGTACAGGATACAATTGAAGGAAACTGACCATCTGGAAGGATTGGGTCCAAGAGAGCTCAAAGTTTTCACGGATGGCTCTAAGACAAATGAAGGTGTGTGGTCTGGGGCTTTTTCTGAAGACCTTAATATCCACATATGCACACCGCTGGGTACCCACAACACAGTCTTCCAGGCTGAATGCGTGGGTATCATCCAAGCGGCCATAGCAATAGATGCTAGGAAGGTGAAAAACTTCTCCATCAGAATACTGACCGACAGTATGGCGGTACTACAAGCTCTGAGTTGCAATGTGACGAGCTCGGGACTGATATATGAGTGCCATCAACGATTGAATGAGGTATGTAAGCACAACAATGTGACTCTGCAATGGATCAAGGGACACAGTGGATCTAGAGGCAACGATGCAGCAGATGAACTGGCCAGAAGGGGATCGGCCCTAGCAACTATGGGGCCGGAACCAATAATACCAATCCTTTTGGCTAAGTTCGTTCACTGGTACGTAGATACTTCAATAATTTACACGCTCAGCTTTGGAAAAATTTTGTAGACTGTAGACAAGCTAGGGAGGCCCTACCTTGTCTACAGTCCTACCATAAACAGTCGTGTAACCAAGGTTCTAATGAGACTGAACAAGCCCCAGATCAGGATAGTAACAAGTGCTATCACAGGACATGGCTCTTTTAACAAACATTTGTTCACCATAGGTGTGACAGCCCCCTGTGCAGGGCATGCATGGGAGAGGAAGAAACGGAGACTGACGTGTTGCTGACATGTCCACAAGTCGCTTCATACAGAGCTAAACATCTCGGCCCGCCGGGATCGCTCCCCGAAGTTGCTTGCAACATCAAGGGACTGCTGAGCTTCTTCGGGGAGATATCATGGCTCGAATAAGTATATTATTCCTGCCCACACGCAAAATACGCGCTTAAACGTGGAGTTGCGGAAAACAGCCCGTCGTAAACTAAACTAAACTAAACTATATATAGTTCATGAAATGAAAAATAAGTAGTAAATTATATTTTTAAATAAATAACATTTTTGCAATTATGTAGGTAGTTAAGGTGATGCTTTTTTATGCTTTTATTAATGGCTTTGAATAGAGTCGTTGACTGTTTTACATATTTCCTCCCAGCTAAAACAGTTTTAAAAGCGACAGCTGTAGCCACTACGTTTTTCCTTCTTTGTTTCTACAATGCTACGGTTAAACCTTATACCTTTATGCTTTTTAGAACTGAATATAAGATGTAAAGTTTCCTAATAGTACGCACATTACTTATGGCATTGAGATCTTCTGTAGAGACTTTTTGGTTTAAAATGCATAATTTTTAGTAAATTTCTTTCAACTTCTAGAAATTTGAATCTTGGATACCTATCGGTGGGTGAAGTGCAGGGCGACCCCACAATAACTGGAGTGACGTCTTGGTAAGACATGCAGGAAGTTATTGGATGCAGGTGGATCGGAACCGCGCTTTGTGATACCCCTTGGTCCCTTGGCCTATGTTCAGCATCGTATTTGTGAGGGGCTGACGAATCCTTTTCTTTAACCCATATGTGCCCATTGAGACGTTTTTTTCCTTCAAAACATGTTTCAAAAACTGGCGCGTTTGTCCATAAAAATGTTTATTTGCTACGTCTAGTGCCATGTATTTAAGGGCAAGGGTATTATCAACCCAAAAAGATAGATAAATTAGTTTGACGGTGAAGATTATGACAGCGGGTGACAGTTCTATGATTTGATGTTTGGTGGCAAAAAAGTCTGTTTCTGCTAAAAAAAGGTAAGTAAAATTGTTTTCTTTGTCAATTTACTAGTTATGTTGTTTTTTTATAAAGTTTGATTGTTTACTTATCAAATAATAGTAAAAGTGTTTAGAAATTAATTTTCCTTTATACAGAAATAGCCATGACAACATTCTTGGGTCGAAAACGACCCTTTGGGAAAATGTTGTATTTTTTTAATAACTTTTGTTTTAGGTCTAGAAAGCCGCTTACAAGGAACGAGATTTTAGATGTGTTAGAAAATTTGTATTATAGTGCCGATAATAAGGTGCCGATGTGTTTATCGAACCTACCGGCGATAGCAGGGTGTCAGACGGCGATTCTTGTGAGGAAGAAGATATATTTTACTTCCATGATTTATGTCGTCGATAGTTACTTGCGCTTGCAAGTGTTACTATGAGGCGTCCGTTGGTTGAGGAAAGCGTTCTTAGCGAGGATGAGGAACTCGTTTTTACAGAAACAGCGCAACTGGAACAAGACAGTCGTGGAATGCTACGCGGAAAAGAGAAAGAAGGACGTGGAAGGGAACGCGAAAGGGCTCGCGGAAGATCGCGCGGTAGAGGCCCTAGAATAGGTCGAGGAAGAGGTGGAGCATCGCTTGATCGGGGTGAAGCTATGGCAAACGAAGATGTGGAATCCGATTATTCATCGCCGTCATCACTTGAACAAAAGAATCGCAGAAGGACACGCGGAAGCGCGGAAGAGGGCGAGGAACAGCTACTCAACACCAAGTGGGTGGGCGCACGTGGGTAAAGAGAAGATCTTCCTGTAAATAATCGTGAGTGGATCAGACTCCTTCCCAGGCCTGTTATAATTTTATCGGAAAATTCTAACCCTATTAAATTTGTTGAGCTGTTTTTTTTATCAAGAAGTTATTGTCCATTTAGTCAAACAAATGGTTACATATGCTGTTCAATCGGGAAACAGGGATTTCTCATTATTTGACAAAGAAAGGGGGATGCCCATATTAGGCCATGGAACGCCCAACAATGTGCATTTGTTAAAAAATATATCTTTATTTATGGTTATAAATCGCGGTATTCATTTATACTAAAACAATGGGAATATTTTTGCACAAATTAAAAGTACCGAAAAGATAAAAATAAAATTAGGTAAATACGTAATTCATTAGTCTGTGAATAAAATAAAAAATGTTGCCAATCACAAAAATCATTAAAAAAATCGATTCCCCTTTTCGATCGATTACTTATGGTGTCATTATTACAATGCTTATATAATTTTTCGATAATTATTACGATGTAATGATATAGGTTTAAAATAACCGTTGACAATGGATATTTATCCAAAGCAGTCCATACGCAACCGTTATTAACCAATTGTTTATCCGACTACAGACGAAAAAGGATGGTTATGTTTTTACTGTGTGTGCGGGTTAGGCTATGTTGAATCGTTTTTTGCTATGGTGCTTAAAACGTAGGATGCATTTTATTATTGAGGGCGCTGCTATCAAAGAATATTTTATTCGCTAAACTCGTAAAGTACTTGACCAACTTTGAGAATTCTTTCACCACTAGATTGTTATGTATAATTTTAGATATCCAATATAGGGTTAATTTTATTATAGAGGGCGCTACTTTCAATGAATACGTTTTTTGGCTAATCTCAAAAATTACTAGACCGATTTTGAAAATTCTTTCACCATTACATTGCTAATGATGGCGTTAGCTGTGTGATAAATTTATATTATTACAATAAATGATTGTGAGATTAATATTTTCTAAATAAATAAAACTAAATACCTACCTAAGATGTTCAAATTCAATTATTATTTTTACAATTTAAGAATCGTATTTACACACTTTACTTACTCAGATTGATTATTATAGATAAAGAGGTAATAAATCTAAAGTAAAAGAGCTCCGCTTAAACGAAAACACTATTTATTAGAATAAAACTAAATGTTGAAAAAAAGTGGTTCAGTGCGAGTCGGACTCGCAGGCCCATGAAGAGTTCAGTAGTAACAAGCATATATTTTAAATCGAGCCAAAATACCACTATCATTATCGCCAGCAACAAATTATTTTGTTTTTCATAGTGTTTGTATAAATAACAAAGTTGTTTTTGCGGTTCTTTAAAATGTGCTACTTGTATCTAAAAAAAAGGACTATAATACATTATGGGTGTTTCTGTGGTTTATTCATTACCAAAGAGAAAAAACTTATTGCGCAAAATAGGTTTTTATCCATTTCAAGTCATCAAAAGCGGCAGTCAACCGTTAAAAACTAATACAACTGTTGTTATAGGCTCGGTTGAATTCATTGACAACCTTCACATTTATAGTTATGATAATTAAACAAGCGAATTACTAGCTGATTTACCAAGAATTCTTTAAAGTATAACAAAACGCTACTGCACAAGTTAACTGTTATTCTTATCTGTTTTTAACATAACATTTAAAATGGAATCATGTTATGATAATTCAAGAAGTTAATTTCCAGCTGATTTACCACGAATTCTCTAAAGCATAACAAAACAATACAGCACAAGCTAACTGTTCTTAAAAATACATTTGAAATAGAGTTTCAATAAATAAAAGAAATTATATTTTAAAAAGCGTGCAGAACTTAAAACGCGTCAAAGATTATTCTTTTTATGATATTATTAATCGAATAAAAATCGATATCATTTCATAGATTTTATGACAGTTAAGTGGCAACATCGAATCTGACATGTAGGCCGCTGTCACTGTTATGTCACAAGAATTCAATTGCGTGAGTATCGTGTTATTTTATTTTGTTGGAAAATGCAATTGTTGATCTCTCAACAATTGGTTCGAACACAGCAGGTAAATAGTTGGTACATATCACGATGTGGCATGTCTTCCTCTAAGAAATGCTTTATAACTGAGTTTACTTGAATAATATCAATATAATAATTGTAGCTTCTTTATTAGGTACAAGTTTCGAGTACAGTGAACGTGTAGTGTGGCACTCGCAAAATGCACCAATAGTTCGTCTTGAACATGCTGCTTTATTGGTATCCTTATATTATCTGGTTATGCTACGTTGCCACGCCATCGTATGTACTAGGAGAGCAATGAAGATAATCGCAATATCCTTGTCACAAAAAATTTGCGCCGGAATCGATTCGAAGAGATGAGTCGCTATTTTCATGTATCCGATAACTCGAATTTACCGAAAATGTGGTGTTAAATTGCATGCAAAATGTTTTTCTCAGTTTCATTCCTAACTTGTTTTGTTAAATAAAGATATAATGTGGAATAACGGATTTTCATTCAACATTAATTTTATGAAACCCAACTGCCCTAGGGGTCGATTACGACCCATTAAAAAGAAACGCTCTTACCTCACTCTTGCCTCAAATTGTTTTCTGGATTCTTTATAAGAACCCATTAGGTATTACAATTCTAAAAATTAAACTTATTGAGACCAAAATAGTTCCGGGCATATATGGGTTAATATGAAATGAATGAAAAAATACTAAAAATCACTTTTACCAACGCTGAACTTATGCGGGCTATGGTGATTTGTTTGTCTATAAAATTATCAACATAGTCCTAGCCTTACGTTGCTATCGCATTTAGACAGCGGCGCCATTGTATGGAGACATGTAAAATTTGATGGTATGCGTAACTGCGTTATTGTCATTGAAGCCTTTTTATGCTATTGTTTGTTATTTCGAGGCGTTTTTTTTAGTTTAATTTTCCTTGGTGTGCAGTCCATTCGCTTAGATACGGTCGTTTTTGTGCCGCGCCGCCTAAGCGCGTGCCAAATTTTGTCAAAGGTGTGATATTAAAGTTCGTACTGTAAAGTACTCGAAACGTCGGGAATCAAAACTCAAAATTTAACGCGATAAAATCAGTAAAATTAGTATGAGTAGTGTTTGTGTAAATATAAGAAGTCATAATTGTAAATTTGTCGTAATTCTAAAATATTTACAAGAGAATAATATTGGTGTCAAGGGTAATAATAAAAGTATTTAATCTATTGATATTGTTGCGTGAATAAGTCAACGTCATACACTAGCGCCATCTAGTGTCAGGAACGAGAGTAGGGGAGCTTTGCAGAAAATGACATCACAAATCTTTCAACCGTCAGCGCCATCCGAAGAACTAAGTTTCTAGAAAATCTACACTATATATACTAATTTGTATATATAGGCGCTGCAAGATGCGATCGGGGCAGTATTGGATTTGGGCGAGACAAGCGAAGCTTCGGAGCGGAATAAAGTGAATTAGTGTGTTTAATTATTAGTGTTTTAAGTTTTAATTTGTGTAAAGTAAATTAAAGTGTTAATTTAGGTAATTTTATCGGCAATTTTTATTGTCACGAACCTCAAGCTCGTAACAATATAATTACAGCTAGACATTACCTCCCACAAGTTCAAGGTTGTGTGACGGCCCATCTTTATTATTAATAATTTATAATCAATTTATATATAAGGGGGCATTAAAAATAGTCTTGAAAAATATATTTAACAATAAAATTACATTAATAAGCATAAAGTTAAAAATAAATACATTTCAGACATTAAGTATGATAGTAAATTTAAGGCAAAATATTGTCTTTCAAAATAAATAAATTTATTAAAAAACTAGTGATGTGAAATGTGAAATGATAAATAATAGAAATACAAGTCGAAAATATTATAAAAATAAAGATAAATAACATTTATAAGATAATTAGAAAATTGTTTAAAAATTGTCTAAGTCATGGAGGGAGTTCGTGTATAAAAGAGAATTTTCCTAAGTTTTAGAGGGTGTTCATGTATTAATGGCTTGTATTGAGGAGCTGCCGGAGACGCATAACAAAGGCTTCCACCGACAGCTTGAAGTACTGTAGCACAATGACTATAGTTCATAAATGATAGCTTGATCTCTGCGGTGCGGTAGGCATGGGTCGACATGCCCATGGTTGGGGCCGTCTAGGATATGATCAACGTTCCGGGAAGTCTGCAGTTTGCGATCATATCCCAGACGGCCCCAACCATTACATCAGATTTGATAGACCACAAATCCTCGCGAAAGAACACCGATTCCTACCAAGGGTGATACAAACATAAAACATAAACACTCACGCCTGTCACCCAGAGGGGTAGGCAGAGACTACGGACTTCCATTTGGCACGATCCTGACATACCTCTTTCGCCTCCTTCACATCCGTACACCTACGCATACATGCTCGTCGGCTAAGGGTACTCCTAATTTAGCCCGTTTTCAATAAATCGCCAATTTGGTCGATAAATTTTCGCCTAGGACGTCCCTTTCCGACTCGGCCGTTCACATCTGCCATATAAATTTGCTTTGTCACTCTTTCCTCATTCATTCTTTCCACATGACCAAACCACCGAAGCATTCCTTTCTTAATCCTGGTCACAACATCATCTTGCATACCACATTTATCTCTTATCACGCAATTTCTCACCCTGTCATTCAGATTTAACCCTAGCATATTCCTTAAAGACCGCATTTCTACAGCATTTATTCTACTTTCGTGCTTCTTCTGCCACACCCAGCTTTCACTACCATACATTAAAGTAGGGACTAACACAGCATTATGAATTACCATACGTGCGTGTTTGACACATTCCGATTCTTCATAATAGAGTGTATTGCCCCATTCACTCTATTCCCTGCATTTACTCGTCGTTCTATATCCCTATCATATCTACCATCCCTGCTAAATACACATCCCAAATACACAAACTCATCCACTTGCTCAATTAACTCTCCTTCTATTCTTATTTCACATACCGTTTTGCTTTCTTCTCTTTCAAAAACCATCACTTTCGTCTTACATGCGTTCACTTTCATTCCCCTTTCTTTTAATTCCCAGTTCATTAATGTAACCATCATTTGCAACTCAGCCGCCGATGACGCAAATATGACTTGATCATCGGCATACAAAAGGCATTTGACGGTTAACTCGCCCATTCTTAACCCACATTCTTCATCTTTCTCTCTGACATCTTTTTGGATGCCAAACCAGTCCGAGTAGACCCCATTGATCCTGACACAAGCTCTAGAGTCCCTATAAAGAGACCTCAATGCCTGTATCAAACCATCGCTCAACCTATATGAGTTCAGTGTTTGCCATAACACATTCCTGTCCACTCTGTCATAAGCCTTTTCCAAGTCCATGAATGCACAAAAAACTTTCTGGTTTTTGGCCAAAAACTTCTCCGCAATCATGCGCATGGAAAAGACTTGATCTGTACACCCCATTCCCTTTCTAAAACCCGCTTGCACATCCCAAATTTTTCCATCAGTTTCTTTCATAACTCTTTCAATTAACACCTTAGCATACAGTTTACCCACAATACTAAGCAAGCTGATACCGCGGTAGTTTTTGCAGTCCTGCTGTGACCCTTTTCCTTTATATATTGGTACTATAACTGCTTTACACCAGTCATCCGGTACCCGTTTTAATTCCCAACATAAATTAAACAAGGAGTACAGCAGGCCTGCCACCACTCCCTCTCCAGCCCTTAGCATCTCGAGTGATACTCTATCATATCCAGCTGCCTTACCTGCTTTCATGCTTTTCATTGCTTTCATTATTTCATCTACACTTATCTCCATACCCCTTTCCACTTCTTTCGGAATTTCTAGTTCATTTAATTCAGACGACTCTTCACTCATAAATACGCTTTCAAAGTATTCCTTCCATCTGTTTAAATTCGAAACTTCATCGTTCAGAATACATCCATTCTCGTCTCTTATAGCATTTATTATAGGCTGTTTTGTATTTCCCCTGGCAGTTCTTACAAGTTTCCAGAACATTTTTATGTTAGCCTGGAAATTATCAGATATCCTTCTATCATTCTTATCCGTTCTTTCTTTCTTTTTCCTTTCAACAACTTCTTTTACTCTCTTATTTAGACGTCTAAATTCTGCCTTTTTTCTTTCAATCTCTTCACTCATACCAGAAGAATTATCGGCTTTGGTTGCTAGTAAATCTAACCATGCTTTCTTCTTTGATTCAACTTCCACCCGTACCTCATCATCCCACCATAACGCATTACTTTTCCTTTCATTTGTTCTCTTACTTACACCACATACTTCGGTGGCGATATCCACCAAACCTTTCTTAATATTATCCCACACAGTATTCAAGTCTAAATCATTCATACACAACTCATTCAAACATCTAATATTTTCTCTCAGTCTACATTTATACTTCTCTTTCACATCTTCATCTTGTAACTTCTCTATTCTTATACGCTGTAACGCAGTGGTAGACACAGATGTCCGATGCCGCCAACGCTTGAAAAGACCATTAATTCGACATAAGACCAAGTAATGATCCGTCCCTACGTTGGACCCCCGGTAAACCCTTGTATCTACGACTGCGCTCCTCATTCTTTCATCCACAATTACGAAATCTATCATGCTTCTATCATCACCTCTTTCCCATGTATACATGTGAATCTTCTTATGACGAAAAAAGTATTCGTCACAAAAAGATTCTTTTCCGCACATACGGTGAGGAGGTCTTCACCATTCTCATTTATACTTTCATCACCAAACGTTCCCAATATCCTTTCATAACCAGACCTCTTCACCCCAACCCTTCCATTAAAGTCTCCTAACATAATAATATTTTCATTTTCCTTACATTTTGTCAACACCATCCTTACCATGTCCCAAAACTGCTCTCGGATGTAAGTGGGCTTAGACATGTCTGGGGCGTACACCCCTAGCAGGAACAGCTTCTTTAAGCCCACTTTCATTCGTAACCATAGCAGTCTCGGGCTTACACATTCATACTCTTTCACACATTGACCCATTCTTTCTGAAAGGATGAGACCGATTCCCTGGCATGCCCGTTCGGTCTCGCCTACACCAGACCAATACGCGGTATACGTACTATGTGCAGTGGCATCCTTTCCCTTTCGTTTCGTCTCATTCACACATAACACATCTATTCCTCTGTCATTCATCATTTCGCATACTTCATCCATCTTATCGTTCATTCCTCCACATACATTCAGCGTAGCCAGACGGGTTTTCGCAATCCACTTTTCGCCCCTCCGGGAGACAGAACGTGACGGGTGGCGAACCTCGTCGCCGGTTTTTCTCCCGGAGATTCCAAGGATAATACGTGAGGCTATTGAAATTAAAAAACATCCTAATTTCAATAGAGAAAGAGGCTGGGTACTACCACCTGCTTGGGATCCTATAATCAATAAAATTAAAACTAAACCCAAGCATACCACTGCAAGATCTCAGGATATAGTCAGTTCATTTTGCATAGATCGGACCATAAACAATAATTTAAAAAAGCTGAAGGTACTCCGGGTTTAACAATGACATCGAGACGTCAGTCATCTCAGTCCCCCGTGACCATGGGTGCTGGAAAGCGCCCGAAACGTCGGAAAATAAAAATAAAAGTAAAATAAACGCGATAAAATCCGTAAAAGTAGTTTTAATCAAAGTGTAGTGTTCGCGTAAATATAAGAAATCATTAAATAATTTACAAATTATACACATGCTATGTATTAGTAGTACTAGTTGCAGCTGCTCATTAATCAGTAAGGCCTCTTAGACCAAGTATTTAAGAGTCATAGTTGACCAACATTTTTCATGGCATATTCAATTAATCATGAATAGACGTAAGACACTTACATGGACATTTAAAACACTCAGATGAAAAAAGTTACTTTAATAAATATATATTACTTTGGCTTAATTCAAATTCAGAGATTATTGGGATTTTGTACAATTTTATTTAAAATTCAACATAAGGCAGGCAGGTGCAGCTTATCCATTCAAGCGTCCACGGTGATTAGTCCCCAAATAAATTCTTGCGTCAACTGCCCATGGTGATCACAGTCCCCGAACGACATCGTTCGCTTTAAATGTGTACAGCGCTAAACACCGATGTTAATAATACTGTAGAAAAATAAGAGATGGTGCTATTTGAATTTGACATCCATGAGAATAAATTTTATCTGTGCGATGGCAACAAAATATTTAGAAAAAAAAGATAACAGTTCGCCATTCTGGTTTCAAGTGCACTGTTAAAGTGTGTGGACCTCGATCAAAAACGTGATAAATTTTCGGTTTTTATACGTTATTTCCAATGTAATTGTATATCAAATTCATTATAATGTATATGTATCATTACGATGGTTCGAAAGCGATTACATATACTAATTTAGCTTAAAATTTCAATCAGTATACGCGATCACAGTTTTTTGATTATACGTTTTTTAAAATGTATTCTAATCGGTTGTTTTTGTTAAATTATTACTAAATATAAAAGAACATGTTTCACTATTAACACGTTAATAGCCTTTTATAAAAGAAATATTTTGAGATATATCTAGAAATTATTAAAATGCAACCCGAGCAACTCATGGTTGCGTTGGGGAGTGAATATTATATATGTACCTATACTGAGGAAATAATATTGAGATATAAGTGTTATTTTAAAGGGTATATCATGTACTATTATAATATAAAATAATTGTCTAAAGTAACTTTAATACTTTTCTTGTAAAACTCGAAATAAAAAATAAATACGAATTTTTTTTCGATATATCTAACTTTAAGATTTATTTTCATCCTTTTCGTGAATATTTTTTAATTGGAAAATAGCTGTAGCATAATTATTTTTTAAATTTACGCGAACACTACACATTGAATAAAACTAAATTTACGGATTTTATCGCGTTTATTTCATTACTTTTACTTATTTTTAATTCCCGACGTTTCGGGTGCTTTACAGCAACCATGGTCACGGGGGGGACTGAGATGTTTGACGTCCCAATGTCATTGTTAGCCCGGCTACCTTCAGTTTTTGAATATTAATTTTTGGTCCGATTTACGCAAAACGAACTAACAGTATCTTGAATCTTGCAGTGGTATGCTTGGGTTCGGGTTTAATTTTGTTAATTATAGGATCCCAAGCAGATGGCAGCACCCAACCATCATCTCTATTGAAATCAGGATGTTTTTTTAATTTCAATAGCCTCGCGTATCATCCTTGGCAGGAATCGGTGTTCTTTTGCGAGGATTTGTGGTTTATCAAATCTGATGTAATGGTGGGGACGATCTTGAACATGTTCACAGACTGCAGACTTCCCGGAGCGTCGGTGCTTCACGTCAGCTATATGTTCTTTCACGCGGGTTTTTATGGATCTTTTTGTTTGACCTACGTAAGAAAGACCACATTCACAATCTAACTTGTACACTCCTGCATCTTGTAGAGGCATATTACACTTGACGGATGGTAAAAATTGACTAATCTTCTTCGCGGCTTGTAGTATGTTTTAATGGAAGCTCGCTTCAAGATGTAGCCAACCTCGTCTGTGACTCCTCTGACATATGGTAGTACAGCAGGTACACGCTCGACTGTGGCTGGCTTCACTCGGTCACTGTGACGTAGGCGCGGGACCCGAAGCTTGTTGTCTTGCAATACTTGCTTGACGTGCTGAAGTTCGGCGGCCAGATGTTTTCTGTCACAGATCCCTCGTGCTCTCTGAAACAAAGATTTACCCACGGTAGCTAACTGTGAAGGATGATGGTGAGATTCCTAGAATATTTGAGACTCATAATTCCTTCCTTGATCGCTGTGAAACTTTAAAGGTACTCCAAAACGACAGAAGATTTGATGAACTAGTTTATCTGCAACTGTTGAAGCTTCTTGATTTGGAATGGCAAAGACTTTTGGCCACTTAGTGAAGTAATCCATAACCACCATGAAATACTTGTTACCACTTTCACTCTCCGGAAACGGCCCCGCCACGTCAATGGCTATTCTTTCCCATAGTACACCAACATTGTACAATTTCAATGGCCCTCTACTACGAGACTGAGGTCCCTTTACAGCTGAGCAACTTGTACATTTGCGACACCAGCGCTCGACATCGTCTCAGTGGATCCAGTAAAACCGTTCTCAGATCTTCAGTAGAGTTTAACGTTTAGCTCCCAGATGGCTTCTTGAACAATCATTATGGTACAACTGGAGAACATCTGGTACTTTACCTTTAGTGACAGCCATTTGCAAATAACAGCTGTCTCCCCGAAAATTTTCCCATTTATGGCACAGAACTCCATCCTGAAGCAGCAAGCTGTCCCATTGGGCCCAATAGCTTTTCGTGGTCGAGCTCATCGCTGAGACATCGCTCTACTTGGGCTTGCGTGTGCAGTGCATGTTGTAAACTGTCCTTCCACTCGTTGCTGAGTAGTCCTGAGCATCCTCACAGATACCACTTCCTTACTCTTTTGCCTAGTACAATGCTTGCAATCATCAGGACAAGGTCTTCTTGAAAATGCATCTGCGTTGCCAAGAGATTCCCCGCTGCGATGTTCGATCACAAAGTTATATTCCCGCAGTAGTTCAATCCACCTCGCAACTTGTCCTTCTGGATTTTTAAACTGCAATAGCCATTTTAGTGCAGCATGGTCAGTTCGTAAGTGAAATTTCCGCCCTAGAAGTTATTTGCTAAAATGCTGCAACGACTTTACCACAGCTAGAAATTCGCGTCTTGTGACATAATAGTTCCTTTCCGGTTTTGACAACGACTTGCTGAAGTACGCTATCACAACCTCTCGATCAACATTCCGTTGAGACAACATACCGCCAAGTCCTGTATCACTTGCGTTTGTGTCAACTATAAATTCCTTGCCTGCATCAGGGTATCCCAAAATAGGTGTCTTGACAAGACAGCCCTTGAGCTCCTAGAATGCGATATTGCAACTTTCATCCCAGCAGAATTGTTGCTTCTTCTCGGTTAGCTTGTGCAGAGGTTTGGCTATATCTGCAAAGTTCTTCACAAATCGCCGATAAAAATGCTCTAGCCTGCGTCTTGTCTTTTGGAACCAGCCAATGCTTGACAGCAGCGATTTTCTCCGGATCCGTGCGGATACCTTCTTCCGACACTACATACCCCAAAAAGTTGACTTGCCGTTTGAATAGTGAACATTTCTTCAAACTGAACTTGAGGTTGGCACTCTGAATATTCATGAGCACGCGTTCCAGGTTTTGAAGGTGTTCTTCAAACGTAAGGCGTACGATGATGATGTTATCCAAGAAGACCAAACAGGCATCGCCAATTAGCCCGGTAAATACAAGTTCCATCAACCTTTAAAACGTTGCTGGAGCATTGCGTAATCCAAACGGCATTACTTTTAATTACCACGGACTCTTTCCTGTCGAGAACTCAGTTTTTTCCTTGTCCTTAGGGTAAATTTCAACTTGCCAGTAGATTCAGCGTGCTAAACCATTTTAATTCTGTAAGCATATCCACCGTGTCATCAATTCTTGGCAAGGGATAGCTGCTTCTTTGTAGCGTGAAGGACCTTCATATGGAGCATCTGCTCTTTCTTGTTGCGTTTGAGCTGCTCTTCCAAACGACTGGACTGTTCCTCCTGTCCACGCTGCAGCTGCTTTTCTAATCTACGGGCCTGTTCCTCCTGTTGATGGGCCTGTTCCTCCTGCTGCTCTTTCAACTTACGGGCCTGTTCCTCCTGTCCGCGCTGCAGCTGTTCTTCCAACCGACGGGCCTGTTCTTCCTGTCGGTGGGCCTTTTCCTGCAGCATCATCATCAGAGCACCTAAGTCAGGTGCTGCGGATGTAGGAGCTGCTGACGGGCCGGCCTCCCTGGTTGGCAGTTGGCCCACCGACGTCTGCGGCGTTGCACCACCAAATCTTCGCTGGTCCATCTCCTGATGGCGTTGACTTCGGGTACGGACACCCTCCGTGTCATCCTTCGGTAAAATCGGCATGATTTGATCCCAATTCTGACAATAATTGTTACGAGCTTAGGGTTCGTGACAATAAAAACTACCGATTGAATTACCAAAAATGACACTTTAATCACCGAACACCAACGAAAACTTAAAACTCACTAATAATTAATCACACTTAATACTTTAGTTCACGTTATTTCGCTCCGAAGTCTTCAATTCAATACTGTGTGTGTTGTTTCACCAATTCAATACTGCCCCGGTCGCGGCCCTAAACGGCTTTATATAGACCTTTTCCAACGAAACATCTAGAATGTTCCAGCAAATACCGGTCCCGACCGACTAAGTGGAGAACGTTCCCCCCTAGTTCTGCCACTTGATACTAGATGGCGCTGGAGGTGGAAAAATCTAGCATGGCGTTTTCTAGAAAGCTCTCCTTGCTATGCTACCCGACACTAAATGGTACTAGGGGTATTAATTATGGCTTGCAACACTATATTCGCTATAGATACTAGATGGGGTGACGACCTGGTAAGACATGCAATAAATCGATGGATGCAGGTGGCACATGACCGTGCTTTGTGGAATTCCTTCGGGGGAGGCCTATGTTCACATATGTAATAATGATGTTGATGATTCAATTTAGTACACTAAACAATTTTTTTAATCTTTTACCGTTTCCTTTACGATAATTTTTTGATAGTCTAATTTTTAAACTAATTTTTATAGCTAACGCATACAATGACAAATCAAAATTGGTCACGCGTTTTCGGGCTGTCAGGTCGTCTTAGACGCCAGTGTATTCTAAGTCTATGGAGAATTTTTTTTATTAAAAAATTATCTTCTCTAACTGTTGCGAATATATCTCAAGGAATTTATTTGTTTTAGTTATTTCATTTGGTTTATAAATGGCACCAATATTCAAAGAAAACTTTTTACATACATATATCCAAAGATAATGTATATCATTTATGCAATGTTCTGCTACTATAACTATATAGGAATATACTGTGCTGTAGACTGTTGTGGATGAAAATTGAGACTCCACCTTCTCTTTTGTTGTTCCTGTATTTGAAATAGTGTGTATAGCATAGTATTTCAAACCTTTGCGCTTCATCCTCGCCTTTAATCCAGGTTTCCGAGAGCACAACAATGTATATTGTCGTTTGAAGTAAACCGATAATGTATCTCAGGTTATATGCTTTGTAAGGCCACACACTTTATAGAAGTAGAGTTGTAGTTAGTTGATGAACACGTCAAAAGGAAAAGATCACCAAAGTTAAAAGTTAAATTAAAAGTAAAATAATTATAAAGTTAGAGTGGCAAATCTTTCCTTGAGTAGTCGGTGTTTAGAAGGACGGTTGTTGACGTACTGCCGATTGTCAGTTTGCAATTAAATTAGTAAATTTTAATACACGCGACGCCCGGCTAAAAGTAGGTTGCAACGTTTACTAAATAAAAATATGTGGTGTAACCATACACAGGTCATCAGACACTACGGGCATAGGCGTAGAAAAATATCAATGATTTCTTGACAAAAACTATGTCAGTATAATTATCAATAACTTGGTAAGATGGTAAGTAATTTTTTCAGAGGGGTAGTTAGTTTTTTGTGATTGCTGAATCTGATGTGGGTGAGTTTTCTTTAGTTATTACAATTTAAGCATACTTTTAATGTATTTGATTACGAGGTTAGTTTATCCGTTTCCAGTACGTTTGTCAACCTCCTCTTTCAAATTTTGCATTTGAATATAGCAGCTATGTGTCCCCGTTTTATATTTCAAGAGCCAAACATTTTGTAAAATATAAATAGGTATATACTTAATTAAGTATCTATCTATTTATATTTGATTAACGTTGTGTTAAAATAGAAATTGAGAAACTGTTCGTGGCAGTAAATTTTTCTCCAAAGGTTGTATTTAAAAAATTTTAAATACAACTTACTGTTCTGATTCTTGGGGAAAATTGTTTGAGTTTATCGGCAGACTCATCTCTTCAGAAATTATTGGGATTTTGTACGTTTTAATTTGAAATCCAACAAAAGGCAGCTGCAGCTTATTTCCGAGAACATGTTAGGTATTTGAATATTTTTTAATTATTTTAGGACTATCGTAATAAAAATTCAGTTTTTTGAAATTATTCAGTTTCATACACTAAACTATTTTTTAATCTTTTTACCACTTCCAACAATTTTTGATAGTCTTTGTAAGTAAAATGTATATCACTAGCTAACGCTCGTAGACTAGTACATCATATACAGTGATCTGTGGCTGGTGGCTAACGCGTACAATATACAATACTTCAAAATCTTTAAAAAATTCGTAATATGACGTATCAGCAGAAGGCTGCATGGGCATGGATCTCCTTGCCTGTTACACCTATAAATAAAATTATAACCTAACCTAAAATCGTAGGCTGATCGTAGGCAGAGAACTTAGAATAAAGAACTTGTTGCTTTAATTCTTAAATAATATTATATATTATTATATTAACTGTACATAACTGTAAAGTAAGTAGTAAGATAGTAATTTCATGAATATTCAATAATAAAAACTTCGGAATTTAATGTTAAAATTATGTGTTAGACATTCAATTATGCTATGTGATTTTTTTTTAATTTTGAAACATTAATTTTATTTTATAAACTTACATTAAAAAACCATTAAATAATGGGCAAAGGCAAAAAATTCTTTGTTAAGAAAAGGAAAGGTTTTAAATCAGTCGATAAAAAAAGAAAAAAGTTATCTAAAGAAACAGAATTTACCAATAAAAAAGCTATTTTCAATCGATACAAAAATAAACAGAAGGTGGAAGAAGAACTTGCAAAAAAAAAGCTTTTAGAACAAAAGTTTCAACAAAACCATTTCTCTGAGAGCGAAGAAGATGAAGATACTCTTAGTCAGTTACTATCGTGTTTTTCTAACCCCAGTAAGAATAATCACATTGTGGATGGTGACCAAAGTTCGGAAGGTATAAAATATGATTCTGAGTCAGAAAATGATTCCTTAAAAAATGAGATTGATGATATTGCACAATCAAATATCAGTCACCAGTTAGAGGAGAGTACAAGAAGTGAACAAATATTGGTGGTAGGTAAATGGTAGGTAAACTAAATATACAGTTTGGGGAAAAAGTTTCTTCGTATTTCATATACAAATCCCAGGACATTTTTTTTAAGTTTAATAAATTTAATCATAATATAGGGTTGTTACACTGGTTTTTGGCCTTTTAGTGGGTTTGTCAACTTTAAGGTACAATAAAAAATAATTGGCAATATGGTGACCTAGTGCTGTTAATGTTAATTTGTAGCTTATATAATGTAGTTTTCATTTTTATAACTCATTAATGCTACAAAAGATATCTTGGGTTGGGTTTAAAATTTGGTCGCCTGAATTTGAAGATTCTGTCACTGTGGGGGGGTCAAAGGGGTATAGGGGCACAGAAAACACTTGAAAAATGGCAGGACAGTGTTCTTTTACATTTTTTTGCTTAATGTTATATATGTATTGGTATAAAAACCAGCCAGATACTGACAGTACAACCAAAGAGATTTTTCTTCAATTTTTATAAACCAAATATGAAGAAACTATCCCCAATCCATAACTAATAATAATAATAATGTCCTACAGACCAAATTTCGGCCATGGCGGCCAGTCTTAATGGAGACTAGTCATCAGTGCAGAACAGTATTATAGTGCCCAAGTGTAAGCATAAGCGCAGGTGCACTCTACTCCCATACTCTCATAGTCCGATGGGAAGATAAACAAACACAACTGGAGAGAGATCAGACGCAGATCCAACGGCTTTTACATGCTTTCTGAAACACAGGGTTGAGACACCGCCAGCTTCCTGACTTGAAAATTTCTTCATGGGAAATCTCAATAACTGATTTTTTGGCCCAACCTGGAATTCAAACTCAGGGCCTCATGATTAACAGTTTACAACCACTATACCAACGAGACAGTCTAACTAAGTAATAATCTTATTTTAGTTTCGTACTTAAGTATATTTCGCCATTTTTTAGGTAAAACATAAGAAGATGCAATTCGACTGCATGTTTTTTTATGTTTTACCTCCGAACTTTTCTTTGGGTGAATTGGTTTTGATGATTCTTTTTATATCTGAAGGCTGGTGCTTCTCGTGTGGTCCCATATAAATTTAATCAATATCTGACCAGTAGTTTTTGAGTTGTCTTCAATAATGCATATTTAATTGAATGTTGATGATGTTCTCATTTTAGTTATATTGAAGTTGGTTGCATAAATTTTTTTATTATACCACATGTTTACTAAAAAATTTAATAAACTTTTTAAGATAATCCAACATCAAACTTATGCATGTGTGTAGTAAACATTAATTAATTGAAAATACTAGTAAAATCTTGTAGAACCCAAAACAATTTATATATCCATACAAAACCTTCAAGTGTGTTCATTTGATACATAAACTTATGTGAAAAACTACTAAAACAACATAAATGTCCTGAGGCTAAACTACTAAATATATATTTAGTTGATTTTTAGTGTAACAAAACTCTAAAGTTACTTCCATCATCTATTGTAGTGTCATTCTATGTATATTATAAACTCCAGCTTTAATTATTTTTGTTTTCTAAGCAAAAGTTAATTTTAAATAGCATTTCAAAGATTTAACTAAGATATGTTATAGAGTATATTGAAGAGTTTACTACCTTTGTTAAGCAAAGAAAAGGTAATGAAAACTCTTAAATTGAAATTTTACTTATATGATATGCTCACAAGAACCAAATAGACACATTGTTTTTGACAGATTTTGTTAAGAATTTATGACGAATTTAATCAAAAATGAATACAAAAAAATGGTTCACTTGAAATAATTGTTATAAATCTTTGTATCGTAGCATAATCATTATTAAAACCCATGGCAAGTTTCCTGCTACGTATAGGCTCTAGGAATTACACAAGTTAGCCATGTGTCATTCATTCATTTCTAATGACCTCATCACTGGAGTGTTGATTCGTCTTACGAATTGAGTCATTCAGGTTGACCATTCAAATGGATCATTTCGAGTTTCATTACTCCCTGATCTGTGAGACTCGTTTGATAATGTTGTTCGTTGGGAATTACTATACTCTTTAGTTATAGGTCCTGTGAATTGTTTGATCCAGAATGTTCAAAAAATGTAATTGCAATGATCAACATGTTGACACAACCTGGGTCAAATGAACAAATTATTGACAATTGAGTCATGTCTACCACAAGCCATTTACAACCATCGTCTACCTGCATCTCTTACCAGATTGTCAGTAATTGTTATATTAATGTTAATTCACTCGCCAAGCTTGTTATTAATTAAAATAAGTTGAAACTTAGAAAAGCAATCCTTTGTAGCAGAGAAATGGTCAACAAATGGCTATTATGATATTGATTAAATTGTATGTTGTATAAGCAAAACCAACACTTTGATATATGATAAAATTCCATAGGAAAAATGACATCTTAAAAAGATGTCTGATACTGTCATACCTAGTAACGTTGATAGTTTTAGAAAGTTTATACCTATGCTCAAAACTGTTTGCAAGAGATTGTATTTAAAAATATTTAACTTAATATTAGACAGTGCTTGACTACTTACTATCCTCTGTAATGGTAAGTAGTGATGTAGCGTATTATATACTATTCCTTTTATTAACAATACTAAAATATTGTTTTCAGAATAATGATAAATGTGACCTGGAGCCTGATGAAGAAATCGCAGATGATCCCTTTACTAAACACTTTCAATATGACCTTAGTGATGAATTAATGGTTTCTCTTTCAAATGCCATTTCTACTGTGGATAATGTGACAAAAGTCTGGCCTGTTCTAGGTAATTTAGTGATCAGTTTGCCTAAGCCAGTAGAAATATCTTCAAAAAGAGTAAGACCTAAATTTTCTATACTGGAAGAAAAAACATATGCACCTGAAGGAACTGTGCCACATTATATTAACCATGTAGATTTTAATAGTTTATTTATAAAATCACAAATCCATGGCAATATTGTATCAGCAAATAAAACTAACCTTATAAAACGTGATTTGGACTTAACAGATATTTTCACACCCTTACAAAAGGAATTATTTTCTATTATTAATAATTATCAAGACATCTATTATCCTGAGAGAACATTTAGCAACGCAGACGAAATTCGCTACACATACTGCCTCCATGTTGTTAATCACATTCTGAAAACTCGCACTAAAATTTTACACCACAATGCAAAGCTATCGAAGAAATTGGAAATGTCTGATGAATATAGGGATCAGGGATTGGTGAGACCAAAGGTATGGTTTTTTAACTTTTAAACCATTATTATAATGGCTATTTATACGCTTTAGACCAGAACACAGCAGTGCAGGCACTACCGCTTGGACCAGTCTGACTCCAAGGCAGATAAGAAGCCCTATTGCCTAATACCTGTCAGTGTATGGGCGTTATCCTTGACAATGTACGTGGGTGTTGGTATTAGTTACTTATGTCTAACAGTTTCGTATTATGACTTACAGAAGGTGTCTATCGGGTTTCAATAAAAAAGTCACAATATCACTGATGTTCCTATTCAGAATTCCACAATTTCACAGATAAAAATATTGGTATTGGCGATACAGTAATGTTTCCTATTTGGTAGCGACCTAGCGTGGGCAGTGACGGGAACGACTGGCGTTCGCCGCCAAGCGCATTTTGGACACAAGTGCAAATTGTCAATTCAGCAAAATGTATGTAACTGCTGTGTTCCTACACCTGTTTACGACTTACGGCACCCATGAGATAAGATAATGATGTTGTGGTGCGACAACTGCATTGTCACTGATTTTTTTCTGCTACCAAAGTTGAATTTAAATGTTGTTAATTCTTAGGTATGTAGTTTCCATTATGTCATGTAACATTGTCTGTAGTGTTCATTCATTTATTTACAGCCTTTCAAAATGCCACTGCTAAAAATAAGCATCTGCCATAGATTGCCTCTTAAAGGAGATATCTTCCATAATAACTAAGCTTGGCAGCCGGATTGACGACTACAATTCTATTATTATATTGAGTTATTACACACACATACAAACACACGCACGCACGCGCGAACGCACACGTGCACCCACCCACATTTCCATACATTAATATTTTAATTTTAGTTTTATTAATAGATTTTTTATATTTGTCAACATACAAGTAATCTATATAGTTAATTTTGTGAGATGACACAGGTTTCACCTACTTTAGGAGTCAGGGACTTTAAATTTATTTGTTAATGTATTAGTGAAATAAAGCAGTATTATTATTGTCACGAATGTGTTGCTGCTCTTTCATTTCCCTCTGTCACCTCCTGGTGACACACAACACCCATATGGTGATATAATACCATTTAATATTTTGGAGTATTGTAAGAATGGATTTGAGAAATGTCGTTAAGGTCTCATGGTCTTCAATATTAAATTATGGTATAACAATCTTGTATCGCAATGTAAAATCATTCTACTGGCAATGGAATCATAGTGATTACAGTAAGTTCCCTTAGTATATAGAAATTCTAAGAGCATTTGAGTAGTATACAGTACATTCAGTACCTATAATTGAAAACTGCAACATATTCCGTTGGAGTTTTAACTAATAAATGTAAATAACTTTGGTTGTGCCCAGTATATATGTAGAAAAAGGGACTTTAATTGTGTGATGATTTTTTTTACACTATTTTTCCCCATTTATACTATTATTCTTTATACTATTACATAAAAGCGATTTTATTTATTACTTACAGGTTTTGATAATGGTGCCATTTAAAGATGCTGCTTATAGGGTTGTAAAGACATTAATAGATATATTAGTTCCAAAAGAAGCTGGTCAAGTTGTGAATAAAAATAGGTTTGAAGAAGATTTCACTGGCGGAGAACTGCTAATGCCTACCAAAAATCCTAAGCCTGAAGACTATGAGTTATTATTCAGCGGCAACACTGAAGATACATTTAGGTTGGGCATGACTTTGACGAAAAAAACACTTAAGGTATTTTAAACATGTCAATACACTATTCCTCATAAACCATTTTAGAGATTTATTTATTTACAAATTGCGATACATGAGACTTAGTAACTCAGCAAAACATGCAACCTCACTCATCACATGCACCTCGAAAGGCATAGCAATGAACAGGAGAGGGGCAGACACTCAAAAATTATTTTTAATATAGATTTTGTTTGCAAAAGGTATTTTTTATAGCGAGGTATGTTGTGCCAGGATTGGTGTAAAAATTTGGGTGCTTTCTTACAAAATCACGTATTTCTAATGTCTAATGCATGATCAAATAGAATATTGAGATTTTGAAAGTGAGGTTTGCAGCTTTTTCTTTATTTGATATTTGCAGGATGAATAACAACGTAACATAACGTTACCTCTAACTTAATTTCTAAATGTGAAGATTGTCTTATTGCTAAAAGGTTAGCGGGTAGATAATTGACGGATCTTTGGCGCAGTGGCTTAGCAATAAGTGGCTGCGCTGGGGGCCCCGGGTTCGAATCCCGCACGGAACAAGTATTTGTATGGCTTACAAATAATTGTTCCGAGTCTGGATGTCTGTCCTCGTGCAATTTATGTTCGTAAACTGTCTCCACAGCACAGGAGAAAATTCTAGTGTTGGTAGTAACGTTTAAAAAAAGGAAAGAAAAAGAAAAAAAGGTAATGCCAATATGGCATATGTTCGATGCTTTATATTAAATTTATTTCTTGTGCAACAAAGACATTTTTATCAATTTATCTATTCTTTTACTTTCCCATCATGTTACATTATAAAATGAACTATTAAGGGCCTAATAAATACATGTTACAAAATCGGATTTGACATGGAAATTGTAGAAAATAATTAAATTTTTCCAGCTGTATACAGACTTTTATTCGTCTGACATTTTGATTGCTTCTCCATTGGGACTTCGAATGATAGTGGGAGCTGAAGGTGAGGAAGACAGGGACTACGACTTTTTGGCCTCCATTGAAATCCTTATCATGGACCAAGCTGATGTGTTCCTCATGCAGAACTGGGATCATTTACTGCATGTGTTGGATCATTTCCACCTGCAACCAAAGAAGACCCACAATACAGACTTTTCTAGAGTAAGATCATGGGCTGTTAATGGTTGGGCGAAATATTATAGGTAAGTTCTTCTCTATTTCATAAATATACTAAGAGATTTGTACATACTCACTACACTGAGCAGGTCAGATCGTAAGCGCAGAGTTGATACCCAGTCTGTGGGGCTTGGGCATGTAATTTCTAAACATATTATAGTCATCTGTTGGTCGCAAGAGTGTCCTTTGTTAGCAGGGTGCACCTCGTGTAGTTGAGATAAACATTTGAAGAAGTTATTACCCACTACACTGCTAGCAAGTTAATGTGTTTAAAGTAATTACTACCTTACTTGTAAGCGTTGATTATCGCTTACTTATGTTAAGTAGTAGCGATCCACACCAGCTTCGCATTGGTGATTATTGGATCTCGATAACAGCGCAACCTACCGGGTCCAATTGTGAATTTAAACCGTGTAGAGATCTATTCACACACATAAAAATTTAATTAAAACCGCTAATGGACTGCAATTGATTGTTATATATGGAGCTTAATTATCTCTATAGTGGTCTTTTGTACATTCTAAAATGACTAGCACGGTTATTCTTTGCGTGCGTAAATGTACGTGCGTGTACGTTTATATGTTAAGTTTTTTATCTCTCATTTCTTGAAAAAAATGATGATTTTGACCACAAACAAATTTATTCGACGTGTAATTTCATATGGATTTGGTTAAAATTAAATTACATTATAGAAAAAAACTACAAATAGTAAAAAAAATGGAAATTGATGATATGACCTAGACGGATTCTCAGTAAGACGGGTAATTTATTAATAACAACGTTCTCCAGACCGAATTCGCCACGGCGGCGACCAGCCATCGAATGGCCGAATGGTCGAACAGCTAGGTCCACGCCGCCACACTCAATGCACAGACGAGCACGTTTTCTTAAATTATTTTTTACACTTATTAGGTACCTGTGCTTGAGCACTTTTAGCTTTCGTGAACGCAGTAATAATTTTACTTTAGCGGTTTTTATTGTATTTATAAAAATGAATTATTTACATACACTATTTTATATACTTTTGTATCTATATTTTATTTACATTTAAAAACATTAGTTAGGCTTCTTTTATACAACTGTGTTCTTTGATCATTTATAAATATATAGTATACACTAACTAAACAACGTCTAACATTAAATTAGGTCGCGCGCGATGAATAGCGCGCTACGAGATCAAAGGAGACGATCAATTTTTCTATGGAGAATGGGCCCACTACAAATTTTAAAGATTATCAATGAAATGCATGTCGATTTATTTCTTATAATCCATAGATTACAATAAAATTATGAGTTTTACTGCATCTAAACGGAGTCCTGAGAAATTAACAAATAAAATATGAATCTAACAATAACCTAAAAGCAAACTGAAAGAGATTTTCTAGTAGTATTCACCGGTATTATAAGTTAAAATAGTGCACACTTGAATAATAGTACATATAAAACTAAGCTGTAGATATATTCAGCATTTATAAATATTTTAAAATCGATGTAAAACCTTTCATTGGTTCGGGCAAAACATAGTGCTTGTCTATGCACAAATGTCGTATGGATTCTGACTTTGACATGTGTTGATTGGTTGTGAGTGTAATTCTAAATACCAAGATGGCTAAGGGATAATGTCTTGAATAATAGTACATATAAAACTAAGCTGTAGGTATATTCAGCATTTATAAATATTTTAAAATCGATGTAAAACCTTTCACTAGTTCGGGCAAAACATAGTGCCTGTCTATGCACAAATGTCGTATGGATTCTAACTTTGGCATGTATTGATTGGTTGTGACTTGTGAGTGTAATTCTAAATACCAAGATGGCTAAGGGATAATGTCTATTTATATTTATGATATTACCAACACACAGTAAGATATGTTTTAAACTGATTTAATTACAAAAAACAAAATATAATGTAGGTAATTCTATTTATTATTGTAAATCATAATTTATTTAAGTATTCTACTAACAGTAGTGGGTACAGAAACAAAAACCTTTTATTCAATTTAGATTATAAATAATACTTATTGAAAGTCACTTTTTTAATTTACCACTGGTTCGGAAAAAAACCTCTGACTTGAAGAGAACCAGCAAAATACTCAGTGGGTCTTTTAAAAAAAGCCAGCTCATGTATGTCATAATTAACAACACAGAACAAATTAGAAATAGCTTGGTAGCGATCACCTTACCCACAGGTTGTTGTCAGCCATAAATTCCTTTATACTATAATAACCCCTTTTATACAAACTTAATTTAATACATTTTTTGAACTTTGATGATTGACTGACATATATGGACAGGAGCGGGGTCGACATTATTTTAAAATGTTTTGGTTGATTAGTAAGTAGTACATCATAATAAAATGACTAGGATAATGATTTCTTATATTTACGCGAACACTACACATGATTAAAACTACTTTTACGGATTTTATCGCGTTTATTTTTACTTTTTATTTTTAATTCCCGACGTTTCGGGCGCTTTCCAGCACCCATGGTCACGGGGGACTGAGATGACTGACGTCCCGATGTCATTGTTAAACCCAATGGGTCCCGATCGGGACGTCAGTCATCTCAGTCCCCCGTGACCATGGGTGCTGGAAAGCGCCCGAAACGTCGGGAATTAAAAATAAAAAGTAAAAATAAACGCGATAAAATCCGTAAAAGTAGTTTTAATCAAAATGACTAGGAATTAACATGCCTTATCTATGTTATTACACACTGATAAATAGTGAGGAAGTAAGATATTTTAAACTGTTTGTGTCATCATCATCATCATTACAGCCCTTCACAAGTCCACTGCTGAACATAGGCCTCCCCCAAGTAATGCCACAAAGCACGGTCCTGAGCCACCTGCATCCATCGACTTCCTGCATATCTTACCAGGTCGTCACTCCATCTAGTGGGGGGTCGCCCTACACTACGCCTACCGGTACGAGGCTGCCACTCGAGAACCTTTCTTCCCCATCGGTTATCGGTTCTTCGAGCTATATGGCCGGCCCATTGCCACTTCAGCTTACTAATCCGTTGGGCTATGTCGGTCACTCTGGTTTTACTGCGGATATCCTCATTTCTGAGTCTATCACGCAGAGAAACTCCGAGCATAGCCCTCTCCATAGCTCGCTGTTTGTGTAAGGATTACAAAAACACAGGCTTAATTTAAATGTATTTATTACTAGCGATGCGCCTCAGCTGTGCACTGGTGATTTATGGATCTCGACAACAGTGCCATCTACCGAGTCCAAATGTAAATATAAAGCATCTAGGGATCCATCCAAACACACACAAACATTTTCATTTAAATTGGTTGGAAGGTTTCTTATGTTTTGTCTATATTCGTGATACTGCAAATACCCTAAATTCGGGATATAGGAAGGACGTGAAGGAATGCATGTGCACCCACCTGGACTTCCGCTGATCTGCCTCGTGTCTCGATGGCTGCCGGCTGTCTTCACACTTATCAACTTCACAGATAATCACGAAATATAGCGTTATTGCAAATGTCTATACTTTTTACTATATACTTGTATAATTCAATATCCAAATTACACAAGGGCGGGAGCGATGATGCGAGATATAAGCGGTGCGGTTGATTGCGTGTCTTCTCAACTTGTGTGAGCCCGTTAACACACGAATGCACATGCTGGGCATAAAGCGGTAGATAGTAAACCGGAAATGGGCTTTGCAGTAATCTTATTGGATAATAATTAACGAATCCCTTATAAGCGTTAAGCGATAGTGCAAAGTGACGCGAACACCCCCCCGGCCTTGAGGTATCCTCAACTAGCAAGTAAAGTATAAAAATATAGATATATATAGATAAATACTTATATAGTAGCGAAATGAAGCGATGTTATGACCTAAGAATTAAACTAAATATATAAACGATAATGTAAAATTAACTATATTAATCACTGTGTTGGTAAAGGACACAGTTTGATAAGAGGGCGTTTTAAAGTGGAATTCTTAAGTTTAACTTGCGCAACGCGTACCACACCATCCTTACCGGGAAACAATTCGGTGACAACGCCTAGAGGCCACTGAAGCGGTGGAGTATTATCCACGTCTATTAGAACAATCGTCCCTACAGAAATGGCAGTAGAGTTCTTATTCCACTTCACTCTACTCTGTAATGTATGTAAGTATTCGAATCTGAAGCGTTTCCAAAAGGACTGAACTAAAGAATCTATTAAAGAAAAGCGTGATAACAGATTAATACGTTCCTTGCTTAAATCTGCAGCTGGTAAGCATTCAAGTGGTTTTAAATTTAGAAAATGTGCGGGTGTAAGTGCGGTAGGTTCCGATGGATCACTGCTTAATACATAAAGCGGGCGAGAATTTAAGATACACTCGATCTGACAAAGAGTAGTAAGCATTTCTTCATACGTGAGGATTTTCTTACCTATTACGCGAAACAAATGGGTTTTTACAACCTTAATATTGGACTCCCACAAACCCCCGAAATGTGGAGCGCTTGGAGGGTTGAGTTTCCAAACAATGCGATTATCAGTGAGCACCTGACTGAATGCCTTATAATATTCTTCTGATTTTAAAAATCCATGTAATTCATGTAAATATGAACGCGAGGCGACAAAATTAGTACCGTTATCGCTGTATATAAATCGACACGGACCTCTACGAGAGATAAATCTCTTAAAAGCGTCTAAAAAACCCGCCGAACTTAGATCAGACGCTAATTCTAAATGCACTGCCTTAGTAACGAGGCATATAAATAAACATAAATAAGCCTTCTGGCTTCGTATACCACGTTTACGCGTCAATGTGATATAAAGTGGGCCCGAAAAATCCACACCTGTGTGTGTAAACGCATTACACTGCTCTAAGCGGCAAGCAGACAAGGCAGACATCATGGGATAAATAGGTTTGGGTTTATGTCGAAAACAAATGTTACACCTATGAATGCGGTATCTCACTACACGGCGAGCTGATAATATCCAATATTTCTCCCGTAATGCAGCAAGTAAATACTGAGGACCAGCGTGGAAATGTTTATAGTGATAATAATCAATTATAAGATCAACAATATGCCCCTTTTTTGGTAGCAATATTGGATGCTTTTGGGAATCCGATAAAGACGAATAATGTAACCGACCACCTACTCGAAGTACATCGTCCGTGATAAATGGCGATAACCTTCGTAATGTTGATGAACATAGTTGTCCTTTTTTAATATTTTTTATATCTTCGGCGAAAGCGATGCCTTGCACAATTTTAATAACTGTGATTTCAGAAATCTCTATGTCGGATGCGGTTATAATTTTATTTATGCGCGGTAATTTGTTTAAAAACCTTAAAACGTAAACAACGGATCGTAAATACTTATTCCAATTAGAAAATTTTAAGCTTAACGAGATAAATGGGTTTTCTTCCATGTCACTGACTCCAAGCGACACAGTCTTTTCTTCTGGTAAACTGATATGAGTTGATGCTAACCTTTGTACAGGCCATTCTTTACATGGCAAGGAAACCCACGAAGGCCCATGTAACCAAAGGTCACAATTTAAAATTTGTGAGGGTAACAGTCCACGCGAAATATGATCTGCAGGATTTTCCGAGCCGGCGATGTGGTAAAAGTTATCCGGTAATAAATAGGACTGTATTTGCGAAATACGGCTAGCAACAAAGGTGTTGAACTTATGCGGTGAAGAACACGCCCAACAGAGCGCGACTTCCGAATATGAAAACGCATAAATGTTGTCGATCGGATGCCTCAATGACAACGAATCGTAAACGGTGCGTACTAACTTAGCGAGCAAAACCAAGGCACACAACTCAAGCCTGGCTAAAGTTATAACCTTTAATGGGGACACCCGAGATTTAGAACATAGGAGCGTTATAATTGGAGGATTATTTCCGTTAACAACATGCGAATAGATGACACACCCGTAAGCTTTTTCACTAGCGTCGGCGAAGGCTAGTAGCGACACATGGGATTTTTCATTTACGCCGATATGACGTGGAATCTGTAAATGTGAGATTAAAGGTAACTCTGATATATATCGCTGCCATGTATTGACAATATTAGTGGGTGGAGTCTCATCCCAGTTAAGTTTAAGAACCCACAAGGCTTTAATTAATAATTTGGCGTAAAGTATTACTGGACCGACAAGTCCTAAAACATCGTACAAGCGAGCGGTTGCGGAGAGGATAGCGCGTTTGGTACAAGTGACCGGTGGCGGCGAAACAAGAAAGGAAAACTTATCGATAGCGGGATACCAACGAAGGCCTAAAATTTTTAAAATGTCATTATCATCAAATGATACCGAGTCTTGTTGACGATGTGATGCTGGTATATGTTGTAAAAGCTCCTTGCAGTTACTTGTCCACTTAACCAAATCGAATCCACCTCGGCGAAACATTTGGATAAGTTGAGTGGCGGTGTTGACTGCGTTGTTGACGCAAGGCGCGGAGGAAACGAGGTCATCCATATAAATATCCCTTTCCACTACAGAAGCAGCAAGGGGATAGGACTCCCTTTCGTCAGCGGCTAACTGGCGTAAAGTGCGAAGTGCGAGGAAAGGGGAAGAGCGTAATCCGAATGTGACGCGATTAAATTCATATGTTCGTATAGTTTCTTCTGTAGAAAACCGATATAAAATGCGTTGAAAAGCGCGATGGGATTTTTGGACTTCGATACACAAGTACATTTGCCTAACATCTGCAAAGAAAGCGATGCGATAAACTCTACCGTTTAATAAAATATTAAAAATGTCTGTTTGTAAATTTTGCCCGGTCTGCAAAATGTCATTCAAAGAAATATCGTTATCCGACTTAGCACTAGCGTCTAAAACGATGCGCAACTTCGTTGTACTTTTATCATTCCGTACGACAGGGTGATGCGGCAAATAAAAAGAAGGCTGTATACAATCATTATCAGAAACAGCGGATAAAATACCCTTATTAATGTATTCCCGTATAACAACATTGTATTGATCGCGAAGATCGGAATATTTGTTAAAGCGTTTTTCCAAAAGTAAGAGGCGTTTTTTTGCATTCATTAGTCACCCAATATGTCGGGCCTTTTCTTAAATGGCAGGGCGACCACATACCGTCCGTCGTTTTGGCGGTAAGTAGTAGAAGTATAAATATCTTCACATTCCTGCTCATCACGGCTCAAATATATTTTTTGCGGAAGTTCTTCAATTTTCCAAAATTTTTCCATTATATCATTAAGACAATTTTGATTTAAATTTGTATCGTAAGAACAGGAAACAAATGAACGCGGGGAATGATGTGATATAGCGACTTCAGCATCACCCATAATAATATATCCGAGTGATGTTTCTATGGCACTAGGCCATTGCGAATGAATTAAGTTTTCAGGCGACAAAAGTTTTATGTAGGTATTAACCCCCAATAAAATATCTATAGACCCAGGTTGATAAAACTGATCATCTGCTAAGCGTATTTTATCTAAATAGCGAATTTTTGAAACATCTACTATCGAATCTGGCAACTGACCCGTGATGATCGGAACAACTAATGGTTCAATATGATAAAATTTGTTATCATTAAAACGAGACGTGAACTGCAGTGAAGTGACTCCTAAAATTTTTTGGGACACCACCGATCCCGTGTACTTCGGTAAAACGATTTTTATTCGAAACGGAAAGAAATAAGCGTTTACAACAATCCTTCGTAATATAGTCGCTTTGGGATCCGGGGTCAACTAAACACCGAATAAAATGTTCATTGTCGTATTTATCTACGACCTAGTTTTTAGTTAGTTAGGGAGAGTACTATAATCGCGAGAAATATTACATGAAGAGGTAAGTGTTTTTTCATCTTCCACCGTATTCGAATTGTGAGCGACAGAAGAATTAACCTTATTATCGTTAACTGTGCGGTAGTTAATCGAATGCGAGCTGCATGCATTAGCGTTAGGCGTCTGCACAACCTCTGAGTGTAACGTATTGCTGCTACGAAAAGCAGTCTTAGAACCATTCTGATGCGGGTCAGAATGAATTAAAGAATGGTGGCGCCGCGCGCAGTACATACACTTACGCTTCGATTTACAAAAAGAAGTCGAGTGTTTATTACTTAAACAATTAATACATCAATTGTTTTGTTTAATAATATCGTAACGTTGTTGTGTATTTAATTTTAAAAAGCGTGGACAAACATACAAGTGTTCATGATCATTTGATTTACAAAAGATACATGAATGCGAAGGATCTGTATTAATAAATGTTTTACTAAATTTATTTGAAAGTGATTTGTTTCGATTATTATTGGATGTAGATAAAGTATGCGAATTATTAAATGTATGGCATATAGCCCTATTCAGTTCGTATAAAAATTGTACTAAAGAGGCGTAGTTTGGTATGCTAATTGTGCGACAAGACATTTCAAATGACTTAACAGTGTCATGATCTAATTTTCTATGTGCAATATTTAAAAACAAAAAATCAGCTAAGTCCTCAATTTTTAATTGCTTTAGAGCATTAATTGAAGCATCAAATTTGTACATAAATTTATGATAACCTCTTGTTGTGTTTGCGTTCACCTGTGTTAAATTCAATAGTTGGTTAATATACGTAGATGCGAGTGTGCGTTCGTCATTATATCTTCCTAAAAGCGCATTCCAAATAATGGAATAATTTTCTGCGGTAGGGGCTAACCCGGCACAAACTGATAACGCCCTGTCACTCAATTTGTTAACCAAATAATAAACACGTTCGGCATCAGTTAATTGTAAATTATCGTGAATTAATGTCTTAAATTGTTGATAAAACATGGACCACTGGCGTATGTCTCCGTTAAATGACATTAATTCAATTGGCGGAAGTGAAGTTTTTAATTTAGTAGGAAATCTATTTTCTAACGTAACAGTGGAAGGCGATGTGGATATTTTCGTAATTTGGCACTTAATACGACTATATAAATCTTCAAATGAGTTCCAAGCCTCGTAATCAACGTCTGCATTAGGGTTTAATTTTAAATGTTTAGTATTATAGTTATCTAGAACTTCTTGAAACTCACTACGTAATTGTTCTATATTCGAAGCGATGCTAAGAAATAAATTCTGCTCGTCCAAGGAATTAAATGCGCCCTTGGAGGTCTCGTAAATTTTTTGTAATCGTTCGTAAATATAATTACGTTTAGCGATAATAATTTTTAAACTAACTTCTTCATCCGAAACCAGTTCAGATTCTTTGCTTCTCGTCGTCATTTTCAACAAACAGATGCGGACTAAAATTATTGCGATAAGTGACGGTAGAATTTGTTAATTGGGGAACGAAGCAATCTCGCGTTACTAGAAAGATGGCGGTTATTCAACAAGAAAAATATCATTAATGGAATAATGAAGCGGTGTGGTATGCGTTACAAAGGTATTATAATACGTGTAATAAGCGATGCGGGACAAATAAATATTGTAGTTAGTATAATTAGAACTACAATTTATTATGATTTAATAATATATACGTATATAATTTTTTGTAATATATAAAAAAATGAAGTTACTTCTCCGGGCCTAAAGGTTAATTTAATCCCGGCCGAAGTGACCAAAAAATATATGGTGGATTTGGCGTTTGGCCTTCAACCACCAAACTGCTGGTTCAAATGTATTAAATAATGTTATGCGGTGCGGCTATTAATTTAAATAGAATAGTGGACTGTATATGAGCGCGGTGCGAGCGGTGAATGGAATTTAATTTATTCGTGATACTGCAAATCCCCTAAATTCGGGATATAGGAAGGACGTGAAGGAATGCATGTGCACCCACCTGGACTTCCGCTGATCTGCCTTGTGTCTCGATGGCTGCCGGCTGTCTTCACACTTATCAACTTCACAGATAATCACGAAATATAGCGTTATTGCAAATGTCTATACTTTTTACTATATGCTTGTATAATTCAATATCCAAATTACACAAGGGCGGGAGCGATGATGCGAGATATAAGCGGTGCGGTTGATTGCGTGTCTTCTCAACTTGTGTGAGCCCGTTAACACACGAATGCACATGCTGGGCATAAAGCGGTAGATAGGAAACCGGAAATGGGCTTTGCAGTAATCTTATTGGATAATAATTAACGAATCCCTTATAAGCGTTAAGCGATAGTGCAAAGTGGCGCGAACAACGGACATAGGTAGAAACATTTTAGTGTTAGATATATTTCTGAAGGTTTTTTGAAAATAACTTGATGGTAACATGTACATTTATGATATTGTAAGCAATCAGAAGGAATTTTCAATTATAAGATATATGATATAAGACTGTTATCTTCAATATCCATACACTTTTTGTCTGCAAGCTTTCAACCTGCACGGCATACAGATTTGTTCTAAGTGATCCACCTGAAAAGAAGTTAATGACAATTGTAAAGGTGTCTTAACTAAATAATAATTCTTATCAATATATTATTTTTTTTCTATATTATATAGGAATTAAAAGGACATTTTTAATAATAAGAGATAAGACTATGCCTTCAATGTCAATAAACTGTATTTACATATTTCTGTGAGCATTTTCTTATATCTGCCTTTTCATATGTTAAATAATAAAGAAATTATTATAAATTATACAGCATTAATCAGTTCCAGCTGATCAAATACAGAAGCAGTAATTATTGATTAACATCAATGATATTCAACCATGTAAAAGTTGTCTCACATTTTATTTTTACCGGGTTATTAAGTATATCTGATTCTAGATGACAAAATAACATTCCTTTCTGCACAGTGAACAACTCAGCTGTCTAAGCATAATAGAAACAACCATTACACTTTTTTTGTGCAAACTATTATTATTAAACTTTATATTTGCTTCTAGTACAAATAATTACTACATTATTTACACATAAATATATGTAACATTTATATTGCCTATCTACTATGGCTGGTATAAATCCAGGATCTGTGTCTGACTTAACAAAAAAGCCATTTAGTATTAAGCAACTTGCTGAATACATAAGGTACCTATTTGTACACAAATGCAGTTATATGAATTGCTCTTCAAAACCCTCTTTTAAGTCCCTCGACCCAAAGATTCTAATTTTCTTTTAACATTATAATAACTTCTTTTGTGCATTTATCCTATTTATTATTTAATTTAGATTTTACTAATAAAATAAACTTAATACTTTGTCACTTTTAACAAACTAATAAGGTTCTAAGACCTGTTTATTATTTGTATTTGTTTGAGGTAAAATATACAAACTTAATAATAGATTTTCACAACCTAGAATAGGTGTAAATTAATAAACTCTTATATTCTATTTGCGAATTTTACCACGAAAACTAAAAAGAGAAAAACATACGTACTTGTGGCAATTAATATTTGGCTAACCTTTCTGATAATTGATAATATCCATATTTTCTTAAACATTAGTTTAATAATGCTTGTAAATAAAAAACTCCATTTTGTTCTTACCATAATGATGCGACTCCAACTATGTTTTATTTCACTCTAGTGAATCGAGTAAATTTGTCCAACTCGATAATCTATAGAAAATAAATTTTACCGAGTTACCGAGTTAACTCGGCGCATCGTATAGATTCAGAGGGTGCTATATAGATACCTATTAATTTAGTTGTATATATTATAAGTCGCTGCGGGTGACATCACAAGTTGCATCCAAATTCAAACTTGCATCTGGCATGTTGTAAACAAACCTGAACTTAGTTTTATTTATGATATTGATTTATAGTTTTAATTTCATGTTGCCACATATTACTTATTTATAAACGTACATATTTAAAATGGTTTAACTAAAGTAATCGCTGATCTCAACTCTAGTGATAAACTTTTCTGTAAATAGTTGATTTACTCAAAAACTATTGTACAACTAGAATGACATACATACATACTCGTAAATTAACCCGAGTGGCTCGAGTCACAAAACTCTACTCGAATCGCATCTTTATCTTACGGCCAATGCAGTGTTTGTCTACAATTTAGTGATGAAATCGACTTACTAATTCGAGCAATTTATTGATATATTATGTAATAAATAAATTGATATTAGGTAATATGTATATAATGTTGTATCAATTTATGTTATATATGATATAAATTGATTATATATACTTTGGATAGTCAAATTATTAATAACATTAAGACTTACGTCATGACGTTAGAGTGATATTATTTTATGAAGATGTCGATACGCATACCAAAAATAATATATAACTACCTATTGAGTGTAATAATAATAATTGTGTTGTATGGAAGAACAATTATAAAAATAATTTGTGAAATATTGACACAGCTTCGTTCATCTAATTTGAATTGTTTAACTCGAGCTCAAAATCGAGTTACCTGAATTTCAACTCGAGTTTCCGAGTTATCACGACACATCTCTAAGACAATAATTTTTTAAATATTACATTACCTTAGCCAATGATCGGAACACGAATGTCAAAACAACTATTTTTTTTTCAGATTTCTTGTTTCCGTTTACATTTTCGAAAAATCTATAAACCATTTACTATTATAATTTGGTGTCTTTTTTTTTTGGTGTAAATACCATTAAATGACGTTAATATTTCTAGTGGGCCCAAAAATGATTGTCTCCTTTACGTCACACGTCCTCTCCCAACAGCGCTGCTGCTAGAACTAATTGCCGCTCAGTGTTGCCAGATGCCTTGAACCTTTTATCTGTATTTGAAACTGCTAAAATCTGTATTAAATCTGTATGCTATTTAAGCTTAAAATCTGTATAAAATCTATATAATATAATAAACCAAAATAGAATAATTGATCATCATCATCATTGCTTCTTTTGAAAAACAAGGAATAACTACTAACGTGATAAGCTAATAAGGTTTGATTATCGTTATTAAAAAATTATTTTTATAGAATAAGGATGTCACACGAGCACACAGTACACCGATGGTAAGTGGATGCTGTGGACCATAGACATCTACATCTATCCTCGCTTAAGACTCAAAACCGTAGACAGAGAAACCTATAGAATAATGATCGGCATGGCCTCGAGTGAGAAAGAACGATAACGAATTTTTAGGTTATACAATAATCTTTATGACTTTTAAACACATTTAGATAAAAAATTTAATCGTTCTAAGAACTGAACTGAACAAGATTCACCAATCTTAAGCTCACAAAACACTTTTTTCTCACTTAAACCAACTTGTAAACTCCTTAAATCGCTACGCTGTTAAAGTTGTCTCCGTGCCGGTTTTTTTGTTTAGCAAACTGTAGACTTTGCTAAACAAAAAAACCGGCACGGAGAAAGGGACAAACAATCACACCGCTCTATCTCATTTCTATGCAATACGTATGCATAAATCTATCTTTTTCGTGTGCGAATCCGAAAGAAGGCGTCAATTTGTCTAGTGGTTTCTCTTTCTATGCTCAAAACGCAGATGCGTTGTCACGCCTGAGGACTAAGATGGAATGATTCGTTTCCAGTAAAAAAGGGTCTCCGGATTGCTACACTCACCATACGAAGCACATCAGTATTAAGCTGGTATTTTACGCTTGTATTCTGTGAGAGCGTGGTCCTTCCCCGGTCGAGCTGACTCATTGCGCGTGGCTCTACCAAGTATAAAATATACACTATACACAAAATTTTTTATATAGCAAAATTGAACACATTAATTTAAGCAAACAACGTATTAAAACTCAAACATTTGCAACAAACGAACATATAATTAATTTATTATTTTCAGTCATACATATTATATAATACACTTATAATTCTGCCGTACTAATTACGTTGTGAAAAAATAAATTAACCATAAAGAATAGAATCATGCAATGATGTGTGTAACGCGGTATCTAGTCACTTATTTTGCTTCGTTCTGTTTTAAGTTGAATATTATGGTAACCCAATCAATAGAGTAAGAAAACTCTGTATAAAAATCTGTATCCAGTGCTTATCTGTATCACACACCGAAAATCTGTATAAATACGGGGAAATCTGTATATATGGCAACACTGTTGCCGCTAGATATTAATACTTAATAGCGCCAAAGCGCAATAGCTCCATGGCGACTGCTTACATAACACGCGCTATGTGTTATGAAGAGATAGCGCGCTATAATATGGCGCTATGCGCTATATTAACCACCATTATTCAAAACGACTATAAATAAATAGCACGCTACAGACTATAAACTAGAAATTTCTAGCGCGCTATTAAATACGCTATGTTATTGCGCGCTATTTATAAGAAAGCGTGTAGGAGGCCGGCAAGCGCGTTAAGTTTTGCTACGAGATATATCTCGTAGCATGTTACATTACATGTCGTTCATTGGATAGACCGCGTGTTATATAAGAACATTATTTCGTAATAAGTCGCATTTTAGACTAAAATAAAATTAAGCATTTTCATGCTTTTCAGGCTTATTACGACTTTCTATAACCCTAAAAATATTTTTAAGGCCTGTACTTTTAAAACGAAATAAAATTAATTATTTTTTATTATAATTGATGTAAACGTTATTTTAACCTTAATATAAATTATAAATCAAATAAAGGTGTATTTAAAATGTTATTGATCGTATTTATAAAAATCAACTATACATACACTATTATATATATTTGCACTTTTGTATCTATATTTTATTTACATTTAAAAACATTCGTTAGGTTTCTTTTATAGCAGACAACTGTCCTTCGATCACTTATAAATATACGGTATGCATTAACTAAACAACGCGTAACACTAAATTAGGCCGCGCGCGATAAATAGCGTGCTATCAGATCAAAGCGTCACACGTCCTCTCCCAACAGCGCTGCTGTTGGAACTAGTTGCCGTTAGATATTAATACTTAATAGCGCCAAAGCCTACTACTTACATAGCACGCGCTATTTGTTATGGAGGGATAGCGCGCTATAATATGGCGCTATGCGTTATATTAACCACCATTAGTACGTACCTAGCGGTGTAGCGATAACCGGAAGGGCAGAGTACGGGAAGAGGCGCGACAAGGTAACTTACCGAGCTTAAAATATTAGACGTTAGTTATTTATGAATGACAGAGAGTAAAAAAATTGCATTACCACTTTTCTGAATTTAGGAGATAAAAAGGACCGAATGTTTTAATTTTTCTTCACCATTCGCCTATATTACTTGTTCTGAACGTTCTCTGCAAATTTGGCCGTATATTGCAAAATAACCCTGTATATGACTTTTCTATTGAATTTTTTTATATTTTTCAGGCAAACTTTAATCTTCTCGTCGGTGTCGTTACCAGAAATAAAGTCGGTGATGAATAGAAAATGCCAAAATTACGCTGGCAAGGTGTTTATAACAAATCCAATAGAAATAGGAAGCATTCAACAAGTGTTACTGCAAGTACCACAGCTTTTCCACAGGTCGGTGTTACAAGGTTATATTTGCAAAAAAACTAACTGGAGTTTTTATTTAGATGGCATTCTTACTAAAAATTCAACAATATGGAAAATCGTAATGAATTTACTTAATGATAAATGAGGCTTTTCATTCTTTCATCTATATCTTAGTGATTACGCAAACACACGACAATTGTTTCTTTAAAATTTTCAACATGGACACATCGCTGTGACAAAAGTAGTAAAGTAAAGTTACAGCCTTTATATGTCCCACAGCTGGGCACAGGCCTTCCCCCATTTCTGAAAAGGTTTTAAGGCAAGGAAGTGTCCGCCGTGCTGCCCCAATGCGTGTTGGCGAACTTCACATGTCTTCGAAATATATTTTTTTCTTATACCTCATACATGCAGGTTTCCTCACGATGTTTCCCTTCACCGCCGAGCACGTGGTAACTGTGACAAACGAACTTACAATCCACCTGACAGTAAGTGGCTTTTGCATAGACTGCAAAAGCCACTTACTGTCACACCTGCGGCCATCTTGAAAGAAGGCTACAGATGCTTTGTTACCTCTGAGAACTAAGATGGAATGCTTTGCATTTGTTACATTTAAAAAAAAAGTAAAACTACTTACTACATGTGAACAAGATAACTTGATACGCATGGAAGTATACTATAAGCAAGTTCCATCTGTTGCCCATAAGTGCAACACATCATTAAATATAAAATCCGGATTCCCGTGATGATTTCGTTTCCTTCTCATAGTATATTTTTATGTATGAAAATTGATCCAATTGTGTCCATACCACCCACATTGTAGCAAGCAAACTTGCATCAGCGCCTTTATAAAAAGTAGAAAATAAAAAACTGCGAAATCCAACCCAATCGTAGCAACAATAGTTTATATCCCCCTTATGAACAATCTGTGGGTAGACCAATTTTCAGCAGTATACTTTGCTAGGGTAACAGCGTAGGATGTGTCGATATGATGTCGATGTCAAAGTCGATATCGGTCAGTATAACATCATGTTTATCTTATCACATGTTTTACAGATTTAACGCCACGACTCCGTTGGCATCCGTGGATAGTAGGTTCGATTACTTCATAAAGGAAATCCTGCCCAAACAACATGACACATTGATGAGTCACACGCTTATATATGTGCCTAGCTACTTCGATTTTGTTCGAATAAGGAATTATTTTAAGAAGGAAGATATTGGTTTTGTACAAATCTGCGAGTATTCCAAGGTTTGTAAAGTTAATTTTGAAACATTATTGCTCTAGTTCTATCGTAATTGAAATGTTTAAAATATCTTACCTAAGATCGTTCTAGATATGACGAGCAAGGACTATGGAGGATGGCGGATGATTTTACCTGTAACATGTATGTCAGTATTTGATATGATGTGTCTCTTCTTTCTTATTTTTTTGTCACTATTAATGTCCATAGTTCAATAAATCACCAGATTATAGAAGTAAAGTAAGGTATCATCATAATCGATGCACCAGATCTTATGAGTAATTTAAAATAACAGCCTTCATTTGCCTCACTGAGACCCGTGCTCGTTTCCGATCAGTTCAAAGTAAACCTTCACAAGTTTTTGGAGCTAAAGAGTTCGTTAAAAAGCTGTCCGACTAGTGTTGGCGGACTTCACATGACTTCGAACTTTTTTTATTTCTCAAACCTGCCGATATAGTCGTCAGTTTGCTTAAAGACGGTGGCCTCTGTGTCGCGCCGCCTTGGCACGTGCCGCATCTTGTCAAAGGCGCCGCCGCGACATCACAGGTCAAGGCAGGAGAATTTGGCATTTTAAAACAAACATATTCCCTTTGCTACGTTATTTGTGTGTTTATTATTTATATACGTATTTTATTACAATAACCGGTAATTGTATCATAGCTCCCAAATGGATGAACCTTTGGATGATGGATTAGATTTAGTTTTTTTTTGTTTGGAAGGTGACTTATGGAGTGTTCTTAGCAATGATTCAAGAAACAACCGTTTGAAGAACATCAGCTTTTTTGTCTCGGGGTTTTTTTATTTTAAATTTAAGTTATTTCCAATAAAAATAAAAGATTATTTTTGAAAAATTGAGAAACATTTATAAAATACATGGTCTTTGATGATTATTTTAGATCTAAATATCGCCACATTAATAGATCCGAAATCCGGGGTGGTTTCTAGTTTCATAAATTTTTTTGTTGGAATGTATTTAACTCATCACAATGAAGAAGTGTTATTGGTCCGAGGTATTTAATATTAGTGTTACGAGCTTGAGGTTCGTGACAATAAAAATTGCCGATAAAATTACCCAAATTAACACTTTAATTTTCTTTACACAAATTAAAACCTAAAACACTAATAATTAATCACACTAATGCACTTTATTTCGCTCCGAAGCTTCGCTTGTCTCGCCGAATTCAATACTTCCCCGATCGCATCTTGCAGCGCCTATAAATATAAATTAGCACCGAAATATCCAGAATATTCAAGTAAACACGCGCAAGGTACCGAGAGTTCGAGTTTCAACTTCTAGAAGTTTAGTTCTTCGGTTCGAGACTAGATGGCGCTGTCGGTTGAAAGATTAGTGATGTCATTTTCTGGAAAGCTCCCCTCGCACTCGTCTCTGACACTAGATGGCGCTAGTGCCGTCGACTTAGGCGCGTAACAGTAGTATAGTATTTAATAGCGATTGACTAGACCATACAGACGCGGTGTAATAATATCCTCTAACCCATATCTTCCCGTGGGAGACGTTAGAGGCGACAGAGTGAAATTGAAACAGGAGATTTCCTGAGGCAGAGAGAGAGAGAGAGAGGCAGCAGCATTTCCTGATAACTACTCACAGTTAATAAAATTGTCAAAATCTCCTCTATGAGGCGTTCTGTGGGGGAGGCCTATGTTCAGCAGTGGACTTTTGTAGGCTGTAATGGATGTTTTTTTTATAGAATAAGGATGTCCAACGAGCACGCAATCCACCTGATGGTAAGTGGATGCTGTGGCCCATAGGCATCTACATTTATCTTCGTAATAATTCTGAGAATCAAAATGCAGATGCGTTGTCACCCCTGAGGACTGAGATAGAATGCCCCGGTTCCAGTAAAAAGGGTTTCCGGTTCTATGCACTCACCATACGAAATACATAGTAGCATGAAGCTGCTATTTTACGCTAGTATTCTGTGAGAGCGTGGTCCTACCTCTGCCGAGCCGACCCTTTCGTACTGCAATCACAATATAGCTGCAACGTGGCTCTACCACGTAAAAAACGTAATGGATGGATGGATTGTATCGTTAGTCTATTGATCGTATGCTTGACTGCTGATCATGAAGCTCCGGGTTCGTATCCAGGGTCGAGCCAAAATATTGGGTTTTTCTGTCACGAAATTCTCAGTAGCAGCCCAGAGGCAGGAAGTTGGTTGTATTTTACCGCTGTGTCTCAGAAAGCACGTATAGCCGTTGGTCCTGCACCTGATCTCTCTCCGGTCGTGTCGGAGTGTCGTACTATTGGACTATGAGAGTGAGGGCATAGAGAATGCATCTGTGCTTTCGCCCACGTGTACTATAATCCTGTCCTTTGCAAATGGCTGGTCTCTGTTGAGCCGGCCGCCGTGACCGATATTCGGTAGAAGATTATTATTATTAGTTTTTAATAGACGAAATTATTGAACAATAAAACAAACAATGTGCTAAATTTTCTCAGATTTATAAATAATGTGACGTTATAAATTTATATATTTTTCGTTAACAGGATGCTAAAATAGCGCGAGCAAGGGACATGTTTTTCCACACTGAAGCACACTTTCTTTTGTATTCGGAGAGAGTACACTTCTTTCGGAGATTCCGAATTAAGGGTATACGTCATATAATATTCTACCAACCGCCAACATATCCACATTTTTATTCCGAAATGTGCAATCTCATGCAGGTATGTCGAGAATCGAAACAAATATATTATTTTATTAGATAAATAATTATAATAGTATATATTATGTACTAGTGATCGGCTCCGGCTTTGCATATGTGATTTCTGGATCTTGACAACAGCGCCACCTATCGTATAGAATCGTATACAGGATCCAGTAGAGTTTTTAAACAATCCATGGATCCACTCAAATACACACAAAAAATCATCAAAATCGGTCGAGCCATTTTCGAGTTTTTGCGAGATTGACGGCAATTGATTTTTATATATAGAGATGTTTGAAAATAATAAGAGATAACTGTGTGTGTTTACTAAGACTAGTGGCTTTGTGTGTTTGTATAATTTTAAATCTAAATTCTTAGATGTATTTATTAATAAAAACCGCTGACAGGGTGATATACTGTTCAGAGAATCGGATGCATTCTCTGACTTCAAATTCCAGTCAATACGAACATTCGGTCGGGTCCGGAAAACAATTTGTGTGTTATGCACACAAATTGTTTTCCGGACCCGTCTGACACTATATTCTAGCCAACCTCCGATCGCTTAAAGTTTAAGATGTAATGTTTAAGCCTTAAACGTTACATCGATCAAAAAAGATTTCTAGCACTCTGATGTTTCCCGAATTGTTGATATCTTCCGCATCATCTGTCCGGAGGACAAGATAATCGTCGTCAATAAATAAACAAGCTATTTGTTTATTTGCAGGAAGGTAACCAGAACAAATATGGCGGCAGCGAATGCAACATGACCGTGACAACGCTACATTGTAAATATGACGCGCAGCGTTTGGCGGCGGTACTCGGCGCCGCTCGATTTGCGCGAATCGCTGCTTCTGATAAAGCTGTACATATGTATGTTACGGGAGAATAATAAATGATGTTTTCCCCTTAAGAATGTTTTATTATTTAAAATTTAGCCATCGCAAACACAAAAAGGAAAAGTTTCTCACCTAAACTATTGATTAATTTAGACACAGACTTTCGCCTCTGGTCAAGTCATACTGAGTAGTGGGCGGAAGTGGAGCTTTTATAGGACTACGATCGCCTAAATTGTTGACACCGGACAAACACTTCAAAAACCCCGTTTGATTATATTCAATTTCATTTTCCGGACATCTTTGAAAAAAATTGTTTACAACAAATTTATAAAGGTCGTTTTCGTATTCATTTTTTATTAATTTATGTAGCTTATTATTGTTACCTAGTGGCGGCGTAAAAATATTCATAATAATAGTGTTCTGTGCAATTCCCCATCTAATGCCGTGGGTTCTATTAAGAGGCGACACAGGGAAACTATAATGAGATGGGAAGCAGAATCTTCCCGATAACAAATGAAAATAATTTAAAAAAAATACCGTTTCCAACCCGGCTGCGCTCCGTGGCGCAGTGGCTTTGCAATGAGACCCGGCACTGAGGGCCGCGGGTTCGAATTCCACACGGAACAAGTATTTGTATGGCCTAAATAGGAATGGGTAAGTGATAAATATATATCGATATATATTGTATCGATATATATATATATATATATATATATTCATTGTAGAAGCGTGCTCGTCGCGACCCCTGCCAGCCCTTTTCAGGGCTGCAATTCTACACAGCTGCGCACCCATGCGAACGAGGGTTAGGGCGTCCCCCCAAGGCGACGCACACCAGCTCGTCCCCGTTGGTGTGGAATGCAGCGCGCAAAGCGGCGATGGGGACCGCCACCCGTCACGCACAGCCCGACACGGCGGAAGGTGGAGGACGGAGTGCAGAGTTGGCACGTGGAATGTTAGAGGAGGCATGAGAGATAAGACGAATGAGTTGATCGAAATAATGAAAGAAAGAGAATTAGATGTCGTGTGTATGTCGGAGACCAAACGGAAAGGCAGTGGTATTGAAGAGCTCCCTGGTGGGACGTTAGCTATATGGTCCGGAGTCCCGGAAAGCGAGAACGCCTGCCAAGGAGTGGGAGTGCTGTTGTCGTCCCGGTTGGTCGATCTTATGACTGAATACAGGGTTGTGAACTCAAGACTTCTCTGGGTTCGCTTCAAAATGGGACTGACGAAGTTATTCCTTTTGGCTGTTTATGCGCCGGTAGCTTCGTCGTCCAGGACTGAGCTGCAGGAGTTTTGGGAGAATGTAAGAGAAGTTCTAGATTTGGTTAAGGGAAACGAAAGAACTGTTGTATGTGGTGATTTGAATGGTTGGGTAGGTATCGCTCGACCAGGATACGAGTCGGTGCTTGGAAAGTTTGGCGATAAAAGTGTTAATGACTTGCTGCTGGCAAGCTTATACTGGCTGTATGCAAGGAAAAGGGTCTTATTGTGACAAACACTATGTTTAATCACAGGAAGATCCATATGTACACTAGAGAAAGAAAGAATGAGAGAAGTATGATTGATTTGTTCCTGGTGGATGACCGACTGCGAAAACAGGTGATGGATAACACGAGTTTTCAGTGGTGCTGACCTGGGAACGGATCATTATCTAGTAATTACTAGATTTAGGGGTTTTACGCGGGTGGGCGCCACCGGACGGCAGTAACAGAACCACAGTCGGTCTGTCGCATCCGAAGCTGGAAGCTTCAGGAAGCGGATACTAGGGACAAATATCACACGAGGGTAGCCGAAAAGCTTGACACCATCGATGGCAGGAAAGAATGTGTGGAGAGAACATGGCAGAACCTTAGGGATGGAATGGTAAGTGCAGCGGAAGAAGTATGTGGTACGACAAAAAGAGGTAGTAGTAAAAGAAGAGATGCATGGTGGAATGATGAAGTGAAAGAAGCTGTAAAAAAGAAGAAAAAAGCATGGTTAGACTACTTGGCCTCTAGTAACGATGAGCATATGAGAGAGAAGATGAAAGAAAGATATAAGCTGCAGAAAGTTCATGCGAAAACATTGATTGAGGAAATACGTGAAAGGTGTAGAATAGAAGCGGACGAGAGGTTGTCGCACAACTTTAGGGAAAACTCCAAACTCTTCTGGAAAGAGGTTGGAAGGTCCCGGAGTGGTGCGACAGCTTTAAGAATGAACAAAGTGCTTTCGAGAACCAATGACGTCCTCTCAGAAAAATCGGACGTCATGCAGCGGTGGAGTGAATTTTATAGAGAATTGTATGCGTGTCATGATCTTAGTGAAGGATCCGGGGGTGACGCCGTGACTGGCACGCCAGACACGGACCTCGATGACACTGAGGTCATCAGCATGAAAGAGATTGAACGTGCGATTCGAAGTTTGAAATGTGGTAAGGCTGCGGGACTAGACAGAGTTACTGCTGAAATGGTCAAGTACGGTGGGCCTCGCGTCTGGGACAGCTTTCATCTGCTGTGCAATTTGCGCTGGCGGACGGGAGATGTCCCGGATGATTGGCGATCCGCGGTCATTGTGCCTTTATATAAAGGTAAAGGTTCCCATTTTGACTGTGGGTGCTATCGGGCGATCAGCTTGACCAGTTTAGCAAGTAAAGTTTATTCGAAGGTTTTGACACGCAGGATGCAAGAGAAATCGGAAAGATTCTTATGGGAGGCGGATTTAGACCTGGAAGAGGATGCACGGATCAAATGTTTTCTCTCCGCATGATCACGGAGAAGCTTCTGAGTGTTAACCAGAGGATTTTCTGTGCTTTTGTGGATCTGGAGAAAGCATTTGATAAGGTTATAAGGAAGAAAATGTGGGAACTGTTGCCGGGATATGGTGTGGATGGTCGATTGTTAAGGGCTGTGCAGTCACTTTACTATGACTGTAAAGCCTGTGTGCGGGTATGTATGTAGGGCATGACCTGTCACCCATGTTTAGCGTCCAAGCGGGCGTAAAACAGGGTTGTGTCATGTCTTCCTGGCTGTTCATACTGTATCTCGACAGCTGTTTACAGAAGCTGAAAGATAGCTGTTTGGGTGTGAAATTGGGTGACATAAAAGTTAATTGTCTGCTGTATGCTGATGATGCAGTGCTTATTGCACCATCAGAAGCAGAACTGCAGGCATTAGTCACGTGTATGAAAGAGGAATGTGAAATTAAAGGTCTCCGTTTGAATGCTAATAAAACTAAGGTTCTGGTATTTGAAAAGGACGAAGAGAGAACGAAATGTGAAATATGGGTAAATCAGGAATGTCTAGAACAGGTAAATGAAATTGTATACTTGGGGAGTGCTTTCAGCCGGGATGGAAGATGTGATTTAGATGTGGATAGGCGTGTCGCTGCCGGAAACAAAGTCAATGGTGCCCTGAATGCATTAGTAAAAAGGCAAGGCGTGGTGAAGAGTGCACGCCTTGCAATACATAACGCAGTGTTGGTACCGACTTTGTTATATGGCAGCGAAACCTGGGTATGCCAGAAGAAGCATAAAAGCAAGTTGAATGCAGTGGAGATGCGATCTCTTCGTAAAATGTGTGGCGCTACCATAGCCGACCGAAAGCGAAACGAAGAGATTCGCAATATGGCAGGATTGAAAGATGACCTTATCACAAAAATTGATAGGGGCGTACTCCAATGGTTTGGGCACGTTGAACGAATGAGTGAAGACCGAATGGTGAAGAAAATATATAGAGCGAAAGTAAATATTAAAAGGTGTCAAGGTAGACCGAGACTAACTTTCGAAGACCATGTGAGCAAATTGCTCGAAGAGGGGAGGGTCAAGAGTACTCGGATACCTAAACGTGCATGTATGAAGAAGTTAATGAACCTGAAAGAAGCGAAAGAGGTATGTAAGGATCGTGACACTTGGCGATCTGTTCTCTCTGGCTACCCCGTTAGGGATTGTGCGTGACGATAAGTAAGTAAGTAAGTAAGTAATTTTAAATATAAGTTAATATCTTTATATTTATTTTTAATATATCTTGTTGCATTCCAAACATTTGTACTTATAGTTTTTTCAATACATAGATACCTAATTAATAATTTATTTTAAATAATTATTATTCTTATTTTAATTAATACGGTGTTTTATCAATTTTTTTTCATTTTTATCACTAACCCACATAACAACAAAACTAAATACTATAACATCACTATGCTCTCCCCTAAGGCCCGTAAGTGGAAGAGAGAGCGAAATACTCCGATGATTTATGACCCAAACTGCACGGACAAAATAATTCTAGTATAGATGTTTGCCCTTGAAGAATGTAATATGTCTGTGAACTGCCCTCACGGTACAAGAAAAAAGCCTAGTGTACGAATAACGTTTAAAGAAAACCGCCTGCCGCCTGCGTAGCGACTACGCAATGCCCCCCTTTTAAAGCGGGCATTCACTACCAGACTGCATGCGACGGGCAGCCCGTCACGGGCAAGGTAAGTCTGTCGCATATCTGCTCGTGAATGCTAGGCGGCAGGCATAGGCAAGCACGTCGGTCTGTGCCCACCGCCCGCGCGGAGAATCGCATTTTGTCTGCGCGGACACAGACAGGTCTGAACGTGAACGGTCGCGCCGGGCGGCTCGCCTGCACTCGTGCCTCAGAGTGCGATTAAAGCGCGTGTTTGTTTCGAATTATTGTATAGACGTTAACATGAACGAAAATAAACAATTTTTCAATCTTTCATTTCCATTTACCAATAGCATCCTTGTTTGTGGAAAATTAAAAGCAAGGAATATATGAAAAGCGACCTAAGAAATGTCGTTTACAGCGAACTAATTGAAAAAGCGAAGGAAATCCATGATGATGCCGATTATAGCAAGGCTCCGTCTTCTTTCTGCCATCGGGTTGTACAGGTGACCGAACTGCAGCTCTCCGAAAGACTATTGATGGCTCGTTCTGTGTGTGTTCACTACGGGCAAACGACAGACTTGGGCCGGGCCGGGCGGCCCGCGGGCAGTCTGGTAGTGAATTCCCCGCCTAAGACATTCTGTGGGAGAGGCCAATTCATCCAGCAGTGGAATTAGTTGGACTTAGAAAACACGTGGTTCCAACAAGACGGGACAGCATGTCTGCACGTGACTCGATCGAAACATTAAGAAGAATGGTTTCAGGTTAATTAATATTAAGAAATGGTTGCATTGATTGGCCCTAAGATCACCGGATTTGATAGCTCCTGGCTTTTTTCTGTGGAGCTATGTTAGTAAAGACACGTCTTATATATTCTTATAGGGACGTGTCTTTACTAACAGTATGTGTAAATAACACTAAATGTCTATAATAACAATAGTATGTGGTAAAGCCACGCTGCAGCCATATTATAGTTGTAGCACGACTGGGTCGGCTTAACCGGGGCAGGACCACTCTCTAACAAAATAGCAGCGTAATGTGTATGGTGAGCGTAGAGAACCGGAGATCCTTTTTACTGGAATCGAAGCATTCCATCTTAGTCTTCAGGGGTGACAACGCATTTGCCTTTTGATTCTTAATTGAGGATAAATTTGGATGTCTACGGGCCACAGCATCAGGTGGACTGTTTGCTCGTTTGTCACCCAATGCTATGAAAAAAAAACAAGCCGTTGAATCTTTAAAACGTAAAACAGAAAATTCGAGACGGAAGTGTGCGATAGTAGGTGGACATTAGGCAGATGTTATATTCCACGCGTAATTACCAAGCCTAAGTATTTTTTTTTTTCGAAAAAAATACCTCAAAATTTTTGTTATATACTCGTAGTAAAAAAATAAGTTGTATCTATAACTCTTATTTGGTCACCCTGTATTTAGCAACACTCGACAAATCCATTCATCCACTACATCATATTGTTGCGCGCCTAAGTTGATGTCTGGTATCTGGCACTAGCGTCATCGTACGGCCCACGATGAACATTCAGAGTGCCAACCTCAAGTTGAGTCCGAAGAAATGTGCACTATTCAAACGGCAAGTCAACTTTTTGGGGTATGTAGTGTCGGAAGAAGGTATCCGCACGGATCCGGAGAAAATCGCTGCTGTCAAGGATTGGCCAGTTCCAAAAGACAAGATGCAGGTTAGAGCATTTTTGGGTTTGTGCTCCTATTATCGGCGATTTGTGAAGAACTTTGCAGATATAGCCAAACCTCTGCACAAGCTAACCGAGGAGAAGAGACATTTCTGCTGGGATGAAAGTTGCAATATCGCATTCCAGGAGCTCAAGGATCGTCTATGCAAAACACCTATTTTGGGATACCCTGATGCAAGCAAAGAATTTATAGTTGACACAGACGCAAGTGATATAGGACTTGGCGGTGTGTTGTCTCAACGGAATGGTGACCAAGAGGTCGTGATAGCGTACTTCAGCAAGTCGTTGTCAAAACCGGAAAGAAACTATTGTGTCACAAGACGCGAATTGCTAGCTGTGATAAAGTCGTTGCAGCATTTCAGCAAATATCTTTTGGGGCGTAAATTTCACTTACGAACTGACCATGCTGCACTAAAATGGCTATTGCAGTTTAAAATCCAGAAGGACAAGTTGCGAGGTGGATTGAACTACTGCAGGAATACAACTTTGTAATCTAGTATCGAAGCGGAAAATCTCACGGCAACGCAGATGGATTGTCAAGGAGACCCTGTCTGGAGGATTGCAAGCATTGTACTAGACAAGAGGGTATGGAAGTGGTATCTGTGAGGATGCTCAGGACAGATCACCTCAGCAACGAGTGGAAGGACTGCTTACAACATGCACAGCAGTAAGATCCGGACATCAAGCCAATTCTGGAATGGATGAAGGCCAGTGCTCCCAAGCCCAATTGGAGCGACGTCTCAGCGATGAGTTCGGTTACTAAAAGCTATTGGGCCCAATGCTTCAGGATGGAGTTCTGTGCCGTAAATGGGAAAATGTTCGGGGAGACAGCTGTCATATGCAAATGGTTGTCCCTAAAGCTAATGTACCGGATGTTCTACAGCTGTACCATAATGATAATTAAACGAGTTAAACGAACTCTACTGAAGCTCCGAGAACGGTTTTACTGGGTCCACTGTCGAAACGATGTCGAGGACTGGTGTCGCAAATGTACAAGTTGTGCGGCTGTAAAGGGACCTCAGACTCGTAGTAGAGGTGCATTGAAGTTGTACAATGTTGGTGCACCATGGGAGAGAATAGCCATTGACGTGGCGGGGCCGTTTCCGGAGAGTGAAAGCGGTAACAAGTATTTCATGGTTGTGATGGATTACTTCACTAAGTGGCCAGAAGTCTTCACCATTCCAAATCAAGAAGCTTCAACAGTTGCAGATAAACTAGTTCATGAAGTCTTCTGTCGTTTTGGAGTACCTTTAGAGATTCACAGCGATCAAGGAAAGAATTTTGAGTCTCAAATATCCCAGGAAACTTGCCGAGTTATGGGTACTCATAAAACAAGAACGACTTCTTATCACCCGCAATCTGATGGAATGGTAGAACGATTTAACCAGACATTGGGACAAGCACATACAACCGTTTTTGTTGTCATATCGAAGCGCTGTTCACGAAAGTACAGCCGTGACACCAGCTTTCGCAAACTTTGGAAGAGAATTACGGCTGCCTGCAGACCTGACCACCGGGATACCACCCGATGCCCCACGCAGTATAACCGATTATGCAAATGACTTGCGGAACAAAATTAATGACATTTATGAGCACGTCAGACAATCGGGCTAGCAAATGTCTGAAAAGATGAAAACCCGGTATGACCGTAAAATTAAAAACAAAGGGTTCGAAGAAGGTTCACTAGTGTGGTTGCACAATCCAGTTCGCACCAAAGGGAAATCTCCTAAGCTTCAAGCTAAATGGAACGGCCCGTACCGGATTGTGACCGGGATCAAAGATGTAACCTACCGGATACAGAAAGGCGCAAGAGGTACTCCTAAGATCGTCCATGTGGATCGACTGACGCAACGCGACTAGCGACTGGCTACAAGCGAAGCTTCGGAGCGAAATAAAGTGAATCAGTGTGATTAATTATTAGTGTCTTTTTTTTTCAAGTTTTAATAGGTGTTCAGTAATAAAAGTGTAAATTTTGGTAATTCAATCGGCAGTTTTTATTGTCACGAACCCTAAGCTCGTAACAATATCAAATGTCATAAACGAAGACCTCATACGTGGTATTTTGCCACCGTTATTACGCTAATAGCGAGTGGAGGGATTAGGGAGTAAATAAATTATGTAATTCCTGTGCACACTCCGGAATATATTCTATATAATACTGAGAGGTTAGTAACTCTGTGCTTTTTTTTATAAAATTGGACTGGCAAACGAACTTAGAGTCTACCTGATGGTAAGTAAGTATTAGCTTCTGCAGGACATGGACATCTGTAGGTAACTCTTAAATAAGGGAGGCTACAGATGCGTGGTTTCCTCTGCGGACTAAGATGAAATGCCTCACAGTCTGTTACACTGGCTCTCTATACCCTTCCAACCGGAACACAGCTATTAAAGTGCTGATATTTGGCGCGAGAAATAGGTAGGAAGGTATCTACTCAGATGGACTCCTGACGGCAGAAAAGTTGTATATTAATTAAAAAAAAATTCAATTATAGTAGTAAAAAAAAACCAGTAATTAGGCTTTTAATAACCTCTTCACTTCATTCAGTCCAACGTTATAGGCAGGTAGCATTTTGCATCACCAGCTCATATGTGACAGCAGTACCTACTCATGCACTGCCTAACTTACTCTTTATATATGATTAATACCAGACCAGGGTAAATCCAGACCAATGGATTATCCGTTCCATTGAAGATGTTTCTTGTTAATTGATCTAATTGATTGGGGTGGCCATTTATTAGAACGGTTTAAAAGTTTTCGGCGCTCCAGCTTCTCACACCACGAGCGTAATTGCCAGCGGTAGTCCTTATGTAGACCTTGGGGATATCCAAGTTATTGTTATTTTATATCTTCTTTAAGTAGCAAAGCTCTCGTAACTTACCCATTTTATGTTATTTTACGCCTCACCGTTAAATTTCTACATGTGTTTTAGCGTTTGGTATGAATACTTCGATCAACAATACCAACTAGATGTCGGGTCGGCGCAAGAAATCCATATCAGTAAATAAGAGCGCACATGAGACGTGAGCTCTTGCACTTGAGAGTGTAGCTCGCAAGACAATAACGGGAAAAAGAACTTTATTTGTTTATAACTTAAGGTTGATTGCACACTAAATGTTATTTAATTTATGTCTTTTCATAGTTTATATTCATGTGGACAGTATTTAGCTATGATTTTGTACGCGATCGTTATCTAGTTGGTATTGTTGATCGAAGTATGAATACAATGATTGACCAAATAAACTAATTCTCATAATGGCCTAGCTATATCAAATAGTGCAATGAATAATGTATTTTCCGTTCCTTTGATCCAGTTTTCTAGCTTAGTGGATATTCTCAATAGTTTGCGTAGGTAAATGGTCCAGTAGGCTTAACCCATTCTCTAATGATCGACGGAATGCGACAAGATACAAACATCGGATTATCAGTCCGTATCAAAGAATAATATAAAAACATATTAGTGTAATCTATAAATTGGGTTGTCTAGATATATGTGACGATTTTTTTCTTATTTAAAAAAATAAAATAGCGTGACATTGTCAAGTCAACGGTAAAGTCACAGTTTAAAAATGTGGTAAAGCCAGAGTTCAACTTCTTTTACAGGAATTATTTTCATGTTGTATAAAAATGAACACGTATCATAATAGAGTTTTGATAGTTTAGGTATTAACTAATGCACTTTTAATTATATACTAAATCATATTAATTATATCATTCATTTTCAACAATTCTTTGTGATCAGTTGGTGTGTCACCTGCGGCTTCGTACACAAATGATATTTTCTTTCTTCCGGATCGGGCTAAAACTTAGCTTAAAACTCGGATCTATCTTTTATTAAAACAGATGAAAACGTTCGATACTGTTTCAAAATACTTACAAAATTTTCAACAATATAACACCTTTGGTAAATCCATAGATTCAGACTGAATAGCCTTTTTTGTGCGAGTAGCTATGCAGGTCTATAAAGACCAGTATCACTGCGACTTAAGAGATCTATTGTGATCGCTGCTATGGCTATAGGTCGCCTATGTCTTCAATGAATAGGAGTTACTTAGCTGTGAGCGATTTTACTTATTCTGGGCGTGGTAGATAGCTTCCCAGATGTGTTACATTTGCGCATTAAGGGTCTATAATTAGTCAGGATGTACAGAGGCGTTTCTTCCGTTAAGGAACAAAACCGGCATCCGTGAGTTGCTTAGTCTCAGGATGGCCATGTGCTTTTTAAGACAACAGTGTCCAGTCAGTTTATTTTTACCCAATCCCAGGGCGAATTTACGATCAAAATCCCGGATTAAGGTTTTAAAATATTTTAAGCTTGGTGTATCGGATCAGATCTTAAGTGATTTATTGTGATAAAGAGTTTCAAGGGTCAATCGGGCTTGGCTTTCTGAGATTCCACAAAATGGCTCGGTTCCAAATTGTGGGCTCTTTATGCCCTCTCGTGACGCAAGCTCATCGACAAGTTCATTGCCTACAATACTCGTGTTGGTACGGAACCTATTTTAATACGACCCTGTTGTTACATCCCAAGGCGTTTAGACGGTTCATGCAGTCTCGAACTAACATCGAGTTCACTAAATTTGATTTCAGCGCTAGCAGTGCTGCTTGACTATCAGAGTTTATACAGATTATACGATTAGCGTAGTGTTTGTGCAGATTGATTTCCGCACACTGAATTGTGATGAAAATTTCTGCCTGGAAGATAGAGGTGAATCCACCCAAATTCATACTAAATTTGAATTTGGGAAATTCCCCATAAATTCCAAAGCTTACGTCGGGGTTCATTTTTGACCCAATGGTGAACCACATATTGCTACTGACCTTACAGATAACCTGTCCATTCAGCCAGTCTTCTCTGGAGCGTATAATAAAAGTGTATAGTGGACGCATGATATCTGAGATCATACATAAAACCCGTGTTTCTTTAATTGAGTCGAGCATGGGTCTCAATTAAGGTTCAAATTATATATCATCAATGATCAAATTATATATTATCAAATTAGGAAAGCAAGCGCGGTCCGCCCTGGGCATTAATACTAAGCAAATCAACCCTCGCCTCCTGGTCTAAATAAATATCAAGGGGCATTAGGCACAGAAGTGCATTAAGAGTTGCTCCAGGCGATAATCGCATCGCTCCAGTTGCTAGCCGTATGACATACGTTGCTAAGATGAGAGTTTCACGTTAGTTATTGGTCGATTTTTACGCACAAATACTTCGATCGATCGATCGAATCGAAAAAGTTAAAGTTAAGTACTTTAACTTTTTCGATAATTAAAAGAATCTTGCGTTACTTCGCGGACTTTTCCATTATATTGAAGTTGTTGGAACTTAATTTGCTCATTTCCGCGTAATAAAATACGATAATGTGTCCTGCCCAGTCTGAAGGGCACCCACCTCCCACTCTTCCTCAGTTGCTTGCACTATCGAGGCGAAACACGTATCGTATTATCGAGAGTGGTGTGTCGTTCCTAGCGTGGTGGTACTGAGAGTGGTGGCTACGGGGACATTGCATTGAGAGGTGTTGGGAGATTCTTTTCAGACTGGATAGGACACATCATTCTATTTTGAATATGAGCAAATTAATTTCTAATAACTTCAACCACATGGATTGAAAAATGTCCGAGAATATTGTAGTCAATTTCTAGTTTGAACACCTTTAATTTTCCTGCCGTGTTCGCACCTTTATTGTACCCTAGACCTCGACAATCATTCATGTCTAAGTCAAACACTTGTACAATTGCATCAAGAAAGAGGCCAGTAGGTACTTTTTCCGAACGGTCACTTACTGGCATGTAAGCGACAAAATACTCGTGCTTTGACTTCCTAATTAGCGTCAACAAAACGGAATGTAAGTGATAAGAGTGAGTGAATTGGTGACCGATGCCGAGTGGACCGGTGTTAGCGTTTCATTGATTGGTCGCACCGCTCGCACTGCCTACAGCATGACTCTACCAAGTTATATTTCATGCATTTATATTTTTGTGTTAAACGTCTATAGTTTAACGACGCGACGCAACTTAATGTATTCGTAACATTCTGTATTTTATATCTTTTGAGTCGATGATCCAAATGAGTCAAATGAAACATATCAGTGTTACTGTTGGTCTAGTGGTTAGTGATCCTGACTGCTAAGCCGGAGGTCGTGGGTTCGATTCCCACCCAGGACAAATGTTTGTGTGATGAGCACGATCATTTGTTCTGTGTCTGGGTGTAATTTATCTATAATATTTATGTATTTAGAAATATATAAGTATGTTTATCAGTTGTCTAGTACCCATACCACAAGCTCTGCTTAGCTTGGGACTAGATGCTGTGGAATATTATTATTATTATTTCAGTGATCGAGATGCAAATGTTTCAATCGTAAAACTGATACACTTTGCCCACCTCCACTATAGACATCCGGTACTCGCATACGGTGGAGAAAGGGGGTGGGGAGAGGAGAGGGTTCAGAAGGGGCCTCCCCTACTCTTCCCCATTTGCGGAAATGTATAGTCGAGAGGTCAATCGACGGATTCAACTCGGCTAGGCAGTTCGGGAAATTACGACACATCTTTTCGTCAGGTATACCTCAATCTCTGAAAACTAAAGTGTACAACCAGTGCGTGTTGCTAGTGATGACTTACGGATCAGAGACGTGGTCCTTCACTGCTGGCCGTATGAGGACGCTCAAGGTCGCTCAGCAAGCTATGGAGAGGGCTATGCTCGGAGTTTCTCTGCGTGATAGACTCAGAAATGAGGATATCCGCAGTAAAACCAGAGTGACCGACATAGCCCAACGGATTAGTAAGCTGAAGTGGCAATGGGCCGGCCATATAGCTCGAAGAACCGATAACCGATGGGGAAGAAAGGTTCTCGAGTAGCAGCCTCGTACCGGTAGGCGTAGTGTAGGGCGACCCCCCACTAGATGGAGTGACGACCTGGTAAGACATGCAGAAAGTCGATGGATGCAGGTGGCTCAGGACCGTGCTTTGTGGCGTTGCTTGGGGGAGGCCTATGTTCAACAGTGGACTTGTGAAGGGCTGTAATGATGATGATGATGATAGTTTGTAAGTAATAATTTTTTTTGTAAAATCATAACCTCACTTTTTTACACAGGAATATTAACACAAAGTTACTTCTATAACAGCTTCGACGCTGCGGGAAGTGCAGCCCCTTCGCCCTTGGGTAGCAAATCGCAGTCAGTGGGCGGGGGCTGCACTCCCGCCGAGCCTACGGCTTTACAAAAGCACTCTAGGGGTAGGGCAGACGACTACGTGGAGTCGGAGCGTGCTGTTTCGGTTTTAGAACAGATTTTAACAATCTTATTTATTAAGTCAGGTTGCCCTAAACTCTGCTATGATAGTGGTAAATGAAATAACGTAATGTGAATTTTTATCATTTTGCTTTCTGAAAAACCTCTGGACTGCTCTCCATTGCGAGTCAATTTGTTGTATATAAGTCCCATCTTTAGTCACAAATGGATTGTCTGGTTCCGAGTGATTAAATTTTTTATTAGTGAATCCGTGTTAAAAAACAATTTGACATATTTGCGTTTCGTTATATGCAATTTTTAGTGAAATTTGTTTTTATCGTAATTAATTCAAAACGCATTTCCGAAATCTAAAAACAGTGTAATAGGTTCCAGCTTAACCCTAACAAGCCTCCTAGACAAAAATATTATTAAAATCAAGTACCGGATATCTATAGCCAACCCAATTTTTTTCCTACATTATAAATAAGAACTTTTGTTTTCCTTTTTGTTTTTTTACTTTATTGTTCTTTATTTTTTATTTGACCTTAACATTTAATGTTATTCTCTAAGCGAGATACGTCAAAATATTAGCTTAATCAATTATTTACGTAAAAAAGATGATGTAAAAATCACACTAGAATCACACTAGATAATAAATAAATAAAAAAAATTATAATGCTGCCATGAGATTTGGCAGTAAATAATACGCGATGTCGATGTACCTATGTACACAATGTCTGCCAGAAGCTTTGTAAGTTGTAACTCCTCCTTTTTACTAAAATTTGCAGACAATTAAATCTGTATTACATTTATCTCGTCTAGATGTTTTCTAACAAAATGTGATAATCATTTTTATAGATAGGTAAATATATTTGCACACCCGAAGCAAGAGAAGTTGGGCTTTACTACACGTATAAGCAATTGTACCTATATACTGTGCAAGCCTGCTTGTAGCTTACTCGATTCATATTGAAGAATAAATTTTGGTTTTACCTTGAGAGAATTCTTGCTGCCGTGTGCCGTCTCTCCTGTAGCTTGTAGATTAAGGCACAATCTACATCTATGGTAGTAATATCACAGAATATATTGCTTACATTTTTTACTTTACTAGGTAATCTCTGGAAAAATGCTGATTTTGAATTCTTTCATTATAATCGGAAAACGGACTGACCCTTCGCTTGCTTCATGGTATTTTTTAGAAAACAAAGTTTCAATAAAACACAAGAGTTATTTATCGTTAACAAATAAAAATAAGACTATATAAAAACTGACACAGCCTAAACGTCTGCGTGTATAAAGTTAAAATTTCTTCACGGAAGTTCCTTCTATTTCCCCCGACCATAGTGCTTGGCTTGCTGTTATTGTCTACCAAGCGGATGGAATTGCGACAAAAATGATAAAAAGACATTACCGCTGATTTTTTGAACAAGTTTGACAAACCAAATTAATTGTCTTGTCGAAAAAAGAATAGGATATTCATTGAACGGACTTACGATTTGCAGGAGACCAGAGACGCTAAGTAGTCTAAAAGATGCTAAGTAACGGTAAAATAGTAGGCAACCTTTCCATGACCTATAAGATACATTCGGGAGAGTGTGCGCACAATATACTTGATTTAATTCCTCCCTCCCCTTAACTAAGTACATGATCATTACATAATAGTTAAAGTTACAACCAGTATATATATATATATATATATATATATATATATATATATATATATATATATATATATATATATATATATATAGTTAGACGGTTTTAGGGCAAGAAATTGTCTGCCGCGCTGCCCCATTGTGTGTTGCCGAACTTCACATGTCTTCAATATTTTCAATATTTTTTCTTATTTCTCAGACATGCAGGTTTCCTTCACCACCGAGCATGTGGTAAATCAGCAAATTACAATTAGCAATTGGTGCCGGCAGAGATCGAACCCAGTTTGTTTGCGTACTGTGAAATTTATAGCTAACCATCTGAGCTACCACGGCTCCCATTATATAATATTATAAACTAAATTGTTTAAAAATTAAAAAAATTAAAAGCAAACCTTTTAGAAGACATTCGTGGTCATTTTATTTATTTTATTACAACTTTAACAGTACGAACGATTTAAATACATATACAAATATCCTGTATCATCCAGAAATAACTTTTAATAAGTAAGCAAAACACACAAGTTACGCAATTCTACGTAATTTACTGTCAAGCATCACTTAGGTAAAATCTTGAGTTATTAGGTTTTCAGACCTAGACAATCTGGGCTTCTTCGAATTTAATTGTTAGTGAGAATAACATAAGATTTTGTGATTTGTAATCCATGTTAAACTACCCAGGTCATAGATGGCCTGGTTACAGGATCTTACGCCTCTGATTGAATTTTAATAAGATAAGCCAAGTGATTTGTTGTAAAATATTTTTCGTAGTAGTTCTTCCATGTTGTTCAAAAATATTAACGTTAAAATAAAACAATATTATATCTAACATTTTCTTAAATATTTTTGCAAGTATAATATTAATATCTTACTAAAATTAAACATTTTCAGAGTTTGATGCAAAGTAGACCTGAAGTGTACAAATCATCTGCGTATGTAGTATTTTTGACTTATTTTGTAATATTCTTATGCAGACCTTTCCATATTTAGCCAGGATAAGTGAAGTCTGCCCGCAGTAATAGGCATTTATATTTGTTTGTCCAATGTAATTAGCCTAACGTCTACTACTTCTTCTCAGACACTCAGATATTGCAATTATGCCAGAGAAGTGGAAGAAGTATTTTTATGTATCGCAATATCCATAAAAATCCTTTCCATAGCCTTAACATTTTAATGTTTTCTGCTTATCCACGCTAAATACAGTAAGGCTGTTCGTTTTTGTAATCTATATACAGGGTTATTTTTCAAAGAGTAGCCAAAGCTTAAACTTGAGTTTAAATATAATGATACTTACACCGTTATTGTAGTTTTTGAAAATAGTAAGAGTAAATAGACTTCTATTATTGATTTGAAATTAGCCTAAATAGAATGAGATTTATGGACAACAACGTTTATGCATACCAATCGCCCTTACTAATGTGTGCGTGCGCAGTAAGATCATTTAAAATAATGCATTATCAATTATCACGCATTTTGAATTTAAAAGAAAAAAAGGACATAATGATTGACAGTTTTTTTTCTTAATTTTTCTTTTTCTGGCCTATATTACTTATTCTGAACCTTCTCAGCAAATTTGGCCGGTTATTGCAAAAGTACTGTATATAATATCAAAAAATTTACAATAAAGTTCAAGTTGTAATAAAATTTGTACATTTTTAATTACGATAGTAGTTACTGAAAACTAAAACATAATTAGTACAATTCAAAATAACACAAAAGTTCCACTTTTTTTCACAAGTTGTCACATTTTTTTACAACGATAAAATTAACAAAAATTTTCTCATTATTTTGCGAAAATTATAATTTTTATCGACGGGATATTCTTGCAAAGAACAGGCAATAAATATGATATATATCAACTTTATTAATGTAGAGTAAATATTCGTATATTAATGTGGGTTTTACACTATATAAATCTCTATTACATTATCGAATTTCGCAAGTTGGATTTGCGTTCAAGTTCATAATAAATACATTTCGATGTACGTCGCTTGATGCATTAATATAGGTACCTACTAATCTTTAATTAAATTAACTTTTTGTTGATTATATTATTTCAATATGTGAAAAAAAAAACTATCGCAGTGGAAACAAGATACTTTTCGGAAATACAAGAGAATTCAAGATAACTTTTTTTCTTTACGTCAGTATAGTCACGGCGTATATAATTTTTATTATCTTAATATTTCTTAAGAGTACGTACGATTTACACTTTTAGTAGTTTGGATTTATTTAAAAATGTAATAAGTACATAAAGTATATTAAGTGAGATCAGGGTCATTAAAATTATCATTGAATAAAAAAGTTGTAAGAAATAATAATGTTCTTCAGAATGGAGACTGACTACTCATAGATATCTACAAAGCACAGGATTATAGATTGTATACAGTGTATTCGCAAGCATGGAGGGTTCTCAAATCTCCATGTTCGCAAGTGAAAGTGTATACTCTCTATTCCCCCGTGCTCATAGTCCGATGACGGTTATCTGACGCAACCGGAAAGAGCTCCAGGGTATTAGTATTAGTTCTGTGAGAGAGATCATGTTCAACACGGCGGTGATACGAAGCCAATCTCCTGACTCCGGGCGGCTACTGATAATGCCTTGACAGGAAACCCCAATAATTCCCCTCAGAAGTTCGACCCCGGAACCTCATGATCCGCGACGGCGTTTTCGACCACTACACTAACAAGGCAGTCATGGAAATAGTTTACAGTGCATTGTTTTTTTGCTTCCGGTTTACTTCCAATTAAACTATGCCTATTTGTTCACGCTGCCAAACATATTTATAATATAGATTTTTTTATTCGTATTTACATGTTTAAACTCTTTCTTTATTAAGTAATTATAACTCTTTCATAGGTACGTAAAATTTTTGTAATGTGTCTATAGATTAATAGCTAAACTACAGTAAGTAGGCATCGAGGTATTATTACTACATAGGCTGTACTAAAAGTATCAGGAATGGAATATTTCCACTGTTCCAGTCATATTAAAATCTTTTTAATTGAAAACTCCTTGGTTTTAAAAATCAAATACCATTTTAAAAAAAGATTCTCGGTCTTGTCACAAGGTTTTGTCAAACTTGTTTAGTCGTTGAGAAAATGGAATTGACTTGAGAAAATTCAAGAGCGATGATTTATTATGACTTTCGAAGTGGTTTAACACAAAAACAGTGTGTTGACCGGATGATTTCTGCATTTGGTGATGAAGCCCCATGATCCCCGTCAAGGTCGTCCAAAAACTGCAGTCACCCAAGAAAACGTTGATGGTGTGCGAAGCTGATTGAGGAAGATCGACATGTGACATACCGCGAAATTCAGGCAACTTTAGACTTTGTCATGAATCAAATACAAATAACCTTGCATGAACAATTAGGTGTAAAAAAGTTGTTTTCCCGATAGATACCGCATTCGCTCTGTGAAGAGCAAAAAGCTGCTTGCGTTACTTGGTGCGTCAGAACTCTCGAAAGATTCCACGCAGGATCCTCAAATGCTGTATACAACATCGTATCAGGTGACGAATCCTGGATATACGCGTACGAACTCGAAACATAAAACCAGTCACGAGTTTGGCTGTTCGAAAATGAGTTAAAGCCAACAAAAATTGTTCGTTCACGGAGTGTTGCAAAAAAAATGGTGGCCACGTTTGTCTCCAAAACCGGCCATGTTATGACTATTCCTCTTGGGGGACAAAGAACGGTTAATGCAGAATGGTATGCTAGCATTTGTTTGCCACAGGTCGTTTCTGAACTCCGTAAAGAGAACCGCAACCGCCGCATCATCCTCCATCACGACAATGCGAGTTCTCACACCGCACACAGAACAAAAGAGTTTTTAGAGCAAGAAAACATAGAATTATTAGACCATCCGCCGTACAGCCCCGACCTAAGCCCTAATGATTTCTATACTTTCCCTAAAATAAAGAATAAACTGCGTGGACAGAGATTTTCATCACCTGAAGAAGCTGTGGACGCCTACAAAACGGCCATTTTGGAGACCCCAACTTCCGAATGGAATAGTTGCTTCAATGATTGGTTCCATCTGGAAAAATGTATCAAATTTCGCGGAGAATACTTCGAAAAGCAATAAACAGATTTTAAATAGTAATGTTGTGTCACTTCCTTGATTCCCGAAATTTTCAGTGCCCTCGTATAGGCACAGAATAAATAATAGTACTACGTCTGTAGGCTAGTAATATAGTTCGATGTAAGTAGGTATATTATATAATATGGTCTTTAGGTATCTATTTGTTCATATCGATTAAGTTAAACAAGGATTAATTAATTATTGGTCTATTGTAATAAAAATATTTAATATTTTTCTGTCAGAAAACAGTTTAATAAATTACTTAGATTAACAACCGCATCTTAACTAAATTGTGAGAATATAGATAACAATATATGCACACAAAGCTTTTAGGCAGATAAATTTTTTAAGTCTACTGAACACATAATAAACAGCTTTTATTATATCTGAGTAGAATGACTTCTCAAGCAATTGATTGAAAGGAAACTTTATCTATCTACGAAGAAAAAATAAGAGCGATTTATACATAATATAACAATAAATTAATTTGTTTTTATAGCCGTGCGTTCGTGGCGTATGTTCATTCCATTATGTCTCATGGGTGTGGTAACAGGCGGAAGGTATCTACGGGAAACCACAGTAAGATGGCTTCTTAATCATCTCACTCACCCAGTGGTAAAGTATCTAGATTTAGAGCACCGACAGCGTCAAAGGCGCGAGACCAATACAAATCCTTCCAACGGGAGAGGCACACGTACAGCAGTGACCTTTTGCAGACTGACGATGAAGAAGAAGAAAAGTTAGAGTTAAAGTTACAGCATATATACGTCCCACTGCTGGGCACAGGCCTCCTCTCATTTCTGAGAAGGTTCTAGGGCAAGGAAATGTCCGCCGCGCTAATTCTAAAAATTGGTATTAATAATAGTTATATCACTGGTTAAACTCGTACATTTGTCGCACACGATACATTTTACGATGCATTTAATACAATTATTGTAGAGCTAATAGGTACTTGCTGGCAACAAACATCATTATTTGGTAAAGTTTTTCACTACTATACGCAATCTTCCCTTAGCAAAACTTTTATCTAAGAACGTCATATTATAAATAGTTCTCACTTTTTCGCATATAAAATATTTTAACTGCAGTCTGTTCGTTATAGAGGATTGCTTGTATTGTGGCGTCATGTAATAGTATTTGTGTTATTGTCGGGGCCAACGTCATAGGAATCGGAGTCTTCGTGCGTGGTTTCCAACATCGAAGCTGCTTCGGTCGTCAAGTTAGTGGTCAAATCAGACCCCGAATGTTCTCTTGTGCTCTCGTATATAGGCTCCAGAAGATTTGCTGGAAACGATTCGGTAGAATTTGGGTTTACTGTGATATTGCCTGATCCTGTAAAAGAAAAAATATTGTTATTATAACATCATAAATTTAAGTAAAAAATAATAAGAATGTTTTTGACAGATTGGTGGTTTGCATTTATGATAATAATATGCGTATGTTTTACAGATTTTTTATTCAATATTTACGAAAAAACGTACTTAGGTTAGGACCAACTATAATTGAGTTTGACCGTAATATCCATAAACTTAGAGCAACATGGTGGTGAGCTGTCCGTGTTACTCTAAGTTCAAAAAAATATGATATAAAGTTTCGTGAGCATCATAAGTTGTACGATTATGCAACTTTAATAAAGTTAAATATAACATCTTAATAATTTATATAGCGTATACCTAGATGTGTTTATGTATATTAGTAATTGGTTTTTCTGAAACTGCTCTAAGTATGTGATTATGTAATACTAGCTTTTTACCCGCGGCTTCGCTCGCGTGGGCTTGAATTTAGAAACATCGATAATACTATTTCGTACTAAAATTAGCAAAACTGGTTCACTTGTGGAGACACGTCGGTATCTGTGTCCATATTGACAATATTATAGGCTACAGAAACACATATGTTATTTTATCTGAATCACATAAATATCATACGTCAAGCAAAACTTTTTTTTTTAATATCGGGCTATTCCGATGTGTCTTTATTTACGGAAAATTGTCCTGGAATCGCAAACGCGTTATTTACATAATATTCATTATTAAAGTTGATACGGTCTTGATAAAATAAGGTTTAATTTCATGGTCTTTATTAATATTGGTCCCATTGAATATTGATTATATTTCGAATAGACTTCAAAATTTCATGAATGTAGTTCTATTCACGGAGAACGTGTGAGAAGAATTAAATCCGTGAACAGGAGTAGAAATCTACACAAGATGGGCAGCAGCGCCATCCTGATCGTAGCTCAAAATATTAAAGTATGCAGTTGGCAACTCGCATGCCAAGCGTGGCTACTATGGCAAATATCCAACTTTATTAACCATTGGAAATCCAATAGTTAATAATATTAATAAATATAAATTACTACAACTCAATGAACAAAAAAATGTTGGTTAAGACGTAGAATCTAGGTCTAAATAACTTATGATAATTCTTTAATGAAGTATTTTTTTTTTATTAAATTAACGATGAATGGATTTACTAGTAATGTAACTGTATTTCATAGACACCGAGCGGTTTGGCACTTTAAATTATACTAAATCCTGTATTTAGAAAATGTAAATACAATGAAACTCAGCATATAATGTGGGTAGCCTATTTGTTTTGTTTTTTCTTTTCTTTCCTTTAAAATAATTTTAAAATCCTTATACGAGTTGTGTGTGTATTTACCTTAGTTATTTTTTTATTAATACAAAAATGTAGATATTGCTCCCATACGTATATTTTTTGGGAAAAAAACGGAAAATTTGCTGTCAGTCCAATTATATATAAATACGGGTTTTTCGGACATCAAGAGCGAGCGTGCACTCAGCCGCCCGAGCTGCCTCTGGGTAAGGGCTGGACTGAAAACCAGTGCTCCGTCCAATCACTGAGTCCGGTCCGTTTCACGGTTTCATGCTGCAGCACAGGGTATTTTTAAAATGTTTTCTTAAATTTATAATGATGTTAAATTATTTTTAATTTAGTTATATTTATCTTTTGGCATTTAATTACGCTGCATGCTTAAACTGGAATAAAATGCATTTCTTTCTTTTTTCTTTCTTACAATTGATGAACGGTAGTAGAAATAATATATTAGGCATATAGAGGTGGCGAAAAAGAAACCACTATCCCGTTCCATCCCGTGGGTATCTTTAAGAAGCGTCAGAGGGAAACTGAAACAGGAGATGAGCAGCATCTTCTTGATAACAGCGCAAAGTAATAAAGAGATGCGGTTGACAACCCGCTTGCCAAGAGTGAATACTACTGCAAATACCCGGTATATTTGTCATACAATGGGGGAAGCCTATGATCAGCAGTGGAAAGTCTTATTAAAAGTAAAAAAGTAGGAGTCTAAATACATCCTGCTACTGGGCACAGGCCACAGCGAGTTTTGGTCAAAAAGGCGTTGGTTAAGTTGAAATATTTTATAACATCTCAGATAGGAAATCTGAGATGTTTTTCTTTACCACCGAGATCGTGGTAAATCGAAATTTCAAAGTGCAGTTAAAATATAAGTGGAGTCTGCGCGGATCTAATTTGAGTTGCTTACGTACGAGTACCAACTAATTACGTTTAGATCGGTTTGATTACAGGCTTATACAGATGATTTTCAAGATTCTATCAGTGCAGTTCTACTCATAGTTAAAAATAAACCAGTGTTTAAAATTTACTTTCTTCGATATTTATAGTACTTTTTCATAAGAACCTGTTCATTTACTCATGTGGGCTATGTAACCAGGACTGTCACAAAAATTTAATAGTTATATCTGAAAATATAAAAGCTATCTTAATGTATGACAAACTGCTTTATAAATCTCATTAAAAGTAAAAAAGGCTGCATCGACGGTATCACGAACTATTCCACCAATTATGGATATAAATCTCATAGTGCATTTAATTTTCGATTTCTTATATCGGACTTGATACAAAAAGAAATTGGTGAAATATTGTTATGCCGATATACACACAATATTTTCAACTAAAGCATTCGTATTCGTACAATTCAATATAGTGTACACGACACACAACACATTCTGTATGCCGAATACAGAATATGAAACAAATATTTGGTTCATCAGTACTAAAACCCACTAATTTAGCTTCAGTGCCCTTTATTAAGTCCCCTGGACTTGTTTTTTCCAGAAAATATTAGAATTACAGACACGACTTTTCTTCATATTTATTATATGTATAGATTATAATATTTATAAAGACTATAATAAAAATTTAACTACAAACACACACACACACACACACACACACACACACACACACACACACACACACACACACACACACAGACACACACACACACACACACACACACACACACGCACGCACGCACGCACGCACGCTCGCTCGCACGCACGCACGCACGCACGCACGCACGCATGCACGCACGCACGCACGCACGCACGCACGCACGCTCGCGCGCAAGCACGCACGCACGCAAGCACGCACGCACGCACGCACGCAAGCACGCTCGCTCGCACGTACGCTCGTACGCGAATAGAACAATCAACAATTTTAGTTTTTGTCCAATAATGTTGACGATAGAAAAATCCAGCTATTCCTGGTCATAGTTTTTTTTACCGTGTAGTGGGTGAGGGTGTAATAATTTGCATAAAATTCAAAATTATTTATTGCAAAAATAACTACACCTAAAATTCCCTTTAGTTGAAAACCTAATAGTTTCAGATAGATGACAGTGTAGCCATCTCGTTTATGCCAGACCTAAACTACCCAGACGTCTGTTGTGGTGGTCGTCATTCCTAAATCCTCGGCCTATTCTCATCAGTGGACTTTTACCGGGGGGAAAAGAAGTATATACATACAGTAGAGATGGGCTGAATATGGATTTCAACTTAAGTAGAACTTTTACCGAACCGAATATTCGGCCGAACATTATTCGGCGAGATTACCTCGGTACCTTATCAATTTATGTCGAAACTTGTTATCGTAAAGCGCGCGGTATTAGCGCCGGACCCTGTCCATCGTTCCCCCGCCATCATAGATCATCTAGTACTGAGCAAATTGCCGGCACATGCTTATGTTATGATTATTTTGTGAGAAAAGAAGTATTTCGCTGTTAATACAACGGGTTGGTTTTGGATTTTTAGTTTTCTTAGTGAAAACCACAAATCCAAAACCAAAAACATTTTATAAAGCTTTCTATTATATATATATATACGTAGGCGGTCCCATAATGAATTGGCCTAACTATGAACCAATGAAGGAAATGAAACGAAACCAATTCCTTCATTGGTTTGTAGTTAAATATTTGTAAAACAAATTTGAGCTGTGTACCTAGTAGTGTTTTCTTTTTTTATATAAATTTCATGTCATGAAAAATGAGTTTTCGAAATTATAAATAACTTAATTAATGATTTTTAGTTAATGTACCTATGTAAAAAAGATAATACTTTTACTAAATGAATTTTAAATTGAATGTAACAATCTATATTTAGAGGTACAGACTATATTATACTATTGGGATAGTTAAATTCATTTTATTTACAATATCATTTGAATGCATGGTTAAAACTAGGTACCATTATACAACGTAATCAAAAAAAACGTTCCCATGATTATACTTAGAAATTAAAACAAAAGTGTCACAAACCGCTTAAGCGGCTGAGATTGTAACTTGTATTTGATCCCTGTTGTTATGATTAATTATTATGATTATGTTGCACTAGAACCGCCGTGTGACAAAACATGTAATATTAAACGACTATCATATTTTGCCAACTAACGGTCACGCGCTAATAAGCGAATGATAAACAATACAAAGAAAAGATTCTTTTGACGGGAGTTAGAGACTATATATACTATCTGATTGTAGTTTATCTACTTAAAAAATTTATCTACTTAATAAGTTTATCTACTTAAATAATGAATGTTTATTAACATACCTATATAAAAGTCTTATACCTTTTGAAAATGATATTATATCATTACACACGATATAATTTTAATGCATTGTTAAAACTTTGATTTGATAGTGTGTTTGTAGTTAAATTTATAAATGTTAGGAAGGATGTCAATGAAAGAGAGACGTGTTTATCTACTCAATACTTTAATTATACTGCTCCCATTCTAAACTTAACATAGATATATATTGACGTGGGGCTGCACTACACTACACCTCCCACCGACAAAAAAAATAAAAAAAATTAGGCTATAGATCTATTTTTTCTTTCAATCCTGAAAATAAATTTCTAAAATTATTCTAAACAAATTAATATCTTTATTAAAACAATAATCTAAGACATATCTAGGACGTAAAAATGCATAGTCACAGTAGTATAATTGGCATAATCAGGCATAATTATGTATAAAATAAAATTATGTATTGATTTTGCGAAAATTTACAATATTATTTATTCGTATCCATAATAATTTTGTTATTATGCCTATCATTTATCTAATACAACAGTAATAAGATATATAATATTCTCTTAATCTTCATGTTCTTTTATATTTCAATATTTTATTATTTTTCTTTCATATCTTTACTTCATTCTCAATAATGGTTAACTAACCATTATTTATTTTCCATACCTAGCACTTTAGCTATTCATTCATACCTAGCACTTTAGCTATTTATTATATATTTGTGTCATTTCTTTCACGTCACTTTCACGGCTCTCGTACATACATGATCAAGAATATGAGCAATATTCCTATTTCATATACAATTCATAATAAGTTATCATTTCCCACATTAAAATTACATTAAAACTTATTTCGCATTTAATCGTGTCCGAATAACCTTAAAAAAAAATTAAACGGTGATTAGGTTTTCCAAAGTACGTATACGGAAATGTTTGCGATTACATCGAACTATGACCACACGTTGTGATTCACACCTAATTTTAAGAAAACAACAATATATTATGACATGAATATACGTATTAATTTAACGTTGTTAGAAATATTATGATGTTCATTATAGCGTATACAAATAAAAATTCAAAATATCACTATAACAGTTATGTAACAAAACATTAATTTATTTAAACATTGAGAAGAGCAATTTTAATATCTTTAGTCAATGTCAAAGTTTTAACAATGCATTAAAATTATATCGTGTGTAATGATATAATATCATTTTCAAAAGGTATAAGACTTTTATATAGGTATGTTAATAAACATTCATTATTTAAGTAGATAAACTTATTAAGTAGATAAATTTTTTAAGTAGATAAACTACAATCAGATAGTATATATAGTCTCTAACTCCCGTCAAAAGAATCTTTTCTTTGTATTGTTTATCATTCGCTTATTAGCGCGTGACCGTTAGTTGGCAAAATATGATAGTCGTTTAATATTACATGTTTTGTCACACGGCGGTTCTAGTGCAACATAATCATAATAATTAATCATAACAACAGGGATCAAATACAAGTTACAATCTCAGCCGCTTAAGCGGTTTGTGACACTTTTGTTTTAATTTCTAAGTATAATCATGGGAACGTTTTTTTTGATTACGTTGTATAATGGTACCTAGTTTTAACCATGCATTCAAATGATATTGTAAATAAAATGAATTTAACTATCCCAATAGTATAATATAGTCTGTACCTCTAAATATAGATTGTTACATTCAATTTAAAATTCATTTAGTAAAAGTATTATCTTTTTTACATAGGTACATTAACTAAAAATCATTAATTAAGTTATTTATAATTTCGAAAACTCATTTTTCATGACATGAAATTTATATAAAAAAAGAAAACACTACTAGGTACACAGCTCAAATTTGTTTTACAAATATTTATTAACATTAAAAATAAACAATTTTATTTCAACCAGATAACATAATTTTAAGTTCCGTTGTCTTTTATAAAGAAAAACGTAAAAAGAATACCATTACATTAATAAATTTATAATAATAGTGTATCGATATGCAAAATATAAACCAAATATAGTTTAAAATGTACAAATTTTATATAAAAAACATATGATAGAAAATCCAACCAGAATTATTGGAAATGTGAATTAATGTGTCTAAATATGAAAAAAAAATCGTAAATTCATAAACAAAAAAAACAAATGTGGTTAAACAATTACGCGCACAATACATACACACACACAACACATTTTCGCGTAATTGTGTAAATCGATCCCTATAGTTATTAAATGTGTAACTCGTTAGTCGCATTTTAGGATTTGTTAGTCGCATTTTAGGTAGCATTAAAGCAAAATAACTACCTATCTCACTATTAGATTATCATACATTTATCACACTTTTTAATTTGCTCGGGGATCCCCTTATTATCCCGTATTGTCATCAATTAATAGGCCTTTTATCATAATTCTTGTACGTACTTTCTTTTTTTCTTAATATTTTTGACATTTAGCTAGCTCTCTTTCTCTCCATTCGATTATATATATTTATTTATTTATTAGATACTGGGAATCGGAGTATTAATTCATTTCGTTTATATTTTATTTCGTGATATTTATCACGCGGGTACTTTATAAATATGGGCCCCCCATTTATTTGGGTATTATATTACATTTTCGTAACATTCATTTCATTTTATTGGTACATAAACTTTTTATCGTAATTATATCAAGGTAAAAGTTTACCTTGGGTTGTGCGCACAACCTTGAGGTCTACGTTTAAGTCATTTTCAAAGGACTCCAACAATTGTCACTGAGGAAAACTAAGTTCGCACCATGATCCAACGAAGGATGTGACCTCAATGTACCATTATTAAGGGTAACAAATTTAAGACTTCTCTGGTCCCTAACAGTACTAATATGTGTAAACTCGTGTACATCACTTGTACTGAAGGTATTGTTCCCTAGTACCCGTTACTTCCGATTTTATCATCCAATCATGGAAACATACCCTGCTCGAGGACTATATGTTATACCAGTGATGGACGTTCCCGTATCTCTCCATTACCTATTTATTAAGGTCATCTTTTTTTTATTCTTTTTATAAATCTTTGTCTGTCTCGGTTACTTTTATATTCTCTCAATCTCATTCCATCTCCTTTCAATTAAGCATATCGGTTTATTAACATAACCAGAGTTTGGGCCCTAAACATTGGCTAAGATAATATCCGATAGCCTAATTCCTTCATTCCAACAACTAGCAAAATTTTGATATTAAAATTGGATAGTTTCTAATAATTTATCTAAAAATCACATAAATCATTCCACATATACAACATATATTACAACATTTAAAATCCATACTATTATATTCCTTTCTTTGCCGTAGCCTGTCTTCAACTTTCACACATCCATATCAAAATCTCAACATTCTTCAAGAACATTAACACAGCCACAATTATTCGTTGGTTGATCTAGCCGATTACTAATAGTCCAGCTAATATTTTACTGTTCTTTTCAAATATAAACACCATCCCAACATATTTGAACACAACCTTAGTGTCATCACGTCTATCAATACTACCATTCTCATACATCATATATCATATCATTTCCTTTCTATAATTTAACTTAACCCTTTTTTTCTATCCTTTCTTTTACTCTTTTATGCAAACAGTTTTTACTTTTAAGGCACAAACAATTGTTTTTTCCATATCACATAAGCCATATGTTTTGATATCATTAATCCTATTTCGTTTTTTTTTGTTATATAAGTTGTTTAATATTTGTCCATAAGTCATTAGAGCCCTTACCTAAATTCAATAATAAATTTATCTCAAAAAAAAAGTATCGAACTACTATACAGTTTTGTATTACAAAATAATAGTTTATTTTATCAAGTCTTTTTTATCAATTGAATACTGGATTTTAATCGCAGATAAAGTAAATGAAAAAGTATAAAGTCAATATTTTGAAGGCAAGTCAGGAGACAACAGTAGTGTATATTAATGCATCATTCTGTATCAACTACGTGTAATATTCCGATGCCTTATATGCAAAAGATCACGTCAGCATTGTTTAGAATTTGATGCGCAATGTTAATACAAAGAAAACATGATATTACATTTCGATGAATTCTTAAACAATATCTGTATAAAATGTTGCAATTTTTATTATTAATAAAACATATCAGTTAATATTCTTTTGAGTTATTAAGTTAAGCTGCGTTTAAAATTAATATTATTCATCGATCAATTTATATTCTACAAAATTTATTCATAATTTGTCTTTTATCTGATATCAATAAAATAAAGTTCCTCTTTTTCATTCGTTATGTTAAATATTTTAGAACCAAATAGATAATTAAAGTAATAACGCTAAAATAATAAGGATATGAATATACAAATAGCACTTGCTTTCTATTGAGAGTGTTCCATCTATTAAATGAACAAAATGAGTTAAAAAATGAAAAATGGTAAAAATACATGATTGGTGACTAAAGTTATTATATTTTTAATTTTATGAAATTAGAATTTTATAAGATATAAATACTTAAAATCACTCACCTTAAAATATAATCATATAATTTGCATTTTATACAGTAATTATTTTGTAGATACATCAAGCATATTTTTTACATTACAGTCTCTATAATTTTTTTTTGTTTCTTGAAAATAAAATACTTCCTGTTTTCTAGTACGTAATATGGAGTACACGAAAAATTCAGTCCTCCTAAAAACTGGCCACTCGATTAAATTCATGATAATTTAAAATAAAAATATCTTCTTTTTGTTTCGCTTGTTTGTTACGAGTTTTTGAAAATTGTCTATATATCTTGATAGTGTAAAATGTCCTATGTGAACACCATTGCGTACTTCAATTTAGATCTTCTCAACCAATATTCTTCTTATCTGGAGTGAAAAAGTTATTTCTCTCATCTTCTTTTCTCCTTTTTGATGCCTCTTTGCCTTTTGGTTTTATACTTCTTATGTTTTAATTTTATTTTATAAATATTTATTCACAATGATATTACTTTTTGATGGCTGGCTCTACACGACTTTTTAACTAATTTTCTCAATCCGGGAATGTGTCATAACTTTTAGTTTAACAATTTTTTACGTATTTGTTATAACTTTATTATCGGTGGCCAGCCGGTGCACGCGGCGAGCGGAGTCGCGCGCGCACCGACTGGCAGGGTCGCCATGTAATGTTAGGAAGGATGTCAATGAAAGAGAGACGTGTTTATCTACTCAATACTTTAATTATACTGCTCCCATTCTAAACTTAACATAGATATATATTGACGTGGGGCTGCACTACACTACAACCATGAATACTAACACACTTCTGACATCTGTGAATCAACATCTCTAAACCTTTATAAAAATAATCACATTTTTTATCCTCAAAATGACTGAAGACGGCCGCCTGCAACTCTTCATCGCTTGAAAATTTTCTTCCTCTTAAGTCCCGCTTTAAATTTCGAAATAAATAATAGTGAGACGGGGCCATGTCTGGACTGTAAGGTGGATGTTGAACTTCTGTGAACCCGCATTGACGAACTGCATCCTTCGAAACACCAGCGGTATGAACAGGGGCGTTGTCATGGAGCAACAGGACACCTTTAGACAGCTTGACTCTTCGTTTTTCCTTTATCTTGTCTCGTAATTTATATATTAAAGAAGCATAATATTTGCCGTTCACGGTACTGTATTACGTTCTTTAAAATCCACCATCAAAATGCCTTGAAAATCCCAAAATATTGTGCACATCAGTTTTTTAGTCGATTGTTGCACCTTTGCCTTTCTAGGGGGCTTTTCACCCTTATAACGCCATTCCATTGACTCGCGCTTGCTTTGTGGATCATAATACAAGATCATAGTTTCATCACCAGTCACTAGCCGCTCGATCACAGTCTTTGGATTTTCGCCACAAAGATCCAAAAACTCCGAAGCTCAGTGCACTCTTTCCTGTCTCTGTACCGCTGAAAGAAGTTTCGGTACCCATCTTGCACTCACTTTTTTCATGTGAAGATGTTCATGGATCGCGCGATGAACGGTACTCTTAGAGAGCCCAAGCCTTGCTGCAATTTCTCTAATCTTCAAACGGCGGTTACTCAGAACCTCCTCTTCGATAAGAGCAATCGTTTCGGGAGTGAGCACTTCCACAGGTCGACCGTCGTGGCCAAAGTCTTCGACGGTTTCTCTCCCGAGGCGAAACTCTTTCACCCAATTTTTCACTGTGCTATAGGAGGGGGCAGACTCCTTATACACGCCATCCAATCGTTCTTTTATTTGGGCAGGGGATAAACCTTCTTTAAACAGAAACTTTATGACACTTCGATACTCAGTTTTCGACATTTTGAAAAAATATGCGACTCTCGTTATTCAAATGCCTGTTAAACTAAGACTAAGCATTTCATGTCGATGCATGTTTCTTATATTAAGTGCACGTACGTACTATTTAATGCAACACAACATGTAGCGACATGTCGCGTTGAACTATATCAGGCCAGTTCATTATGGGACCGCCTGGTATATATGTATACCTGGTATATATATATATATATATATATATTAAATCTACCGTGCCTCAAAACTATAGAAGTAGATTTAATCCGTAAAGAAATTATACTTTCAACGGCAAAATTATGATAGACACGGCATTACTAAATCATTTCAATACAGTGGACATAGATCTGTTCCAAATAGTCTGTCTCAATCTGTTCCAAAGTAGGTACAGTTGATTGGGAAAACGCGAAAGGGTGCGTAATCTTCGAACCATTGTGTATTGTATTGTGTTCGGCGGTAGCGTGACTTTCGTCAAAATATTCGTTTTAAGCATCGATCACTAATAAAAAACTTTTTATTAGTGATCGATGGTTTCAAGCTTTTATTATACACTTTTCCATTAGATATGATCTGGAATCAACTCAAACTGCTTCAAACTGAAAGTGTGATTAATACATAATATATTTTTAAACATAATAAAATAAGCCGTTTGAGAGTTTATGCACGATATATTTTATGACCGATTTTGTGGTCTAGTTTTAATACTTTGTTTAAAGTTAATTCTTGTTTCGACTATAAATTTAAGTCTTACGGTATACTGACTCGAACTCGTATTTCATCCTAATAATTGCCCACTTTACAAAAATTTTAATATAAAATTTTTTATAACATTGAAAACATGTCATTATTCTAAGTGTAATGGAGGGGACAGAGGTAGCTACTACAGGGCAAAAGTAAGTTGACTGTTATGATTTGACTGTTTATGGTCACGAATTTAAATTTGGGTCGAAGCCAAGATTTGTTACACAAAAAAAATTTTTCCTCGAGTCGTTCCTTGCCTTAGACTTTAAACACTGCATATTCTAAGTCCGCGCATTCTAATAACCTATGTATTGTGGCGCATCTTATATTTAATAATATTGTTTTTTTTTGTTATTTCGTATGCGTTCCTACTTCCTATACCATTTCGTTCGCGAAGGTTTTTACCTTCTATTACCTACCAATGCCACGGAACGGAATTTAAAGTAATAGAAAATAGTTTCAATCATTTTATCTAGGTAGTTCATTTAAAATAACAATCGTAATAATTAATTAGCTGTGGGAAACATAAAACCTGTAAAACTTTGCGGCTGTGTTCGAGAGTGGTAAGATTATTTTTAACCATAATCTAGGTTGACAATAAGCTTGTTACCTACTAAGGCTTTCCATTGAGTCCAAAGCCGCTAGGTGACATTTTGATAGACAAAATGTACCTTATCGTAGTTCTAGACGTTTCAAACTTTGTTTTAATCGGCTTAATTATATTTAAGTGAACAATGGGAAAATGTTTGAAGTTATTTCACCTTTAGCCTTTTGTATGAGGTTTTAAGATTATTGGCAGTTTCTCAGAGCCATGTTCAGAGACATGGACGCTATGAGATGGGGAAATGAATTCATTTACAATAATAAATACTAAATGTTGTAATGTAGACACGGCTCTCTATTTCTCAAGTATTTGCCTGTAATGTTGAAATAATATTGAAATAAAAATAATAATTGGCTTCTAATAAGCTCAAGGGGTTATTTGCAAAATATTAAGATAAACTAAGTTTATTTCGCAGATAAACTCCGAGCATAGTCTCGTTATAGTATATATATCCGAGTATAATCTCGTTTTTGATTTTAAATCTTAGAAATGAGGATAACCGCAGTAGAACCAGAGTGACGGACATAGCCCAACGGATTAGTAAGCTAAAGTAGCAATGGACTGGCCATATAGCTCGAAGAACGATGGGGAAAAAGGTTCTCGATTGGTCTTGTACCGTTATGCGAAGTGTAGGGCAACCACTATATAGAGTGAAGACCTGGTAAGACACACAGGAAGTCGATAAATGCAAGTGGTCCAGGACCGTGCTTTGTGGCATTCCTTGTGGGAGGCCTACGTTCAGTAGTGGATTTGTGAAGAGCTGTAATGATGATGATGAAGATAAACTATTTTTAAATGATGATGATCTCTTAACCCATGGTTAAGAAAAATTTCTTAAAAAAATCTAACATTCTGTCCTTCTTATCCTTTAAATTCAAAATGTGTGTTGATGAATTATTTTAACTGATTTTACTGTGGACGCGCACAATCGTAAGGGTCATCGGTAGGCATAAATTTTGTCCATAAATCACATTAAATTTGGGATTATTTCAAATAAAAGTAGAAGTCTATTTTACTCGTATTTTCAAAAACTGCAATAACGGTGTATCATTATTTATATATTAAAACTTAAGTTTAAAATTTGGCTACTCTTTGAAAAATAACCCTGTATAGCAAAAGGGTTTAAACTAAACTTTTATGTTCGCAATTTTTCTCAAAAAATGTCGTAACACTTTAGCTTCTATCTCTTAATAATTTTGATACTAAGTCGACTATTAACATTTTTTTAATTCAATATCATTTTACAACATAAGTTGATGAGTATTGGATACAATTTTTTTATTTCAAACCTTTTTCTACATTGTACATAGTTTTCGCGATAACAGTAAAAAAAAAACTAAGATTAAAATAGGTTTTTCGATAATTCAGCTACTGCCCAAATACCGTTATTACTTGCTATATATCTGCAGATTTTTTGTTTTAGTAAATAATAACAGTACTTATTTACTAACTATATTTCCATTGGTTGGTCAAATCTCTTTAATCCATAATTACTATTCCTTTTTCTAACATTAACTCTTTCACTGTTTGAGTTTCAGACACAATAGTAAGACAATAGCATAGCATTAACCTATATGTAGTACACGGGACAGCGAAAGGGTTAATATAAACTGTAATATTTAATTCTGCTAAGTAAAATTTAAGGCGCAACGGAATTGCCTTTTCGGAATGTAGGTAGTTAACTAAAATTTACAATCGTTTTTAGGAGTGGCATCTGTAAGTACGGGCACGCGCGCTATTTTCGGCAATTCGGCCGAAATCACTGCGTGATTTATATCTTATAAACATGATCAGTGAATTGCCAGTGAGTGCTGGTTATTGTAACTACCTAGTTCCTACAGCTATATTTAGAGTTATAGCTGCAGCCGCCTGCACGAGCACACGCGCAACTCACCTCTGACTGAATAACGCGTCTCCGCTTCCGCTTGATTAAATGTCGACGAAATTTTGATTACTAAAATTATTAACTAATAATATTCTTCAGAATATCTTAAAATATACGATTTTTGATACTGTGCTTTTCGCATGATACGCTTTATCTTGGCTGTTCGAGAGTTTCGAGCGCAAACAACTTGCACGTCTTGTCTTGGCTTGATTAAATTATTATTTCCTAAAATTTGTTATCATAATTATATACTCAGCTTACTTTCATTTTCATAATAATGTGGTATAATTTAAAGTCTACATTTATGTGGAGCTTTTGCTTTCACAAAGATTTCACTGTACTAAAATTTTAATCTTCGTAATACCCAAGGTGGTAATACCACTTCATTTATTGAACTACCACAACCAACTTTTTCTAATATAATGATATACTTAATGATCTGAATCTCTCTGCAACTTCGTCCTGGTCACTTTGATGCTGTGTCTGTATTCTCTCAGATATCATAAACTCCTCAAAATCGTCTTTATTTTCTGACTGATTAGATGCTACATTTTAGAACATTGTTCCCCTACTGATTGTCGACTTGTAATATTTCTCTTTGCAAGCGCTCTATTAAACATTGAGATAGTTGCTTTAAAATTAAATATATATATTTATAAATATGAAGTGACAATGATAAATGAAGTGAATGAACTCAGTTGATCGTGTGATGGCGGTGAAAGAATATCCACGGCCTTATATTGTCCTGTGGGTGGCACAATAGGCGACAGAGCTAAACAAAGCAGATGGGCAGCACCATCTTTTGAGATAACAACTGAAAAAATAACTGCGGTTGTGAACCTGGCTGCCAATCGTGGCAGCCATGGCAAATAGGGGTTGTCAGACTTGACAGGCCCAGACCCAACATCTAATAACATGTTGGGCTTATGGGCTTTTATTATTTTTCTTTTATTAATGTAATATTAAAATTTACAAACATTAGAAAGCTATCATATTATTATTTCATAGCATCATTTTTTAGATAGTAAAAGCAGTACACAGTAAGGACACTATAACTCGTCCTCCTAAATTATCACTGCAATCATGTAAGTAATATGTACATACCTACGTACGTAGTACGTGGTACATATACAGCTCAATGACTGCAGTTCAAAGGTTTAACATACAATACTTGTACAACAAACTATTATTTTTGTAAATTAGTTATCTAAAATAAATCACAAGACATTTAAATATTTAAAAGGGATTATTTATTGTTCCTAAGTTTGTTAAGTACATTATGACACCCACTGCGTGTTGATCTTATGAACAAGACCTTCTTGCTTACGAAAGTGAAGCCACATTTCAGGAAACAATGTAGCACTTGCACGGTATCTTTTTTTTATAAACACGTTGCATAATCAAAGAACAAGTCAGCAGTATTGTATTAAACGCCTTCACGCGCAAGCTTACATTTATAAGGTTTACTTATTGCATTAATAAATGTTTCAAGTTCCTTGACCACAAGGTCTGTGATATTTTTATAATATAGTGCATTGGGGTAAGATCGGTGATGGGGTAAGACCGTAAAATTTAATTTTTAGCGACGTCTGGTTCGCTTGCGCACACACTCGTGGAGAAATCCAGACTGACGGATATTCTTATTATTATAAATATTTTAAATAATAAGACAGACAAACGAGCACATAGTCGACCTGATGCTAAGTGGATCTTAAGGCTCATACACATCTATGTCTATTCTCGATTAAGAATCAAAATGCACATGCGTTGTCACCCCTGAGGACTAAAATGGAATGCCTCGTTTCTAGTAAAACGGGTCTTCAGTTCTCTATAGAAGCACAACAACTTTGAGCTGCTATTTCACGCTGGTATTTTGTGAGATAGCGGTGCTACCCCGGTCTAGCTGACCCATTCCTGCTACAACCATAATACAGCTGCTGCATGGCTCAGCCACGCGTATCCTTTTCTCTTTTTTAAAAAAAAAAAACTAGAACTTTCTCCTGTATCATGGGGGCAGTTTACACACACAAATTTTACAAAGCCCTTGATGGCCAATTCTTCATCATGCATATAAAAAATTATGCCTTGTATTCGCACACGTTTTAAGCAGAAACTGTTGAGTTTTGAAAAGTAAAAGCTTCTTATGGCTAAATTACGTGTAACTATTAACGATTTGCGCCATGTTTCAGAAATCTGACGTATATGGATGTTGAGAAAAAGTTTTTGCCAGACTCTTTTAACTAGTCGAAAATCCCTCCGGTATTGCCCCAACGCACTTATATTATTTTTTATAGGAGAGGGAAATCTCTGGTGGTGGTCGATTCCACAAGGAAGTTGTGCGAGGAAGAAAACATAAATATGTGAAGTCACTAACTTATAGTGAGTTTTGTATTATTTACTTGTATATAATCTGTTTAATGTGTAAGTATACCTTTAGATTTGAAGGCTTGGAGTTATAAACTCTAATTTAGGGTTATTAGGGAGAATTTTTCCGAATAAGATAATATTTTCCTAAATAAATAAAAGAAAGAGAAGACTTGCGAGTAATTTATATTCTAGAATGTTACAAACTAAAACTATCAATAGTAATAGTTAAGGTGTTAAATATGTTAATATGTTGCGCGCTTGATCTTGATGTCTGCCAACCGGATAATTTCATTAATAACTAAGTACTTTTTATCCGCGACTTAGTCCGCTAATTTAGTAGTTTTTGGGCAAGCAGTTCAATCAATTTAAACTCGGTTTTTATGCTACTGTCTCGAAAACTATGTGCGATATGTTTAAAAAAATTAGGAGAAAGATGATAGTGTGATTTTTTTTTTGTGTAAAATTGCAAATCGAAAATTTTTGTTTGAAACTTTTTCATATCCTTTATATGTAGTTTTTTAAGGTAATTTCGTTATACATATATTTCGTTATATTCGTAATCAAAAACCTTTTGTTAATCAGTATTTTTGATTTCCTAGATCCTAATGATCCTCCTGGCGAGGCTCTCTATCTGTTGCTAAAGTTTCAGCCAATCCGAAGAAAGACAAGGTAGACAGACAAAATATTTAAAAAAAAATTGTTCATGTCTTCATAGCCTGCTAATAACCCCCTGAACTTAATAGGGGGCAGATACTTCCATATTACAGACGGATACTTTCATACTTTCTTTTTATTTATATATAAGTATACATTTAATATTGATTCGCGTAATAATTTCTTGTCATTATTATATATTGAACTGCAGATATTAAATTAAACACGACACAATTCGTAAAATTAGTTTTATTCGATATCAAGTATTCCAGTAAATATAAGAAATCATAATAATTGTACGTGGTAGAGCCACGCTGCGGCAATATTATAGTTGTAGCACGAAAGAGTCGGCTCAGGACCACGCTCTCACAGAATACCAGCGTAAAATAGTAGCTTAATGCTGCTGTATTTCGTATGGTGAGTGTAGAGAACCGGAGACCCTTTTTACTGGAAATGAGGCATTCCATCTTAGTTCTCACGAGTGACAACGCATCTGCATTTTGATTCGCAATCATAATAGATGTCAATGGGCCACATCAACCACTTACCTACCATCAGGTGGACTGTGTGCTCGTTTGTCCCCTTTATCATATAAAAAATACTCCCTATACATGTTACGAGTTATCAACTGCGCAAGACACCCAATGATGAAAGTAAAATGTGCCTATAATATCTATTATTGCCACGATTGATTGTGTTTGCAGTTTGCACAGAAAAACTCACCAATAAGGCGAATGTGACCAAATAAAGGTGGGAGGATGAAGGGGTAGGACTATTTTTATCAGGTGGAACTATTGAAACTTACGAAATTTACTTGGAGCCTTCTTCATTTATGGATTAAATTTAGAAATGGGATGTTCCAAAATGTATAGAGGAGCCTTTGCCAGGTCTTTGTACACTATACTCAAAAGTAGGAAAACACATTCGAATCCCGCACGGAACAAGTATTTGTATGGACTACAAATAATTGTTCCGGGTCTGGATGTTTGTCCTTGTGCAATGTATGTTTGTAAACTGCCCCCACGATACAGGAGAAAATCCTAGTGTAGAATTAACGTTTTTTAAAAAGAAAAAGAAATCCAAAGTGCCATTGTTATTTTTAAAGAGTGACTAACTAGGGAAAACTAGTTAGGGAGATATATTACTGTTTGTGATTAAATAAATATAGAAATATAACTGGTCTCTATTTCTTTTTAGTTTGCCACCCCTGATCAAACCTGTATGCCCCTCTTACCGCAAATTTATTTATTCTTCTTTTTCATTCCAAACGATACCTTATTTCATCGATTGTAAGATCTAATTTTGACCGAAGCAGTTCTACCTACAATTTAACGAACATTTAGCAAAGAATATTTTAATTCAAACTCCAATCTTAAGAAATACAATCACTGTCCCTCTTACCATACCCATGTAAGGGGGAAGAGGAATGTTTACTTAATCTTGACATTTACGTTAATATCGTCGTAAGAACCGATAATAGCGTAATGACATTTTGCACATGTGAAGCTAATACATAAAGGCAAGTTTTGTGTGTTTCAAAGATCTCAAAAGACTTTAGCTGTTCTTCCTAGCAGTCAAAATATTTTGTTGTAAATAAAGTATGTTCCTCTTACCCCACCTGACGTGGCTTTGTTTGCTGGCAACAAAAACCCGTCGTGGTATTTTTACCGAATTCTACAGATTTTTCTGTCTTCTTTTGAGGTGGTGTGCATAGACCTGGCTCATTTTCAAACAACTGCTTTACGAGAATATTTTACCAATAGCATAGGTCATATACAGATATTCAACAAATCCATTTGAAATGGCCAATAGCAATGGCTAAAATAATATACTTGTTAGTGCACAAGTCATAGTATTGTTTTCAAATTCAAATTCAAATTGTTTATTGCATGTCACATTACAAATTTAAGATGGTACAACTTTGATAGGTATGTACATGTGACGCCCCGCAAGGGCATAGCAACACTAGAGGGCTAACTATTTTCGTATTATCTAATTTTTAAACATAAATTATAAAATATCATATTATCAACATTCAATATTATATTATATAAATTAATTTAATTGAGCGTAAGCTTGAATTGAATTTCTTTTAAGCTATTGCATAGCTTCTATCGCGGGCCTTGAGCGCGGGGACCGAATCCAGAAATTTATTCCGTAACGAAAAAACCTCACGCTCCCCACTCCGACGGGCACGGAGGTGTGGCTTGAAGGCCGTGCATTGTCTAACGTCGTTTCTTTTCGGCAGTCTTCCGAAGACTGTCTTCGACACGGTGTTTGCGTGCGTGCAACTAGACGTATTGTACGACTCTACGAAGCTCGCACGAATCGAGACGAGCTGCTCCGAAATCGGACGAATACATAAGCAGCTGTTCATGAGAAAGTATATAGGTGTATAGGTATTTATGTACAACAGTGAATAGCTGTACTTGTAATGCCGGCTGTACACGCTCGTCGAGACATGCCTAGAGGTGAGCATTATTTAACATAATTGGTTTCAAAAACTGCTTACGAGCTTGATAATCGTATACCCAGTTTTGTGGACAAAATGTAATGATTATTTTACGTACGCAGTTGACACACACCACGACCGGCGCTCGCGTAAGCGTTTCGTTTTGAACAGATTATTATTAAGATTAATATAGGTAGGTACGTAACACGATATACGACCCGCACAACGAGAGTAAAGAGTCCCTTCGGGATAGTTAATGGCTTACACGCAAGATGTGGATCATAAAAATTATGTGATGTGATGGACAATAATACTTAGGCACTTACATATTTTGTGACTATAAAATTGTACAAAAGTACCTACTAATATTGACGATGTCACGCGCATATTATAATTATAACACCTATAAAATGTATAATAATAATGTATATATCATATTCGTAATCATAATCGTAACATAACACAGTTAAACTAATGTTATAATACCTATAAGCTGTTAATATTTTCGTAATCATAACCTAACACAAACACAAAACTAACCTACGCCGTACTGTATTGTATACAGATGTATGTTGCGTTGCCAGGCGTCCGGATAAAGCCGGACACAGTCAGGCTTTTTGTTTGCGTGTCCGGCCAAACTAGACGGTGTCCGGGCCTGTACGGCATTTGTCAGGCTTTTTATATTTGACCATATTTTTACATTTTTCATGTACTTAAATACATACTATTGCAATTATTGAAACTAATATTGTAATGAATATTGAATGATTAATAATAAAGAACACTGATTCTTTTAATTTTAGATTTTATGGTAAATGATATAAGGTTAGCATTGTTTTACTTTAAAAAATATATTATCGTGTTATACTAAGACTGAATAATTAAGGGTGTCCGGCCTTTTTACCGAAATGTCCGGCTAAGCTGGATGGTCTGTTCGGCTTCTCGGTTTAAAGACCTGGCAACCCTAGATGTATGTAGCTCATGGCGGCTGAACACGCTCGTCTCGTCGCCTCCTGTGCCTCTCATCACGTAAAGGCTCAACACGAGAACACACCATGTACACACTCGTTGTATCACTTGAAGTTTGAACTCCATATGCCCCCTAGATGGGCAAGAACGCGAAAAGTAGTACACTGCTTCAAAATTGAGCTTTAATATTTTTTTGATAGAATTTCCTTGAATTTTTCACTTAATATTATCTCCAATAATTCCTTTTTCCGAAAATCGTAAAAGTTTTCTCCTAAAGTGGTTATTTTGTGAGAAATTTGCAAATTTCTTAAAGTAGGTTAAAATATTAATCCTGTTCGTTACCGCTGGTTTTTGGTTCATTAGTATAGTTAAAACTTAAATTGTATGCAAATATTATTTATTGAATTAAAGAAAACATGATTTTTTTATTTATAAAATGTATTTTCAGGTTGATAACTTAGAAATACACGAGATTAATCTACTTTTCCTGTCCTGTACGTTACTAAAGGTGTAAAATGTATCCAAAAGTTTTTCATAAAATTCACAAAATTAGCGGTTCTGATATTTAACTATTTTAATTTATAGTATTTTGATGAACTACGTTATTTCCTAAAATAATGTGTGTACATATTTTAAACCTTCTCAAATAAAGTCAACATTTTTAGCAACATTTGCTTAGGGTACAGTCTCGTAACAGGACATGCTAACAACGAACAGGACCCTGTAAGGTTGAGTTCACATGCCGCTTAATATTAGGATACACTTTGGGGTGGGTGGGATCTACCTCCTAGCGGTCCACCCTGGGCAACGTCAACACAATTTGTGATGGCGGTTAAAGATCCCAAAGGCAGTGGTAGGCCCTGAAAGGGGCCGCCTGGCTCGCGACCACCATCCCACCGGAGTCCGGCGCCAAGCAGCTCTGCTGTATTCTGTCGGTGTGCGGGAGTATCAGTGCCTTCTGGGCAAGCTTGCTCCATCGCAGATCCCATCTCTGCTCTAGGGCAAGATTGGGGTCAAGAGCAAGCCCATATAAAACAAAAAAATAAATAAAAAACTTTTTAAATATTTAGTATGAGATCGTTACATATAATCAATTATTTTAGTTTTAAACTAGAACTTATGAATAAAAAACGTTTAGGTAACTCGTAGAAATAAACATGGATCGATAATATTATTTTTTATTTATTTATTCTAATTCAAAAATTTACTGCCCCGTCATGCAATTTCAAAGGAGATGTATAAAATCATGTAATCGATCCATGTTTCAGTAACAAAGTTTTTATTAAAAATAAATTATAACTGCTTTTTTAGTATGCATCGAAGCTAAAACTTAATTCTATCAATATGTGACTTGTAATATTTTGTACCTATTTGCTAATAAACATGTATTATCTTCATTAAACTACTATTTTTGGTGATAACGAGATAGCTCTAAATCACAATAAGCTCAGACTATTAAAGTAATATGTTCAGTCTCAGATTTATGATGTCTTAAACATTAAAACAAATAATCATTTGGACTCGATGAAAAAGACATGAATCATTTGTCTACAAAATAAACTTATCTTAAAGTCGTAGTGTGTACATAATAAAAAATAAAAAACAAAATATAAGGGCATAGTAAAGCTCTTCGAGTAGAAAAATTGCCAAATCACTTACATAAGGCAATTATCGCAAATATAATCTTTGGTGACTTCTCCCGTGGCACAGGCCAAACAAAATCGGTTACAACAAGATATACATTTAGTAATGCAATTCGAGAGGAGAGGACCATTGCAACTGTAACATGTAAATGCGCGTTTCACAATCATCTTTAATCCTTTTGATTGTTTCGGTAATCTCGTTTGTTCGGTTTTAGATTTTAAGTCAACAGAAACATTACTCAAAATAGAAACTGTACTTTTTCGCAAGCTTTTTGAAGTGCATGGTTTGCTGTTATTTTTCGAGTTTATTTCTTCTTCAATACTTTTCTTCACTTTTGGTTGCGAAACACATAACACGCTGCTGCTAGACCTTTTTTTAGGCTTATAAGTAAGTTTCATCTCCAAAGGATGAATGGTTAGGTCGACAATACATGGGATCTTCCTCATAGTACTTAAATTCTCTTTAAATGAATCGGCTTGGCTAACTGCATTTGTCTGTGTGTAATCCGCGGGATGTGTAGGGGAAATATGTGGACGTTCCATTACAGTTGTTTCCTCTACAATAATCTCATCATTGGTGGTATTTTGGTCCAACATTTGAATGTCATTTACCAAGTCAGTTTTGAAAACATTCGGCTTATTATCAGCTGTAGAATTTGTGTATGAAATGTTCAGATAATCCATCACTGTTGACTCTTTAACGCTCATCTTATCTTTTGCAGTCTTTGTGTTGTCCACGACTTCAATAACAATGTCACCATTGTTTTGCGTTTTGACCTTTCCGACAGAAAGGAAGTCCACGTCATCCATCGCTGAATCGCCTTGGCTAATATTGGGCTTACCAGTGTTTCCGTTTGAACAACTATTTACCTCGTCCATCGATGAGTTGGCTTTGATAGTATTTGGTTTCGAAGAATCTCCAATGAAAGAAAAGTCCTCGTCCACATTTTCAAGCGCTGAGTTAGTTTGGTTTGGCTTTGTGAGATCACCAATTGATGAAAAGTTTACATCATTCATCGCTGACAGTTCCTCAAGGTTTATCTCAACATCCACATTCATTAAATCTGATGGTTCAATATCATCTAATGTATCAGCTGCTTCAATGCCTCTATTTTCTGTCGTAGGACATTCGAATTTGTGGATTTTTGGTTCGTAACATGAACATAAACCCCTTTGTGACCCACAAAAACATCCCAAGTCTCTGTAAGTAATAGTTCCAGGTTGTTGTGTTGCAATCTGATGTAATTGCATTGTTCCAACTACAATTGATAGCTTTTGAGGCAAAAGAGCAGCAATTTCGTCAATATCTTTCTCAGAGATATACCAAATCTTAATTGTGCACAGAGAGTCCTTTAAAACTTCAAAAGCGTCCGAAGCATTTGAAATATCTCTTCCGAAACAAACATTCCTGTCTAAAACTCTTTTCACTGTGCCTCCTATACCATCCGCCACGCCCTTACCGTGCCCACTTTCAAAAAATGACCACGTACAATGGTCCAAATTCAGTTTTTGCCTAAAAACGCTGAGCAGATAGAAATTGTTTTTTTGGCGATACTGTGAAGTAGGGCCATCGGAATAGAAGTGAATAACAGTAACTTGAGGCTGATGTTCTTTAATGTACTCAAGCACAGGTTTTAAATGGGCCCAGATTGCTTGTGGTTGGTGAACGGTGCTTGGCGACACAGTGCAAAATGATTGGGATGTGTCTTTGAAGTAGATCATGCCGGTATGTAGCGAAATCTGACATTTAGACCCACCAAAGTGCAAACTCTGAATCTCTGAGCTTAGTTTTGATTCGTAGTTCTGAGAAAAGTCACAAATGACTAAAGCTTCATTTTCTTTCAAATACGTAACGCCCTCCTGATATTTTTCTTGTTGGTGGTGTACATTGCAATGGTGTTTTTTGAATAATTTTAAGTCCGCCTTAAATATGCGTAATAGTTCACGCAATGTGCTTGTGATTTTGACTTTTTCTGTTTTTATGCAAACACAAGTCTTCTTTTCAGTCCCGTCCTTTTTCAAATATTCATGTCGTTTTCGCTCCCACTGAGTCCAAGTAACCATTTCGTCTAAATACATACCGGGTTCAAAGTTAAGAGGCTTATTTTTGCATGTTCTGCATTTTCCATGCATGCACAAGGGAGATTTTAGGTCACAGGATAGTTCTTGGAGTACATCTTTTATGTGTCGGTGTTCAGTTAAGCCACTCTTTCTCAAAGCTTTAAATTTCAGTTGGATATTATCGTGTTTAACGCAGAGGCAAGTGTCACGTGATGCAAGATGAGGAGCCAATACAAAAAATGGTTTGTATTTACGGAAAGTTGTTAATTTGTACCTCCCACCTTCACTCCTATATTTAACGTATAAGTTATTCAATGTGTCCAACAAATACCGGATTTGACGCTTTTCTTTGTTTTTGGATCGACATTCCTTCTTGCCAGCGGTGCAACGGCTAACATCGTCTCTGATGAAAAAATTTTCAATTTCAGTTATTCTGCCTTTAGATGTTGTTTTCTTCTTGTACTTGGTTTTCTACTATCCCTTTCAGTACTCTCTTTTCTGCTTGTTTCTTGCAATTCTTATACGTCTTTTTTAAAGCAGCTTCTAAAATTTCTTCGCGCGCTTTCATATTATCGATAGTGAGTTTCAGGTTTTTAATTATAGTTTCACTGGCATTTTTTTGTCTATACAATCTTTTTTTCAACCTCTCTTTTATTCTTTGCAGTGATTGTTCGTTTTTTTGAGATTGTTCAATTTTTTTTAATAATATGTAACACTTTTTTTTCATGTATTTCAATTTTGACTTTAAACTCGAATCTGACTCTCGACTTTTTCTGCTGAGCGAATTTTCCCTGAATGATACTCCATCCCTATCAATGTTTTCGTTGTCTTTATCTAAGTTCTCATTACTTTTGTTTATTTTTTTATTTTTTCTTTGCCTCTTTTTTTGATCTCGCCATTGTTTTCTTATTTTATCTTTATCGGCATCATCGAGTTGTGATATTTTCTTTCTTTTAGTTTTTATGCGTTGTAGGTCTTTTTTCTTCTGTTGTTCATATTTTTGGGGATTATCTTTAATTTTTTGGCGATAACGGCGCATTTTTTCAGCTGCAGTGAGCACCATATTGAAATCTGAAATTCCATTAAGTACAATTATTTACCTGTTGAATTGATACCTAAATTATATTTCTTACATACATGTATTATTATTTTTTTTTTCAGGAAAAATGAGCCAACAACAAACAAGCCTAACAAAAAATTCAGTAACTTTCTCTATAGAACTACAATAAAACAAAAATTAGTATCTGGAATAGCACACTTTTTCTAGCTATTTTGACTCCAAAACAAAAATAGTAGACCGATTTTGATGAAATTCTATTTGACCAATCCAGAATATAATAAATCTTAAATAAAAAATGATTTTCGAAATAACTATATAAATGAAGGAGTTCAGAGGTACCTAAAAACAATAAATAAAATAATAGAAAAAAATCAAGTTTACACCATGTAAACCTTGCTTTACGTGATCCTGTTCGTGACTTTCAAGTCCGGCCTATACGTTACCACCGCGATGGTAACGGACATGAGGTAACGGAATCGAGTACTTCTTATACAAAACTATAAAATTTCTACAATTGCTGATATTTATCACACATTTTTTCACATTATAGTAATCTTAAATAGTTCATGTAAGTTTTAGACATAAAATATGCGTTGGAAACACGTTATAACACCAAAAAACAAATTAATTTACTCACCGGACAGTGCCCGTAAAAACACAACCTCTCAAAAACGCCGAAAATGAAACAGCTGTTTGAATAAAATGGCTGATTTAACCATAGACATCTTTTTTTTTTCTTTTTTCGGTCTCATTATGATGTTGCCGTTTAAATAAAAAAATAAATACCACATTGAACAAAAAAACTATAAATTTAAACGAAAATGCGGTAACGGTACCTGGACATGTCCGGTAGGTTCATATGCCGGGGACAAATTTAAAAATTACTTATTTAGTAGAAATTCTAGCTTTGGCAGCACAATTAACTTAAAAAATAATTAAAATTCCGCCAAATTTCAAATATGTAACTAAAGGTTTGCCAGTGAAATAACTTTTTTTTTCACAAAACGCTGTTAAAAATGCCGGTTTTTTTTAAGGGACAGTACTATACAACAAAATCACGATTTTTTAAACTTAAATTTTTACAATTCAGTATAATTTCATGCGTAAAATTTTAATAAATATGACATGCCTATTTCATCTAAAATCAACTAATATGGTAATGATTCTTGTAAAACTTATCAAAGTCGCACAGCAGTACGATATAACCTGGGGACATGTAGAAAAGTCCAATGTACATCTTTTCGCGTTCTTGCCCAGATAAAACTGTTGCTGCGTTTGCCTTTGAACTATTATATTTTTTACACATTTACTAAAAATAAAATTAATAACCCATTGCTAAGAAGAAGATGGTGGATAGTTTCTATTAATTTACCGTAACAGTACCATGTACGGTGAATAGAATTGTGTATAGCTTGCGGCTTGCGCCACGAAAGATGAACAGTGCGGTGCGGTATGACATACGGGGAAGCGAAACCATAGCAACGGGCGACGCGCTAGCCCCAAGAATTGTCTCCCTGCGTCCAGTCACGCGCGCACATACTTGTGTCGTCTTGCGTACTATCGATATCGAAAGTGTTAGCGACTACCTGTTATACAATATTTAAAAAAAAATATGTAAATAAAGTAAATAATTATTCAATAAACCTGGCACTTAAGACTTAAATATTGATATTGTTATTAAGAGTATGATATACATATTTTATGAGATTTGTAAAACTCAGCAGGATCTATTGAAATATGACTGTAATTATGTAAAGAAAAAGAGAGGTTCAACTAGTCCCGGAAAAAACACATGTTTCTTCATAAATTTAAGTACATATTTTAAATGAAATTAAAAAAATCAATAATATCATTAAACAATGTATTTAATAAACTTTCTAACAGTGTATTACACTTCTTTATACATTATCACCAAAAAAAACTTATTAACAATAAAATCACGTATGTCGTCTTGAGACAAAACAGAAATTACAAATACAAAATATTTTACCTCGTTAACTAAGTGTACACAAAATACAGAATATTATTTAGCAGCAATTAAAACCTAACGATTATATATAAGTACGTTTTCGTAGAGACTTTGATGTGTAGTTATAATGTCGACCTTTGACGTTTTACATATTAAAATGTCATAATACAGTTTGTATTTTTCTGCGTGATTATACATGTTATACACGTTAAGTACTAGTAATATCATCATTCGGTCTCGGTTTTCATCGCGATACCTACGAGACCCTTTGACTCGAGCGCAAAAAACCGACACGCTTCCGAGAGCGCACGAGGGCCACGAGACGCGACGCGACGCGACGAGAGCATCCTGTACACACTCGTACTCGCTACTCGCCCTGTCTAGACATGGGTCGTAATGTCTTTTGGACGTAATCGGTTGTACGTAGTTTCGTGGATATGAGTAACTAGTTTCAAAACTGCTTATTTTTGTAATTAGTTACATATGTATACAGTATAGCATAGGTTAGTTTTGCGTTTGTGTTATGTTATAATTACGAAAATATTAACATATTATAGGTAGGTATTATAATATTAGTTTAACTGTGTTATGTTATGATTACGAATACGTAACAGGTTATAGGTATTATAACATGTGCGCGACATTGTCAATATAGTATAGTACCTTTGTACAATTTTATACAGTCACAAAATATGTGAGTATTTAAGTATTATTGTCCATCACATCACATAATTTTTATGATCCACATAATACACAAAAATTAACTTAATACAAAAAATATTTATTATTTATTTACACCAATTATATGTATGTTTATGTACACTAAATATTTATATACACTTTAAATGTTTATTCACAAAGAAAACTATACATGTTATAAAAATTAAGAACAATGTTAAATAACGCTCGCCTCTAGGCCTCTAGGCCTGTCTCGTGGTGTCTCGACGAGCGTGTACAGCCGGCATAAAATTTGTGTATAAAGTGTTTTGAATATGAATGAACAAAGTGCATTTATTATTTATTTATTTAATAAAAGAAAAAAATTTGTTTTCTTATCGGTCACCACGCTCAAAAAGTGTAACTTGAATTAATATCAAAGAAAAAGAAATACTGCATAATTTTATTTATGCAGTATTTCTTTTTCTTATAAATTAAATAAATAATTATAATTGCGTAAGTTGATACAAAATGCTAGCAATAGCTTTACCGCGGCAGTCCCCGAGTGCCACACGTCTTTTTTTATATTGAAAAACAATTGAACTTCTACTATTTTATATTCTAATAATTAAAATTATAATATTTACGATTAAAACTAATTATATATACAATATAAAAGAAGAAACTATAATATAGAAAACCTAAAACTAAAAATTTAAATGGTCAAAAAGACCTGCTCCCCGTGGTATAGTGCCAAGAACGCTGGCTGCGTTTCCTCGCTGAATAGCTATACTTAGCCTTTGAGCGAGGAAAGAACCAGCCCTCTTATCACCAGCAGCGACGACCAGTCGTGGATACAGTTCTTTTAGAAACTTCATTGCACGTGGACCCCACGGACCGATAGTCTCCACAGCAAATGGCACAAATATGTAGTCATTTCTCAAAGACTCATATTTGCGTCATTTACTAAATTCGGCTGCCTCTGATGCCGCCCCGGCTCTAAAACAGGTACCCTTGAGATGAGAGGCCGCTAAAGTGTCAACGCAAGTAGCATCCCACACTAGGGCTTTACTCCCAAGGGACCAAATTCATACCGTCGGGTCTCTTGCCATCGTCTCTAAATATCCCGCAAGGCTCTAAAACCGAGGGGATATTTATAGAGACAAGAGCCCTTCGGATGATTTCGTTCAAAGAACCGTGACGGGAAAACCTACCTGCACTTTTTTTGCATGAAAGTCCGTGGAGCCCAAACTCATCGACGCTGCTACCACATGTCCTGTGTGGCTATTTGTCAACCTCACCAGTGCCCCACTGGTGAGGTTGACAAATAGCCACTCCTAGCCGGATTCCTACGGCGATGCGCAAGCTTTCCCCATCAAGCAATGTGCCGAGATTACTTCATGGTAGAGCATGTAACCAGTGGCTAGATTCTTTAGTCGAAACAGCTAGAAGGCGAGCCTGATCTTGTTGAATATGGAAATTTTGAAATAAATTTTTGTGGACACTCCGTACCAACGGAATATCCCACTGTTTTTGTTGCTTAACTTCCAGTGGGACATTTTCGCCGGGACAGAGCGTTAGCCATATTTGCTTTGCCTCCGCAGCAAAGCATAGGTCTACTTTATTATTTAAAATTGTGTTACATAGGTCATTGACACTATGCACGGAAGCAAGGAAAGCAGGCAATGCGACGCTAGAAATATTTCTTATACCAATTCCACCAAATTTGATAGGTAAAGTGGCTTGATTCCAGGCTGTTGTATTTAATCTCAAATTTAGAATGTTTTCTATAGCAATTTTAAGATTATTATCAATATCTTTTAAAATATCCGAACATTTCCAGACTGGACTTGAGCGTAACAAGTATGTAAATTTAGGTACAAGGACACAATATTTTAAAATCGTAAGGGCAATATGGGGGTTTAAAATACATAATTTATCAACATGATTTAAAAATTGATAAAATTTTGTTTTTAAAAGGTTCAGGTTTAATACTATCGAAAAACAACGGAGCACCAAGCAGGTAAAGCGATTCCGAATTGACAGTTTTTATTCCTGGAGAAATCTGATTGAAATTTTGAATTAAGGTATCTCTTTTAGAATTAGATAAATTATTAGAAATAAATATTTCACATTTATTTGTATTTGGTTCAAGACCAATATTTTTAAAATTTTGAAAAATATGAGTAAGATCATTGAGGACGTCATCTGCTTTACCTCCCAGTGTATCGTCGTCCAGATACCAGACATTCAGCTTGGATTTTAAATTTGAAATAATAGGTTGAATTCCCAAACTGAAAAGAGCTGGACCTAATGGATCACCCTGCTGAACACCGACAGCAGACTCAATAATATGGTTTTGATAAAACAAGTTTGAATTTTGACTGTAACATTGCCAAACGTAATGATATATTTCGGTGGTATTGTTAGCCACTTCTTTCAGCAGGGTTATCCTATCAATAGAGTTGAAAGCATTTCTAAGATCAACCTTCAGAAGAACATCTGCATCGGAATTAGTTCTGCATCGGAATTAGTTAAGAAAGTACGCACCGAATGTACCGCCGCCTCACAGCCACCTTTGGTGCCAAAGCCTAGTTGAGTAGGTTGAAATTTTGTCTTAAGGTTTGAGATTATGTGCCTGCAAGCTAATTTTGAAGTTAAGCGTCGAAATGCAGAACCAACAGCAATAGGACGGATACCGTTATCCTTTTTTTTTGAAGGCACACAATCTTGCCCCATATAAGTAGGGAATGAAATTTAATTTGAAATACAATGTAGCTAGTCTAAGTATTCTTACTTTGTCGTTACTTATCGTCAAAAATTCATTTAAATTATAACATTTATTAATGAGAAATATTTTTAATTGTTTTTTAAATTGCACAGTATTTTCCAGGATTTTTATGGAATTCGGTAAATGGTTATAAATCTTTATTGACATAACGTGTTTGAAACTAATTTTAATTTGAAGAAGGGTACCTTAAGCTTATATAAATTTCTATTATTTATTTTAGTTTTTTTTAATAGGTGAGTAGAGTTTTCGGTGTTTCCTAACGAATTTACAAGATTCGAAGATGTAGATAGATGTAAGTGATAAAATTTTATTTTTAATGAAGTGGGGTTTACATGATTCCATTTTGTCTAAATTTATTAATATTCGTAGACACTTCTTTTGTAATATAAATAATTTGTTTACATCACAAGAGTTTCCCCACAAGGTGATGCCATATGAGAGTACGGAGTGAGCATGTGCATAGTAAGCCGCAAGGGCAGTCTTAAAATCTGTCACACGTTTAAGGTGTTGCAGAGCATAAATAAATATCGATATTTTTTTTTGCAACTTTTTGTATGTGCTGTTTCCAACTCAAATATGTGTCCAGGTCTATTCCTAACAAAGTGCCTGTGTTAACAGTTTCTAGTTATGTGTTTTTATAGTTAAACGATATTTGTAAACCAGTTTTTGATAGGGTTTAAATTGAATAATTTTAGTTTTATTAAGGTTAAGTTGTAAATTATGTAATTGTAGCCAACCAGTAATTTTATCTAATGTATAGTTCAATTTTGTAGTTAAATCTGTGGAATTAGTGCAAGAGATTAAGATGGAAATGTCATCGGCAAAGAGCACACATAGATCGTCCAGTATGTTTGGGAGATCATTTATGTAAATAAGAAACAAAATACAACCCAAAACGCTACCTTGAGGGATAGAGCCAGTAATGAGGGTTGCATCCGATCTGACATGAGTAATTTTGCCTGTCTCAAAGTCCGTATTTTCAATTTCTACATATTGGATGCGATGATCAAGATAGTTTATCAAGTAGTTAGATAAGTTTTGTAGGGTAAAAGTAGTAAAGTTATACCTAGCTTACCGTCTCACTACTGGGTAGGGGCACAGAGTAAGGATTACTCATATGGTAGAGGCCTCCTTTCATTTCTCAGAGGGTCATGGAGCAATTAATCCATCGTGCTATACAAGTGCCTGTTGGCGGACGTTCGTTGTCCTCGTAATATATGCCAAGAAAATGATATGGCTTATATTTTCAAAGTTAGCTGGCTTAAAAACGTACTCTACATTTACGTAAACCAGAATGCATTGCCTAAAACTAGCGTTATAAGTACAATTATTTGCTCAGCCTTAAAGATAAAAAGTTAAAGTTACAGCCTATATACGTCCCACTCCTGGGCACAGGCCTCTGATCATTTCTGAGAGGGTTTTAGGAAAAGGAATTTTCCGCCGCGCTGCCCCAATGCGTGTTGGCGAACTTGACATGTCTTTAAAATATTTTTATTTTGTTTCCTAACGATGTTTTCCTTTACCGCCGAGCACGTGGTAAATCAGCACTTAAAATTGCAATTAACAATTTCATTGGTGCCGACGGGGATCGAACCAGGTTTGCTCGCGTACTGTGAAATTTACAGCGAGCGCTAACCATCTGAGCTACCACGGCTCATACGCTATCATCAGCATTGCTTAGCCTTAGTGATTGAGAATGTAAGATTTATATTTATATAAGGACGTTTTGTCCTCGTGACGATTTAATTTATAGCACTACATTAATAATAATAATAAAACATTTATTCATTACCACCAATATAGTTACAGTGAGCAGTATACACAGAAATAACCAAAATTACATAGTGTAGTAATGAATGGGCTCTAGCTCAGCATAAATGTTGCAGTTGCCTACAACGCTGTTAAGAGTACAGTACGCGCGCATCCCTGCTTATATTACACTTAACAACTGTTCATATTAGAGTACATGTCGTGTTTTCCTAAGTATTAGCGAGTGTTTTTTTTTTTGCGAGTATTGCAAGTATTACGAGGATTACGAGTATTAGCTAGTTCAAATTAATAATTAAGAAATATATAATATAATAATATAATATAATAATTATCATAAATTTTTCCATAAAATTTATATTATTAATAATTATTGCAACAATACAACTAAGTAATAGTACCATAACAACAAAGTATTAAATAATATTTATTTTACTGAGCCTAACTTAACTTGCGACCTATATTATTATCCTCATCCATGCATTAATATATAAAAGTCCACTACTGAACGTAGGCTATTACGTTTTCTCACTATTATCATTAGATTTTGCCATAGCTGACACGCTTGGCAAACGGGTTGGAAACCACTTATTTTAATTTGTTATCAGGAAGATGCTGCCGACCAACTCCTGTTTCAATTTCTCTCTGTCGCTTCACGATCCCGTAATCGACATAGCCATAATGCCTTTGGCTACTAGCATGGTATTTCATCAACTGCTTGATTTTCATTTCATCCATGACAATAATTTTTTATCAGGGTTACTCTCCGCTCTTAATTTTAATGCCGTCAACTCTCCTTGAGTAAACCCTGGTCGGTCATTGATGATACTGTACCATTTAGTCAATGTTCGTGGTGCAACAAAACATGTTCAAAAAGTTTTACGTGCATAGCGATAGGATTTTTGTTAATAATCAAGTGTCAGGGCGAAAGTAAGATGTTTAAGTTTTAAGGATATTCACTACCCAAAAATGAAGTAGTGGATATCCTTACGCCCGCTTTAATTTTATTTCTATAATAAGATATTATTATCTTAATTATTGCATTTAAAAAAGTCAAAGCCAAATCTTGCTAGATTGAAATTGTTAGTTATTTTGAAGCTCATGCTAATTTTGCTTTCCTTTTACAAAAGTCGTGGTAGCTTCCATTCATTCGTAATAAAATTCTCAGTACACGAGTAACTCGGATTCGATCAGATGCGTACTCGAATTGCCAACTGCGTCAATGAAATTTGAAGTGCTGATTTACTACATGTTTGGCTGTATAATAGCCATACAAGGGGATGCTGGCGGTGAACTTTTCACTGCTCCAAAACCTTCTATGAAAGAAGTGGAGGCCTGTGCCAAGCTTTGGAACGTTATGTAGACCGTTACGTTACTTTTTTATACAAAGCATAAAGAAGACTTTTAAGAGTTAAATGTAATCTTAATATATAAAAATAGTTTTTGAGTTTTTTTTAAACATCTTAACATTAATAACGATTTTGATGTTTAAAAGTAGTATGAATCTGCAATAAACAAAATGCTTTTGAATTTACAATTTGCTAGTGAAGTCAACTTTATTATCGCGTAATGCCTTTAATACGTTACGACGTTATACGCCTATAATTACGAATATTATTTTGTCGTAAATTTTATGGGAACAGTCATTAAAATTGTTTCATAGTGAATATTAAATTTTGATGAATTTTTAGCGGTTTTAAGGTATCGACCCACCAGAACAAATTTTACGCACGAATGGGAAAGAACGCCGCAGCACCAGGTGAAATAGTAACTTAATGCTGCTGTGTTTCGTTTGATGAGCGGCGAGAACCGGATACCCTTTTTACTGGAAAGAGGCATCCATCTTAGTCCTCATGGATGACTACGCACGTGCATTTTGATTATTATTTAATCTAGGAGAGATGTCGATGTAGATGTTTATGGCCACAGCATCACTCAGGTGGACTGTGTGTTCGTTTGTCATTCTATGTAAAAAAACGACTCGTACTATGAATGTATCACCAACGTACGTATACAGCGTTCAGTGCGCAACTGTGCCTGTTTCGATAGGCTTATTTTGTTCGGAATGTTGCGGCCAGGAAGTCAGGATCTACATAAGTGTTGTTGTTGAAAAATTTCCCAGATTATTAGATATGTAGCAAGCTAGTAAAATTATTTATGTCAAAATACCTTAACGCTGGCTATTATATAGAACATCATCTTTAAGAGAATTGATAGAATTAGGCGTTATTTTGCGGAAATCCATTATAATAAAGATATTAATAGTTCCTTTGCTCCGTTAAATAAAATGATGTGACCATCCGCTCAATTAAATAAAATGATGTGTCTTACCTAGTTTGAAGAGCACCTCCCGCCCTCCCTCCATTGCGTGCACTAATCCCAGCACCACTACTCCCAACACCACTATTCTAGGAAAGACACACCATCGACGAAAATACGACACGTGTTTCGCCTCTACACGAGTCATCTTCAGGTCATGTAGGCTCTACGGCGGCTGACCACTCAAGCTGAGCTCAAGCTGACTACTGGCTCTTCAAACTAGGTAAGATACATCATTTTATTTAATTGAGCGGATGATTGTAAAGTAACTATTAATATCTTTATTGTAAGAGAATTGTTTTGGACAACGCTGAGCATACACGGTTAGGACGCGTTTGACTGGCTGGGGCCTAACGCGTTCATCGTTGCGTTCGGTTTGGCAAAGTCGCGTGCTACGGAGACTCATGCCGATCCGGTCATGGCACGCTATAATGTTAGTCGGTGATGGAACAGTCTAGTAGGCATAGTTGCATTTTAATTTATACATACATACATAAACACTCACGCCTGTCACCCAGAGGGGTAGCCTAAGACTACGGACTTCCATTTGGCACGGTTCTGAATTACCTCTCTCGCCTAAATATCGCCAATTTGGTCAATAAACTTTCTTCCAGGGCGTCCCTTCCCGACTCTGCCGTTCACATCTGCCATATAAATTTGCTTTGTCACTCTTTCCTCATTCATTCTTTCTACATGACCAAACCATTTTAATTTATACAAAGAATATATTTTACATGATGTGCCAAAACAGTTACGATCGTGGTATAGAAGTTGCAGAAAATTCATTTCACAACAACAATTTAACAATTCGCAAAAACATAAATTTAAATAGTGACATTATTTATAGCCATATCTAGATATAATATAGGAATTCAAAGACTCGATTAAAATTTCGTGCACGTAAAATATACGAAAATATTTCTCTCGTATCTATTTGAGGCAATAACATCTAGTTTATTGAAGTGAAAGCTTCGTTATGGTCGCCACACACAGTCATTTCAACTGATCATTCTAGCTGATTAGTTCAAACTAAAACTGTTGACATTTTATAAAATATTAAATTTTCGATATATCGATAAATAAACTTGTATATAAAACTCCGGTATTTATATATTTATAATTATATTCGTCCATTAGGCACGTTGGGCACTTTTGGGATGGGAAATGCACTGAACTCGTGTGATTGTCACGCTCAGTTGTACATTTAAGTATACAAAAATAGTGTTTACAAGTTTGTGAAACTGCGAAGCTTTCACTTCTGACGTACAGTCCTAGGACTGACAGTTTTTATTTTATCGTACACTTTTTCGTTTTTCCTAGGCAAGTTTAACGACTAATGTTAATGGATGAAAACAAATAATTAGTTTTGTGCATAATATGAGATTATAAATTTTACTTCTTTCTCTTTATTATATTCTACAAAGCTAACAGCTAGAAATAGGTCGTTTCAAGAACAAAACAAAAGGCCTCCAGCCTTGGAAAATTTGCTCTTACTTTACACGGTAATGCCGTTTACTATTATAGTCTCTGCGATTTAATGGCAAATAATATTAAAATTGCACACTCATAAACTTATATGTATAATAGTCTCACAATTTATTTGAGTAAACTCTTCAGTAATTGTCCGAAATCGCTATAAACTGGTGAGATTATCAATATATTTCATTCGATAAAAATATACACAGAAAAGTATTTACATACTATAACTATTTATTTATTTATTTATTTATATGGATCTCCAACAGTTGTACATATTAAATTACTTCTAACACATGCTTTACATCTATAAATAACTATGTACTACCAATTACAGGAGAACACATCATTCTAAAACAATAGCAGTGTTTATAATTTGCCTATTTTAATGGTAGTTGGAACAAAAATAAGTTTTACGAACAAAAGAAAGTTAATAGTTTTTATAACATAAATAAAAGTTAAGTTTCGCATAAAGTTAGTGAATAATTAATTTTCTAAACAGTCGTTACATTTTTGCATAAAAAGTGTGAGCCCGTCGCAACCAATGTCCAGTGTTGCTATATTTTTTACACATACATTGTATACGCGTGATATACGTGTTATTGGAGAATTCTTTCCAAGTTTTGTTCGAGTGCTGACAGTCCTAAAGAAAGGACATGGGTTGCGAGGAGGTCTCCGAGGCACGTTAATATTAAATCTGCTCAACAGCTCACTGTCATCAATTTTACCATTGAAAAGTTTATAAAGAAATTTCAAATCAAGAAGAGATCTACGAACTGCCAGTGGTTTCATCCTAAAGTAAGCAAGTTTATTATTGTAGCACTCACTATGACTTGACGCCTTAAAACGGAATATTAGGTGTTTAATGAGTCTTTTTTGAACACGTTCGATTCTTTCAATGTGGTTTTTGTAAGCGGGAGACCATACTTGACAACAATATTCAAGTTTGCTACAACTATTACAATATACAATATTCAACTAGGTATAGTAATCATAGTAAAATTAAAGTATCTGTCTGCAACATTGAGTTCTATAAATATACGCATACACTTTAATATACTATTAATTAAATTTTGATTTATACGTGGTAGAGCCACGTATAAATCTAGTTGCAGCTATATATTACGGTTGTAGCATGGTTGGGTTGACTCGACCGGGGACGAAGGACCACGCTCTCACAGAATACCAGCGTAAAATAGCAGCTTAATGCTGCTGTGTTTTGTATAGTAAGTCTGGAGAACTGGAGACACTTTTTACAGGAAACGAGGCATTCCATCTTAGTCCAAAGGGGTAATAACGCATCTACATCTTGATTCTTAACGAGAATAATCGTAGATGTGTATAGGCCTTAGCATACACTTACTATCAGGTGAACTGTGTGCTCGTTTGTCACCCTTATTATATAACTGTCTTCTATTAAACTCTGAGGGTTTTTGGCTTGGCTTGGCAGGCTTCGAATTGGATTCAAGAATGCTGCAACTACGAGTTTGTGCGCATAACGCTCTTTAGAGAGACGAGCTCGCTATGTTGCAAATGTAAGCCCAGATGTGACACTAAGACTTTTTACTTGCTGCCATAAAAAATGCTACGTGAACGGATGCTTTATACTTTAGATAATGCAATCGAAGAAAGGCAACTTTTTTCAACTTTCCGCGAAAATCTTTTTGAAGTAAAACTTCTTTACGCATGCTTGACTTGGGGAGTACGCTGGCGAACGCGTGACGAAAGAGTTACGAAAAGTGTGATCGGGCGAGACGAACGGGAGTTGAGTGGGGGATATAAGCAAGAGAAAGCAGTGCGCGCGCACATTTTCTTTCTCTCTTTCTCTCATAGCCAGCTATTTTTCGTAATTTTATTTCGATTTGAACAATTTTATGAATTAAAATTTATTTATAACGTTAAATATTCTGCTTTTAAAGTGAACAAAACTGTAAATTCATTTTAAAGTTCATGTTTTGTGAATTTTCGGGTGAATAATAACAAATTATGGAAGGAAGCTGATATACTAAAATTTAAATATATGTATATACACGCATATATATATATATATATATATATATATATATATATATATATATATATATATATATATATATATAGTGATAATGCCTCATTTTTTTATTTTTTTAAAACGTTACCTCCATACTAGGATTTTCTCCTGTATCGTGGGGGCAGTTCACAAACATCCAGACCCGGAATAATTACTTGTAGACCATACAAATACTTGTTCCGTGCGGGATTCGAACCCGCAGTCCTTAGCTCATTGCTAAGTCACTGCGCCACGGAGCCATGTCACTCTTATCTTATAATAAAACAAACTTGATCAGAAACTACCAGCTACATAGCAAGCAAGTGTCACATGTGTGTCGCTGTTACTGAGGCACTGTATTCTTACGATCTGACGCTTATGAATTAAATTATATATAGCTTATGGTTAAAAACATGAGGGGAATCACAACACAACTTGATCCGAAAACCAAAATGTTGTGTTTTTGCGGAAACGATAGCTCCGTTTGGGATTTCAACCCAGGGCCGGTAATATGTATCTACATAGGGGTTAATAGCCTTTACGATCGTCTGAATTTTATTTTAATTTTGACTCTGTGCTTCGCGTGTGATTACTTTTGTACTGCTATCTACAATAGGTATCTCTTTTTTATCTTTTAATTTACTCTAATTGGCACACATAGGCTAAGACGTGGTAGAGCCACGCTGTAGCTATATTATGGTTGTAGCACGAATGGGTCGGCTCGACCGGGGAAGGACCACGCTTTCACAGAAGCAGCTTGATACTACTGTGTTTCGTATGGTGAGTGTAGAGATCCGGAATCCGGATCCGCAAAACGAGGCATTCCATCTTAGTCCGCGGGGTGACTACGCATCTGCGTTTTGATTCTTATTCGAAAATAAATGTATATGTCTATGGACCACAGCATCCACTTACCATCAGGTGGACTGTGTGCTCGTTTGTCACCCTAATTCTGTAAAAAATATATATTTTGCGCGATCTGCCCTGTGATAAATGTGTATTATAGCGCTAGGAAAACTCAAATGGTCGAAGTGTATTTATATCGAATATTATTGAATGAAACAACTATGTAGATTGTTTCTCGTTGAATCAGATGTTTAAGACTATTTACGTTATTCATTCATGTTATGTGCTTCATCTTAATTCATTGCGTGCACGTTTCTACTGTTAGTTATTTATTAGTTAGGTTAGTGCCAAACAAAAGCTTTGAAGCGTTTTAACTACATCTACGAACGTAATTATGTGAGCATTCATAAGTTGTAAGTATTGTTATTGTTATCGCTGTAAAGTCTAAGATACAGTTAAATTGAAAGGAGAGAGAAGCGTGTCGCTGGTGTGACCTACCAGTGTCGGGCACTAAGCATGTGGGCATTGGCGTGGTGCTGGTTTGCTGCGTGACAGTGTGAGACACCTTGCGTTGCGCGTACTGCGCGTCCTTGGGCTCCCAGAAGAACACGTAGTAGAGCGACAGCATGATCGCCGCGAGCGACACACAGAACACGTAAATGATGACGGTGAGCACGCGGACGCTCTTCTTGTCGCGCTTCCGCTCGTAGAGCGCGTCTAGCACGACCTCGTGGCCGCTGGCCGTGCCCAGCCGAACGGAGCCCGCGCACGAGCGAACGCTGCCTGAAGCACACGACTTGCCCGACATCTTCGTAACGACCACCCGAAATGCACCGCCGCCGTCGTCACAGTCGCCACAAAACCGGGTAAGTAGGGCGCGCTTATCGATATGCCCCAGTTAGGCCGATGCGCCGTGGCCGGCCCGCTCCGTAGGGTCACGCCGCCCGTGTCTGCCGCATGACACCTCCTGATGCCGACTGCTGTTCCATTATTATGCCGCCCGCTCCGGGCTTCATTTGTTTATCCTTTAATTTCACGCACGCTAATATGTGAATCTATTCCAGTTACTGACGTAGTCGCATGATCGCAATACGTCTGTCATGAATCCTCGTTGCGCCTTTATTATTGTTTGGCTTTCGTATAAATTTTGCAAAAGTAACAACCGTTTATACCACTCGAAATCTCACTTAAACTGGTAGGTGAATATGTATGTACACTTGTCGCGTGTTCCGAACGAGTTGTCACATGGTGACAGGTGTTATTTGTGTCAAGTTATGTGCCAACGTAACAATACACAAACAAAGTTAATTCGGCGGAGGCATTCGGCTGGTGGTAAGAGGACTGCTATTCCGGGTGACAGGGTGTCGGGACAGGGGACGCGGTGTCGGCTGGCGCAGCCGCACCGCTTTCCTCACGCCCGCCATTGATCAATATTCGCCAACGAAGTTTCGCGAGTCTTATCTTTAAAGATTTTTTTCCTAAGTTTTAATTCTTTCTGGTAAATATTATTTCGCATAGACATCAGAATTCAACTAATATTAACTGTTTACTTTAAAGCGGTAAAATCTAAACATTCATGAATATTAATGTAAACAAGAAACGAGATTATACAAAGATTCAATACAAAATAAGAAAAGAATTGGGATTGAGAGATTAAACTAATGTTTCAGAAATTTCTTTTACTTTAAATGACTTATACTTTTTTCGGTTTTCGACCACCGTCAACCGTGGTGACCATGTGTAATATAGAAGCTATGACCTACGCTCGAGATAATAAATAATCCTTTTAAGAGTGTACATAATATGCGAAAAAAACAAAGCCGTCAGTCTCAGTCATCCTAGCCCCGGACCCGGTGTACTTTTGCGCTGAGGCTGGAAGAAAATAACAATACAGTGACATAAACATGTCGTTAGTGCAGTGGCCAAGCACTGCAGCGCTGCGGGCTCGAATACTACACGGAACATATGTTGGGTTGTATAAGAATTGTTCTGGGTCTGTATATTTGTCTTTATACAGTATGTAAAGCGTCGCCACAATATCTTACAAGCGCCTGTGAGGCAGAAAGACTTCGTCGCGGAATAAAATCTACAGCGTCCAGCGGAGATTGGCTAAACAGATTGTACGAGGATACTGTATTATTCAAGGCGAAGATAAGCCTTGCTTGCTTTTCGTCGCTGGATATTATGTTAACGCAAGAGTTTTTTCATAGGAGAGGTTATATATGGTAAGTGGCCGCCGTCCGTGAACAATTGCAACACCAGGGGAATTGCAGGTGGGTTGCCAGCCTTTTTTAAAAAAAAGTAGGTTCTTTTCTTGAAGGTCACTAAGTCGTATCGGTCCGGAAAAATCACTGATGGTAGTCGATTCCACAAGGAAAAGGAAATTGTGCGAGGAAGAAAACTTCGTCTAAATCGCAGAGTAATGGACCGCCAATCATCCAGATGGTATGGATGGTATTGCGAGTTTTGTCGCAATGTGCGATGGCGAAATTGAGCGGCTACAATTAGTCAGAACTATTCCTCAGAGCACTCCCCGTGGTAGATATGACAAAATACTCAAAGAGATGCAACATCTCTCCGCTGTGCTAGTGAATCAAGGCGATCAGAAAGAACTCGATCGCCGACGATTCGAACCGCTCTGCGCTGCATGCGATCAAATGGAAGAAGCTGGCTCTGGGGAGCCACAGCCCAGAGATGGGAACAGTATTCCATGTGAGGCCGAAACCGAAAAGCATGAAATACTGTCTCGCTCTGCTGAGTACGCCAAGCTAATTAGATGCAAATTTGGCATTCACTATAGAATATATATATATATATATATATATATATATATATATATATATATATATATATATATATATATATATATATATAATGGTATCCGCATTCTTCGTCAAAGCGATGGTGGTGGGCCAGAGGGGGTGCTCGAGGCAATTAAGCGGCAGAAACTGTCAGCATGGGCACACGTCAATCAAACACCGAGATCGAGCATACTTAATTATTCTCTTACTCCCTTTTAATCATTACAATAAACTCTCACAGGAACGACTTAACGCTCTTGAAGTGACGCGTCCGGTTCTGAAAGGAGCGTTGGAGAGAACGGTTTCGGAACGGAACCTTTGTGAATCAGCGTGCCATTTTTCTAATGAAAAGTTTAATTAGGTAATAGACGTGCCGTAAAATAATTTTGACTTCGCTATTATTGGGCCAATCATAGTAAGTACTAAATACTATCGACTCAAAACTGCATATTTAGGGTACTACAAAAATTAATAAAGAGTTATGAAATGTTTTAGTTATACGCGTAATTCAAATTTAAATAACATTAATGTGACTTCTGTTGTTGCAGATGACATGACGAATAACTTATGTTAGGGTTCTAAAATCCTACATATAACACAAATCAACGTTTAACTATAGTTTTGTCAACGAAATTAACTATTTAGCTATGCGTAAATGAACTATGCATTCCTTAGGAGAGGCGTCGACTTGTGAAGAGCGGTAATGATGATGATGATGATGAAACGTGCTATTCGTTATTAGCAATAGTAGTCCACGATTTAACTGGGATCACCCGCGTTCGTTCGTAATATAATACTTCATAGTGGATTTTGTGATTGGTGGCGTGACCAAAATATTGTGTCGCGTGTGATCGTTGACACGCGTGCCATTGTTTCCCCATCCCTGGTGTAGCTGTAGTGTATATTTTTACCCCGCTACTATACTAGGAAACTTGCACGCTTTTTACACAGAAGTGAAGTGACAAATAAACTAAGCTAAGTAGTCCATGAAGACCTGCAGCCAACTTTAATCAAGGAAGGTAACGGATGAATTGTCACCTTTAAGGAATAAGATGGAATGCCTCACAACTTGTGATTATTGTTGAGCGCCATAATTAGTGCTTGGTACATGGAGATATTAGTTACCACTAGCGCCCTCTAGTATGGAGTAGCAGAACTGGGAGTACTAGTGTCAATTTTGGTAATTCAATCGGTAGTTTTTATTGTCACGAGCCTCATGCTTGTAACATTATATATGCTTTAGATCGAAACAGTAGTGCACGTACTGCTGCTGTGCGACAGAAATAGATGCAGATGAATAGCAAGGTGGTATCTACCCTGATGGCCTTCTATGCAGAAAAACAGTACTACCACCTGGAGCATCTAATTAAAATAAAGGACATAATATGATAAGTATGATGAAAACGAGCACAAATGGGATGGTAAGTGGATGCTGTAGCCCATAGACATCTACATTTATCTTTAATTAAGAATCAAAAGGCGTTGTAAGCCCTAAGAACTAAGCTAGAATGCCTAGTTTTCAGTAAAAAGGGTTATCGGTTACACTCAACATACGAAACATACCAGCATTAAGCTTCTATTTTACGCTGGTATTCTGTGAAAGCTTAGTCTTAACCCGGCCGAGCCGACTCATTCGTGCTACAACATAATATAGCAGCGTAGCTCTAACAAAAATAATATCCGTAAAGAATTACAATTATTTTCGATATAGTAATTGTTTTTTTATATTATTCTGTGCAATATACATAAACCTCAGAAACCCTAATCATTTTACATGTTATAGTCATCTTTTTAAATGACCAATATCCCTAAAACCGGGCCTAAGCCTTATTTACTGCTGCAACAACAAAAAATCATCAGCCGAGAGATAAAATACGAGAACAGTAAAAATACCGGTAGTGGAAGAACGTCAAGACGGGTTAACATGTGGCTATTAATATTTTGAAAGATTATTTAGTTATTTAGGTTATTAATAGCGTATGACGCTATATCGAACCCAGTACTCGTGTGGCTCTCAAATACCCTGACCACTAAGCCATGCAGCCAAAGTATCATAATAATAAAATTTTTAATTACCATCTGTTTTAAACAGTTGTTTTTAGCTTACAAATGCAGTAAGACGAATAAAGTTGTGTCATTTCAAGTGTTTAAAATTATACCACATTTCTTTTAGCTGTTCTACATTTTAATTGAGGCAGTTTGATAAAGGTAAGAAAGCCGTGACAGGTCAGGGGTTAACCGCTCGCTGTAAATATCACAGTAAGCGAGCAGCCCGGGTTCGAATCCCGTCGGCACCAATAAAATTGTTACTTATAATTTTAAGTGCAAATTTACCACGTGTTCTACGGTTAAGGAAAACATCGTGAGGCAACATGCATGTCTTAGAAATTAAAAAAAAATCGGAGACATGTCAACAAACATTGAGGTAGAACTTTCCTAGCCCTACAACCTTCTTAGAAATGAGAAGAGGCCTGTGCTTAGGAGTGGGACGTAGTAGGATGTAACTTTAATTAAGGCAAGAAGGATTTGAAACATTTGGTGGTGATGTAAACCGTGTAGTGGCGGCGTAGAAGAATAGAGTTCTATGTCATTCCGTGGGTTCTGAAAGAGACGACAGAGAAACTGAAACAGGAGACGGTCAGCAGCATCTTCCTGATAACCACGCAAAATTGAAATAATACTAGTTTTTACGGAATTTATCGCGTATATTTAACTTTTTTACCCGACGTTTCGAGAGCTTTACAGCACCCATGGTCACGGGAAGGACTGAGATGTTCAACGTCCAGCTGTCATAGTTAACCGCGGTTACCATAGATTAAAATTTAACTTTTGTTCCGATCTACACAGTATGAACTTATGGTATCATGGAGTCTTGCAGTTGTATGCTTGGGTTGGGATTTAATTTTATTTATTATAGGATCCCAAGCAGATGGTAGCACCCAGCCATCTTCTCTATTGAAATTAGGATGTTTTATGATTTCAATAGCCTCGCGAATCATCCTTGGAAGGAATCGGTGTTCTTTAGCGAGGATTTGTGGTCTATCAAATCTGATGTAGTGACGGGGGCGATCCTGTACATGTTCACAGACTGCAGACTTCCCGGAGCGTCGATTCTTCACATCAGCTATATGTTCTTTTATGCGGGTTTTAATTGATCTTTTAGTTTGTCCTATGTAGGAGAGACCACATTCACAATCAAGCTTGTACACTCCTGCATCTTGCAGAGGGACGTTACACTTGACTGATGGTAAAAACTGACCAATTTTCTTCGGCGGCTTGAAGTATGTTTTGATGGAAGCGCGCTTCAAGATGTAGCCAATTTTGTCAGTGACTCCTCTAACATATGGCAGTACAGCAGGTACACGCTCGACTGTGGCCGGCTTCACTCGTTCTCTGTGACGTAGGCGCGGGACCCGAAGCTTGTTGTCATGCAAAACTTGCTTGACATGTTGGAGCTCGACAGCCAGGTGTTTACTGTCACAGATCCCTCGTGCTCTCTGAAACAAAGATTTACCCACAGTAGCTAACTGTGAAGGATGGTGGTGAGAATCACCGTTTAAATATCTATCTGTATGGGTCTTTTTTCTATACACAGTATGGCTCAAGGTGTTATCAGGATTCCGAATTACTAACACATCTAGAAAAGCTAGGGAATTGTTTGCCTCTAACTCCATTGTGAACTGAATTTTAGAATTTATAGAGTTAAGATGGTCTAAAAATGCAGTTACTTTATCTAAAGGTAGAATTGTGAAAGTGTCGTCTACGTACCGCTTGTAGAATCTTGGATTTATGGGAGAAGTAAGCAGGGCTTTCTCCTCAAAGTCTTCCATGAATATGTCGGCGACAATGGGAGATACAGGTGAGCCCATCGCCACACCATCTACTTGCTTGTAGAACTCCTCCTTCCACAATAGGTAGCCAGATGTAAGGCAGTGTCTGAGTAATACTGCATATTCTATGGGCATGTTGTTTTCTTCCAGCCTTCTAGTTACAATTGAGATGCAGTCTTCAACAGGTAAGCATGTAAACAATGACTGCACATCAAAACTGACCATAGTTTCATTGTCTGCCAGACGTAGGTCTTTAATCTCGCTGACAAAATGGTAGGAATCCTTTATGTGCGCTCTTGTATGTCCCCTGAGCGGTGAGAGTATTTTCGCTAAGTGTTGAGCCAATCTGTAAGTTGGTGAATCGATTTGACTCACTATGGGGCGTAATGGAGCATTGGGCTTGTGCATTTTTGGTAACCCATACAACTTTGGTGATTTGGCGGACGTAGGTATTATCCATTGGATGCATCAATAAAGGTTTTATCCAAAGGACTAAATTACGCTATAACTCCACGCAGATTACCGTACGAAGAAATTATCTGTAGTGTCGAGGACTGTTTATTTAAAAACAATATGCGGAAAGAAGATTTGGAGGCGATACGTCAAGACATTTCGTCTATGTTACGTCGATGTTCAGTGCCTAAATCGAATCTTCCCAGAGACGAATTTATAGCGTTAAAGAACCTACGCAATAAACCAGAACTTACGATTCTCCGCGCAGATAAGGGAAACGCCACGGTGGTCATGGATACGTCAGATTATAATTCTAAAATACAAGAACTTTTGTCGGATGTAAGTACTTATAAAAAGGTTAAAAACGACCCAACAAATAGCACACTAAAAACAACTAGTGACCTCATAAAGAAACACTCCGAAAAATTAAATCTGGACGTAAAATGGATAATACCTACGTGCGCCAAATCACCAAAGTTGTATGGGTTACCAAAAATACACAAGCCCAATGCTCCATTACGCCCCATAGTGAGTCAAATCGATTCACCAACTTACAGATTGGCTCAACACTTAGCGAAAATACTCTCACCGCTCAGGGGACATACAAGAGCACACATAAAGGATTCCTACCATTTTGTCAGCGAGATTAAAGACCTACGTCTGGCAGACAATGAAACTATGGTCAGTTTTGATGTGCAGTCATTGTTTACATGCTTACCTGTTGAAGACTGCATCTCAATTGTAACTAGAAGGCTGGAAGAAAACAACATGCCCATAGAATATGCAGTATTACTCAGACACTGCCTTACATCTGGCTACCTATTGTGGAAGGAGGAGTTCTACAAGCAAGTAGATGGTGTGGCGATGGGCTCACCTGTATCTCCCATTGTCGCCGACATATTCATGGAAGACTTTGAGGAGAAAGCCCTGCTTACTTCTCCCATAAATCCAAGATTCTACAAGCGGTACGTAGACGACACTTTCACAATTCTACCTTTAGATAAAGTAACTGCATTTTTAGACCATCTTAACTCTATAAATTCTAAAATTCAGTTCACAATGGAGTTAGAGGCAAACAATTCCCTAGCTTTTCTAGATGTGTTAGTAATTCGGAATCCTGATAACACCTTGAGCCATACTGTGTATAGAAAAAGGACCCATACAGATAGATATTTAAATGGTGATTCTAACCACCATCCTTCACAGTTAGCTACTGTGGGTAAATCTTTGTTTCAGAGAGCACGAGGGATCTGTGACAGTAAACACCTGGCTGCCGAGCTCCAACATGTCAAGCAAGTTTTGCATGACAACAAGCTTCGGGTCCCGCGCCTACGTCACAGAGAACGAGTGAAGCCGGCCACAGTCGAGCGTGTACCTGCTGTACTGCCATATGTTAGAGGAGTCACTGACAAAATTGGCTACATCTTGAAGCGCGCTTCCATCAAAACATACTTCAAGCCGCCGAAGAAAATTGGTCAGTTTTTACCATCAGTCAAGTGTAACGTCCCTCTGCAAGATGCAGGAGTGTACAAGCTTGATTGTGAATGTGGTCTCTCCTACATAGGACAAACTAAAAGATCAATTAAAACCCGCATAAAAGAACATATAGCTGATGTGAAGAATCGACGCTCCGGGAAGTCTGCAGTCTGTGAACATGTACAGGATCGCCCCCGTCACTACATCAGATTTGATAGACCACAAATCCTCGCTAAAGAACACCGATTCCTTCCAAGGATGATTCGCGAGGCTATTGAAATCATAAAACATCCTAATTTCAATAGAGAAGATGGCTGGGTGCTACCATCTGCTTGGGATCCTATAATAAATAAAATTAAATCCCAACCCAAGCATACAACTGCAAGACTCCATGATACCATAAGTTCATACTGTGTAGATCGGAACAAAAGTTAAATTTTAATCTATGGTAACCGCGGTTAACTATGACAGCTGGACGTTGAACATCTCAGTCCTTCCCGTGACCATGGGTGCTGTAAAGCTCTCGAAACGTCGGGTAAAAAAGTTAAATATACGCGATAAATTCCGTAAAAACTAGTATTATTTCAATGTGTAGTGTTCGCGTAAATATAAGAAATCATTATATAACCACGCAAAATAATAAAAAAACGAGTGTGCTTATGACCACACGACTGAAGTAAAACTTCTTTTGCTCCATCTGTATGTACACACACACACACACACACACCCATACACACACACACACACACAATATATATATATATATATATAAGAAAATGTGCGCGCGCACCGCTCTCTCTTGTTGTGGAGGATCCACTCAACTCCCGTTCGCCTCGCTCGATCACACTTTTCGTAACGCTTTCGTCACGCGTTCACCAGCTTACTCCCCAAATTATGCGTTTGTAAAGAAGTTTTGCTTCAAAAATTACGGTTGCCAACAATGCTTAATATCCACTCTACTATATATTGAACTTTGAAAATCTGTAATGATAACGCATTTTAATTCAAAGATCCAATTATAAACAGCACTTTATTCAGTTATCTGAAAGACGATTAAAGTTGTAAAGGTGTTTTATATAATGCTCGCACAAGACATATGTGCTGTTCCACATTTGCAATGAAGCAGTTTAAGTAGGCCAAGAGGGACTTAGTCAGATGCATACAGAAAGTGGGCGATGTTGTGCTCACTATGTTGGCTTCAGCCTTAATATGATAATGTTTAACGATTTACAGCTGTGACAATGACTTGTATTTTAGGAAATAATACTACTTTATAATTCAATGTTTGTTATATTTTTTTCATTTGACACACAAAATTATATTTGCTAAATTATTTAATAACAATAGAAAAAACTTTATTGTGTTCATCTTGAAGGTAATTAGATTTATCATTTTAACTAACTTCATCATCGTTATCATTACAACCCTTCAGAAGTCCACTGCTGAACATAGGCCCCAAAGTAATGCCACAAAGCAAGGTCCTGAGCCACCTGCATCCATCGACTTCCTGCATATCTTACCAGGTGGTCACTCCATCTAGTGGGGGGGTCGCCCTACTCTACGCCTACCGGTACGAGGCTGCCACTCGAGAACCTTTCTTCCCCATCGGTTATCGGTTCTTCGAGCTATCCTTCTTTAACTAACTTGCGCTAATGTAGAAACACCTATTTAATAGATGGACAATTTTGCCGTTAAAATGTTTCGTTATGCTGAAGTTGTGATACACTATGCTAAGTGATTTTTGCTGCAATATAATCTCTGCAATTTTTTTAATAGAATTAGGGCGACAAACGAGTACACAGTCCACCTGATGGTAAGTGGATAATGCAGTCCGTAGACATCTACATTTAACTTTGATCAAGAATCAAAATGGTGATGCGTTGTCACTCCTGAGGATTAAGATGGAATGCCTCTTTTTCAGTAAAAAGGGTTTCCGGTTCTCTACACTCACCAAATGAAACACAGAAATATCAAGCTACTATTTTACGCTGGTATTTTGTGAGAGCGTGGTCCTTCCCCGGTCGAGCCGACCCATTCCTGCTACAATTATACTACTAATATAACTGCAGCATGGCGCTACCACGTTTAATAGAAGGACCATTTTATCGTTAACATGTTTCGTTATGATGAAGCGATTCCTGGTGCAATATCATCTCTACAACTTTTTTATAGAATTAGGGTGACAAACGAACACACAGTCTGATGTGAAGTGGATCCTGTGGTTCATAGACATCTACATTTAACTTTGATCAAGAATCAAATTGCTGATGCATTGTCACCCCTGAGGACTAATATGGAATGCTTCAATTTCAGTAAAACGGGTCTCCTGTTCTCTATATTCACCATACGAAACACAGCAGCATGAAGCTACTATTGTATGCTGTCATTATGTGAGAGCGTGGTCCTTCCCATGTCGAGCCGACCCTTTCATGCTACAACCATAATATAACTGCAGCGTGGCTCTACCATGTAAACAAATATATTGTGAACAAAATTAAACGAGATTACATAGTACTCGTATAAATGTGAAGAAAAATATCTAAAACTTTAAAGTTTGCTCAAAGATTTATACTAAATATCAATATGGCATGTGAACCTTGTAGTGGCGGTGTAAGGATACCCACTACCTCATATCATACCGTGGGTTTCGTAAAGCGAGTGTAGAGAACCGGAGACCCTTTTTACTGGAATTGCGGCATTCCATCTTAGTCCTCACGGATAACAACGCATCTGCATTTTAATTCGCAATCGAGGAAAGATGTATATGCCTATGGGGCACAGCAACCACTTACCATCAGGTGGACTGTGTGTTCGTTTGTCACCCTTGTACAATAAAAAAAAACATAACCAGTTCTTGGTGCACGTAAAATGAGATAATTTGCATTTCTTAGATGAATTTTATGAATTTGTCTCTTTTTAGTGAAACGTAAATAAGTGTGGATATCTTTATTTATTATTTTTCAGAATCAGTCTTATTTACTAAAATTACCGTATCCGGTTTTCTTTTTTCTTGAATTATTGGTTTGTTTTTCTATTCGTAAGATCCTCAGATCAACCTTTTTGTATTCTATTGTAAAGATATTTTTTATGTTTTGTAATTTCTAAGAACATCGTAGCAAAGGATTTGCGAGAAGTGTATGATCGCGCTGTACTATGTCTGTATCTATATGTATATGTTAAGTATCGTAGGTAGTGCAACCCGTATTAAATGCTATGTGCAAACGTGGTGTCTCACTCCTGTTGTGAGTATCATCATCATCATCATTACAGCCCTTCACAAGCCCACTGCTGAACATAGGCCTCCCCCAAGTAATGCCACAAAGCACGGTTCTGAGCCACCTGCATCCATCGACTTCCTGCATATCTTACCAGGTCGTCACTCCATCTAGTGGGGGGTCGCCCTACACTACGCCTACCGGTACGAGGCTGCCACTCGAGAACCTTTCTTCCCCATCGGTTATCGGTTCTTCGAGCTATCCTTCTTTAACTAACTTGCGCTAATGTAGAAACACCTATTTAATAGATGGACAATTTTGCCGTTAAAATGTTTCGTTATGCTGAAGTTGTGATACACTATGCTAAGTGATTTTTGCTGCAATATAATCTCTGCAATTTTTTTAATAGAATTAGGGCGACAAACGAGTACACAGTCCACCTGATGGTAAGTGGATAATGCAGTCGATGGAATGCCTCTTTTTCAGTAAAAAGGGTTTCCGGTTCTCTACACTCACCAAATGAAACACAGAAGTATCAAGCTACTATTTTACGCTGGTATTTTGTGAGAGTGTGGTCCTTCCCCGGTCGAGCCGACCCATTCGTGCTACAATTATACTACTAATATAACTGCAGCATGGCGCTACCACGTTTAATAGAAGGACCATTTTATCGTTAACATGTTTCGTTATGATGAAGCGATTCCTGGTGCAATATCATCTCTACAACTTTTTTATAGAATTAGGGTGACAAACGAACACACAGTCTGATGTGAAGTGGATCCTGTGGTTCATAGACATTTAACTTTGATCAAGAATCAAATTGCTGATGCATTGTCACCCCTGAGGACTAATATGGAATGCTTCAATTTCAGTAAAACGGGTCTCTTGTTCTCTATATTCACCATACGAAACACAGCAGCATGAAGCTACTATTGTATGCTGTCATTATGTGAGAGCGTGGTCCTTCCCCGGTCGAGCCGACCCTTTCATGCTACAACCATAATATAACTGCAGCGTGGCTCTACCATGTAAATAAATATATTGTGAACAAAATTATACGAGATTACATAGTACTCGTATAAATGTGAAGAAAAATATCTAAAACTTTAAAGTTTGCTCAAAGATTTATACTAAATATCAATATGGCATGTGAACCTTGTAGTGGCGGTGTAAGGATACCCACTACCTCATATCATACCGTGGGTTTCGTAAAGCGAGTGTAGAGAACCGGAGACCCTTTTTACTGGAATTGCGGCATTCCATCTTAGTCCTCACGGATAACAACGCATCTGCATTTTAATTCGCAATCGAGGAAAGATGTATATGCCTATGGGGCACAGCAACCACTTACCATCAGGTGGACTGTGTGTTCGTTTGTCACCCTTGTACAATAAAAAATAACATAACTAGTTCTTGGTGCACGTAAAATGAGATAATTTGCATTTCTTAGCTGAATTTTATGAATTTGTCTCTTTTTAGTGAAACTTAAATAAGTGTGGATATCTTTATTTATTATTTTTCAGAATCAGTCTTATTTACTAAAATTACCGTATCCGGTTTTCTTTTTTCTTGAATTATTGGTTTGTTTTTCTATTCGTAAGATCCTCAGATCAACCTTTTTGTATTCTATTGTAAAGATATTTTTTATGTTTTGTAATTTCTAAGAACATCGTAGCAAAGGATTTACGAGAAGTGTATGATCGCGCTGTACTATGTCTGTATCTATATGTATATGTTAAGTATCGTAGGTAGTGCAACCCGTATTAAATGCTATGTGCAAACGTGGTGTCTCACTCCTGTTGTGAGTATCATCATCATCATCATTACAGCCCTTCACAAGCCCACTGCTGAACATAGGCCTCCCCCAAGTAATGCCACAAAGCACGGTCCTGAGCCACCTGCATCCATCGACTTCCTGCATATCTTACCAGATCGTCACTCCATCTAGTGGGGGGTCGCCCTACATTACGCCTACCGGTACGAGGCTGCCACTCGAGAACCTTTCTTCCCCATCGGTTATCGGTTCTTCGAGCTATATGGTCGGCCCATTGCCACTTTAGCTTACTAATCAGTTGGGCTATGTCGGTCACTCTGGTTTTACTGCGGATATCCTCATTTCTGAGTCTATCTCTCGTAGCCCTCTCCATAGCTCGCTGAGCGACCTTGAGCGTCCTCATACGGCCAGCAGTGAAGGACCACGTCTCAGATCCGTAAGTCATCACTGGCAACACGCACTGGTTGTACAATCTAGTTTTTAGAGATTGAGGTATACCTGACGAGAAGATATGTCGTAATTTCCCGAACGCTGCCCAGCCGACTTGAATCCGTCGATTGACCTCTCGGTCGAAGTTGGACTTACCTAGTCGGACTATTTGTCCCAGGTAAACGTACTCGTCAACAAATTCGAGCATAGTGCTCCCAACAACTACCGGCATAGGTGTGACATGGACATTAAACATGATCTTTGTTTTGTCCATGTTCATCTTAAGACCTATCCGTTGGGAGGCACTATTGAGGTCATTGAGCATAGTGCTTAAGTCCTCCAGCGATTCTGCCATAAGGACTATATCGTCGGCAAATCGAAGGTGAGTGATGTACTCGCCACTGATGTTAATACCGTATCCTTTCCAGTCCAGTGGCTTGAAAACGTCTTCCAATGCAGCGGTGAAGAGTTTCGGGGATATAACGTCACCCTGTCTTACACCTCTCTGCAGTTGGATAGGTTTCGAGCTCTGGTTCTGTACTCGGATAGCCATCGTAGCCCTACTGTACAAACACTTCAGCACTTCGATATACCGACAGTCAACTTGGCACCGCTGAAGGGACTGTAGCACCGCCCAAATTTCGACGGAATCAAAGGCTTTCTCATAGTCCACATACGCCAGGCAAAGTGGCAGATTGTACTCTTCAGTGTTCTGTACAATCTGCCGCAGGGTATGTATGTGGTCTATGGTACTGAAGCCTTTTCGGAAACCGGCTTGTTCGGAAGGCTGGAAGTCGTCGAGTCTGCGTGCGAGACGATTCGTAATGACTCTCGAAAACGGCACGTAGACGCGGCTCAGAAGGAAATCGGTCTGTAGTTCTTCAAGAGAGCGTTGTCGCCTTTCTTAAAGAACAAGACCACCGCACTTCTGCTCCACGCCTCTGGAGTAGTGCCACCATGGAGGGCGGAATTGAAGAGCTTCTGAAGGACATCAAGTACCGGTGTTCCACTCGCTTTCAGAAGCTCCGCTGTAATTCCATCCTCGCCTGGGTTCCCTGCCGTTTTTAAGGTGCTGGAGAGCCATTCTAATCTCGCTTAGACTGACGTCCGGGTTATCATCGCAATAGTGTCGGATAAGACTTACTCTTGGATCATTACTCACACTTGCGTGTGGCTCCAACGATGATGTGTACAGCTGCCCATAGAACCTCTCAATCTCACTCAAAATCTCAGGTGTCCCAGAAACGATGCTGCCACACTTAGTCTTCAGCTTTGACAGTTGGCTCTTTCTGGCAGACAGATCTCTGGCAAAGACTTTGGAGCCCTGGTTCCGCTCGATCTCTTCTTTAATACGAGCAGTATTAAAGTTGCGTAAGTTTCGCCGCATGCATTTGGAGATCTGTCTGTTCAGTTGCCTGTATGCTGTCAAATCTGTTGACGATTGCAGCCTCATCTCCCGTCTAACAGCCATGAGATTAAGAGTGTGATCGGAGAGTTTTTGTGTTCTTCTGCGGCGGGTCTTGCAGAACTTAGCTCCGACCGCATGGACAGTTTCCACGAGCTTGTCCTTCATATCGTCCACTGGATTGCAATCTTGTAGGCACTGAAAGCGGTTACCTAACTCGAGCTGAAAGTTTTCGGGATTCTGGATTAGAGCACGAGAGGGACGGAGCGTTGACTTCATTAGACGAGACCTCTCCAACTTAACGTTTAGTGTACTGTGTTTAGTGTACTTGTTCAGTGTGCCTCTAACCATTCGGTGATCGCTGCCAGTTTTCACCCTTGCGATTACTGAGACATCACTGAGCAGTTGGCGTCTAGTCGTTATAATGAAGTTAATCTCATTTTTTGTCGAACCATCAGCCGTGTAGTGGCGGTTAAGAATATCCACTACCCCAATATCTTCCCGAGAGTTTCGTAAAAGGCGACAGAGGGAAACAGGCAGGAGATGGGCAGCAGCATCTTCCTGATAACAGCAACTGTACGACAAAAAAAAAACTGCGGTTGCCAACCCGCTCGCCAAGCGTGGCAACTACGGCAATATACCCCCAATGAACAATTACTCAAATAGACGGCCCCCAGTCCCCGGCGGCCCCGCTATTCCTGGCTACGGTGGCGACCATGATAACGGCGGGGCAGGGTGTGCTAAGAATCTCCGGTGGAGGTTCGGTTGCCACCTACGACGACTCGACCTGGCAACATTTAACGCACGTCTCCTGAGGACTGACGAGAAGATCTTGGAGCTGGAAGAAGAGATAGACAAGTTGCGCTGGAATATTATAAGATTATCCAAGGTCCGAAGAGAGGGGGAGGACACGGTGATTCTCGAATCCGGCAACTTGTTCTATCACCGGGAGGGCGACCATCTGTCCCAAGGAGGTGTCGGATTTATCGTCCACAAGTCTCTCGTCAACAACGTTGTAAAGATTGGGAGTGTGTCGACGAGGGTCGCGTACCTGATACTCAGAATCACCAAACGGTATTCGCTGAAGGTCATACAGGTTTACGCACCAACCTCGGCACATCCCGATGAGGAGGTGGAGGAAATGTATGAGGATATTTCCAAAGCCATGCATTCCTCCAAAACCCACTACACGGTGTTGATGGGAGACTTCAACGCAAAACTAGGCACAAGAGAAAATGGTGAGCTGAAGTTAGGGAAATTTGGAGTAGGGCAACGGAACCGAAGGCCAGCAGCTGGCCGACTTTATGGAGAAAAAGGGACTCTTTATGATGAACTCTTTCTTCCAGAAGCGGCCCCACAGGAAGTGGACCTGGTCGAGCCCCGACGGTTGTGAGTATACTAACTATAAATATTAAAATGCTTTGTCACAAAAAGGCACTCATTGTTACTAATGGGTCACATGGGTATTTATCCTTTAAATCCATTCTGAATAATAGATCTGGTTGTTCTTGTGTATTATATATACAATAGAGAGAATTCAAAATATCGAATTCAAAACTCACACGAGAAACAAATATATGTATATTTATTAAATAAAGATGTATTTTAACATTTTTTTTAAAGAATGCGGCAATGTATGTTTTATGTAAGTACATATATTTATATGATTTTATTTATGATTTATTTGAAATACACATTACGTTAGGATTTTTTCTTATATCGTAGAGATTTAGCTACATACTTAAAAACATCCAGACCAAAGATTAAATAACGTTGTTATCCAGACCCAGAACAATTATTTTTAGATCACATGTTCCGTGTGATGCGATGATGGACTGGGATGTCGGTACTAACAATGCCTTTATAATCTTTTTTAAATAGATTTTAAAAATAATAAGTAAATTATTATTTATAATTAAATGAATTTACCAGTGCGTGTTGCCAGTGATGACTTACGGATCTGAGACGTGGTCCTTCACTGCTGGCCGTATGAGGACGCTCAAGGTCGCTCAGCAAGCTATGGAGAGAGCTATGCTCGGAGTTTCTCTGCGTGATAGACTCAGAAATGAGGATATCCGCAGTAAAACCAGAGTGACCGACATAGCCCAACGGATTAGTAAGCTGAAGTGGCAATGGGCCGGCCGTATAGCTCGAAGAACCGATAACCGATGGGGAAGAAAGGTTCTCGAGTGGCAGCCTCGTACCGGTAGGCGTAGTGTAGGGCGACCCCCCACTAGATGGAGTGACGACCTGGTAAGACATGCAGGAAGTCGATGGATGCAGGTGGCTCAGGACCGTGCTTTGTGGCGTTACTTGGGGGAGGCCTATGTTCAGCAGTGGACTTGTGAAGGGCTGTAATGATGATGATGATGAATTAAATGAGCTTAAAAGTCTTATTGTGTAGTCACTTCACGTATTATGCATTAATTATTTTAAAAAATTAATGAATTTTTTTAGAAAACCTCTTATTAGCTGCAATGCAAACAATACAACGGTGGAAAGAACAGAGAGGCACTATAAGTTAGTCAATGCTCTTCTTTATGAAGTGTCATAGGTGGATATTTTACGCTACTTTAAAAAACGCTGCTGCTACAGCTTATCCAAAGTCCCCTGCTGAACAAAGGTCTTCCTCGGTGAATGCCTCATGCCACATCCCCTATGAGTTCATGTCTGTAGGTCTGTGGACCAAAGCATTTCCCTACAAATATCATATCAGGCGCACTTTGTGCTCACTTGTTGTCCTTATTTGTATGAAAATTTTACTATATACTTAAATACTCGTAGGTACGTATTGATTATATTTATGTTATACTAGTTGTTCCCGCGACTTCGTTTGCATATAATGTTTGTTAGTAATTTATTTGTTTTGAAGTCTTATTTCTTGAGACTAATTATTATATTTCATAAACTAAACCACTGCTAAAACTCAAACATTTATAATATAGATATATTTATACTTAATAATTTCATCACGAAACCCATTAAGTGCATGGGTGATTTCAACACCAAGGATGTTGTATTCGTGATTGAAAGAATTTATTGAATGAATGAATTAATGAATGAAATATACTTTATTGTAAACCAGAAAAACACAAGAGAGAAAAAAACAAATTATTTAAAGGAACAGGCCTTTTCGATTAGAATTGATCTGTACCAGACAACCATTGCAAAGTTAAGGATATAATGATCTGTGAGAAAGGGCAAGGGTGTACGTAGGTTGTTGTAAAATACACGTGACATAAATATATACTCGATAAATACATACGTTATACAATAAATAAATACATTTTAATTACAAAAATATAGAAATACATATACAAGAACAAAAAGGATTTAAACAAGTGTAATAAAAGCCTTAACGTAAGGAAAATTAAGTAGGTAGTATAGTTTTAAGTTAACGATATCAGGATATAGAAACGACTTTTTAAGGAGGATAGAAGTGCGCTTTGACAAGTTTTTTTAAACCTATTAATGGATCCATTGCTTTCCGTTAGTCTCAAGTATTTGAGCGGGTGAGGCAGGCCTGCTAGTAAGTCTGTTAACCGTGACAATATAGCATATCACTTCTACAGTGGGAGAACCTGGAAGAACTCGGGTGATGACAGAGAAGAAAAATAGATAATTTTTTGACATTTTTGCGCCACAAAGTAATGCTACATAAGTGTTCAGTCTCTTACCTTAAAACTCTCTACCCTTAAAACTTTGGAACCGTCACAAACGTAGAAACATGGAGGATTTGTTAAAAATAGATTTTGATGATTATCTCATAATCTTTAGTTATAAAAAAGTTCGCGCAAAACATTTTTGGTTTGCAATTTTACACAAACAAGGTCCTCACACTCTTTATCTTCCATTTCTTAAAGTTGGTGCAAAATTGTTTTTTTTATTATTTTAACACCATTTTATATCAAAACTGCGAATGCTATAGTTTATGTCGATATGACCTTTTTTCGTAAAATCAATATTTACAACTTTAATTTAAACATTTTCTCATGTCTCACAGATTTCTAGATAATAGCAGAAAAAAATGGGTTGAAAGTGGATTTTAAAAGATTGAACAGCTTTTTATACGTGGTAGAGCCATGCTGCAGTTATATTAGTAGTATAGTTGTAGCACGAATGGGTAGGCTTGACCGGGGAAAGACCACGCTCTCACGGAATACCGGCATGTAATAGTAGCTTAATGCTGCTGTATTTCGTATGGTGAGTGTAGAGAACCGGAGACCCTTTTTACTGGAAACGAGGCATTCCAACTTAGTTCCCACGGGTGACAACGCATCTGCATTTTGATTCGTAATCGAGGATAGATGTAGATGTCTATGGGCCACAGCAACCACTTACCATCAGGTGGTCTGTGTGTTCGTTTGTCACCCTATTCTATAAAATAAAACTTGCACACTAAAAAGTTTATTTGCTTAGGTGCTACGCGGTCAAAGTTACAGGAAAAAGCTGTTAAAGAGACTTGCAACGAATAGTATATTCGGCCACACGCCGAATACCGAATATTCTGTGAGATTCCGGACTGAATAGCCGAATATTAGGCAAAAGTACTCGTATTCTGTCGGGAAGTAAGTAGTGTTTATCTTCTGGGATAGTCTACAATAAGAAAAAAGGAAACTACAGCCTGAAAATGCAATTTAAATAGTTTTGTGCACCATATTCCTCCACATCTAAATTTTAATTACGATGATTCCAGAGCATTGATATTTATTTGATAGCTTTTTTTATTTTTTGTAATACGGAAGTTGATTATAAAATTAAAATAACCAGAAAAATACATTATTATAAAATAAATGAATATTTTTATTTTACCAAATATCGGACCACGACAATATATTTTACCTACCTAAGTATTTGATATTCGGCCGATTAGTACCTAGATATTCTACATTAGACCGGATAGGATAAAAGTAGCTAAATAGACTGAGTACCGTAATATAAGTAATAAAAAAACACATACAGAACATTAAATACATATTTATAAACGTAATACCATTAAACTACATAATAAATAAAGAAAAACCGGTCAAGTGTCAACCGTGTCGAGCCACGCAAAATCGAGGGTTCGGGCCGTCACAATACGTGTACTTAGAAGGGGTGTTCTTGATACTATGAGCATATTAAGTTCGCGGTTTGACAGCTATAATAAATAAAATAGGCCCAAATGGAACGATTGTAATTGAAGGAGTATTTTCCAAGCAGACTAATAGGCAGTGGTATTCAAAATATTAAAAAAATCTGTCAGCCATAGCTTCACAAACTTGTAAACATTATTGTTGTGTTCAGTACAGTACTTTTTTCCCATTACAAATGTGTCCTACGTGCTTAGAGAAGTTTTCACTTCAGAAATTTTTACTTCAAAAAGTTTTCGATTTTGAAAATAATACAGTCTACATCAAATCATTCACATGCTAAGTTCGTACAAAAATGGTCATATTTCTCTATCCATCTATTAGTTCCCAACAGTGCATGAACTCTAAGATATAAATGACCGTAACAAGCCTTCCTCTAAATCACCACTGTCCTAAACTATCCTGAAAATCGCCCGCGTACACCAAAAGGTACCACGAATGAAACTGTAGACCTGCAATAACTACTAATTAAAAAGTTATCGAAAATGTCAGTAGTTACGATGTACCAGTTCTGGCTCACTTGTAGAGAGGTTGTACCAGTTCTGGCGCACTGAGTCAGAAGTTGTACAAGTACGACGTTCGTCGATTCACGATCCTAAAAAAAAAAAAAAAAAAAAAAAAAAAAAAAAAAAAAAAAAAAAAAAATTGGCATGCTCTGATCACGAATCTGCGGTCCATTTTTGCGTAGGATGCACGGTTCCGGAGATGTGCAGATCAATTAACTCTTATCTAATTGATATCCGCTTCGAGCCACAACCGTCATTAGCGCTCCATTGTCCTTATCTACTTATCTATTGTTGATTGACTACCGTCATTATCTATTATTCGTCGGCGTGTGGGTCGGCTTATGCTATTGTATTATACTCCTTTGTTCCTATCTACACTAATCTGACTCATTAATAAAACACATTACCCAATTTTGTTAAAATTTTTATTTATAAAATACAAAACCTTATTACTTATTATCTATAAAATAGGAGCGAAACATCTCACCCACTAAAATATCGTTGTACAATGTGTTCCCTGTAAATATACTCGTAAAACTATGCATTGAACATCCCTGAAACTTATATAGCAAATACATTAAGCAATATTCGCCACAAACTGAAGTCCACTCATTCTGAATCCTATCAACATTCCAGTTCCATCTTTTACAATTTCTTTTAAAAAACTCTAGATGATATCGTACAGGTGCCCGTCCGAATGAATCAAAATATTGACCGACGTCATTCGTATCGATATATAAAGCTACCCAATGTGACCCTGGTTTATCATCTGTATCCAAATTGCATATTACCTAGTCAGGTCATAAATTCTATCACATGTTTAATATAAAATAATTGAAACAAGTTTATTCATTATGTAACCATTTATATACCAAAATGAACTTAACAAAACATAGATTCTTATGACACTGTACTTTATTCAAAACGACCTCCGTAATTTTGAATACAGGCCTTCAATCTGCGCAGCCAGTCGTCTATCTCACCACGAACGAGGTCCATGTCATATCGGCGGCTGCCTTAATTAAAGATGTCTTGAGTGACTCGAAATTGGGATGAGGCTTTGAGCACGCCTTTTCCTCCAAGCGTTACCATATCTTGTAATCTAACGGATTCAAATCTGGACTGGTCTTTGTGTCGGATGAAGTCGATTTCACGCGCCGCCAGCCAGTCTTTTTTTTTTGTTTTTAAAGAACGTTCCCTCCACACTAGGTTTTTCTCCTGTATCGTGGGGGCAGTTTACAAACACAAATTTCACAAGGACAAACATCCAAACTCGGAACAATTACTTGTAGGTCGTACAAATACTTGTTCCGTGCGGGATTCGAACCCGCAACCCCCAAGCGCAGCCACTCATTGCTAAGCCACTACGCCACGGAGCTGTCAAAAGTCTTGTGTGCTCTTCGCTCTATGAGCTGACGCCGAATCTTGTTGGAATACCCAGTGCCTGTAATAACAGGAACATAGTATGAGAAACAGGTTACACAAGGTTCGTCAGGACTGTATTTTGATACACAACTGCATTCGTTTTTAACCTTTCTCACAAAAATGTACCTCTGTTAAGCCCCAATAAGAAACTCCCAACCACACCATGAGCGAGGATGGAAAATGACCCCGTTGGACACGCGGAATACGGTTGCTCGCTTCTTCACTACTGTGTGCGTACACCTTATCATTTTGTTTGTTGTAGCTCTCTTCTACGGTAAAAAATTTTTCATCCGAAAAAAGAATTTCCCGATATTTTTTTCCCGCGTACCGCTTCAACAAAGCGCGGCATCTCTTCAGTCTCAGATCCATTAGACGAGCATTCAAACGATGTCCTGTTTTTCTTCGATATGCCCGAAGTCCTAAGTCTTCATTTAACGCCGTGGTTCTGCTTAACCCCATCTGAAGGGCCAACAGTTTCTGCTTACGTTTGGGATTTCTTTGAATTCGCACCTTTACAGCTTTTATCACTGCTGGAGTCCTAACAAATCGAGGGCGACCACTTCTTGACCTGTCATCTACACTAGAGTCTTCATTGTATCGTTTGATGGTACGATAAACGAATCTTTTGGTTATATTCAAATTTTCAGTATATCAAAAAATTTAATTGGCGCGTAATCGCAACTGCAACACGGTCTTTTTTAAGCGCCCACTCCATATGTAAAAATGAGTAAAATTCTAAAAAGTATACAGTTTTATTTTCATGAACAATTCGAATTCAATAAACTTTTTGTGGCCAGCATTCTAAAAGAAAAGTTTTTACTATGTGACAATACTTATGACCTGACTAGGTATATACGTTGGTACGTGGGTGTACATGGGCAGTCAGTGAGTAGCACATTATTTTCTAGACTGGGGTGAATCTTTTTCAGATGTTGTTGTACATCTAGTGTATCCATGATATTACTGCTATTAGTAGATTACTACAGTACAATCTACTCAATGACTAACATAGGAATGATCAATTATGTGATTTCTAAATATTAAATTGCATTTTTTCTGTTATACGAGTCATCAATACACTGAATAAGACGCAACACGAAGAATGTGAGATAAGGTTGTTGACGCATAAAGTTGTTATCAATTCTACTGTAGAAATTCTTTAGATTAGAATTATTACTTACTGGTACTATATAAGACCAAGCAACTGCAGTCATGGAGTTAGTGTATGGTCGTTTGACCGCAGTGTATCTATCAATAATACATTTGTGTTACTTCAACGCATCAAAGGCCATAGATGTAAGTGTTTAATCTATTGACAAACTTACTTTTCTTTCTGTTATTTTTTTACGTGTGTATGATTTTGAACGACAGGCCTGTTGGTCTAGTGGTTAGTGACCCTGACTGTTATGCCGGAGATCGTGGGTTCGATTCCCACCCAGGACAAATGTTTGTGTGATGAGCACGATCATTTGTTCTGTGTCTGAGTGTAATTTATCTATAATATTTATGTATTTAGAAATATATAAGTATGTTTATCAGTTGTCTAGACCCATAACACAAGCTCTGCTTAGCTTGGGACTAGATGGCGTTGTGTGATAGTTGTGGAATATTATTATTATTATTATTATTATTTAGTGTTAACAAATTATATTTAAATATTTTGTGTGTGTATATGATTAAGCCGTGGTAGCTCAGATGGTTAGCGCAAGCTGTAAATTTTACAGTACGTAACGCGGGTTCGATCCCCGCCAACACCAATTAAATAGTTAATTGCAATTTTAAGTGTTTATTCTATTGACACACTTACTTTTCTTTCTGTTATTTTCTTACGTGTGTATGATTTAGTGTTAACAAATTATATTTAAATATTTTGTGTGTGTATATGATTAAGCCGTGGTAGCTCAGATGGTTAGCGCAAGCTGTAAATTTTACAGTACGTAACGCGGGTTCGATCCCCGCCGACACCAATTAAATTGTTAATTGCAATTTTAAGTGTTTATTCTATTGACACACTTACTTTTCTTTCTGTTATTTTCTTACGTGTGTACGATTTAGTGTTAACAAATTATATTTAAATATTGTGTGTGTGTATATGATTAAGCCGTGGTAGCTCAGATGGTTAGCGCAAGATGTAAATTTTACAGTACGTAACGCGGGATCGATCCCCGCCGACACCACTTAAATTGTTAATTGCAATTTTAAGTGCTGATTTACCACGTGCTCGGCGGTGAAGGAAAACATCGTGAGGAAACCTACACGTCTGAGAAAATTTCGAAGGCATGTGAAGTTCGCCAACACGCATTGAGACCGCGCCGCGGACATTTCCTAGCCATAAATACAAAGACAATAGCAGAAAGTAAAAAGTTAAAAAATACTTTTTTAACAATGACAGTCATTAGTTGATCATTAGTGAATGTGATTCTGTTTTCTTAAATTACAGGAAGAAAAGAGCAGAAGGAAGAAATGGGATGATGGGAAGTAATGAAGAATGAATTGTTATGTGAAGTTTGTTGGAACAAACATATTTTAGTCACGTGTAAATACTTTTAACATTTGGGTTCAAAATGACACAAAATCTAAAAAATATTAGATACATCATCGACATGGACGGATTTTACATTACATATCCTCATAAACATTTTCAATGTAGAGAAATGGCTATTCTAGACGTAAAACTATCTAATAAAAATGATTCGTTTATCGATCATTATTTGTTTCGGCCAAGTTGTCCTTTCAATTATTTGTCGCAAAAAGACAAAAAAACTGTTCGTTATTGTGAAATACACGTGCACGGCATTCCATATTTTGATGTGACCGAAGAATTAAAATGTGCCTACAAACAAGAGAACATCATTCCCATATTAAATTGGTATATTAGAAATTTGTGCAAAGACGAAGTGATCGCATACAAAGGTGGTTCAACAGAAAAACAATTTTTAAAAATGTTGACGACGAATGATAGAATTTTTAATATTGAAGAATACAAATGTCCAAAATACAATGATTTGGTAAATGTCATAAATTTAAACAAACGTTATGTGTGTAATAATCATGTATTTGCAAAAAATAATCACAAAATTTTACATTGTTCTTGTGACGAAGTGTGGGTTTTTTACAAGTGGTTATTGCTTGAAAATAAAATTTTAAATTAATCATAAATTTTGTTTGATTTTCCAAAAACATTAGTTATAGTATACTATATAATACAAAATTGGTTCAACAGAAAAACAATTTTTAAAAATGTTGACGACGAATGATAGAATTTTTAATATTGAAGAATACAAATGTCCAAAATACAATGATTTGGTGAATGTCATAAATTTAAACAAACGTTATGTGTGTAATAATCATGTATTTGCAAAAAATAATCACAAAATTTTACATTGTTCTTGTGACGAAGTGTGGGTTTTTTACAAGTGGTTATTGCTTGAAAATAAAATTTTAAATTAATCATAAATTTTGTTTGATTTCCCAAAAACATTAGTTATAGTATACTATATAATACAAAATTGGTTCAACAGAAAAACAATTTTTAAAAATGTTGACGACGAATGATAGAATTTTTAATATTGAAGAATACAAATGTCCAAAATACAATGATTTGGTAAATGTCATAAATTTAAACAAACGTTATGTGTGTAATAATCATATATTTGCAAAAAATAATCACAAAATTTTACATTGTTCTTGTGACGAAGTGTGGGTTTTTTACAAGTGGTTATTGCTTGAAAATAAAATTTTAAATTAATCATAAATTTTGTTTGATTTCCCAAAAACATTAGTTAAAGTATACTTTTTTACGTGGTATTGTTTTTACGTGGTAGAGCCATGCTGCAGTTATATTAGTAGTATAGTTGTAGCACGAATGGGTCGGCTCGACCGGGGAAGGACAATGCTCTCACAGAATACCAGCGTGAAATAGTAGCTTAATGCTGCTGTATTTCGTATGGTGAGTGTAGAGAACCGGAGACCCTTTTTACTGGAAATGAGGCATTCCATCTCAGTCCCCACGGGTGACAACGCATCTGCATTTTGATTTGTAATGGAAGATAGATGTAGATGTCTATGGGCCGCAGCACCCACTTACCATCAGGTGGACTGTGTGCTTGTTTGTCAGCCTATTATATAAAAAAAATACTATATAATACAAAATTGGTTCAACAGAAAAACAATTTTTAAAAATGTTAACGACGAATAATAGAATAATAGAAATCATTGTATTTTGGACATTTGTATTCTTCAATATTAAAAATTCTATCATTCGTCGTCAACATTTTTAAAAATTGTTTTTCTGTTGAACCAATTTTGTATTATATAGTATACTATAACTAATGTTTTTGGAAAATCAAACAAAATTTATGATTAATTTAAAATTTTATTTTCAAGCAATAACCACTTGTAAAAAACCCACACTTCGTCACAAGAACAATGTAAAATTTTGTGATTATTTTTTGCAAATACATGATTATTACACACATAACGTTTGTTTAAATTTATGACATTTACCAAATCATTGTATTTTGGACATTTGTATTCTTCAATATTAAAAATTCTATCATTCGTCGTCAACATTTTTAAAAATTGTTTTTCTGTTGAACCACCTTTGTATGCGATCACTTCGTCTTTGCACAAATTTCTAATATACCAATTTAATATGGGAATGATGTTCTCTTGTTTGTAGGCACATTTTAATTCTTCGGTCACATCAAAATATGGAATGCCGTGCACGTGTATTTCACAATAACGAACAGTTTTTTTGTCTTTTTGCGACAAATAATTGAAAGGACAACTTGGCCGAAACAAATAATGATCGATAAACGAATCATTTTTATTAGATAGTTTTACGTCTAGAATAGCCATTTCTCTACATTGAAAATGTTTATGAGGATATGTAATGTAAAATCCGTCCATGTCGATGATGTATCTAATATTTTTTAGATTTTGTGTCATTTTGAACCCAAATGTTAAAAGTATTTACACGTGACTAAAATATGTTTGTTCCAACAAACTTCACATAACAATTCATTCTTCATTACTTCCCATCATCCCATTTCTTCCTTCTGCTCTTTTCTTCCTGTAATTTAAGAAAACAGAATCACATTCACTAATGATCAACTAATGACTGTCATTGTTAAAAAAGTATTTTTTAACTTTTTACTTTCTGCTATTGTCTTTGTATTTATGGCTAGGAAATGTCCGCGGCGCGGTCTCAATGCGTGTTGGCGAACTTCACATGCCTTCGAAATTTTCTCAGACGTGTAGGTTTCCTCACGATGTTTTCCTTCACCGCCGAGCACGTGGTAAATCAGCACTTAAAATTGCAATTAACAATTTAAGTGGTGTCGGCGGGGATCGATCCCGCGTTACGTACTGTAAAATTTACATCTTGCGCTAACCATCTGAGCTACCACGGCTTAATCATATACACACACACAATATTTAAATATAATTTGTTAACACTAAATCGTACACACGTAAGAAAATAACAGAAAGAAAAGTAAGTGTGTCAATAGAATAAACACTTAAAATTGCAATTAACAATTTAATTGGTGTCGGCGGGGATCGAACCCGCGTTACGTACTGTAAAATTTACAGCTTGCGCTAACCATCTGAGCTACCACGGCTTAATCATATACACACACAAAATATTTAAATATAATTTGTTAACACTAAATCATACACACGTAAGAAAATAACAGAAAGAAAAGTAAGTGTGTCAATAGAATAAACACTTAAAATTGCAATTAACTATTTAATTGGTGTTGGCGGGGATCGAACCCGCGTTACGTACTGTAAAATTTACAGCTTGCGCTAACCATCTGAGCTACCACGGCTTAATCATATACACACACAAAATATTTAAATATAATTTGTTAACACTAAATAATAATAATAATAATAATAATAATAAAAGGCGTAGGGAAGTGACGACCCCATCGCCCGCTGACGAAACAGTTAAGTGACAAAACTGCTACGTCGGTGCAGTCAGTCAGCGCCTTGCCAAGAGGTGTGAGCGCCGTGCCTCGGCAGTACTCAGGGTGCAAAGGCCCGTTTGTGCTTACGGCCGTACAATGATACAATGAAACGGTGCCGGGCCTGGGCGTCTCCCGTTAATTGACGCCCAATAATGGATGATGGATTTGAGTAGAAAGAGTATAGGGCCGCTGCCTGGGGGTCGCCGGGGCGCGTCTGGAGCTGGCGCTGGACGCGGCAGCATGCTGGCCGCCAGCCGAGCGCGAGGAGCTGCAATATCACCTAACAGCCCCCCGCATCCATCATCCCCACCAGACGGCTTGATGTCGGCAGGGTCCTCTCGGACTCGGCAAGCGGCATCCGCCGCTGGTGGAGTGCGCCGCATGCGTTGGACAAGGGATATGAACGCAAACGCATTGCTGGCGTACTATAGGGCGAAAGGGGAAGAAACTGCGGGGATAGCGTATCGGGCTCGGATGCACTGCTTTTTTGCTGAGCTGGAGCCGTCTATTCCCGTCACGGAACAAAACCTGGCAGACCGAGTTCGGTACATCATGCGCTCGAAAATATTTGATGATGCCGAGCTCGAACGACTACGACGTGAGGCTATTCCCTCATCGAATGAATTGGCTACGGCTGGGGATGCGGCTCCTCAGGCGACAGACCAGCTGCCACGCGTAGAAGCCGCCATGGATCTTCCAGTTGTGGTTGATTCAGACGATGATGAAATGGTCTCCCACGAACTAGAGCAAATGAGGAGTATATTGGAAGAGGCGATTTTGGAAACGCGCAGCATGCCTCTCGAAAATCGACCGCGACTTCCCCGCATACCCCTAAGCAAGCGAAATCGGGCTGTCGTGAGGGCTCTTAACCCAATGCTGGTAACCTATTTGGAAGCCAGCCGGGACCTTTGCGAGACGGACTCAGTTCTTTTTGGCGCCGCAGTGGCAGCTTGCCGTATTATTGGCAACTTCCCATGGCTGGACGCGCTACTAAACAAAGTAGCGCCATCCCAGCCTGGAGAAAAAGAATTGAGGACCGTATCGCAAAGGCAAGGGCCCTTATCGGCAGACTGATAAGCTTCAGGTCGGGTAATAATAGACCGAGGGTTGTGCGCACCGTTAGAATGGCGTTTGCTGGGACAAATATCAGTTTGTCCCAGCCGGAAATCACGCAGAAACTAACGGAGCGCATAGACGACCTGAAGCAAAAGATTGCTGCTTGGGGGAAGCGGATTCGCCGATTTACCGAGAGGTCAAGGCGGTTCAACCAGAATCGTCTCTTCCAGAGTGATCAGAAGAGGCTCTACAAATCATTGGAGCGACCAGAGGTATGTGGAGCGGGCCCAGGACCGGATCAGGCTAACACTGTCGCATTTTGGCGTGGCCTGTGGTCAGAGCCCGTAAACCACAGCGAGGGCCCTTGGACGGAAGTTGTGGCGAGTCAGTGTGCGAGTATTACGCCCATGGACCCCGTCATCATAACGCCGGATGACGTAGCTGAGGCGGTCCGTAGAGCCCCGAACTGGAAAAGCCCGGGACTCGACGGACTGCATCACTACTGGCTGAAGGGGTTCATGGTGTGTCACGCTGTGCTCGCCCGTCAGTTTCAAGAGGCTCTCAACCAGAAGTCGCTCCCTAGCCTCTTCACTACTGGGATCACTCATTTGGTTCCTAAAGACCAGGTTACCACAGACCCGAGCAAATACCGCCCCATTACGTGTCTACCCACCATATATAAGACACTGACATCCATTTTGAGCGCGAGAATCACTCGTCACCTGGAGCTAAATCAGGTGATGTCACGCGCTCAAAATGGATGTCGGGGCGGTGGTCGTGGAACTAAGGAACCACTCCTCATTGACGCGGTCATTGGCAAAGTGGTGAAACGCAACCGTCGGAATTTCTCCGCCGCCTGGATAGACTACAGAAAGGCATTCGACTCGGTGCCCCATACATGGCTAAAGAGAGTCCTCGAGCTGTACAAGATAGACTGTACAGTGAGAGACTTCCTCGAGCAGTGTATGGGGCAGTGGAGTACGATCCTTTGTCATCTGGGTGAGCGGATGATGGCTGCGGAGAACCACATAAGGATAAGAAGGGGTATCTTCCAGGGCGATTGTCTGAGTCCAATCTGGTTCTGCCTCTCTCTGAATCCTCTCAGTACTTTACTGGAGGGCTCCGGGAGGGGATTTCAGCTTCGGAAAGGAGGTACAAAAGTGACCCACCTTTTCTATATGGACGACCTCAAGTTATTCGCCTCCAGTCGCTCCCATCTTATGGAATTGCTAAACATCACTTGTGAATTTAGCAATTCTATTGGAACGGAGCTGGGAACGGATAAGTGTGCGGTCCTCCATGTTGAAAGGGGAAGGGTTGCTAACTCTGAGGGCATAGACTTATCTATGCCCTTCAACTTAAGGACCCTTTCCGAGGCTGAATCATACCGATACCTGGGTATGTCACAGAACATCGGTATCGATGAGGCTGGTATGAAACAGTCAGTTTGCGACGTGTTTTATGCACGCTTGACCAAAGTGCTTAACAGCCTTTTGTCCGGTGTGAATAAGACACACGCATATAACGGCTGGGTCATGCCTGTCCTCATGTATACCTTTGGCATACTCAGGTGGACTCAGACTGAACTTAACGCCCTGGATAGAAAAGTCCGCACTACCATGACGTCCCACAGGATGCATCATCCGAGATCGTCGGTAATGAGGCTGTACTTGCCGCGAAAGCATGGTGGGCGTGGCTTCTTGAGCGCGCTCACCATGCATAATCGCGAAGTGTGCAGCCTCCGTAATTACTTCCTGGCGAGATCGGATGATCCATTCTATAAGGACGTCATTTCTAGTGATAAAGGACTTACCCCTCTATCCTTAGCCAACGAGCAATGGCAAGACCCGGCAGTGCAGACAATTTCCGACCGGGAGACCGTGTGGAAGGAGAAGGAGCTCCACGGGAGGTTCTACAAGGCTCTACATGAGCCTTTCGTAGACACAGTAGCCTCCCTCCACTGGCTACGCTTTGGTGATCTCTTCGGGGAAACCGAGGGTTTTGTCTGTGCAAAACAGGATCAGGTTATTAAGACCAACAACTATCGGAGATACATCCTAAAGGATGGCACCGTGGACATCTGTCGAGCTTGTCGCCATCCCGGTGAGTCACTTAGGCACGTTATCTCCGGTTGTTCGGCGCTTTCTAACTCTGAGTACTTGCACAGGCACAACCTAGTAGCCAGAATTCTTCACCAGGAGCTCGCTCTGAAATACGGTCTCGTTGATCGGAAATTGCCGTATTACAAGTACTTGCCGGAAGCCGTGCTCGAAAATGATCGCGCCAGGCTCTATTGGGACCGAGCCATCATCACAGACAGGACTATTCTTGCGAATAAGCCTGATATTGTGCTGATGGACCGGGCACAGTCAAGGATATTTTTGGTCGACATTACAATTCCGTATGACGAGAACCTCGTGAAAGCCGAAACAGACAAGCAAACAAAATATCTGGACCTGGCTCACGAGGTGACCGACATGTGGGGTGGTCTGCCGACTGAAATTATTCCTGTAGTCGTCTCTGCAAACGGGCTAATCCCAGTCAGCCTCTCGGGTCATCTGAGGCGACTGGGACTACGTGGCGGACCGCTCCGGGCTCAAATGCAGAAGGCGGTGCTCATCGATACCGCCCGCATCGTCCGCCGGTTTCTTTCCCTTTCCCCCTAACCCTCGGCCGTTTGGTCTCCCCTGCCGAGGGCCTCCATCTGGTTGGGCTTTTATTTATTTATGTATTTTTATATTTATTTTATGTTATTGATATTTATGTATATTTATCTTTTCATTTTCATTTATAATTATATATTTATAGAACCCAACCAGATGAGAAAACTATATAGATACCCCATAATAATAATAATATTCCACAACTATCACACAACGCCATCTAGTCCCAAGCTAAGCAGAGCTTGTGTTATGGGTCTAGACAACTGATAAACATACTTATATATTTCTAAATACATAAATATTATAGATAAATTACACTCAGACACAGAACAAATGATCGTGCTCATCACACAAACATTTGTCCTGGGTGGGAATCGAACCCACGATCTCCGGCATAACAGTCAGGGTCACTAACCACTAGACCAACAGGCCTGTCGTTCAAAATCATACACACGTAAAAAAATAACAGAAAGAAAAGTAAGTTTGTCAATAGATTAAACACTTACATCTATGGCCTTTGATGCGTTGAAGTAACACAAATGTATTATTGATAGATACACTGCGGTCAAACGACCATACACTAACTCCATGACTGCAGTTGCTTGGTCTTATATAGTACCAGTAAGTAATAATTCTAATCTAAAGAATTTCTACAGTAGAATTGATAACAACTTTATGCGTCAACAACCTTATCTCACATTCTTCGTGTTGCGTCTTATTCAGTGTATTGATGACTCGTATAACAGAAAAAATGCAATTTAATATTTAGAAATCACATAATTGATCATTCCTATGTTAGTCATTGAGTAGATTGTACTGTAGTAATCTACTAATAGCAGTAATATCATGGATACACTAGATGTACAACAACATCTGAAAAAGATTCACCCCAGTCTAGAAAATAATGTGCTACTCACTGACTGCCCATGTACACCCACGTACCAACGTATATACCTAGTCAGGTCATAAGTATTGTCACACAGTAAAAACTTTTCTTTTAGAATGCTGGCCACAAAAAAGTTTATTGAATTCGAATTGTTCATGAAAATAAAACTGTATACTTTTTAGAATTTTACTCATTTTTACATATGGAGTGGGCGCTTAAAAAAGACCGTGTTGCAGTTGCGATTACGCGCCAATTAAATTTTTTGATATACTGAAAATTTGAATATAACCAAAAGATTCGTTTATCGTACCATCAAACGATACAATGAAGACTCTAGTGTAGATGACAGGTCAAGAAGTGGTCGCCCTCGATTTGTTAGGACTCCAGCAGTGATAAAAGCTGTAAAGGTGCGAATTCAAAGAAATCCCAAACGTAAGCAGAAACTGTTGGCCCTTCAGATGGGGTTAAGCAGAACCACGGCGTTAAATGAAGACTTAGGACTTCGGGCATATCGAAGAAAAACAGGACATCGTTTGAATGCTCGTCTAATGGATCTGAGACTGAAGAGATGCCGCGCTTTGTTGAAGCGGTACGCGGGAAAAAAATATCGGGAAATTCTTTTTTCCGATGAAAAATTTTTTACCGTAGAAGAGAGCTACAACAAACAAAATGATAAGGTGTACGCACACAGTAGTGAAGAAGCGAGCAACCGTATTCCGCGTGTCCAACGGGGTCATTTTCCATCCTCGCTCATGGTGTGGTTGGGAGTTTCTTATTGGGGCTTAACAGAGGTACATTTTTGTGAGAAAGGTTAAAAACGAATGCAGTTGTGTATCAAAATACAGTCCTGACGAACCTTGTGTAACCTGTTTCTCATACTATGTTCCTGTTATTACAGGCACTGGGTATTCCAACAAGATTCGGCGTCAGCTCATAGAGCGAAGAGCACACAATACTTTTGACAGCTCCGTGGCGTAGTGGCTTAGCAATGAGTGGCTGCGCTTGGGGGTTGCGGGTTCGAATCCCGCACGGAACAAGTATTTGTACGACCTACAAGTAATTGTTCCGAGTTTGGATGTTTGTCCTTGTGAAATTTGTGTTTGTAAACTGCCCCCACGATACAGGAGAAAAACCTAGTGTGGAGGGAACGTTCTTTAAAAACAAAAAAAAAAGACTGGCTGGCGGCGCGTGAAATCGACTTCATCCGACACAAAGACCAGTCCAGATTTGAATCCGTTAGATTACAAGATATGGTAACGCTTGGAGGAAAAGGCGTGCTCAAAGCCTCATCCCAATTTCGAGTCACTCAAGACATCTTTAATTAAGGCAGCCGCCGATATGACATGGACCTCGTTCGTGGTGAGATAGACGACTGGCTGCGCAGATTGAAGGCCTGTGTTCAAAATTACGGAGGTCGTTTTGAATAAAGTATAGTGTCATAAGAATCTATGTTTTGTTAAGTTCATTTTGGTATATAAATGGTTACATAATGAATAAACTTGTTTCAATTATTTTATATTAAACATGTGATAGAATTTATGACCTGACTAGGTAATATGCAATTTGGATACAGATGATAAACCAGGGTCACATTGGGTAGCTTTATATATCGATACGAATGACGTCGGTCAATATTTTGATTCATTCGGACGGGCACCTGTACGATATCATCTAGAGTTTTTTAAAAGAAATTGTAAAAGATGGAACTGGAATGTTGATAGGATTCAGAATGAGTGGACTTCAGTTTGTGGCGAATATTGCTTAATGTATTTGCTATATAAGTTTCAGGGATGTTCAATGCATAGTTTTACGAGTATATTTACAGGGAACACATTGTACAACGATATTTTAGTGGGTGAGATGTTTCGCTCCTATTTTATAGATAATAAGTAATAAGGTTTTGTATTTTATAAATAAAAATTTTAACAAAATTGGGTAATGTGTTTTATTAATGAGTCAGATTAGTGTAGATAGGAACAAAGGAGTATAATACAATAGCATAAGCCGACCCACACGCCGACGAATAATAGATAATGACGGTAGTCAATCAACAATAGATAAGTAGATAAGGACAATGGAGCGCTAATGACGGTTGAGGCTCGAAGCGGATATCAATTAGATAAGAGTTAATTGATCTGCACATCTCCGGAACCGTGCATCCTACGCAAAAATGGACCGCAGATTCGTGATCAGAGCATGCCAAAACCTTTAGGATCGTGAATCGACGAACGTCGTACTTGTACAAATTCTGACTCAGTGAGCCAGAACTGGTACAACCTCTCTACAAGTGAGCCAGAACTGGTACATCGTAACTACTACTACTAATGTCATGTCAGAATCTGTCTCTTGAAATTTTATTGCATGGAATTGTAACGAAATTTTTACTAATCCAAATGCATTTTATAAGTTGGTCGACTATTACTCATTAACTTGTTAAGCTTACTTAGCTGTGACAGTTTTCCTTTTAATTTATTGTATATATACTACTATCGTGCATACTCATCACGTTTCTAAAAACAGCGGTTTAGGTGGTATAGGGGGAGGGGCATAAATTTTATGACTCCTATAAAATGTATCATTTTAAAGCTAAATATTTCGCAAGCGGACCCCTGAATCGATTTTTTTCCATACCCCAATATTTTTAAAAGACCTATCCAACGACACTCCACATGATGGAATAGATGGGAAAAATCATCCCCCATTTACCCGTATGCGAGGTACCCAAAATAAAATGTTTTTCAGGATTTTATTTCACAACTTTGTAGGCGTGATTAATACTTATAACTGTGCCAAATTACAGCTTTGTAGCGCCTCGGTGGTTTCTTTACTTATGTGCCCAGGGTCTTTGAGTAAAAAAACCGCGGACGGATGGACATCCCGAAACTATAAGGGTTCCTTGTTGTTTTACTGCGGAACCTTAAAAAGTTAACTAATTTATACATTTAGATTTAATGAAAGTAGTTGAAAAAGTGTCCATCTGTAAGCAGTAAATAACAATTCAAAAACTCTCCACTGCAGGGTATGTTAATCCGCCGTAAAATACGTGTTTACGTACGAGTGATTTTCAAAATAAAAATTTTGAAAACAGTAAAATGATTATTGTAAAAAGAATTATGGTGAAAGTCTGTGCAATAAAAAAAATATAAAAAGTTCTTTAAAATTTAGACTGTAGCTACAGTGGCGCCACCCTTATTTAACACTTTCCTACGGACACTTTTTTATACAGAGTCTGTATCCTTACTCCATAGTTTGGCCGAAAAGGAAGGTTTGATTGACGAAAGAATTTTTACGAATGATGCAATTGGAGCTCCTCCGGCGTGCTTATTGGTTAGGCTACTGGATTGGACAGTTTTAGTTTCTTATTGTAATCATTATTGTATCCTTATAAAACAGCACTTTTTTGTACTGCACTTTTTATTTATTTTATTACTTAAAGGATCAATATTGGGTACCATTGCTCTTTTTAAAAACTTATGTGAAACAGTATTGTTAGCTGATAATACTTCATTTAACGATGAAAATGATGCTGTACCTCAATTATTATATTGGCTTACCACATCAAATTACATGCTCCTGATGCCAACAAAGCGAAATGCCTCAAACTTTCTTCTAACTGATGACGTCACTCCATCTAGTAGAGGGTCGCCCTACGCTTCGCGTACCTATAGGTACGAGGCTGCCACTCGAGGACCGTTTTCCCTATCGGTGCTGGTTCTTCGAGCTATATGGCCGGCCCAGTGCCACTTCAGCTTAAAAATCCATTAGGCTATGTCGGTCACTCTGGTTCTACTGTGGATATCCTCAAGTTCTAAGTTTATCACGCAGAGAAACTCCGAGCATAGCCCTAGATGAGCGAACTTAAGCTTCCTCATACGGCCAGCAGTGAAGGACCACGTCGCAGATCCATAGGTCATCACTGGCAACACACTATTCGTGTAATTTAACAATAATAGACTAAGGGTAAGGGCCTTTTTAAAGGAATGATTACTCTATCAGTTGTTACATCACAATATTTCTTGGTAATTTTATTTATATTAAAACTAAATTAATTATAATAATAATGTAATTAATAAGGGTATTAAAAGAAAATGGGTAAAATAATAATTAATGGGTAGATAATTTCATAATAAAATGAAATACGTCCATAATTTTAAAATGCCTAATAAATCTGAATTTGCTTTACAAAAATACAAGCTTCGTTAAACTGGCGGCTCATTTTCGGGTAGACGTAGAAATATTTAAAAAATATTTCAGAGTACAAAAAAGACGTGTGGCACTCGGGGACTGCCGCGGTAAAGCTATTGCATAGCATTTTTTATCAACTTATGCAAATATAATTAATTATTTATTTTATTTATGCAGTTAAGTCTTTGATATTAAATCAAGTTACACTTTTTGAGCGTGGTGAGATAAGAAAACAATTTTTTTTCTCTTATTGTATAAATGAGAAGTTAATATTGTTTAAAATATTTTTAATATCTTACAATATATGTAGGTTATTCAGGATTTTTTATCATTCAGTTAGCAGCTAGTGTACACGCATACGACTAGTCGCACGCACACAAACACCGTGCCGAAGTCTGCCCAGTGCCGAAGTCTGCCGAACTGAAACGACGTTAGACGATGCACGGCTTTCAACGCCACACCTCCGTGCCCGTCGGAGTGGGGAGCGTGAGGTTTTTTTCGTTACGGAATTTCTGGATTCGGTCCCCGCGCTCAAGGCCCGCGATAGAAGCTATGCAATAGCTTAAAAATTATCAATATTAAGAAAGGATATTACTTATTTAGGTATTTATGTGATAAAAATGCCTGGACGATGCATAGTGAACTTCTTTAGACTATATTTTTACCTAGGTGTGGATATTTACGTGGTAGAGCCATGTTGCAGCTGTATTATAGTTGTAGTACGAATGGGTCGGCTCGACCGGGGCAGGACGTAAAATAGCAGATTAATACTGCTGTGTTTCGTATGGTGGATGTAGAGAACCGGAGACCCTTTTTACTTACTCCTCAAGAGTGACAACGCATATGCATTTTGATTCTTAAACGAGGTTAAATGTAGATGTCTATGGGCCACAGCATCCACTTACCATCAGGTGGACTGTTTACTCGTTTGTTACCCCTATCCTATAAAACAAGGCGTTTATTCCTGCTCTTTCTCATTAGATCTCCTGAAGAAGTGATTTGAAGCGATGGCGTAGCTATTGACTTTCAAAAACTTGGTAATAGCGAATTTTGATAAAAATTGTAAAAAAATATTTTGGTCTTTGATTTGTAAGAAGGATTAGCCTTAATCATCTTGGATGGAGAATCGAACATCGAGGTACCAGATGTTTGACATCCTTAACGAGTATTGTCACAGCAAATTTTCAGGATTCAATTTAACCGAGGCACGAATAGTGTCTCGTGGAAACTAAGATAATACAAAATTTGTATAATTTATATCAAAGAATATTACAAAATTTTATGAAGGTATATAAATGACATTTTGTCAATGTGTGTCCAAATTTTCACTAGAGTTATGTTACGATCGCAAAGCTAAAGCCGGTGAGCGACTCTGCTTTACACACAAATAGCTCTGCACTCTGTCGATCAAAGTCCCATTCGTTTGTCAGTAAAGTAACATTAGAACTTCCGTTATAATAATAATAATAATAATGTTCTCCAGACCGAATTCTGGCCTCGTCGGCCTGCCTTAACGGAGGCTAGCCATCGGCGTGGGACAGAATTATAGTGCCCAAGTGTATGCGCAAGCACAAGTGCACTCTCTATTCCCTCACTCTCATAATTTCCCTTATAACATATACATTAAAGCAATCAAGAGTAGCATTCTCTTTAAACATAGAAGAGTTGAACTTTTATATATAGAAAGTTTTTGGATTTATAGAATAAGGACGTCAAACGAGCGCAGTCCCCTTGACGGGAATGCGATACCGCGGCCACCAAAGTTTTAGTAAAATGGCATGGCATGGCAAAGAAAGGCATTCTTTGTTGGCAGAGGTCCATTGAGCTTTATTTAGTTCTATGCCAGTAAATATATAAAGTAAAGTGATAGCTTAATATATGTTCCGATGTTTCTCTTTTCTGAGGGGATTATTGGAGAGAGGAAGAGTTTTCCTCGTTTTCCCAATGCATGTTGGCGAAGATTTCCACCCATTGTTTTCCATGTAAAGTTGTTTTTGTAAAATATATTAAGAAAATCTTAGTACAAAATTGTTCTTTTTCTGCCTAGAGGTTCATCCTGGTTTGTTCCACCTCCATGTACCTGTCACCAGGCTTATTAACTACTTCCGTACTCTTAAGGTAATAGAGAGCTAATATTTTACTATGTGAGGCATATCGTTTAAATACGACGAAGTGAATAATTATATAACAAGACGGTATTATAACTAACGGCCTGATGTTTAAAGGTTAATGTGTTTTTAAATTGGGAATAATTAAATCACGTTGAATCTACAGTTTTTCGTGGTATTACTTTCGACGCCAAACATCCGGCAAGTGGAGTAAGCTCAGAAGCTTATACTGTAAAATAGATAAGAAGTATCACTAGGCAGCGTTAAGGCAGCTTATAACAGTTATTTCTATAAGATAATGTCTTATGGAATTTTGCTATAGGGAAATAAGACTAATTTAGAGACTAATTTTAAAACCTAGAATCAAAAGAGCCTTTCATTAAAAATTTTTAAAGAAGTAAATGTATTAACTTCACAGTATATTTAAGAAAAGTTTATGTATGTTCCCAAAAATAAAAACTAGTGTTTAATAAATGTGTTACACATTCTGTAAACATTGGGAAGAAATACAAGCCGGTGTATTTCTTCCCATACCAGATGGTGGGCAGGTAATGTAAAATACGCTTTTACAACAAAATCGTGGAAAATGTACAAGGTATCTTTATTAACATGTTACATTTCTCACGTCTGGCACCTTGAGGTGTAGGCAGAGACTACAGACTTGGTATTGCGGTTGATCATGGGCGGCGGTAGTCACTTAACATCAGGTGAGCCGCATGCTCGTTTGCCCCCTCTTCTATAAAAAAAAAAGACTTCTAATTGGCATGTTTCTGAGAGACCTCTCACGCTTTCTTTACATCCTTAAACCTACGCATACAGGTTCGTCAGCTAAGGGACCGCAGAACTAACCCCGGGGAATAACGATGGTTGCGGGGAAGAATCGAGGGTAGATCGGGAAATCCCCACTCGTTTGTGTAGTATAAGGTTTAGTGTAGGTGCAGAGCATGTGAGATTCCGCTGAAGTTGTTCTACGAGTGAAGTCATTCTGCGGGTGCTGAGATAGTCGTGGTTCTGTCCATTGTGGTGGTTCGCCGGTGCAGGACGGTGTTGCTGAGACGCTGCCCTATGTTACGTTGAGATTGGTGGTGTTGCTGTTGGTGTGCATACTTTGGTGTTATCATATAATTATGTCCTTCACGTTACACCAGTGTGTAATTGTGACGGGGACATATTACGGTATAGTCGAACTGTAATTGCTCTATACTGAATGTATGGTGTGTTACGCTGCTTTTTATTCATAATGATTAATTGCGTAAGGGGGAGAGGAAGTTGAACATCCGCCCACAAAGTTTTTTTATAGAATAAGGGTGACAAAAGAGCACACAGTTCACCTGATGGGAAGTGGATGCTGTGTCCAATAGAAATCTACATTTATCCTCGATTAGGAATCAAAATGCAAATACGTTGTAACCTCTGAGGTCTAAAATGGAATGCCTCATTTCCAGTAAAAAGGGTCACCGAATCTCTACACTCACCATAGGAAACACAAGAGTATTAAACTGCTATTATACGCTGGTACTCTGTGAGAGCGTGGTCCTTCCCGGTCGAGCCTACCTATTCGTATTGCAACCCTAACATAACTGCAATGCGACTCTACCACGTTTAAAAACGCTTTTACCATTTTCAATCAGTAACGCTATTCTGATGTATTTCCGACATCAGAAGTGGGATAAAGTCCCTGTTATTTCCCACATATAATCTTCGAATAGTGTGAGAGATGTTGTATTTGTAAAGGATTGCGATGCGCTACGCGTTGATACTTTTGTTTTTTTTATGATTAAATTTGTTGTACTATTTGCGACGTTGAAGTATCATTAAATTGTGGAGTAAAACGTTTTATCCCAAAAGTCAAAATATTTTTGTCCGATTTATATTAGCCCGCATTATAAATATAGCCCGATTTATAGTATCTGGTACCCGCAAGCACTTATAGAATTTTAATGTACCCAAATATGTTAACAAATGTTGAAAGAAACGTTGAAGGCTAAGTCATCTAAGAAACTTATAGTTTGGCATTCAGTGGAAATTTAAACTGCTCGGGTTACGTTATAATTTGATAGTTCCCTCGAAATGTTGAGGTTCTTGTGTTCTAATGTGTTACAGTTTACTTCTAATATTACGTAGTCGACAAAATAGCGGCTTGATATTGAGGGTTTAGTAGAAGGCGTGCAGCTGTGCTGTGTATGGAAGTCTACTGTCAACGTAAGACGCCGCGAACACATTATTTACCTCTGCTACCGATCACCATTTGATACATGAGGAAAGTAAATTTATGTTAAACATTGCCTTAAAATTATTTTGTAGTAACCGAGTGGTTAACTTTTGGTTGAGAGAAATGCCTGAAAGTTTTCTATTTCAATTGAATAACCTGAGTTTATTGGTGGATTTATGACTCTGTTGAGTTACCTACTTAATTCATTTTATTTCGTGTTTTGACTATATCAACAGCCATACCGTAGCCGTAGCTCAAGGAGTAAGTGCGATACCCGTGTGGTGTCGGTAGATGTATAGTTTAGTGGTCGTTGAGATGTCACGGGGATGATTGAACATAAAGATGAGTGCTCATAAAAGTAAGATGAAGTATAGTTTACCTTTGTTGTGTAATAAACCATTAAAAATGTTACGGCTCTTGGACACTTTATTTTGTAATAATAAGTGAAATTTCCTTTTAATTAATCTGTGTGAACTGGTATTGGGTATTGAAGACGTCGGTGGAGGTATTTCTAAGCGCTTAGTCACTTTGTTATTGCTATTTGATCGCATTGCACGTATTTGTGTGTGCTTGTGGCTGCGATTTGCTTGGTGAGTCTTTCGGTAGTGATAAACAGCTGGTAGTGTGGAGAAGAGCGTTTTTCTTGTGGAGACTAATATTGGTCGACTTGGTAATCATTGATTTTATTGTGGATGGCTAGCGTTTTGTTGCTGGCCATTGCAGCATTGTGATCACTGTGTGTAATCTAGCAAAGGGTTTGAATGATTTCTCTCTCACACTTTTACCAATGTAAGGATAATGTCTTTTTGTAGGCAAAAAATAATAATAATTATTACTATTAATTTTTGTTAAAAAAGGAAAAACGTATAAGTTTTATACAACAGTAACACGTAAATAAAAATGAGATGAGGAGAAGGAGAAGGTACACTAGTAGTTTGCAAATTTTTTTTTATAGAAGAGGTGGCAAACGAGCATGCGGCTCACCTGATGTTAAGTGACTACCGCCGCCCATGATCAACCGCAACACCAGGGGAATTGCAGGTGCGTTGCCGGCCCTTTAGAAAGGAGTAAGCTCTTTTCTTGAAGGTCCCCATGTCGTATCGGTCAGGAAAAATCGCCGTTGGTAAACTATTCCACATAGAAATAGAAATAGAAATAGAAATAGAAACTTTTTTATTCAATGTAGATTATAAAAATACTTATTGAACGTCACTTTTTTAATTTACCACAGAGAGGTTGTACGCGGAAGAAAACTCCTTTTGAAACGTACTGTGGTGGACCGCCAAGCATTCAGATGATGTGGATGGTATCGGGACGTTTGCCGCGTAGTGCGTTCACGAAATTTGGCGACTGGAGTTAATCCGAACAATTCCTCAGAGCACTCTCCATGGTATATGCGAAATAAAATGCAAAGAGATGCAACATCTCTTCGCAGTGCCAGTGAATCGAGCCGATCGGAAAGCATTCGGTCGTCGACGATTCGAGCCGCTTTGCGCTGGATGCGGTCAAGTGGAAGGAGCTGGTACTGGGGAGTACCCAGCCCAGAGATGGGAACAGTATTCCATGTGCGGCCGAACCTACGCCTTGTAAAGTTGCAGGCGGTGTGCCGGCGTGAAATACTGTCTCGCTCTGCTGAGCACGCCAAGCTTCTTAGAGGCCAATTTGGCCTTCACTTCCGAGTGACCACGAAACTGCACGTCACTCGATATGTCAACGCCGAGGATTCCGATACTGGCTGAGGCAACAAGGGGAGTGCCTTGAAACTGAGGAGATATGACAAAGGGGTTCTTTTTAGCGGTTAACGCGCAAACTTGTGTCTTCTGGGGGTTAAACTGGACTAGATTTAGTTGCACCCAATCCGAAACTCTGTTCAGTAAAGACTCGACTTCAGGCACAAGTTTGAAATATTGGCTCGGCCGGTGTAAAGAGCATCATCAGTGCTGTCATCTGCATAGCAATGAATGTTACGGGTTCGCAACATATCATTGATATGCAGAAAAAACAGCGTTGGCGATAGCACGCAGCCTTGTGGAACACCAGCATTAATAGGTTTGCAATCGGAGCTTGCACCGTCTACAACGACCTTGATGCTCCGATCTGCAAGAAAGCTGGTGATCCAATCGCACAATTTCTCGGGAAGCCCATAGGAAGGGAGCTTCGAAAGAAGCGCTTTGTGCCAAACTCGATCGAAGGCCTTCGCAATGTCCAAACTAACGGCCAATGCCTCCCCCTTGGACTCTACTGCCTCCGCCCATCTGTGAGTTAGGTAGACCAGAAGATCACCAGCTGACCGACCACGGCGAAAACCGTATTGGCGATCACTAATCAGCTGGTGATCCTCAAGGTACCTCATGAGCTGGCAGTTTACAATGGACTCCATTGTTATGGAGAACAAGGAGGTGATGGCCATAGGCCGTTAGTTGGACGGGCCTGAGCGGTCGCCTTTTTTAGGGATCGGGTGGACGAAAGCCATCTTCCAAAATTTATTTTCGCTGGTATTCTGTGTCTCTCTCTGCTCTATGTCAAATATTATTATTTGACTTGATCATTAATTTAAGCTAAAAGTTCAAGAGGTACAAAATGAAGTAGTGTCCGATATAGACACACCATTTATTTTAATCGATTTGCCCATTCCAGTTAGCTATTCGATATTACGACTGTTAACGCCTTGTCCCGCGATCTAATTAAAACAATATACGTATAAACATATAATTGCGATGCTCATTTACTTAATGTCTGTTTATAAATTAATTAAAGAGTACACGTTTTATAATATTATTAAATTTGATGACATAGACACAATTTTATTATTAATCATTCAAAGTAAAATAGCGGAACGCCCAAAAAAAGATTGAGTTATAGAAATAATTGCGCAGTAAGTATACGTATACATAATAATTTTCGGATCCAGATGTGTTTTCATGTGCTCTGTAAAACGCCAACACAATACTAAACAAATTTCTAGTGCGAAATTATGAAAGATTTATTCTAGGTTAAATCAAATAAAGTAAAACCCATTAAATTGTAAATATATTGCCAAACTATAGGCTTATTTGAAATTTAATCTAAGGATTCTTTTATTTTTTTACTTAATATTTAATAAGACGTTCGATAAAGCATTGTTGAATTAAGTTCTTTTTATAAGCTTTCATTCAATATCCTTTTTTAAGGGGATGGTGAACGATTATAATATAGTCTACCCAATGTTAATTGGATGCTGTGGACCATAGACAAAAAATGCAAATGCATTATCACCCTTGAAGACTAAGATAGAATGCCTGATTAGTAAAAAGAGTCTCCGGATCTCGTGACTTACTATAAGAAAAACAGAAGCATTATGCAGCTATTTTATATTATAAAATAGATGCCGGAGCTATTTTATATCGTATTCAGGGCGGGCGTTGTTAATCCCCAATCGAGCCGGCCCTTACGTGCAGCTAGCATAATAATCAGCAGCGAAGCAATGTAGTAACAGTATCCTACGCTATACCATTGATTTCATGTGCCAAACATTGTTGACGGCTCCGTGGCGCAGTGGCTTAGCAATGAGTGGCTGCGCTGGGTCTCGCGGGTTTGAATCCCGCACGGAACGAGTATTTGTATGGCCTACATATGGCCTACAAATAATTTTTCCGGGTCTGGATGTTTGTCCTCCTGTAATTTGTGTTTTTAAACTGCCTCCACGATACAGGAGATTTTCTCCCGTATCTGTATCCTAGTGTGGGGGTAACGTTTTAATTAAAACAAAATAGCACTTAAAATAAAATTATATGACTTGTCACCTTCGAAGTTGACATGCCTCAGAGCTTTTATAATTAAACTAGATTTCCATACTTCCCAAACATAATACTCTATGCAACTTTACAGTACCGCGTAGCTGAACAAACAGGTAAGAAAATAGTTCCTACCCAACTGATACGTAGGTTGAAAAAATAAGTTTTAATGAAAAGTAAATCACAGAATACCAGCGTAAATAACTTAAATTAAAAATTATAGAACAACCCCGAAACAAAAAGCGCTCGTGGTTATTGGTCTACGTGGTAGAGCCACGCTGCAGCTATATTATGGTTGTAGCACGAATAGGTCGACTCGACCGGGGTAGGACCACGCTTGCACAGAATACCAGCGTAAAATAGCAGCACAATGCTGCTATTTGTTATGAGTATAGAGAACCGGAGACCTTTTTAACTCCCCGCTAATAAAATTGAAAATTTTCAAAAATAGGGAAGTTATTGGTTTCACCCCGATTTTCGAAAATTTCGACTTTTCATCAGATCTCGACGTTTTGAGATTAGGAAGCTATTCTGACTAATTTCACGTGGAAGTCCGTACGGATGTATATATATATATGTGTGTGTGTGTGCGTAAGTGTGTAAACCTTTCATAACTTTGAACGTCTTGATCGATTGACATGCGGTTTGCAGCGTTCTAAAGATCTCTATGTGAAATAGATTTGATGATTATATGAACTGATTCGGACGAGCAGATTTTGAGAAGTCTCAAAAATAAAAATTTTGAAAAACTGTTTTTTTAGAATAACTTTTAAACGGCTTTACCGATCGATTTCAAAAATTAATCAGCTCTTACCCTCAAAAAATGACGTCGAATACCGTTTGGAAAATAAAAATCGGTTATTACGTTCGTGAGATATCAGAGAAAGAATTTGAAGAAAAAAAACGATTTTTTTAACACAATTTCGAGATTTCGCAACCGAGCAAGTTGGCGCTTTTCATATTATTATTTTTTAAATAACTCCAATATTTCATATTCAACGTCAACGGTGAAATTTAAAATTAGCGGGAAGTTGCAGGGATGGCCCGCAGGGTCAACCAATTTTTTTTTTACTGGAAACGAGGCTTTTTACGTTAGTTCTCAGGAGTGACAACGCATCTGCATTTTGGTTCTCAGTTGAGGATAAATGTAAATTGTCTATGGGCCACATCATCCACTTACCATCAGGTGGATTGTGTGTTCGTTTGTCACCCAATTCTACAAAAAAAGCTAAGAACACTGTCGGTCAAGTTAATTAATTAATTAATTTTGATTTTTAATAGATGATTGATGTGGCTGTCTATGAGGCAGAGCATCTACTTACAATCAGGCAGACTTTGTACTTGTTTGTCACTCATAATATAATACACGAAAAATGTTTCTACCTAAGTCCGTTATAGACTTTGAAACCATCCAACCGATGTGCCCCAAACCGGCTTCATTAGAAAGGAAATAAATCGAAGATAGTTTTAGACCACCTAAAATAAAATTTAAAAAATTTTAAACACTATGTAAAAAAATTAATAAATAAACAAAATTTCCTTATTTTTCCAGTAAACAAAAAAAATGTATTTATCTTTTTAGCGTAGTAGCACATGCTGGGTATCCGTTAGTATTACGTAAAAAAGGAATAAAATAATTTTACATTCTAGAATCGATACTAAGACTAAGATATAGTGTACCTATAAACGAATTGAAGTGCTGACTTCAAAATTTGAAATTATTCTTTTTAGATATTTCAAGTCGGCCTTTACTTCTTCTCAAAGGTTAATTTTTACCGTTTTAAATGGTTTCCAATCGACTTCGAAAAAAGGACGTGGTTCTCAATTTGATTCGTATTTTTTATGTGTATTACTTTAGAACTTTTTTCTAGTAGAATCTATTTTGATGATCCTTTTTTATTTGCAAGCTGATTCTTCTCATATTGTCCCATATAAATTTGATCAAGATCTGACTAGTACTTTTGGAGTTATTCTTAATAATGCGTATTTAATTGACTTCAACTACATTGATGACGTTCTCATTTTATTTATATTGAAGTCGGTTGTACAAAATCTGTAATTTTACCGCTTGTAGGAAGATCACAATATCAATGTCGTCTAAAACATTACAATCTTTATCGCCTTTTTGCTTTATTAGATCTATTTACCCTTAGGGATGTAAATTTTTCTGTGAATGAAATGGTTCAGAGTATAACTTAATTAATAAAAATGTATAAAATACTTTAATAGCACTCATCAACATCGGTTCACGATTTGCGAAGATATCGTGAATTATATTAAAAAACATACGGTCCAATCGTAAACCCTCTCCTTTTTTAAGGGGGCTAAAAATAAGCCAAGCCTAACTAACTATTACCCCAATTTACCGCCTCAAATTAATTTCTAAAATCAAATTTTAACTTTCTTTACAATTCGGCTATAACAACTATCGCTGTGCTATATTTCAGACTCACTTCCGTTCGTCTGTCTGTATAAATATTGTTTTACGTTTTGCTAGTTTTGGCATGAAGCACTAAAATGCAAGACATCTATGTGTGGTGTCTGATATGATTATTGCGAATTAGGCTGTTCGAAGTAATTAATAACTGAACATGGTCTGGTCGTGATAGCTCAACCTGGGGTGAGCGGTTACCCATAAATTCATAGAACGCGAATAATTTAAATGTGATCCCTGCCTTCTACAGGGATCACATTTAAGTTACGAATAAAATCCTTAATGGCAAATTTATCTGTCCGCAGTTTATATTCCGATAAAAAAAAATAATTTCAATTAAATTTTCAAACATCTTAAGGAAACCACAAAAAACATACAACTTTGAAGTATGGCAATAAGCATTGGTGCAGCGCTTCGGTTTCTTTTCTGCTCCAATTTCTCCCTGAAATGAGAGAATATATACCCACGAGTTGAACAGATTTTACGAGGATGTCAAGCAATTGGCTATGTAGAACCTGAAGATGGTAAGACATTCATGTCGTCTAAACTTTTATTAAGATACTAGAGTATATTATTTCATTTTTACTATCATTTATTACTATTTTAAGATTTAAAAATAAGCAGAAATAGTGCCTGCATTTTATATTTTTTTATTAATTTCTTAAAATTTATTACCACTCCGGCTACATGTAACATGCCGTCAAATATGCAGACATATAATATATAAATTTAGTTTCGTATTAAAATTATTTTTTATATCTATTAAGCTATTTATTGCATTGTATACATATTTAGAGCATTGTAAGGAAGATATAATATGTTAGATAATATAATATATTTGACTGTATAAATATGTATTACTTTAATATAGTATAAGTAGTACTTAGTTACATGATAATATTTAATAATGACTTGCAGAATTACCTAATAATTTAACGTTATGATTTATATTGTAATACAAAAAATATCCAATAAATGCAACTAAAATGGAATAAAATTATTGCTGTAACTTATATTTGTGCAACATACCCAAATAATCAAAAGGTAGGCTGTCTTTGCTATGGTATTGTTGATACTCATGGTGCTCTCCGCGGCGGGCACTGAGCATGGCTTCACCGATCGGCGGCAGTTCGGGTGACTTCCACACCCATATGTAATACACAGAAAGCAGAATAGCCGCCATCGACACCGATAATAGGTAGGCCATTACAGTCAGCACACGCACAACTATACTAACACTCTTCGGGCGATACATATCGCGGCCAGCTTCACCGCTGTCGTCCTTCCCACTCTCCTGCTCATTCTGACCGTTGCCCGACATCTTACCCGTTCATGATTTCGTCTACCATTTCTCTAGTTGAGTCAACAAATTAAAATATAGTCAATATCAAGTGCCGGCGTGTGCCGATTCGCGGATAGACCGAGTGAGTGCGGCCGTCGAGTCGCCTTACCGTCGTCCGATGCGCGCACTGCTCCCGCGTTAAACCGATTAACTACGTACGTCACGGACTTAGAATGCTACAAGACGCATTAAATTTTATACCTTACTAAAGATATCTATTTATTCGTAGAGATTTTAAATTTTATTCATTACGCGGAATCAGCCGGAATAAATCAAATTTACGATCTGTACGATGAATTACTGATTCGAGTGCGAGCTAATATTTCAAATTGATTGTTCGAAAATAATGATCATTTGTTTACATTAGTAAATATGTTTATAATATTTTAAGTTTTGTTTGTTCAACTTGAAAACGGTGGCTTTGAAGAAGTTATAAAAATATATTGAGGTATCCGTGATTGCATTTTCTTGCTTCCATGACGTATAACCCTAGCCTGTAGGATATGTTTATTTTTTTTTAGTTTGTGCAGCATCACGATGTCTGGTTAAATGGTTATCTAACGGTTAGTAAATTAAATTTAGAATATTTTAACATCGGTTTAATAGTTTCAAATATATATTTTTAAATTTTCAATTCCATCTGTTCTGTTATCTATGTTAAGTATGTTTTTTATACTTTTGTGCAAATAAGGGTGACATACGAACGGACAGTTCACTTGACTATCAAGTGAATGCTGTGGCTCTTATCTCTTAGATAATTACATCTATCCTCGTCTAAGAGCCAAAATGCAGATGTGTTGGCACAGCTCCCAACCCGAGTTCGATTCCCGCCGACACTGAAATTGCTTCTCATTTTTATATGCTGATTTAACATATGCTTGGTGGTGTAGGAAACGTCGCAAATAAACCGACGAGTTTTTGAACACATTCGATAAATAATGAATTATGAGTTAAAAAAAATCTCAAACAACAAATCGAACATGAGTTGTGATGATCTTCGAGAGAATACTAATTCAAAATCATTAAGTCATTGTATTGTCATCCGTTCAATACAATGACTTAATGATTACTTCGGATATTTTAGACGTTTGGAAGTGGTTGGAAACTGAATTAAAAAATTCTATTATATTTATGCATACATACATAGGATACCTGCGTACATGTCAAGCTAATATAAAGCGTGTAGAAAGCTTGTTATATAGTACGTGGTCATCGAGTTAATATGGTCACTTTCTTATAACTCAAAAACCTTGTTTGCATAGATTGCGTGATACGATAGCTTTTCATCGGTCAAATAATAAAGGGTCAAAAGGGTGCTGCTTTATCGACGCCATTTGACAACTTTCATTATAGTAAATATTTTAGTCGATATTAGTATAGTGTAGTTTGATTTCGAGCTGTGATACCAGTATAAAATTATTGTACTCATCGGTTCTTATATATCGTTAGTTCCACAAAATTTTAAATTATTTAGACGCTTGAAAGTGGGTAAAAACCATAGGACTATAAAGTATTCAATGGTAAAAATCGATTAAAAAAGTTCATTATATTCATTCATATATATGTACATAGAACTATACAGGTCAAGCTTATATTTCGTTTCCAAGTAGCCAGTAAATCCTAGAAGGAACTGCATTTATGTGACCAGTATTAAAAAACTTAAATTGTAGAAAATCTATCAAGTAGTTTTTTGCGTATATCCCGGATACACACAAAACCACAGCTCTTCAATCTTGACGGATTTTTTTATTAATCTGTATTTATTTCATATATTCTGATTAGTGATAATAATAACAATTATGTCCTTCAGACCGAATTTCGGTAACAGCGTAAAGGCTCAATGGAGACTAGCCATTAGCACAGGACAGGATTACAGTGCACAACTGTATGCGCAAGCACAGGTGCACTATTTCTATTCCTTCACGCTATTAGTCCGATAGGACGGTAAACCGACACGACCAGCGAGAGATCAGGTGCAGGACCAGGTGCTTTCGGAGATACGGGGTTAAGACACCGCCAACTTCCTGACTGCGGACAGCTACTGAGAATTTCTTAACGGAAAAATTCAATAACGGATTTTGTTGCCCTGACTCGGGATTTGAACCCGGAACCTCATGATTAGCAGTCGCGTTTACAATCACTAGACCATCGAAGCAGTTAACCATTTTAAATAATCTAAGCTAATATCTTAGCTCTTATATGAAATTTATTAACAATCGCATTATCTGATATTTCGCACCTATGCTGCTATCCAACGTGCCCAAACTCACCGTGTGGTGGCGGTGTAAGAATATCCACGCCCCATATCGTCTCGTAGTTATCGTAAGAGTCGACAGAGGGAAACTAAATCAGAAGATGGGTAGCAGGACGTGCCACGTGGTAGAGCCATGCTGCAGTTATATTAGTATAAATACCACCGTAAAATAGCAGCTTAATACTGCTGTGTTTCGTGTGGTGAGTGTAGAGAACCGGAGACCCTTTTTACTGGAAACGAGGCCTTCCATCGTAGTCCTCACGGGTGACAACGCATCTGCATTTTGATTCGTAATCGAGGATAGATGTAGATGTGTATGGGCCACAGCAACCACTTACATTCAGGTGGACTGTGTGCTCGTTTGTTACCCTGTCCTATGAAAAAAGTGCTTAACAATGAACTTAAAATTATAAAAAACAGCAGTTGCCAGCCCACATGCCAAGCGTGGCAACTATGGCAAAATCCTACCTATGAGATAATCTACGGGAGAGAGCTATGTTTTACAATGGAGTTTATAGGCCGTAGTGGATGGATGGGTAGACGCTGATAAAGATCTGCCGCTCCGGTTATTTTACCATAGAAATCTTCCAGAGTTAGCACGAAACAACACCACGATCGATCCTCTCTGATTATCTCTCATTACGCAATAATCTCACATTAACAATAGAGGATAGAATTTTTAGTGTGGTAATAACTTGACATTTATTACCACATTAAAAGAAAAACTAAAACTAAATACGTTTCCTCGCTGAATGGTTATACTTATGGTCGTCACACACGGTCAATTCAACCAATCATTCCAACTGATCAGTTGAAACTAAAACTGTTGATATTTTTTTAAATATTGGATTTTTGATATATCAATAAATAAACTCATATATAAAACTCCGATATTGATATATTTGTAATTATCGATATATCGAAAAGTCAATATTTTAAAAAATATCGACAGTTTTAGTTTGAACTGATCAGTTGGAATGATCAGTTGAACTGCCCGTGTTGCGTCCAACTAGACTGTTATCACTAGCGGTGACGATAAGTCGCGGATGCAATTTTGGTTGGTTAATTTCCAGTGAAAAATTCTCGCTGGCATATAGTGTTTGCTATATCTGCCTTGCCTCCACAGCAAAGAACGATTTAATCAGCCCTTAAAAAAATTTTCGTAATTTTTTTAATTTTAACTAATTCCAATCAGAGATGGGTCGAATATTCGTTTCATATTCGGTATTCGGCATATTCGGCAGCTGTACTGAATATTCGACTAAATCACCGACCATTCGTTAAAGTGGCACCCAAAGTGTCCACTGTATTGAAATGTGCGAATTGAGTCTTTCATAATTTTACTGTTGAAAGTATATTTTATTTATGAGTTTATTATGTTTTTGAGGCAATGTAGATTTATTTTCAATTGATTGATAAAATGTTTTTGGAATCAAACAAAGTAACATTACATTGCATTAGTACATTTCACTCTACTTTGGCCGTCAGTTTCTCTAAAATAAGTCCAAATGGTAGATCTCTTGCCACTCATTTTTATCATATAATTATAAATTTTCACTAATAATAACACAACGAAATACTTTTTTTTCTCACTAACATAGTCAATACATAAGCATGTGCCGACAATTTGCTCAGTACTAGATGATGCAATAACATGTCAGGTGTGGCGAGGAAGCGAGGGGGCAGTGTCCGGCGCTATACGAGCTTTACGGTGATAAGAAATTGCTTATATGCCGAGGCGATCCTGTCGAATATTGTTCGGCCGAACCGAATATTCCTATTCGGTGAAATCCATATTCGGCCCATCCCCAACTACTCAATGTTATAAATGTATACTTGATATCAAAAAATCAAGAACTTATTAGCATGCCGATAAACAAGCAACATTTTCAGCTACAAAAGGCTTCATTATGTGTACACATGATCCAAGTTGTGTTGTATCTGATATTATATTGCAAATTAATCCGTCAGGCGTGGTTTCTACGTCAAAATACCCGAATAACGGTTATCGGATTAAATATTTAGGTCTCACAATTTTGGAATCGAAACAGTAAACGATGATTTTATGACTCAATTTCAAATTTCGCAATTTTCATTGATGACGCTATTTTGATTAGTTTTATTAATGATAGTCAAAAATTTCAAAACAATTTATACATTTATATATACTCGTATATGTGCTGGTAGGTTGCCCCGTCAGGTTTCCCTAAACGACGTTATCCGAGGGACTTTTGTCTCTACAAAACGTTCCCTTAATTTTACAGCCTTGGAAATATTTAGACACGATGACAAAAAACCGTTGGTCTGATTTTATTGAATACAATAAATATAATTTTTATTTAATATAGACTCAAGAATACTAAAAAAGAAGAAGACTGTGGTTTGCAAGATGATGTTGTGACCAGGATTAAGAAAGGAATGGTTCGGTGGTTTGGTCATGTGGAAAGAATGAATGAGGGAAGAGTGACAAAGAAAATTTATGTTGCAGAAGTGAATGGTAGAGTCGGAAAGGGACGTCCTAGGCGAAAATTTATCGACAAAATTGGCGATTTATTGAAAACGGGCCAAATTAGGAGCATGTATGCGTAGGTAAATGAATGTGAAGGAGGCGAGAGAGGTGTGTCAGGATCGTGCCAAATGGAAGTCTGTAGTCTCTGCCTACCCCTTTGGGTGACAGGCGTGAGTGTTTATTTTTATGTCCAGAATACCTATTGAATGTCTTTTAAGCTCACAAAGGTTCTTTCCACTTCTTCAGAAAGAACCTTTGTCCCGGGAAGAACCAGAAAGAAACTCAGCGGGATGTGGTCGTGGAAGGAAAAGGGGAGATCTCCCGCCGGGCAAGGTGTTCTGCCCGGGGAGCGGCCAACACTCCGTGTGATAGCTCGGAAATGTTCTATATATACTGTTTATGATTCGGAATGTTGATAGCGTGATTTAGGCTTCGGTGTATTTCACTTGTGGCGCGACGACAGCGCCGCTACATCACCTCCCTGCTCGATAGTGAAGTCTCGTTGTTGACGAATGTGCAAGTGCCAGGAGATTGCCTTGTAGTCTGTGGTGAGTCGAGAAGGCAAGTAATCTGCGAGAGTGCCGTGAAGCAGAGGCGAGCAGTGAGGCTCAGAGCCGTGCCGAACACTGTATAGCGCAGAGAGTAGCTTGAAGGAACAGGAAGCATTATTATTCCAGTGCTGCGATGAACCTTGTGAAGCTAGATGGCTTGCAGGATATGAAGACTGCAGACGATATCTGTTCGGGAGCGAATGGGTGGGGTATTCAATGACGATGATGAAGCTTGAAGTTTCCGAAGGTTGCTGGTTGCATGTTCAGATCACGTCGGGGTCACCACTGTGGCCGTGGAAGGAAAAGGGGAGATCTCCCGCCGGGCAAGGTGTTCTGCCCGGGGAGCGGCCAACACTCCGTGTGATAGCTCGGAGATGTTCTATATATACTTTTTAGGATTCGGAATGTTGATAGCGTGATTTAGGCTTCGGTGTATTTCACTTGTGGCGCGACGACAGCGCCGCTACAGGGACATTTTTTAAAGATTAATTTACAATATAATATTTTATACGATACAAAAATATTTAGAAACAGCATGGTAGCAGTCACCTCATTACTAATGGTAATTATCAATTAATTACTCTTTAGTAGTATAATAACTAAAAAAAAAAAATAGAATTTTTGATAGATAGGCCCTTAAATAATTCATTCCTTGAAAGAAAGGGAAAGCTCTCAGCCTCCTTTTTTAGGTAGCCTCTTAACTCAGGGGTACTTCATTTACCTAGAGCCGGGGCGGTATACGCGGTTGTAGTGAGTAAAATGTCGCAAATATGGTTCTCTGAGAGATGACTACATATTTATACCGTTTGCTGTAGATACTTTCATTACGTGGCATCTACGTGCGATGAAGTCCTTAAAGGCACTATATTCGCGACACGTCGTCATCATTTGTGACAGAAGGGCTGGTTCCTTTCTCGCAGAAACGCAATTATCTATTTAACGAGGAAAAGCAGCCAGCATTCTTGGAACACCGTGAGAAGCAAGAGAGTATGATAATTTTAATTTATTAATGTTAGTTTTTTATTAATTCAACTTGGATATTTTCATGTTATTATTTATTATTGGTAACGCCAGTTAACAATCTACTTTATCAACATTACATTACATATCGCATTGAGTTCGTCCTAAGTTATATCTACTTTATCAACATGACTAGTGCATATTTTTTGTTTCCTTCCTTCCTTCCCTTTCCTACCGCACGCGCTGCCGCCGAGGTGAAAAAGAGGATCTCGGCGCGCGTCAGTATACTAAGTGACATTACGTTCTCCGCACCGCACGGCCAGCCGTCGCGTCTTATATATATATTAACCGCAAACCGCGCAGGACGAACATTGAGTTCTCCTGTTTATCTTTAATACTCACCGCATCAGACATTGTGTCTTTGTAACTCATAAAAGTGTGAGACGCCCCCGTAAGGGCAAAGGTCGAGAGTGTGGGACTTCACGAAACTGTTAACCGAGAGTGCGTGTGCGCCGAACCACGTGGCGAGCTTGCTGTATAGCAGACACTCCAGGAGGAAGGCGCGGCAGCCCTCATCAGGTCAGTGCGTGCTATCCCACCTATTTATATTCCCCTTTGCCGTATGCACCAAAATTACAGTCCACTAAATCTTTATCGAAGATACCTTAAGTTACTGGCGTCTCCATTTTAATGGTCCTTCTCGCTGGATTGACCTTGACTCCCCATTTTTAATGGTCCTTCTCGCTGGATTGACCTTGACTTTCCATTTTTAATGGTCACTTCTCGCTGGATTGACCTTGACTTTCCGCCCTTATTAGATCGTTATCGTAATAAGCGTTTATATAATTAATTATTTATATTTTAATCCGACTTCGGATTAACCCCGCCCTTATTAGAACACTAGAATAGGTCCTAATAGGTGACATTCATAGTAATTTTAAAACTATATTCATAGAATGAATAAGCATATAATTATCTATATAAATTATTTGTTGTATGTTCACATCACGTCATCAACTTTTAACTACATCTATAGATTATACTGTTAAATTACGTTTATTATTTGCACATATATTTAAGCATTATATTCGTTATAAATAACTTCATAATTATTATAAAAGTTAACAATTAAAGTTCATCGTTAACAAAACTAATATTTAATAATTCAACCGCGTAGCGAGGTCGCTTACAGACTACCCGCTTATAATTATATTATTTTTGCCGCATAACTTAAGTTGTAATGCCGCCTAAAAAACAAATAGCATCGAATAATAGCGATTCCTCGGATAATGAGGGCACACCTGATGCTGAGTTGGTTTTATTGTTAGCTAAACGAGATGCTTTATTTGAAATAGTGCAAAAAATATATGATATGTCCTCGGACATCCACATAAACACTTCCACGATGGAGCGTTTTCTTGATGGAAGTTCTAATATTAATGCTTTACGTATTGAGTTTAAACAGGTCTTAGATAATTATAATTCACATTTATTAAAAATAAACCCTATTGCTAAACCTGATTATAACAGCCTCATTGCGTTTGAGTCTCTTTGCGGTAGAATAAATAGGCTTCTTTCGCATTCGCAATCTAATTCACAAAGTACTAGTACACCATCTAAAGCCAGATTCACACTTCCGCCTATCGAACTTATGCCATTTTCGGGTGACATTCGCTCATGGCCTTTATTTTATGCTAGCTTTAAATCAACCGTCCATGACAACACATCGCTTACCGACGCTGAAAAGTTATACTATTTGCTAGGTAAACTAACGGGCAAAGCCCTATCTGTATGCTCAGGTATAACTCCTTGCGCTGAAAATTATAAAATTTTATTGCAAGCACTCGTTGACAAATATGAAGACCGGTGTATGCTAGCATCTACATATATTAATCAGATGTTCGAATTTAAGCCATTGCAATCGGCCACCGCAAATAATTTTGATTTATTTACTGATAACTTTATAAGTGCAGTGCGCGCTTTACAAAACTTAAAGTTAGATAATCTCGCGGACTTAATTGTTCTTCATATCGCGCTTAAGAAGCTGGACCCGGATACCATTCGCTCTTTCGAATATAGTCATAACTCGATGGTACCTACCTTTGATGATTTAGTAAATTTTATTAAGACCCGCTCCAAAGTTTTGCAACGCACCGATTCTAGTACAAATTCTAATAGCGCACCAAACAATCGACGAGGTAACGGTAATAATCGTCGCTGTAATAATACTTCGTCGCCGAAGTATCAGGCGTACGTAAGCACGACGACTAGTTGCTCAAAGTGTCTGTGCGATAATATTGTGCATCAACACCTATTTAAGTGTGCAGACTTTAATAAAATGACGCCGCAGGAACGATTTAAATGCGTAAAGAGTAACAATGCATGTGTGAATTGTCTCAGTTTAAGTCATCGAGTGTCTAGTTGCTCTTCAAATTATAGTTGTCGAGTTTGTAAATTTAAACATCACACATTGTTGCACTTCCACCGCAGAAGCGATAATGCTTCCCCTGCGCTGGCGCGTTCTCCACCGCTTCAGCCAGTTACACTGAAGTCTAAAACCCCCGCGCCCGCACACTCGCCACCCCTCACCGCAGGTGCGCGTTCAGACGTCGCGCTGTGTACTTCGTTCAAGAATGTTTCTCAACGTTCACCGCCTCCCGCGCGCGCAAGTCGTTCGCAGAGAACTGTTTTATTCTCAACCGCTCAAGTATTTGCTTACGATGCTAAGGGAGAGAAACAAATTATTCGTATATTATTAGACTCCGCGGCTCAAAGCCATTTTATGACTAAAGAGTGCTGTCATCGTTTAGGCGTTCAACAACACGATACCGAATGTACTGTAGTAAAGGGATTCGGTGGAGTTGAAAAAATTGTAAAATCGAAATCGATTGATATTAAAATTTTCTCACGATTCGACTCGAATATTAACTTCAATATTTCAACGCTAGTTGTTGATCAAATCACCGACCTTTTGCCCACTGCTGTGGTAGACACATCTGTCTTATCACACTTCCATGGCATAAGACTCGCTGATGAATGTTATAGCATGCCTAATAAAATTGATGTTTTGATAGGCGCATCCCTTTTCCCGCACTTACTGTGTCCAGACGTAATTTATTCGTCTAACGACTTGTCCGGGCCCTCGGCTTTGAATACGGTATTTGGTTACGTTATTATGGGCTCAGTGCCGACACTTCAGGTAAATCATTCATTAACGTGCTGCTCAGTTCTAGAGTCTCCTATCGTTGACAAATTAGTGTAACGATTTTGGGAGCTTGAACAGCCACCCTCCGCACCGCCCATTCAGTGTCCTTCAGACATTGAATGTGAAGAGTTTTATAAATCTACGACATCCCGCGATCCTTTTACTGGTAGATATATTGTTGGCCTGCCATTTAAAGATGACGTTTACTCTCTCGGAGATTCTTATGAAACCTCTCGACGACGATTCATGTGCTTGGAGAGGAAACTTCAAGCCTCGCCTACATTAAGGTTAGCATATGATGACGTCATAAAGGAATACTTAGCTAAAAATTATATATCCCCCGCACCGCCGTATGACTCTCATGAACCCGCTCCAATATATGTCATACCGCATCATGGAGTCTTACGCGAAGATAAGAAGTCAACGCGTCTGCGCATCGTCCTGGATGCTAGCAGTAAGACTAGCACTGGGCGATCATTAAATGATATTCTTCATTCAGGACCAAATTTGCAAGGCGACTTGTTCAATATAATTTTAACTTTCCGCTTACATCCAATCGCTATGACAGGCGACTGTCGCCAACAATTTCTGCAAATAGTTGTTCGCGATTCTGATCGTCGTTACCAATGCTTCCTATACCGCTTCCGTCCACAAGACCCACTTGTGTTATACCACTTCAATCACGTGTGCTTCGGTTTAACTTCGAGTCCATACCATGCATTGCGCACGGTAAGACAGCTCATTGATGACGACGGCGCAAAGTATCCACTTGCGAGTCGTATCGCATTTACTTCGCTATATATGGACGACATCGCGTTCTCTATGCCCAGTGAATCCGAGGCCAGTGAGACCTCTCGGCAGCTGATAGACTTATTCAAGGGTGCCCAATGGGACCTGATAAAATGGCATAGCAACCGTCGATCTGTTTTAGATGACCTCCCTACTTCCCATAAAATTACAGGAGAAGTAGAGTTCGATAAATCAATGCCACATAAAATACTAGGCTTGCATTGGTCTACCGATAGTGACGCCTTTTATTTTAAGATATCTGTTCCCGCTGATGTGACGTGCACTAAGCGCGCCATCTTATCTACTGTCGCTCGCCTGTGGGACGTAATGGGTTTCGTTGCTCCCACAGTAGCGTACGCCAAATTGTTAATAAAGCAGCTTTGGCAACTTAATTTAGATTGGGACGACATACCACCACCGCCAATTATTAAGATGTGGAGGCAATTCTGTGCTGAATTACCAGCTCTTAATGATTTACGTATCCCGCGACATGTTGGTGCATCCAAAAACTGTACTGCGTCACTCCTGGGGTTTTCCGACGCCAGCGAGCACGCATACGGTGCCGTAGTCTACATACATGTAAAGAGCGTCAATGGTAACACCGTCCAGTTGATTTGTACAAAGACTAAAGTCGCACCGACGAAACCACTATCTATTGCACGCCTTGAGCTTTGTGGAGCGGTTTTACTCTCAAAATTGCTTCGCAGAGTACTCGACAATTATTCTCTTGACCTTGCAATATCAGTCTATGCCTTTGTAGATTCAAAAGTAGCTCTGTACTGGATAAAGAGTTCGCCACACAAGTGGCAGACCTTTGTTGCAAACCGCGTTGTTCAGATTACCGACAATATTCGCGCTGATAACTTTTATCATGTCGCAGGTACTGAGAATCCCGCTGACATACTTTCACGTGGCGTTACGCCAAATAAATTAGTTTCAAACCCCCTGTGGCTCCATGGGCCTCAGTGGACTTCGTTAGATCCATCTCAATGGCCTCTTTGTACTTTAGACAATGAGGTTATTGCAAATATGCCTGAGAAGAAGATTTTGACGCACACTGTGTGCACATCCGTCTGTAATTCTGCGATTTATGAGCTCGCACTCCGCATCTCTTCTTGGAGTAAACTTCTACGTATAATTGCGTACGTGTGTAAGTTTGCTAAATTATTGCCCCGCCGCAGCACTACTGTAGTGACTGCTGATGATCTCAGTTTCTCTGAGGTTATAATCCTCCGCGCCCTGCAAAAACAGCATTTTGCAGTGGAATATTTAAATATTGAAGGTAACAAACCTTGCTCGCTCGCTTTCAATCGTTTAAGGCCTTTTATTGAGAATGGTTTAATCCGCATTGGTGGTCGTCTTTCGAACTCCGCATTGGATTACACGCAAAAACATCCAATTATACTCCCGCGCAGTGATCATGTAGTGAACATGATCATTGACTATTATCATATTAAAAATTTACACGCTGGGCCTGAATTGTTATTGTCATTACCCGCACCCAAAGTCAAATCTGACTCTACCAGTCTGTTACACAGGCATTCTTTACTGGATAAATTAGTTCAGTCGTTTTGGGACCGGTGGAGGACGGAATACCTTCACGGATTACAAGTTCGTCAGAAGTGGAACACCCCGTCTACGGCTATCGTACCAGGCATGGTTGTAATTGTGATAAATGATAATGAACCGCCCCTTGCTTGGCCATTAGCGATTGTCGAGTCTGTTCATCCTTCGAAGGATGGCGTAGTTCGAGTAGTGACCGTGAGAACTACTAAGGGAACATATCTCCGTCCTGTTGCTCGTATTTGCCCTCTCCCAAGATAATAAATCACGATTATTTTGATTATAATTATTTATCTAAATTAGGAATTAAGTTTATATTTATATATATTAAAAAAGTATTAAACCGCAATATTATATTTATGTATACATTTTCTCGCTTACCAAGTAAGGTTAGTAGATGAGACATGCGCATTGAGCGCATCCTCTCACTTTATATACCGCTTATTTATTTGTTTTCCTTTTACTTTTTATATTACGGTTGTCTTTTAAAGGTGACCCTTTAAGGGCGGGAGGAAATGGTAACGCCAGTTAACAATCTACTTTATCAACATTACATTACATATCGCATTGAGTTCGTCCTAAGTTATATCTACTTTATCAACATGACTAGTGCATATTTTTTGTTTCCTTCCTTCCTTCCCTTTCCTACCGCACGCGCTGCCGCCGAGGTGAAAAAGAGGATCTCGGCGCGCGTCAGTATACTAAGTGACATTACGTTCTCCGCACCGCACGGTCAGCCGTCGCGTCTTATATATATATTAACCGCAAACCGCGCAGGACGAACATTGAGTTCTCCTGTTTATCTTTAATACTCACCGCATCAGACATTGTGTCTTTGTAACTCATAAAAGTGTGAGACGCCCCCGTAAGGGCAAAGGTCGAGAGTGTGGGACTTCACGAAACTGTTAACCGAGAGTGCGTGTGCGCCGAACCACGTGGCGAGCTTGCTGTATAGCAGACACTCCAGGAGGAAGGCGCGGCAGCCCTCATCAGGTCAGTGCGTGCTATCCCACCTATTTATATTCCCCTTTGCCGTATGCACCAAAATTACAGTCCACTAAATCTTTATCGAAGATACCTTAAGTTACTGGCGTCTCCAATTATAAAATACCTTTTTTATATTAATCAATGAACTCATAGATATGTATCTGAAGGGAAGATATACCATTTATTGTAATTTTAACAGCCAATCTATTAAGTTAAAAAAGGTGCAACGTATATGGGGATATCACGTTTATACACCCAAAAAATCTATTAAGATGTCTCTATCTAATCTCTACCTTATTGCGCTAATAATAATAAAGAATAAAGTACGTGAGGATAATATGGTCACCTTATACTTTACCACGCTATAAAACCAAAACTAGGAGGAAGGCAGAGACAAAAACATAAAGTCGTATATTATAACTAATATATTAAGAAAAAAAAACAAACATACTTTTGCAATAATCGGAAACACTTCGAAAAATCCGCTAAAGAAAAACTAACTACACTACTTCCAGGTATATATAATTTACTCTGTGACTACACCATACTAAAATCGACTACAATATTTACGATAATGTCATCTGCCAAAATAGCTTCTTTTTTTTATAGGATAGGGTGAGAAACGAGCACACAGTCCACCCGATTGCGACTGTTACGAAAGATAGCGAGCGTTGTATTATGTTTGTACCACGTTAATTACGAAATTGATGTATATAAACTGCCCCCACGATACAGTTGAAAATCCTAGTATGGAGGTAACGTTTTTAAACTTAAAAAAAATGTTTTACTAGGTTTAACTAGTGTAAAAAAGATTTAACTAATAGGTACCTCTTAAGAATATCTACCGCCCCATGTCATCCCGTGGGTGTCGTAAGAAGCGGCAGAGGGATACGAATCGGGAGATGGGCAAAATCGTATTGTTAATAAAGGCAAAAAACAAAAACCGGCCAAGAGCGTGTCGGGCCACGCTCAGTGTAGGGTTCCGTAGTTTCCCGTCCGTCATTCATTATGTCCGCGCTCCAGCAGCGCTACACGCTCCTGCAACTGCTCCCGGTAGTGGGTACGTGCGCGAACATGGAGCGTGCAACATTGCACGCTCCGCGGCAGGCGCTCCGACTTTCCATCCAAGTTCAAAATGATTTTCCTAGAAAGTCCTTATAAAGTTCTACTTTTCAGATTTTTTTCATATTTTCTAAACTTATGGTTCAAAAGTTAGAGGGGGGGGGGACACATTATTTTTTACTTTTGGAGCGATTATTTCCGAAATTATTATCAAAAATGATTTTAGTAAACCCCTATTCATTTTTAAATACCTTTCCAACAATATATCACACGTTAGGGTTGAAATTAAAAAAAATCACTTCCCACTTTACATATAGGGGGGCTACCCTAATAAAACCATTTTTTGTTCAGTTTTTATTTTACCACTTTGTCGGCGTGATTGTTACACATATTGGTACCATATTTCAGCTTTCTAGTGCTAACGGTCACAGAGATTAAGCGAGGACGCACAGACGGACAGACAGACATGGTGAAACTATAAGGGTTCCTAGTTGACTACGGAACCCTAAAAATATAAAACTGCGGTTGCCAGTCCACTTGCCAAGCGTGGCAAATATGGCAAATATTTCCCTATGAGGCAATCTATGGGGAGGCCTATTTTCAGCAGTGTAATTTAGTAAGCTGTAACGGAAATATCACAGTTTAAAGAGTTAACTCTCCTTAAACTGCAGTAGTTGTATGTTACTTACCAATATCATTAACCACCTACATCATCAAGTACATGTTTTTTACAGGATATAGCGCCGGTGTTTTATATACAGATCAAAAAAAAAAACAAAAAAAAAACAAATACGCGAAGATATATTTCTTCTCTTCAATATATATCACGCGACCCATTCCTGAATTAGGTTACGTTACGACGTCCATTGAAATTTGAAACACGACCGAAGGATTAAGTAATTAAAAATTATCTAGTTATCGTAAGCAGGGCAAAGCGAGGCCTGCTGTCATCGCTTATTTTCAGACGGTAGACTTCCGTGCACATTCTATACAGGTCAATAAAGTACCGACGTAAGAATAGGATTACACTTGTAATCTATTTACGAAATTACAAGATTTGAATTAAGTAGGTTTTCGCAAAACATGCTTTTTATTTTTTGGCAAATGAATAAGCAATGTTTTCATTGTTAAACATTATTTATGCTGTAGTTTTGACCATACTTAGAAATCAAGACAGATTAAGATCAAGTTAGTTTATTGTTTATCCTGTTGGGAAAACATTTACCTAAAGAAATATAATATACATATATTACCAAAACGTTCGGGGCTTACGGACTAAAGTAGCAACTTTATATAGTAATATAGTTATGAATAATTACGACTTAATGTGCTTAACGGAAACGTGGCTTAACGAGGACTTCAACGACACTGAATTATTTGATAACTGATACCTAGTTTGGAGGCGTGATAGGAATTATTCTGATACAGGTCAAAATATGGGGGGTGGCGTTCTTATTGCTGTTCGACGAGAGCTTATAGTTTTTGAACGCAGTGAATGGCGTTCATCAGCGGAGAATATATGGATTGCTCTGACCCTAAAGCGTGCATCGACTAATATGTGTTACAAATTAAATATTTCTGTTGTTTATATGTGCTATCAAAACTTAGGTAATTCTTTATTACAGCAATTAAAATGTTTCTACACTAAATTAAATGAGACTGTGTTAAATAACTTGACAGACGGTTTTTTAATTCTAGGCGATTTTTTTTTGCCTAATATAATATGGCAGCCAGCTGACGATGGGCAATCTCAATGCCCCTCTAATATTCAAGGTCCCATTCAGTCGGACTTTTTTGATACTCTCAATTTATGTTCCTTATCTCAGTATAATAGTCAACTAAACTGTAACAACAGAATTCTGGATTTAATTTTCTGCAATAACTTTATAGATGTGCATAAATGTCTGGACCCTTTGGTGTCGGAAGATCATCATCACGTGGCATTATGTATATCTGTTGATTTCATCCACCAGCATATGCTTTCACCGCAAACTTGAACTAAATTCCTGTATAATTTAGCAGAGAAAATATGCCAACAACTTGATAGTACGGACTGGTCAAACTGTCTCAGACTTGGTACTTTAGAGGAGGCTATAGTCTTATTGTATGGTAAGTTAAAAACGTTAATCAATGCACATGTCCCTTGCAAAACTGTTAAACCAATTTCCAGATTTCCTCCTTGGTATAAAACCCCCCTGATCAAAATCTTAAAAGAAAAAATGAAGTATCACTCTAAGTGTAAGAAATATAGAAACACGTCCGATCTTGATTATTTTATTTTATTAAGGCAACGTGGTAAGGTTCTTGAAAAAAGTATGTACGAAGCTTACATTCGCGATATAGAAAATAATGTTGCACGCCTAAGTTGACTTGAAGAACTAAGCTTCCTAGAAGTCCTACACTCGAACTTTCGGCTCCTGGTCGGTTGGCGCGCGTATTTACTTGAATATTCTGGATGTTTCAGCGTAAAAGTGTATTTAAACCCGCATGCCGCGATCGGGGCAGTATTGAATTTGGTGAGACAAGCAAGGCTTCGGAGCGAAATAAAGTGAATCAGTGTGATTAATTATTAGTGTTTTAAGTTTTAATTGGTGTAAAGAAAATTAAAGTGTAGATTTTGGTAATTCAATCGGCAGTTTTTGTTGTTACGAACCTCAAGCTTGTATCAATAACATAAGCAAATCACCGAAAGCCATCTGGAACTTTGTCAATAGTAAAAAATCTCCAAATTCATATCCTTCTAGTATGGAATTCGGTCAATATTCTTCAAGCAAAGGTGAAGTAATTTGTGATTTCTTTGATCAGTTTTTTAAGTCCAACTTTCTTCACGATTCTGACAAAACCAACTTTAATATTATTGACACGAAAATTGATCAATCTCCTGTCGATATAAATTCCATCGAAGTGAAAGAAGCCGAGATATCCAGACTTTTAAAGACTATCGACCCGCATAAATCAGCTGGGCAAGACGGTATCCCGGCGATCTTCATCTTACGTTGTGCGGGCTCCCTTACTTTACCTCTGAGCATCCTGTACCGACGTTCTTTAAAGGAAGGCATGTTTCCAAATTTTTGGAAAAATGTGTTTATTACTCCAGTACATAAAAAAGGACCTAAGGATGAGGTACAAAATTATCGTCCCATTTCTAAGCTCTTTCTATTTGCTAAAGTGCTTGAAAAAATAATTTACAACTAGGTGTACTCTTCTCTTCGTTACACATTTAGTGAAAATCAACATGGTTTCTTAAAAAACAGATCCACCGTGTCAAACCTTATTATTTGATCCGACTATCTAACTAGCTTTATATCCCAACCAGCACAAGTTGACGTAGTATATACAGACTACTGCAAAGCATTCGACAGAATTGATCATTTAATTCTTTTACGTAAACTCCTTACAATGGGTATCAGAGGTGATTTGTTCGGATGGTTTACGTTATATATCAGAAATCGAAGTCAATCTGTCGTCCTTGGTAGATATCGTTCCTCTACAATCCATATATCGTCTGGCGTACCGCAAGGATCCATATTAGGTCCTTTGCTCTTCTTAATTTTTATCAATGATATCGATACGTGTTTTAAAAGTTCCAAAATTATTCCTTACGCTGACGATATGAAAATCTTATGTCCCATTACAGATTTGGAAAGTTGTTCTAGCCTTCAAAAGGACCTCTATAATTTAGAAGCGTATTGTTTTAACAATAAACTGGATCTAAATGTTTCTAAATGTTTTATCTGCTCATTTACTCGTAAACCTAACCCTATAATATTTAATTATAAATTACACCAAACTGCTCTAAATAGAACCAGCACTATTAGGGATCTAGGTGTTACCTTTGACTCAATATTGCTGTTTGACAATCACGTTGATTATATTGTTAAAAAGGCTAACAAAACGCGATTTTAAAAGTATAAAAACTTTCGAAATTCTTTATTGCGCTTTTGTACGCAGCCACTTGGAATATGCCTCTGAAATTTGGAATCCTAAATATAATGTATACGTTGATAGGATAGAGCGCAGACAAAAAATGAATTTTTGCGTTTTCTTCAATTTAAATCAAAAAAGTTTATACCCAACTATACTCTTCGAAGTAAAAAATTTCATATCTTACCTTTATATGAGCGAAGAAATATTGCAGATCTCTCTTTCCTCTTTAAAATTGTTAATGGTGTTGTTGATTGCCCTGATCTACTGGGTAAAATAGGTTTACGTAACTCATCATCTAACTTGCGGAAACCTACACTTTTATCGGTATCATACATGAAATAATTATAGACAAAACTCTTTTATTATTCGATCATGCAAATCTTTTAATGCTACAGCACATATTCACAACGTGGATATTGACTTATTTAATTCCAGTGTTCCCCTACTTAGGCGATCACTTTCTAACAATTTCTTTTCTACTTGCCATATACTTGTACATATCTGTTTTGACACAATCCTGTTTATTATAAATTATTATATAAGTGAAAACTTGTAAATGGCCTTCATTTTTGTTATAATTATATTATTTTTGTAAATTAGCTGTAAGTTTTCCAAGTAAATAATAAATAAATAAAAAATAAATTAAATAATGTTACTACCAAGACCTCAACTAAAGCAAAGGTGGTACAATTTACTACCTGGTGGATCCACGCTTCAGCTATATTATGGTTATAGCACGGATAGGTTCAGACCGGGGAAGGACCACACTCTCATAGAATACCAGTAATTAGTTTGTACCTTTTCTGGCTCACTCCTCAGCCCTCATCGGCTGAGAGTGGGTTGACGGATCCTAAAAAAACTGTCTTGATACGACAAACATCATTGGTATTCTGTTTTAAATCTAGCATTAAATATCCATGCGCCTCTAGAGTTGCATCTTGTCGTGCTAAATATCTTATTTGAGTTTTATCTCGATGGTTTTAAAAATATATTATATAACTTGAGTTTAAAGAAATGTGTCTTTGACCTTTACCCTGATAAAATTTCTTTCCCTGATGAAAAATCTTTACGACGACTCCGTGGCATAGTGGCTTAGCAATGAATGGCTGCGCTGGGGGTCACGGGTTCGAATCCTGCACGGAACAAGTATTTGTATGGCCTATAAATAGTTGTTCCGGGTCTGGATGTTTGTCCTTGTGCAATTTATGTTTGTAAACTGCCCCTATGATACGGGAGAAAATCCTAGTATAGGCGTAACGTTTTTAAAAAGAAGAAAAAATTGTGATAAATAAAATGCACCAAGATTCCTGTGATGATTACCTTTTGTTATTGTAATTGGTTGAAAACTACGCACGCACGCACGCAAGCACACACGGAAGCAGGCACGCACGCACGTAAGCACGCACGCACGTAAGCACGCACGCACGAACACCCGCACGCACGCACGCACACACACACAGAATGAATAGTCTTCCATTAGACTCTCTGTCTCTTATTAGATCATCAATAATAACAAAATGTGGGTTTTCACCATAAAACATATTAAGATTTAGAATTTCTTGATGATAGTTAACATTTGGTAAATTATATAAAGGTTGCATTTTATCAAAGCACCATGTGATCTGATTAAAATCACAATTATGGATAAAGTGAACATTACACACATCTAAAGTTCTAAGGGATGAAATAAAAAATGAAAGTGTCGGTGTAAACAATTTTGTATATATATATAATTTATAGTGACGCCAAGTTAATCTATACATATAATAAATCTGTAGAAAGGTAATGTCTGTAATTCCAATATTTCCTGGAAAAAACAAGTGCATGGGACTAAATAAAGGATACTGAAGCCAAACTACTGTTTTTTAGAATTTTTGTCTGTCTGTCTTTCTGTGTATTAAAGATTCACGCAAAAACTACTCTCCGACACAACAGATCTCCATGAAATTTCGTATGTAGGCTGTTTTAGTGACCCGGGGCAACTTATAAGCTACATTTTATCCGATCATAGAACTTAAAAAAGGAGGGAGGACTTTCTATTATACAATGATTCTGTTAGTTATAAGTAGCATAACGTAGTGTTTTTTAAATGAATACAATATTTATAATTAAAGTTTAAAATTTGTTTTAATTGATATGTAATAATTTGAAACTACGCCAACGATCTACATGGGCGGGGGTTAGTCTACTCCTAACTTTTGATATTATAAATAGGACTAGATTAACACCTATTCTGCTCTCCTGTCCGGCGAGCAGTTTGGCGTATGGCTCTGGGTAGAGAGCGCAGGTCGTGTTGATCCCCAGGGCAAGTCTGAGGAGTTCTCCTTCACGTGGTTACCGCCTGTTATTTGGTCTGGTTCAATAGGAAACAGACAGAACAGAAACACTCGGACGATCCTCTTTTTCTTTCCTTTTATCCCTCCCCCTTTTCCTATCCAAACCCAATCCAAGGTGTCAAGCGTACCGTGCCGATGGATGCGTGGCTGGAGGGAGTCCAGTCGCAAACGGTGTCTACCCGAGACCAGGGCGATTCGGGTAGTATTTTAGCCCTTCTCTCGGCATGCGGGGCTCTGCCGGGGGTAGTATTTCCCTAGCTACTCGTGGGAACAAAATGGATGAAAACCGACATTTTGTTAAAGACAGTGAGAAGTCTCCTTTAATGGAATTAGCTGCAGGTTTGGAAGAGGCTCTTTTAGCCTCACCAACACCCTGCAACAGTGCGCCCCAACCTGGGACGAGCCGTGAAGTGGAGGGCACGTTTGCAGCCGAACCACAATCGGAAACGAACCATGGTGGGGAAAAGAAAAAGTTCGCTAGGCCTTATAAGCTTAGTGGGGCTGCGAGGAAAAGGTACCGAAGGCTGATAGCAGCTGAGATTGGAGCTGAAGAGGCCCTCTCTCTCTGGCAGAAGCCTTGGGACGAAATTCCTCTGCCCAAGCCTCTCCCAGTTCCGAAGGCGAAAAAACGCAGTCGGTCTGAGAAAGAGTCCCCCAAAAGAACAGCCCAGGAAGACTGTGAAGCTGGCAACGGAGGAGAAGAAGCTTAGCTTCAGTGCCGTAGCTGGCTCCGCGCGTATAGGAATCGCAATTCGAATCCTATGAGTGTGGATCAGATGCGGCTGGTCCACCGGGCACTAACACAGGCCATCGCTAAGACGGCCTGTGGGTCGCAACCGGGAATGGGCCCAAAGTTTTCCGGTTTCACACACAAGCCAGGTTGGATTCTGGTAACGTGCCTGAATAAGGCAAGCCAGGACTGGATTATGGGTGAAATCGGAAAACTAAAGCCCTAGCCGGAGGCAGAGCTCTCGGTAATAACCGAGGGCGAACTGCCTATGCCTACGCTGGGCATTACCTACTTGCCCCGCAGCGAAGCCGACTCTCCAGAGGAGGCGGCTGTGCTGTTGAGGGCACAAAATGAAAGGCTCCATACTGAGCTCTGCAGAATCCTCCACCGTAGGGACGAGGAGAATGGGTTCCTAGTAACCTTTTCTCTGGACGACCCATCGGCGGAGGCTCTTCGGAAGGCAAGCGGCAGAGTCAGAGGCTTTAAGATGATAACTTTTAAAGTCAGGGGAGGCTCTGACGCGGCAATGGAGCCCGAACCGCCCCAACCCCAACCCCAATCCCCTCAGCCCTCCACCTCTCGGGGTGAGGCTGGAACGCCACTGGTGAGAGTGACGAAGACCCGAGGCACAGATTTCGCCTCGATCCGACGGTCTCCGCTGCTGTCGTCCAGGCCGGGGGGAGGGGAGGTGGGAGCGGGTCGAAGAAAGGTAAGGCCGGGGTCAAGTTCGCAGGAAAAGAACGTCCTCGTCCTCAACAGGCGGAAAAGACCCCTGCCCTTCCACGCCCATAAATGGCTAAACCCAAGGGTAAGACGAGGGTCCTCCAAGCAAATCTTCACCATGCAGCAGCTGCTTCTGCCATGGTGGAGGTTTGCTTTGCAGAAGACAACATTGACCTCGCCCTTATACAAGAGCCTTGGCTTGCCAACGGTCAAGTTCTGGGATTGGCGACTGCCGGTAAGATTCTTGTCAATACCAAAGGCAGTAGACCCAGAGTTTGTATAATTTATAATAAAAATATTGAACTTTTAGCTGTTCCAGAGTACTGCAACGATGACCTGGTTACAGCCTTCATAATTCTCAAGGGATGCACAGGGGCCAGAATAATCATTTACTCAGCCTATCTTCCCAGCGAGAACGCAGATCCTACCATCGAGTTAGAGCGAGTGGCGGAGTTCGCCCGAAAACACAACGCCGAACTTGTGGTGGGTTGTGATGCTAATGCTCACCACACAGCCTTGGGAAGCACCAACATCAACGAAAGAGGTGAGTTACTTTATGATTTTCTCATCTCCAACCGCCTGCTAAGCCTAAACTTAGGTTGTACACCAACAATTGTAACGGATGCTAGGCAAGAAGTGTTAGACATAACCTTTGCTACCAATAACATGTCCAGGCGGATAAATAACTGGCATGTTAGTAGCGAAAACTCGATGTCTGATCCCAAGCACATTAAGTTTGTGATTGGAGCATCACCATCCTTTGAAACCGTTACTTTTAGGGATCCGAAAGCGACCTCCTGGGATATCTATAGAGATAGCCTAAGGAGGAATTTGGAAACGTTTCCTAAAAGCATCAAAACAATTGAAGGTCTGGAGTTAGCGACGGAGACAGTACCGTAGGTGTGAAGCCTTCGAGGACAGTTGTCCCGTCAAAAACAAGACCTCAACACGAAAAGTTTCTTGGTGGAATTCTAAGCTGAAAGACCTTAGGGAAAAGACCAGGAAACTATTTAATAGGACTAAGAAAACCAAAGAGTGGGATATTTATAGTGCAGCCCTAACTGAATATAATAAATAAATTAGGAAAGCCAAGAGAGCATCGTGGAGGAAGCTATGCGAGAAAGTGAGTCTTTGCCTCGCAGTGCAAGACTACACAAGTTGCTATCGTAAGCTAAACCTAATCAGATTGAGCTTCTTAAAAAGCCGGATGGTAACTTCACTAATAGTGAAACAGAAACATTGGAGTTACTAGCGTCAACCCATTTCCCAGGGTCATACAAGACTTCAGCCTAGTACTCTTTCAGAGCCCTACGAAGGCCTTGCAATAAGGACTGGCGTAGGGCTGAAAAGATAATAAGGCCAAACCTGGTGCAGTGGGCTGTTGACTCCTTTGAACCATTTAAATCAAGCGGGGAGGATGGAATAATTCCCATCCAACTACAGAGGGGTATCGACATCCTTCGAAAATCTTCAGAGCAAGTTTTACATGGGGATATATTCCAGAACGATGGACAATTGTCAAGGTTCTATTTATACCTAAGGCTGGTAGAAAGGACTACGCTTTACCAAAGTCCTTTAGACTTATAAGCCTATCTTCCTTTCTTCTTAAGACATTGGAAAAGGTTATAAATAGATATATAAGGGATGTAGATCTAGCTACGAGGCCCATACATTACAACCAGCATGCTTACCGCAGAGGCAAATCTACGGAAACAGCCCTGATCAGTGTCATTGACAGGGTCGAAAAAGCACTGGAGGATAAAGAAATAGCTCTTTGTGCCTTTCTAGATATTGAGGGCGCCTTCGACAGTAGCCCCACATCACTGCTGATTGGGGGCCTAACATCTAAAAATATTGACCCCACAACCATCAGATGGGTGAAGTCGATGCTCTCAAACAGAAAGGCAAAAATAGCGCTGTTTCAAACTTCGATTGAGGTTGCAACCACAAGAGGCTGCCTACAAGGAGGTGTTTTGTCACCCCTTCTTTGGACTCTTGCAGTTGACCAACTACTGTACAAAATGGCAGACCTACGCATTGACACATTGGGTTATGCTGACGACCTTGTGATCATTGCAAGGGGCTTTTGCCAAAGTACTTTATCGTCAATAATACAAAGAGCTCTAAACACCATACAAAACTGGTGTAGGGATAACAGTTTATCAGTTAATGCTGATAAAACTGTTATAATACCCTTTACCAAAAAGAGACGGTTGGACAAATTAGTCCAACCAAAACTTAATGGCAAAGAAGTACCATTTCCACGAAAGTTAAGTACTTGGGCGTAACAATCGACCAAAAACTAACGTGGAACTCTCACCTTAGCAACGTATGCCATAAGGCAAAAATTGCTTTAGGTACGTGCGGTTGTTTGGTCGTGAACAACTGGGGCTTGCGTCCCAGTATGGTCCTATGGCTGTACAGCAGCATAGTGAGGCCGATTCTCACCTACGCCTCTATTGCCTGCCTGCCTAATGGCAACTGGAGCTATGCGATCATCGCCTGGAACGACTCTTAATGCAGTTCTATGCCTAACGCCCCTTGATCTCTATCTAGACATGGAGGCGAGGGCTAGGTTGTATAGGATTAACGCCCAGAGCGGTCTGAGCTTGCTCTCCTACAGATTGAGATTCATGCTCGACTCAATTAAGGAATCACCGGTCTTATGCTTGATCTCAGATATCATGCGTCCACTTTACACTTTTGATAAAAAGTATATAGTGGAATTACCCTCCAGAGAAGACGGGCTGAATGGCCAGGTTATCTCTGTGGTCGGTAGCCTCATATGGTATACCGATGGGTCTAAAATGGGCCTCGACGTAGGCTTTGGAATTTACGGGGAACGCCCCAAATTCAAACTTAGTATGAATTTGGGTAGATACACCTCTATCTTCCAGGCAGAAATTTTCGCCATACTTCGGTGTGCGGAAATCAATCTGCAAAAACACTACGTCAACCATAAAATTTACATAAACTCTGATAGTCAAGCAGCACTGCTAGCACTGAGATCATACTTAGTGAACTCAAAGCTAATTGGAGACTGCGTGACCCGTTTAAGCGCCCTGGGTTGTAAAAACAGGGTCGTTTTAAGATGGGTTCCGGTTCACGAAGGCAACTTTTAAGCAACATTGCAACGAGCAAATTGTAAGCAACGAATTTGCCGACAAACTTGCATGGGAGGGCTCAAAGTACACACAATTTGGACCCGAGCCATTTTGTGGAATCTCAAGAAGCCTAGCCCGATTGACCCTTGAAACTCTTTATCACAATAAAACACTTAAGATCTGGTCTGACACACCATATAACCATAAAACATTCTAAAACCTTAATCCGGGCTTATGATCGTAAATTCGCTTCAGAAACCCTGGGATTAAGTAAAAATAAATTGCGCATTCTGGCAAGAGCCCTAACTGGACACTGTTGTCTTAAAAAGCACATGTCCATCCTGGGACTAAGCAACTCAAGGATGTGTCGGTTCTGTTCCATAACGGATGAAACACCTCTACACATCCTAACCGTTTGCGGACCCTTAATGCGCAAACGTAACACTCATCTGGGACACTATCTACTCCGCCCAGAATAAGTGAAATTGCTCACGGCTAAGCAACTCCTTCGATTCATTGAAGACATAGGGCTTAGCAGTGAACTATAGCCATAGCAGCGATCACAATAGATCTTCTAGGTCGCAGTGATACTGGTCTCTTTACCTAGACCTGCATAGCTACATTTAGATCTTTAAATAATTACATTTATTAAACGATTTGAAAGTTCTAAGATTTATTTTAAGTTTTTCATTGTTTCTTTTTAATAGTAATAATTTAAATAGATAATAGTGAAATCTATGAAAATTCAGATGGTTTTTAGTTTAATTACTAATATATAAAAACGAACTGATTAAAATGAGTTTGTCTGCGATTATTGCAAAACTATCATTATACTTATACTTTTTTTAAAGATCGTGTCGTGGCCAGATCGTAAAATTGATTTTATCATGAATATTCGCTTATTACGTGAAATTTAACACTGGCTGTTGACCATATAATTGTGAATTAATTGCGCGAGCATTTAAATAATATATATATATATTATTGTTGTGTGAATAAGTCAACTAGCGCCATCTAGTGTCAGGAACGAGAGCGAGGGGAGCTTTGCAGAGAATGACATCACCGATTTCTCGACCGACAGCGCCACCCGAAGAACTAAGTTTCTAGAAAATCTATACTCGAACTCTCGGTACCTTACGCGTGTTTACTTGAACATTCCGGATATTTTGCTAATTTAAATAAATAGGTGGCGCGGGATGCGATCGAGACAGAGTTGAACTCAGCGACACAAGCGACGCTTCGGAGCGAAATTAAGTGAATTAGTGTGTTTAATTATTAGTGTTTTAACTTTAATTTGTGTAAAGTAAATTAAAGTGTTAATTTAGGTAATTTTATCGGCAATTTTTATTGTCACGAACCTCAAGCTCGTAACAATTGGTGTCAGAAGTGGGATAAAATAATGCCGATTTTACCTAAGGAGGAAACGGAGGGTGTCCGTACCCGAAGTCAACGCCAGCAGGAGACGGACCAGAGGAGATTTCGTGGTGCAACGCCGCAGATGTCTGAGGGCCAGCCGCCGGCCACGGAAGCCGGTCCATCAGCAGCTTCTACGTCTGTGGCACCTGACTTAGGTGCTCTGATGGTGATGCTGCAGGAGCAGGCTCGCCGACAGGAGGAACAGGTCCGTCGGTTGGAAGAGCAGCTGCGGGGCGGACAGGAGGAACAGGCTCGCCGACAGGAGGAACAGGCTCGCCGACAGGAGGAACAGGCCCGTCAGCAGGCGGAACAGGCTCGTCGGTCGGAAGAGCAGATGCTCCTCATGAAGGACCTTCACGCTACCTTTGGGAAAGAGATAAGGCAGGTGAAGGATAGGTTGCTCAACACGACAACCGCCTGTCGGAAGCTAGCTGAAACCCGAATCGAAGAACATGAAACCCGAATCAACCATGTGAACAATCGGGTTGACAACGTGATGGCTGACGTGAAGAAAACGCTAAACGACCTCAAACTTGGGGATGGAACTACAACTCCCGTAGTAGCTGCAGTACCTTCGCTACGTGGATTCAAAGTGCCGCCGTTCGACGGGACCTCTTCCTGGTCGGCCTACAAAATCCAGTTCGAGGCCGTCATGGAGGCGAACGGCTGGAATAAAAGCCAAGCCATGACTGCACTCACCCTAGGCCTGCGCGACCAAGCCTTAACTGTGTTGGAAGCTCTCGGTAAGAAAGTGACCTATGAGCAGCTTCTGGAGGCCTTGGAGGCGAGATATGGTGACGCTCACCTGGAACACGTCTTTCGCGCGCAGCTTAAAGATCGCGTGCAACGCAGCAACGAAAACCTGCAGCAGTGGGCCCTTGAGGTGGAGAAGATGGTTCGTAAAGCATACCAGTCTGTACCTGCGCTCATTGGAGGGAACCTGGTGCAAACATTCATCGACAGCATCCGCGACCTGGAAGTCAGAGCTGCTATGAGGCTCGGGCACCACGAGACGCTTAAGGACGCCTTGGCCCATGCACTGGAGGTAGAAGCCGTGCGGCAGGATCATCGTTCCCATCGCGTCAGGGAGGTTGCAGCAGCTACAGTTCGCGACCGCAACAAAGGATACAGCCCTAGGTGCTATGGCTGTGGGGAAAAGGGCCATCTTCAATCCAGCTGCCCTAAGCGAACCCTAGAAAGGGAAGGTGAACGATCCCAGGAGGGTAGTGCGGCCAACAGTAATGCCGTTTGGGTTGTGCAATGCTCCAGCAACGTTTGAAAGGCTGATGGAACTTGTACTTACCGGGCTAATTGGCGATGCCTGTCTGGTCTACTTGGATGACATCATCATCGTGGGCCGTACGTTTGAGGAACACCTTCAAAACCTGGAACGCGTGCTTATGAAGATTCAGAGTGCCAACCTCAAGTTGAACCCGAAGAAATGTTCACTATTCCAACGGCAAATTAACTTTTTGGGGTTTGTAGTATCGGAAGAAGGTGTCCGCACAGATCCAGAGAAAATCGCCGCTGTCAAGGATTGGCCGGTCCCAAAAGACAAGACGCAGGTTAGAGCATTTTTGGGTTTGTGCTCCAATTACCGGCGATTCGTGAAGAACTTTGCAGATATAGCCAAACCTCTGCACAAGCTAACCGAGGAGAAGCGACATTTCTGCTGGGATGAAAGTTGCAATATCGCATTCCAGGAGCTCAAGGACCGTCTGTGCAAAACACCTATTTTGGGATACCCTGACGCAAGCAAAGAATTTATAGTTGGCACAGACGCAAGTGATATAGGACTTGGCGGTGTGCTGTCTCAACGGAGTGGTGACCAAGAGGTCGTGATAGCGTACTTCAGCAAGTCGTTGTCAAAACCGGAAAGGAACTATTGTGTCACAAGACGCGAATTGCTCGCTGTGGTAAAGTCGTTGCAGCATTTTAGCAAATATCTTCTGGGACGAAAGTTTCACTTACGAACTGACCATGCTGCACTAAAATGGCTATTGCAGTTTAAAAACCCAGAAGGACAAGTTGCGAGGTGGATTGAACTACTGCAGGAATACGACTTTGAGATCGAACATCGCAGCGGGAAATCTCATGGCAACGCAGATGCATTGTCCAGAAGACCTTGTCCTGAAGATTGCAAACATTGTACTAGGCAAGAGAGTAAGGAAGTGGTATCCGTAAGGATGCTCAGGGCAGACCACCTCAGCAACGAGTGGAAGGACAGCTTACTACATGCACAGCAGGTAGATCCGGACATCAAGCCGATTCTGGAATGGATAAAGGCCAGTGCCCCCAAGCCCAAGTGGAGTGACGTCTCAGCGATGAGTTCGACCACTAAAAGCTATTGGGCCCAGTGGGACAGCTTGCTGCTTCAGGATGGAGTTCTGTGTCGTAAATGGGAAAATGTTCGGGGAGACAGCTGTCATTTACACTAAAGCTAAAGTACCGGATGTTCTACAGCTGTACCATAATGATTATTCAGGAGGCCATCTGGGAGTTAAACGAACTCTACTGAAGATCCGAGAACGGTTTTACTGGGTCCATTGTCGAAACGATGTCGAGGACTGGTGTCGCAAATGTACAAGTTGTGCGGCTGTAAAGGGACCTCAGACTCGTAGTAGAGGTGCATTGAAGTTGTACAATGTTGGTGCACCATGGGAGAGAATAGCCATTGACGTGGCAGGGCCGTTTCCGGAGAGTGAAAGCGGTAACAAGTATTTCATGGTTGTGATGGATTACTTCACTAAGTGGCCAGAAGTTTTCGCCATTCCAAATCAAGAAGCTTCAACAGTTGCAGATAAACTAGTTCATGAAGTCTTCTGTCGTTTTGGAGTACCTTTAGAGATTCACAGCGATCAAGGAAGGAATTTTGAGTCTCAAATATTCCAGGAAACTTGCCGAGTTATGGGTACTCATAAAACAAGAACGACTTCTTATCACCCGCAATCTGATGGAATGGTGGAACGATTTAATCAGACATTGGAGAGGTACCTAGCAAAAGTTGTAGACAATCGGCAACGAGATTGGGACAAGCACATACAACCGTTTTTGTTGTCATATCGAAGTTCTGTTCACGAAAGTACAGCAGTGACACCAGCTTTCGCAAACTTTGGAAGAGAATTACGGCTGCCTGCAGACCTGATCACTGGGATACCACCTGATGCCCCACGCAGTATAACCGATTATGCATATGACTTGCGGAACAAAATGAATGACATTTATGAGCACGTCAGACAATCGGGCCAGCAAATGTCTGAGAAAATGAAAACCCGGTATGACCGCAAAATGAACAATAAAGGGTTCAACGAAGGTTCGTTAGTGTGGTTGCACAATCCAGTCCGCAGCAAAGGGAAATCTCCTAAGCTTCAAGCTAAATGGGACGGCCCGTACCGGATTGTAACCAGGATCAACGATGTGACCTACCGGATACAGAAAGGCGCAAGAGGGACTCCTAAGATCGTCCATGTGGATCGCTTGGCGCGTTATTATGGGACCGATAATGCTCGGGACGAGCATGTCTTAGGAGGGGGCAGTGTTGTGTGAATAAGTCAACTAGCGCCATCTAGTGTCAGGAACGAGAGCGAGGGGAGCTTTGCAGAGAATGACATCACCGATTTCTCGACCGACAGCGCCACCCGAAGAACTAAGTTTCTAGAAAATCTATACTCGAACTCTCGGTACCTTACGCGTGTTTACTTGAACATTCCGGATATTTTGCTAATTTAAATAAATAGGTGGCGCGGGATGCGATCGAGACAGAGTTGAACTCAGCGACACAAGCGACGCTTCGGAGCGAAATTAAGTGAATTAGTGTGTTTAATTATTAGTGTTTTAACTTTAATTTGTGTAAAGTAAATTAGTGTTAATTTAGGTAATTTTATCGGCAATTTTTTTGTCACGAACCTCAAGCTCGTAACAATATATATTATTATATATGGTTGTGATAATTTGACATTTTATTACAACGCAACGTCGACATTTAACTGGAGAAGAGATGTTACAAGCAGTAGAAATGCTGCAGGCTGGTGCTTTTCAACGTGACGTCACTGCGGAAATAGACACCAGGAAAAATGTGATTTCGAGGTTGTGGTCACGCTATCGAGCCATAGGGGAGGTGGTGGAGAGAGGAGTAGAGACATCCAGTAGTAAGCCACATTACTACACCCAGACAATACCGTTTTTTACAAATTGCTGCGAGAAGGCAACCAAATGTGATGGCGATGCAATTGGTCCAAAGAGTATAGTTTGAACACGAGGTGCTTGTGAGTGACCAAACTGTGAGGAGAAAAATAAATGAAGCCAACCTTCATGCTCGTACACCACTGCGGGTTTCAGCTTTAAGAAGAGAAAATCGTGGACGAAGACTGCAATGGGCTAGAGAACATGTGAACTGGGAACCTTATCATGGTCGTTGGTGCTTTTCACCGATGAATTCCGATTTGGTTGTCATCCTGATTTGAGGAGAGTACTTGTTTCCAGAGTGGTCGTCCTGGTCGTAGCAGTAAAGACACTATCTTCGATGCAATTATTGTAAAGAATCGTCAGAGGAACACATATTATATCCGCTGTATAACGAAGAAAGGTGGAAGCCCATCCTGTCTAAATCTTTTGCAAACATCTAAATTTCTAACTCTCTTTTTACGATGTCAACAGTGAAAGGAGACAATAGATTTTGGGCCCACTAGAAATTTTAACGTAACTTAATAATACACATAAAAATAATACCAATTTATTAAAGTAAACGACCTAAAGATTTTATGAAAATCTAACCGAAATCATGAAATTTAAAAAAAAGAGTTGTTTTGATATTTGTGTTCCGACTAATGTAATATGAAAAAAACAAGCTTGTATCGAAGCATTTTGCAGTTTTTATAATAAAAATATAAATATTTTGAAAACGATAACTTGTATATATATCATCACCATCATCATTACAGCCCTTCACAAGTCCACTGCTGAACATAGGCCTCCCCCAAGTAATGCCACAAAACACGGTCCTGAGCCACCTGCATCCATCGACTTCCTGCATATCTTACCAGGTCGTCACTCCATCTAGTGGAGGTTCGCCCTACACTACGCCTACCGGTACGAGGCTGCCACTCGAGAACCTTTCTTCCCCATCGGTTATCGGTTCTTCGAGCTATATGGCCGGCCCATTGCCACTTCAGCTTACTAATCCGTTGGGCTATGTCGGTCACTCTGGTTTTACTGCGGATATCCTCATTTCTGAGTCTATCACGCAGAGAAACTCCGGGCATAGCCCTCTCCATAGCTTGCTGAGCGACCTTGAGCGTCCTCATACGGCCAGCAGTGAAGGACCACGTCTCAGATCCGTAAGTCATCACTGGCAACACGCACTGGTTGTACAATCTAGTTTTTAGAGATTGAGGTATACCTGACGAGAAGATATGTCGTAATTTCCCGAATGCTGCCCAGCCGAGTTGAATCCGTCGATTGACCTCTCGGTCGAAGTTGGACTTACCTAGTCGGACTATTTGTCCCAGGTAAACGTACTCGTCAACAACTTCGAGCATAGTGCTCCCAACAACTACCGGCATAGGTGTGACATGGACATTAAACATGATCTTTGTTTTGTCCATGTTCACCATAAGACCTATCCGTTGGGAGGCACTATTGAGGTCATTGAGCATAGTGCTTAAGTCCTCCAGCGATTCTGCCATAAGGACTATATCGTCGGCAAATCGAAGGTGAGTGATGTACTCGCCATTGATGTTAATACCGTATCCTTTCCAGTCCAGTAGGATGAAAACGTCTTCCAAAGCAGCGGTGAAGAGTTTCGGGGATATAACGTCACCCTGTCTTACACCTCTCTGCAGTTGGATAGGTTTCGAGCTCTGATTCTTTACTCGGATAGCCATCGTAGCCCTACTGTACAAACACTTCAGCACTTCGATATACCGACAGTCAACTTGGCACCGCTGAAGGGACTGCAGCACCGCCCAAATTTCGACGGATTCAAAGGCTTTCTCATAGTCCACATACGCCAGGCTAAGTGGCAAATTGTACTCTTCAGTCTTCTGTACAATCTGCCGCAGGGTATGTATGTGGTCTATGGTACTGAAGCCTTTTCGGAAACCGGTTTATTCGGGAGGCTGGAAGTCGTCAAGTCTGCGTGCGAGACGATTCGTAATGACTCTCGAAAACAGCACGTAGACGCGGCTCAGAAGGGAAATCGGTCTGTAGTTCTTCAAGAGAGCGTTGTCGCCTTTCTTAAAGAACAAGACCACCGCACTTCTGCTCCACGCCTCTGGAGTAGTGCCACCATGGAGGACGGAATTGAAGAGCTTCTGAAGGACTTCAAGTACCGGTGTTCCACCCGCTTTCAGAAGCTCTGCTGTAATTCCATCCTCGCCTGGGGCCCTGCCGTTTTTAAGGTGCTGGAGAGCCATTTTAATCTCGCTTAGACTGACGTCCGGGATATCATCGGAATGTATGTGTATATATATATATATATATATATATATATATATATATATATATATATATATATATACAAGTTTTATATATATTATATAATGTATGTTATATATTTCTTACTAATAAGAAATACCACTAAAACTTGTTTTTAAGCCTATTTCTAAAAACTATTATCATATAGTATGGTTCAAAGTCACCGGGGACGAAACGTATTAATACCCCTATTTAGTGTTGTGACGTTCGTCCGGTTGCTCCTTTTTTAGGGTTCCGTAGTCAACTAGGAACCCTTATAGTTTCGCCATGTCTGTCTGTCCGTCTATCCGTCCTCGATGTCGACCGTTAGCACTATAAAGCTGAAATTTGGTACCAACATGTGTATCAATCACGCCGACAAAGTGGTAAAATAAAAATTGGAAAAAAAATGTTTTATTAGGGTAGCCCCACTATATGTAAAGTGGAAAGTGATTTTTTTTTAATTTCAACCCTAACGTGTGACATATTGTTGGAAAGGTATTTAAAAATGAACAGGGGTTTACTAGAATCATTTTTTGATAATGTCAATAATTTCGGAACCCCCCCCCCCTCTAACTTTTGAACCATAAGTTTAGAAAATATGAAAAAAATTCGAAAAGTAGAACTTTATAAGGTCTTTCTAGGAAAATCATTTTGAACTTGGATGGAAACAACAGTACCCACTACCGGGAGCAGTTGCAGGAGCGCGGAGCGCTGCTAGAGCGGGAACATAATGGATACCCACCTTTAAACTCATAAGTGGGAACACTTATTGTGACGGACGGGAAACTACGGAACCCTACACTGAGCGTGACCCGACACGCTCTTGGCCGTTTTTTTTTTGTCTCTGCACTATTTTTTTCCGGAACTTATAAAAGGATTTTCCATCTGTTTTAAAGTACCTATAAATGCTAAATCACCTACAACTTTGTTTTACACTATCAATTATTGAATAATGCACTATTTTAACTTATAATACCGGTGAAAACTACTAGACAGTCGCTTTTAGTTTCTGTTTAGTTTATTGTAATATTCATGTTTTAATTGTTAATTTCTCAGTATTCTTGTTAGATGCGGTGAATCTAATATCCCTATTGTAATAGACTATAAGGAATTAATCGACATGCATTACATTAAGTAACGCCACAATTCGTGGTCGGTCCATTCTCCATGCATAAATTGTCTCCTTTATCGTAGTAATAAGTTTATCGAACTGTTTCGTTCTGATAAAGAATTACTATCAGGTGTAAATTTACCTTGAATGAAAGTTAGATGGTTCAAATACGGATTTATAGAAACTTGAAAACAGATTACAGGCTTCGTCTGGTAGGTTAATTGCTCCCTGTTTATATTTGATAGTATCTGGAATATTATTGCTACTTTTACGTTTATGAATGTATTGGCATCTTTTCGTAGGCCTTCTTCTATGGTGTTCATGTATTTGCGAAAGCAAAGGATATGTTCAGCTTTGTATCTTAAACGATAAATGGAAAAACATGTGTACTCGAGACTTGTAGATAATTTTTCTTTTTTATAATAATTTCTTAAATTTACGCGAACACTACACATTTAATAAAACCACAGATTTTATCGCGTTTAATTAACTTATTTTTAATTCCCGACGTTACGTGTGCTTTACAGCACCGATTGTCACACGGGGACAGAGATCATAGACTATTATGTGACCGAGATGTTTGACGTCCCAATGTCGTAGTTAGCCCGGCTACCTTTAGCTTCAGTTTTCGAATATTAATTTTTGATCCGAACTACTTTTTTCCTTTTTTTTTTGTATATATGTATTAGTGGGCGTGAAAACTAGATAGGAAAACCAGAGGGTTTAAATGGTCGAAGTGGAACATAATTTTTAATAATTAAATATATCTTTTCATCAATAAGAAAACCCAGTCCATTTTTTTATATTATGAATTTCATCATATTCGACTTCAAAAAAGAAGCGTATTTCAGAACAGATGAAGTGTAAAAAGGCTAATGATAATAATCTAAGAGGACTACTTCCATTGAGGGTGCTAAACATAAATTGTTAATAATGTTACTAATAAATGAATCAGGTAAGTTTCTTTGGTGATTTATTAAATATTTATTTTGGGAGCCTCCGATGATATTAATAAAATTAGGGATATATTTCCCGGTGACAGGTTATTATTTTGCAATGCAATCAAGTATGCCTTGGCGGCCGCTGCCGAGGAATATAAAAGGCGGCAAAAATATGCCTCATTTTATTTTAACCTGGAATCTCCAACAAAATGTAATCAACGGAAAGCGAATTTGTTAAATTCCGTGAGTAAACTGTATTTAAAAGAAGACTATTTGCAAATAGATCTTTTCTTACGGTTGTTACGAGTTACGCCACGCCATCACGTTTCCTACATGCAATTCAGTCTCGATTACAACTAAACAAACTGTATCGGAAATCTATAAATTCATTATTACCAATTGCAGGAGATAACCAAGTTTCTGCTAAGACTATTAAATTGTAAGACGCCGATAATATATTCATATATAGTGTTCAACTTAGTCTGGAGTCCCCTACAGTTATAAATGTGGTTGAAATTGGCCAGGATATCGTGAACATACATATTGGTTAGTTTTATCGTGACTTCTTATTTTTTTTGTTGTAAAAGAATATTAACAATGCTATAAACATTACTAATATTCCCCTTAACCACTCATGGTAAGCTAAATTGCTTGTGTTACGAGTGGTTCTAGTCGAATGGCGGATTCGAACCCACGACCTTTTTGAGTTCGCGGTCCGCGCCCTGCCATTAGGCTACAGTCGCTTCAAAATATTATTATATTAGAGAACCAATATTATTATAATATTATATTAGAGAACCTTTTAAAATTATTATATATCTTGGGCGAAGCCATAGTACATAATACGTTAATAAAATATTAGACATAGATGACTCGTATCGTTTATCAATTTTCCAAATTTGTTCGAGTTCCACCCACTCTGGAGCTCTGGGAGTACGACATTCATCCATTAGGGATAATTGGATCGACGACCACAATACATTACCGGTATAAAGTGATCGGGTACAAACTTATTTTGCGTTGTATTGCAATCAATCATGTTCATGAAGCGTTAACCGAGAACAGTATTGTTGAATAAGCTAATTAGGTGTTTTATTTTTAAACTCAAGCATGGCATCGATCAAATTCATTTGTATATAAATTGTATATTACATTGGATGACATTTAACAGTATGTAAAAATAGTGTGACATGTATCTACGGAGTAGAAAGCCTATGGAACTAATATTTTACAAAAAATTAAAATTGAAATTTTGAATTAAATAAATAAATTAATTAAAATCGATTATAAATTAATTAATATCGAAAAACAAATCATATCCACCCTACTTTATGAACGCCAATAAAACAATTTTAGTAGGCATCTTTGACCCTGTCACTTCGCAGGGTCACAGGCTAGGGTGGATATGATTGTTTTTATTTTTTTTTTGTAAAATATCAGTGCCATAGGCTTCTACTTCGTTCACATGTTACGCCCTATTTTCTTCAGGACGGTAAAAAAGCTCAGCCAGTATAATATATTTTGAAATTTTTATCTATACAGGATTATTTTTCAAAGAGTAGCCATATATAAATCATGATATACCGTTATTCAGTTTTTGAAAATACGAGTAAATAAGGCTTCTACTTTTATTTCAAATGAGCCTAATTTAAAATTGATTTATGTGCAACATTGGCTGCGTTTGGCAGAAAAAAAGCGCTAGCAAGCGCTTGTAAGCAAAAAGGCGAAACTAAACAGTTTCCGGCCAGGACACGTTTGCTAACTTCTAGCAAACGTGCCCTGGCCGAAAACCGAAAGCAAATGGCGGATTGTGTCCATTTTGCTTATTTAATTTGTTTGTTTTGAAGTAGAGTTTATAAGTTGTTTTGTGAAATATTAGTTTTAAGTAATATAATGACATGAATAAACATACATGTTATTAAAAATTCATGATTGGTAAGTTTTTAATATGAATACTTTACAAACATATGTTTAAATTAGGTTAGGTTCCCCGGTTAAAACCAACTTCGTGTCGTGTGTGAAAATAGCAACTTACGATTTGACAGCACTTACCGCTTACGATCGCCATTTTGCTTACAAGCGCTTGCTAGCGTTTTTTTCTGCCAAACGCACCCAACGCTTTTACGTACCGATTGACCCTTGCGAATGTGTACTAGCGCAGTAAAACCGGTTAAAATAATGCATTACCACGCATTTTGAATTTAAAAGATTAAAAACCGGCCAAGAGCGTGTCGGGCCACGCTCAGTGTAGGGTTCCGTGGTTTCCCGTCCGTCACAATAAGTGTTCCCACTTATGAGTTTAAAGGTGGGTATCCATTATGTTCGCGCTCCAGCAGCGCTCCGCGCTGCAACATTGCACGCTCCGCGGCAGGCGATGCCAAGCAGAGACCAACCGAACAATTCGATAATACCCGACCCAATGTAATAAGTACCTACAGCGCCATCTCTCGGGGAATTGGGTTACTAATTAATACATAGACGTGCCAGAAGTTTTCGGTGGTAATTTTGGATTGCGAGAACCGATTTTAATAATTCTTTGTTTGTTTGAAAAAACATACGTTCAGGATAATAAAATATGTAAACGAAGTTAAAAAAAAATGCTTGCTAAAACGATTATACTACAAACTTAGTCCAGAAATTATTTTGTACAACTTTTTGTCTTTTTTGTACAAAAACTGTTTCCATCCAGGTTCAAAATAATTTTCCTAGATAGTCCTTATAAAGTTTCCTTTCAGATTTTTTTCATATTTTCTAAACCTATGGTTCAACAGTTAGAGGGGGGGGGGGGGGACACATTGATTTTTATTTTTGGAGCGATTATTTCCGAAATTATTGACATTATCAAAAAATGATTTTAGTAAACCCCTATTCATTTTTAAATACCTTTCCAACAATATATCACACGTTAGGGTTGAAATTAAAAAAAAAAAAAACACTTCCCACTTTACATATAGGGGGGCTACCCTAATAAAACATTTTTTTCCAATTTTTATTTTACCACTTGTCGGCGTGATTGATACACATATTGGTACCAAATTTCAGCTTTCTAGTGCAACGGTCACAGAGATTAAGCGAGGACGGACAGACGGACAGACAGACATGGCGAAACTATAAGGGTTCCTAGTTGACTACGGAACCCTAAAAAGGACAGAATATTTAATAAGTTTAATTATTAATTTTCTTTACCACTGCCTACACTACTTATTCTGAACCTTCTCTTAAAATTTGTTCGGTTATTGCAAAATAACCCTGTATAAACAGCAGCTCTTTGGATGCTGAGGCTCAGTAAATAATAATACACTTTTTTACCTTTTTCTAACAATACTGTTCTTGGTCAACGCTTTGAAACATTAAGAAAGAGGAAAAGAGCACTTAATATTAGAATATTAATTTAAAGTTAAGTATTTGAGCTTGGGAGGAGTGAGGTAAGAGTTAGGTATTATAAAAAACAAATAAATTTTTTAATTTGCACTTTATTGTTATTGATTCATAACTATCAATTATCTTGTTTCAATTTAAAATGTTCTTGCTTTTATATAAAAATAAATTCATAAAAAGAATTAAGCTGACGACTATCTATACCTAATGAATATTTCACTTGTATAATATTAAAGTTTACTTTTTCTTTTTTCTTGGAGTCTTTGTTTTAGAATACGTCGCATAATTTTACCAGACGGATTCTTTGGGATCTCCTTCACGAATATTACACCACCATGGAGACGGTTCGCTGGAGACAACTGAAAATACAATTTTTAAATTTTCTGTTTCAATCAATAATACAAGTAAAATATCACTATCGTTACTTATAGTAATATTACTTTTAAAAGAAGGTAAAAATCTTACACCTGCTTACACATGAGTACCTATAAGTCTCTGTTAAAATAATTAGTCACTTGACATTTTTAAATAGAAGTTTTATGTTTAAAAACGTTTCTCTAACATCAAATAATTGTTTTTTACTCTTTACCTATGAAATAGCCGTTCTGCAGTACCAGTGCTGGTCATTTCAAATTAAAATAATTTTTGCTTGGCTAAGATTTCTAATCTAATTTGTTTTATTTTAAAAACATGGAATTCTTTTTTCAAAATTAGTTATTTTTTTATTGCATTTGAATTCTTTTCGTCATCATGGAACCATTAAAAATTCGAGTATTTATGGAATATGAGTAGGTACCGTCGTGGTAGCAACGAGGCGCAAGTGGTACGCAACATCAACGACGTTTATAAAGTGAATACTACAAACAAACGCACCACTTGTTATTGGTTTGCTAGCTTCCGGTTTGGAAATTTGGACCTGAAAAATGAACACCGTTGTCATCCGAAAACTTTTGTCGACAATAACGAATTAAAGGTAACTGTGGAAGCTGATGACACTTAATCTATGGCTGAATTAAGCAGCAGCTTTCGACGTTATCATCAGTAGTTAAAACAATATTGTAATAAAGATACCAACAGCTACTTTGCAACCATCCGCTCAATTAAATGATGTGTCCTACCCAGCACGAAGAGCACCTTCCGCCCCCCGCCCCAACTTCGTGTACTGATCCCGTCACCAGTAATCGCAGTACCACTACTCCCAACACCACTATTCTAGGAAAGACACACCATCGACGACAATACGACACGTGTTTCGCCTCCACACGAGACATCTTCAGGTGATGTAGACTCTACGGCGGCTGACCGTTAAGTGACGGGATTAGTGCACGCGGTTGGGGGGAGAGGTGCTCTTCGGGCTGGGTAGGACACTTCATTTAATTGAGCAGATGGTTGCAAAGTAGCTGTTTGTATCTTTATTGTAACGGATTTCCGCAAAGTGACGCCTGATTCTATCACTTAAAACAATATTGGTCCATTTGCTTCATATTGGCAAGGTAAAAAGCGTGACAAGTGGGTGCTCTGCGAACTCAATGATCGCCAGCGCGAAGTACGCGTCGAGACGTGCCTTGCGCTACTCAGCAGGCACAGAAAAAAAGGAATTTTGAACCGCATTGTTACTTGCGATGGTACTTTGCGTTAAATGAATTCTGTTTGATAATTACAAGCATTCAGTAAATTGATTGGATCCTGATTCAGCACTTAAAAATGCCCTAAACGAAAACTTACCCTTAGAAAGCTGATGGTCACTGTTTCGTGGTCTAGCGCCGGTGTGATTCTTATCAAACGGGATGAGCAATACTGCAGATGTGTACTGTGAAGAACTGAATACAACGATGGAGAAGCTCGCACGTCTCTAACCAGCCTTGGTCAATTGCTCGCCCCCGCTACTCCTGCACGACAACGCGCGACCTCATACTGCACAACAGACGGTCTCCAAGTTACAAGAGCTGGGGTTGGAAGCTCTCCGTTACCGCCGTACTCACCATACCTTGCATCTACAGATTTCTACATTTTACAGAAATCGGATAACTTTATAGCGGGAAAAAATTCAATACCCGAGAGGCAGTATAATAAAATGCCTTTGAAGAATTTGTTGGCTCCCGTCCAGATGATTACTTCAAGAATAAAATCAATAAACTGCCACTGTGTTGGCAAAGATGCATCGATTGCATGGGTGATTTACTTTGATAGAAATAAAAAATATAGAAACAAAATTAACGATAACTTACTTCAAAAAATGGCAATTTCATAGGTAAATAACCTAATAATAATGTTCATTCCATGCGTTACAGCATAGTTAGTCCGTCGAAGGGAAGATTGCATTTGCATCTCCAATCATAGACTAGAAAGGTACGGAGGGTATTACTAACTTAAGTCTTGTGTACCCTCTATTTGAAAACTTGGCGCACACACCTAGGCAAAAATAATGTTGGATACGTAACAAATACCATAACCACGACTCTTGGAAGGCCGGGTGCAGCACTGCACTGCTTCTCCTGCCCTCGTTTTGTCATATTCGCCAACACTGCACTGAACATCTCATTACGTAATTTTACTAATACAATTATTATACATAGTTAAGGTGCTAATATTTTGTGTATTATTTAAAATAATTTTATTATAGGGAAATTGTAACAAATTAGAGGAAAGGTGTTTATCGTGTAGGCTCGGCTTTAAAGAACCCACTACCCGATTTTTTGTGAGTGTCGTAAGAAGTGACAAAGATTAATGAAACGACAGATAGGCAGCGCATCTTTCTAACAACACTAAATAATTAAAAACTGTTGCCCACCCACCTGCCAAGCGTGCCAACTATGGCAAGTGCCCTTCTTTGGAGCAGACTCTGTGGGAGGCCTATGTTCAGCAGTGGACTTTCGATAGGCTATGATGAAAAATAAATGAAAATGTATAACAAGCTCTTCTCCAAAACAGCTCCAATTCCCCGCTACATAAAAGTTACAATACAGTATGAGAATTCTCACCCGGCTAGCAGTAAAGTCGAGAAGTTCACGCTCGGTGAGTTGATGACCAGGCTTGATGACAACGAAGGCAGTGGGGAGCTCGCCCGCCAGCTCGTTGGGTGCGCCTGCCACGCCACACTCGGCCACACTGCCGTGTTGTAGGATCACGCTTTCTACCGCTGCTGGTGCCACCTACACCCACAGATATAACTTTTTATTACTTTAATAATTTACGGAATTCAAAAGGGGGATATTGACAATTCGACTGTTTTTTTTTTCAATGTGCTACGCGATATCTCATTATAGTTAGCCGCCTTTAACGCGTGAAAAGGAGATTCCTCATACCTCGATCATGCGTTCAAGTCTGTGCGCTTCAAACATAATTTACGTCGTCGTAAAATGACGGACATTATACGACGGAGCAAGGATATTATTGCAGAATTCTTGGCAATATACTAGTCTCATTTTTTAAGATTAGGGTTTGTCACCCTTTCGAGACACATTGACATGAGACTTTCACGAGCACACATTCCACTTGATAGTAAGTAGTTGCTGCGGCCCATAGACACCTACATGTATCCTCGATAACAAAATCAAAATACAGATGCGTTGTCATCCGTGAGGACTAAGATGGAATGCCTCGTTTCCAGTAAAAAGGGTCTCATGCATGCCAACTTATGTTTTGATTTATTAATACTACTACTACTACTACTACTTATGTTTTAAAATAAAAAATAATAGTAAATATATAATGTATTATACGGTTAAACCAGCAAACATAGCTGCTTGTATAATATCCTTTCCACCCCTTTTGTCCATTTATTTAGAACACTAGTCTTCAGAACGCTCGTTTAACAAAGCGTGATTTACATACCTACACAACGTTCTTTCGTCTCTGAACAAAAATACAGAAGTAATAACGTGTGAAAGAGTCAACGCAAATAAAAATGGATAAAAAAATCACTCATGATTGCTCGTGCAAGCTTTGGCGATTGAAAGAACGTGTAAGTGTAATTTTAAAGATTCGTTTTACATTAAATAGATTGAAATTTAGGAGTAGTTCCATATAATTGGACCCATAAATCTTGGAGAAATAGTGGATAAAGTTTATAATGTATTTACACAACAATCTAGCTCTATAATGAGCTTGTGATAATCCTTAGTCTACTTAAAAAGCTCATAAAAGTTAAACTTTTGATACAAAGTAAAAAGTGTTCTTCAAAAAACTAAAAAGATTAAAATTTTTCCAGATAATAACTTCTTACGTACTTGTAGCACGCAAATACTCTGCAGCATTCATGATTTTAAGTTCTTTGGTCATTTCATGACACTGACTTTTCATTAAAAGTTAAATTTCTTATTAAGCAAAGATTGTGTAATTTTAATGTAGAGGACAAAAACAGCATAAATTTGTGTTGGAATACGACGATCTTTTTTATATTATTCTATCTCAAACTTCTTATTAGTCAATTAATAGTCAAATGCTGAATCTGAGAACGTAAACTAAACAATCAACGGATTATAGGCAGCGCAAGGCGTAGGAGACGTGGGCTACCGCCTAAAGTCTCGTGGCTCGAAGGGTCTCGCACCACAAGATTTCAAAGAAATTTGGTTGCAGAAAAATAAATAGCTAGAGCGATGCAAAGCCAATACATCAATAACACTCGCCTCTATGCTCTCTGCAACTAGCTCGCATCCAGAAATGTGTCTCTATTTTATAGTTTACTTCAAAATTTCGCGTAGGTACCTACGATCTAGCACTGAATTTCCCATTCTATTTACTTCACGGTAAAATCACATGTCTAAAGTCTCAACGGTTGCTGATTCAATTAGATTGCCGCGAGTTACTATGAAGTGGTCACCTTGTTTTGCCTAATTAACAATTTGTCGCAGTTGTTTCTGGTACTATGCTGCAATTGATCTAAAAAGTTTTTTGAAAACTATAAAGAAATTAGACGTGGTTGTTGACTGTCTAAGTTGAAGACCAATAGTGTCATAGAGATTTCTGACGACACGATAGAAATTTTCCTGATCAATTCCCGGATGTCAATCTGAATGAGATTAGAATGGCTTCACAGCATCTTAAAAACGGCAAAGTACCTGGTGAGGATTGGATTATAATGGGTAATCGGTGTCCTTCAGGAGCTATTAAATTTTGCCCTTCCACTTGGTACTACGTCACAATAGTAATACGGGACATAAGCAAAAGTTGATTAAAAGCAAAATATCCTATTTATCAAAAAATTACCGATAACGCCCTTATAAAAATAACTACAACTGTTTTATCTTCTAAACTGCATCATCGGTCATTACAAAATGTCATGCATGCAGACTTGATGACTTATAGTCTCTATAATATGCTGACTTGAAACTTATTGCTAGGTTAGTGCCTTCAGAAGTCTGAAATACAAAGTTCTTATTACATGCATAAACATATACCTATATGAAGACAATAACAGGTCAAGCTAAAATAAAGCGTGTAAAAACATTATGGTAATTGGTAACACGAAAGCACTTGTTAAACTTACTGTTAACTTACTCCAAGTAGTAGGCTTTACCGACATCTCCGTAAAAGTTTATATGAAAGCACAAAGACGCCGAAATTTAGGTAAATGTATAAGTTTCAGATGTTCTTGGATTTTTAATTAAGTATTATATATACCTACGATATATACGATTTTCTACACCGATTAATTCAATTTTAATAGGCAGTTTTTGCCTACCGATAGACTATTACGAATGTGTGCGTGCGCAAATGCATTACCACGCATTTTGAATTTAAAAAATACAGATTGTTTGTATTTTTTTATTAATATTTCTTCATCATTTGCCTATATTACTTATTCTAAACCTTCTCTGCAAATTTGGTCGGTTATTGCAAAATAAACCCACTATATCATTTTCTATTAAGTATATAATTTATTTTTTGTTATAAAAAGACCAACTGCATATGTGGTGCACACACAAAGCTGGAGGTGTAAAATCTTCCATTTAATTTTATGAATTAGTAGATACTGATGCCGCATCGCACACGCATTTGATGTGCTCTGGCCTTTAGCAGCTATGTTTGAGTTTGGTGAAAACATAAAGGTATTACTAGCATAATATGGACTTTTGTTGCCTTTCGACCTATGATCAACGCCCATTATAATAATTCATTTTAACATTTAATTGCGATAATACGTGGAAATTTTACACAATAGGACAATGTTTAATTTATAATTTCAATTAGTAATGGCGCTACAATTTGCATTTAATACATATTTGCATTTATCGTGTGATGTATTAGAACTATTGTCATAAGGTGGTTGTAAATTCACGTCACAGTGTATTAAAGCCGCAGTGAGAGTTAGCTCAACCGGGGAAGGGTCACGCTCGTACAAAATACCATCCTAAGACAACAGCATAATACCGCTGTGTATCATAACGCGAGTGACGCCTCATTTGTCTACTGTTGTGGATTTACTGTCTCATTGGTCTAGTGGTTATTTATTTATTTATGCTTTATTTGCACATTACGTACAAAAAGGCCGACTTAATGCAATACGGCTTTCTCTACCAGTCTACCTCCAGGCTAAGCAGAGAAGATATTGTGGGTGCAAAGTGCATAAGGATCTCCTAGGTGTGCGTTATTTGTAGTTAGCAGTGGCTGCAAATAACCGCCGGTACGACATAGTCCGCCGTACGTTGAGTCCCGTGATTCCGTGAGGCGTCGAGGTCACCGGCCCCTAGGTGATTCTTGGCACTTTATGCGCTCCGTGCATCCTGTGCCCAGTCGCGTTGTAAAGTGCCAGCTCCGCACTTCCCCCAACCCTTTTGGTATAAAAGGGGTAGGCAGTGCTCAATGTGATTACGCCAACATATTTTACACCTTACCATCCGCGTCGCGCATCGTGCCGAACGGCTGGTATTTTAGATAGGGCCACTAGATTGATTACCTGACTGACTTTTAGGTAGGTTCTCAGCATGTCCGATAAGGACAAGGGGGAGCACCCACCTAAATCTAAACCAAGTAGACCACCCGACCGTCCTGGACTACTGGATCGACCAATCGCGTACCGCGACATCTTTTACCCGGAACGGACTCAAGTAGTGTCCTCCTACTCGCAGATCCCAACACGGAAACCTTCGTCACCAGGCAAGGAGCCCGCACCGAGGACCGCGCTCTCGCCCACCGCACCTGAAGGTACGTCTGGGCGTGAACCGTTCCCCCAACTTCAGCAGACCAAGAAGTCGCTGAGAAGGCACACTCCACCCGAAACAGCAGCATCCCTACAGGAAAAGAGGCAATGCTTCGGATCCTCCAACTCCTCGGAATATTCGATCTCCGAGGAGGAATAGGACCACCAACCGGAAATACCCATACGGAGATCACCACCCAAATCGCCATCGCCGACCAAACCCACCCACCCCCAGAACACCGGAACAACACACCAGCATGGATGCTGCTGATCTGTTACAGGGAAGAGAAGGGTCATACGGGTGGAGTGCTACCACGTACGCGACCCTAGCGCCGAGCACATCTGCCGGACAGTCACCGTCCATGCCTACAACCAACCCGTCAGGCCGGCCATCGGACGATGTGCAAAGGCCTTCGACCAGTTGTGCACAACTGGTAGCTGCCCCGGCAGTACCAAGGACAAAGACAGCTGGGGCACCTAAACCGCCGGAAGAAACGGCTAAAAGAAACCCACCTATAGTGGCTGAGTGCTTACCGGACTGGACGAAGCATTTCGAGGTCCTCAGCAAGAAGTTAGGTCACCCACCGAATGCTCGTCCGTTCGGTAAGGGGGTCAGATTCACCCCTCAGAGTCCGGAAGAATTCCGGACGGTGCAGAAATATATAGTAGAGATGACCGATAAAGTACCAGCTATGTCCTGGTACTGTTACACCCCCGAGGAGGACAAGCCCACGAAAGTGGGCATACGGGGGCTACCAGTGGGCACGGATCCATCCGCGATAGAGGGGGCTATCAGGGCCAAGGGGTTCCCGATTAAGTATGTGAAAGGGATCCCCCCCGTAGAGGCAGACCTGGGTGCCTCTACTTCGCGCAGCTGGACCACCTGAGCCCGGAGCGCCTTAACGAGCTTTACCAGATCAACGAGCTCCTCTTCATGAGAGGAGTCGTCATAGAGACCTGGCAAGGAAGAGCGGGCCCTTCACAGTGCCACCGCTGCCAGGTCTTTGGCCACGCATCCACCAATTGCTTTAGGCCAGTGAAGTGTGTTCGCTGCGCCGGAGATCACATTGCCAGCAACTGCCCAAGGGGTAGAGATGAAGAACCGCGATGCGCAAATTGCGCCAAGAATCATACCGCTAACAATCGCTGCTGCCCAGTCCTGAGGAGGATTGCAAGGAAGCAGGGGGATTGCTCTACCGGGACTACTCCCAGAGGAGCCCAAGAGGGTCCCCCAGAGTCGTCCCAGGGCCGTGGTTGAGGAAGACGGGTGGACCACAGTTAGAGGAAAGGGAAGGTAACCTGCCCCCCTCCCTCCACCCGTCACGGCACCCATAGAAACGGTGGTGCCCACTACCACCACATCGAAGGCAACCACCGGGGCGACTCTCCAGCCTCCCGCTAACGAGGTCATAGAGCGACAAACCTCTCAGAGGAGTCGGGGGAGGAAGAAGAAGGAGAAGGTGCAGCCTCCTCCTCAGGCAGCAACCTCTACCCCAACCTCAGCGGTAACGATAGCCCAGACGCAGGTTACCAAGGAGAAGAAAGCCAGAATGGTTAGAGTGCCAGAAAGGGCTCTATCAGAAAATAGAGCCCGCTCTACATATAGAGCGCGCTCTACCCATACACAAAGAGCAGTAAACCAACTCCCGAGACCAGCGCCAACTCCCTCACAGGCATCGATAACACCATCAGCCGGCTTCGAGACTGCTGACGCCATCCACCGTCTAGTTGGTATAGCAATCGAAGTCGGCAGTCAGGTCCTGGCAGACATCAGAGCCGGGACTGATCCTATCACAGCGGTTATGAAGGCGCTGGCAAACCTCCTGGCTCGGTACTATAGAGGAATTCAACCTGCGCCTCCTCTACTGGAACCCAGGTGGAATCCAGCAGAAGCTACAAGAACTCCGCACCGTCGCCCAAAAACAAGACGTACAGGTCATCTTGCTGGGAGAGACAAAATTGAACCCGAGTACACGCATAAAGCTGCCTAATTACCACCTTTATAGGAGGGACGAGGTCACTTCTCAGGGGGCCGCCTACAGAGGGACGGCGGTCCTAGTGAGAAGGGGCATCGTCCATCAAGAACTTGACCTACCGGAATACCAAACTATGCGCTCTATCGGCATAAAAATGGAGGCGGCGGGCGAGGAACTTAGGATCTACGCAACATACCGCCCGCCAGGGTCTCCATTTTGCTCCTCAGACGTCCGGACGGTAATGGAAGGCGTAACACCGACCATCATCGCCGGGGACCTAAACGCCAAACACCCGGCGTGGGGATCTAGACTGATCAACCCGCCGGGTCATGCACTTTTTGAAGACGCCGAAAGACACGGCTATGACGTTTTAAGTCCCGAAGAACCCACTCATGTTCCGACGGATCCACGAAGTCGTCCGAATGTATTGGACATCGTGCTCGCTAGGAACATCAACTACCCGATAGTGTTAGAGGTGCTGTACGACCTGGATTCACAGCACCTCCCGATCTTAATTACCCCTGGCCTAAAGGCGGTGACTACGCCGCCCAGAACAGTTAAGACACGTGTCGACTGGAGGCTCTACCACAAACACCTGCAGGAGAGACCTCCAGCACACCACCCCTTAAACACAGCGGACGACGTAGAGGCCGCAGCTACCAATATAACAAAGGCGATACAGTAGGCCCTCAACGCTGCCTCTACGATCGTCCCGATGTCTACAAGGAGAGACGATCTGCCGCGACACATTAGCGTGCAGATCAGGAGAAAAAGGGCGTTAAGGAGACAACACCCTATCGGAGGAACTGTCGGTTGCAGTCCAGGCACACAGAGGAGATGCCTGGGAGCGACGTATATGGAAGGCGGAAGAGCACGATGCGTCGCTCTACAAACTGAACCGACAGTTAACTAAAGCCAAACCTCCCGTTTGCCTGCTGACCAACAACGCGGGCGAACGTCGTTACGATGCCAAGGGTAGAGCGGATATCCTAGTAGAGCTCGGAGTGTTTTCGCGGAGTTTTTGGAGCTTCATGCCCAAAAGGAGAGTCGCGTACAGGAGTTCCTGTCGTCGCCCGCGCCACCTCTTGCAGGAGAGTGGTTCATCTCCCCCGCTGAACTGCGGTGGACAGCAACCCGCCTGCAACCGAGGAAGGCGCCGGGGCACGATGGGATTACCAACGCTGCACTCCGACAGCTGCCCATAGAGTCCCAGTAGAGCTTGGTCGACTCTACAATGGGATATTGCGGAAATCCCACTTCCCGGAGGACTGGAAGAAAGGCAAAGTGATCGTCTTGCCGAAACCCGGGAAGCACAGGCGTAGAGCTGCCAGCTACAGGCCGATCACGCTGCTACCACACATAGCTAAACTGCTTAAAAGATTGTTGCTAAGACGCCTCCGCTCGTGCATCCAACTTCGGGCGGAGCAGCACGGATTCAGGAGGGGTCACTCTACAGCAACACAGCTGACCAGAGTGCTGCACCTGCTTGCGGCCGAATACAATCGTGGCCGCACTACGTTGGGCGTCTTTCTCGATATCGAGAAGGCGTACGACAGGGTGTGGCATTCTGGACTACTTTATAAACTAGAAGAACAGACCAGTGTCCCTCCTGCTATGTTGCGGCTAGTGGCGTCTTTCCTGGCAGACAGGAAGTTCTGCGTCTGCGTAGAGGGCGCCGAGTCCGCAACCAGATCCATCAGAGCCGGCGTTCCTCAGGGCAGCTGTTTGTCTCCAGTCCTGTACGCGGCTTATACCAACGATATCCCTACCCTGGCAGGAAGGCTGCAAGAGTGGGAGGATGACGTGGACGTTATACGCGGACGATAGCGCTTATTTCACCTCGTCCAGAAGAGCCCACATTGCCACTGCCAGGATGCAACGTCTCCAGGACCTGCTGCCACCATGGCTAGATGAGTGGAGGATGGTCGTCAACGTTGGTAAGACGACCGCTCTGCTCACTCGCCGCCTAGGAACCTACCACCTCAGCTAACCCTCAATGGCCAGAAGATCGCGTACGAGAAGGCCGTGACCTACCTTGGGTGCCGGATCGACCGAACGCTGCGCATGACTGCGCACGTCGACCTCGTCGTCCGCAGAGCACAATGTGCGTGGGCGATGCTCCGTCCGGTACTGGCATCCAAGTTACCACTTAAAACCAAAGTGCGAGTCTATAAAACGTACATTAGATCCATCATTACGTATGCTGCTCCGGCCTGGTACGCGCTTCTGAGCGAGCCTCTGAGACGGCGACTGCAGGCCCAACAAAATCTGACGTTAAGAACCATCGTCGGTGCGGGTCGCTACGTCCGGAATCACGTCATAGCGGCCAACCTGAAGATTGACACCATCCAGGAGTTTGTCATTTTGATCAATGCCGCTGATAGGCCAACTCTGACTTTTCTGGATAACCTCCTTTTTTCGTAGTCTTAACTGACTACGAAAAAATTTACCGATTACACTTACAATGCCATTTTAACAGTGGTAGAGCCATGCGGCAGCTTTGCTGTTGCACGTATGGGCCGGCTCAAACCGGGGTGGTACCACGACCTCACAGAATACCGGCGTGAAGTGGAAGCTCTGCTTCCGCGTTTCGTCTGGTGAGTGCAGGTGGCCGGAGGCCCAAATCCCCCCCCCCCCATCAACATGGTAGCGGAATTAAATAAAGATAGACTACCCCAGGAGGGTACCAGCACCCCTGGAGAATCCCTCGCTGAGCATCCACGACCATGTTTCTCCACTTCTGAGCGTGGGTGCTCAGGCTGCCCCGCGTATTCTGGGGGGGGGCGAAATTCCGCTCAAGACTTCAACTGCTCGGGGCAAACGGAGCAACAACACTAAGGCAACCCCTGCCACGCTGTCCGTGAATTTCTGCAATATCAGGGGACTTCACTCTAACCTAAACGCCGTCCACTACCATCTCGAGACGGCGAGGCCGGCTCTGCTCTTTCTGACCGAGACGCAGGTGTCCTCTCCGGCTGATGTCTCGTATCTCTCCTACCCGGGGTACAAACTGGAACACTCCTTTGTGCCTCGGGCTGGAGTTTGCGTTTACGTCAGAGAGGACATCTGTTCTCGACGCCTCGGCAGACTTGAAGGTTCGGACCTGTCCATCCTTTGGCTACGCGTAGACAGCGACGACCATCCGCGCGTCTACGGGTGCCTCTATAGGTCCCATAGCGGTAATGCCGAAACAGACCGACTCTTCGACCACGTCCAAATGGCTGCAGATTCGTTGCTACAGCAGATCCCCTCCGCAGAGATCGTGATCCTCGGCGACTTTAACGCCCATCACGCCGAACGGCTTGGTTCACGTTTAACCGATCATGCGGGGAGATCTGTTCATGATTTTGCCTTGGCATATGGTCTGACACAACTGGTTACTTCGCCTACGCGGATTCCAGATGTGGAGGATCATGCACCTTCCCTGTTGGACCTTCTGCTGACCTCTCACCCGGACGGATATCAGATTTCCGTCGACGCCCCTTTAGGCTCCTCGGACCATTGTCTGGTCCGGAGTGTTGTGCCACTCACGCTGAAATCGCGGTTGCATTCTGCAGGCTGCCGCCGTGTTTGGCACTATAGGTCAGCCGATTGGGATGGGATGCGGTCTTTCTTTGCATCCTACCCTTGGGGGCGGGTTTGCTTCTCGCCGGATGATCCCAACGTTGTTGCGGATTCTGTTACTGATGTGGTACTTCAGGGTATGGAACTTTTTATTCCTTCCTCTGTGGTGCCCATTGGAGGCAAATCTCAGCCATGGTTTGGTCGCTCCTGTAAAATAGCATCATGCTATAAGCAGGAGTGCTATCAAGCCTGGGTTGATGCATCAGCGTCCCGGGATGTAAACACCAGCGCTCTAAAAAAGAAGTATAATTCCGCCTCTAGGTCCTTCAAAAGAGTCATTGCCAAGGCAAAGTCAGAGCACATAGGCAGAATTGGCGAGAAACTAGTTCGCCTTCCTTCTGGAACCCGTGCATTCTGGTCTCTCGCCAAGGCTGTCCAGGGGAATTTCTGTCAGCCATCTCTTTCATCTCTGCACAGGAAGGACGACTCACTGGCCCATACTGCAAAGGAGAAAGCCGATCTTCTAGGCTCCTTCTTTGCGTCTAACTCGACTCTCGATGACGGGGGGAGTACGCCGCCGACCATCCCGCGGTGTGAGTGCTCCATGCCGGAAGTGCAGTTCACACAGCGCTCGGTTCGCAAAGCACTCCTCTCCCTGGACATCCACAAGTCGAGTGGGCCTGACGGAATCCCCCCAATTGTGCTGAGGACGTGTGCTCCAGAGTTGGCACCGGTTTTAACGCGTCTTTTCCGGTACTCCTACTCCCTAGGCGTAGTCCCAAAATCATGGAAGACGGCTTTCGTCCACCCGATCCCTAAAAAAGGCGACCGCTCAGACCCGTCCAACTACCGGCCAATCGCCATCACCTCCTTGTTCTCCAAAACAATGGAGTCCATTGTAAACTGCCAGCTCATGAGGTACCTTGAGGATCACCAGCTGATTAGTGACCGCCAATACGGTTTTCGCCGTGGTCGGTCAGCTGGTGATCTTCTGGTCTACCTCACTCACAGATGGGCGGAGGCAGTAGAGTTCAAGGGGGAGGCATTGGCCGTTAGTTTGGACATTGCGAAGGCCTTCGATCGGGTTTGGCACAAAGCGCTTCTTTCGAAGCTCCCTTCCTATGGGCTTCCCGAGAAATTGTGCGATTGGATCACCAGCTTTCTTGCAGATCGGAGCATCAAGGTCGTTGTAGACGGTGCAAGCTCCGATTGCAAGCCTATTAATGCTGGTGTTCCACAGGGCTGCGTGCTATCGCCAACGCTGTTTCTTCTGCATATCAATGATATGTTGCATACCCGTAACATTCATTGCTATGCAGATGACAGCACTGGTGATGCTCTTTACACCGGCCGAGCCAATATTTCTCGGGAAAACGTCTCCGAGTGCCGGGACAAACTTGTGTCTGAAGTCGAGTCTTTGCTGAACAGAGTCTCGGATTGGGGACGACTAAATCTAGTCCAGTTTAACCCCCAGAAGACACAAGTTTGCGCGTTAACCGCTAAAAAGAACCCCTTTGTCGTATCCCCTCAGTTTCAAGGCACTCCCCTTGTTGCCTCAGCCAGTATCGGAATACTCGGCGTCGACATATCGAGTGACGTGCAGTTTCGTGATCACTTGGAAGGGAAGGCCAAATTGGCCTCTAAAAAGCTTGGCGTGCTCAGCAGAGCGGGACAGTATTTCATACCGGCACACCGCCTGCAACTTTACAAGGCGCAGGTTCGGCCGCACATGGAATACTGTTCCCATCTCTGGGCTGGGGCTCCCCAGTACCAGCTCCTTCCACTTGACCGCATCCAGCGCAGAGCGGCTCGAATCGTTGACGACCGAGTGCTTTCCGATCGGCTCGATTCACTGGCGTTGCGAAGAGATGTTGCATCTCTTTGCGTATTTTATCGCATCTATCACGGGGAGTGCTCTGAGGAATTGTTCGGATTAATCCCAGCCGCCAAATTTCGTGAACGCACGACACGGCAAACGTCCCGATACCATCCACACCATCTGGATGCTTGGCGGTCCACCACTGTACGTTTCACAAGGAGTTTTCTTCCACGTACAACCTCTCTGTGGAATAGTTTATCACCGGCGATTTTTCCGGACCGATACGACCTGGGGACCTTCAAGAAAAGAGCTTACTCCTTTCTAAAGGGCCGGCAACGCACCCGCAATTCTCCTGGTGTTGCGGTTGATCATGGGCGGCGGTAGTCACTTAACATCAGGTGAGCCGCATGCTCGTTTGCCCCCTCTTCTATAAAAAAAAAAAAAAAAAAAAAGGCTCCCAGGACCGGTCCATAGTGGTGGACCGCGAGGATAACGCGGGTAATGGGGGCATACCCCGAGGCACGAAACCTGCATGCACCTAAGTGCATGAAGACGACAAGCAATGTGCAAAGTGCAACAGAGTTAAAATATATATGAGTAGTCATACACATTACATATTACGATACATAATCACATCTGTATATGTACAGATATACATACAACATATATAAATATATATATATATATATATATATATATATATATATATATATATTTGCATAATACTGGCTGTGTATATACGCACATACATAACATACACATACGAGGTGTAGCAGCCAGACTAATCAACCCTAAACGGGAATAAATAATATATACATAATAATAGGGGGATATATATATAGGGGAATATATAGGATATAGGGGAATAATAGGGGGGGGGAACAGGGATAGTTAGAAAATAAACATTTATTTTCTAACTATCCCTGGCTACTGAGATACTGCGGACTGCATATAGATAATTTGACGTTCTTATAAAGAAACAAGAAGCAGCCGCAAATATCATTCAGCGCCACATCGACTTCACACGCCGCTATCGTCACGTATCCGTCGACCAATGGGGAGCCGTTTCTTCTTGCTGTTCCGGAGCTGTATTCCACGCCGCCGCCGCTCACCGACTACGCGCGCGCACCGATCTGCATGTCTTTTGTAGCCCGGTCCAGCGACGTAGCTTCGTGAACAACACACAAGTCTCACGCCGGGAAACGAAACGTACATAAATAGTTGTATATTTTGGCTAATTTTCATTGGTCATAATATAAGTATTATAATTGGCTAGGAAAAATAAAAAATTGTTACCATTGGTAAACCAGTTGTGAGCCGGCCATATAAAAATAGGCAAGATGCAAATGTATTCCATTCCAGTCCACAGTCCATTCTATATTCACACTCCAGTTGGACTTACATAAACAGTCGTTTCATTTCTCCACCGTAAAACCACTCGGAGTCAGTTAATAGTGGACCGTGCATCGCCACTATTACAGTGGTGACCCCGTACGAACACCGAGAGGGAAGATCCCGTACGAGCACCAAGAAGGAACACCCTGCGACGAACCACTATTACAGTGGGGTCACCACTGTAATAGTGGTTCGTCGAAAGTCGTTCGTCGTTCGTCGAAAGTTCGTCGAAGTACGAACACCGCGAAGGAAACCCGTGGCGAACACCGAGAAGGAAGACTTCAGTATTTATAAAATCAGTGTAATCAAACCGTCATTATGGAGCAAGAGGCGAACACATATACATCAATAGTCGAAGAAATTCGGAAGCTATCATACGAAGTCGCCGCGCTCAAAGCTTCCCAGCATCACACCAGTTACCAGCAACAGTACAACCAGCGCAATCAGCAACAACGAAGACCACTTTTTCGTCGCAACCGCTCTGCAAGTAGAAGTCGAATAAGCTCAACATCAAGATCCCCTTACTGCTACTATCATCGACGTATCGGATTCGATGCAAGAAAATGCACAGAACCGTGTACATTCAAAAATGAAAATACGAAGGCGCTCGAACTAACTAATACGCTCAATGCGATGGGATCCAGCGTAACAGCAAAGTCCTACCGTCTTTTCGTCACCGATAAAAAAAGCAAGCTTACTTTCCTTATCGACACCGGAGCAAATATCTCAGTGTTACCGCCGAAACAAGGACAGAAGTTGAAGCCACTGGATTTTCAACTCTATGCAGCAAACAATATGGTGATTCCTACATATGGAGAAAAAACAATGGAACTTGATTTAAACCTACGCCGACCATTCAAATGGAGATTTATCGTCGCTAAAGTCAGCAAACCTATCATCGGTGCTGATTTTCTTCAACATCACCAGTTGATCGTCGACATCAAAAATAGAAGAATTATCGACGGGAAAACCAATCTTGCATCTCAGTCTTTTGTCCAAGCAACCAATCTGCCCACAATAAGAAGCATAGATGTTCAACAACCGTATCACAAGATCCTCGAAGAATACCCTGGTATCACAAGAATAACTTCAATGAAATTAACACCGAAGAACGACGTTGAGCATTTCATCGACACCAATGGACCACCACTTCATTGCCGTGCACGTCCAATCGCACCACACCTATACGAGCAAGTTCGAAAGGAATTCGAAAACATGATTGAGCAAGGAATATGCCGTCCAAGCAAAAGCCCTTGGTCATCACCACTTCATATTGTACCGAAGAAGAACGGAGAATTACGAGTTTGTGGAGATTACAGAAGACCGAATTCTATTACCACTCCTGACCGCTACCCAATACCGCGAGTCAGGGATTTCACTCATCAACTATCAGACAAGACTATATTCTCCACCATCGATCTCAACCGAGCTTAACAACAAATTACTAAAAATTAATAAAAAGAGTACGCGATGAAGACATAGAGAAGACAGCAATAATTACCCCAATGGGATTATTCGAATTCCCAAGAATGATCCCAGGATTAAAGAACGGAGGTCAAACTTTCCAAAGATTCATTCACGAAGTACTTCATGGACTGGATTTCGTTTTCGCATTTATTGATGATCTCCTTGTTGCAAGCCCTGATAAAGATACGCACGAAACCCATCTACGCACCGTGCTACAGCGATTAGAAGACAACGGAATCACAATCAACCCTTCGAAATGCATATTTGGACAGCACGAAGTTCAATTTCTTGGTTTCACCGTCAGCAAGGAAGGAATCAAACCGCCTGCCGAAAAAGTCAGAGCAATCATCGATTATGCAAAACCTAAAACTATCGAAGAGCTAAGGCGTTTTCTTGGGATGATAAATTTTTACAGAGAACACATACCTAAAGCCGCTGAAATCCAAGCGCCACTTCACGCCTACCTTCACAACACGAAGAAAAAAGATAAAACGTCAATCGAATGGAACGATGAAGCCACGAAGGCATTTGAAGCTTGTAAAGTTGCGATCCAAAATGCAGCTTTACTCGCTCACCCATCACACGAAACAACCCTTGCTATCTTCAGCGACGCATCCGATCTCTCAGCAGGAGCCGTTCGCCAACAATACAGCAATGGGAAATGGCAACCACTTGGCTATTTTTCGAAGAAGTTCTCCGATACTCAACGTAACTACAGTACATTCGACCGAGAGCTACTCGCTATTTACATGGCTATCAAGCACTTCAGAAAAACGTTCGAGGGTCGAAACCTGATCGTTTTTACCGACCACAAGCCATTAATATATGTACTTCCAAATAAACCATCACTATCGGAAACACCACGAAGAGCAAGACAACTTATTTTCATAAGTGAATTCACGACCGACATAAGTCACATCAGTGGAAAGGACAACATAGTCGCCGACGAACTCAGTCGCGTACCAATCGACAGTGTAACGTGCCCTACATCAATCGACTATCATAAGATCGCCGCAGCACAAGACAGAGATAGTGACAACATAAAACATCTATCGAAGCAAGGTAACTTGTCCATCAAGCAAGTTACAATGCCAATGACGCATCTACCTATATACTGTGAAGCCTCAACGACAACCATGCGACCATACCTACCAGAAGAATTTCGTCGCGAAGTCTTTAATGCACTGCACAACATCAGTCATCCAGGTGTTAGAACAAAACTCATCACTGAAAAATTCTTTTGGCCTTCAATGCAAGTGGATGTTGGCAACTGGGCGAAGCAATGCATTCAATGCCAGAAATGCAAAGTACAAAGGCATACATCAAGTAGTCTAGCTACATTTCCACCCACGGAGAGATTCGAACACCTGCACGTTGACATCGTTGGACCATTACCTACTTCACCGCAAGGACATCGTTACCCCGTAACAATGATCGACAGAACAACAAGATGGCCAGAAGCAATACCTACCGATGATACTTCAGCCGAATCCGTATAATCCGTATAATTTATGAAAATTGGATTACTCGTTTCGGATCACCTAGAACCATCACAACGGATCAAGGAAGAAATTTCGAAAGCAACCTATTCCTCAAACTTCTTCAAACTATGGGAATACAGAAGACACGTACAACAGCATACCATCCTCAGTCAAACGGAATAATCGAACGATGGCATCGTACATTAAAAACCGCACTCAAAACTCGTTTATCTCAACATACAAAGTGGATTGATGAGCTACCTACAGTGCTACTCGGACTACGAGCAACACCGCGTGCAGACACTAGTCTTAGTGCCGCTCAGCTAACCTACGGCTGCGGCATAAGACTGCCGTGTGACTTCTTCAGTTCAGCAGCGTCAAACAAACAAGAAATGGATTACGATTTCGTAACTCAACTTCGAGAATCAATCAACAAAGCCTTATCGTCGAAATGCACCGAAATGCAATCACACAGAAATAACAAAGCAGTATTCATTCACCAAGATTTGAAAACATGCAAGCAAGTTTTTGTAAGAAACGACGCAATGAAAAAACAATTTCAACCTACCTACGATGGACCGTATAAAGTATTAGAGAGAAATAGCAAGACTTTTAAACTACAAATACCCGGAAGGAATTGTACGATTATTTCGATCGACCGACTAAAGCCTGCATATATTATTAACGAGGATACTACAGAGGATTCATCCTCATCATTAAAACCACCAGCGAGGAAGCTTGAAACTCCATCATCTACATCAACCCAGTAGAAATCTATTTTAAAAACTACGAAATACGGGCAAGTCGTCAAGCCTCCGGTGCGCTTTCGCTAGGGGGAGAGTAATGTAGCAGCCAGACTAATCAACCCTAAACGGGAATAAATAATATATACTCTGCTGCTACCATAACGCGGAAGGCGAAGATAAAAAACATTTATTTTCTAACTATCCCTGGCTACTGAGATACTGCGGACTGCATATAGATAATTTGACGTTCTTATAAAGAAACGAGAAGCAGCCGCAAATATCATTCAGCGCCACATCGACTTCACACGCCGCTATCGTCACGTATCAGTCGACCAACGGGGAGCCGTTTCTTCTTGCTGTTCCGGAGCTGTATTCCACGCCGCCGGTGCTCACCGACTACGCGCGCGCACCGATCTGCATGTCTTTTATAGCCCGGTCCAGCGACGTAGCTTCGTGAACAACACACAAGTCTCACGCCGGGAAACGAAACGTACATAATAGTTGTATATTTTGGCTAATTTTCATTGGTCATAATATAAGTATTATAATTGGCTAGGAAAATTAAAAAATTGTTACCATTGGTAAACCAATTGTGAGGCGACCATATAAATATAGGCAAGATGCAAATATATTCCATTCCAGTCCACAGTCCATTCTACATTCACACTCCAGTTGGACTTACATAAACAGTCGTTTCATTTCTCCACCGTAAAACCACTCGGAGTCAGTTAATAGTGGACCGTGCATCGCCACTATTACACGAGACACGACATACATAACACAGAGTACATACATAATTAAATACAGCTATTTCTGATTCAAACACCTATAAAATATTTGAAATAAACTCAGGAAAAGGAAACAGTTAGAATTGAAAGATATAAAAAAATGTTAATCCATATCCACTCCTTTCCGCATGAGAAGTAAAAGATTTATACAAGAAGCTAGTGTGATAGAGGGGGACATGGAGATTAGAACGGAACGATAATGGGAATCACTCTGATACCGAAATTTGCATTTCAAATATTCAGGGACAAACGGATCGTGTAAAACTGAAAATAATGTGCACAGTATTCTGAAATATCTGCGATAACGGAGAGGTAGCCATTGAATCTGATATAACGTAAATTAAAATAGGAGTTCATGATCATCAGTTTGGTGAATATCGTAGACTGTATGATGAACTACGTCAATTCCCACAAAACTTTTGAGAAATATTATGCAAATAATTTTCATGCTTTCTAGACCATATTGCAGACTAAGATATTATTTCGCTAATAAACGTCTCCCTATTTATATTTTGCAACGCGGAAAAATCAACACGTTTTGACTAATCCGCAAGACGCGCGAACACGTACATTGCGCGCAAGATAACTCTGCGCGCGGCCAAAATTGGAACTAATCGTGTTCCGCCATCTTACTGTTTATGGCAAGTGTCTAAACAGAGTGGTAGGTGTCCTGTTTTTATTCCTTTTTGCAGTAATTAATCGTTATGATTATGCCGAAAGTGATTAAAAGTGCTGGCAGGGATGTTATTTTGAAGGTCAAACGTGCTTGTGAAGAAGAACGAGACAATAACGGGCCTATAGTACCGTTTTCCAAAGTTAGAGCCCGCGTTGCATATTTAACAGGTAATTTTTAGGGATGCCATTACAATAAAATTCCCCAATTTTCTCTATTTGTTCCTTTTTAATTTCCTCGTGTCATTAATATCATGTATTTATAATGCATTGTTTTTATTTCGTTTTAGGTGTTTCTGAACGCACCGTCACCCAGATAAGTCAAGAGGGTAATATAGCAGAAGCTTCATCTTCTAAAATTGTGACGCCGGGAAAAACTAGGAACCGAAGGAAAAAAAATTATGATTTAGACGATTTCGATATGTGCGCTATAAGGCATTTAATTCAATCATTTTACGTCGTGAAGAAGGAGATTCCTACCATAAATAAACTTTGGTTGGAATTGAAAACTGATATTGGTTTTAAATATGGCAGAACATCGTTGAGGAGTATTTTAAAGACTATGGGCTACAAATACAAAAGGTGCCAGTCTAAACGAAAAGTATTGGTAGGACGCAGTGATATTGCAGCTTGGAGAGCAAAATATATTCTGAGGTTGCGCAAGAATCGTCAGGAAGAAAATCGATCGGTAATTTATGTTGACGAAACGTATATACATGCTTCATACCACCTTCAAAAATGTTGGCAATCGAAGGAACAGCCTGGTATTCTTGCTTCTGACAGCGTCGGTGCAAGATGGATAATAGCCCATGGTGGAGGTAAAACTGGGTTTGTTGAAAACGGACTGCTGCTGTTCAGGTCTAACTCCAAATCGAATGACTATCATGACGATATGAATTCAGCTAACTTCATGCGGTGGATGAAAGAAAAAATTGTGCCGAATCTTCCAACGAATTGCATTGTAGTGATGGATAATGCGCCATACCACTGCACACAGATCAACAAGGCGCCTACAATTGGCAATACAAAAGCAGAGCTCCAAGGATGGCTTACGAGAAATGGTATTACATTTGAAGACTGTTGGACAAAAGCGCAATTATACGAATTAATTAAAAAATACAAAGGAGACCCACAGTACGAAATAGATCAAATGCTAAATGAATATGGACATGAGGTTCTCCGTTTGCCGCCTTACCACTGCGATTTAAATCCCATAGAAAAAATTTGGGCAATAGTAAAGAGACGCTTTGCAGAGAAAAATATCACTCAAGCTCCTAGCGAAATAGCTGCTATTACTGAGGCGGCGTTTAGAACAGTAACGACAGAAGAATGGTTCAACGTATGCCAACATGTAGAAAAAATAGAAGAAAAATATTTCCAATCAGGTAGGCTGATGGATATGGAAATGGATGAATTTGTAATTAATGTTACAGGTGACACATCCGAGTCATCTGATGAAGACTCTAGCATGGATTCTGATGAAGATATGTGAATGGAAGGCGTTAATCCACTGCAGGACCATTGTTACACCAAATTTATAAATAATAATAGGTATTCAATAAAAGATTTACAAGGTTTCCTAGGACTTTTTATTTCGTTCTTTATAATAAATATTATAATGCTATTTCAGTTGTTTCAAAATACCTTTTTGGAAAAATTTATTATAGACAAAATATCAGTATTCATTAATCTTAGTATTAGTCCTTTTTATACACGCATATAATAGGTACCAGTAATTGTGTAAAAAAAATTGTAGTGGCGTAGTTAAACTTGTGTAGTGAGGTATCAAACTTATGAAAGTTAGAATCAAGAAATATATTTATTACGCGGATCTTAAACAATAAATATGGGGTTTAAAAAATTATTAGGTCTTTGTAAGTTTAGGCTGAACATTACAGTTTTTTTAATTGAGATTTGGTAATCAATTAGGTAATTTATGTAATTTGATATAATTATACAATTCCAGTAATAAGATTAAACGAAGGAAAAAATATTACTTAAGCTGGCAACATTAAGCACGCCATCAGTCGCGCGCAGAGTTATCTTGCGCGCACTCTACCTACTATGTCCACCGCTGGTCGCGGTCGCTTGACGCGCACGTATTAGTGTTCAGTGCGCGCACGCCAGTCGTGCCAACGTGGCACCTCCCGTAGTACGTCTCGTATTGTTATTTTTCCCGCTCGTCGCAGACGCAAGACGCGTCGCGCTAGCGTGGCACACGACTTAGAGATGTAGTCGTATTTATATAAACGAAAATGAAGCGTATACAATTATTAAGAAGAAGAAGTGGTTGTTGGTCGGCTGCTGATCACGAGGTCCCGGGTCGAGTCAAAAAAAATCAATAGTTACCGTAACACTGCGCTTGATAGGCTGATTTGAGAGTACCAGATGCATTTTACCTTACATGCTCGTCCAAGAGTTACTCGCACTCGGAACGCAGCTCAAAAGGCAAATTTCGTGGAGTTCTTCAATAGGGCGCAAAGGATAAGAACACTATACTTCTGATCCATGGATTCAGTCCGGTGTGTTACCACCATGAACCATGAATAACTGTAATTGTGTAATTACGTCCTCCCGCGATACCTTGTTGTTTTTGAAAGGCTCGTGAACTAAGTATTCTAATCTCGCTCAGACTGACGACCGTAATGTATAAATATATTATATTATAAAGAGATAGATTTTGTGTATCTATGGAGGATAACCTCCGAAAACACTGCACTTGTATCAAAAATTCTATAATGGATCTAAGTTATGATGATATTCGTCAACTAAGTCGGAAAAAGTTGTTATAAAATGAAAAAATTGTCAAAGTTGCGCAAAAATAATTTACCTCTTGAAAAGTTCTAACAAAAATGTCGGAGACAGCAATGTCTCTTGTCCGAGACAGCAATGTCTCTCTTCTAAGGATAACACTCACAGTTACCATTTTACCGACTTAAAA